>OX375878.1:67779200-69128957 GCA_947359465.1 Metellina segmentata
CTTGTAAAGCTCATCCGTAATAACACGTGGGCGGCATATCGCTCTTTACCATGGGCGCTCTCTCTTCCCTCATTAAAATTTCGGAATCAACGACGCACACATGATTCATCCATCACATCAAAATACACTGCTTTGATTTCACGATAAATTTCGCTTGGCCGCACATTTTTTGCGTTAACATTCTGGGTAGACATGTCACCTCGGTGGCATGCTCTACTCATCCAACCACACTTATTTAAATTGGTACAGCGTCTCACAACACTAGGAACGGGCGTGTATGTTGGTGTTAGTAAGTTAGTTTAGAAATAAGATCACTAACCTCACTTCACATTTAGCGTCACGCTCTATTTTCTTTGACATTTTATTTGCTTACCAAAACAACAAGAACAGTTATAATGCGATACAATTCAGTAAACAGCTGGCAGACGAGTACCTGAAACTGATTGACCTTGACCGGTGCACCTTCCACTATCACAGTGGTGCACATGCTCAAATGGGTATTACTGTCTGAACGACCCTCGTACTATAGTTCGAGATTTTTTGCATTGTTATATTTTACTGATTGTTCTAAATGTTTTAAGTATTTGATTTAAAGGATTCAAGAACTCCATTTATTTTCAAACAAATAACAGGAAAAGATTTTAGAATTACAAGCACGAAGTCCTGAAAACACAATTGTTTCATTTTTTTTTACCACTGAAGCATTCTATCGATTGTTGAACTTCTAAAAAGTTGTTTAGCTCAATATCGCTAAAATTAACTTTGAAAATATCGTTTTTCAATTTGACTGAAATCTAATGTTAAACTCATAATAATAGCAACACAATGCAATCAATTTAAGTACTCTTATTTTTCGAGTAACGCTTATAGTACCTACTCTTAATTTGTTGTATTGTATCGTTATAGATTCTACATAAGTTGATCCCTCCGTAGTAAACATGAAACGTTTATTTCCATCTGTTAATTAAGCTCTATCATATTTAAGATAAATGATTGAATATAAGAGACTAGAGTATGACGTATATAGTTAGTTTCGTATTCGGTATACGTTGCAAAGTAAAGTGCTATTATCGTTAATACGTGCTAAATAAGTGATTTTGAAACTGGGTACTGTCTAACTTATTGTTAATGAGAATCTACACTTATTTGTGAACTTACCTTCCTTCTTCGTAAGTGAGTGGGTTGAGGGAACCATCCGACTGTGGATTGGTAGCAACTATCACTAAATTTACCAAAACGTAGAAGAACATTCCAATGCAGAACGTCGAATGGATCCAATAAGTCCAGTTCCAGATTTTGTATTCTTTCGTAATGGATAACATAAACAAAATAATAATTAATGACTAGAAATATAATAATGTACTAGTCATTCAGCACAAAATATCCGTGCTGGAGGATCCATCGCTTGTGTCCACAGAGTATATTCAGGGTGTTTCAGAAAGGACTCCCTTTAAAATGACATCATAACTACAAAACAGTAAAAGATCGAAATACGTGGAATATTTAATGGGCAGGTCTGAAAATTTAAATAGACTGGTTTAAAAATTAGTTGCAATTTTGGTTAATAAATGGCGCTGCAATCTCCGGTAAAGGTATTATTGGGCTTTTTTCATGAGAAAATGTGACCTCATCCCGGTACATTGCGATTTTGCAACTGTTTGTCGCCACACTTCAAGGATTCGAGAATGTACCAGACACTTCGTGGTTTGTGCAAGATGGTGCCCTACCGTACCGTCATTCTGTAATGTTCCACCTTCCTTTATGAACACTTTAGTGACAGTCATTGCTCTATTTTAATTAATTCCTGATCTAATCTAATTCTAAGGAGACCGGCAGAGGAATAAATTGGCCTCCATACTCCCCGGATCTCAATCCATGCGACTTATTTCTCTGTAAATCGTCTTCTTATTTGAAGGACAAGCAATAATCCTCAAATGCTTGAACTCTTCATCTGTGAAGCATGTGTATTTATTTCAGTTCACACATTGCGGCAGGTGGCTTCAAACTTCTCCTTACGCTTGCATCAAGTTATTCCTGTTCAAGGTAGCCATTTCAAATCCATTGTAATATGATTTGACGCCTGTTTACGAATGACAACACACTATTAAGGGGGGAAAGTAACCGATTGCAGCGCCATCTATTATTCAAATTTATACCTAATTTTGTAAACCGGTCTTTCTATTTTAAATTCTAGGCCTGCTCATAAAACATACCACTTGTTTCATTTTCTATCTGTCACTGTTTCGTAGTTATTTCATTTCAAAGTTAGGGAGTCCCTACGGAAACACCCTGTAGGTATGCATACTGATGTGTCACTGAAGATTTTACTTACACCGCCCTCGAATGTGGCGTGTGAACATAATTAGAGCTCTCTTTCCCCTTCCCGCCTTTTATCGATGCCACTCACAGAGTGGTCGTCACGATGTAATCGCGAAAGCTCGTTCGTAAACACAAACCAATCACAGAGATTGCAGGCGTTATGGGCAATGCACGTTTCAGTTTCCCCAGCGTGCAAAACTAGTCGTTCTATAATCCACCATCACCGAAAGAATATACTGAAGCTACATACTCTATGGCTTGTGTCTATTGATGACAGGTGTTTGGCACATAATCTCTTATATAAATTAACTTTGGAAAAGGTAACGGAATCCTATTGCATTTAATTGTTGTTATCGTTTGTATTATTTTTGTTAGGAAAACTTCTTTGAGAACTATTTCTTATAGTTATTCATTTTTAAATGATGAAACAATTTTTCAATTTAGGGACAGTTGTATGACTGTCTAACCAATAATTATGTTTCCAAGCATGTAATCGAAAGCAATTTAACAATAATATCTCGTCACATATTAACAGACATGTCCAATCCAGCTCTTAAAGATAAACTATCAAGAAATCGATTTATATAAATCGAACCTAATTTTTGAATTGCGGATCTAAAAAGTATCATTGGAGCTAAATATAGCCTTGAACACAAACTTCGGCCTAATTTTGATGTAGAAAATGTCTAACCTTTCAAAACCGAGGTACCGCGCCTAATTTTTGAGTGTCACAAAAAAAGGGAATCACGAAAATTTTAATAAATTGATAAATATAAATGATCATAAATGAACGATATTGTGTTCAATAGAGCATTAAACAAAGAATTTTATAAATACTCATAAATATAGCATTGATTCGGTTGATTCAATCGCAGCACAAAGTTGAGTCACGAAAATGCGCACTGTTGCTCACATTAATTTAGACTACCTCCGAAGTCCTTTGTACGAGCTCGACGTTTGATGTGCCATTTGTTTTGTCTATTTGCGCTTTATAAATAATAATTGAAATAAAACACAGATATTTTATACTTGTTTAGATATCGGACTTCTAAGTGTGAAAATTTTGCAAAGATTTCAAAATGTCAATATATATGCATAATAAACATCAGAAAATTTATAGAAAACATCAACAGGAAGAAAGATTTAGAGCTGGGGAATCCAAGAAGATCCGGATGGCTCATGCTGAGCGTCAAAGGGTTCGCGGGAGCACTTGAAAGTCGAGGGTCGAGCCGTCAAAGTAAACAAATAAAGCCTGATAGAAATGCGCCAATACTTCCACTACTCAAATTGGACGCGAATAGCGTATCTGAAGACATAAACGCTTCATAATCGAGTGTTGGAATTCAACCCATAGAGGTAGGAAATGAGACATAACCATCAACATCAACAGCGAATGTACTAATTATGGTATGTATGCGGAGAGTATTTGAAAAGAACTTGAAGCAGTCACAGAACATTTGAGTGATATCATTACTCCGCTGCGAGTTTCCTCATTCCAATGTGAAAGATTCCATGATGTGTAATCATTGTAGAACACATTTAAAAAGAAGAAAATACCACCGCTGTTAAAATCTACGTGACTTTCAATGTCCACCAAAGCCAAATTTGCCATCACTTGATGTGATCACATAGCGACTTAGGTCACAGTGACTACCATTAATACGAGGGCTGTTCAATAAAGAATGATCATAATTTGTTTAAAGGTGATTAAAAAATCAAGAAAAATATAATTCGTATTGCATGTGTAGCGGGATAAGTGGAGAATCGATGGCACAAGTTTCACGGTCATGACGTCATTACTGAGGCCTTGGCAACCGGCCAAGTACGCCTAGTTTTACTTTCGCGTACTGAAAAAAAAGGATGTGACACGCGACGAGCAATACGCTGCATCGAAATTTTGTTTTCGCCTTAAAACATCGTCAGCTGAAGTCTACGTGATGCTACAGGAAGATTATAGGGAGAGTGTCTTTCCCTATAGCACCGCTGGAAGATGGTTTAAAATGTTTAAAGAGGAGAAGCAATCGATTGTCCAAGCAACAGAGCTCTGAGTGGAAGTCTCCTTCATCACCAACGCAGAAGAAGACGAGAGTGGAGGCTTCTGCTGTGAAAATTATGATCACATCATTTTTCAGTATTCGCGGAATGGTGTATCAGCATGTTGTACCACCACATACAACTATAACTGTGGAATACTATAGAGATGTACTGAAAACCCTCCAAGGCAACATCCATCGCAAAAGACCCCATTTGAAAGTAAGAGGATGGGTGCTACACCATGATAACGCAAGGCCGCATATTGCCAAAGTTGTTGAGTATCTTTCAAAAATCAATGTCATGTGTGATCCCCATCCTCCATATATTCCTGATTTAGCACTATGCGATTTTTATTCTTTTCCCGAATTTGAGGAAACACTTCCGGGAAAAGCGGTTTTCATCTTCACAGGCAGTGGTAAAACCTGTGGAGGTGATTTTGAAGGACCTATCAAAAATTGGCTTCCAGCATGTGTTTGAAGACTGGAAAAGAGGTGGGATAAATGCATTTCTTATAATGGGGAGTATTTTGAAAAAGACCATCCAAATGTGTAGGATTAGTACAGTCAATTATTTTTTA
The DNA here is from genome assembly GCA_947359465.1 of Metellina segmentata. Taxonomy (NCBI): domain Eukaryota; kingdom Metazoa; phylum Arthropoda; class Arachnida; order Araneae; family Tetragnathidae; genus Metellina; species Metellina segmentata. The sequence continues at coordinate 67,784,131 of OX375878.1, forward strand.
CTAATTTATGATCTTTCTTTACTGAACAGCCCTCGTACAACTGTGGCATTGCGCTATGAAGGACATACGATTTTTGGGACAGGTTATAAATGTTCCAGTCGATGTACACACCGTGATGACATCATTGCCGTTCGATTTGAATGATGATCGAGAATTCAAAAGAATAAAGGGAAATTCATTTCATAAATCAATATACTAAAATGGCGGTTGGCTTGAATTCTCTATGTGACCGCATTGACGTATTCTACGCCTTATACCTAGCGGCCGTGTCTCGACACAGCCCGTCCGTTTTTATTCACATTACAGTTGTTACACTCTTTTCATCGTTACTGTTACAGAGTTTCTCATTGCCTATACATGACAATGAGGGAAAGAAACTACTCGAGTTTCAAATTATAATACCTACCAGTAAAACATGGGCGAATAGCTATGCTGGCAGTCAGAACAGCTGCTGTGCCATATAAAGGCTAGAAAAAAAATTTCACGCATTAAGAACAGTAAAAATTATTATGTACTTACTTTCAATGTTTACATGTAAAGTGGACTACTTTAGTTTTACCCTCTTTTCATTCAGAAAAAGCGAAATGCGACTCAATATAAGACATAAAGAGTTTCTTAGAGGTTTCACTTAAAATTGCTACAAACTAAATAAAGGTTTCTATTTTATTTCCTATTACATCAAACGACATTTCGATAACGACAAATAATTTCATTTTTAGTTTAAATTTTCATAAAATGAAGAAAGGTAGAAATATTATTGTTTCCTAAAATATATATAATACTTATACAATGAATGACGAAATGCATTACTGATTTAAACTAAATATAATAAAAATATAGGGTAATTGCTAATTTTTAATTAGCATCATACTAGAGCAACACAACGGGCTATTGACAACGGTCTGGGAACAATCCCTCAAGGGAAAGATCCGAGGACAACACCTCGTAATTTTGAACCACGGTCAGATGACGAGGCAACACCCGAGCTGGCACTCCCCCCCCCCTCCAAACTTCCACACCAACCCGAATAAAAATATAGGGTAAAAATACTTAATAAAGAACGTCTAATTTTAAAAGCTTCCCAAAAATAGGCGCCGACCAACCGGTATAGTGGTTGGTTAAGGTGTTAGCCTCTAGATCGGAAGGATCCTGGTTCGAATTCGGGTCCCGGCATGGATGTTTATAAGCGTATGGTGTAGAGGTGGCTGGTGCACCTTAAATCTGTCGTAGTAGAAAGTCCTCACGTTGGGTTGGTGTGGAAGTTTGGAGAGTGGGGTGCCAGATCAGGTGTACCTCGTCATCTAACCGTGGTTCAAAATTACGAGGTTTTATCCTCGGATCATTCCCTTAAGGGACTGATCCCGGACCGTCGTCAATAGCCCGTTGTGTTGTTCTAGTACGACGTTAACTAAAATTACCATTACCCAAAAATAGGGTAATTGGTAATTATTAGTTAACCTCGTACTAGAGCAACACAACGGGCTATTGACGACGTTCCGGGATCAATCACTTAAGAGAAAGATCAAAGGACAACACCTCGTAATTTTGAACCCAAAAATAGGGAAGTGAGTGTTTAAGAATATATCAAAGACCAAAACAAAGCAAAATTAACTCACATTCATGTATGAAAAGAAAATGTATTGAATCTTAAAAACTTACAATTTGTATCAAAAAGCACAAAAACAGAATTATTGATTAAGAAGAGAAGCTGATAATCGGGCCAAGGCAAAAGCGAGATTCGTCACTACGCATGATACGCTGTCCATTTCATGCCTACACACTTCTCGTTCGTACGGCACCACTACAGGCTCAGCCGACGATATTATGTAGCCATTCCAATTCACAATCGAACGGCACAGAGCTGTAACTCTTATTGTGATGGTATTTGGAACAATCACTTATGACAGCCGGTCTCTCTAATACGAAGTAGTCTGACAGCACACACGCCCAGCAGATCCTAAAACCTGTTGTTTTACCTGTCACCTGTCCAATGGGGTATTACCATTTCGATAAGACTCCCGCACATGGGTCGCCTCTCCAATTGAGCATGTTTAGGACATGCTGGACGTCAATTGCACCTCTCAGTGAATGTAAGGTATCTGAACTAAGACTGCTTCTTCGCATAATTTGCCACATGATAGTATGAGGCCATCATTTGACTCCCCATGGCGCCGTGTTTATCGGCATGTATGGTACAGAGTGGACTTTGCAACTAACTAATTTATGACCTTTCTAATGCAGTTATCTAGATTTCATATCGTGATAATAATTTTCTTACCTCTTCGTGTACATCGTATAGACTGTTTCATTCCGATCGAACTTCAATCACTGGCTACAGGTTGAATCGATGGTTTTGGAACAGAATGCAATTACATGTCATGTTATTAAACTTACTTCTTGCATTAAACTTTAAGTCATTGGAAAGGGTTCCTAATGTTTTTTTGATACAGCCATTTTGAAAACTTCTAAAAGAATTCTTCCTCCTCGAATCAAACCCTCTTATTCATATCAACTGTATATTTAACTAGCTTTGCTTCTTAAAACCTCAGACGATATATATTTTTTACCTAATGGTTGTATTCGATGTTGGTAGCACAATTTCTCAACCAATCTTATCCAGCTCCAAATCAGTCATACTTCATCACATGACTTTCTTTTTACAAATTCAGCATGAGTTGCTAAATGTTCAAACAATTTTATAATAGGAACAGTAAGCACACACAGAACACAATAATTCAATAATATACAGTGTAATCTGTTAAATTCAATATTGTACAGCGTAATCTATTAAATTAAATAATGCATGGTGTGTAATCTATTAAATACAATAATGTACAGTGTAATCTATTTTATTCAATAATGTACATTATAATCTAGTATATACACTGCCCTACAATAATGGACCGGACAACAAGATGTGATGGTATAAGTGAAATAATACATGCTTTAATAGGGGGCTGGTCCCTCACGTGCTGCAACTACACTGCCAACCATTCTGGGCATGCTTTCAACAAGGTTTTGATTCACAGCTATGGGTATTTGTATCCATTCCTGCAGCAGGAATGTCGCCAGCTCACCTGTAGATTTCGGACGGGGTTCCCTGGTCCGTAAGAGTCACAGTCACTCTAACTCGTCCCACAAATGTTCTATGGGGTTTAGGTTGGGACTCTGAGCAAGCCAGGGAAGATTTTTTTACATCCATGTCTTGATACCACTGCTTTACAGAGGCTGCAACATAACATGAATCTTTATCGTCCTGGAAGTAACATTCGTCCATTCCATAAAATTTTCAGATCGTAAGAAAAACCTGATTGTCCAAAATGTTCATGTAGGCGTCGGCGTTCAATTTACCAGGAACAACATGCAAAGGTACTAGGCCATACTACGAAAAACACCCCCAAACAAGTTCACCACCGAACTTGACAGTTGGAACGATGCACTCGGGTAACAGACTTTCGACTGACATTCGTCAAACCCAAGCACGTCCATCCGACTAGAAGAGCGTGTAGCGTGACTCGCCGCTCTATAAAACAGTCCAGTAGCTCACAGTCTAGTTGCGACGTTGCAAACACCAATCTGCCGTCTTTGTTGGATAGGGTGATGTTTGGTTTGTGTGCGGCAACACACCCGTGGATATTGAGGTAGTACAGTTCTTTCCGAAAAGTATTGGAGTGCACCGTAACCCCTGCTGCCTGTTGAAACTCACTGTTGATGATTTGAAGTGGTTTCTTGTGGTTCTTACGAACCTCACGCTTCAGGACACACAGATCCCGTTCGGTCAGTTTACGGGGACGACCAACGTGTGCAGTTCGTGTCCCAACTCCCGTAGTCTTTCGATTTTTCACGACATCACCAACAGTTGACCGTGGCTATGATAATTCTACTGCAATTGCACGAATAGACTCGCCACTAATGTGACAACCAACTAGTATAACACCTCTTTCAAATTCATTAAGTTCCTTTCGTTTCGATATATTGTCACAATTTCACACAGAACTAACGACGTTACTACTTCGCGTATCGTATTTAGCCTTAACAGGTCATAATAGACCGGAAGCCAGCGGATTTGCATAAAATCCGACATGCAGTAGGATTTTATACAAATCCGCTGGCTTCTGGTCTGTTATTGTAGGGTAGTGTATATAATTCTCTTACGTGGCACACAAAAAAGATGTTGTTTGCTATTGCGTTTTGGCAACATTGTACGATTGTTTGTTTACCACGAGGCCTCGCGCCTCAATTGAATTTATGGCGTTATCAAAAGAAATTTTATTGAAAAAATAATAATTTTAGTCAAGCTGTTGAAGTTTATAATTAGAATTCAAAGAAAGCGGATGATCTTTTCTGGGCCATTTAAAAATGGCCCTTTTCAGGGCTAACAATAATAGTTCAACAAGACGCTTGCATTACAACTTTCGACACCAAAATCTATAAAAAAAGTGTGGGTGACTCGAGAGCTGGGAAATGTACACGCAAACAACATGCTGGGCATTCAATTTCCCAATCGGCGTTCACATTTCGAGCCAGAATTTGCTCCAAGTTTTCATTTGAATTCAGATTTCATAGGTATTGTATAACTTTTCTGTAATACAACAAATTCATATTTGAAAATATTTTTATGCAATATCATATTTTGTAAACAGTCCCTTGTGCTATGACACATGTCTTCATTGATGCGAGCGAAGCGAACATAGGTTCGCGCAGCGATCCTCCGAGGGTTGGCGATCGGTAGCGAACATTGGGCGCGGGCCCCGAGTATATTATTAAAAGATAATACGTGTGTGTGTGCCTGTAGAGTTCACAGAATCAAATATTAGATAGTTTATCAATCTTCCACATGAATGTAATATTACGGCCAAACTTTTTTCTCTTAGGTTTGGAGCAAAATTATGATTATTTCAATTTTAATGTTTAAAAATTGTTGATTAATACCTGTTTATTGATTAAAAATTTTCATTTCAAATAAAGAAGTGCTTCGACGAAAAAATTTGAATGTTTAAGAAAAACAAATATAACAGAAAACTGAACATTGATAAACGCATTTTATGATAAATCATGTGTGAAGTTGTTTTAAATTTCTTCTTGAAAATTGGCTTTTCAAAGCCTAAAATATATTTTGAGCATCTCGAAATGCTCTTTAAAAAAAAAAAAAAAAAAAAACCAGATTCATGGCCGTCAAAACAGAATAGGGGTGCCGGTGCCGAGATAGTTCGGTGTTTCATATTACGTGTTCTTACCCTACATACTTATCATAAACTTACTTTTGCAATCCAACAGTTTAAAAGGGAAAATAGAAAAGGTTAAAATATAACGTGATCGAATATAACGCCGATGCTTGGGTTATCCATGGGAGCCATGATTTTAAAAATTGATCTGTTGATTCTTTAGTGTCAAGTCTGCCGAACAGTGGAAAATGATAATTGAATATTCTTTCACAGACTTCGCAGAATTTAAAAGATAATGCGTCGCAATGATTGCATCAATCGAGGTTCTGATAATATCATCCAATATCGTATATTAGTCAAGAACTCCAAGTAACTAACGTAACGAAGAACTTTGCAGAACTCTTTGCCGTCCTCTGTGGTCATGTTTATGTTCAAATCTGCTAGAATTGTTTTAGGTATTCTTTCCACTCTGACCCATGCTCTTTCTTCCACAACGTCCAAGATTTCTTCGGTAGTTGTGTTTGGCTTAGCTTACAGTGGGACAAATCGGACTTTCTTCTGCAAATATTCCACAGCAACACGAATACCTGTATACCTGAAAGTCTCAAACTGAGAGGTGGTTTTAGGCGTAAATGGTAACACCGCTTGGTTTCCCATCTTGCTCACGACACACATTTTAGACTCGGAAATGGTGAAACGGAAGCACTCTATTTTCATTTACATGGATTAATTAAAAATGTAAGAAATTATGCATTTACTTTCGATTATTAGAAATGAAGTTTAAGCAATTTGATTTCATGCCACGATGTTTCAATGAATTTATAAATTTGAAGAAAAAGTGTGTAGTATTTCACTTACCACCCAAAGAAAGGGATCTGGATCATTAAACTGAAATAGAATAAAAAAATTACTTGTTATAATTTGACAAAAAAAAAAATTAAGTTGAGGCCAAGGTTTTAAAACCACTTATTATTTTAAAATTAAAAAGAATTGATGTCTGTATTATAACACATTAAAATATATTAACCTGTCTAAAATAACTAATAGCGAAATGTTTGTTAAAAAGCAACCTTGTAGAAATCTAAATTATAGTGGCAAGTCATGTTAACCCTTGAAATTCTAAACTGGCCCATCAATGGATAAGCGTCGAAAGGCGCCGCTCTTTTAAGAAATTGGTAGACTGAACCGATTGGTTACGAGATCGAATCTCGAAATTGTCGAAGTCGTTTTGGCTGCTTGAAGGCTACCAATGCACCATTAATGTTTCTCAGGTGAAGTAATTTTATGCAGTAAATTTCGGTCTTTCAATCCTATCAAAAAATCAGACAATCAATGATTGTGACAATATGGGTGTACAGTGATTTTTTTTACAGGAACAATTTTGTAGTATGTAAAAAGCTGCCTCTGATACTCAAATACTTCTTCCGGAAATACATTATTTGGCTGTAATGAAAATGCTGAGTGCTCTGTGAATTCTTCATCTAATTCATTAGTAATTTCGCTGTATGAACAAGTTTTGCGAGAATGTTAACTTAGGTAAAAGCACTCCTGTTAGAGATGCCTTTTTACGTGAACGGAGAATTATCTTAAGATGTTTTGAGAACATTCAGAATACAGAAAATCTAAAGGAAGGAAAAGACCCTACAGTATTTTGGGCTTGTCACACGATTTGAACTTTTAGAGGATCGCCTACGAAGTGGTAAACCGTCGTTAATGGAGTTCCTCACCAGTTCTGTGGCATCCAAAATTTTAAACATAATACCTGAAACTGCGGCTGAGACTAGCAACGTTTCTGAAGCAGCAAGGCAACTGAATATTCCTGTATTCTCCGTATGACGGTATCTTAAACATATCCCTAATTGCAATGAATTAATAAGATCCTCCATCACCTTTCAACTTCAGGTACCACACAGCGTTTGTTACGTGGGCTACATCAAAAGTCTCACAACATCGTAATCACAGGGGTTGAACTGCGTTGTGGACAGATGAAGCCCTTTTTTCATTGTCTAGAGATGTGAAGATACACAACTCTTGAATAAAGGCGTATTTTAATCCATGTGAGAACAGGGAGCAGCCATTTCAGTCAACAGTAGTGATGTTTTGCTCAACAATGGCTGGAAAACTTGCACAGAAGATGCATAGCGTCATTTGACTCTTCTGTGTAAGCAAATCAGGCCGTCTTTGCAGGAACGAAATGTGATATCTGCTGTAACATTTATACAGGATGGGCACCATCGTACATCGCAACTCTGGTAAAGAAGTTTCTAATTTGCACCGTCGGAACTTAAATCAGCAGGAATTGTAAGATCCCATGACAGCCTTGGTCTCCGGATTTGATCTCACTTGATTGTTGATTGTGGGATGTTTAAAGTCGCGAGTTTATCAATTGGGCCCTTCCACATTGTCGGAAATCAAAGATTCTACTCGCCGAGAAACGAGTTTCGTCTAATCCGAACATGCTGCATTCTATAGTTACGGGTGTTGTCACTCGCCTGAATTGTGTCATGTCTTGTGGTTGTGGACATGTCGAGAATTTGATGCTTTAATAACGGCATTGAATATACAGCAAATCATTTTATTTGTCTTTCTAATGCCTTCAACACCACCTATCGATAATTTTACAAACAATACAATTTTTTTCCTGTCAAAAGAATCATTCTTGACAGTACATATGGTGTAAATCGCTCTAAATAATGTGATTTTTCACTTTTTTAAAGTTTGTTCAGACTTTTTGAAGACTTTGTATTTTGAAAGAAGATATTGAAAAAATCGTGAAAATATTGAACGATTAGGAAATTATATAGATTGATTCTGCTTATGAAATGTTTTTTCTCCATAAATGCTAGAGTATAAAACAGTATTTTAAGATTTCAAAGCTATTCTATATGAATGCTGTTCGCCATATTTCCGAGGAATAGGCATGCTTTACGAGTCTCATAAGATAGATAGACATTGGACTACAGTGTGACTTGTCTCATGACCCAATGTTTTCAGATGATATTTTAATACGGATGTCCAGTGTGCATTAGTTTACCCAAATTAAATATTAATTCGATTTTTTAACCACCATTTTAAGCACGAAGTTGAGTATCGCATACTGGTTCTATCCTTAATTAAATTGCAATAATATAGGTCTGGTTATTTCGGAAATACATTTTAAAAGGGTCTTGATTATGTTTAGGAATTACTTAACCATGTTCCGCCAAATTTATTTCAATATTGAGTCTAGAAGGAATTTCTAACATTCCAATAACAATAACATACTCAGTCTTACCTGAACACCAGATGCCATTATAAAAAATGCCGTCATCATAACGTTTGCACCTCTCCATATTATCTTCCCTGCACTTTCAGCTGCCTTTTGTTTCTCATGTTTATAAGATGGTACCTCAATCGCATCATCGTCACCAGAAGACCTGAAATATGTATCTCAGTAAACTAAATATTTTTCATTGAAATATCAAAGGCCTTTTTGACGTAGACAAAATTATATTCTTTGCGACTTAGTTTGGTTTAACCTTTATAAACTTTAATGCACACAAAAATTGAATACCATGCTTCCAAAAGTCACACAAAAGTTTAAAATTTTGCCTTTTGACGGGGGATATGGCAGCATATGCATATTGGTATATTTCTAGTAATCAGAAATTTCAAGCAAAGCCGTTATGTCGAAAATAGACGAAAAAAACTATTTCCTTAAGCTTTAAATCTGCGCTTTCCGAAGAGTAAATAATTCTAAATGGCTTTTGCAACAAGATCTTTAGTTCTATTCAATATCCCATGTTCTATTCAAAACAAGGTTTTATCCTAAAGCTATTTAGGGAGCGGAAAAAATAATTAATCCAAGATAGTACGTAAACAAATCTTATTAACTGCTATTTCGTATAATTATACATAAAATTAATACCTGATAATGTTATTTCTGATGCCAGTGAATTGGAAAATTAAACTCTGAACGTAATTATGTAACTCAACTTACAGAATAATATGTTTTCGTAGAAAAACGTAACTTACAACAACTTTACCATCGTTTAGGGTACAGGATTTCAAACATTTTAGTACAGAAGAATCAAAATATTCTAAGCAATTCTAACAGCAAATATAACAAATATTTCCATTTATAATTTACACACTTTTAAATTAGTCTTTAGGAAAATGTTTAAGATTAGAAAAAGAACTAGGTGAATTTAAAATCAGTATTTAAAATTCCCATTTACATTCCCTTGAAATTTTAAATAGGAAACACATTTTATAAATATTGAATTTTTGAACTTGAAATTTTTAACCCTATATTTTCAAAAAAGTATAGGGAATAGCTTACTTTAAATTTTCTCCGTTCATTGAAATAGGCTTTTAACCGGGATGCTGTACACAATTACAATGTTCAAAAAGGTCTTTCTATCCCAAAAGTTTGTGAGTGAAATAAACTTAACATCAGTCATGATCGTTGGCGAATTTTCCACATCGTAAATGTCTGAATATTGGCGACTACGTACAGAAAATCGATATGAAATTGGCGTTAGTGGAACTTCGAGAATCAGACAGGTAGAGTTTTCATTTTGAACTTTTCAACCCATCTCGGTGTTCTGTTTTAAGCAATAGTCTATTAGTCTTTAATTTTACAAAATTGAATTACTGTGCTTTAATGTTTGATCCTTTGCTGTGATCATTAAATTAGAAATTCCAGAGCGTTATTTTTTTTTCTGATTCAGGAAGAACCGAAAAAATTCGAATCAGCTATTCCGGCGATCAAGAGATTTCTCGTTATAAAAATTCATGTATTTTAAAATTTAACAAACGCAATCAGGATTATTAGTGTTGAATAAATGGGCTCTTCATATTAAAATTAATGGAAGATTAATTGACTCTTTCACAGAGAAAAATGTTAGCAACATCTTAGTATTTGGTAATGAATCTATTACGCCTTACTAACATTGTTATATTTTGTAACTATTAACTCATTTGTCGCCATACATCTATTATATCCACCCATATGATTTGTTCTGCGCTTATTTCCGGGTACAGCTCAATGTTCTATGAGATAAGAAAGATAAAAATAACTATTTTACTATTCTTTCGCTTTTTTTCATTAAAATTTAATTCATTAAATTGAATTGTTTTTCTGGAAAATTCCAATTTAGCATCACTTATGAAATGGAAGAGAAGCTTGCATTAATATTAGTTTAAAAAAATATGCAGTTAAAACCCACTAGCCGATTTTTTTTCTTCTTTCTGTTGTTGAGCAATCACTTTTCCACGCTAATTTCATTCATTATAGCAAAGAGTGTTACAAATTTTCTTACGTACATACGTATAAATTCTTTCTAACGGTAATATCCTTCCTAGATAACGGCTTAATTCTGAGAAAATTCGATTATTAGCTTCTTCAAAACTGTGTTAGTTGATAAATGTGTTTAAAACTATGATATTTTATAGGAAAATTAGTTTTCTTATTTCTAAATCTGGAAAAAAGAAGGAGTCAATGGCCATTTTACAAGTTTGTGATAACATCTGATTTTATAATAATTCGAATTTCTTTTACTTTGCTTGATAATGTTTATAAAAAAGTTAATGAAACATGTATGGCGTAATCATGTAGAAAATATCTCAGAGGACTTTTTCATCAACTAGAACAAATCATTAGTAAAAATATATGGCTTAAAATATCTACTGGCTTTAAATGGTTGTGCTATTTGAAAACCTTCTACAAAATTTGCTAGAAATATAACAAAGGGTTTAAAATATGGTTTTTAGAGAAAAAAATTCATGGAAATCAATCAATCATCAATTAAAAAAACTAGGTGAAATTTGTTAGAAAAATAAGAAAACAAAAGAAATTGTATTGAAACGGGTAAATGTGCAATGTTTATTTAAAATTTCTAATTATTATCCCAGTACAAGTACCAACATAACTATTTTAAATACCAATTAAAAATTCTCTAACAATAACGAAAAGTCTTTCTTTCATATTTTCACGTCATACCTGAATGCTTTTAGAGAATCCTTCAGTTCAATTTCATCCATGGTTATTTAGTTCTCCTTTTAATAGTAGCCTTTAGTTCCACCATCTTTGAATTGTACGTGTTTCACCAAGTCATTACGGTCAAATTATTATCAGAGTCAATTTAATTGGAAATCAAACACCGAAGCGAAGAATCGGTAGCACCATCTGCCAAGTTGAAGCATGTAAGCATGTAACCAAATATGTTACACTGATAAAACATCGGATGGGAAAGAATAAGTGCTTTTCCTTTTCATGCAGATCAACAATTTCTTTATCATGAAAGTAGTGTTATCTCGGAACGATTGTGAGTAAAATTATGGGGTTGTTTAAAAATTGCGTCACTTGTAAAGCTTTCTGATAATATTGGTGCGGTGTTAATAAACTTAATAAATCTTACTGTCCATATTCATATACGTTTAAACATTCTGCCTTGTAGGAAGATGTTGCCAATAAAATGTTTAAAGATAATACCTAGTGTAGAATTGAAAATCAATTTAAAACGTATACAAATTTCTTCTATTTCATTATGTGTTTTTGTCCTCGCTTCTTTCCCTTCAGGTTTGATCCCGGGCCGTCTCTAATAACCCGTTGTGGTGCTCCAGTGCGACGTTAATCAAAATACCTACCTCAACTTCACTCTTGAAAAAAAAAATTGTTTTATCCTCAAGATTATGCACCTGCTCCATTCACTTCCTTTGTTTGAGTTTATGGTAAATTACGTCGCAGTCAAAAACTTTAGAAATTATTCTTCGTTCTCAAAAATATCACTATATAATATTGAACATTATGACATGTGTGTGTGCAACCTATCATATTAATAATAAATTGTTGAGAAGAAAATATAGTGTCTTTGAGTAAATTTTAATTCCATCACAACATTTGTAGGCCTCTCAGGAAAAACAGGAAAATACTGGCGTATAAGCACAATATTTTGAATTATTTAAAATCTTATAATGTGTTCGGAACAGCAAAGGAGTACCAGTAAGTAAATACACTGAAGTGCCAAAAGTCATGGGATACCTCCTAATATCATGTGGGACCTCCTTTTGTCCTACGAAGTGTAGAAACTCTGTGTAGTATTGACTCAACAAGTCGTCGAAGTCCTCTGAAGAAATATTCAGCCATGCTGCCTCTGCAGCCGTCCATATTTGCTAAAGTGTTGCCGGTACGGGATATTGTGCACGAACTGACCTTTCGATCATGTCCCATATATGGACGGGTTAAAGTTACATTGGTGTAAGTCACTTTTACAAAAAAAAAAGACTTAGACACAGAAACCAGATCTAAATAAGTCAATCTGTTATCAGAAAACGTGAATAATTCAGAGCTTCATTCAACTTCCAACAAATGGCAGTTTAAGTTCTAGTGTTAAGCGAAACATCGGTTTTGTTTATCATCAAAGTGATGTAAGTCAAACTTACACCACTGTGTTTGTAAACGCTTCCAGATTGGCGACTGATTCCGCATTTTTGAATAGGATTTCATACAAAACAATGGATTCTGAAAAAAAGTACTCAAGGTCCATTAGACGGATCTGATGGTCGAGGATACCATGTTTCAAAACACCAGACACAGGAAGTAGTAATGAAAGAGGTGCGCATTCACATAGAATTTCACATAGAAACTTGGGGTAGTTTTTATGATAGCTTCAAATAACACAGCCGGTAATAATATCATTCAGTACTTATTCACAGCAAAGGAATTTGCGGCGAACAAGCTGATCATACATCAAAACTCCCTCTCAGCTCAAATATTCTAGAACATTCTAGAAACATTTAAATAAACTTAAGCTCGATCTTTCTGCAAACTCCCACAGAGCCGATTTAAAATAAATTAAAAACTTCTGCTTTAACGACTATGAGTTTCGAACTGAAGACCCAGCACTCTGCATCTCGCATCGTTACCTCTGGGCCATCTGTCTGTCTGAACTGAGATGAAATGTAGCAATATTAAATAATTTATATCATCAGTCCCACTATACTAGAACTGAGAATTCCAACAAAAAATTTCTACCACCCGAAATGAATGTACGAACACTGTACGACTTGTATAAAGAAAGGCTAAGGGGAAAATATTGATTCAGTTTCTGAAATTGTCTATCGCCGAACCTTAAATGATGAGTTCAACTTGCATTTCCATAGTCCATTGAAAGATACCTGTAGCGAATATAATGTCTATGACATAAACATTAAAGCATGTGAAAATGAGGAGATAATTCGACAGCTAAACATGAAAAAACTACATCTTAGAAAAGCAAAAAAAGCGCGATGAACGACAAATGAAGAAGCAGTGAAGGCGCGTGAAGATGATTCTGTCTATGCTGTGACGTTTGACCAATAATAAGCTCTCTCTTTCCCAGTATTGACTGTATCTGTTGCATAATACAAGCGAAACATGTACACTTAAAATTTGAGATGCCATGAACTTAGAACAGGTGCTGGGATTAAGTATTACCAGCATGGAGACCATTGCTTCTCGTGGGTCGCAAGAGGCAGGTTACTGCATTATCAAACATCTTCAATCAAGAGCTCCATCACCAAACATGAACATTATCGTGTACATTTCAAAATTGTAACCTGAAGTTTCAATTGTACTTGTTGAAGTTCAATCAGAACAATGACAACTGTTAGGAAATCATTGATCAGAAGTTTACGTTAAGTGGCCACTCTTACCTTCCAAATGACACAGAATTTGGATCGATTGAATTATATGCAAAGAATAGACTTATTTATACTCCTAATGACTGGCACAGTATTGTTCTGATAGGCAGGATAAAAAATAGATTCGTGTTGACCAAAACGCGATGTGACGACTTCGAATCTGTTGCTAACTTAGAACATTACTACTGTAATACACTGTAGAAAGAAAAACAAGAACAATACCGTTAACTGGATGAAGATCCCATGGATTAGGATTTTGAAAGATCATCCTTACACTCTTCTGTGTAAAGAAACAATGAATTATAACATGCCATGTTTTCTGTGTTTAATCTACGACAAGCAAGGGATAGTAGATTCTCATCTCTAGTGAACGTTCAACAAGATGCGCTGATCCTCGAGGAAGACCAGTTACAGAAGCGAAGGACATGATGGACCTTCCGAAACACATTCCACAAGTCAAACATGATTTTTCCTTTCTCTTTGAACGACTCTTAAATGTGAGGAGATACCACCTAACGATCTTGGTCCACTGGAAACTGTGAGTTCAGAGCCAAAAGAAAATAATATAAATTAATATTTTTTTTGTCTTTGATTTTTGTCCATTTTTAATAACAATTACTTATTTTTACTACGAATTAAATCTGTTTTGTTTTTGAGATTCTCAAGTTCCCTTTATAACCATTTTACTGACAAATACTTTAGTGTAAGTCACATAGGCGTAACCAGGGGGAGGTTCAACCCCCCCCCATTCAATTGAGAAAAATTTTGCTAATATATATATATATATATTATATATATTAGTTTTCCACAAATTAATCCCTTGTCAATAACTACTCAAACTATTCATAACTTAATTTTAATTAATGTTTTACTTCTGTAATAAACATAGTCATCAGGGGGGTTGGGGTTTCAATCCCTCCCCTATTCAGTTGAGAAAAATTTTGCTAATATATATATATATATATATATATATATATATATATATATATATATATATATATATATATATATATATATAATGAGTTTTTTACAAATTAATCCCTTGTTACTTACAATACACAAACTATTCATAACTTAATTTTAACTATTGTTTAACTTCTGTAATAAATATAGCCGTAACCGGGGGGGGGGGTTCAACCCTCCTTCATTCAGTTGAAAAAATTTTGTTAATATACACTCATAGGCGTAACCTGGGAGAGTTGGGGGTCAACCACCCATTCAGTTCGTCATAAAATATAGTCAAATTTGTTACTGCAGAGCAATCGGAGTTTTAAGCTTTATAGCTATTTAAACTACATTATATAAAAAAAATATATATTTTTACATTCATAATGTAAATACCGTATATTTCCGAATATAAGCCGATCCGTGTATAAGCTGGGGGTGCGTTTTTTCTTCAAAAATTTACCTAAAATTCAAAACCTGTATATAAGCCGAAATAGAAACAAAATTGTTTTATGTGTGTGACGTTAAAACATAAAGATATGAGGACGTAAATGTCACCAAGAAGGTAAAACGCGTGGAATATTTTCCAATCAAATCGCTATAAAATAAAACGCCACTCGTCAACGATGCTAATTAACCTGCTTTAACCTGCTAATAATTTTCTCCAGTGTCCAGTCGGTCCAGCTTCTGATATCCGACTTCGGAGGGGCTGATTGACAGGTGATGATGTACGGGACATTAGGATTCAAAAGGGGGAGGGGATTCATTATAGCTCTTGAAAGAAACTCGGGTAGGGTCTAAATGAGATTGAACTCTCCAACTGGTCGTCACGATTTGACTTGGCAGAAAGGATGTGCAATGACGAGCGTACTGAGCTTTAGCCGCAGGTTTCACTGCGATATTGTCTATTCGCCCCCTATCCACGCTATTACAAAGTTGACCGGTAATGATCTTCCCCAGTGTCCCGCACCTGATGCCAGACCTCTGACTGGGTGATTGACAGATGATCAGTTCAACAATGGTCAAGGGGAGCGGCTGCAGCTTGGAAATTTTTTTTATCAGTTCCACTTTTCTTCGCCGTGCAGCCTAAAACATGTGCGGAACATAAAGTTTCAAAAGGGGGAGCGGGATCATTGATCCTTTGCAGTGAAGACGATTTTATGTATGTGGAACATACAAATTCTAGTACAGAAAAGGCATTGGAACTAATGATACGCATCAGGACATCCCAATGAGTGAAGCCGAATTTTACGAACTATTCGGAAACTCGGATTGAGAAACGGAATTTGAAGGATTTAGGACTTATTTTTCTCTTTTTGCTTAAAGGGGCTGCATTCAAAACGTAAGTTAAAAGACTTTAAAAATTGGAACAGCTCTTGGATTTGGATCCGAGTCGGATGGCACGAAGTAAAAAAGTAAGGTTGCTTTCTCAACACCTGTTGGAGTTGCTATAAAAATCGTTAATCGCTCGTAAAGAATTAGAAGTTGCTGCCACCGGACGGAGATCCGAATTCAACAACTGTATCAAAAAAAATTCCCTTTTCAATTGTTATTTTTATGTGCTA
This sequence comes from Metellina segmentata, assembly GCA_947359465.1. Taxonomy (NCBI): domain Eukaryota; kingdom Metazoa; phylum Arthropoda; class Arachnida; order Araneae; family Tetragnathidae; genus Metellina; species Metellina segmentata. The sequence goes on from OX375878.1 coordinate 67,800,470, forward strand.
ATGAATGACGGTATTCAATTATTATTTTGTGTGCTATATTTGACGATAGTTAGCGATTTATCGCTTGCGCCCGGCTAACGGAAATGTACCCGTTTTGTGCGAAAACAGCGGATCCGTATATAAGCCGACCCCCCACCCCACTTTAACTTTAGAAAAAGTTCCAAAAATTATCGGATTACACACGGAAATATGCGTAAATGCACGGCAAAAGTGAAATTTTTATTCGCTTGATTTTTATGTTTAACTTAGAATATGTTTTTTGAAGAACCAACTAGTCCTAGATGCATCCGCTCTTTCAACAAGACGATGCTCAACCCCATATTGCTCCAGTCTCTAGAGCTTGTCTACGACACAACAATATCTTACTATAGCCGGCATACTCACCGAACCTCTCCTCGATCAAGAATGCATGGAATGCTATTGGATGAGAGGTCACCCATCCACACGTACCGCGTAATCTGCTGGAACTACGTGACAGGGTTCAAGCTGCATAGGTAGTACTGTCGTTGGACTTCATAAAGAGCCTGTATGATTCATTACCACGGCCCTTGGCATGCTGCATTAGGAATAATGGCGGTCATACGCCATACTAAATAATACCACTTTTTTTTTTTTTTTTTTTTTTAATTTTTCTCAATAAAGTTTGCACTTTTCAGTTTCAAATTTTAATCCTTCACTCATTCATAAGCACTTTTCCAACCTTGTAAATTTCATTTCAATGTGACTGTTCCTTCTAGGTCTAGGTGCAATATTTTTTTTTTGTCTTAGCGCTAAATAAAAACAGTTTTACTTGCACAACATTTTCAATATCTACTATTATAAGACGAAGCGTCTGTGTGTCTGTGTATGCGTGAGTCTGGAGTCTTCAGACGAATCTATACCACTTACAGTCTTAAAATTTGGCACACAGGTAGACCTAAATGCCACTAAATGCACCTCGGAGCCCGAATTTTAAAATTTAATCTAGAAATTTTAAAATTCATTTAATTTTTGCCCCACAAACTTTCTTTACTCTCGGAGCTGACGTTACAAGTACTCGATTGAAGAAAGCAAAGGTAAGGTAATGTAAGGTAATTTTAATTAACGTCGTACTGGAGCAACATAATGAAGAAAGCCAAGGATTTTGCGCTTTTCGTCCTTTTGAAGTGTGTCAAGTTATGACGACACATCTCCTTAATTGAAGAAAGCGTGTTTTGATGAGCACAACTTTCTTGATTGCAATTTTAACTTTGTCACGGGCTACGACTATTTGAGGTTTTCTATATTCGCGATCGTGTTAAAGATAAGAGTGAAAATTTTCCACGGATTTGAAATCTGCGGAAAATTTTACACGAGATCGATACCTTAAATGTGATTTTCTTTAAATAAGTAATTTTTCAATTGTAACCCATGTCATGTCGAATAGAGGTGGGACTGATTCTTAAAATTTTTGTTTTTTCTTTATTTCATGATCATTTCTTATGTTTTCAGAATCAGTAAGGACACGAAAACAACTGTCATGGGCAACACCGTGCTGGCCTGTTAGTATTTAAATAATATAGAACCATATAACGTGAGTTTATCCGTAGTATCAAATCTATTTATAATTTTTTGACAGCTGATATTTTTTTTTTGCTATTTTAGAGAGCACAATTAAGATTTGTGACTTAATCTTACTTAAATTGGAGAATATGAATACATCAAACAGAAATTATTTGTCATAGGTTCCTTTCATCGAAGTATATTTGAATAATTTTTTTAATTGTAAATTTTAATAAATAAACTATAGCTTGTATAATGTAAATTTAATAAATATTCAATAAAAATCACACTATTCATTTTGTAAATTTCTGGTTATTCATTGCTACATATATTCCAATTTTTCTGCCTAAAAATGTTTTAACCGAGACTTTTTGTAATATTTAATTGCTTATTTTGGAATAAAACCACATACCTACACATAAAAAGTTGATTTATCTCAATTTTTTAAATAAAAATATTCATTTTTCTTTCTTCCCGAATTTAAAGGAACTGTAACATTAACATCTATAAAAAATTAATTTTTATAGAATCATTCAGAAAAATATAACAAACATTCTATAAATTTCAGCTGAATAGACACCGACATTACGGTTTCGGCACGCAAAGAAGTGTCTGTCTACCATGTTAGATTCTCTATAGTGGTCATGCTTTAAAATTTCAATAATATCGAAAACAAACATTTCGTATGAATTGAAATACACATAACATTATTACGAATTTCTATCGCAAAACTTTTGCACACAATTTCAAAAGCATTGCTCTAAAGGAAAACTGTTCAAAACGTCGATTTTACTCACCTTCCGTTGCATCATTCACAATAAAAATGAAAACAAGTGAACTCTTTACTATTTTCTGCTCACCCTGACAGCCGGATGACAATTTAACAAAGTGGAGTCCTATATTTTTCTTTTAAAAAGTTTAGTATGTAGGCATATGGAGTGTATGAATTATAGAGTAAAGAGAAAACCACATAATAACTTTATATGAGATAATAAATATTTTTGGTTGGAATGCGATTAAGTGTTTTAATCTACATTCGTGACAGAGGGTTTGCCCACTGCTCTAGGAACTGGCTAGTTGTATGCGGCGTAGATTCGGTTCCTATATGTGTGAGTTTCTCTCTTCTGTATTAGTCACTAGCCACTGCGTGGCTAGCTCGGCGTTGCCCGTGCCCGTGATGTAAGGTATTAACCTGGTGTAAAATTTTCCGCCGATTTCAAATCTGTTGAAATTTTTACTCTATCTGTAACGGTCCAGTAGATAGAAAAAAGAACTGTGACTCCATTTAAGTTTAATCATCTGTCTAGAAAATCGTTCCTCGCGCAAAATCAAAGCGTAAACGAAAAAAATAATTTTCTACGCGTTCTGCGGTTGAAAAAAACCTTGCATGATTCCAATCCCTGACTGCAAGGTCGCATGAGTAGAAAAAGTTCTACGCGTTTGAAGAACCAGGTAGAGAACAAAACTATGAAATTCATTTTAAAATATTCTAGATGGAATTTTAAAATTCGTCGCGACCCAAAAATTGCAAATAATTTGGACTACCTGTGTGCCAAATCTCATTGCTGTAAGTACTAAAGAATCGTCAGGATTTTGCGGCCCCAAACAGACAAACAAACACTTTCTTTTATAATAGTAAAGATCATTTCCTTACATGTATGTCTATCAATTGGTAATAACTTAAAAGTGATCCTTGAGATCAAGGGCAATCGGATTATCATTACCGTACCCACTCAATACTTCATTTTCTTGTGATTTTTAATTTATGTTTATAATACTTCTGTGAGTAACCAGAATCCACAGAAATACCCGATTTCGTCGATAAAAATTGAAATACTCACTTAACCCTAAAGAAAACAGGGAAAATTTACTGTCTACTATCATCGGGGTGGTGATGGGGGATAGTTCAAAAGTCACAAATGGGATGAGTTTCTTGAAATATCATTTTCAAACAACTTAACACTTAAAAATCAGCTAAAAGAAATCAGATAAGCCCGCTCAAGAGAATATACGAAATGTTACACACTTCATTCATTCTCTTAAAATACTCCACAATACTGAATAGCGGAATTTATAAAATGTTACACACTTCGTAATTTTCAAACAAATTTCGTAGTGCAAGTTTTGACAGCTTTTTGAGAATACGCAATTGTACCTAAATTATACTATCTTCGAAACAATTAGTTTTGATAATTTCTAAATCATTCACCAGTTCATAGAGATACTTGGAGCCACACCACTCTTGCTGTGGAAATATACGTACACTGAAGTGTCAAAAGTTCTGAGATAGCAATATGCAAATATCCAAATGGCAGTAGCATCGAGTAAGAAACGTATAAATGGGCAGTGCATTGCCAGGGTTTTCACTAGTACTCAAGGAATTCCTGTGAAAAGTTTTCGGACGTGATTATGACTGCACGACGGGACCTAACAGAATTTGAACGCGGAATGCTAGTTGGAGCTACACGTATGGGGCATTCATTGTTAGTGAATTCAACATTCCTCGATCCACAATGTCCAGAGTGTGTCGAGAAAATATAATTTTAGGCATTACCTCCCACCATGGACAACGCAGTGGCCGACCGCGTCTGCTTAATGACCGAGCCCAGCGACGTGAGCGGAGAGTAGTCACTGTCTCTCACGGGTAAAACAACACTGCGTCAAATAACAGCAGCAACCAATGTGAAATGTACGACAGACGCGTCCGTGAGGACAGTGCAGCGAAATTTGGCGTTGATGGAATATGACAGCATAAGACCGACTCGAGTGCTCTTACTAACAACACGCCATCGGCTGCAGAGCCTCTGCTGGGCTCGTTAACATCGGATGGACCGTAGATGACTGGGAAAACATTGCTTGGTCAAATGAGTCACGATTACACTTAAGAGCTGATGGGAGAGTTCGAGTGTGACACAGACCTACGAGGCCATGAACCCAAGTTGTCAACAAGGCACTGTGCAAGTCGGTGGTGGGGCCATAATGGTGTGGGCTGTTTTTACATGGCATAGACTGGGTCTTCTGGTTAAACAGAGACAATCATTGACTGGAAATGGTTCTGTTCAGCTACTTGGAGACTATTTGCAGCCATTCATGGACTTCATGTACCCAAACAATGATGATGGAATTTTCCAGGATGACAATGCGCCATGTCACCGGGCCAAAATCGTTCGTGATTGATTTGAGGAACATTCTGGACAGTTCCAGCGAATGATTTGACTACCTAGATTTATAGACATGAATCTTATCGAACATATGAAGGGTTAAAATTACAATGGTGTAAGTCACATTTTCTTCGTTTTCCAGAAATAATATAACGCAAAAGGTAATGTAGTAAATTCAGGAACAAAAGCGATGTAATGGTATCATTATAGGGGTGTCAACTGGATCCATAGAGGCTTAAATTGAATTGAATTTGTACCATAGTTATACAGTTTTACTGGTGATGAAAATGGCTTACACCACTTTGTACTTGCAAAGCCAATTACCTACACCACAGTGTATGACTTACCATAGGAGTAACTAGGGTTGTTGAATGGGGGGTGGGGGTTGGTCCTTCAAAAAGTTTGGATTGTACCCCAGTAAAAAGGGGAAGATTAAATTAATTATATTAATATAATTAACATACATTAATAATTATAATTAATTTTATTAATATGGTTAATATCTATTAATCATTAAAAAAATAATTAATTATATTAATATTTATTCATTGTTAACGCTTGATTTAAAAAAATCAGCCTTTTTTTTTATCGTTCTATATTAAAAAAACGTTTCCGCAGCCTCCGTCGCAGGATTGAAAACTCGCTTTTTAGCTGGATTCTTAGACAGTTTTCCGAAAAAGTACGCATCAGAAAATTACGAAATTAACATGGTTTGTTCAAAATTGTACAGGGAACACGTAAAAGAATATTTTTTTCCGAATGCGGCTATTAGTTTAGGATTTATTAAGCGTCTAAGTGAAAAAGCGGAATTTCAAACACGAGTGAGCAAAAGACGTACAAATTTTCAGTCTTCAGTCGTAATTTTTTAGAGTGCTTCTACAGAGGCTGTTCACACATTTTTTAGACAATGTATATTGTATTCACAAAACTAAATTACATAAAATTCTTGTGTTTTAAATGTTCTATTTGATAGCCCTTATTCTGAACTATCTTTCGACACCGTAATTTCCAGGTTAATAATGCCTTTTGAAGAGTCAGAAGAGGTATTCTATCCCATTCCTCCTGAAAATCTTTCCAGAGTGATGTAGTTGCAACCAGAGTTGTGGGACGACGTTTAGATAATGCAGATTTTAAAAGTCCGAAAGCACAAAAATCCATAGGTGATACATTGGGAGATTTAGTAGGGATATCAGTGAAGGGTATTGCCTTGATACCGATTTTTTGTTCCATTTCTGTTAGGAAATTTACAGTGGATTTTGATGTGTGACTGCTAGCTTTGTCTTGATGGAGTTCCACAGATTGATGGAACTGTGGGTAAAGCGATGGTATTTCATTCAGAAAAATTGGCGATAAAATATGTTCCTGATAGTATTTGAAGTTAATCTTGTCATTTTTTCCCACTCTCTTTATTTTTAGCTTGCTATTGTATGAAAAACCAGCAACAATCATGAATCCCTTAGAAAAACATACTTTCGATTCTATGAACCATGTACTCAAATTTTTTTCTCCCCTTTTATGATAATAAATGGCTCTTTTTTTGCTGCAATCATTTAAATACACCCATGATTCATCTATTGTGACAATTTTTTTCCATTTTTCTTTGGATAAGTGTTTTTCATATAGAATTCGGCAGCGTGTCCTGCGTTCAGCGATATGCTTTGGAGATAGACGATGCACATTGCGTTTTTTCGCTTTCTTAAGATTTAAATCAACGTTTATCATTTTGTTTACAGTGGACACCGAGCATTTTAATGATTTTGCAACTGTCCTTTGACTAGGGGGATTTTCTTTTAACATTAAACAACGTACAATAGCAATAGTCCAAGATGTCCGTTTCTTTCTTGGATACTTGTTTGGAATTTTTGTCCAACTTGAGGCTCCAATTTGACGTTTTTTCCCTTTCTTGTTGACGATATTACCTATCGACGCTTTAGATATCCCAAAACCATGACTCTCACTTCGTTTTTGGATAACGGAATATGAATATTTTTCTTCGAAAAGAGCATAAATATAGCTTTCGATCCACTGCTTCGTTAAAAACGCCATTTTGAATAAAAACAAACCTCTCAAGCCGCAGATGAGAATTTTGACTTTTAAAAACATAGTACAACTACAATGATCTCTTTTGCAGCAAACGATTTTTTATTACCGCTAACCAAAATCGTCTGAAAAATGTGCAAACAGCCTCTGTAAACGTGAATTTTTGCAGCTCGTCGAGCTATTTTAGAAATTTCAATTTGGTTCCTGGAGATATTTTTTTGAAATTCGTGTAAAAACGGTACATTTTCATTAATTTTTTTTGTAAACTGTCATATCTATATTACCATATGTTTTTAAATTAAAAACATCGCACTAAACCTTAGAATGTATTCTTTCTTACGGTACAATTATTTGTGAAATTGGTTAATAAATAAATTCGATGCGATCTAAAGTTGGTCATACAAATTTTGGAATATTGGGATATAATATTTATTAATTGTCATATCTATAGCTTTTAGTATTATTTTTTAAATTTGAAAGCATCACTGAAAACCTTAGAATTTACTCTTTCGTATCTACAATTATTTTGGAAATTGGTTAATAAATAAATTTTCGTAGCGATAATAAGTTGGTCATATAAAAATTTCGGTACTTTAAGATCGTGATTTCCGATACACAGAACTAAAACTGTCATATGTGTAGCTTAATACTATTAGTTTTAAAATTTAAAAACACCACGTAAAAGCTTAGAATACACTCTTTCTTACGGTAAAATTACCTTTAAAAAATTGGTTCATAAATAAATTAGATACAATCAAAAGTAGGGTCATACAAATTTCGTATTTTTTAGATCGCGGAACGATAGCATTCATTCTCCTTCACGGAAATGAAGGTTACTTTTTCTGACTAACTTATTTGCCAGATATCAAATTTATCATAGCAACGATTTTTTTCAATTTGGCGAGAAAAAGGCTCGATTTTTTTTTTCATTCTATTCTCAGACGGCTTACCGAGAAAGTAGAGATAAAAAAAAAATAAGAGATTAACATGATCTATTTAAAATTGTAGAGGGAACAAGATAGAGAAGGCTTTTACTGATGCGTTGTACTGATGCGTTACTGATACATTAAGTGTTAAAATAAAGAAAAGAGAAATCACTTGCGAAAAGAATGTTGGTTTGCGAAGCAAACCAAATAGGATTGCGTAGTAATCCACCGGGGTTCGCGAGAAGGGAGCGGAGGCCTCTAGTTTATACAATATTTACCAGGTATTTTTAAGGTGAATTTTAAAATTTACAATACATTTAAATTAGAAATTAAAACGTCGTTTTTTTCGTAACTTCTCAGATTTAAACTTGATTTGCCTGAAGCACATCGGTAAAGATTCACTCGTCCATAAGTGCTCACAAGTTTTTAATAAGTGTTAACTATATACTTGTGAATAACTACATGCAACCGTAATATTTATGATAAGATTAAGAAATGAAATCATTCATCAGTGTTGGTAGAAACATCACTGTTGTAATGTCAACAAGAGGAAAAATAACTTATACTTTCCACATTAACATTTCGATTGAATTTTTTATAGTAAAAAAATCATCTCTCGAAAGTATTATTTAAATTCTAACACAATTACATCAAATATGTCTTACTTTTAAACTGCAATAATGCTTTCCCACTGTTATTTTTTTGTTACGTCTTGTAATAAATGAATAAAAGTGTACTTCCAGGTCCAACAAGATATTTTATAATTATAGAGGGACATCACAATAGACAGGGATAAGTACGAAACGAGCAGCGAAATGACTCAGAGGCAATTGGGTCAATTACTGCGTATTATAAAAGATTACATCAGTCTGTTGTAACTGATTAGAATAAATATTTACTAGAAACAGTACTGGTAAACACAAGACATCGTAAATCTAAATGCGGGAAAAGTAATGTTTAAACATTAGCGATTAACAGTACTCATTATATAAACACTTAAAGGAAGTATGCAACATTTTTAACGCTGAAACATTTTAAAGCAGAAGTACAGAAGATGTGCTATGGATAAGGTTCACCAGAACATCTCTGAAAAAAGAATATGTCCTCTCACCCTTAAGGAATTTAGACTTCTAATAATATATCTTAATATATATAAATTACGCGTCACGTTGTTTGTCCGCTATGGACTCCTAAACTACTTAACCGATTTCAATCAAATTTGCGCACCGTGTGCAGTTTGATCTAACTTAAAAGATAGGATAGCCTTCATCTCAATTTATAGCCGCGATATTATTTTATTGCAAATTATTGCGGTATCTGTTGACTGGATTGAGTAAGTATTCTGACAGATGGCGCTGTGTTGAAAGTACCAACGTTTCACACATAAGCTACAATTTAATGGCATAACCACCACGTGTTGCTGAGTCTAAAGTATAAGTTAAATTTATTTCGTAGTAAACGCAATACAGTGATTAGCATAGCCGGCCACGTGTTATTTAGACTGAATTATAAGTATTTTTCCGGATATACAGAGTAATTACTTGAATCATAACTGGCCCAGTGATCGGGCTATTTTGGCAGCCAAAAATGTTGATGTTGACGAAATAACTTCCAGATACAACAGTTGTTACCAGGCGATCTGATGTCTTTTAAATCAATCGACACTGTTGTTGATGAAAATGATAGTGTAAATTTTCCAATTGAATTTTTAAATTCACTAGATATACCTGGAATGCCACCACATAATCTTCGATTAAAGATTGGTTCACCTATTATTCTCCTGCGTAATTTGAATCCACCTCGATTATGCAATGGTACGCGTTTGGTCATCAAAAAGATCACCGGAAATATTCTTGAAGCTACCATTTTAACTGGAAAGTTTAAAGGAGAAGTGGTCCTGTTGCCACGTATTCCGATGATACCATCAGAATCTACGATACCCTTCAAAAGGTTACAGTTTCCAATTCGTTTAGCTTTTGCCATGTCTACAAACAAGTCTCAAGGCCAAACAATGGCCATTTGTGGTTTAGATTTGGAAAATCCATGTTTTTCTCATGGGCAACTATATGTTGCATGTTCACGTGTAGGAAAACCGTCAAATCTATTTGTGTTAGCTAAAGACAGGTTAACCAAAAATATTGTGCACCGATTAGTGTTAAATTAAATTTAAATTAAAAGTATTTATAATTCAAAATAATAAACATTATTGTTAAAAATTTTAAACTATCTGCCCTACCTACCTCATTAATAAGTTTAAGTGTTACGTGTTATTTACTAACAACTTTGTAATGTACTCATTTGTTACAGACTTGAATAAAAAAAATAAAAAAATTTAAATTTATTTCTTTTGTATTGATTTTTGCTCAATATCAACGGTAGTAGAAAATCAATCATGGAGGTCGCCATGTATTTTTACAAATGGCATCTGTGTAAAAAAGCATGGTGGTCCCCATGACTGTTGTTCTCCTACCGTTTCCCTAGAATAGAGTTTACTACTATGTAATATAATAAAAACCGTAGCCACAGCAACGCGTGGCCGGGTCTGCTAGTAGGTAATATATATAGGCTGTTAAGAAACCATGCTTATAAAGTGAAACTAGTAGAACTTAATGAGTAATATATAAATAAATGTCGAAAAGGAAATGAACCACCAAAAATCTCGATTCATTGACGAGTGTAGTATCGAGAATTCCTTTGCGCGGACCCTTGTAGTACTCAGAATCACAGGCGTAACTAGGGTTGATGACTGAGGGTGGAGGAGTTCAGTACCGAGAAGTATGAACTGTACACCAATAAAAAGGTGAAGCATCTGGAAACTATCTCAGGGAAATTCTCGTATTTTTATGTTAAAAATCACACGATATATTGATATATTTTTTCCGAATAACATTGATAAAATTATTAAAAAATTCGTGTCTAGCAAATGTTAGTTACTTTCATTTCAAATAAAGTCGTTTTAAACAGTGTTGTTTTATAGTATCACACATCACATTGTTTGGTATAACAACAAATTATTTAAGGATAGTCTTGAATTACACTAAAACCCTGCTAATTCAAACCATCCGTTCATCTGAGTTTAGTTAATCCGATCCAACTGTTTTTTAAATTTGTGAAACAAAATACTGTAAATCAGTGACAACATATAATACATTTATTGAAATAAAAAACATTATTGGTAAGAATGCACATACATTCAGATTTTTAGATTATCATTAAATTATAAAGAATAGAAAAATAGTCACTAGAACTTCATGAACAATAACATTTGGACAAAATTAATCATTTTTTGCTGTGATAAATACATATAAACATTTTCCTAGTTGGTTCTTCAAAAAACATATTCTAAGTTAATCATAAAAAAAAAAAATTAAAAAAATCAAGCTTATAAAAATTTCACTTTTGTCGTGCATTTACGTATATTTCCGAGAATAGGCCGAGAATTTTTGGAACTTTTTCGAAAGCTAAAGTGGGCGGGGGTCGGATTATATACGGATCCGCTAATATCACAAAAAAGTAGGGTACATTTCCGTTAGCCGGGTCCAAGCGATAAATCGCTAACTATCGTCAAATATAGCACACAAAATAATAATTTAATACCATAATTTATTAGCACATAAAAATAACAATTGGAATGGGAACATTTTTTGATACAGCTGTTGGATTCGGATCTCCGTCCGGTGGCAGCAACTTCGAATTATTTCGAGTGATTAACGATTTTTAAAGCAACTCCAACGGGCGTTGGGAAAGCAACCCTACTTTTTTACTTCGTACCATCCTACTCGGATCCAAATCCAACAGCTGTTCCAATATTTAAAGTATTTTAAGTTACGTTTTGAATGCAGCCTTTCAGCAAAAAGAGAAAAATAAGTCACAAATCCTTCAAATTCCGTGTCTCAATCCGAGTTTCCGAATAGTTCGTAAAATTCGGCTTCACTCATTGGGATATCCTGATGCGCATCATCATCAGTTCCAATGCCCTTTCCGTTCTAGAATTTATATGTTCTTCACACACAAAATCGTCCTCGCTGCAAAGGGTCAATGAGTCCGCTCCCCCTTTTGAAACTGTATGTTCTGTTCATGTTTTAGGCTGCACGGTGATGAAAAGTGACACTGATAAAAAAAATTCCCAAGCTGGATCCGCTCCCCTTGACCATTGTTGAACTGATCATCTTTCAATTACCCAGTCAGAGGTCCGGCATCAGGTGTGGGACACTGGGGAAGATCATTAGCGGTCACCTTTGTAATAGCGTGGATAAGGGGCGAATAGACAATCTCGCAGATTAGTGAAATCTACTACTTAAAGCTCAGTACGCACGTCATTGCACATCTTTACTGTCAAGTTAAATCGTGGCGACCAGTTGGAGATTCAATCTCCATTTAGATCCTACCCGAGTTTCTTTTAAGAGCCATAATGAATCCCTTCCCCCTTTTGAATCCTAATATCCCGTATATCATCACCTGTCAATCACCCCGTCAGAGGTCGGATATCAGTAGCTGGACTGTCTGGACACTGGGGAAAATTATTAGCAGGTTAAAACTATCATCGTTGACGAGTGGAGTTTTAGTTTACAGCGATTTGATTGGAAAATTTTCCACCCATTTTATCTTCTTGGTGACATTTAAGCCCTCATAGCCTTATGTTTGAACGACAAAAAAAATTATTCCGGCTTATATAAAGTTTTGAATTTTGGGTAAATTTTCGAAGAAAAATTGCACTCTCGGCTTATACACGGATCGGCTAATATTAGGAAATATACGGTTTTTATATTATGAGTGTAAAAATAATTTTTATTTTTATATAATACAGTTTAAATAGCCATAAAGCTTAAAACACCGATTGCTCTTCATTAACAAATGTGACTATCTTTTATGACGAACTGAATGGGGAGTTGAACCCTCAACTCCCCATGGTTACGCCTATGAACTGATGTAGCATTGTTTCATTGATTACATTTATTCATTACACAAGTAAAACATTAATTAAAATTAAATTAATTAAAATTAATTAATGAATAGTTCGAGTTATTATTAATAAATAATTAATTTGTGAAAAACTCATATCTTTAAACAATAGAAAATTTTTTCTGAACTGAATGGGGATGGGGTTGAACCCTCAAACCCCCCTGTTGAAAATGGCTTCCGCTCTAAATGGTAATTTTAGTTAACGTCGTACTAGATAAACACAACGGGCTATTGACGACGGTCCGGAATCAGTCCCTTAAGGGAAAGATTCGAGGACAACACCTCGTAATTTTGAACCACGGTCAGATGACGAAGCAACACCTGAGCTGGCACCCCACTCTCCAAACTTCCACGCCAACCCAACGTGAGGACTTTCGGCCACGACAGATTTAAGGTGCATCAGCCGCCTCTACACCATACGCTTACAAATATCCATGCTCGGACCCGGATTTGAATCAGGAACATTCCGATCTAGAGGCTAACACCTTAACCACCAAACTGGTTGGTCGGCACTCCGCTCTAAATGAAGCATGTAAAACTCAGTCCACAATTAAGGAGAATTGACCTGCACCAAAGGCGCTATGAGTGTCAGTGAAGCCTCAGTAATCTCTTCTCTGTGGGTAATGGTAATGGTAATGATAATTTTAGTTACCGTCGTACTAGAGCAACACAACGGGCTATTGACGATGGTCCAGGATAAGTCCCTCTTCTCTGTAGGAGACGTCAAAAAAAAGTAAAACACGAAGAAAAAAGTAAAAAGTTCGATGCCATAGGAAGCAATGGACTAAAACATGGAAAACGCATAAACGCTGGCGCCCTTGGTGCCTTGGTATGTCATACCTTCACTATACCCTCTGTCTTTTATTACTCTGCGGGTGGGTAATTGGTAATTCTTAATTAGCGTCGTACTAGATTAACACAACGGGCTATTGGCAGCGGTCCGAGATCAATCCCTAAAGGGAAAGAACCGAGGACATTTCGTAATTTTGAACCACGGTCAGATAACGAGCAACACCTGAGCTGTCACCCCACTCTCCAAACTTCCACGCTAACCCAACAACTTTCGGCCACGACAGATTTTCGGTGCACCTGCCGCCTCTACACCATACGCTTACAAACATCTATGCCCGTACCCGGATTTGAACCAGGATACTTCCGATCCAGAGGCTAACACCTTAACCACCAGTCCGGTTGGTCGGCTGTTACTCTGCGGGAGACGTCGAAAGTCCTCACGTTGGGTTGGTGTGGAAGTTTGGAGAGTGGGGTGCCAGCTCAGGTGTTGCTTCGTCATCTGATCGTGGTTCAAAATCACTACGTGTCCTCGGATCTTTCCCTTAAGGGACTGATCCTGGATCGTCGTCAATAGCCCGTTGTGTTGCTCTAGTATGACATGAACTAAAATTACCATTACCTGCGGGAGACGTCACCTTTAAACTTTTTAGCTTACAACTTATCTCAACTTTCCTTTCGTTTTTGTTTTTGTTGTCAAAACCACAGCCCATCTCTATGGGAGGAAGAAATCGATCGAATTTTCTTCTAACTTTCCCGAAAAATTCTTTCATCAGAAAACTTGGTTATCTTGAAAAACTTTCTAAATTTTGTTTTTAAAAATTTGTTGAAACATGGATGGAAATCTGAATTCTATTGTGTCGGAAGAGGTTTGTTTTTTTGCGAACTTAGAAGTTCTTAATAGTTTCTTAAAGACTTTCTTAACTTTTTTATTAGTGCGTTTCAAAAGAAAATGAGTTTGTAAAAGCAAGATGTGTAATTTCAGCATCATAGTTGCATTCAATATCATTAAAAATATGTTGTTTTTTTCATTGCAGACTACTTTTCCTGTTGATGATGTCAGTAAAATTATCAAATCAGTAAGTTATTTCATTTGTTCTGCAAATTGTTTTCGACAAAGCTTTGTAGGATTAAGTGCAAGTATTTCTTGATCATATTTGTTTCTATGTATGTTGAGGATATTTTGATTCATTCATTGAATGACACTATGTTTGTCTTTGTTTTGAATTTTGTTTCCTCTTTTCTATAAGAACATTCAACGATTTATCTTCTTAATTTGAAGTGACACTATAAAACGTTTTCATTTTGCAATGCAAGTTATAAATGTCAATATTTTTTGCATTTCAATGATCAGGTTTTCTCTAAAAACAGCCTTAGTTTTACTATACATAGCTAGTTTATTTCAATTTCGTTGAGGGGCTCTCAGTATATATACAGAGAAAAAATTGAAATACCATGAAGGAATAGCCAGATTTAAATGAAATTTGTGGAAAATGCAAAGCGCTCGGTATGACATGCAAATGATTAGAAACACAGAATGAATGTGCATGTTTGGGCTTAGCAGCACTATCCGAGAAGAAAAACACTGGTGTTCTCTTCATTCCCAGCACACTTAATACTATTGCGGTGAAGAAGTGTCTATTTTCTTGAGTCTACTCGTAATCCATTGACCCAAGTAAGTATTTGTCAGTTTTGAACAGGTGAAGTTGCACTTTCCATGCTTAACGCAAAGATTAATAATGAAAATCTTTCAAAAACTGCTTTAAGATCATTAAGAGGATCTTCAAATGTTGATGACAGCACTGATGTCAACTAAGTAAACCAGTCTTTATGTCAGGCAGTCCATTTCTAAATTGATCCATCATGAGGTACAGACTACCACTGGAAACATTTCTGGGTGAAATTCCAATACTTTTTGCGTGTAGCAGGGGTCCATTCACTTGTATGAGCCAACAACTCAGAATCAGGGTGATTCTATCCAACATGAGGTACTAGCTACCTCTGGAAACACCATGGATGAAGTTCCAGTGCATCCTATCCTTAATAAGTCTAATAAAAAATCATCCTCATAGTTCACACTTTTGAGTATTACATTGCAGCAATAAATTTGTCATTAGGGTTGTTAACCTGGCAATTTCTGCAAGAACTTTCAAGTTTGCTTCAAGGCTATTCCTAAAAACACCATGAATTCACAAATGATACTAAGGCAGCAACGTTTTGTTAATACTCACCAAATTCACTGCTTAGTTGGGCACCAGTTATTTTTTTTAGATAGCATGCTTATCATGACAGCTATATAAAAATCAAACCTCAGAATGAGACAACATTTATTTACAGGCAAGAAACGAAAACGGTACTCATCTCCAAACGGACAACAGAATGATTGCCCTCTCGCTTTTTCGACAGAAACACATGCTAACACTTTCAAACTGGGCACATATGCAGAAGAGAACAAGTAAATGCATCCTTGGAAACAGTCATTCCAATTGGGGAAGATAGACGAAAAACCAGTGTTTTTCTACAGTGTTAATTTTTCGTGGTGGAATGGTTCCCTTGCATTTCTTTTGTTGTTCATAATGGTGTTTTGGAGAGTGCTTGAGCTTATTTAGCATTCTTGCTCATGTGTTGAAAACACCTTTATGTGTTGTCTGGGTCATGCTCCTCCCTGATGATGCTCTGATCCAACATACTCACTAAATCCCTTTCAAACTTTCTTTACTTGAATTATTATCTCGCTGTATTATGTCTGACGCCTTAAGCATAAAAGCATGGAGAGTTCTGTTCAATTAATAATTGACTCGACCCTTTTTTTGTATAAAGAGTGATTAAAGTTTTCATATCTTGGGATTCAATTGTTACCTATGTACTACTTTCAGACATGCAATTCACTTGTTACATTGATACAGGACAACAATTTGAAACCATGACCTCAATCTTGCTGATTTTCCTTTTCTTGAACTTCATCTGTTCCAGTTTGTCCATATATAATGTATCAGTAAATGGCAGGTTTTTTCCCCTATTAGACAAAATCTTGCTTCCACATGTATACAATTCTGTGAGCTTTCCGTAGTTGATGAAACTTTAATGTAACAGTATGCTAAAATTAATTTTTTTCTGCAGCTGACATTAAGGTTTTACCCTTGTGATTGTAATAGTGAAACTTTGATATTCCATGTTTTAAAGTTTACAGAAACATATATAGGTTGAAGAAAAATAGTGTATACAATCATACTAATCTGTAAATGCAAGTTCATGGAATTCTTGCTGACTTCAAAGCAAATTTAAAACTACAGACCTTTCTGAAACCCTTACAATCATTAATTGCTAATGATTATCAAGTTTCACAAACAAAAAAGGTAAAAATAGTTACTCCTCCACAATCATGATGGTTGGGGGTTAAAACTATTCCCTTTCCAGAACAGGGCTGCAATTGAGGTTCTAGTCATTATTAACCTACGTTTTTGAAATACAATTAACTTTGAGAAAAAAGAGCAGACATTTTTTGCAGAACCCATAAATCATTTTGCGTGATCATGCTTACAGCCTAAGGTTAATCAGTTCACTAAATGTGACTGGAAAGTGCTCTATTTCTGCCTAATTTCAAATTTTCCTAACTTAAGCCTGTGTTTTCGACATCCCAGAAATGAAGAGAATACTAAATTACAGTGAATTCAGAAGCATCCCAGACATTTTATACATAGGCGAAAATGTCTGAAATGGTTAAATTCCATGTAATTATCAACCAAATGGTTACTCCCAATGACATTCTATGGCTTGAAGATCTCTGACAGTTTTTTTTAAATGTCGGTATTAAGAGATTATGAAAGTTAGGAACATGTAGTCTAGATGTTTTGTATCTAGTAGTTATACAGCTGACCTATTAAAACCTGGGATGGTATGTAGTATCCGATACGTTACAACTTTCGAGCGATGTATTGCCAATTGTGGTAACCTTCCCGTTTTCGTTTTTTCTTAGTTTTAAGGCAACCCTAGATATTTTCTCCTGACGATAATAAACGGGTCTCATGATTGGTTAAGGAAGAAAATACGCTTTTCCACTTTTATTTTTAATGTAGAACGGAATTAAAATTTAGACAGTCTTTGAAATTGTTGGGTGCATATGAATTTTGCTCTTGATTTATAAAATCGACTTGTTTTATTAATTTTCAAAATTTTTAGGATAAGTTTGGAAAGCAGATTGTAAGTTACAATTTTTTAAATTTGTCACTTTATTTAAATTTCAATTAAAATTTCGAAAAAAAATTTGGATTAAATTTGATTTTTTTGAAATTGCAGATTGGAATTTAGAATTTTTTTCCTCTTTTGGTTGCTCATTTCCCCTTAGTTGATTTGATATAGCAGTGGATAGTGTTATTGAACGTTAGAAAATGTTTTTTTTTTTTGCAAACATGTAGTAGCTTGATTGGGAAGAAGGTGAAATGTCTTTCATGTGAGAATGATATGATTTTAACATTGAGAATGGATGCTGGTGATAGGTAGGAGTGGAAATGTAGAAAGATAGGACAAAAATTGGCAAAAGAAAGTATAACAGGAGTAAGAAATTGGAGGGTAAATGGGTGTTTGGAGGACTTGAACGAGGGACGGATAAATGTTTTATGGTTGAGGTGAAAAATAGGAACCAGAAAGTTTTGGCTGAGGTAATTCAGAGCTGAATTTTGCAAGGAACTACAAAAATTTCTGACTATTGGAAGTCATATGCTGGTATCAATACCCGAAGGACAAAGAGTTCAAGGGTTATCGATTCGAGCATATGACTGTTAACCATTGTCAGAATTTCAAGGACCCGGCTATGAGGGTAAGTTTGATTTTTGTTTAGCTTTTGGTTATATTACAAACACTGGACTATGCTTGGGTGGGCACCCAATACGGTGACTTATACGCATGGAAGCCAACGGTGAAAGGTTCTCGCCGGCCCCGGAGGGGCGGCGAGGTAGCCGGCAGGCGGGGATCGCGCGTTATACGCTGTGACTTATCTACAAACAAATTTCTCCCGGTATACTGGTTTAAACGCATTGAAACCTTAAGCGCAATACGCTTTGACTTCTCTAAAAAACAATTTCCTCTTGTAAAGTCGTTACAATAAAAATATTTGTCTTGCTTTTCCATATATGGCTCTATAACCTGGAATATCCCCATTGAGTTGCTCACATAATGCTTATTGCTAGAAAAATTGTGAAAAAATATTTTTTCACACTTATGGATAGCAGAAGAATTTTTAGATTTTTGGTTTCTCATCAAAAACCTTTGTGTGGATTATGATCACAGAAAAGAACTACCTTATTAAAAAAACATTTCTTGTTTTGAATTTTCTATGCATTGCAAAGTTTCCAATTCAAAATTGATGAAAATCCGGACGTTTTAAAAAAATCACGGTTTTTATTATTATTATTATTTTTTTTTAACAATTATAATTTTTTTTTTAAATTTATTTATTATATATATTTTTTTAAGTGTCTAAACTAGGATGAAATTGACGCAAAATTGCGCACATGTTCGGAGAAAACCAGACTGAAATATTAGAAAATTTTCAAGTGAAATTTATATTGCTTTTTTCTTAATTTTTAAACAAATTATTATTATTTATGCACTGTATGCAAAGGTTCACGTTGTATATGGCGGCCATCTTGGAATTGCTTACATCGGCCGCCATCTTGATTTGGCGTAAACAATCGCTTTGGCGGCCTAACGTTGCGGATGCTACCACTCCACCAAAACCTGAATTGTGGTGTATCAGTGATACCAATTGTTGAGAATATTTTTCTTTTTAATGTCCCACCACTTACTTTGACACTACAAGAAGCACACTGATGGCTATTTGTGAAGAACCCAGTGGGTAGGCTGCAGGGCCGCCCATAAATTTCTCGGGCCCCCCGACAAAATTTTCGCGCGGGCCCCTAAGTTCTTCTTTTTTGTGTAGGAAGTTTTTATTTTCCCAAGTATCCATATATTTACAAATACCCAACTTCAGAAATGTACAAGCGAACCCACAGTAAAGTAATAATGAACTGATAAGTAATTATGGAATTAAATATGTATGTGTTATACGCCTAAATCCCGAATTGTGGCCACTCAGCGATCGAGCAGAACTTCGATAAGGATAATGAAGTATAATCAGAAAACTATAATAAATATCTCTATAGAAAGATTATAACAAACCCATGCAAAAACATACCTTGGACGCTGAAGACTAGTCAAAACACTGAAAATTTGGCAGTACTAAGGAGGGAGCATTAAATCTTCTATTCGAATTAATGAATTTATCGATGCCGTCAAAAAAGGAAGCTCATTTTGCACGCTTGTTCATGTTCAATTGAAAATATTCTAAGATGATTCAAATTTTTCTTGGCCCAAAGTAAATCGTAAATGATTTTTGATTATAGATAGTTTAGTGAATCCTTTCACCAGAGGCCACAGTGATGGGAAGAGAAAACAAAATTCTTAAAGCTATGTAAAGTTCTGGGAAAATAGATTGCAATTTTAATCTATAGATATCAATTAAAAGGAGAGTGGAAAACCTTTATTTTCTAACTTAGCTTAATGTGAAAAAGTAGCTTCGCGAAAGGTCTTGAACATTTGAATTTAATTAATGAGATTGTGGATTAAATCATCTGGATAGCTTTAAATTAATTTTTTAAGTGCGTTGTTGATCATTTGAATTATAATTTATTTTTAATATGGCTTCGAAAGTGTAGCTTAGGTTTTTTTATTTGCTCATACCTTGATTCTAACTGAGAAACTTTTATTGATTTACTATATTAAAAACTGAACTTTTGAATTTTGTTTCTTCGGTTTCTAATACTTTAGACATTTCTCTTTCCAATTCAAAAGCTTCCTTTTTCGAAAAAAAAAGCTCCCTTTTCCGTCTTCTTTTCTTGGAGAATTCTGCATCTATATCCATATAGAAGTTGTCTCTTTAGCACTTTATACAGGCCATTGTTTTCTTAAATCGTTATCTATTGTTTCAGTTAACGCTTTAATGTTTTTCATTTCGATATCAAGGGAGATAGATTATGATTAAAGGATTAAAAATTTCTTGTATTAATTTGCTCTAGTATGTCCTTCCAAATATTTAACTGAGTTAAAAATTTTCAAAATTTGAAAAATAATTGAGGAATTTATTTATTTTTCCGCCGTTTCCTCTTACGATAAACTATGGATTTTTTACATCTTGAAGGGTCTTTAAAACGTCATGTAGTTTTTCAGATATAGGTTTCACTGTCGCAATTCTTGCACTCCATCTTGTCTCACAAAGACCGTGTAGAGACCTCCCATCAGTGTTTTAGAAGCAGTTCCCATCGCCGTGGGCTCGCACTAAAGAAATTGTAAAGCTGGTTTATAAAGTTGAAGAACGTGCTTACTATTTCATTGCTCCTTGTGGCATGTAAACCAACTAGTCGTTGTAGTAGACCGGAGAAATGTGAGACCACCATGACGGGGCCGTTTTAAAGACTTGAAAAAAAAAATTATGTTCGATATTTTTTTGTCAAATTCGGAAAATAACCCTAAAATGAGGCAGATAATTTCTTAAACAAACCTTGGGGCCGCGGGCCCCTTAAACGTCCGGGCCCCCCGACATTTGTCGGGTTTGTCCCCCCTTATGGGCGGCCCTGGTAGGCTGGCATTATCTTTACATGGATAATCACCAACATCCATGTGCTTAGAAACCAGGGCTTGAATCCAAGGCCTGCTGGGGTGGTAGACAAACTGACCACTATGCCAGTTAGGAAGCTTAGTTAAAAAATATTCCATTTTTTTCTAGTTTCCAGTCATTTAGATTATAATTTAAAATGTAATAATGGTTTTGATAAACTATAACTTTATACTTTTAGCATTTTAACCATTTCAAGCTCCTAATATCTTGAACTCGGCTAAGTGTCTGCTAAAGTTTTTGTTTAATTAGATGAATGTATTTGAACAAATTTTACTCTCTAGATCAACAGATGGCAGTACCATAGAGCATAATGGTTACCTGAAAAAATTAGCCTTATAATTTTAAAAGTGGTTTTTATAGGGAAACCACTTGATTTAAAAGGGTTTAAAGTATCAATTTTGTACAAATTTAAGCTATGTAAAATTATGGCTTTATTCACAACAATGGAAACAGTTTTATTCAACACTTTCAGTCTGTTTTCTGTAAATTTTCCAGTCTGATGAAAAAGATGCTGACAAATTAATTAAAATAAAAATTTTCACAATATTTAGATTTCATGTTTGTTCATTATATTAAACATTTGTACTATAATGAAAATATAGCTTACTGAAATATTGTGACTTATTGTGTCTTTCTTTTAATATTCTTATTTAAAGATAGGTTTATCCTAGAATATATATTGAATTATAACCTGAATATTTTGTGAATTTTTTATTTTAAAGTTTATGTATGTTAAAATCTTTGTAATGTGAAAGTTATTTTACTTTTAATTTATATTTTCAGGCAGTTGAAGAGGTTATTGAACGTAATACATATCAACATAGTAAAGTAAAGCAGTGGTCTGATATAATTGTGGAACAAGTTTTAAGTAACCTTAAAGATCTTAACAAGCCATTTAAATATATAAGTAAGTTTTCAACATGTTAATTTAAAAAAATTAAACCTTTATTTGCATAACCTTTATATGATTTAAATCAGCTTTATTTAGATCATGATTTTTATTTAAAAAAACAAAATTTGATCAAAATTAATTTTTTTCCCCTTGGTTATGTTTAATAATATTGAAAATGAAATAACTTAACAAGATGCACGTTATTTGATTCAAATAAGTTGACTTCGCACATACTAAGTTCGCTTAAAATGATATCATTTGAATTGGACGCATGCCAAGTTTGAACTAGGGATGTCAGAAATAGTTCTTGAAGAATTAACGTTCTGTTTGATTTAAGTCACAGTCCAGTGCTGTCGCATCAGATTGTAGTGTGCTTTTTTCTTTCTCTATATCAACATGCCTTCTGTATTTAGTGTTGATAAGTTTCAGAGTATTCTTAATTATTCGCAGCTTAGTTTTTCTGCTGGTAGGCAACTTTTGGAATCAGAATTATTGTGGAGAAAAGTGCATTGCTCTGATGAACTTCTGTATAATGGTTCCAGGCTCAACCCATTGGGTTAAAGCTAATTACTTTCTGTTAAAGCTTACTAATTTGTTAAAACTAATTACTTTCCATTGAAAAAAAATTTCCATTAAAGTTTATTGAATATTAGGTTTTGATTTTGCTGACATTGTCATTCATTTACGTTAGTTGTCGTAATCAGTGATGTTTAACGTTAACACTTTTTAAAAGCATACCTTACTTTTGAAATTGTATAATTTCTGCAATTTTATGGATATGTGAGGTGCAAGGAATGAGGCAACATACCAGTGTCATGTCGAGTGGAAGTGGGACTCTTTCTTAACATTATTGTTTATTCTTTTTAATGTTTTCAGTATCAGTAAGACCATGACAAGAATGCTGTCAAGGGCAATACTGTGCATGTACTGCTAGTAAAAAATATAGACCCTCACAATGAAAAGATTTTCTGCAGTTTCACAAAAGCATTCCAATTTTGCACATACATCTTTATAATTGACAATTTTAATAGTTTAATTTTGTTTTGTGTAATGCATTGGTTAATTTTTATTTCCATTTTTTGGGAAATTTTATGCATTGATGCCTTAGAATTCTTTACACTACTATTCAATATTTATGGAATTGAAATTTGGAATGTAGAAATAAATTCACTCATCTGAGTATGTTGAGAAAAGATTATGGGTTGAAGCAGAAAAGCTATTGGAATTGGTAAATTTCCACTGAATTGGCATGTTCTGGGGGATGCTGTTACACTAGTTCTATGCTGTTTATGGAGAAAGGCTTTGTATTTTAGTTTTATGTGTAAACCCTTTTTGTGTGCTTCTAATCTCTAATATTATAAAAGGACTAGCAAAATACCCGACCTTACTCAGTTTGAATTGGTTTACTCTAGATTGAAGAGATAATCAAAATATATAATGACTTACGTTTTTTGTAGAATAAAAATTTATTTTAACACCTTTCGCCATCTTTATATTTTCTACAGCTTACTTTGGACACAAATCCTACACATGCATATCCATTCGTGTAATACATTTCACATACATCGCACAATTGCTGTATGACAAAGCTACAAAATGACGAAAGGTGATACAAAGGTTACTACTATAAAAGACGATTTTGAGGGAGATTTGGGATTCCCTTTCTTAAGTTCTTTTCATGTTCAACTAAAAAAATTAAAATTACGATTTACGGCGAGTGCTCTCGCACTGATAGTCAACAAAACAATATTTTCTTAGTTGTGGCACTCTTGCCTACGGTATGCGACATTGTAAAATTTTGCAATCTTCTCCTGTCATTATTACAACAAATTTTTTAATGTTGGAAACAGTTCTAGTTTCGATTTTTAAACATTTTTATTCTTTCAATAACGGCATAGTTCTTTAAATAACGGCATTATTCTTTCAAAAATGGCATAACTACACTTAAAATTTACTGAAAATTTATACTGACTTACCTAACATTTTTAAGTCTAATACTTTGTGGTGCTGTTGCGTGTGATGATAAGGAAAACACATTTATTAAAATAATAAATATTTAAAACAGAAAACAGTGAAATAGAACAAAATAAAAGATGTCAGAAAATTGTTCTAACGCTATTAATTTGTGATTCATTTTTATCTCTTGATCTCGCACAGTTGCCACAATTTACAACTAAAAGTGCACAAAATTTAGAAATGTGAAATTAATTCAGAGCGAAAGAAACAGAAATATCCCTGCTCACGCGATCTTATTCATTCTCATATCGTCTGTCTCAAATATTCCGAAATCGTTTTCATTGCGCAAAGAACAAAAATAAGACTCGAAATAAATGAAGTATCAGAGCTGAAATTCCATTAAAAAATATAATTTTTTGAAGAATAATTACTTTTTCAGCAGTACTGGTAAAGCAATCGAAGTAATCGTAATATTCAATAGACATTCCAATTTTTCCAAAACTACCAAATTATGGTTCATTTAAGTACACTTACTCAGGTGTTTTAGCATGAAACTCATCTAAATATAACAATAAAGAAATGTTTAATAGTGCATTCACTAAACTAGTAGATAATGTATAAACTAAAATACACTGCAATCAAATATCTGGAATACAATTCATGTGATGCCTACACAAACACACAACCACAAAATCGAGCATAGAACAGAAAGACGGACTTTCGCAACCAATTCCACTCACTAAATGAAGATAAGTACTCACTGTATGCAAATTTCCATGAAAATATCTTAAACCGCGTGGACGTGTATAGGGCACAACATACAGACAGACGGACACCAAACGAGAAAAAGGCGGATTTGGCATCAGAAGGGTCCAAAACGGATAGAAAACTTGAAATGGGTCGAAAATATTGAATGTACAAACAAACACTCCATTCTTATTTATATAGATGTGTATATCTGTTTGTTTTCTGCCTGCAAGTCCTGATGAATCAATGGCACAGTAGTGGGATTTGGCACAGGTGGTCCGAATTTTTTGCTTCACAGCGATTTTTTAAATACAATCTAGAACATTTTAAAATTCACTTATTAGTTTTTTACACCTCTTTAATCTTTGGCTCCATAAAAAAAAAAGAAGCACCAGAATTTTGATTTTTCTCCCTCTGACGTGACATTACTATTAAAGTCACCCTTTGGAACTATGCCATTTTTTTTCACCTTTCCGTCTCCGCAATTAAATGGGAATGGTAACAAGCAGATTCGAATGACCTTTGTTTGATTCGAAATTAATTCATTTTGATTTCCTGCGAAACAGATTTGAGTAAAGCAAAAGAAATTATTAAAGTTATCACTGACGTTCTTCAGTGCTTTTTTTTTATCTCAGTAATCGTTAAAGATGGAATAAAAAATTTAATGGATTTGAGAAATCTGTGGAAAGTTTAACACCATACAGATATTTTATGTTTGATTTTCTTTTTATAAATAATTTTTCCATTAAATATTTTGATTTGCAAAGCAAACCAACACCACGGTCGATGTGACCCCCACGAAAAGAACTGTCACAGGCAAAGCCCATTTGGTTTGTGAAGCAAAACAACACTGGGCAACTCTGTTATTGCTGTATTCCAATTGGCTACAAATTCCCATTTGGTTTGCGAAACAAACCAACACCACAGGCAACTCCATTATTGCTGTTATCAAATAGGCTACGAATTCCCGTTTGGTTTGCGGAGCAAACCAATAACCCCACAAAACCAACTCTCACGGGCTAGCCACACAGTGGCTAGTATACCTATAAAATGCTTGTCAATGCTCAAAGAATTTGAAAAATAAACATATTTTATTTCAAATTTATGTATTTTCATGTCATCTTAATTTTTTCTGTTAACTTACTGAAAATAACAATTTTTTCACTAATGTTATTTTCACAAGATGGAAATTAATAAGTAGGAATTTTTTCAAGATGCCAGTCTTTTTATTTTATTTTCTATTAGTGACATGATTTTTTCTCAAAAGCAAGTGGAACAAATTATCTTCTATCAAAGTAATTCAAAACATCAGAATTTTCATCCAAACATTATGGACATGTTTAGTACATTTGCTCTAGATATTTGTTACTTTTAGCAAGATAATCATTATGTCCTTATTTATTTGGGTGGTTAAGGTGTTAGCCTCTAGATCGGAAGGTTCCTGGTTCGAATCCGGGCATGGATGTTTGTAAGCGTATGGTGTAGAGGCGGCTGGTGCACCTTAAATCTGTCGTGGCCGAAAGTCCTCATGGGTTGGTGTGGAAGTTTGGAGAGTGGGGTGCCAGCTCAGGCGTTGCTTCAGCATCTGATCATGGTTCAAAATTACGAGGTATTGTCCTCGGATGTTTCCCTTAAGGGACTGATCCTGGACCGTCGTCAATAGCCCGTTGTGTTGTTCTAGTACAACGTTAACTAAAAATTAACATTACCTTATTTATTTGGGAAAAAGTACTTTGATTTTATTAACAAGTGAATATAAAAACACAATTTTAATACGCACTGCAAAATACCCAACATGATGTTAAATAGAAAAAAGTGAAGAATCTAAGGGTATAAATTACTATTTAATTATTTCAATTCTTTATTTTTTTAGCTACTTGTGTGATCATGCAAAAAAATGGAGCTGGATTTCATACAGCTAGCTCATGCTATTGGGATAACACAACTGATGGTACGTGTATTTGATAGCATTTGCCACATTGGTCTTGGTCAATGCACACAATTTTCTGTATTCTTATAACTAAAATTACATTTATAAGATGTGTTTTCATTTTTATATTATATACTGTCTTTGCAGTAGAATCCTAGAATAAACTAAATTTCATGTCTTCAAAGAATCTTTTTCGGATCATTATATTGAGGTATACTGATCCCATATATCCAGAGTCTATATTGTCCTTAGTTTAAAAGTGGCAGTAGTCTTTTTAAATTAAACTAATACATTATGAAAGAAAAATGCATTTTTCCGAGGATTTTTAATAACAATCAAGTTTTTAACCCTATTTTGGTAATGAGGAGCTACATACTTTTTAAAGTATAAAATTGTTTTGTAGATTAAAATTTTAAGAAAGTTCTTAATTTTTACTATGAAAAAAAGTTGTATTTCTCAACTATTTCTTGATTTTTATACTTGATAGTATTTATTAAAATTGTGTATGCTTTGTAATAATGTTGTACAAAGTAGAATTAACACGCTCTTTCATTTTCAGGTAGCTGTACTGTTCGATGGGAAAATAAATCTATATACTGTATTGTGTCAGCTTTTGGATTGGCTATTTAAATTATTTTATAAAGCTTCATTGTAAATATTTTATTTATGTAACTTAAATTCCAAATACACTTAATGTGTACAGTGTATTATTTGCATCTTAACATATTAATAAATATATTAATGCACAAGCATAAATTGTCATGTAGAATTTTGAAAGAACTGTATTCCAGTATTCATACTAATTTCGATCAAATCATCTATATCCAATTTCAATTTTTTATAAAATACATTTAAGGTGAAATTTAAATAAATACTATCTGATAATTTTCTAGATTGCTTAAAGACATGAAAGTAATATTTGTTAAAACGTTTGGTGATACTTGTAATTTGTCAATGGTATCAGGTCCATAAAGAGAAAGAGTAGAATATATAGATCTAAGTTTAATTATCAAAATATATTTCCAGTAAAATTTTATAGTACTTTTTACAATCATTATTTCTAACAATGAATTGAAATCATTGATTGAAACTTGGGAAGTAAGCAATACTTGTACATCAAATACAAAATTTATGTTCCTAATGCCCTCTTTGGGACTGCAAGGGGTGAACTGAGAACTATTTATGAAGGAGCACACAATGGGTAAGCTGCTGTTACTCCTAACAGGGATGATCACCAAAATTCATGTGCCATTAAACCAGGAGGCTACTAAATGGTAGATGAATGCTATGATCCAATATACCAGGTGAGCAGCTAAATGAAAATGCAAAATTTTAAACCAAATCTGAATTTTTGTTGTGGCATGCCAGCCTATCTTGTTTTGTCACTGCAGTCATATTTTGGTGAAAAGTCAGACTGGGATCTGTCATTAAATAATGTAATTAGGATTATAAAATGTAAGTTTTTTTAAAAGTATATGAGAGGAAATATAACAAACATTTTTTTAAACAATACATTATGAACTTTATGTTAACCATTCTTTTGGGACTAGCCCATTCTTGTGAGCCTCTTCAACAGCAGTAAAAAAGTCTGAAAAATCAACATATGGTTTCACTCTACCATCTTCATCTAAAGACAGGCTACTTGCAACTTGGAATAAGACTTGTGGGCGTGGTGATTCAGAACTGCTGGTTAAAGATATACTATCATTCATAAATAAATTATTAGTGTCATTATCTAGATCACTTTTTGCATCAGAAATGGAATGAATGTCTGATAAAGTATTGTGCTCAGAAGACTCTTGCCTATCCAATTCTTGAGGTAACTTATCATTGCAAGGAACTCCTGGATTAATGGTGCAGCCATGGGCATTTGGAAGCAGGCAGTTGAAATTCTTAACCTACAGAAGAAAATAAATTAATAATCACTCTCTATTCTATTCATTTTAGAATGAAGCATTTATTGGGACATTTTTTTTCTCACACTTCAAACATTGATCTCTACAATTTTAATGATTTAAAAGACATTCTAAACAAACTCTTTCAAGAATTAAAAAAAAAAAAAAAGGTTTTCATTCTGCATTAAATTAATTACACTGATGCAATATTTATAATACAAGTACTATTGAATAGTTACAGGGCTCCTAACACGTCACCTTTTTATTTTTTGTCACCTTTTTGACATTTTGTCACCTTTTCAGGGGTTTTAAGTTCTTAAGTTATATTTGAAGAAAAATTTTTGGTGCGCAATTAAAAAAATTCATTTCCTCTAAAAAAAAAAAACAGGGTTCGCACAAATTCAATTTCAAAATGCGCGCTACGTTCCACCGCAAGAATGGATTAAAAAACGCACCATTCCAACTGTAAAAGGATACTTCACATTGCCCGCGGTGTATTAGCAGCAAGTTCTGGAAATTTTCCAGCAGAAAAAGACTATCAGTAAAACGAAGCGGCGAAGTTTAAGAGAAGCAGGGCCATCGGCCCTGTCGAAGTATATCAATTCAATCTCCTGTTTTCTTGTTATCGATATTTCACTCACAATACAAGCAAACTAAGCATTCACTTTGCAAAAGTTCAACGGTAGTTTTTGTGGACAAATTCTTTGCAATTCAACTGACATAATTTCTAAGTTCATCTTTTCTCAGTAAAATTGCTGACATTGAAAGTACAATGGGTGTATTTTGCTTTAAGATCTAAAGCTGAATTGAAAAGCTATAGTTTTATTTTCATAATTCTAGTGGGCTTTGTAAATTAGTAGTACATGTTAGAAATTTATTCACTTGAATTTAATATTCTCAGAAATCGCATACTGATAGTTTAATATATTAGCCTTAAGGGATAATTTAATACACTCATTGCCATCAAAATTTGCGCACCAAGAAAAAGTCATCAAAATGAAACGAAATTTTACACATGTATGTACTACTTTGATATAAGTAAGTGATTAGAAAATCAAAGAAAAAGGATCATTTATTGCAGAAAAAAGTACAAATGAACAGAAGTTGTAGTATTCTGTTGGACCCCCTCTAGCGCGAATGCACGATGCGATACAAGTGGGCATTGAGGCATACAAGTTCCGTATGATGTCCTGAGACATCTCGTTCCACAGTTGCTGTAAACGCGCCTCTAGTTTGGCCAAACTCCAACTTGTCGTCCCAAATGATCCCAGATTTGCTCGATTGGTGACTAATCTGGGCATCAAGCAGGCCAGGGAAGGGTGGTAATGTGGCAGAGGCAGTCTTGTGACATCCTTGCTGTGAGTGGCCGAGTATTGTCTTGTTGAAAAATGGCTCCTGGGAACCCTGCCATGAGTAGCATCACATGTGGCTGGAGGATGTCGACGTACCGCGGGGCTGTCATTGATCAATATTAGGGGTGACCGTGTATCGTAAGCAATGGCACCCCATACCATCACACCAGCTATGGGAGCAGTGTGTCGCTGTAAGGCGAAGGCAGGATTGAGACGTTCATCACAGGGTCTCCACACACGAACACGATTGTCATCACTGCTCAAATTGAATCTAGATTCGTCGCTGAAGACGACCTGGTTCCATTCCGTTCCAGTCCAATCCCATCGTGAGCGACACCACTCCAAACGGAGGCGTCGGTGGGTGGGTGTCATTGGCAGCTCACGTAATGGCCGCCGCGATACCAGATGTCCTTCAGCCAGGCGCCTTGCGATGGTTCGGGAAGACACAGGGCCCCATAGTGAAGGTGCTGTCTGTGTCTGTATAGACTACTCGAACTCTGACAGCTGCTCATATTGTCTTCGATGGCGGCGTAAGGGCATGTCTACCTCAGCGTTTCCTTTGGAAAAGATTAAGAGCACTCAAACAAGCTCTGCTTACCTGTTTTATACTACAAGGACAACGAAGTTCAACGCCCTCTAGTGGCATTACGCAATGCACAATCACGCTGCATTTGTAATCATTTGCATATCTGGCCGACATGTACCTTCATGCCAAGTTTCGTTACAATTCCACAATTATTTCTTGGTGTGCAAATTTTTATGGCAATGAGTGTACTTAGCAGGCTAATATCAATTTTTACTTGGGTAAATGTGTTCTTAAAAAGTAATAACAAAAATTTAAATTGCAACTAAAAGTAAAAAATATGAAACTTGAAAGCACTGATTACTCACTAATAGAGTTGTATCATACTCACTAATAGAGTTATATCATCTCTTTTTTGACAACTTTTGGGATTTCCATTGTCTCTCATCGTGAAGGCATCATGATGAAGTCGAACTACTTTATCTACAACAGCCTGAGCTACACCATTTAATGTTGACTGTTCAGAAAATTGCTCAAGCACCATATTTACTAACATAGCATTAGCCTAGAAAATAATATGCATTTTAAAATGTTTTATCCAATATTAAAGGGTAATAACCTTGGTAGTCATTTTGGCTTCTATAATTAACCGCAGAATAAATTAATTTATAGCATTATTTCATAGTGCGCGGTTTTTTAAATTGCTGTATAATTATTTTGAATTTGAGTAAGCAAAGGTAGACGGGATATAAGTCAGACAGGTTTATCGGTTCCTAAAAATGTCAAATACTGCACTGAACACTGATGTAATGAGTACCAAAAACGGCATGATGCAGAAAGGAATCTTTTTGGAAGTAGGAATCAAGTGTAATCAGAGCGATGGAAAATACTTTAAAATATGCAAGTATAAATATGATTATTGCATTACATTTCTGCTCCAAGTAGTTTTTTTTTTAACCTTTGTAAAGGCCCATATGATGATTATAGCAATTTATTCCAAAAGATCTGTCTAATATTTTATTTCTATTTTAGGGATCGAAAAGACAAATACAATTATCTTTAAAAGCATGAACACGTATCCAATGAAATTTTCTCATCACTGAATATTTTTGTTGAACTCAACTTGGGTTTTTAACATGAAATGCAATATACACTGAAGAGAATTGAATTAGGGATAGCTAGCATTATGCAAATTTGGTAATGGTAATTTTAGTTAACGACGTACTAGAGCAACACAACGGGCTATTGACAACGGTCCGGGATCAGTCCCTTAAGTGAAAGATCCAAGGACACCACCTTGTAATTTTGAACCACGGTCAGATGACGAAGAAAACACCTGAGCTAGCACCCGACTCTATGCAAATTTGGAGCTGTGTGCAGACCTGGAAGTAGTTTGCAAATGACGTAAGCAGCTGTTTGATAAGATAAGGAGTGCTGCTCATGGTATGGTATCAGTAATAGTCAATAGCAGTATAGTATGGGTAAGAGTGTGGATCTAAGTGTATTTGATCATGGGCAAATAGTCAGGGGGAGAGACAAATGGCTCACTCCATCTCGAAAGTAATGCAGACACTCAAATTTTCATGCACCTTTGTCAAGGGTGTACCGTGAGTACGTCGATTCTGGTAATACTATCCCTGCCAGGAACGAGGTCGTCAGCGGGTAGCCCAGTGTTACAGCGAATAGACAGGCTACAGTGCAACAGATCACATCGATTTAACGCTGGTGCACAATGTGTAAGCTGATACACCATCCAAAACCATCTCTCTATGGGGTACAGAAGCCATCTCACGAGAGTCCCTCTGTTGTAAGTACAATACAGGGTGCAATGATTACCATGGGAACATCACCAATGGACCATTGAGATGTGGGGAAATGTGCCTGGAGTAAAGAGTTGCGATTCACTTAAGTACATGCCAATGTCAGAGTAGTGTACGACGTAAACCACATGAAACAATGGATCCTTCCTGCCAACAGGGGACTCACGCTGGTGGAGGTGGCATTCTTGTCTGGGGACTGTTCACATGGACTGAAATGGAACCCCTGGTCCTGAGACTACAAAGGAATTGTTAATTATGAATTGTTGCTACAAAATCAGACAAAAAGTTAGGAAAAAAAACAGTTCTCAAATGGCAGTATTAAAAGCAAAAATCGAAGCACCAGAACTGACCAATCGTCGAGGTGTTGTCTTCCGGCATGACAATGCAAGCACGTCCCCACATTTCATTGAATGTCGGACAGACTTAATGAGAATGGCTGAAATGTTTTGTGTCACCTCACATATTCACCAGATCTTGCCCCTCAGATTTGCACCTCTTCAGGTCGCTTCATCTCTGAATGGCCTGGAGTTCCAATTCTTTGGAGACTGTCAAATAGCACCTCAACAATTTCTGTACAAATAAGCCTAATGATTTTTTAAAAAGAATTTTCAGCTGCAGGAAAGATGGCAAAAAGTCATAGAACAAAATGGTGTTTATGTGATTCAATAATATTTTGTTATGTTTTTGTACTGCTTCGTTGATTTTTATCATAAAAAACCCACAGCACTTTCTGGATGATCCAATATATGACTTTCCATCGCTTCCAGTGTCTTGTCGAGTCCATGCCAAGACGAATCGCCGCTGTCATGCTACTTCAATTGCTATTCAGTGTATATTTATTTAGTGTTACTAATTCCAATTTTCAATTATGGATCACTATTTAATTTTCGTCTGGGAATAAATATTTGAAACACAGTACAGTCCCAAATATGGATATTTTGCAAACCGGCAGCTTTTTTTCTCTAAATTTTTTCCTATATGTGCAAGGGGGTAGATTAGGGTTTTTTTGCCAAAAAAACAACTGCAAATGATCTAGATTGGCCTAGGTCCAGAGGATTTTGGACTTTGTACTGTAGTAGTACATCTTATTTTTAACAAATGAGTCAATACCTGAAGTCAACCTTTTTATGTATTTTCACATAGTTTAGTGGCTATTTTAAAGTAGGTAGGTTATTAACATCACATTGTATGGAGCAACAACTACTGCTGACTGTCCTGGATCAATCCCAAAGGGAAATATCCTACAATAGCACCATGCAATTTTGAACCAGAAAACTATTTTAATTTTTAAATATTCTATTTTTTTTTTCATTTTATATTTAATTAAGTTGCTTTTTTACTGTTTTCTGTGCATTATGACATTTCTGTTTCTTTTGACAAATTTGATAGTATAAGTAGTTTTTTGAAAAGATGAAATAATTAAATACAATTTTAGTCAATAAAGCATCACTAAATTCATTGCTTATACAATATATGTATTATTAAAGTTTAGTTACATTTGAAGTCCCTGTTGCTTCCTCTAATGATCGGTACAAGCCACTTGACAACAGGAGAAGAAATTTGCAATTTTCATCTAATTTTATACCACCAACTATGTTAGGTTCAGCAATAACAGGTTCATCTTCAGCTTCACTAAAAGGAAATAAATACAATACGAGTAATTAGTTAAATTATTAAAAATATA
This sequence comes from Metellina segmentata, assembly GCA_947359465.1. Lineage (NCBI taxonomy): Eukaryota > Metazoa > Arthropoda > Arachnida > Araneae > Tetragnathidae > Metellina > Metellina segmentata. The sequence goes on from OX375878.1 coordinate 67,834,340, forward strand.
AAATAATTACATAATTATTGTACTCAAGTCACAATTTTTTGAATATATCTTTCATTATTTAATAGTTTATGTTTAAAACAAATTGGATTGCAAGATTTAATTCACACTTATTATGCACGAGACAGTATAATTTGTAAAACAAAATATTGTTCCTCATGTTTTAAATGAGTTCATACATTCAAATTAAAAAAAAAACATTTAAGATTTGAGCATTAAGGGCTAATATGATTATTTTAACTTATTTGGTTTCTAACTATGACCTTTATTTCTTGCTTAGAATTGTGTTGGCATTCTAACACTGCACATGGTGAATACTTGCTACCAAGATATTAAGTATACTTGCCACAAGATACCAAGATATGAAAAAGCCATGATGAAAAAAATAGGATTGATTTTATATAAATCGGCTTATAATGATTTTTTATTCCTTTGTTGCCTCTACATGTTTAAACTTGTTTGATATGATTTAAATCAGAATTTTTATTTATTTTTATTAAAGTATAGCCCTCTGCTTTGCAACCAGACCTGTTGGTACATGTTTTTAAATTTCAATTTAACTCTTCATTTGTTGATATTTAAACTTATTTCTCTTATGATTGCAATTATGATTCTTCAGTACTTTAAAATGTGTCTATAAAGCAATCAGGCAATCTTATTTGGAAGAATATCTTCAAGTTAATATGAAGTGCTTCTAAATGTTGATAATAAATCACTACAAATTTTTCTAGAGGAAAGATTGAGAAACTGGAAAAATTCTTTGTTCTATATTGCATTTGTACTAGACTAATTTTAACAAATTGCAGAAATGACAGACATTGTTTTGATTAAATTTACCTTATCACCTAGCAATTAAAAATTAGTTTCATTAAATTTGTTATACAAATTTGTCATTACACAAATTTTACAATTGAACATTAAGTTTTCTTACATCATCTTGGTATTTTTAAATAATGACAGTCAAAGAGATTATAAAATCAATTAAATCAGGAGCCCCTTGACAGTCAATGTACTTTTGTGCAAATGACAGAAGTCTTCATCGTTTTTAATGCAAAGCTGTCTAAACAATCGATTATTGTGACAGGGCCCGATTTAGAAAATTTGGTATAGTAGGCACAACACGCAGGAAGGGGCCCCTCCCTCATGTTATTTGTTCATCACAAAAACTAATTTTATAACAATAATTGGTACTTACGTATTTGACTGTTGACCGTTTCACAGCTGTCACCAAAAAGTTTGAGAAAATCGTGACATTACTTATAACTCTTGACAAAACAAAATAAAGCAGATGAAAATTAAAAACATAATAGTTAGATAATTAATGTAATTACAAGAATGTGATAGTGGGGGAAACGGTCGACGTTCATTTACGTAACTACCCAATAATTTATGTAACTACTTAAAAACTTTTTTTAATTTTTAGATACTTTTGAAACTTAGGGGCCCTTTAAATTATGGGGGCCCTAGGCCCGTGCCTCACGGGCCTAATGGTAAATCAGGGCCTTATTGTGAGTGCATGGTTTTTTATTTTATTAACTGCTATTATTACACAGTCTAATGAGGGGTACAGGTTACTTAAATTTCTTACAATTAAATGTTATTCTTACAACTGAATCACATCAGGACAGCGACATCACACCACACAGGAAATAATGCTTGGCATTTTACAACATATAATTCTTACGACAATGCATCACTGCAGTGAACTTGTATGGTTAAGGGAATAAGAGTTTGCTCAAAACATTTTTAGGTTTTTAGCATCCTATTGCTCATTATTTTTCTTAAAACCTCACCCTATTTTTTCTGGCCTCACAAAATTTCTTAATTATGAGAGTTTTTAAGAAATACTAATAAACTGGAGTTCACTATGAGAAATTATACTCCAGATAATATATATTGATAAATTAATTTTCTAAATAAAATATATAGGGTGGCCTTAAATTATTGTCAGGGATTCCTTGCCTCATAACTTTTGATTAAAGAACATGACAAAATAATATAAATTTTCACTTATATTCAGGCGACTATTTTTACTGTCGCACTTTAGATCCTAGTAGTGCTCCACAAGATCTTTACAACACCAGAATCAACGTGTTTCCATGCTACACTAACTTTAAATTCTACACAAAACTAATTAGAGACCACCGTTTCCTGATGACTTCACGATTGTATCACCAGGAAATGCCTCTGCTAGCACAGTGCAATGTTGCTTTAACCTTCTTCAAATCTTGCTTAAACCATAAGTGGTCACACACACTGCACGCAAAGCCGAATTCATTCATGCTGAGAACATTGGCGAAGTGGGCAGGTGCTGCTCTATAACAATTATCCTTCTGTGAATCTCTTGTGGGCTGCTCAACCTCTGCATCAGCATTGCAGTCTACCGTAGCACCCTCCATCAATGTTCGTGCATTGTTGCCTGATGTCTCAATGCTGGTTGACAACATGACAATTGATATTCGATACATACTCATCTGGTGATGCTGCCACGCTGTATAGTCCATCTTCATATTATCACTTTCTCTTGTAATTGCCTTCCAATGACATCTGCACATGATCTGTATATGATAGTGCTGTTGCCAGCCACTGTACCCTCGATGGACCAGCTACATACTCACCTTGCTCTGTTTTCTTTTCGACGCTGCTGAAGATCTCGCTTTCATTCGGCACTGGACTATTTAGGCTTATTGCATTCCTTTCGATGTGATCTTTCTATACTGGCGTTTTCTATAATTCTGAGCAGATTTATGAGTCATATAAGACATCTTTAATTATTTTGTAATTTTCAACTTAATATCAACTTTTCCTTATATTCTGGGGACTATTTTTACTGTCTCGCTTTAGGTCCTAGTAGTGCTCTGAGAGCTCTTTACAGTGACATCAGAATAAACATCCTAGCTCAATGTGTTACCTCACTACACTAACTTAAAATTCTACACAAAGCTAATTTTTGACGCACGTGCCTACACCAGCTGGATGACATCACATACAAACCACATCCTGCGTGACAAACATGATCTATCCGTTGTAGGCTCAACCATTGCACACGCATTATTAGTCTCATAGGTATTAGGGATTATAATCTGATGGTATTTTGTCACATAAGTTTGCCATCACTGTAATGAGTGAATAGATGTTTTCACGTCAAAAATTACAATAATTTGTAACTCAAAAAGTTTTTATAATGACACGAACAAAGGTAAGTAATTTCAACATGGCTGCCTTTTGTAGCATGTAACATACTAAGGAACTCTGTTTCGTGCCAAGAGTTTAATCCAAAGTGTTACACTGAAAATTCATTAAACACTTGGCGGGAAATAGAATTCCAACTCAATATGTTGCATTCAATGAAAGGCTTACAAATGGAAACTAACTAATTTTTTTGTTAATTATTAATAACTTTTTGATAAATTATTGAGTTGTAATTTTACAAATATGTAACTTTGTTCGTGTTTTTTAAAAACGTTTTGAGTTGTACTTAACGAATGTCACAATTGTTTTTGTCATGTTCTTTAATCAAAAATTATAAGGTAAGAAACCCTGACAATAATTTATGGCCACCATGTATTATAAAAAAAAAATTACTCTAGCATTAATATTAAAATTTTTTTTGACATGATGGCTAAGAACTGGGACATGATTAGAGTGGATGTAGAACCGCTATGAACAGTCATCTTATACTGGAATTCAAACAGAACTTGTTGAGCTGAGGATAAGAGTAAAAATCACTCAGATACAAGAACGTTACCACAAAACTTTTCAAATCCTTTTTTATCATATTCTGTGGTATAAAGACCCTGTTTATTGTACTATGCAATGCATATCTCAAAAAGATATAAGTACATGCTTCATATCAGAATGCTTTGCAAATTAAAATTCTTACCTAAAGTAATCAAATTCTCTGTATCCTCCTTTAACAGTATAATTACCAATGCAACGTGTGCAATTCTCCAATCCTGATTTCAATGACTCTGTTGCTTCTGGTATCTTTATACCAACATGAGATAGGCGCAATAACTCATCCTCATTACCAAAAGTATGATCAGAACTCAACTGACGAATACAAAGTTTTCTTTCTTTGTCCTCTGTGCACAACAAAGCTCTGCTATCACCTAAAATACAAAAAAGTTCAATTTAATTAAAACAATTTGCATTAATTTACAAATTTTATATTCGTCAGTTATTCAGAGTAGGTTTGCAAATGATCCCTTTGTTAAGGAAAACTTTAAAATCATTCGATTTAAATAATTATTAGTAATGAGTCTAGACAAAAAAAGCTACAGAAGTATATAGTTAACTAGACTAAAAAATGAATAATCCACTGAAAGTAAAATTGAAAATTAAATCTTTCCAAACTTACCTACATTTGCAACATATAATTTATTTTTCACTACTAATGCAACAACTGCTGTAGTTCCAGTCCGTATTTCTTCTGTAACTCTTTTAAGTCTTGTAACAGCTTCAGGAAATTGCTCATAAGCTTCAATTGTACGCAAGCCCTTTTGCAAGATAAATTATCAATCACATAACTGTATGCATACTATACACACATTATGTCATACTATACATAGAGTAATACATTATGAGCCAAAAAGAAATCAAAGCACCCTAAAGTCACTATTTGGTCAGAATGAAACTCGATGATGTACAAAGAGATAAAAAAATTGTCATAATATCAAAGCAAGATGACTCTTATTACCGTGGAATTACATTTGAAAAGTCATAAATTAGTAAGTTCTAAAGCTCACACTATAGAATCCAAATGGAGTCCTTATGCTTTCTTGTGAGAAATTATGGCAAACATTCTACAGCAGTTTGAGATTCCTTATATTGCAATTGGCAGCATAGCATATGCAGACAAGCTCAATGGTGACATCTGGGTTGAGCTGCACACTACTGTGCCTCTTGAGAGTAATGTTGTGGTGAGCAATCTCTTAAGGTTGCTACACACTAGACGAGTAATTTAGTCGAGTAGCGAGTAATTTAGTAACTAATCATGTTGGGACAAAACTTTTAGTCGAGTAGTTTAGTAAAACGATTTTGTGGCACTCGGTCCAGTCAAATGTATAGTAGGCAGTCGAGTAGTGCCTCACACCCCACTCCACCAACATGCCACTAGACAGGTGTGAACACGTCTTTTTAGTAGAGTTGATTAGTTATTCGTTTTCATTAAGCGAGGTCACTTTCTAGTGTGTGTTTTTTGTTAAAATATGCCTATTAGATACGAGTGCTAAATTTTGGCAGCAGTTTGTTGATAGTCTGTCTCGCGGATCGTTTTCATTGCTGTCATTTAAATTAATTATTTTTCTTTGTCAATAAATATGTGTTTAAATGTTTAAAGTTTTTTTTTTTATTCTCTTAAAAGAACATTTTTATCTGCAACAAGATTCATTTGTGATGATACTACGGTCAAATTTGTTACTGCTTATGTGGAACAGGAGTGCTTATGATATGTGAAGTCTTCCCTGTACCAAAATAAAGCATTTAAGGCAGTTGCAATCGAAGAGTTAGAAAACGTGATGGGAATACCAGAGTTTCACGAGAAGGAAATCAAACAAAAAATTTTAAACATTAGGAAAGTGTTTTCTATTTATTTTTAAACTAGCAGAATTAATTACCCGGTGTTGCTCGGGTTGAATTAAATTTTGATTGAAAAATAATATGACTAATCACTTCTTTTTCGTAAAAAAATGCTATCTTCGTTTAAGTGTACGGGAAAATAATTTTTAATATCGTTTTAACTTTTTCATCGCCTCTATTTACTTTGAAAGCAAATATGTATTCACGATACATCCTTTTATGTACTCGATATTATATAATGATTTTTTTCATAGCGATTCAGCTTCACTCTCCGCATCATCTTGATCAGTCGACACTCAAATACAAACTAAACCGTGCAAACGAACCAAACTTTTTCATCGCCTCTATTTACTTCGAAAGCAAATATGTATTCACGATACATCCTTTTTTGTACTCGATATCATATAATGATTTTTTTTCATAGCGATTCAGCTTCGCTCTCCGCATCATCTTGATCAGTCGACACTCGAATACAAACTAAACCGTGTGTGAACAACCACTCTCCCACTTGCCGTTTTCTCGTTTAGTAGAGCTACTAAATCACTCGCTACTTGACTAAATTACTGGCCTAGTGTGTAGCAGCCTTTATGATAGCTAGCCCCTTTAGTAGTAGCTCAAGGTAGTTAGGTAGTACAGCTTTATAACCAGCATATAAAAAATCTAATTTTTTGCATTTTATGTAATGTGCCCATGGTGCAATTTACCAGCATACTACCCGAACACACATGACTTGCCTCTTTTTGGAGTACCTCTGTTGTGTTGAAACCGTTTCTTTGCCCCACATATCCTTAGATCTGTTTTCTATTGAACATATCTGATATATACTAAGCTGTTAACAGTACCACACCAGAATATAAAGGATCTTGAGTAACAACTGCACAAAGCTTTTCATAATTTGCACACACAATAGCAAAAGGACTCCATTTAATTCCATGCTGCATCGTATATCAGCATGTTTAACTATTAAAAGGGCATTCACAGAACTTATCAATTTGTAACCTTTCTGGTGTAATTCTACAATGAAGAAGTCCTTTAGATTTCTTTTTTTCCTAATTTACATCACATGTGCAAAGTTTCATTTTGATTGAACACTGGCTTCAGGATGTTTCGATTGTTTGTCACAGTTAAACAGTGAAACTTGATTAACCGTCAGTCCATTATTACGTACACATACTGTACTCTTTGTACAGCAATGAGATTGTTGTGAAAAATCATTCGAGCCTTGAAGAAACAAGAGAAAATGACAGACTATTTTAAAATTTGAATATGTATGTACGTCTAGATCGTAAGTTCTGTAACAATATATACTATACTGTACTTAATGCAAATTGTTTGTTTCTGTAAAATAAAATACATGTATAGGTACAGTGCATTTCCAGTTCGTAAACATGCAGTTTTTATCATTTGTTCATGTGCAATGAATGGGGGTGGGTTATTGTTTAAGGTTTTTCTGTTATCCGTCTATTCGATTAACCATCATGGTCATGGTCCCGGTCCTGACGGTTAATCAAAATTTCACTGTAGTGTGATAAACTGTACGCATGCGACACACACATTATGCACTGTACACAGTAAAATAAATATATTTATGAGTGAAACCTAATGGTATGGTTTGATTCAAAGAAATTAATTTATGAAATAAAAAATAAATGATTTTTCAACACAGTATGGTATTATATATTTCTGGTATAAATATTTCAATGCACAACTGAAAATTACTAATTCACTTTTTGCATCTTTATAAAACAAAAAAAAAAACTAAATTAAAATTTTTTTTAAAAATTAATCAGTAAATGAAAATTTTTTGTTCAATTGTAACATATATTGGGGCACTATGGAATAATTGTATTAATTTCATATTTATTACATAACAATTAGCAATTGAAACAAACTCAATAACCAAACTAAATTTATGGGATTAAAATATTCAACTAAATTTTTATAAAATACATAAAACAAGTTAATACTTTTTTCAGCACTAGTCTATAAAAAGTCTCAACCTTTTCAATAGCTTGCCCTAATCTTTCTGCTTTAAAAATACAACAAACTTGCTTTTTTTTTTTTTTTTTTTTTTTACAAATGATTCAATTTGTTACCTCAGTTCAACACAAAAGACAGAAAAATACAGAATTTACAGCCTAAAACGTATTTTTATTAAAGGTTTTGATATTTTAAAACAAATTTTATCTGATCTTAGTTTTTAGTACAATTGGTTCCAATCTTTAACTGATTAAATTAGTTTATCTGTCATTAGCTTAGTTACGCAGCATAAATTGTCCTATAATAACAATAGCAGATGTTTTGCTAAATTTAAGAAATGCATCTTAATCATCTGCTTTAGTGCTTCCATAGCCATCAAAAACACCATAAAACAAGTCTTCATCGTATTTTGATTAGTATTTATTATTTTGATTGGTAACTGCCCTAATAATTAAAAAAAAAATTTTTTTTACACACATCTATTCCATAAAAAAACATTAGTGAAAAAAAAATTTGAGGCACACACAGGTCATTTGTACTTAGGTTTTATAAACAGAACACTTCCTACATACATATGCTAGCTCTTACAAATAGCCTATATATTGGACAAATATACTTTCATACAAATAAAAAAAGTGGAATATTATTTTACAGTTTAAATTTTAGTATGATCATTAGTAAAAGATTGAAATGTTCATTAACAAAAAACGAACCTGCAATTGAAGTCTTAGATTTTCCTTTTCAGCTAGTAAGTCATCAATAGATTCAAAGAAACTGTTTTCAACAGCTAGAAATGCTTGATGTAACACTTCTCTTACATCTCGGTCTGATTCTTTATCCTTTAATTGCCCTAAAAGAATTTCAGCAGGCATTCGTTGAGCAGTAAAATCAGCAGCTTTAGTGCCCCCATGACCATCGAAGACACCATAAAAATGAGTGTCTTCATCATATCTGCAATAAATACCAGATTTATAATAGGAGATATGAAGAGTAAAATATACTTTTGTCTTTTCTGATGTAGGATCACAGATAAAAGGCATCAGGTTATCAAATGGGAGAATATTAATATACCATAGCAGCTTTATTAGGCATAAAATATTTATATACTTAGCCTTAACCATTTCAAGGAAATGCGATGTCTGACATCTCTAAAAGGGTTAAGCAGTATCAGATTTCAAAGCAAGAAATCTATCTTGTAGTGTTGCACATAACTCTGATTTTGCACATTTGAATTAAGTTTTTCATATTTCCAGACTCGGAGGTCAAGTTAACTTGATTAGACAGAACCCTATCGATAGGTAGTCTCACGAGCACAAAAGAAAGTCTGATTTGCTGAAAGGGAAAATCAAGCACTACATACATCACATTGGTTGGTTGGCTTCTGGGATTTTATGACACAAGTGCCATATTTGATCATGCTGTGCCAGACACGAGACATATGATATCAAGTAATAGACACACACATAGTGAAAGTTTTAGTGACACAGAAGAGAGAAAAACACCTAGGAAGGAATACATTATATGGTTGAAAGATTTTCTTCAAAGCAAATTTACAATGTAAACAAAGAAAAATAGAAAAACAAAAATCCAAACAGTAAAGTGGATAATTTCAATATAAATATATTCCAGATTTTCAACTTGTACTCAAAATTTTATTCAGTCTTCATTTACTCTGAAAATTTTGTTGTTTCAAGAACTATATTTTTGTATGGTGGAAAGATCAACTTTATAACACAAGTATATATAATCGAGTTAAGTTGACTCAAATTTTACTGTGCTACACAAATTCTACTGATTCTACTGTGCACAAATTCTAATGTGGTACACAAAAGTCAGCACATACTCATAATTTTTTCTGCAAAAGATTCTAATCTAAGCAAAGATTTATCTTAATTTTTTATGTGTACTACAAATGTTTTCTCATTAACAATGTGGTATTCAAACAAATGTCACAATTCTTAAAAAATATGCAGATAAAAAGGAAATCAATGGGTACAACAAAAATAAATATTAACTCACAGTAAATTTTATAACTGTCATTGCACAAAAACATACCGAAAGTGAAAACTTCTGTCTTCAAATCCATGTTCTTCTCTTCGAAACCCATCAATTCGGTATTTTTGATTTGTTGAAAAACCAACCCCAGATGATGAGCATACAGGTAAATCATCTGTCCAACTGTGACAAGACTAAAGCATAAGAAATATCTATTAGCCTGCAAATAAGCATCCAAAAGATTTATTGTAATACAAATTTCTATGAATTAATCTAATTTTTAAACAGAACCGTGTATACTTTGACAAATGATTTTATTATGTAAACTACTATGATAAATGATACTAATACATATAAAATGCATACCAATTTCCAATGCATTATAAATACCTCTTGAAAGTTCAAACGCATAGCTTCCATATCACTGGACAGATTTGCCAATTCTCCTTTGGTAGGCATGGTGAAATCCGGAAATATGTTTAACTAGAAAAAATCAAGTTGTAATGTTTCCAGTTTGTAAAATATGCAAGACATACAGCATTGTTCACTAAGCAATTCTGATCAAAAGTGATCTGTTCACAAAGGCTTTTATCATACAGCATTGGTCATTTAACAATTCTGTGTCAAAAAAACTTTTGTTTATTTAACTTGGTTTATAGAACTCCTATGAACGAAACATGACCTGGGTACATTTGAAAATGTTTGCAACTGCGATAACACTCTTTCTACATAATTGAATTACTAAAAGCTACCCTCATCTGGTAGTATAAATGATGTAAATCGGTATTACATGGAAACATTTAAACAAAATTATAGTTTCCAAAAGAGAAGAAAAAAATTCTTAAGACCCGATTAAAAAGCCAGTTAGTGGCACTAATTTTATTTCAATGATTTCACACATATTAGTGTTCTCTCAGGAGTGTGACAGCAAAAAATATTACCAGAGAAACTGAAAGGAAATCGCGCATACAATTGGAACTGAATAAGTGAATTTTAAATTTCTAATTACTTAGCGCTTTTGTAATGAACAAACATAGTGCTACGACTGATTTGGTTTGATTATTTATTGTACATTTTTCTGATTTGGTGTTATTAGGATTCGGATCACCACTTTTGTTTTGGTTTTGTCAAACACTCTTCTGCAAATTATGACGTCACAAGTTTTGCTCGTTTGATGTTTGGTTCATTTTACTTCTCTGGGATTTTAACCAGCTCTTATTTATTTATATTTCACAACTTGAAAGTTATGATATAAATATTGCAAGATGTTGATGAAACCGTAATTTTTTCCCACAAAACACAGTTTTTTTTTTTTAATAATTTTCATACGTAGTATAATATATTTTTATTTATTACATTTTCTTAATATACGCTTTTCTGAAAAACATTAAAGTGGATGAAATAGTTTCCTTTTCATCAAAATTTAAAAATGAGCGTTAAATTTAAATGTTTTGTTCGAAAAAATAAAATAATAAAATCGTCTGCTCACATCACCACAGTTGCTCACACGTTCAACAGATGGCAAAGGAAAACCACGACCGAAAACAAACTTTGATTTACAACAATACAATATGGCGATTGACAGATGAACTCTTTAATTGGCTAAACTTTAAGCATATTGTGATTTATACCCCTCAAAATAATGCTCTAAGAACACATTGAAAAAAGTTTAACAATGGGAAACACCGATACGAAATTGAATTTTCGAAAAGCAGTTATTCAACTCACCACAAAAACGCAGGTAGAATTTTAAAAATATGGTATCGTATAAGGAATATTGATTCTTTGTAACACTGAATTATGTTCAATGAAATATTTGCTGGCATGTCATTTGATTGTGATAAATATTATTTTCTCTGTCAAAGTATTGCTCATATTATTTTATCAACAGTAATTGAATTTTTGAACAGGAACTTAACCACCACCAGATCTTGTGATAGATGTTAATTGGTTGACTTCTTTTCAAAAATGTAATTCTTTACACATGGGATGCCCACCATCAACCTTCTTTTTTTACTTGCCCAGAAGTATTTCATAGAAAAGTTTTTGAAGCTCTCACTTTAGTTACCAGATGATACAGTCTGTAGAAATGTAGTATTCAATATATGTATATCTTATTCCATTTCACATAAACCTAAAAAAAGTCAACCTAGTAAATGAATTAACGTTAATGGATGTTATCTGGATTCTAACCAAATGTCTAAGTACATGTAATCCTAATAATTATATACTATTAATTTATTTCTTTTTATGACCTCTACTGTTTTCTTTGAATTATTACATCTATATTAAACTATTTTTTAGCCTATTGAAGCAAAAGATGATGTTTTTTGGGATCAGTTTTGGTCAGAAAGTGTTCAAAGTGCACAAGACGTCTTTACTCTTATTCCGGCTGCAGAAATAAGAGCTTTGCGTGAAGAATCCCCTTCTAACTTAGCTACACTCTGTTATAAAGCTGTGGAAAAACTTGTTGCGGCAGCTGATAGTTTGTGCAATACTCATGTTCAACAGCAAACAGGTAAAAGGTGTTTTTCCACCATCTTTTGCAAAGAGATAGTAAATGCGTAAGCAACACAAATTTCTATTCACAGCTTATCTATGATTTCACCTTGTTACAAGAAACCCAATTCAACCAACCTAATGTCTATTATGCATATTGACCTGTAATATATATATAAAAAAAAGTATGCTTTTATCGCACGAAAGTCATGGTATCAATTTTAAAACTATTGTTAATTGTTTCCATATTTCAAGAGTTAGTTTCCATTTACAGATTTAGATAATCTTTGCATGCACTCATTATTGTAAATGATGATGCTTGATGTTGAAACTGATAAATGTGTTATTTTCAAGCATTTTGGAACAATCTAAGGTTAATCTCTATTTAACTTACTATTGAAACAGACAATCATGTGTAACATGTTCAAATTATTAATGACTTGATGAACTTATATATTGGACTGTCATATAAGAAGCTCTAGTACAGTGCAGATATGGATGTTAAAAGAAAAAGCACACATTTTTTTGTGCCTTTGACTGATATGCCCACCAGCCCATGCACATGTGCCTCTTTTTGAGAAATATCACATTGGTCTAAAGCAGGGATGCAGACCTGTTAAGATTAATGGTCACATAAATTCCCTGACTTTTTTGTCCAGCAAAAAACATAAATTATTTATCATATTGTTCTGATTCTGAATTTTTTTTTATATCAGAAATGTTTTTGTTTTTCATCATGGTAACTACTATTTTATCAAGTAACTTTGGAAACTACTCCAGTGTTTGACAGTGACTTTGCCACCTCACTTCTGTGTAAAAAATTAAGTCACTGTATTCGGTTTCAATGCCTTTAAGAAATTAATTGTTGAAACCATGACTTTCAGAACATGTTCAAACCCTTGTTTAATCCTAGTTATCCTACAGGGCGGTAGCAGAACCTGGAACAACAGGGAATTCTCAGGGAACTTTTGAATTCTGGAACAATTAGTGAAATCTCATTGAAAATTCCAAATTTTACAAAAAAATGAAGGAAATTTTTATAACTTAAATGGCAACTATTATCATTTGTCCTATTTAGAGATGCACGATAATGAGTACTTTTGAGAATTTAATAAATAGCATTCGCCAAAATTGTAATTCGAATAAAGACTGGCGTTGTAATTTTTGAATACAGCGAAAACTGCCATTTTCCGTGTCTTGTCGACGTGAGGCTGGCGATACCTCTTGTGGCATACAAATTAAAATTTATGTAATTAATAATCGTTTTTTTTTTACATTAAACTAATATTTTTGCTTACAATTACATTTTTGTAGAATTTGTTATGTATATTTGCATTTTTTTGGGGGGGGGGATTGTGATGGAGAGTATGATGATGTAGGTCGGACGTAATAAGTTCATTATCAAATATTTTGTATTTTTTCTCCAGTTTTTTCAATTGCTATCATAAGACTATTAAGGGTTTCAACCCTTACAATAACAGTAAAAAATATCTGAAGAGAAAAAATACAAATTATTGGAGAATTATCCTTTTACCCCATCTGACCCTAAATATTTAAAAATAATGTGTGGATACTGTATATCAATGCTAATCATGGATCACAATATTTATTAAGGGAATTGTAAAATCAGGGAAATTTTTTGACAGTATCGGGGAACTTTTTACGGGAATTTTGTTTCCACCCTTCCCAAGTTTCAACCTAAATTACTTTTTGTGTGTAACATGTTCAAGTTAAAATAACAGGTAGGCTGGCACCAAATCAACGGAGGGCTGCAGTCTGTGTGTCCCCTAGCGATGATATTACCTAGAGTTATTCTTATTTTGCAGCATCACTAATTTAGTTTTAATTTGCTAAAAATAACTTTTGACAACTTGAGTACATTTGAACAATATTTAGAGCTAGCTTAATGTGAGCCTCTTTTTTCTAACATTACAGTAGATGGGAACATAGCTTGCATTTTGCTATTATAATTAATCCTCATTATAATTTACTTATTTGTTCAATCATCAAAATATTATTCAATAAAAGGATTGACAGTGAAAAAGTTATAGTTACAAAAAGAGTAGATTGTGTTTGCTTGTTTGATGCAAATTCTGATAGAACATCCATTTTTTTTACTTTTTTACAATCTATAACTCTTTGTTTTAAATACTTGCATTTGATGTCCATGTCCTGGACCTAGTCTATTTAACACATTGACAGAAGCAAAATAAATTTAATATTGCGCCCATGTTTAACATTTTAGCAAAGTTCTGAAGGAAAATATTGTTGCCTCTTTTGTTTTATCATAATTTCTAACCCTGGCTCTGCCTGATGTTAGCTGTTTTTTATGTCTGCTCTTAATGTAATGACAGATGTTGTTAGTTTTGTTTGTAGAACTTTAAAAATCGCACTCTTTGCTATCTAAAATAGTGTGATATATATTTTGACACCTTTCTAAAAAAAAAAAAAACGCACTTAAAATACACTTGAAGTCAAAAAAAAAAAAAAGACTTTGTATGTTTGAAGTCATTTTGGGACTTTCTTAGGCACTTTTTGAACTCGGGGTACCCTAATGATCTATTCCTTTCCCATGTGGTATATATAGTGCCTCAAGTAAACATAGGGATCATAAACCCAAGATAACCAAGTGCTTTTCCTCATCTCTTCATCTTTTCTTTTCACAATTACTTGACATTGTCTGTCTTGTGTTTAGTGTAACTCTTCCAAATATTGCCCTTGTGACCATAAAATACCACAACAACTTAAATACTGAGGCCATTTCAAGATTTTATAGGTCTTAATTAGGCATTTATAGATGCAATGAAAAGTATACATACTTTATTTAGTACATTCCATGTTGGAAAATGTACTAACAGTTTTAAAATAAAAGGTATGGAATTATAAAGAGGCAAATTAAAATTCTGATGCCAAGTGGTTAAGACATTAAATAAAAAAATTATTTAAGTAAAGTATCATTATTGTAATGTGTGTTAAATGATTGTCTTCTCACTGACAATTTGTTTTATATTATAACCAACTTCATAAATTAAAAATATTGTTAATCTTTTTTATTTATTTTCATATTTAGTGTTAAACTGTGTTCGACTCCTTACCAGAATTTTGCCATACATATTTGAAGAGTCAGATTGGAGAGGCTTCTTTTGGTCAAGTCTTCCTGGAAAGTCAGGCGATGAAACTGATAGTGAGGTTTGTGATAGTGTAAAATTTGTTTTTGTAAATAAATTTTTTTTTTTTAAGTAATGAAATGAGTGTTTTATTTTTATTAAGTTTTATGTGTTTAAAAAATATGATTTTGTATATAAAAAATATGATTTTGAAATACTCGGTTAGTATAAACCAACTGTTTCTTATAATACAGTCTAGCCTTATAATTTTCTTAAAAACTTTGAAATCTTAAATTGCATCATCTTTTGTTGTTGCATTACTTTTTTAACTGTTACACTTAAAACAATCAATGATAATTTTTTATAGTGGTGAATTTTCCTCACTAAATAATTTTAATTATTAAATCAACTAGCTATGTGGTTTTGAACTCTAAATTAGTGTTTTGTATAGTTAAATATATCACATGTTACCTTCCTATTGTATGCATTGTATTACATATATGCTTTTATAATCATTTTAGGGTGAAAATATGCCTCTTTCTCAGTCTTTAATTAGTGCTCTTTGTGTAAGTTGATTTTATTTTCTATTGCTTCATTCAAGACATAAGCTTATACATTGCACCGTATTTTAATGTGCATAGATTACATATAAAGCCTATTTTTTTTTAAAGTTGAGTCATTATCATTTGAAATGTTTTAGTATAATTTTTGCATTTTAATACATTATTAATTTAATTATTTTATTGTTGTCCTTCTAAGGCTGAAGTTTCTTTTATCTTGTTCTTTTGAACTGTGTTTTAAGCCACCTAATAGGATGTAGTATAAAAATATTAGAAGTTTTGTACAAAATTATATTGGTATACCATTACTCTTTAAATTATTCTATCACCCAAATAGTATGTATTTGTTAATTCTATGGAGTCATTAGTTAGATTTAGTAATGACTAGTTTGAATGTATTGTGATTTATTTATGTTTGATTTCAATAGTTTTGACATTTCACCGATTCACTTTTCTCCTATTGTTGTGAGGACTCTGTGCGTATAGTAATCTACTTTATTTCTTTATTCTAAATTAGATTATTTTTAAAAAAAATGTAAGTTCTGCAAGAACTTTGATGTAAAATTACCTTAAATGTTGATTATAAATCAATCAGTTACAAAGTATTGATTATATTGTTAAAACTTTACTTTGGATACTTTTCCCAGTACTGACATTCAGTTCTGCTCAGAAAGGGGGAAGTTGTTTCGTATAACCTTTCATAAAAAAATGTTATCATTTGTTTCTAAGAAAATTATCTTAAGCTCTAAATACTAAAGAGTGTTACATGAGCAGCCTTAGACCATTAGGTGCAAGATCAAGCAAGAGATCTTGGGACTTTTTAATCATCCAGATATTTTAAAATCATGTTTTCATATCTAGTTCTGTAAATATACTCATCTGCCTATACATGGCTTTTGTTTTATTATACAAAACAATAGTATGGAACTCTAAATAAAAACTTTTATTTAAAGATTTTCAAATTTTTAAAAAATATGTTAGAATTTAACTATTTTTAAAATTTTAAAATTTTAATGCTCTTAGAATAACTAAAACTTAAAAAAATAAACTTTTCTCCATTTCATTTTTTAAATAATTTTATTACAAATTCCTTTGTAATTAATACAGTTGAAATATATTTTTATATCAATGTGGTTCATATTTTTCAAACTTTTTTAAATTGAAACCATTAATTTTCCCAATCTAATTTTTTTCTGTTTCAGGACCTTCTATTTTGTCCAGATTTTACTGTTTCTGCTAGCAAAAAATCAGGACCTGTAAGTGGCCTTTATTCTTGAAATCTGCACCTATACTTAAATTAGTGTTTTAGTTATGCTGTTTGATTAACTTCAACTTGAAAGATTAAAAATTTGGTGTGAAAATGTATAAATCTCAATTTTTAAATCACTTGCCTCATTTTTAAATTTAATTTTTTTCTATAAGTTAAGTAAACCTGAAATATATTCAAAATTTCGTGTGTATAAACTGCAAAAACAAGTTTTACCAGTAAACTTACCAGGTTATTTTTAATTTACAAAGCAAAAATATTCTATTATACTTATATTTTCATTTACTTTTTTTTGTTTATTTTATTTTTCTGGGTTTTTTTAAGTCATATTTTCATTTTTAATTATAGGATAATCCTGAAGATCTGCAATCTATAGATAGCTGTGAATACATATGGGAAGCTGGCGTTGGTTTTGCTCATACTCCAAGTCATGTTCCACAACATGATTACAACAGAACTGAGATTTTAAAACTGTTACTGGCCTGTTTTAGCCAAACTATGTACATGCCTTCGTCTGGTACGTTTTACTATATTACTTAAATTCCTGATAAATGTTATCAGTATAGTGTATTTTATGAATTATTATTTTTAATATTTCAATTGGGGGCTATATAACCATGTAATATTCTAATATTTATGTTTAATAGATGTGCATCTTAATCCAAATAAGTGGATTCAATATTTTACCTCTGCTGACAACAGGTAAAACTTTTATTTCATATATACTTTTATTTTTGACTGTATGAAATGTTTTACCATTTCTAATTTATGAATTTGAATGTTTTAGTTTATTTTTATATTTTATCATTACATTAGAAACATTTGATTGTTATTCCTTAACTAAAATTGGAATGCTCTTTTTCCTTTTTTTTAAACCTAAACATAATGATTGTACTTTATACTGTGGGAATATTCATTCTTATGTGATATTTACTGACAACTTGTTATTTTATAAATATTTTAGTGAATGTTATTTGTCATTTAACTAAAAAATGTGAACTTTTTTATTTGGATGTTTTTAGTTTTGCTATATTCTACATAAATTTTCTAAAATAATACTAAAACAAATAAATATTATGTTTTTTAGACATGCTCTACCTCTTTTCACATCATTATTGAACGTCGTTTGTGCATATGATCCTGTTGGATATGGTGTTCCATTCAACCACTTGTTATTTACTGACTCTAGAGAACCATTAGTGGAGGTTGCATTACAACTTCTGATAGTGTCTCTAGATCATGATTTTAGAGAGCCTGTACCAGAAGATAGCTCTGAAGTAATTATTTTATGTTGCAAAAATATAGCATACATTCTATAATAATAAATATGTTTGCGAGTTAAAGGTATTTTATTCTACTTTTTGAATTTATCCTTAGTTTGTCATTCGTTTGTTGTATTTTTTTTATGAAAATGTCTGTTGAAATGGTTTTTGAAGTACCACATATAGTTTGTAGGTTTTAGAAGAATCTTATTGCAGGAAATAGTTTTTAAAAATGTTTATAAAGAATTCATTCATAAGAATATCTTGTTTGATAAAAGCTGGGATTAACTAATACTCTACCATATGGTTTACTTTGAGCCAAGGTCACCCTTCCACAAATCTTTTAAACAATAATTTTAAATTCCATTTACTAATCTCAAATTGACTATATTTACTTGGACAGTCTAACAATTTGTATTTATCTTGTTTGAATTGTTTATCGTGTTTACCCTTTAAATATACTTATAAAGATATTCAAAATTCAATTTAAAAGATTTTTAACTGGCATGTATATGAAGCAATACTAAAATTGACTCCCTAAAATTTAATTTTCACCTGGGATGAGTCTTTTAATGTTCCAGAATAACTCCCTTTTTCTTACCTTTTCAACCTCTATTCTCATAGCTATAGCTATCATGAAACCACTAATGTTTCAAACTTTTCCACTTCCCTAACCATAGCTTGAAACAAACCTGCTCACTCAAGCTATTTATTCTTTTAGATCACCCTTGAATTCCACCATAATACTTAAGATGCATGGGCACCCTGTATGTTCTGCCATTAAACATTTAAATAAATATTTATTTAAAAACCATTAAATTTTAGCATTTAATTTATTAGTTATCAACCAATGTAAAACTCTATCAAATTTGTAGTAATCTTCATTTTTATAATACATATAAAAGGATGTTTTTGTGTGTCTGTGTGTATATATTTTTTTCTAATATACACCATTTAACCTATCCGCACCAAATTCGGTACACTCATACTTTAGAACACTGCGGAAAACAGGCTATTACTTTCCTGTCTTCAGACCAATCTATAGCACTTACTATTATGAAAATTGGCACACAGGTAGTTCTAAGAGTGCCCTTCAAAGCCTCAATTTTAAAATCTAAAGTTTGTTTTCTTGTAATAAATGAATATTGTCAAGGAAACACTTTCTACAGGGTTTGTGTATTTGAAATGTCGTGCTTTAAGTAACACAGTATTTAAAATGTTGTGCTACTTAAATTATTGCATTTTCCTATGTAAGAAAAATGATTATTCTAATTAATTACAATGATATATATATACAATGACGAGCATAGACATTATGACCATCTCCACATTTTTCAATGAACCCGATGACTCGATTAAGTGAGAATGGTATTTAACTGTTGCTGGAGAAGATAAGTAATTATTCTTGCACTTACTTTTGCGAGTGATGGGAAAGGCTGCTGATCTAAGCGAATTCGATAGATGGCAGATCGCAATGGCCCGAAGACTTGGAACGAGTATCACCAAAACTGCACGACTGGTAGGTTGTTCACGATCTGCCGTTGTTAGTGTTCATGCAAAGTGGATAAATGACAGTGACACCAGCAGTAGATGCCAAGGTGTTGGTCGTCCATGCGTCATCAAAGAGAAAAGACGTCTTAGACTGTCCTGCTTGTTAAAGCAAAATCGGCGCAAGACAGTGTCTCAGCTGACAGCCCAATACAATGCAAGTCCAAGTGCAAGTGTTTGGGAACACACAGTTCAGCGGACACTGTTGGATATGGGACTGTGCAGCAGACGTCCCACTCGCGTGCCTCTGTTGACCAAGCGTCATCGTCAACTACGCCTGCAGTGGGCCCGGGAACATTGAGACTGGACCATGGATGAGTGGAAGTGAGTTGCCTGGTCAGATAAATCCCGATTTCTCATTCATCACGTCGATGGTAGTGTCAGGGTATGCCGTCTACTAAGTGAACACTTGCTCCACTCTTGTACAGCAGGTCATACACAGGCTGGTGGTGGCAGTATTGTGCTTTGGGGGACGGTCTCATGGGCGACTCTGAAGTTGTGGTAGAACAGACCATGAACGCTGCAAACTATCTGAACATCATTGCGGATCAGTTGCACCCTTACATGGCATCTGTCTTCCCAACTGGAAATGGAATCTTCCATCTGGACAACGCCCCATGTCACAAGACTCGGATTGTGTTGGAGTGGTTCCAGGAGCATACTGATGAATTCCACTTAATGTCCTGGCCACCTAACTTGCCGGATCTTAATCCGATAGACCACATTTTGGGTGTCATGTAGCGTAAGCTCAGAGCTCAAACACCACCATGTCCAAATATCTCGACTTTGTGTGACCGCTGCTTATACATTTGGTACAACCTGTCTCTAGTCATGTACCAAGAACTTATGCCCAGGCGAGTTGCAGCTGTTTTGCATGCCAAAGAGGCACAACGCGTTATTGAGTAGGTGGTCGTAATGTTTTGGCTCTTCAGTGTATATTATTATTATGAATTAGAGTAATCACTATATATATATTATACTATCATACTACTATACTAATCACTATATATATAGTATATATAATATAAAACACACAAAATATTTAAAAATTTGATTTTGTTTTGTTCCTACTCTTTTTTTTTATTGTACTTTTTTTTTTAATGATTTTAGTTTTAATTCTAACTTGTAGAATACAAAATAAGTGCTTAGATACTAAGTTTTCATTTTTTCCATATTTATTAGAATACATGGTATCGAACTTATCCCTTCTTACTAGGTAGCAACATCAATTCTGTATTGATTAAGTGCATTTTTATGAGAAAATTTTTCTTTTCGTTATCTTTTCTATTTTAAGAAATATTATAATTTAAATATTTTATCAAGTTTCTTGAAGAATCCTTCCTTCTTACTAAAATTCTTAACTATTTTTATCATAATCTATTTCTTATATGTGTCTTGTTATTCTAAAAGTATTTTATTATTGAATGTTATATATTTATGAATTTTTGTGTTTCAGAAAGGACTACCAAGCAATTTATTTATAAATTACCTTTCACGTATTCACAGAGAAGAAGATTTCAGTTTTATTTTGAAAGGATTCACTAAACTTCTGAATAACCCCTTAATACAAACATACATTCCAAATTCTACAAAGAAAGTACAGTTCCATCAGGAGCTTTTGATATTCTTTTGGAAACTCTGTGATTACAACAAAGTAAGTGGTCAATCTGATGTTATCTTTAATAGCTATACAGTACATAGTTGTCTAATTCTAATATTTTTCTTATAGAAATTCATGTTTTATGTTCTGAAAAGCAGTGAAGTTCTTGAAGTTTTGGTTCCTATACTTTATCATCTAAATGATGCTAGGGCAGATCAATGTAAGAATAATATAAATTTACATAACTGTATAAAGAATTAGTGAAAAACTTTCCTTATTATAAAGCTAATTTTCTCATAAAGCAGATATGCAATCTGTTGTTTCAACTCTGTTTATTTCTAAACAAACATTTTTACTGTAATTTAATTAAAATATTCTGCATTTATTTAATTGTCTAATAAGTACTTAATAAATAATTTGTATTTCAGCAAGAGTAGGGCTTGTTCATATTGGAGTCTTTATTTTATTGCTATTGAGTGGCGAAAGAAATTTTGGCGTTCGATTAAACAAGCCATATACTGCAAGTGTACCAATGGATATCCCTGTGTTTACTGGAACACATGCAGATCTTTTAATCATTGTATGTTTCTTTCAAAAAAAATATTTCATAGTTCTAAAAATTATTTATAGAAATTTTATTTGATTAACACTGTTACTTACTGTTTTACTGGATTTTTTAGGTTTTCCATAAAATTATTACCACTGGTCATCAACGTCTCCAACCATTATTTGACTGCCTTTTGACCATCATTGTAAATGGTAAATCTGTTTAACTTGTTAAAAAGTTAATTTGTCTGTCATGAAATTTTCTAAACAAATGTTATGTATTCTTAAAATAAAACAGTGTGTTTTTATTTAAATAGTTTACTATATTTTCATTCATTAAGTGTGTATTCCAGAAATTTCATCATTTTACTGTCTTGATTATGTAAAATAATGCAAATAAAATTTTAAGTGATGTCTCTCATCTTTTCGATATATATCAATCCATGATCTTTTGTTTGTGATTTGCCTATTGTAACGTGATTGACATGTAATATTTTTTTCTTGTTTTAGTTTCTCCATACTTGAAAACATTATCTATGGTTGCTAGTACAAAACTTTTGCATCTCCTAGAAGTAAGATCTTCTAAATACTCTATTGAATATTCATAATATAGTAGTAAACTAACCTACAATTGTTGTTTCATTTGATTACTCATATTCATACAATTCTTTGATTATATAAATGTATTATTTATAGTCATAATTTTTGGATTGCAATTTAAAACTATATTACAGTTATTGATAATTGGGTACTTTCGTATTAACCGCATGCCATTGGCAAATATCAACCAAGTTTTGCACCAATATTAGATTACTTTTGGATGAACATGTTTTCTTTGGTTGGCTAAAGCTGTAAATCATTTATCCTCTATTGATACTTGCAGCTTTAAAAGAAATAAACCAATTGTTATTGATCTATTTATTACTTTAATGAATGTTTACTGATTGAAGGCTGAAGATTCACTGTTTTAAGAATCTATAATTCAGTTTTGTGACTGAAAAATAGCCTTGTATACTAAGTACATTCTTAATTTTGATATTTTTGGGAAAAGTATGATTAATAATATAGTTCTCTATGTATTTTTTATTAATCAAATTTATCAAACATTGACAGTTTTTATGAAAAAATTATTTGCTGTCTCTGTTCATATGGAAGTTTTTTGAATGAAATATTTTGAAGATGTTTTCTTATTAGTTTGAAAGATAGATTGAATAATATAGAATAGTTATTCATCTAAATATAATTTCGAATTTTTTATGTTCAGTAACAAAATATATTAGAAACAATATTTTAGTTTTCTAATTATAATTTCTTCCAATTATTAGGCATTCAGCACTCCCTGGTATTTATACACTAGCCCTACAAATCACCATCTAGTATTTTTTCTTCTGGAAATATTTAACAACATTATTCAATATCAGTTTGATGGTATGTATCATTTAAGTGTACAAAACAAAAGTATTTTTAAGTAAAACATGCTTAGACATAAATTTGTTGAATACTTTGTTTTGTTTTAGGAAATTCTAATTTAGTTTACACTATAATACGTAAGCGAAATGTTTTCCATTCTCTTGCCAACTTGCCAACAGACCATAGCACTATTCAAAAATCACTGAGCAAGCGCAACAAACTGGTACCATCCACTAGTACCATAAGTCTCAATAGCTGTGTATTAGGCATAAACAACCAAAGCATGGAAGGATCCACTCCAGCCAAACCTGCTGAAAAGGGCACTCTTAATGTTACACTAGCTGCCACACCATGTAAGAATTTCTACTCATTTCTTAAAAGTTCCTATATATCTATATATGTTATATTCATTTTGGTAATTCTATTGGTAAATATTGTATCTATATTTGAAAACAAATTTATAACAAGTTCTTCACAAATGACAAAAGAAAGTTATTGTGATTTTGTTTAAGAAATGTAATTTATAAGTTGCGTTTTTATGTTGATCTTTCATATTTTTATTAAACTGAATCAGAAATTTAAGTAACCAACTATAATTAAGTGCCAACTATAATTTGGTGCATCATGTCTTGAAGTTATTTATACTAGCTGACATGCACACCTGTGCTAAACTTTCTTAATTGCTTGCATCTATTGATGGCAAAGTGTCGTTACTCCCATTTCATATCTTATTTTAATCCATTTAAAATAAATTTATCCATTTTTACAGAAACATATTTCAAGCTCCTAAATTAAATTCTAAAATATATAATAATGCCCTCAAGGGTACATATTTAGGTGCGTACTGGCATCACAGCCCCAATGTATCTGAGTGATTTGTCCTCTCTTTTGTTTTATAATTGAATACTCTTCTGCTTTTTTCTCCCTCGAGCGTCTTGTGTTTCTCACAGCTGTGCCAAATATGGCCCTTGAACCATAAAACCCCCAAAACAACCAACCTAAAGTGTATTCTTGCATTTCATTTACTTTTACTAGTGTAAATTCTTATCTCTACTATTATAAAAGGAAGTGTTTGTCTGTGGTCTGTGTGTACTGTTCTGACGAATCTATGGCACTTACCATAATGAAATTGCAATTCAAATTTGGCTGCATTTGACAATGACGAGGCAATCATGGCATTGCCTGTGGTGTTGGTTTGCAAAGCAAACCAAATGGGAATTTGTAGCAATCACTGTGTGTTAGCAAACAGTGGTCACACCTGAGCCCACGAAAAGC
The DNA here is from genome assembly GCA_947359465.1 of Metellina segmentata. Classification (NCBI taxonomy): domain Eukaryota; kingdom Metazoa; phylum Arthropoda; class Arachnida; order Araneae; family Tetragnathidae; genus Metellina; species Metellina segmentata. The sequence goes on from OX375878.1 coordinate 67,858,966, forward strand.
ACTGTCATAGGCAACGCCATGCTGGCTATGCAGTGGCTAGTTTTCAATAAAATGCATATCACTTTGTTATCACAATTAGATTTTGAACACCTGCTTTAATTTTTTCTATAGTCTTTAAAGGTAATTCAGTTTTTTTGAACATGTAAACCTATTTTCACTTTTGCTTAGTTTCTTTTCTGCACGGTTTTCCAGAGTTCTTATTGATTTCTGTAATCAGACTGCTAAAAATTTCATTCGGTGGGTGAGTACTTCCTGTGAGTTGTTTAGCTTTAGCAATATTATGTGGTTCCACAGCTCAAATCTAGGGTATTTAATCTGAGCTGGAAAATGGATGAATGAATCCTGCAATGGTCAATTTTATATTGTTTTTATCTCTTGCCATTTGACAGTAAAATAAAAATAAAATTTTTTTTTGGTTTTTTCATGGCCATTACAATAATAGAGTACAATTGTTTCCATTGAAAAATTGTCCGATCTTGGTCATGTTGAAAAGAATGATTAAAATAAGAAATATTATAAGTTGATTTTGCTGTATCTATATTTAAAGTACTAATAATTATAAAATGCTAATTATCATTTTTACATTATTTTCTGGGTTTTTTTTTACACGAAACAATGATATGAAAGGTTTTAATGTGTAGGATACCAATGAAATTGGTTCCTAATTTATGCTTAAATTATTACAAATATAGGCATTGATAAAATGACTGAAAGAGAGCGTGCTCATCCTCCAAGTGTTCCTACCAGTCCAACTGAAACTTCCCCTCCATCCCTTGATAGCCCAAGTGTAAATGAGAACGAGGGTAAAGACGTTAAACAGCCTGAAGGTTTGGAACCTGAAGGCCAGGAAATGATTAGTAATGTCAACACGTCAAAAGGAGAGACTGAAAGCAAAGAAAGTGAGGAAGCTGAAAGGGGTAGAAAGGTATATTATGCTATAAGTGATTTGATTTTCAATTTATGCTATTTTACTGACTTTTAGATAAACTTGCCATTTAGATATGCATTTACAAGAAACATCACAGATTTAGCAATTGGAAACTTTCATCATTAAAATGTATCTTTTATATTGTTGATATATTGAAGTAATTTTTTCAATTGACAAGAATTAATTAAATTTAATCTATACAAATAAACTATGATGTAGTATTCATTGTATATGTCGATCTTTATGATTGGAGTAGATTAAAATTTTTGCCATGCTGTAAGTTGTATTGAAATTAAAACAGATGTTATTTATGTCAACTCAGCAAACTCATTCATGACTTGTGAACATAAGTATTAATAAGCCTTTTGTGAAGTTTAGTACTATAGCTTCTACTGAAATTCAGATTTCATATTTGAAAAATGTAATATGTTTTAATAACATTTATTGTATTCATTGTAGATAAACTTTTATTTATTTTTAATTGGCACTCTAGTAAAAGGTTTCTTGTTCTGTTGTTTTTTTAGAAGATTTCACATTGCATACTCAAAAATAGACTGAAAATATTGTTAATAATGCAATTTTTTTTTCATGGAGATAGTTAGCATATATTATTTAACAATATGATCATAATTAAATGAAATTATAACTCATGTTTTTTACTGTTTCATAGTTTTAGTAAAACGAGGGTTTTTTATTACAGATATCACCACCTCTTAGTCCTACACTTTCCATTGATTCATCTAGTTCTGAAACTGCATCATCTGTTACAAATGCCTTCCATAGAACTCGTGCTACTTCAGTTGCAAGTTCTGTAGCTAGCTCTGTATCTGGTGCACCTACTAGCCAGTGGATACCAACTTCAGATTGGGTGATATCTTGGAAGCAAAAACTACCTCTCCAGACTATTATGAGACTGCTGCAAGTTCTGGTGCCTCAAGTGGAAAAAATATGCATTGACAAGTATGTTATTAAAAAGTAGTTTAAAATATAGGCATTGCATGTCAATTTGTAACTTACTTTAGAAATTGTTCTGATAAAACATAATATAAAAGCAGACTAAAAAGTTTTGACTCATGAATGCAAGCCAAATCTTTGTAATCATAAATCATCAGGTTTTTTGTAATCTCACTCAATGTATGGTAAAAGTTTTGTCTAAGTATTATGTGCTTAGTGGTCATTTTGATAACTAATATTTGTTTACCTCACTTCAGTGTTTTGTTTCTGTTACTTATGAAGTGATAAGTAGTTGTAGTTTTTTCAACACACAATTGTCTTTTAATAAGGTTATATGTATCGTGAATAAGTTAAGTTTCTTATAACATTACATACAAGTAGCAATTTAGCTCTTACAATTATTTTTAACTGCATGAAAAGTATTTGATTATTTGTTTGATAAAGGTTTTAGATAAAAAAAAATCTGATAAATAACATTTCTACCTTATTTCTTTGTTTTGTAGAGGGTTAACTGATGAAAGTGAAATATTAAAATTTCTGCAACATGGAACTTTAGTTGGTTTGTTACCAGTTCCACATCCTATTTTAATACGCAAGTATCAAGCAAACAGTGGAACAACAATGTGGTTTCGAACATATATGTGGGGAGTAATTTATTTAAGGTAAGATCAATACTTTAATATCTATTTTCGATAAGTATTTAAAATGAATTTGTTTAGATTTTTGATTGATATTTATTTTATATTTCTTTTTTAGAAATGTTGATCCACCAATATGGTATGATACTGATGTGAAGTTATTTGAAATTCAAAGGATTTAAAAACTATTAAGACTGATTTCTGAAAACAAAGAAAAATTATTCACTTTACTGAAGGAAATCAAGATGTAAACATTCAACAAAAATTTTAATCTAAGAACTTGAAATGTATTGACACAGTTCTGTTTCATTTGTGTAAGTGGGCTTCCTTCTTTTACATTTATGCTAAAGAAGTAATTCACTTTTGATTTTATTTTTATATTTTGCATTATAGATGTTTTATGTAAATACTAAAGATATTGGAACCAAATTACAACAGAGCATTAAATTGTCATTAATCGGGTTGTCGTCGATGGACAATTAAAATCTGGATATACGTATTTAACTATATTACGGAAATCAAAATGGCAATTTTAGAAAGGATATTTCCATATGAAATTTCTGCCTTTGTGTATTGTACATTTAATACTTATTTCTATTTTAGATATTTTTAACCCAAAGATTTTATTACATTTCTATTTTTTTTTTATGTATTGACTGTTGATTTTTGGTTTATTATTTAAAAATGGGTTTTTATAAATTGCACGTGAGATAATATGTGAAATTTGTGTTTAAAAAAAGAAAGGGTGCCAGTACTTGCTGTTTTTATTTGCATGGGAAAAATCCTTTTGAAAGTTAAATGTGCTAAATAGAAAAAAAGAATCACATAATTTTTTTTGTCCCAAATTTTATTTAAATGTGTAGGAGGATTAACACATCCATTCCTTAACTTTCTATTTTAGAAAATAGAATGAATTATCTTTGAAGAGTTTTTTTGGTTTTTCGATCTATTATTTTTGTATATTCACATACACATCTGACAATTGCTGTTTTGGCTGCTTTTAATCAATCAATTTTAAGCTTTGTACCCACTTTATATTAATAAAAATTAATTAAAAATTTATTTCCCAATAATAGTTATTGGATGGCATGTTTTGAATATTGTTCAGATCGGAAAATATCAAATCAATTGGAAATATTAATATAATATTTTTATTACATTTGAATCATGTCTTTCCAAAACAGCAGAAATAATGTAGTGTGTGATTATTATTTATTAAATCATAACATGAGTAATTCGAGTTCATCTTAAATTTGTTTATTAATGAGAGTTTATTAATAATAAATAAATTTGTCTATAAATGTAATCAGTTAATTACATAGAATATATAAAATATTTAATTTACTAAAAATTCTAAATATTAATTAAAATAATCATTTCAAAACATAATTCGCTTGCAAGTTTTACTATACACCCAAATCAAATCTACTTTAATTGTTTAAAAAACTTTTACGCTCATTTCATTGCAAAGTTATATTTTTTCAAATTTAATTCCTTGACCTTAAAGAAACTAGATATGGTCAATCACACTACCCAAATTCACTTCAGTTCCAAAATTGTTGCAATAAACTTAAAGATGGACTGATAGATGATTTTACTGGCAACTTTATGGGGGGAATCGTATATTTCAAATATATTTGGTTTATTTTAATAATAAATATATATTGCATTTCCACTTTTGGTACTTTTAATCTCCTTACAATAAATTTAGGCATAATAAAACTTTATAAAGCTAACTCTTATAATTAATAAGTGTAATTATATTCATGACAATTACTTTTATTTTTTCGAAATTGGATAAATTCACTTGATTATTTGTAATGTCCAGTTCAAAAATCGATACTTTTTTTTTTCGCAATCAAGTTCCCTGAATCACAGAAATGCAAAATGAAGGATTTTAATAAGTAGTTAAAGCAATTTTATTAGAATTCCAATGTACTCTTGAAAAATTCAGAATTCAATTTATGTTTTTCCTTGTGGTCTCAATTGAAAAATATCCATTCTAGTCTTTAAACTGTTGAATTGTTTAAATCAAATTTATTAAGTTATTATATTTTTTTCTCTGATCTTTTTCGTAAAATTATTTACAAGCTAAAAATGTATTTATTATTTGGTGATAAATTTTGTTTATTTGTATCTGACATCATCTTTTAATGGATTTTAAAAGAATCCTTTACTGTTATTCTAGTCTTTTTTCTATCCTAAAAACATTTCTATTTATTACAAATATTTATACATGTTTTTATATACTTTACAAAGCTACCATCTTTTAAATAAAAATGCTGCTTATTGAATGTTTATTATGAAAAGTAATTCATGCATTAGGCATTTGTACTTTTGAAACTTCATATTTTAATGTACTTCTACCTGTTTTGATGAGCCTAAGAATATAATAAGTGACCATCCTGTTAAAATATTTAGCATGTAAAAATAATTCAAATGAATTTTTGAAATAAAAAATTAGTTTGACTTCAATATCAAGTTCCTAACTTAAATATGCAAAACTAATTTCATCCTAAACATAAATAATATATACTTTTTACAATAGAAATTAAATTAGAATTATTGCATCATATCTAAAGTAATTTTACATGCTTTAATAAATGGATTAGTATATTCATTTATCTTATTTTATAAATACATTTTTTAATTTCTACATAAACTTTACATTTATGTAGATTTGCTCTCAGTTCTACTATCCCTGAGATAAACATAGCACCATTAACTTTCAAAGTGTACATTAAAATTTTTTTAAAACAAGTTTATAATTCAGAATAAGGAATTACTTTCAAATGGGGGAAAGTGAGACTTTAAATTCTACTTTAAATAAATTTAAAAATCGAGATTTCAATAAAAAAATACTTCTGTGTATTAAAATGTACTTTCATGTGAAGTAGACTATTTTCCTCCTGAAAACTAATGCAATTGAAATAAATCTGGTAGTTATTACTGTATAATTTTTAATAAGATGTAATCAGTGGCTGAAAATGCATTGTTTTATATATTTTTTAAAGCTATTTATGCATGATTGAAAAAACTTTTGGCGTCACATTGTTTTGTGTTCCTTTTATATTTTGTAAAACATACACTTAAATTTTCTGCAATGTATTTTACTTGGTATGACTTGCTGTGCATTTAAAAGCTTTTCTTTATTCAGTGAAGAATATTTTTTGGTAAATGGCTAATATTTTGACCTTTTCCTTGTATTGGAAATTTAAAATAAATAATTCAAACTCTGGAATATATTTTTATCTCTGATTCTTGTACAGACTTAGATATTAAAAACTAGCCACCGGCATTACCCTTCGCAAACCAACACCACGGGCAACGCTGTGATGTAAGGTATTAATCTGGTGTAAAATCTTCCACAGATTTCAAATCCGTTGACATTTTTAATCTATCTTTAACGATTCCGATTTTACAAAAAAAAGAACTTCCCAATCCTAGTCAAAATGTTTGTTTGCTCTCCTTCGCTGAAATGGAATCTGTTATTATTTTTTTTAATGCAAAGGGCAGAAAATGCAATCTGTTTATTTTTGGAAAGTGAAAGTTTATGTGATGTCACAATCTCTTGGGAAAATATAAAAGAAAATCAAACGTAAAAGGTATCTAGCTGGTGTAAAGTTTTCTGCAGGTTTCAAATCCATTAAAATTTTTATTCTATCTTTAATGATCGCTGAGATAGAAAAAAGCACTGAAAAACGCCAGTGATAACTTTAGTAATATCTTTTGCTCCGCTGGAAATCAAAATGAATGAATCTCGAAACAAACGGAGGTCATTCTAATGTGTTCTCTCCCATTCTAGAGACGGGAGATGAAATAAACTTGGCATGGTTCCAAAGGCTGATGTGAGAAAAGTCTAAATTTTGATGTTTCTTCATTCCACAGAAGAATGGTGAAAAAAACTATTAAGTTCATTTTAAAATTCAGACTACCTGTGTGCCAAATCTCATTACTGTCAGTGCCATGAATTCGTCAGGACTTTTGAGTCCAAGAAAACAAACAAACACTTCCTTTTATAATATTAGAGATAAGATTTAGAATGTCAATTTCAGATTGAAAAAAAGAGGTATTTGTAAATGTTGCATTACAGAATGTATTTCTAACTTTCAAAATTATTGTAATGTAGGAGCATATTTACTCACAAACATTGAGCTCAAAATTGTAATTAATAAATTAAGTGATCAAATATGAAGTAACTAATACCAGGATTTAGTTAATAAAACTGGAAATCTGTTACTAAATTTTAAAGTTTTTAGTTGTGACTAATTTTGTATACCACAATTTAGTATCTTTAAATTCCCATGTTTATTTCTTATTACATTCTCAATACTCTCACAAAGATGAAAATCCTTTTGTCAATCACAACTGTTTAGTTTTCTACAAAAATACCTCTATCATACATCACTCAGTTGCTTTGTTATTTTAATAGCTTGCCTGAATCATTGAAGCAAACACAATCTTAAAGAGCAAATTGCTGAACAATATAAAAATAAATTTATAAGTACCTTAAATTTTTGTTTTTCTTTTGAAGAATTATTTTAAAATATGTAATTAATTGCAAACAAAATTTGGGGACTCCATATTAATTTTACCAATTCTAACAGAATAATTGGTTAAAATAATTTCCAACAAAAAACTAGCAACTTTTTAGAAACTCTTAAATCATCAATAAAGGAAAATCAAGTGTTTAAAAAAGTGCCAAATTGTGGTTATTGCTTCAAACAGGGCTTTTGAGAAAGTAGTCGAGAAAAAGTAAAACCGGCTCACAACTACTGTTATATGCTTGGTTCTAATTCATATCTGGCATAACCGATTTGGCAACATTTTAACGAAAAAGGGCGCCAAAATAACCAAATAATTTTCTGCATGTCTGAAGTATTTTCGTGTCATATATTTGTTTGACAAATTCAATAGGCTACAAACTCCTATTTGGTTTGTGAAGCAAACCAATAACCCCGCAAAAGCAACTGGCACGGCTAGCGTTAAATAAAGCTCATTGTGAAGATTAATCCATCTAAAATCAATATGAGTACTGAGAAAATTTTAAGACTTTTGGAGTAATAATCTTTGCAGAATATGCCCATAAGGCGATTAAAATGTATTCATTAGTATTCTGTACAAGCTTAGACATCTAAAAATACTTCAAAGATTAAGTCTTAACAGATCATGTACAACTATCACAATACTGCTCCCTAAAGTAACATCCTAAAAAAAGGCAACAAAATTTTCTTGTCATTAAAAAGGTCAAAGAAAATTATTGAGAAATGGTTTTACGTGTCTTCAAATTACAGTGAATAGGTTTATCTACCATGTCAAGGAAGTATTCAAACTCAAAATAATTACCTAACTCAATATGCTTCACTAGCTTACACTAAGTGTCCTGGAAAAGCAAGTGCATGATAGATAGTCAATAGAATATATTTGTCAAAAGCCTCTTGATCAGTGCTATCATTAACAGTACATTACAATAGCTGTCAATTTCAAGTGTCTGCTGTAGAATCAACAGTGAAAAATTCATCTCTATCAAAATTTAATATTTATTCATATGATTGAATCAATATTTTCTTCTGGGGGGGGGGTGATATCTTTTAAACACAAGTATTTTAAATGGATGAATACAAAGTATAAAAAGATAGATAAAATTAGGTTAGTAAACAGAAGCTTCAAATTGTATCAATCGGCTTTAAATTAGGTGACTGTACAAAATGTTCATGAGACGATTGTTTAGTCCAGTGGTTCTCTACTGTGTACTGAAAATTGGGAGAGTATAAAAGTTAAACATTAAAAAATCGTTCTTTAAAATTGACTTTTATAGGGACATTAAATACAATTTATGTACAAATTTAAATGAATATAATGAATTATAACAGTTCTTCCATTTCTCTTAAGAATTGCTGGTAAGCATCATCTTTAGTTGGTGCTGGTACAGAAGGATTAGACACTGGAGCTGTTGATGCATAACTATCTTTGGCATGATCAACTGAAAAGATAAAAATAATTAAACATTCTACTGCTTCTTGCACAAATTGGCGTTCTTTATAAATGTATGCTATTATTAACATACAATTTTTAAAAAACTTAAGATTAGATTTTTTATATCACCTTTAAACACTCAATTTTAAAACTAAATTAGTAATGATATTTTATGTTATAAGTAAACATGTATCCTTTACCTGGAAACATCTTTAGATTTACAAATACATCCTTAGATTATCAAAACATTTGGCTCTAAGGATCCATTAAAATATATTATTGACTCAATAAATTATATAGATTATATTTGGTTTTTATAGTTTAGTTAAAACATTAGAATTCTTAAAATAAAGATTTTATTATAAATTGCTTGAAATGTCAAAAATCATTATAAACATATTTCAAATATTTAAGGTTTAGTGAAATAAAAAATGGTTAACTTACATGTGGTTCCACTCTTGGATCCACTTTTTTTCTGACGATCCTCACGTTTTACACGAAGCGTTGTAGGCATGAATCTCATAACATCTGCACTTAAGTTCCTAATTTGAGGTTTGGCTTCAATTGTAGCTGACCTCTGTGGGTCATCTTCCCCTCCTAAAGTTTTGGGGCGTTGCATCAAATTTGGTGGTGCACTTAGAACAGTAACACTTGCTCCAGAAGTATTCATTGCTGCAGAGACATTTGTTCCTGGAGGAGGAATATTTGTAGCTGAAGATGCAGTAGATATTCTAGGTGGTGGAGCTGTAGGTGGACGCAGAAGTCTTGGTGGAGGCATGCCTAAAACATTTCAATTTGAGATAAGATTCTACATGTTTATAATATGAAACATACATGCATACCATACTGTTTTATTCACCTGGTTGTGCATTTTCAGCTAATATATATTTAAGAAAATCTATTTAAAATTCTTACAAGTTTAAATTGAAAAGTTTTTCTATTGCAAAAGCATTTGGACAAACACATCTACTAACCCCCTAAGTTAAAGTACAGAACAAAGGTTAAAAAAGATAAACAAGATTCCAGCTACTTCAAAAGTTCTTGAGCCTTCTCACAGCACCTTCCATTGTTAATGTCACAATCCAAAAGGTGGTATAGATGTTAAAAATATGCAAATGGTCAGCAATTGCACCAGGTCAATAAACTAAACACAGCCAGTTACATAACGAACTGGCAGGGATGTCACCAATGGACTCCCCCACATACTTTTCATGTTTTACATTGTGACATTCGGCCACACACATTCTCTTCGTCAAGCACCCTTGCTAGGTTCGACAGCCCTTGATGACCACTTGCAACGGAGACAATGCCATTGGTCATCGGACGTGGGAGTAAGCACAGATTTGCCTCATACGAAGCTAAGCTGAAAAGGGTTTTGATCACCATCGATCATGAGATTCGAATCTAAAAACTTTGAGAGTGCTGACCTGATCTGAACGCCCTGTTCAGACACAGAAAAGCCTCAAGCCAAGGCAGACTTCGCCTGTTAGCGGAAGATAGGAGCAAATTCCCTGCGGCCTGCTACCAGACGACCATCCAGGTCAGATAGCCAATATTGGCAGATAGGCCAGATCCTTTGCGGCCTGCACTTTTCGGTAGACAGATTGTGCTACCAGACGACCATACCGGTCAGAATTAGGATGTCCATCCTATGCATAGCAGACTTTGTTGTTAGCGGCAGATCCATTACAGCCTAGAATTCTCCTTGTATCACGATACTAATAAATCTTGTTACGTTTTTATGCGAGTTTTTCTGTGCGTCCCGTCAACAGTACACCAGACGTCACAGAATTATCAGCCACTCTTGATTTATACCTGTCTATGAATTAATACTTAACTATTTCTAACTGCCGATCCCAGGGGTATATCTTGTTAACAGGTGAATGGAAAAATAATTCTGAGAATTTTTTTAGCACTAAAATAACTATCAAAATCACTTTTACTGGAAATGAATACAGGATATAAAGTTACTATTCAATGAAGTACAAGATCATTTGATGCAATTTAAAATTGTAAAACACGAGACATCATCATAAACAAAACAGAAATTACACAGATTTGCAATGAAAAGGTTGCTGCCTTTTCAAATGATTTAAATGTAATTTTGAATAAAAAATGTAAGCCATTTATCTCCACCATGCAGTGAAGAATTTCACGATTCATGTGGGACTTATGCTTTTATAGTTTTTTTATTTCAAAGGGATCTCATCTTAGAATGATGCCTTGCAAACTGGCTGAACAAATTTAATTCCTTAATCTTAAAACTGTATTCTATTTTAAACTTCATTTTTGTATTTTGAATGATTTTCTGTGTATTAATTGTTGTTAAAGACTTCCGTTACGACTAATAACTTAAACGAAGTGGAAAGTTAAATATAAACAAAATAACTTAAGGCTTTACATTATCTTTAATTACTAGAATCTGTTAGCATCAGTTGCAGAATATTGAACTTTTTTTAGCATAAAATTTTTTAATTTCCATGAGATGAAATATATTAGGTTTTGACATCATCATAATATGGTTGAAAACTGATGAAAGATTTGTTTGAAAACGTTTTTTTTTTTTTACATGTTTTACAGAATTTTAGAACACTAGGGGGCTCCGCCCCCTGCTCGCTTACGCTCGCCAACCCCCGGGGATTGCTACGCAATCCCATTTGGTTTGCTTCGCAAACCAACACTCCTTTTACATATGGCATTTGGTTTGCTTCGCAAACCAACATTCCTTTCGTAGAGTGAAACTATCTGAATAATTTGTATTATCCTGATTTCCCTTTACGGTCCATCACGTCACAGCGAGGGCTTCTCCCCTATGCAATCCCGTTTGGTTTGCTTCGCAAACCAATACCTCTTACGCAAGTGATTTCACTCTTTTTTGCTTTAACACTTAATACACCCTAAACTAATAGCCGCATCAGTAAAAAATCTTCTGCATCTTGTTCCCTGTACAATTTTAAGTAAACCCTGTTAATCTCCAAACTTTACGATGTGTACTTTGTACTTTCTCGGTAAAACGTCTGAGAACAGAAGGAAAAAAAGCGAGCCTTTTTCCTCGCCAAATAAAAAGAAATCGTTTTTATGGCAGTTGTTGCTACGATAAATTTGATATCTGGCAAACCCGATAGTCAAAAATACAACACTCCGCGAATACAATGCTCCGCGAATTTGCTCCGAAAAATAAAAAATATGAAATTTGTGTCACCAACTTTTGATTGCATCGAATTTATTTATGAACCAATTTTAAAAATAATGGTACCGTAAGAAAGAGTACAGTCTGAGGTATACTGCGCTATTTTCAAAATAAAAAACTAATAGTAATACGATATAGATATGACAGTTTTAGTTAACGGTAGTAACAAAAAGTAGCCAAAATATCCGAAGATTCCGAATTTTGTATGACCAACTTTTGATCGCATCCAATTTAATTATTAACTGATATCAAAAATAATAGTACCGTAAGAAAGAGTACATTCTGAGGTATACTGCTATATTTTAAAAATTAAAAAATAATAGTAATAAAATATAGATACGGCAGTTTTAAAAAAAAGTAACAAAAATGTCCTGATTTTTCCCGAATTTCAAAAAAATATTATCAAGAACCAAATTGAAATTTAAAAAAAAACTCGACGAGCTGCAAAAATTTACGTTGAGAGGTACTCTTTAAAAAAAACTCACGGCTGAAGACTGAAAATTTGTATGTGTTTTGCTCACTCGCGGAAGAAATTTCGCTTCTTCAATTTTAACACTTAATAAACCCTAAACTAATAGCCGCATCGGAAAAAAATCTTAATAATTGTCCAGGGAATACGATGAAGAACAAACCATGTCAATTTTGTTTTTTTCCGATCAGTACTTTCTCGGAAAACCGTCTAAGAATCGAGCTAAACAACACAGTTTTCAATTCTGCGACGGCGGCGGTAACATTTTTTTAATATAGAGAGGTATCTTCTAAAAGTTGTGACAAAAGACAGGAGAATTTGGCACTCAATGAAGGCTTGCAGAAATCAATCCAAGCTCATCGAAAACTAATATGGAGATTAAAATTGGAAGGCTTCAAAAAGAATTTGATGTTTCCATTTTAAAAAACAAGGCGTGGTGCACAGGCTTCGGCATAAAAGTCAAGTTGACGTTAACCTTTCCATGCATCAGTACAAACAAATACCTGTGTACTTGAAGAACCAGGGAAAGAAAATAATTTGATGATCGCATTGAAAAAACAAGAACATGTGCTGTATAAGGCTCTGGCAAAAACACAAGTTGATGTTAACTTTTCCATGCATCTGTGCAAAACAATATGGACGTACTTGAAGAACAGCAGAAGATACCAGATACATCCTCCATAACATGCAGAAAATCAATCAAAACACTATCAAAGATTTCAAATTAGTTCCTATTCCAGTTATCTATTTTTTAAAGATAATACACAAAGAAACAGTAGCTGGTCAGAATACAAATAACTTCTAATTAGCTTTTGATAGCAATCTAGAATGAGCCCCTTCTCATTTTTTAATTCCATGTTTATATGAAAATTCATTTTTCAATACATTTTGACCAAAGTTTTTATCTGTTAATCTACATGAATTACAATGTATACTAGAATACAAATACTATTGTAGATAAATTATTAAAGATTAGAATAATGTACACAAATGCTTTTTAATAATACCTGGTGGTGGGCCAGGAGGTAAACGAATGGGAGGTGCACCAAGTCTTATTGGAAGACCTGGAGGCGGTAGAGATGGTCTCCCTGGTGGAGGTGGAGGCACACCAGGAGGTAACATGCGTGGTGGTGGTGGTATGTGTGTTCGTAAAGGAGGTGGTCTGAATATAGCTTGTACATGTGGTGGAGGACCTGTCAAAGAAAAATATTCAACAAATTGAAATATGTTTGGCTGCAACAAAAATGCTCTATTAATTACTAGCAGTACCCGTACAGCATTGCTCATGACAAATTTTCCGTTATAAAGTCAACCTAACTGATTCTGACAAAACCAAATTAAACAGTAATAAAAAAATTGCATAAATGATAAAAATTAAATATAGCTATACTTTTAAAAGGTCTTAAAGCTAAAGAAAAAAGCAAGAAAGTTATGCTTTTAAACAGTAAGCAACAATACAACTTGAAAAGAACGACTGCAATGGGCCGTGACTCAAATAAAAAATTTTCAATCCGTTAAGAACAAGAAAAATAAAAGATCTCATGAAATCAAAGCAGAATTGGCAATCTCTCTTCCAACTCCAGTCCGTCAGTGACATCCATTGGAAACTAGGCGTGCATCCAAAAGAAATAAGACAGGAATAAAGTTCCGCAAAAGAAACGCTAGATTTCACACTGTTGTCGTTCTTAAAAAACCAAATAATAACAAAATGCCAAAAAATTAATTTAAAAAAAATGTTCTAGTTTAAATTTTACGATTCAGGCTTTGAGTGCATTCAGTCACCTTTAGGACTAGCTGTGTGCAAAATTTCATGACTGTAAGTTGTATAGATTCATCTGCAGGCACACAGACAGGCCTAAATACTTCCTTTTATTATAGTAGAGATATTACTCAAAGGCAAATTTACATATATTTTAAAGCACATCAGATAAACAATTGATATAATATAGAATTTTATTTGATGCTAGCTATGATATAGTATATACACAGGCACATTGTACAGACATAGTGCAGACCAACTTAAAATCCTCAATAGGCTTCTAAAAATGCTCCCCTTCAGAGCGACATTTTAGAAAGCTTCATTACATGTAACTATATATACCTTCAAAATATTTTGTCTCATACATTGGATTACTTTTAACGATTATTCCATCTTTTATTCTCTCAAAGTTGGTTGGTTGTGTTTTTTAGGCGCAAGGTCCATATTTGGTCAAACTGCACCAAACAATGTCAAATAGATATACACACACAAGGAAAGTTTTACTGACAGAGAAGATAGAAATACGGCCAGGGAAGAATAAAACATGTGCTGCCAACACGAAAGTTGCTGACCTAACGGGTAAATCTATTGAACCACAGCAACCCCTCCATTTTTTTCAGAACTAACCTCAGTTTAAGTTCTGTAAAAACTAATAAATAGTAATTAAAAGGAAAGACCTTTAATGTGTTAAGATTTTAGGGGAATGGATGAGAAAAAATGCAAGCAAAAATAGAACTATTTAAAGAGCAATAATGTAACCAAACTAACTGATGATGCGCATAACTTTCAAAATTAAGAGCAAATGAAAAATAACAAGAAAATAAATATTAAATAACTTTCATAAATTTTCCAAAAAGTTAAAGGACTGAAATTTTTGTAATTAGTAATCAGATTAATATACAAAACCAAGCAAACTGGAAAAATATGATATACAAATACAATCAAAGTTACCTTGAGGCAATCTTGGTGGGGGACCAGGTGGCAGAGATGTTTGAGGCATGGGTGGAATAGGTATATCTTCAAGTTTTTGTTTTTCACGTGATTCTGAACTTAAAAGTACAGTTCCTGGAGTACCTCCACCTTTCTTCTAAAATCATAATAAATAGTTTTAAAAATATGTATCTTTTACAAACTATAAACATTAGCCAGTCTGGCTCCTGCGAGAAGGTAGTCGAGTCATGTGGTTTTGAACAAAGTTATTCTCTAAATCAGGTGATAGGTTAGAACATAAACAAAGCTCTTCCGCACCTGTCATCTTTAGCATGCATTCTGGTTCAAGATTTATTTTTCGGCCCTGAAAGAAATAGCAGGGAAAACCAACCCTGGCAATCATTAATGTTATTGGTATGGCAGCTCCTTTCCTAACAAGTTTATATATAACTATTCAAAGATCGATTTACCCAATGTTGTTCAAGTTTGAATGCCTTCTCGTCAGAACTGCACTAAATATAAACTACAGATTGGGAAAAACAATAAAAGATAGCTCCTTACAAAACAGGGTTCTCACTCTTTTTTTCTAACTCAAAATAAAGACTTCATAAGCACTTTCAAACTAAAACTAAGGACTTAAATAAAATATTGTAGAAGCCGTATTATACAATTTAATACATGACTTTCGACGAAGTGGGATGCTCTTACAGATTAGTTAATCTTATAAGAACAGTAGCATGTAAAAAATTTAATATTCAAGTCCATTTTCTTAAAATTATACATAAATAATGTCACACAAAAATGAGATTTTTCAAAATAAGCCCAGTTTGATTTTTACAAATGTCAGCAGTAAATAAATGGGCATTTACATGTACACATATTAGTAATATGTAAGTACATAAACCAATCATAGAATGGAACCATGAGCTTACAAACATCCATGCTATGACCTGGATTCGAACCAGGATACTTCCGATCCGGAGTCTAATACCTTAACCACTATACTAATTTGTCGGCTTATTAAATAGATGTATAGAGCCTTTCAATAAAAGAAAATTAATTTTTAAATAAACATTTAAGCTGACAATGGAAACGGATTGCGCATGGCATAACAAAAGAAAGAGAAATTTAAGCACAATCGGCCATTGAGAATTTGTCACCAGGATACAAAGAGAAAAAAATTATAAAGCATAGAAAAATTACTTTCGTTTTTGGTCAGCGGCCAAATACGATGAGAGTCCGAAGTTTCCAGTTTAAAAACGACTTTTCTTTAATTCATAAAATTCCCAGTTCTCAGTCGTCTAGCACTCTGCTTTATGTTTTTGCAATCATTACCTCCAATGTTTTTTTTAATTGATCAGGCTGTTTTTTTTTTCAGAACAAAAAAAAAACAATTGCTTTCAATTTTTAAAGCAGAATCACCCCTGAAAATCTTCACAAATTTTCTTTTTTCAACTTTACTGGGATAGTTTTTACAAAATAAAAATAATGAGCATAAAAAAATAGATTAAAAAATAAAACACATCAGGTTGCCACTCAGCTAGTATTAATTAAAATAAATTACCTATATTGTTCTCGAGTCACCCCCAGACTGTTAAAAATACACTTCCCCATAATTATAATACATTTTTTAAAACACTGCACTCATGTGTGACTGATTAAAATAAAATCAATTAACATTTGATGATCATATTCTAGTTCGTCTAGCAAGGCAACTATTTTGTGCCTTGCAAGAGCCACTCAAAAGTCGAAAATAGTCCAATTTTCATGAATTTTTAAGTGTAATCATCGAGAGTCGATTTGTATGTCACGTATCAATGGTTGTCATTCAAGCAGGCCAGTTCCTGAATCATCGCCAATGTTGTACTCATAAGCAGTTTTATCGCAGATCAGACGCAAGAGGTCAGAAATGTAAAAAAATATTGTGATTTGAAAACTCAATTTTGTTTCCAAAGAAAAATAAGCACTTTCTAGGGACAAATGAGGAAAAATGAGTATTTCTAAGGGCTTTTAGAATTGGAAGGTCAAAATAAGCACTTTTTAATGCCTGTGGGAACCCTGCAAAATTACCTTTTTGTCACCACTTTTCTCTTCACTAGTGTCATCATCACTTTCGTCATCTTCATCTGCAAATCGTATTTTTCTACTTTTGGCTAAAAATAGTAAATTAATTAAACACAAATTTGATTTTCACATTTCAGAATAATCACTGTCATACATATTGTATGTATTGATGTACCTGTTTTGGTATCTTGGCCAGCAGTTTCATTTATATTTGTATCATCCATAGCTGCAAAAAAAACCCACTTGCATAAATTAATCAAAACATTAGTTGCAAAAAAATTGAAAACAAATTTAGGTCATCCGGAAAGTTCTGCGGGTTTTATGATAAATACCAACGAAGCAGTACAAAAACATAAGAAAATATTATTGAATCACATTAGCACCATTTTGTTCTATGACTTTTTGCCATCTTTCTGGAAACTGGAATTTTTTTAAAATTAAAATCATTAAGCTTATTTGTAAAGAAGTTATTGATATGCTGTTTGTATCTCCAAAGAATTGAAATCAAAGAATTTTTAAGTTCCGTTCAGAGAATGTTTAAGTGACCTGAAGAGGTGAAAATCTGAGTTGCAAGGTCTGGATTTTTTGGGGTGGGGGGGGGGAGAAACACAAAACATCTCAGCCATTCTCAATAAGTCTTTGTCTGACATTCAGCTAAATGCGGGTCTGCACATTGTCATGCTGGAAGGCAACACCTCAACGATTGGTCAGTTCTGGTCACTTTGCTTCGATTTCTGCTTTAATACTGCCATTTGAGAACTGTTTTTTTCTGAATTTGTGGCAGCAATTCATAATGAATAATTCCTTTGTAGTTCCACCATACACAAATCATTACTCTTTGGGATGCAGCCCCCCTCTTGATGTAACTTAGAAGATTCATTTGGCTTACTCCATGATCTTTTTCTTGTAACATTATTGTATAGTATCCACTTCTCATCTCCAGTAATGAGCCATTTCAAAAAAGGAGCTTCTTCATTTCGTTTCAGCAAAGAATCACATGCCGAAATTCGAGCAAGCATATTCTGTGTTTAAAGTATGGGGTACACATACATCGTAGCGGCTTACATACCCTATCTTCTTCAGATGATCATGAACTTTACTTTTTGGAATATTTAGTTTGTGTGATAGTTCACTGTGTAACATAGATTTTCATCAATAGCATCTTTTAATAGCCTCATTTACAGAAGATGGTCGTTCATAGCGGGCATCATCTTCGTGACTGAAATTTCCGTGCCTAAATTTAACAAACCACCTTCGAACTGTGTCATCAGACACAGAACTTTGTCCATATACAGCACACATTTAACAAGCAGCCTGACTAGCATTTTTTCTTTATTAAAATAAAAGAGCATAATATGATAGAAATAAACTTTTTGGTTCTCCATTCTTAGCAGTGTAGTGAAACAAATATTATGACACAACAGAAGCTAGAATTATGCCGTGAAAGCAGGAAAGACTGAATTTACACATCTGCTTCAATCAAGGTCACTCCTTATCAGCAATTGCAAAATAATAACAATGCACGCTTTGATTTGAAAAACTGCAGAACTTTCCGGATGACTCAATACTTCACATTAAATTTCTAGATCTAGAATAGAGGACACTACATAAAATTATCTGATAGTAAAATCGCACCATCACTTTCATCCTCTTCGTCACTTGATAGATCTGGTATAGGTCCAGGAGGTATACCAGGAGCACGTAAATTAGCAGTTGGAAGTTCCTTTTCACTGAAAAATACAAATGGAAATTAATATAGAGTTTGGTTGACTGAGACATCAGTGAGATGATTGATTGTTAAAAATAATGTACAGAATTTCAGTAATGTTTAAGCATAGTTAATATGTAAGTGAGTCTTGATACACAATGGTAGACAAATAGATGACAAAAATATTACTCATAAAGAAAATCAGTCATTACTTTTTGCAACACATTTACATTAGAAATAATTCAGTAAATAAATGATTGAACATTGAAATAAACACAACTTCAACCATCCATCCTGATGTATGCTCTTGCTAATTACCCTATGCATAATCAATGGCAAAAACATTTTTCAGATGTTTCAGGAATCAGTAAAGTGAATTTCAGGAATATTGTATTATTAAACTATTTTTATAAATGTATCATCCTAATAAAGGGTACAAGGAAGTTATGTAAGCAATACACAAAATTATAGTTTAGTTTCACTGGCTTTCTTGGCTAAATTAATTCTCCTTTGGATAACTAATTAATTGGGGGAACTCTAAATGTTCAGTAGTAATTTTAACTTCAACCAAGAAACAAAACTGCTTATTTGTAGCAGAAATATTATTTGTATTTGATTCTTCTATGGTTTTAAAAGGGTCAAACAGTCAACACTGATAAGATACATAATGTACTTCCAGTTCTCAATATTAAATTATAAATACAAAACAGACATGGAATTCTGTCGAAAATATATGTTCTAATTTAAAGAACTACCATTACTTTATCCGCCATAAGCACAAAATGAGAGGAAGAAAAATATAAAGTAAAACAAATGCATAGTAACCAAAAGCTAGTTTACAATTCACACTATTTTAGTTTCAGTTGCACCACACAAGATCAAATTAAAATCTAAACACCAAAGTCCTTAAATAATTTTCCAAAAAGCCATTTTAAATTTAAAGTACAAATTTTAATATACTATTCAGATATTATAAATTCCAACAGATTTTTAAATTACAACATTCATACAATGCAAAATTTAGCTACATAATTTACAACAAAAGAAAGACATTTTAAGAAAATGAAGGCTAGAGAAAATCCACCTTAGAATTGCTGTTTTCTTCAATATGGAATGAGGCATCATTAAACTTTCACTTTCAATTAAACTTTCCATCACATTGGGTAATGGGATTTGGGATGTCACTGCACAAATAAAAAGTCTGAATTAAATTAAATAGCACAAAATCATATTACTTATTACTTACTGAAGTTTATTATGGGTCATTGACAACCAAAAGGGCAGAAAAAAGGTCTAATTTTTGAAATAACAGAATTTCATCTACGAAATTAAAAAAAATTCCTGAATTCCGTCTTAACAACCATGAATTCAATTTACTTGTGTGTGTCTGATGAGTAATCTTCTTACAACATTTTTTAATTAGTAATAAAATAATTCCATAATTTCGGTTTTCAGAGTGGACATTAGTGGAATTTTGTGTCCAAGGAGTGGACTTTTCATATCCAAAACAGAAACTTGCGTTGCATGTTAACTAATCAATCATTTATTAATTTGTTTTCTGGGAAAAAATGTTAACAATAAATTCCTTTATTCCTGAAAAAGATAAAAATAATGGCAAAACTAAATGCGTCCCCAAATCACTTTAAGCTTTTATTGTCGGGGATTAACAAATACCAACTTAAAATTAATCACTGAGGTCAAATGAAAGTTTAGGCAGGTGAGATGTCTTTTGACAACAGCAATTTTTTATCCACTTAGTTTAGTGAATGTTCCTAGTTTCTTTCAATGTCTTAATGCTCTCAGGTAATAGAATGTCCAGATTAGGGCGGAGCTTATTTTTTAACTATTAAAATATGGTCTTCTCCCCTTCTAATTTTGTTCATTTTTACAAAAAAAAAAAAAAAAAAATCAGGCAAAATATTAGCATAATTGAACAATATTTAGCTCAATGATGAAAAAGTTTTTAATGTACATGATAAATGTATGCAATGTCATGGAAAATTAAATTCAATACCACAACCTTTAAATATATTTAAAATTCCTTCAGCTTTATATTTTGACTCATAGAGGACAATACAGTGCATGTTGGAGAAGGAAAAAAAAAAAGAAAACAGGGATGAAAAACCATGATTACTTTAGAACTTGCAGCAGCAACAAAGACTCAATTCATCGACAAAAAATGGAAGAGATAGATAAAAAAAATATGAAAAAAATAAAGACTAAATTTCAAGGCAAGAATCATTTTGTCATTCATTGGGGTGGAAAATTGATTTGAGAGAGTTGATCGCTTGTCAGTATTAGTTTCTTGGAAAGGAGCTTTTCAACTGCTAGCAGTTGCCAAGATTCCATCTGCAACAGGAGAGGCTCAGGCTGCAGCTGTCTTTGAAGACGGGGGTATAGTAAATAATATTCACACAATTTGCTTTGACACTAACAGCTCAAACACTGGAACTAATTCTGGTGCCTATGTCCTTCTAGAAAAAATGCTGAAGAAAGAGCTCTTATCACTTGCTTGCAGACATCACATTATGGAGCTGATAATTGGTACAGTGTTTAAAATATATATGGGAGTCAAATCTTCTCCTGAAGTTGGACTATTTAAATGCTTTCAAGAATATTGGGGATTCATTGATACAGACAAGTATGAACCAGGAATTTCATTTGATGTTGTCGCAGATCTAGTAGAAGATATAAAGCAAGAGACGATTGACTATGCAAAGAAGTACCTGGAACAAAGAGAACCAAAGCTAAGAGGGGATTATAACGAATTCTAAGAACTCGTAATTATCTTTCTTGGTGCTGTCCCAGCAAGGGGAGTTCGATTTATGTCACCTGGAGCTATGCACCATGCCCACTGGATGTCCAAAATTATATATTCTCTCAAGATCTGGATGTTCAAGGCTCAATTTAAACTGACGTCAAAAGAAGGACTATGTGATGTGTGTGTTTTCACAGTCTGTGTATACTTGAAAGCTTGGATCTCTGCATCTTAAGCTTCATGTGCTCCTTACAAAGACCTAGTGTTGCTGAAGTCACTATTTGAATACTCATCAATACATTCAGACATTTCTAAGTTAACATCACATAAATTTGCTAATCAGTTGTGGTATTTGTCACACAAACTTGTTGGTTTAGCTTTGTTTGATAGTCGTGTCAGTATATCAACTAAAAGACGGATGTTGAATGCTATGCAGACTGAAGTTCATGCTGAGAAACAAGATCAAAATTACTCTAAGCGAATCAGCAATGCTCTTCATTCATTCAAGAATAAAAACTTGGAAGATTTTGTCACACCCAAGTCATTGGTATTGTTTCAATTTAGTAAACTTCCAGTTGGATATCTTGCAGTTGATCCAGCCTTGTGTGAGTTGAGAGAGGACTACAAACAGGCTAAAGAGATAATAAAATCTTTACAAGAAGCCATACAATGACCATGCCGAACATGCAGTTGCACTTATTCAGGAATACAGTGGATTGATAACTCATGATGAAATGCAGCAACAATTCTGGCTACAAGTTGTTAAAAATTACAAAATGTACACTGACAGCATGAAAATTATCCTGACTCAGCCTTTGCAAAGACAATTAAATTTTATTGTACAGTAAAAAGCTGATAATCTTTACAATAAATTGCATAAATTGTTTAAACAATGCATTAAATACATGTTAAAGTATAGCTAATAATCTTATTTTTTTCGAATTTTTATAAACTTTGAGTCAGTTGAGCTACTTCTAAATATTAAAATTTATTGCTCAAACTTTTTATATTGTGTTTTTATATCAAAAGGAACAAAGTTAGAGGGTGACATTTAAAGAAAAAAAAAATCATTGCTTTCAAGCTCCACCCTAGTCCACATCTTGTATATCTTCCTCCATTTTCAACTATGACCCCCTTGCAGTTTGCTTTAAGGTTGGTGGCTTAGGTTTTAGAGTGAGGCATGTCGATTCCCAATGTGAATAAATTAATAGCACTTCATTTCACCACACACCAACAACACCTTTGCCATGCCCACTAATGAAAATGCCAGTTCACTTTATCACACTAAACTTGCTTTGTCAGTTTGTGGAAACTAAGGGGCAAAATTCATTACTCAAATGCACTTGAATTCATACTCCAAATGTCTCTTAAACACAAAACGAAACTGTCCACTCCATGGATATCATGTATACTGTGATCAGAGGATATAAAGAGTGGACCAAATTACTGACTTTGATTATTAAACAAAGCAGTAATGTTAGAAGCAATCTGACTTCAGTGTAAAATTAAATAAAAAAATTAAATATAACGATAGTTATAAGAGAGAAAGATGATTGTACTTACATAAATAATTCTGACCCCAGAGTGGACTGATGAGATAGACAAATCGTTTTAAACAACACAAAATGAAGCACTCGGTTCACCACATATTCATGGTAAATCCAAGATGACTTCCCTTCCTTTCACTCAATACACCCAGGCGATCTCTCCCATCCCTGGTTACCCTCTATAAAATTTTATGGTATGCTTAATTGCTGTCTACAGAGAGGACACATTTTACTGAGGACATTTGCTCTAAATTAACTATACAAGCAAAATTCAATTTTTAAAAGCAAAATTTTTTTCCTAGATGTTTTGATGATAATCATGTCTTACATCTACTTAAATGTGCAAAAAAAAAGCAAACGGGTGCATTTTGTAGAATCACATTGGGGATAGTCCATGGAGTGGACATTTCAGGGCTTTTGGTTAAAAGTTCTAGAAAAAAACCCCCTTTTTTATTAGTACTGTTCTTGAGGACATTGTAAGGAATAGCCTTGTTGCAAAGTTGTTATTGGAACCATTTTATATATTTTTTAAAGGTAAGGGACATGGTTTTTACCCTTTGTTTAGGCACTGACCCTTATAAATTTAAATACAATACTTACAAAATAGAGGCATTTCTGGAGTGTCCGGTAAGGGGATTTCATCTACTTGAACTTGCTGAGCAATGCGTACAGATTCTAAAAATACAATAAGTGTCATGAGAAATGATTGTAATTGCAAACTTGAATTAGTAAATCAAAATTTAGTATTGTAGCAGATCAAACTTGTGACATTAGCAACTATATAAACATTCTACCCCCTTCTTGGCTCTTTGCCAAGTGCGTAGCTTATTCTTGGCCCCCTTGCCAAGTGTGACAGTTTGTTAACTTTTTCTCCTTGTAAGAGATCTTTGATAGTTCCTGTTCATGTGCACTGTTTTTCTGTCCTAAATGCTTTTCATTTGTACCCTAAGTGTTAATAAAAATGTGTTAAGTTTACCTCCGAGATTTTTTATCCACACACAAACTTGTTACAATATTAGATAGTCTTATACAATTCTCATTAATCTATCTCTCCCATTCTTTATAGAGCACAAAGGGAAGTCAAATGCAGTTTTATCAAGTAATGCAAACATAAATTTGTACCATTAATTACATTATAATACATTAAATATGTACTGCAAAAAAAAAGTTGTTTTGGAAGCATTTTTATGCTTGGAGGAAATGCACTATTTTTGCCTCCTCAAAAGAATATTCCAGATGTTTATATTCTGATATTTATTCATGACAAACATTTTGCTATCTTTCGCTATAAATTTCATTTACAGATATAGATACAAATATTGACGACCAGCTACAGGCTCAAGCCCAACAAGGCTGGTCCTTTGTTTATGAATTCTCCGATTCCCACTGACTATCCAATTGTGTCTTAAATTCGTACACTCCCTTTGAATTAACTATATTTTCTGGCAACGCGTTCCAACTGTCTATTACCCTATTAAAGTAGTAGTTTTTCCTTAAATCCCGATTCAAATGTGTCTTATTCAATTTATACCCATGACCCCTTGTTCTGTTATCCCTATTGAAATTTAAGCCCTCTGTGTCCCCTTGTTTAACAAACTTGAAAAGCTGAATCAAATCCCCCCTCCTTCTTCTTCTTTCCAGTGTATACATGTTTAGCTTACTTAAACGTTCATTATAGTCGAAATTTGCTAGCCCCTTTATTATTTTTGTAGTTCTGTGCTGAACCCTTTCAATTGATTCTATGTCCTTTCTCATATATGGAGCCCAGAATTGTACAGCATATTCTAGATGTGGTCTTACTAAACCCTTATATAACGGCAAGATTATATTCTTATCCCTTGAAGTTACAGTCTTTTTAATATACCCCAGTAACCTATTAGCCTTTTTACCCGCAGCTGAACATTGATGACCCATTTTAAAATCCCTGTGAATTATCACTCCAAGATCCTTGACTGGTTCTCCCTCCTTTACCTTTACTCCCTGCAGACAGTATTCGGCTCCACTGTTCCTGTAACCCATACGCAGAACTTGACATTTCCCTACATTAAATGACATACCCTATTTTACAGCCCATTCGGGTATCTTATCAAAATCCCCTTGTAAATTTTCTATCTGTAACTTGGTATCCACTGTCCCCCATATTTTTAAGTCATCTGCAAATATACTGATTCTATTCTTGATCCCCTGACCTATATCATCTATGAAAATTATAAATAAAATTGGTCCCAAAACTGATCCCTGAGGCACCCCACTTATAACTTCTGTCCACTGTGAATAATTTCCTTTTACCTGCACTCTCTGCTTTCTACCCAATAACCAATTCTTTATCCATATTAATGCTTTTCCCTGAATCCCCTGCCTTTCCAATTTAAACAGTAATGCCTCATGAGGTACTTTATCAAAAGCCTTTTGAAAATCTATGTACATGATATCCACACTTCTCTTATTATCCAGCTCCTCAGTAATTTTTTCGTAGAACTTCAAAAGGTTTGTAGAGCAGGATCTGCCATTCCTGAACCCATACTGATTCTCTGATAACAGTCCCCCCTCCTCCAAGTACAACATTATATGCTTTTTTTAACAGAGATTCAAATATTTTGCAAATTACTGATGTTAGATTTACTGGTCTATAGTTGCCCGGATCACTTTGTATTCCCTTTTTGAAAATTGGAGTTATGTTGGCCAACTTCCAATCCATTGGTACCCAACCTGTGCTATATGTTGAATTAAATATTGTGTGAATTACTTCCCCCAGTTCTTCCGCGCATTCCACTAGTACTCTCGGATAAATATCGTCTGGCCCTGGTGCTTTAGATGGCTTAATTCTTTTCAACTGATGTACTATTTCTTCCCTGGTGAATTTACATTATTTAATTATACCCCCTGCAAAGGCTCTATCCTTGGGATCCTTTTTTAAATTATAGTTACCATTGAAAACCCCCAGAAAAAAGTCATTTAACACGTTTGCCATTCCCACCTCGGCTTGAATTAATTCCCCTCCCTTCCCCTCCAACGGGCCCAGTGTAGTACTAAATTTATTTTTACCACTTGCATATGCAAAAAATTCTTTTGGGTTTATATTTATTTCCCTTGCTAATTTTTTCTCCAAGGACACCTTTTGCTTCCGACTAATATTTTTAAACTCCTTTCTGGCTTTCTGATATGCCTCCTTGTCTCTGTCGTTACCAGTGCTTTTATATACCCTGTATGTTCTTTGTTTTAATTTTAAAACTTTGTGTGTTTCCCCTGAAAACCACATAGGGAGCAATTTTCTAGATTTTCCTGAACGTTACGTGTTTTTTTAACACCCTGTCTAACTTATTCTTGAATTCCTCCCATTGTTCAGAATGATGCGGTGCTAATAATCCCCCTCTGAATGTTTCCTTTAACTCTTCCCTTATCTTATGAAAATTTACCTTTCTGAAATTTGGAATTATCCTACTATTGATTGTGTATGCTGACTGAAAATTTATACTTAATCTGATACTTCTATGATCACTTTCTCCCAGTGGCTCACCTATAACCAAATCCTGCACCCTATCCTCATCATTGCTGAAAATCAAATCCAATATTGCATTGTCCCTAGTATCCTCATACACCATCTGGTACAAAAAACAATCCTGTATCACTTCCAAAAATTCTGCCCCTTTCCCATTTGTAGCTAGATTGTTTGTCCAGTCAATATTTGGATAGTTATAGTCCCCCATTAAAATTAATTCTCCTTTTTGACATGCTTCGTTTATCAGATTGCACATGCCCTTTTCCTGCTCTTCACTACAAACAGGAGGTCTATATATATTGCCCAGAATTAGTCCTTTGCCTTTGTCTGTATTCAGTTTCACCCAGACTGATTCTATCCCCTCAGTTTTACTATTTAACTTTATTTCCGTACAGTTTAAGAATTCTCTCACATAAATCAAAACCCCACCCCCTTTCCTATTCACTCTGTCCTCCCTAAACATTGTGAATCCACTTAATTCTAAAATTTGTGCATCTTCACTGCTTGCCCAACTTTCAGTAATCCCAATGATATCTATATCCTCTGCTTGTGCAATTCCCTTGAGCTCATCCATTTGATTTCTCACACTGCGAGCATTACAATAAAATACTTTTAGCTTATTTTTTACCCTTATATTGCACTTTCCCCTTGTATTATTTGTCTTGGTATTGTTTTTCTCCCTTACATTGCACTTTCCCTTTGTATTGTTTGTCTCCTGCAATTTAGACCCTGTTAGTTTTCCTAAGCAATTACTGTGTACTGTCAACCCTCTATGTCCTTCCCATCCCTGCTTGTATACTAGTTTTTTGACTCCAGAATGTTCAAAACCCGCTTGCCAACCTCCCTATTACCTATCAAGCTTAAATGCAAATTGTCCCTGCTTATCCAATCCCTCCTACACTCCTTCCAAACATCTAAAAATTTAACCTCCTCCCTCTCACACAAATCCCTTAACAACCCATTTATCTTATTGGCCCTTTGATTTAACCACCCATTACCTAACCCATACCTAGGTAGTAATCCTAATACTGTTACTTCTGCCCCATGAGACTTAATGCCTCTTAAAAGTGTTTCTGCTTCCCTCTTAAACTCGACATTAGTAGTCCTCTCTACATCATTTGTTCCCACCCACACTACTGCCTTTTCCTCCCCTTTAACCACACCTGCCTTAACTGCCTCAACTACATGTTTTACCCTGGCACCTGGCAAGCAACACCTTGCAAAATTGCGCTTTTTACGCCCTACCATTTCTCCCAAAGCCCTAACCATTGAATCACCAACCACTACCCCTCTAGTTACCTTATCCCCCTGATCAACATGCCCCAAGTCTACACATTGGACACCCTTTTCCACTCCCTCTGCAGCCCTCACCTTCAAAACTTCCAGCTCCTTCCTCAAATCTCCCACCTCTGAGCAACTCTTGCATGTAAATTCAACCTTCTCTGACATTTTAACCCCACTCACATCCCCCTTTCCTGCCTCAACCATATTCCCACACAAGTCACATTCCACATAGAACTCCCCACTGGCTCCCTCTGTCCTCATCTCCTTGAACATTCTAACTATACCCATGCTTATCCAAAGTAACAATCAATGCACAGAAAAAGCACAAAACAAAATCAAACCTACAGAAAAAGCACTAAGTCAAATACACAGAAAAAGCACTGCACTTAAAAAAAATATACAGAAAAAGCTGGAGAGATCTGTAGAAATGTAAATGAAGTTTTCTTTAATTTTATAACACACATTGTCACTTATGAATTTTAATTCAGCATTTATTTCATTAATTCATTATTATTCTAAATTTTAGTTTTAGAAATCACACTTATTGGTTAAAAACATTTTTTTTTCTTTTACAAACTTCTCTCACTTTCAAGTTGTAATGGAAAAGTTATTTACATCACTAAATTTTATTAATTATTTAATTTGGGAAAAGTGAGAAATAATGAAGATACCTTATAATAAAAATGATTACAAAAGGGAATTAGAAGCTAAAAAATACAACACTAAATGTTACCAAAATATTTGACAAGAATAGATCTCCTTGCTTCATATTCCAGCTCTAGTTTTCTCAGCTCATTATATCTCTCTCTATCCTCTTTATACTAAATAACAGACCATAAAAACATTTTTAACATGCAAAGGATTAGTATTCAGTTTAAAGGATAAGTTCAGTACTGTTGGTAAAAACAAATTTTTGCACTTAATTTAAACCAGGCTTCAAATATAGATTTTTCAATACAGGTGCACCTTGCGCACCTAGGTTTTTTAAATTAGGTGCACAGATTATATTTTAGGTGTATATTTAGAAAAACCTAATATAAGAGCACTTATGTAATGTAAACTACTTTATTAGTTGGGTATGTTTGGATATGTTACAAGTAGATAGTAAATAAAAATATGTAAACATTTTTTTTATCTGCGAAATTATTATTTACAAATATTCAGTCATCATCAGACATTGGTGGGCAATCAGAAACATCTACGTTTTTGGCAGATCTTTACCCATAAGGTTTAGTGTTCATCCTTCTTTTCGTATTTTTCCTTCATTGCAACAAAGCCTTTTCTGGATTAAAGTTTTCACATAGTGTGTATTTATGAATTTGAATTACGTTCCTTTAGAGAGAGAGAGGTCGATACTAATATTTTGTTCAGACATCAAAATAACATAAAATATGTTTCCCCCGCTTGTTTTAACGATAGGTGCACAATTTTATTTTCAGGTATACAGTGCACCTGGGTATTTCGAGCCCTGCTTTAAACTAACTTTTATAAGTTAAATCACACTAATGCATAACAATAACAAGAGTTTTACAAAGAATGAAGCAGAACAGCACATACCTATTTTTAAATAAAATACAATTTACAACATTCCATGGAATTTGCAGAATTAAAACTGTCTCTGATCTCACTTCCTATACCTTTTGCTTTCAGAATTATCTTTATTTTAAGGAATGGAAAATAGTTATTCATGAGCATTCCATTTTTTACATTACATATAAGAGAGTAGCAAGTGTTTCATATTCAATAATTTCCAATAAAAACCAGAAAATTCTGCTTCAATTACATAAAAAAACTGAACTGGTATGCATATAAATATTTATAATGAAATTATACATGCCTGTCAAAAATTACACTTTTAAAAAATAATCATTCAATGTAAATACTTATTTTGATATGAATACTTCATATGCAAAGCATCAAATTATCGCTCAATTGTTATTTCTGCAGAAATCTATTTATAATTCCAGGTGGCATTATGCTGGCGAACTAAGTAGTTTGGAATAGAAGCAATCCAGTTTTGCCATGATGATCATTATGAATCATTCTGAGCACTATATGCAAATTCTAATTTTTCCATGCAAAATGTATTCCAGCTTACGTCTACTGTCTGCTATTTCCTTTGAAATTCTACTCCCGTTCCAAATCATTCAGCCTATTCCTTGTATGCTCATGATGCCATAACTGGTGTAGGTTGCTATTTCAGCCACCTCAGTCATTAATTTCAGCTTTTTATTAACGTAAACAGATAAAAAGATCCAGAATGATGGTTAGTAAATACTAAACAGGGGTCTTGAGGATATCTCTCAACAGCATTTGACAACTTGTCAAACAAAGCCTTATATTTCTCAATCTCCAGAGAGTCCAATCAAAATGTCAGACATTTTAAAATTTTAGTTGATGTTGTAATGAGCATTATAAATTTAGTGTCATTATTAAAGACGCAACTCAGGAGAAATGTATTTTCCCTTTACCAGATCCAGAGTTGCATATTACTTTTCAAAAAAGGTAAAAGACAAAAAAAAAAAAATTACAGAAATGGGTGTTGAAACATTTGTTACACTAAAATCATTCACCCTTTCTAACGCAATTAAAACAAAAGCTTCAGAGAAATATAAGTTGTTCAGTTTGAAAATTATGGGAAACTTTGTAAAGGCAAAGTTATCTGTGATCACAACTAAGTAATACACAAACTGAGAAGGAATATTCTTAATTCTTCAGTTATCAAAGTAAATGGTCTAGAGCGGTAGCATGTCATATGAGCCTGTGATTTAGTGTTTAGTGATTTGCTGTTAAGTAAAAAAGCATCCGAGTATACTTGCGATTGTATTCGGATCAAGTTTACAGAGAAAATATGCTTTTGAGAGTCATAGCGTGATAAACTGATTTGGTCACACAGGGTTCTACCAACTCTAAATAATTGAAACTTCAATGGCTAAAACAGCCTGAGAAAACAAAATCTAGAGAATAGCTTTACTTTTGTTGTGAAAGATGAGTAACTAATCAAAAACGTGCAGATGTCTCCTTATCTGAAATCTTCAAAAGGATTTTAGTTTTGGTTGTATGATTGAATTGATAACAATCAGCTTCGTGCTGAATTTAGGGGATGTCCCCTTACCCTTACATATCTGTTTCAACTGTAAATATTGTAAGTACTATACTCATTAAAATATTGAAATATTAGTCTTGCTCCTGCTCAATTTATTTATTGTCCATGTATTTTAAAATCACTGAACCACCTCAATGAAGAAAAATCCAAAAATTTTTTAGGGCAACTCATTGAATAAACAAAAAAAAATAAATAATAAAAAAAAAAAAAAATAAAAAATAAATTCATTCAATGTGGAATAGCAAATGCAATGATAATAATCAGATCATGTAGAAAAGATAAGAGAAAAATTGAAATATGCATAAGCCATCCAAGTTTTCAATCAAAAATATTGAAAACACATAATATATATATATATATATATATATATATATATATATATATATATATATATATGTTAAAACTAGAAGCTTTTTTCCCCAAGTTCTAAATAAGAACTGTTAGCAAAAGTTTCACGCCAATTAAAGTAGAAAGAATGGACTTTCCATAGTAATTGGCAGATGTGTAATTCTTTACTGAAAGATTTAATTACATTTTAACAATGATTAAAAATAGATGCATGTATATATATATACTTACATATAATCTCATCACTCTATCCCAAGTTTCTTTCAATTTTTTCCTCTTGTCCTTTAATACTTTTTCATTCAAAAGTGGTGGGGAGTTCACATTATATTCTACAAAAATAAATAACCTAAATCAATATTACACAAAAATTGCATACATTTGGTTATTTAAAGGAATGACTGATAACCAGGAGAGACAATCAAGTTGCAATGTATCTTAAAATGTTCAAAAGGCTGGATTATAAGAGAATTGCCAGAAAAAATAACTACAGCAAAACCAGAAATATTTTTTTTAAATATTTAATACCTTTCTTATTTTTACTATATAAATCTAAAAAGAAACTTGAAAATTAAGCAGTTTTATTTTTAATCCTTGAGAAATTTGTTTAATTTTTTGTGGTCAGAAATTGTTTTAAATACTCTGAAATACTGGAAATTGCAAAATGTTTCTTGTTGTAACTAACTTTAAAAAAGTTATGAATTGACATTATGTGTGCAGACACTTGAAGTGTGGCAATCAGAGAATAGTGGGTTTTCAACAGTTAAAATATTTATTTTCATCCAATTCTCAATGAGTTGTCACATATTTAAATATTCCCCAAAGAAAATACTAGAGTAATATCATAAAATATCTAATGTAAGCATATTTTAGCCAAGTTTTTAACTTTTAAAACAGGTTTTTGGTTTAATTTTTAGCAAGACGCACAGGTAAAAACTCCTCAAAAGTAAATTTAGAGATTTTCTTGTATTACAACCTAATTTCCTCAAATCTGTAAAAGTAGCAGTTTGGAAATATTTAAAAAATTATTTCATAAAATTTATTTTATTAGTAATCTGTACAATAATTTTTATTCTGATTACAGCAATAACAGGTACTAGGGGGCCCGCCCCCTGCTCGCTAACCCCCGGAGGATTGCTTCGCAATTCTCATTGGTTCGCTGCGCGAACCTATGCTCGCTTCGCTCGCATCAATGAAGACACGTGTCCTAGCAGAGGGGATTGATTACAAAATATATTCCAAAAAAATATTTTTCAAATCTAAATTTGTTATATTACATAAAAGATATATACAGTACCTCTGGAATCAGAATTTAAATGAAAACTTTGAGCAAATTTTGGTGGAGTGGTCGTTTACGGTAAGAAGGCGATTTGTCGCCAAATATGGTAACCTTCACCTTTTGCGGATTTTCTTCATATCTGCCGTTTTTGTCATGGCAACCCTATCTGCTGTTACGGAATTCTGCAGCCATCTTGATTTGGCGACAAACATCTTACCGTGAACGACCACTCCACCAAAATTTCATCCGATAACGCTATAGATTCAAATGACTCGCGAGGCTCCTAGTAAACAATCAATCGCACAATGTTGCCAAAACGCGGTAACAAATAACGTCTTTTTTGCGTGCCACGTAAGAGAAATATATATATAGATGATATATAAATAGAAATTAGATTATGATTTTTCCTGTTTGACATTTTTTTTTGCATCATTCTTACAATATCTATGCAGGTAAAAGAATGAAGTGGTGAAATAAGCCAGTTTTTAATTTGTTTCTTATAAATTAAAAGTTTGCAAGATTCTAATTTTGAAATACATGTGTTCAAAATTACATTTTTATGAATGTTGTATTCAATTTCACATGTAATAAAACAAACGAATAACAATAATTTCATTGCTTAGTTGCCAATAAACCTGAATTAAAAGAATGAAAAAATATATAGCATGTAACTTAATACAAAAGAATTATCTACCCATTTCGTCAATTTTTTCCATATCATTGATTAACTGAAGTGGATCCTTTCCTTTCAGTACTGCTGCTCGTACCATTTGTCTTTGTTTTTTGTTCTACAAAGAAGAAATTTCATCCATCAAGCAAGTATGACAAAACTAGCTATATTGTTCAGAAGTTTCAAAAAAGCATTAGTAAGTTTTCATTATTTTAAGAAATTCAAACATGTTCAATGCAAACTACTATTTTAGCCAGCATACATTAACTGCACACACATACGAGCAGTTCACAAGTGTCAAATTGTAGTTGGGAAAAATGAAACAAAATCGTGTATGGGCTGCAGGCAAACTACATCATAATACATTTTAAATCCAATATTTATCCAGACAACTGATTATTAGGACACTAACATCTATTCCACAGAAAAGATGCTTTCATTCTTGACAGATTTATGCTCAAGCAGAAAATAATAGCTTTAAATTTGCTTGGCATAGAAGTCATTAGCAATTCTTTTACTTTTCTCTTGGATGATGAATTTCAACTCTCTAACTTGATATCAGTTGGCCAAACATTTAGAATTCCCCATCATGCGAACAGTGCCTTTAGTCACTAATTCTATGCTTTGCACAGCAGTTTCAAAGTTAATTTGCATTTTTTCAGACTAGCCATCAGACCTGGTCAATTTTTCAATGGGACGAAACATCATATTGGAAGAACTTGCATAACAGCCATTGTTTCAGATTTTTGAACTTTAAATGTGTATCAGTAAGAGCCTAAAATTATGTGCTTTAATATTTCTAGACATGGATGTGATTAAATTTTTTTGATAAATACGAATATTAAAATACTAATCATTAGGTTCATAGAAAAACCAATATTCGAAATTTTAAAGCAAATATTTTTTCAAGTTTACATAAAAGGTTCATGTCTTTACTTTCAGTGTAAAAGTCATTTCTGGAATTCTGTTAATATTCAACAATCTAATAATGTATAATATTAAAACTACAATTTACAAATTAAAAAAAATAATAATACCTTTTTTAATTCTCTTTTTCTGGCTTCTTTTCCTAAAGAACAAGAATGAATAAAATGCATATTTTAAGTATGCAGCAATACACAAATCAAATAATTGTATACACACATTTCAAATAATTGTACAGTTTTATGTGTCAGTAAAATGCTTCTGATGGCATGGTAGATTTAATTTTACCAAGGGCATTGAAAATTGCAACACTTTATTATTTGTGCTGCCAGATGACATCATTTTAACATGTAAGTTAAAATAATGTGTATTTTCTTAAAAACATTAAATTAATTGAATGCTTAAGTAGACCATAGCAGAGCTTATTTCAGAATCAAAGGAAGTATGAAAAATTTTTAAGGTTATAAAATATTTCATTAATTAAAAAAGTACTTCATTAACCTTTCAAAATAAATGTTTTTTTTTTCCAGTAGCTTTCTTACAAAAGAGAACCAAGTGTTAAAATTTGAGACAGTATATCAAACTGTCAAGAGGTAAGTATTTTAATTAACACAGGCTATTGACGACGGTCTGGGATCAATCCCCCTCAAGGGAAATATCCAAGGACAACACCTGTGCTGGTACACCACTCTTCAGACTTCCTCACCATGCCAGCATGAGGACATTTGAGGCCATGACAGATTTAACATGCACCAGCCCTAAACTGTTAGGAATTTCTTTTATTCTTATATAAATATTGCTTTTTAAACCATGTATTTATACATCTAATTACTTGCAATAATTAATTATGATAATTCACTAAGAAAAACATAAAATGGATGTAAAAGTTCTTAATTTTACTAGATATTTCTTAAGTGACTAGCAGCAAGACTCATTGAAATAAGAATACAACAGGCTTTAAAAATAACTTCATTGGTATTCAAATGCTTATTATAACTTATAGAGTATCATAAATAATGAGTGTGTGCATAGAAACATATCCATTAAATTCTTCATTGATAATGCATAGTAATACGGAAGCATTTTCCAGATAATCCTCCCAGTGTAAGGGATGAGGATGCCCCACTTTCTCAAGCTACCTCCTCAATGTTAATTTCTTATTCAAATTGTGGAAGTAATTTTCCTTGTTCTGGTCTGTGGACTACTATAAATGTGAAACAATATAAATGTGATCAGGGAAAGTGTAATAAAAGTTAATTTTATTTAAGCTAATTTAAGTACATTAGCTAATTCCAAACCACTTTTTTTACTATTTTTGTGGAACATCTATTAATTTATTGTTTTTATCTACTTTTGTTGCCATATAGCAAAATAATATCATGACTTCTAACAGGACAGGACAATCACTTCCGGAGTGCCTACTGCAAAGCAGCTTAACTCCCCGTCATCAGGTGTGTGTAACTTAAAACTGAGTTGCTTAAAAAGAGAGAAAATTTAAAAATAAAAAATGATTTAAAAGGCTGATTAGAAATAAAACATAACTTTCAGCTGAACAAAGTTCCGAAAGATGGCGCCATCTCCTTAAGCGAGATCGACAAACCAGTCGGCTTCCCTTCCAGAGTGTGACCGCATTCAGAGGTGGCAAACTTCGATGATCCATTTAAAAGTTAAAAAAAGATTAAAATTTTAAATAAATAAAAAGAAAAACAAGGTCGAAAAAGAGAAATAAAACTGTTGTGTTTTAGTGATTCAATTAGGGTCCTGTCGAGTCCAAAAAATGCTCAGCATCTACGAGTGACAACAAGGGTCATGATCCAATATGGAATTTGCAAAATAAAAATTTTGCATGGGGAGATAAAGTTAGGAATTGAAGTCAAAGACATCAGGATCCAAACGAAACATGCCGCATTGACGTTTAGGTCGCCGCGGGTAAGTTTCTAGGTGTTGTTGCAAAAAGGCACAAGGTCTTTTTGCAGAGCTTTTGACCGAAGGGTCATAAGGTGGTAATGCTCTAAGGGCTTCGTTTGGAACCTGGACTTCTAACAGGTTTCAAGGTCTAAAAAAGTGACTAATTGAACCAAAAAACTGACTAATCAAGTAGAAAAAAGTGACTAATCGACCAAAAAAAAGTGACAAATAACAATAATGCTAAATATATTCAAGTATAAAGATAGAAAAGATCTTCCCCAGTCATCCCTATCTTTTCCTTTTCTTTCTTTGGAAGTTATTTTTATTTTCTTCATTTAAAAAGTACATCATTTTAAAATATTAACATAAAAATTAAAAAATCATAATTATGATTTTTTTAATTTGTTCATTTTTGACACAGTTTGAAGAATTTCTTAATTTTCTCCAAAAAAAATTACGTCTCATTTTTTTTGTTGAAAAAAAAGTCTGAAATTATTTTGTCTTTTTCTTCTCAATATAAGAATGTGCATTTTTTAAAGTCTGTCTTTGCTGACCAGCATCATCTGCAGTGCTGTAGTCGTAAAAAAGCAGAGGGTATACCATGATCGCTTGTAGAATTATTTTCCATGGGGAGGTGAAACATGTAGTACTTTCTATTTAATATATATATGTAATGGGATAACAGCCATCACAGCATTGCCAAATTTGAGTTGAGAAGAGATCCAATCGGCATGACGTCACAATCTCTTGCACCAATATAAACATTTATTTGAAAAATTATATATTAAAAGAAAATCAAACGTATAAGGTATCTATCTGGTGCAAAATTTTCCGCAGATTTCAAACCCATTGAAATTTTCAGTCTATCTTTAACGACCCCAAATTTACAAAAAACTAAACAATGCTAGTCATGCTTTACACAATGCTTTTTTTTTTGTTTTACTTCCTGGAATCTTTTGAGCGCAGTCAATGAAATCTGTGATTTCTCGAACACGATAAAAGTCAAATTCATATGGGAAAAAATATAAAAGTTACAGTTTAAAAATTATTTATCTAAAGAAAATCATATTTTTAGGTAACAATCTAATGGAAAATTTTCCGCAGATTTCAAATCCGTTGAAATTTTTAGTCTATCTTAAATGATCTAGTAGATATAAGAACTACATAAAGTTGATGTACATAAAGTAGTTGAAACTTTTTTTCTTTTTTTTCGTCGGCTGAAATATCGTTCCTCGCAAAATGAAACACGGCAAAAATAAATTTAGAAAGTGTCATATCTTTATGGTGTTTCCCTTCTAGAGAAAACAATAATAACTAAATACCATTAAATTCATTTTTAAATGTTCTAGATGGAATTTTAAAATTCGGCTTGACCCAAAAATTGCAAAAGATTTAGACTACCTGTGTGCCAAAACTCATTATTGTAAGTGCATTAAATTCGTAAGGACTGTGATCACAGAAAACAGACAAACACTTCATTTTATAAGTGTAGAGATGATATAAAATGATTACAGGTAAAGATTGTTAAGAAATATATTTAAATGCATATAAAGTAGGATGTAATTTTTTTAAATTTTAAGGACTACCTTTATTATTTTCATTGAAATATTTTCCAAACTGCTTGACGAGAGAAATCTCTCTTTTGTAGTGAATACTCTTGATCTATTGTCTACTGAGGAGCAATAGTTGACCAACCAAGAATTTACAAATTTTTTCCGGTTGAAAGTGTTCTATAGGTAGTCTATTTGCATTAATAAACATTAGATTTGAGACGTTTAAAATCAATAAAGATGATCATAAATCTGTTAAACTATGTTATTTAGGAAACTAAACACGCGCTCGCACTCGGCCGTGGAACATGGTAATATTTAAATTGTTCTTAACATAGAGGCTAATTTTTCTGGAACAAATTGGTCGTTTTCATTGCTCTCTCGAACAATGAATAGTGAACATTTCATCTATACCAAAACGTCGACAGATCCTTTTTCCTCCTTTTCTCCATGGAGAATATCACCTGTTTTTATATTTTCTGGATAAAAAGTGGATGTATCCTTTAAAAGTTGACAATTTTCTTCATTAACATCAAAACCAAGTCTGGATTTCATTCTATCGACAAAACTTGCAAAATTTCCAGAACTTGCTGCTAATACACCGCGGGCAATGTGAAGTATCCTTTTACAATTGAAACGGTAGGTTTTTGAATCCATTCTTGCAGTGAAACGTAGCGCATTTCGAAATTGAATTTGTGCAAACCTTTTTTTTTAGAGGAAATATGAATTTGTTTAACTGAGCACCAAAATTTTTTCTTCTCTAAATAGAATTTAAGAACTTAAAACCCCTGAAAAAGTGACCAAAAGTGTCAAAAAACAAAAAGGTGACGTGTTATGAGCCCTGGAAAAGGAATTCTGAAACTAAGGAAATTAAAACATTTATCAAAATCAAGTGCAAAACTTCAATTTGTACTTTTAAAAGAATTGAAAGAAAAATATGTGTCCTAATTTTCACTAATGAATAAATATTGTATGGTAAAATATATTCCTGATATTTTAATTATAACATCAATTCACTGCATCATTACAGCAGACATGTGAACACAGCTCCTGAATTTATACTTTTGAGCAGTTTAATTTTTATTACTACAATGTAAAGGTGAAAATTAACGGTCACCACTTGCAACGTGGCGACTGAATGTTTAAAAGTGCAGACTGAAAAATTTTGCTACAGTCACCACACTCTTTAAAAAAAATTAGTTATGTGGCAAAACCTCCAATATTACATTTTTTTTTTCTTGTGGACTACACAATTTTTTTTAAAGAGAAATGTCTGAACACACATGTATATACACTATCCTACAATAATGGACCGGACAGCAAGATGTGCTGGTATAAGGGGAAGAATACATGCTTTAATAGGGGGATGGTTCCCCACGTGCTGCAATTACACTAGCAACCCCTTTGGGCATTGTTTCAACAAGGTTTGGATACCCAGCTATGGGTATTTGTGTCCATTCCTGCTGCAAGAATGTCGCAAACTCAGCTGTAGATTTCGGACAGGGTTCCCTGGTTCGTAATTGTCACTCTAACTCATCCCACAAATGTCCTATTGGGTTTAGGTTGGGACTCTGAGCAGGCCAAAGAAGACGTTTTACATCCATATCTTGATACCACTGCTTGACGTGATGTAACAGGACATGGAGCTTTGTCGTCCTGGAAGTAACATTCGTCCATTCAAATTGCCAGAGGGTAGGAAGAACCTGATTGTTAAAAATGGTCATGTAGGTGTCGGCGTTCAATTGACCAGGAACAGCATGCAAAGGTTCCAGGCTATACCACAAAAAACACCCACAAACAAGTAGTCAGTTTTTTTGCAAATCCGCTGGCATCCGGTCCGTTATTGTAGGGTAGTGTATATAACATGTGTGCGTATTCTACAAAATATGTGAAAGCTCATAAGGGGCCAACAAACAAAACAAGTTCAGTGGCCACTTAAAAAATTTCTTTATTTTCACCTTTACTATGACATGATTTGATTTTTTTTTACTGCGCACAAATTTCTCATGAAAGTTTTCAAATATAACTTCAAACAAGGATAAAAAAAAATAAAGTTCATAATCACAAATTTTCTTATATAAATAGATATTTAAAAATTGAGTTTTATTTATCTAAGTGATCACAATATTTTGAATTTAAATTAATGATCATGAACCGAGATGCAACATTTGTTATAAGACTTAATAAAATACAGTACAAAGTCCCAAATCCTTCGGACCGCAGCCGTTACACATTTAGGATTATTTGCAATTTTAAACTTTGTTTACCCCCAGCGAGAGTGCTAATTTTACGTTCGCAAAAGTAAAATAGCAGATACATAAGTGGGAATAGTTTTTAAAATAGGAAAAAACATCTTTAATACAATGCAATAAATTTTACTTGCAACTCTTCTAATTTTTCTGTGTGGTATTTACTGTGAACATGTCCGTTATCTTGCTTTGTTTCATCTATTAGGTCCAGGTTTAACTCAGTGTTCTTTAAAAATTGTTGGAAAGATGTAATAAAATGAGAAAAACATTCGAATTTTGGACAATTCCTGATTTGGGACTGTGTACTGTATATATAGTGCTGCTCTAATGGTAAAGCAGTCAATATTTTTAAGATGTGAAAGCTTGTTAGAAGGCTTCCATAAGGAAAAATATGAATGGTAATTGTTATGGATTATTATGGAAAAACTCAATAACACAGTACAAACCTCTGGTCAAATTGGCAATTAAAATCCTCATCACTAAACTGCTAGTTGAATAGACCACTATATTGAAAGTCTTCCACTTGTACACATGCTTTTAATATGGTGGCCTGTCCATGGATAGAAGCACATGCACACAAGTGGAAGATCATGTAACATATACCTACTGTATACGGTTTAATATAGTCCACATTTATTATATTGGCAATGAAAATCCTTAACAATTAACAATGGTACTGCGTTCTTGAATGTAACACTCATTTTCACCATTTGACACAGAAGGTTACACTTAGAACTGGAATCCATGCAAAAGATACCTAGTTGTGGAAGCAATTTGTTTATGTTCAAACCTATTACCTAATTTAAATAATAAATTCATTTGAAACTATGCAACTTGAGAGTCAGACTATATTCGACTTAGTGTTAATATTTTGATGAGGTACAGGACATGATCAGTGTGTAAAAAAATTAAATTTTCTGGAGCAAGGCATTAAGGTTGGATAATTAAAAGGCAGTTACATTTTTGGAAGAATACACCAGATACAATAATGTAGTTTGATAACAATCCAATAATTAGTTCGCAAAAATGTAATGGAACGATTACTACTTTATTTCACAGGTATATTTAAAGTTTATGCAACAGCAGAGGTACTAGATTTCTTTCTATGGTTCTGAATTTTCAACTTTTCTGTTCTCAGGATGTTTAGTGAATTCTAAGTTATTTCACAGAACAAAACCTTGCATTAAATCAGCTACTAACATAGACATTTTGCTTTGAAAAAAATGATTTCAATGAATGTTATTTAAAGGTATATTTGAAAATATTGCTTATATAAATAAAAAGTAGTCACAAGTCTCGAAAGAAAGTCTCATTGATCACTTACTTGCTTGATCAGTGGGATTCATGTATTTACCACTTTTAGTGGTATTTATTGAACGCCTTCCCATGTTTATATGTATTAGTTAACCGTTTTATATGAAAATGAACCACACACTCGGTATCCCTCTGAATCGAATTGTTTATGAAAACAAAAAAAAAGCACCGATGCACTGTTGCCAGATTATATTGTAGCATTATAGTATTTGCTACATTTACAAGGGTGGGACTTCTATTTTGGTAAATTTTATTTTATGTCATACTAGAGCAATTCCATGGGATTTTTGACAACGGTGCGGGATCAATCTTTTAAGGGAAAGATCCGAGGACAACACCACGTGATTTTGAACCACGGTCAGATGACGAGACAACACCTACGCTACAAACTTCCACCCCAACCCAACGTGAGAACTTATGGCCACGACAGTTTTAAGGTGCACCAGCCGCCTCTACACCATAGGCTTACAAACATCCATGCTCTGACCCGGATTTGAATCAGAAACCTTTCTATCTCTAACACATTAACCACCAGACCGGTTGGTCGGCGAGGATGGGACTTGATACAAAAGATAAAACATATGCTTTCGTCCATGTGTTTTATTTTTAATTCTTTTCAAGTAAACAAGTGCAGGTGTTAATAAATTCGAAATAAAAATGCATAAATAATTTACAAAAATATTCATTATTTTAGGAAGTTTGGCAACATTGCTTGATGTCAATTGGAATTTCAAAACAAAACTCAAATGCCCGCAGAAAAGTGGCGTATCGCCGTTTTTCTTTATATTTAATTAAAAACTTATGAATTGTGTTAATAATGAGTGAAATATTTATTTGAAATTCGCGCATAAAATATAGGTTTGCTTTCATTTGTTTTCTAACATTAGAATATTTCACTTAGAAGTTGAAAAGTTGATTACTCCACTGGGTAGCTTATGTTTTTAGAAAGGGATTTAAAATTTGAAGAAATTTTTCTTCAGGTATAAAGATGCTGATAATATCATAGAGTGGAAAGAAAATAAATTTTCTGAAGCATTTTTGTTGAAAATTTGCAATTTCTTAACACGTTGGTTAATATTATCCAAAATGTTACTCAAAAGAACATCATTACCTCAACATAGTGTGAAACTAGATTAACTTTAGAATGATCATGAAACTTCTCAAAACCTTTCTTTTGTTTCCACATGGAAGTTTACCTCACAGCAAGTGATTAAGAGTAAGGTTAAAAGCTCAGTTTCAATTCAGCTGTGAAAAGATCCTTTTTTTTAAATGGCTTTCTATGTTTACAATTTAAAGTTTTTAAGGAAAATTGAGCTTTGTTTTACAAATTTCTAAAATGTATGAAGGTAGTTCTTGTTTTTATACTTATAATGTAATAGTTTTTTTTTTAATCTAGGCTCTTTTTTTACCAAAACTCGCAGACTACTACTCCTTTTACATAAGTTCTTAATCTGTTAAGTTAAACTTTTGATGTTTGTAAGGATCAAAATAAGCTTTAAAAATATAATTCAATGTAAAACACTTTGGACAAACTCAATTCCAGTGGAAACAAATATATTCTTGCATAACTCAAATAAATTTGTAAAAACTCGATAAAAAAAATTATTTCTTAAGACGTTACTTGCAAGTCCAAAACCTTCACCACTTATTGTTTCCTTGCCAAATAATGAATAACCATCGAAATAGTGACCTGGTGAATTATATGATCCGTTGTTCCTATATTCTTGTTTGGAGAGCAGAGTGCCAGGTGTTGACCTGGACATCTGACCTTGGGTTTAAAATTAGAAGTTGTTCTTGTATCTTTCCTTTTGGGGTTAGTTCCAGACTGTCACTCAGTAACCCATTGTATTGCTCACGTGTGAGGTAAATTCAATTCCCAACCAACGGTCACATTCTCAAGACTTCTAGGGACCATCGTCCCTCAGTGGGTTTGCCCACTGCTCTAGCCACCTTTGAGTTGTATGTGGCACAGGTTTGATTTCTACTAGGTGCATTCTGCCCTGGGTGTATCTCGTTCTTCTTTGTCAGTAACTTTTGTGTGTGTGTTACTTGATATTATGTCTTGTGCCTGAGCCAAATATAGCCCTTGCATCAAAAAACCCCAAACCAACCAATGTTGAGATTTTATTTTTTTCATGATATTTTTATTTTATGGAGGGGTTGTAAAATTTTCCATCTGAAAGAAAAACGACATCCTCTTAAACCAATGATTAATATATTCTTGATGATTTGTTTTTGAGAGTCAATAAAAATATGAAACACTGTAAGGGTAATATCTAAAAAAATTTGTATGTTGTTCCCTCTTATCAAAACAAAAATTTATTCCTTAGTTAGACATTAATCCATTATAATAATGCATACTACATTATACACTAGCTGGCCAGCACAGCATTGCCCATGACAGTTCTTTCCATGTCCTTACTGATACCGAAAATATTAAAAAGGAAAACATTAATTTTATAACAATGAGTCTCGCATGACACTGGAATGTCGCATTCCTTCCACCTCTGAGGTATCGATCTGCTTGTACAATTTTCCGCTGATTTCAAATCCCTTTAAATTTTACTCCATCTTTAACGATTGTAAAGATAGAAACTTGGACTAAAGAATTCTATAGATTTGTCTGGATACCATTTGCACGCACTTCCTTTTATAATAGTAGACACAATGAATCTAAAAACTCACATAGGCATTTTTTTGCCTGTACTATTATAATTACGTGGTGGTAAATACAGGGGCAGATAAAAAGACAAACTCTTGAAGGTTTGGCGACCCCTGTCTAACCATAATACCAAGTCGCCTTGAAAATTTCCCAAGACCCTTAACTTAACCACGCCTTCTCAATTCTGGAAAACAATTTGAAATAATTGGCACTGGGACTCATTATAACTCCCATGGGCAACAGATTCTTGCATGCTTCTGTATATATACTCCTGGAAGTTTCTTAAATTCCTAAATTAAAATAATGTTATCATCAGCTTACTCATTCAACTCTCACTATAATAGTTGTAATTTTACTAGTGACCACACATCTAGATTCAGTGAAACAAAATATCATTGCTGTATAAATGCAGTATTAATCCAAATTTTCAAGATTCTAGTCGTTTCAGCCAAAATATGATAAAGTCCATGCTAATTCACTTTTTCTTTCAATGAAAGATAGATTTCTTGAGAAACATACTTAATGAGTAGAATTTACCCCCTTTGTTTTCTCAGAACTATTTTTTTTTATTTAGTGCAATTTCGCTTGTAAACCAACTGTATATAATCCCCCAAGAATTTTGATTATACACCTATTGTTGAAATATCACAAGACCCTCTATTTTTATTTCTATGGTCCTGATGGAACCATATACCAGTCCAAGTTTATTAAATTTCACATATATATTTAGTTTTGTGTATATTTTGTATACTATATAATTTCATCAAGACGAAACTGATTAGCTAACAGGCACATTTATTTTATTATTTACATTCACATTTATTCATCTTGTCTAAATTGAAAATAATCCCTTTATTATTTATAACATTGGACAATACACAAGTCTTGGGAGATTTATTTACTCTCCTGACAAACTTTAGATTTGATCCATATTTGTTTACAACTAATAAATTCACTAAAAACTGAAATGCTCAACCATCCAATATAATGCTACTCAAGAAATTTCTCTCAAGCTAGATTCTAAGCTACTAGTTTTCTGTAAACAATATGCAAAACCATTCGAGTTAATCAAGCATAATTTTGTGGTGACCAGTGACTGAAGAACATTTTAACTGTACATAAAGGTGTGGCATGTTTATTTCCGTGTAATGTAGCTATTTTGTTTTATTTCTAAATTGATGTTAAATATGATACTTTTCTTATTTTCATGTAGACATGAAGATGTATGTATCATGATAGAAATTAC
Source organism: Metellina segmentata (assembly GCA_947359465.1). Taxonomy (NCBI): domain Eukaryota; kingdom Metazoa; phylum Arthropoda; class Arachnida; order Araneae; family Tetragnathidae; genus Metellina; species Metellina segmentata. Next base: position 67,903,923 of record OX375878.1, read on the forward strand.
AGTAATATTTTATTTTTGGTCCTGCCTATGCAATCACTATTCTTCGTATAGAAATACAACTTAATATCCTTGCATGTTTTTGTAATCATATCTTTATTTCAGTGAAAAGAACAAACTAAATCCTACAAATAACATGATTACTTTATGTCATGTTGGAACAAGGTATGTTTGAACGTTTGATTCTAACACACAGAAAAATGTAGAGGCATTTGGTGTTTCATTATAATTTTCTTTTAGAGTTGTCTAAAAAAGTCTTATAGTAGTGGGAGGTTTGATACTAACAAATGTGTACATATTTAGAGCATTGTTTTCCCTGCTTTTGAACAATTGGAAATAGGAAAATGAAGAATATGGTTTTAGTTTACTGTAAAAAATTATGTTGCTTTGTTAATTAACATGTATAAATTATTAATATATGTTCTGCAAATTCTTTACTGTTCATTTACCTAACTGAGTTTCATTGCTTATATATTAAATAATGTGGACATCTTTTATTATAAACGTCACAAATTAATTCAGCCTTACTTTTACATTTTTGAATGGGAAAATTTTGTAAACTTAAGTAGAGATTATGTTTATGTTTGTCCAAATAAGTTCAAACTCTTCCCAGTTATATGATCTAAGTAACAAAATTAAGACAACATTTGTTCCAAAAAGCAATTTACTTTAAAAAATTGGCTATATACTCTATTTTTACTGAAACTGTTTCTCAGTTCCTTTTTTGAACTCTGTAAACTTGTGACATAAAAATATTCCCAGAATTTACTTGAAATTGAACAGATAGATTTTAAAAGGGCTTTCTACTATAAGTGAAAGCAGTAATAAGTATCTTGGTCACATACTATCTTTTATTTAAAGACTTGCATAACAATTCAGTGTTATTTTTTTACAAAATGTAACATGGAAATCTAATTCTAAAAACAAGTAATGTATGATTTGTAATCAACGTTTTTAAATCCAGAATTAAATACTTTTGTTTTGCTAAGTTACTCTATTTCTAAAGTTTTAATATCATAGCTTTTAGCCAATGCTTCCTAAACCTGTTATTACCTTTGAGAAATGTGATATGTGTGTTTATTATTTTGTATTGCTAACTCATAAAGACATTCATACTGTAAATGATAATAATTTAAAAAAAATTCACCTGCAATTTATTCCCTTGGTTTATTGAAAAATCACTTCCAAAGTTTATTGAAGTTAAAAATATAAAAGGAAATGAGAGCATGTGAATTCTTAAGTTTGTAAGTATATAATCTATTGTTGTCTATTTTATACTTTAACATCATAAATCTGTAATTTTTTAAAAATTTATATTGATACATTTTAATTTTTTGATGAACATGTTAATGTTACTTCTATGTGAGGCATGTTAAACTGAAAGCCATAATATGAAATTATTACAAGTACTTTAGTGTTGTTTTTATTATACTACATGATTAACTTCAAATATGAGCATCAATTAAATATCTAAATCTCCTTGAATTTCACTTGGATGCAATTTTTTATTATTCTATCAGTATTCAAAAATGTGATTTATTCAGACTTTCATTTTCATTCAGATTTATTATCCTTTATTAGATTTTTTATAATTCTGTATAAGTGTGATTTGTAGTTTTACTTAATCTATCTCTGTATAAATTGTTTATTTTACTTATTAAACTAGTTAGATTATCTATAAAAATTATTTTGTTTTAATGAGTCAAGTAATAGTTATCTAAATTTTAAGTTAAGAGAGGAGTAATTTTTACAATTTAGTTCATTAAAACACAAGAAATAATGTTCAAAAGATGCTCCCTCTTTTTTAAAGTTTTACAGTTTGCTACTAGTTTTCCATTACTTTATACTTGAATCATAATGTAAAAATTTAAATTTAGCTTAATTTAGAGTGAAGTATAACTAAGTTATGCAACTATAACCATTTTAAAGTTTTACTTTCATTTAGAGATTTAATGACAATATTTTTGTATGTATGTCAATGTGGTAAAATCAAATATTTTTGCTAGTCTACTGGAAATGTGACCATTTCTAATGTGTAACTTAAATGTTTCCATTTAAGATTTTAACTTATGTATATTATAAAGTACCCATATTTCAATTATTAGGTAAATGTTTTCTTACTTAAAAAAGGATTTTGATTTACAAAATGTTTTCATTCATAATTCTTTTAAACTTTCAGACATTGGAGGATACATGGAGAACAGGGTTGAAATGTATGGATATCAAAATGTTATTCCTAGGAAAAGATTTTCTTGTAAATATGGTTGTATGATTTGTGGAAAGAAATTTTCCATGAAAGGTAATCTTGGTGTTCATATGCTCATACACACAGGTGAACGTCCATATCGATGTGAATTTTGTTTGAAAGTGTTCCGACATAGAAACTCTCGCAATCGTCATCAAAAAAATTGTCAAGCTAAATTTTCTGAAAACAATCCCAGTGGTCATCTTTCTTTACAGTAGTATGAATACAGTTTTAGCAACATATGTTAGTTTTTCCTGTTTTATGAAAAAACTAGCTTTTAAGTTTTTTGTCTATTAGAAGGAAATATTGCTTTTTTGATTCAAATTTTAAAAACCTGTCATTTTCTCATAAATTTATTTTTGTATTGTTTAATTTCCTATTAGTGTAAAATAAATTGTTTTTAAATCATTGTGTGATCTATTTTCAAATAATGTATTTAAAATTAATTGATCCATTTAAGTCTTTTATCTACTATTTACACAGTAATAGTCTTTTTATTCTGTTAAATATGTATTGATGTGTCATACACATATCAAGTATAGCTATGTTAGATGTTAATAATCGTGAAGGGAATTGTTTGACAAGTTCAGTGAGTAACAAGTACAAACTAATGGTTAGCTTCATTGATCTTGAAAATAAAACAAAATTTTATTCATATTCTGAATTTTTTGGAGATTTACAATTCATCTCAGATGTAAGTTTCATTAATTTGGAGGAATTTTAATGGTTTATATTACTAAAAGCCTTAAGATATTTACATACTTTTATAAAAATCATTACATAAACACATGGCAAACAATCCAGATTTTCCAGCAATTGTAAATTTTCTCTTAATGGTGAATAGTGAAATTATTACAGTAAACTCTTGCTGCATAAAATTTCATCCTCTTTGCAAATGAATCTTTTTCCAATTACTGTTTCAATTCACAAATATAGTAATAAACAAAAATTTTCCTTGTTTTGTGTTATTTTTTTAAATTTAGGAGTTTTATTATTAATAACTGAAAAATCCATTTTGAAGTTGACTGACAATTTTCCACTGTTTTTATCGTTCAAACATATTTGTATAGATTTTAAATATAGATGTATGCAATGTCTTTAAAAAAGATGCAACTATTTAGCGAAACTGAAATGAAAATATATATTTGTAGTTTATTGAGTTTGCATTTACATAGAAATAATACTGATTTTTCTATTTGGAAAACACAATGTACTATCTGAAAAATCTACCTTTAAAAATACCTAATCATGGAAGAATATTGATATTTTATTTTTTAAGTAATTGAATCCAGGCATATTTATGAGACTATTTCTCAAAATCCGAATTAATGCAGTCAAAATATGATCACATATATTGTTCATCTTTACATATGCATCCTTAATGCTAATTCAAGCATCATATCTTGAAAGCACTTCGTAAAACATTATTCCTGAAACATTTCTAAATATCACTTACTTTCAAATTAATGTATGTCATTCACTTTCAATTAAATTATACTTTTTGCCTCAATTATATATTGTAGTAGTATGTAACATAACATTTTTAATACATAAAATTGGGTTATTGTGTATGAAAATTGTGAAATATTTCACTCATTATCAATAAAGTTAAAATCACTTAATTTTCTCATAATTTCTGCATTATAAGCTCATTAAATTTTTTAATATTTAAAAAAAAATTTCAATTTTTTTTCGTTTGATATTTTTGTTACCTGATGATTTCATGGTATTGGATGGTTGAGTATTTTTTCTTGCCTGTAATTAAGAATCACAATCTAATTTTAGACTGATAATAAGATTGGGTTTCCTGAAATATCAATTTCATCAAATGGTATTTTGTACTATATGATTTGTGTATACTCTGAAATTTCTAAATATGTTTTTTAAGAACAAATTTTTTAAATGTCCTAATTTTTTTTTTATAAAACAATATTAGTTAGCAATTTTTCTGATGAATTTAAACCTGTCACTCTCAAGAGTGGTAATGCATCCCTTTCATCCTATACTTTTACTAAAAGCAGGATTCCCATAAACCTAATTTTTAGTTTTCAAGGCCCATATTTTGGTTTAAAAGTCCTTGAGATTTAAAAAAAAAGACTTTAATTTTACAATAACATTGCATATATTTCACCATACATATGCATTAAAAAAAACAAGGACAGTGATACTCATGCAAGATCTTGTTTTATTCATAATCAATAGTATGTATAAAGGTTGTCTAAATTGTTTTAAAACTGATTCCATGAGACCCAAACATAAAACTAATAGTTTCTTCATCTTTAATCTATTAGATGTAACCTTGAAATATGAAATATGGTGGGGGTCAGTTAAGCAGTTTAAAAAGGAAAGGTTGCAAAATCCACAATTTTATTTTGAAGAATTATCAGACAGTTTAAAATTTCCTTTTTGTCTGATGTGTTAATTTATAAAAATTGCATGTGAAACAATCTGAAATGCACTCATTTCAATTATACGGCCATAATCAAATTTGTTGTATGATGAGTAAAATATTAATGCAAAACAAACTTGGTGAGAAGCTTGTCTCCACTTATCTTAAATATTTTTATTGTCTTTGTACTGCCCTGAAGACTCGTCTGTGCAAACTTTGCATTTATGTTTATTATATTTCTCTAATATTAAACGTTGGAAACTAAATGTTAACATTTACTGCACCTCAGATCTGCCTTATGAGCCATGGATTTTACTTTGTATTTTGGCATTAATATAAAAAGGCAAAAGTATTTAAAAGCATTAAAATGGCGTTGGACTCGAGCTTAAAATGCTTCACTGAAGGAATTTTTATGGACTTTCAAATTTATAAACAAGGTTTAACAAGCATTTCAGACTTGAAAGTGCCAAAATACTTAAAAATTTACCATGCAAGTGACAGTTTAAATTTGGGTTTTGAATTAAAATTCCTAAAAATTAAGCGTGCGCGCGAACTTTTATTAGAAACTAGCCACTATCTGGTCAACACGGAATTGCTCATGACAGTTCTCTCTCTGGAGGTCGAGTGTGATCACTACTCGCTTACCCCTAGTGATTGCTAGGAATTCCCATTTGGTTTGAATCTCTTGCGAAAATATAAATATTCAATTGGAAAAATTATTTATTAAAATAAAATGTATAAGGTATCAATCTAATGTAAAATTTTCCTTGCCTGTGACAGTCTTTTCGTGGAGTCTGGTGTGACCACTGCTCGCCATCCCCGGTGATTGCCATTCAATCCAATTTGATCGCTTGTCATCTGACAGTGGTTCAAAATTACGTTGTGGTGTTCTCTGATCTTTTCCTTAGGAGATAGATCTCGGAACGTTGTCAATAGCCCATTGCGTTGCTGTAGTACGACGTTAAATAAAATTGCAAAGAGATCTCAATAGACTATCTTGCTAAAATAAAAAAATTCAATTTTAAGGTTTTTTTTTTTTTTTTTTAAATCAAATGTATAAGGTATTGATTTTATATAATTCCATAGATTTTAAATCTGTTGAAATTTTTACTCTATCTTTAATGATCCAGAAGATTGAAAAAAGAACTACATAACTCCATTTAAAACTGTTTGTTTTGTTCGTCCGTTGAAACCTTACTCGGAAAATGAAACAGTAAAAATAAGTTTAGAGTCTGTGATATCTTTATGCTGTTGCTATTCTAAGGAAAACAATAATATTAATTGACAATAAATTAATTTTAAAATGTTCTAGATTACGTTTTAAAATTCTGGTACGATAGAAAAATTCCATTATTGGGATTTCCATAGATTCGTCAGGACAGTACACACAAACACTTCCTTTTATACAGGAGTTGGACAAAAATATGGAAATACCTAAAAAAACATGTAACATTGCCGGTGGAGTGGTAGCAAACAGGACAGTCTTTTTTTTGTCGCCAAAGTGGTAACCTTCCATTTTGGCTGTTTTTTATGGCAACCCTATTAAGAAGATTAGGATTAAAGACGTTACCTGATTGGAACTAAACCGTGTTTTGAAGTGAAATTAAACGTGCTCTGATTGGTTTAGATTTATTTTCTCATTTAACGATAAGAGATAACGATGCTTAATCCGCCACTTTGTTTTTTATCATTTCACCGTGGTGTGTGTATTATCGTTCCTCTTGAGATTATTTTTGTTTAACGACTCCGTCTTTTTTTTTTAAGCCCGTTGTGTTGCTGTAGTACGACGTTAACTAAAAATTACCTATTAATTACCGTCTTTTTTTGTGTGTAAAGGTTGGTGTTTACTTTTCAAGTTGAGAATGAGCTGTTCGCGAACTCGGATTGCCATGAATATATTTGCTTCGGTAGGGAGATCTGTCTGAAGACTAAACGCGTCCATTGGCAGGGCTATATTTATTTGAAACAGCGGCGTAGAATATCCGAGATCAAGAAGCTTGACAATGATTTCCGTCATCTTGGTTTGGTGACCAAAACAAACGCCTTGGCGCTACTGTCCCGTTTGCTACCACTCCACCACCTTGCTTAATATGGTGCAGGAAAACTGTTGGCATTTAAAACAGCTTGCTGTCTTATCTGAATGGATAAATACATTTCCTATGTACTTGCCAAGGGAAATCTTGGACTCATCTGACTAATTACTTCTAACATAGTCCATGCTTTATGACTTAAACACCACTTTTTCCTTTTAAAGGCATTATGATTATCGTCTTTTAAAGGCATTATCATCGTGAATTTATTTTTTTGAATTGCAGCTCGGACAGAAATACCCTTATGATGGAGCTCCCTTATTGTTTTGATACTCGCAGTGTTTGTGAAATCGACATTCATTTCAGCAGTAACTTTTGCAGCTCTGGTCTTCTTATTTTTTGTCACAATCCTCCTTAATGATCGTCTGTCACGATTACTCAACACACTTCCATCCGCGCTTTGATTTAACGAATTTTTTCTTCTTTTTAAATATGCGGAATAAATCTTAGATACAGTACTCTGGTGACATTTCGGCTACCTTGCTTACGGAAGTTCCCACCAGACGAGCTCCAACAATTTGCCCACGTTCGAAGTCTGTTAGCCTTGACATGATGCAATTACGACTTCACAGAACAGTGCTTCGAAAACGACTGACCTGCGCAGCGTATTCACGACGTTGTATGTATAGGTGGCGTCAGTAGGCGAAAATGCCAGCGTCCCCCTACACATTTCACTAGAATAAACATTTCTTTTCAAGCATGTATTTCACGAGGTGTTTCAGATTTTTGTCCAACCCCCGTAATAGAGATAAAAGAAACCTCATTTGTACATATTTTAAAAGTTGGTCACCATGAAATATTTTAGTTCCAACCGATTTTCAACCATCAAAAGCTACAGATCAAGCTTTTATACCCTAGCTTACTGAGGTGGTAGGCATTTTAATTAGCTCCGCACTGGAGCAACACAACGGTCCAGGTTAAATTTTCGAAAGTTTGGTAATTTTTGTAATTAACGTCGTACTAGAGCAACACAACTTGCAATTGACGACGGTCCAAGATCAATCCCTTTAAACAAAGATCCGAGGACGAGTGGCATATAGGAGATATAAAATAATTAGAAGTTTGATTGATCCCAGACCGTCGTCAATAACCCGTTGCTCATGACGTTAATTTAAATTACCATTACTAAGGAAGATAAATTTTTTAATTAACGTCGTACTGGAGCAACACACCTGGCTACTGACGACGAACCGGGTTCAATCCCTTGAGGAAGACCGCGTAATTTTTGAATCACGGTTAGATGACGAGGCAACACCTGAGCTGGCACCCCACTATTCAAACTTCGACAACACAACATGCGAAGTAAGAAAGAAAGAAAACATTTTGGGTTATAAAACTGGGGAGAGTTTAGCCATACTCGGAAATTGAACCTGCAACCACATACATGGCTGGCAGCTACAAATAAGAACGGCAATCTATATAAACTATTTATACAACTTTCAGTACCGAATTCAGAAGGAATTAATTAAAAAAAATAGCATGGGCTTGATAATAAACATTAAAAGGTTTGATATCTTAGATATCGTGTTGTGAAGTGCCACTGTCTTCCCTTTCAAAATATTAAAAAACACATGATGCATCTTATCGTCTTATAAAATGTTCTCCAGCAAGCTGGTAACCTCTTTAATGTTGTTGCTAGTTTGTTGTATTCAGTATTGTTGCTGGCAATACTGAAATGGTATTCTTTTTTCTCTGGCAAGAAATGAGAAAGGAACTGTTATTGTTTTGTTTTTAATTTTGCCCTATATATTTAATTTTTGTAAGCTATTTTCCGATAAGTTTCCTTTCATTCAATTTGAAACTATCGCTATGTGACACATAACTTGGTGTTGACTCAGAATCATAATATATGCCTATAACTGAATATGATTTCGAAAGTTACGTGATTGTGTTCAAGGTTTTATACCATGGTTTGAATATCGTAAATAGAACTGCACGTATCAAAATCAGAAAGGTAAATATTCTGGTGTTTTTTTACTTGTTAGGAGTTAATCATGATCCTAAGTGAAATGTATAAAACATTTTTGCGGATACAAAATTTTTGACGCATGTCATTACAATTCAAATGACTTATATGAAACTTGCACTAAGTTATTTTAAAATTATGTCTGTTTCAATAACGGAATATTCATATAAGCGAATTTTAATTCGATACTATTTAAAATAGGTTCTGTTACTTATAAATCTGTCCTCGACTCACGCGTAAATTTGCGAGAACAGGTTTCGACGGTTAAATTAAATTAATTTATTGCTACAGAAAGATGATAAAAATTTGTAAAGAATGATTTTCTTTGTTTTGCTCAGAAAAATGTAAGCAGTCCATCCCTTAAAATTCAGATAGAAATTTTGTCTTTACTCAAGACATTTATGAAAAACTTTGCTTTTGTAAACTTTAGGTAGTCATGACTAAGTTTACCTGATCAATGAATTTTTTTTGAAATAATGTTGAAGTTAACTATTCAATGCAAATTTGAAATTGCAAATTTTTCAACAATTGAGGTTATTTTGTCAAATTCAAGCCTATTACAAATTGTAATAAACTGAAATGGAAAAGTTTTATTTTCATGTAGTTTTGAATAAGGAAAGCAGAGTTTGTTGGTAAATAGCAAACCAGCCTACGTAATCTTCAGTGTTGATCTAAAGCTTAAAGATAGGATGTTAATATCACACGAACAGCTTTACTCAGGGCATAGTAAAATTCTTGTATTCAGCAGTAGGTGCAAAGGAAAATATAATACAAGAGTGAAAATAAAATCAGTGCTGGGAAATCAGAAGAAACCTCACTTCTATTTGCTTACATTGCAAAATGTCACTGTGGCTCATGGGTTGGTCTGCAGCACTAGCAGTCTGAGTTGTGTAGGCAGCACATGTTTCATTCTAGTCAGTTACATTCCTCCTTGGGTATATTTTTCTCTTTTGACAGTAAAACTTTTATTGTGTGTATATGTCTGTTGCTTGATATTGTATGTCTTTTGTTTAGCATGGCCAAGAATGGTGCTATACACCTCAATAAACCTAACCATAGAAATCAGCTTTCTTTACAGTGAAACTTTGATTAACTGTTAGGGTCGAGACGGACGATTAATGGAATAGACGTATAACAGAAAAACTTTACACAACAATCCACCCCATCCATTGCTTATGAGCAAATGATCACAACTGCATTTTACTAACTGGAAATGCATCAATAGAACAATAGTGCACACCACTCATCATTAAAGCGCAGAATCTTTTTTGTGGCAATCTGGTCACTGTTTAGAGTATAGTACGTATGTATCTGTGTACAAATAACTTTTAATATTTAATTAATTAACTTTTAATAAAGGACTGATGGTTATCTGATACTAGTGGTTAAAAGATTGACAGTTTATCGAAGTTTTACTGTAATTGTTTCTGAGTGTTTCAATGACTAAGATTTTTTATAATGAGAAAAGTTCAACTTGCAATTATTTACGTAGTAATTTACTAGCAGGCCAGCACATCTTTGCCAGTGATAGTTCTTTTTGTGTCCTTACTAATACTGAAAACATTAAAAAGAAAAAAATATATCTTTAAGAATGAGTCCCACTTTTACTTGACCGGACATGGGTGTGTCGCAAATTTGCATAAAATTCTAACTACCTGAGGTATTGATCAGGTGTAAAGCTTTTCGCAGATTTCAAATCCATTGAAATTTTGACTATCTTTAACATTCGTCAAGATAGAAAAACTCAAACAGCCTTTTTTGCGTTTGTAATGAATATCTTCGTCAAATGTGGCCGAATTCGTATTGCTGATGGATAAAAGTTACAATTGAAAAATTATTTATTAAAAAAAAAAATCACATTTAATATATTGATCTGGTGTAAAATTTCCCACAGTTTTCAAATCTGCGGAAAATGTCACTCTCTAGCGATTGTGAAAATAGAAACCTGGACTATGAAGAATAAGAAAGAAAAATCAGTCAAAAATTTTATTTGTCTTGTTTTGCTTTGCTGGAATTGTTTGTGCTCAGTAAATGAAACGAAAAAATAAATTTATAATCTGATTCAAAGGAAAACAAATTTAAATAAACAATTAAAAAATATTATGAATTAAATTTTAAAATTCAGGCTTTACATAAAATTTTCGCTTAAAATTAGGACTACCTTGCTAAATTTCAGGACTAAGTGGTATAGATTGTCTGAAAACATGCAGACAGGCACGCAAACACTTCCTTTTATAACAATAGAGATATGTATAGTTTTAAAAATTAACCCTTAAAAGATTATATTGGAAAAAATCAGTTTTTTTGTTGGGTGGAATTTTGCACATAGTCTTTGAGACAAATAAATGGACTTCAAAATGGCAAAAAAGGTTGTTTAAAACTTAAAATTATCTTTTTAAATAAAAATGGAGTGTTTGTTTATACATTGAAAATTTTCGACCCATTAAAATTTTTTATTAGTTAACTATTTCTAGTAGTTAATATGGCAACCATATAATTTTTAGAAATTAATTTTGGCATGGGCAACTGAGTTTAAAATTATCATTATAAAGACTAAATTTGAAACAAAATGGAAATCAATGTTTTTTTGCAATGCTGTGATATTTCCTGTTTTTTTTCCCCGTTCAAAATAATATATATTTTTTTATTTGTAATTTTTAGTTGTAAGTTGTGGCAACTGTGAAATCATGAGAAAAAAAAAAGCCACTGATTTATATCTGAAACAACTTTTTCTCACCAACTTTTATTTTGTTTGCATACAGCTGCAGTCTGTTATCTGTTATGCAGTCTGTGGCAACAGCCTTGGCGATTTGTTTTGGCGCCCTTCTAAAGTCGCCCTAGGAAATAATTATTTCTAAGTTCTTTTTCTTTCACAAATATTTTTCTTTTTACAACACAAAATGAAAGCCTCAAAACACATTTAAGAACGTTTAAAAAAATATATCTCTACTATTATTAAAGGAAGTGTTTGTTTCTTGCCCGTGAAGTCTTGACGAATCTATATAGCACTTACAGTAATGGGATTTGGCACACAAATAGAGCACATTTTTTGCAATTATAGGGTCGAGGCAAATTTAAAATTCAATCTAGAACATTTTAAAATTAATTTAATAGTGTTTTCATCATTCTTCATTCTGCAGTGGTAATTCCAAGGAATGAAGAAATGTCAAAATTTAGACTTTTCGTCCTCAAGTGTTAATTTGAGGTCAGCCTTTGGAACCATGCCAAGCCTTTTCATTTCTGGGGAGAGAACATCTGAATGACTGTCGTTTGTTTCGAGATTCATTCATTTTGATTTCCTGCGAAACTGATTCCAGTAAAACAAAAGATTACCTAAGCTATCACTGGCGTTCTTCAGTGCTTCTTTTCTATCTCAGCAATCGTTAAAGGTAGAATAAAATTTTAATGGATTTGTTTGATTTTCTTTCAATCTTTTATATCTTCTCAAGATATTGTGACATTAAATGAACTTTCGCTTTCCAAAAATAAACAGATTGCATTTTCTGCCTTTCACGTTAAAAATAAATAAAAACAGAGTTTCAGACAGATTAAAAATTTTAATGGATTTTAAATCTGCGGAAGATTTTACACCAGATAAAAACCAAACATTTCGAGCAATGCCAGGCTAGCCACCCAGTGGCTAATATTTCATAAAATGTCACAAAAATAATACATATAAACTAAAATGTTTGTTACAAAATAATTTTTTTTTTTTACAATGGGAAATGGAAGCTTTAAAACACATTTGAAAGAGTTTTTAACTATACTTTTTGCCTAAAGGAAGCAATATTGATTTTAATGGAATGGGTTCAGCCTTGAACCATTAATTTTTTAGGTTGCTTTAACCCTCTAACGTCCAAGACGCCCGAAACGGCTTCACATGCAAAAGCCCAGCACCCGCCCGAACCGGCTGAAGTCATTAAAGCTACTGGCTATCCCCCTAACCCAGAGAAGGGCAATCCGTCATTCCCTCACTACAATGCTCCCTCCTTTCGCCTGAAGCAGTAGGGTAGTTTCCTTTAATGACAAACAACAAGTTAGGGATCGGCTTTTAACTGCGCCCTTTCACATACTTCTTCCAAGCTAGGCTTCGGATCGGACAGTTTTGTGCGGCTATTGAATAGAGAATTTGGTTTCTTCACTATTGAACTGGCTCGTTATAGGAAAACATTGTCGAAAGAAGAAATAGAAAAAATTCTTTTCAATGATACAGATGAGTCGGATTTAAATTCAAGCGACGAAGACGATCTAACAAAATATGATTTGGAGAATTCAATCCAAGAGGATAGTGTTTCCGATAATGACAGTGACGTAGATGAAGTCCCGGAAATTGAAAGAAACGATGATATTTTTTGAATGGGAATCGAACAATATACGGAACGATGATATATCCATTCCAAACTTTAATTCGCATGCTAGTCCTGTTCATGACTTGCCGCCTGGGTCTTCACCATTAGACTATTTGAAACTCTTTCTGACGGATGCGAGAAATCACATATTTTCACAGTAATTAATATCACAGAGTTATTTTCAAACCTGCAATTTGGAAATGTAATTTTCTTGTATAGCATGTTAATAATTTTACTTAAAAAATGAAGCATTTTAGGAACATAATTATGTTAATGCTATTCTTTTAGCATAGGTTTCTCGGTCAAATTAATAATTCCTCTTTATGAACTGAGAATATCTTATAAAATAAGTACATTTATGAAACATAAAATAATCGTTTTCGCCCCTTATAAAAAGTTCTTACTACGAGTTCCAATTTGGTTTGCTTCGCAAACCAACACCACGGCCACTGCGTGGCCAGCACGACTTTTCTTTTAGTGGGGTTTGGCCATCACGAGGTTGCCCGTGAGTTCTTTTCGTGGTGACGCATATCTGTTGCAAAAATATTAATATTTAATTGAAAAAATATTTATTAAAAAAATCAACAACAATAATTCAATTCTAAACAAGAATAATTCAATTTTATTAAATTAATTTTAAAATGTTCTAGATTAAATTTTAAAATTCGGCTTCGTACAAAAATCGCAAAACATTCGGGCTTTCCTGTGTGCCAAATGTCATTCTTATAAGTGCCATAGATTCGTCAGGATAGTCCACGCACGCAGACAAACGTTTACTTTTATAATCAAAGATGAGTACTTTCAAATAAAATTTTACACACAAATATATAATTAATATGACTAATCTGGATAGGAGAATTTTTAATAAAATTAATTTGATTTTTATACGAATAGCAAAATTATAATTATAACGCTAAATGTTCTACCGAAAAACATTTTTAATATACATAGGACTTAACAGACTTGAAAACGCTTTTTAATCACATACTTGCTTATATATTAGACGGAGATACAAGAGAATTTTAAGATATACGTTATGAATGAAGTAGCAGTCAAGTATTAGAAAATATATTAATTAATTTTTTTTCTTTAAAAATGTGTTAGTCTAATCAAAGATTGAGGAATATATTATTTAGGAAAACCATATTTAAGTATAAAGAATTAACAAGTGATAAGAAATAAACTGTAGTGAATTATTTTTCGCTATATTTTCTTCACAACTAATAAAATGTGCGATAGATACATATAAGTAACTAATGTCCAACACCCAATGCGACTTACAAGTTGAAACAAGCTCTTCATATACACCCCCTTACAAAGCACGGGACGTCCCGTGCACTAAGAAAGTACCTAGATGACCATAGATGATGTGTAAAGGGGGAAGAAATCATTCGATTTTCCTAATGCTTTCTCGGCCGTTCTGGGTTTTTGAAGACATCGTCTTGAGACCCGTGTGGCCGTTAGAGGGTTAAATTCCTCTCAATTCATGTCCCTAACTGTTTCTTAAAATTTAGTAAAATAATCCTGTTTCAAATTATCACAAAATTTTTTGAATAAGTATGTGGCGAATAAAATATGAAACGGGGTCTGCATATTATATGTAGGCAGAGTGTCTTTATGTGCCTCTAATTGTTTCAATGGTATTTGTGTGACATTTTGACACCTGATCAACGAACGTAAGAGAATGCTTTACGGTTAAATGAATGTAACCAGCATCTTCTACCCCCTTTTCCATCATGTATCCTTTCCAGCAGTTGGAATGAACAGTGGTTCCAGGCTCAACCCATTCTGTTATAACTTTAATGAGGGTATCTTTTGAATGATTGTGAACTGCAACCAAAAAAATTATTTCCCGATCCTCTTTCAATCCCCCCCTCCTAAAAAAAACCCCCATTAACCATCAAATTTACGACTGTGATTGAATTTTTTTTCCCTCATATTTAGACTCTTCTATTTCTACAATCTTTCCAACCCCACCTAATTTTTTCTCATTGCAATTCAACGAAATCAGTGATAACCTCATTGACAAAGTGCTTCCAATCCGATATGGTTGTTGGTGAAAAAGAATACTCTACCCGAATATCATTAGATTTTGTCCTCACTGTTTCATATATCAAAAGAAAGATCTCCAGTTTCAAATTACTACCCATGAACCATACCTTATGGTTTTATGAGCAGTACATTTCTTATTACTGTTTTAATTACCACTGCAAACCCAATCGTATCCATCTGAAATGGAACTTCTGACAGTGAATTTCATAGCAGTGTTGCACTTGACACAGTAATTCTGATTTAAGCAATCCTGATTCCTTTAAGAAATCCAACAGAAGTTGCTTATCCAGACATAAACAAACACAAAACAAACAATTAGCCACTCCTTCACTTCCAAACGTTTGTATTCCAGCAGAAAAACTAAGCTGCAAATGTAGGGTAAGAATACCCTGAAACTTGTTAATTACACAAAATACAGTGGGCATGATGAAATAGGAAAAGATTTATAAAAGAAAGAAAGAGGAACTAATACAACCTGATATGTCAGTTACTGTTCCAGGAAAAAATAATAAAAAACGAAAATGTAAAAAAAAAACCTCTTAAACATTTTGTTTTGTGAAAAATACTATAATAAAATAAAAATTCCACAACTAGAAATACAAATAAATGAACCAATGGTATCAAAGAAAAACTATTTTAAAGGACCAATGCAATCAAAGGATGTTTTAAAATCCAAATAACCAGTGGAAGCAAAGAAACAATTTCAAACGAACCAATGAAATTAAACGACTTGAACGGATTTCGAAACAACTTTCTAGAATATTCAAAATGAAAATTAAAAGTTACTGTTTGCCGCCGAGGTTGCTGTAACAACCACAATAACCGTAAAGACAGATGGGTTGTACTTTTCTACAAAATACAGGGGTGAAAATCTTCCGCGTTTACGCGGATTTCCGTTTTTTTTTTCTTCCGAGAATTTTAGCTTTTTCTACAATTTTTCTTTAGAATTAAATTATATCATGGATTTACAGCCAAAGAATAAATGAAAAAAAAAATTTAATAAGGAAAGTGTGAATATGTCCTTACTTCAGGGATGAGATTCTTCCGACTTTTGTAGGTATTTCCGACTTTTTGTAAATTTTTGAGAAAATGACCGATTTTTATCATTTTTTTACGAAAAAATTCCGACTTTAGCCTTTTTTTGTCTGCGCCAAATGAGACATATCGCTAACGTTGCACTCCTAAATTTTGCAAGCTGATAAGTCTTGCAAATTCCTTTTTGAAAAGAATCCTTTGTGAGAAGCTTATTAGTTTAATGGCAAACCTGGAGAACTTGGATTTTGAACTAGTTAGCGTAGGTTGTATATTTCGTAGGTAAAGCTACGGTTTCCTAAAAAAGCGGAGCTGTTATCTAGCGGCCGTGAAACGTCATGATGCGGCTGAAAAGGTACAAGTGAAATATTTTAAGTTGATCAGCTTTTAATGTGATTTTTCTTTCAACTAGAAAATAAGATGCTCGGTTATTTCGTCTTTTACGGCAACCTCGGAAAGGTTAATTTTTCATTTTGAATAATTTAGAAAGTTCTTTTAAAATCCGTTAAAACTTCTTTCTTTGGCGACTTTAAAAGTGCTCTAAGGTAGCGTAGAAACATAGACTGCAGCTATTTTTTGCAACGGAAATTTTCAAAATATTTTTTTAAGGGCAATATTTATGATTGTTTAATAAGTTAAATAGAGAGTTTCTTGGATAATACGAGTTAATTTAAAGTTTTATTTGATTTAATTAGAAAATAAGAATATTTACGGAAAAATATAGAGATCTTGAAAAAAAAAAGAAGTTATTTTATATTCGAAAATAGGTTGTAAATTTAAACTGAATTAAGTTGTTTTTTTTTTTACCACAGGGGTACATCTTCAGTCTACGTTTATAGCGATGGCAACGGCCGGCCCTTGGCACACTTAAGTCGCCAAGAAAAGAATTATTTCAAATGAACCAATGAAATCAAACGAAAATTTTACGGAATTGGAAAGAACTTTCCGGAATATTCGAAATGAAATTTTTAAACTTTGCACTTGCCCAGGTTGTATTAAAATCCGCAATAACCGTTGTTTATATATGTTATCTCAACCTGTCATTACTCGCTACCAGAAGTGCGCCATAAAAGCGCCAAGACCGTTACCACTGCTATAAACGTAGACTGAAGCTGTACCATTTTTATTTTTGGTGTGTACTTATTTTTTTTCACATAAAATTTATTCTATTTATAAAAATAGTATTTGTTTGCTTTATCCTTTTGTAACAGCATTTTTATTTCCTGTTAATTTCATTTTTGTATCAAGGTTTTGGAAAAGTTGCAACTCAAAAAAAAATCTTGCCATTGGGCAGATGTTCAAAAATATTCATAAAAATAACATTTTCAATTTCATGCAAGTTATTTATACTGTTTACAAAATTGCCATGATATTTTTTCTCTTTTACAAAATTTGAGTTTACTCGTAAGGTGCTCCTCCCCCCTTTTCAAATTTCAATGTTTATAGTTGACTTTGTAGAGCTTTTAAGCTAAATAATAGGCAAAAATACATGCTTATCATAAACACATATTCTGCATTAGTGGCGCAGCCATGGGGGGTTATGGGTTAACCTCCCTACTTCCAAAGACAAATTGTATTGTTTTTAGTTGGACTTTGTAGGGTTTTATCAGAGAGAGAGAGAGAGAGAGACTAAAAATTTGCCTACCCCTCAGAAAAAATTTCTGGCTGCACCACTGCTCTGTACACACATTGGTACACAAATATAGTATTCTTATTCAGGCTATATTTGTAGTTAAAAATAACACTGCGTATATTTTCCTCTTTTTCCATTTTGACTGTTTTCACCCCTGAAAATAGGAAAGTGATTATTTTCCTGTGATTTTCAATCTAGTTAACCAATTCAACCTGAGTGGGGTCAGGTAATTTTATAAGTATTAAATAAAATAGTTCATTTATGAGTGGAGTTCCTAAGCTGTAATCTTTCTCAAGTCTTCAATTTTTTATTTTTATTTTGCTTCTTTTAAAAGTTATGTTTACAAAGTATTTTATTTTTTCTTTGCAGAATGAATGATACTGTAGATTCACTGAAGTCGATTAGACATTTTATGTCTGTTCCTTCCAGCAGTGAAATTCATGATGCTACCCCTACTGCTTTTAATTTATCAAGTAATGGAACATCAGAGCTTCTCACTACATTCTTACAAACTGTGGCTGCACAAACCATATCTGGAGTTTTTGTTTGGGCTGCATTACTTATAACATGCCATCAGGTAACACTTTGATTTGAATAGAGTGCCAAAAATGTAATCTATTATATGCAATGTAATCATGTAATATTTATGTAAATATGGAGAAGGAATAATGTTCTCTTTTATGTTTTTATATCTTGTAGTTGCAATATACACAGTCCAGTCACATTAATGTGACCACTACCTACTTCCGACGTCAACGCAGAAACATAGCGATTTATCCTACGTCCAAAAGGGCATGATTATTGGCTTTCGGGCCAAGGGTGGAAGCATTTCGGAATTGGCAAATTTTTTTAACTGTTCGCGTGCCGCCGTGGTAAAAGTATACCGTGCATGGCAAAATGGTACTATCCAAAATCAGCGGTGTGGCACATGTGGTGCACCACGGGCTATAGATGACAGAGGCGAACAAAGGCTACAATGCGTTTGGGCAAATAGACGTGCAACTGTTGAGCAACTGACCGCCCAGATGAACCAAGGGTCTTCCAAGTGTGTATCCTCAACAACGGTTCAACGAACGTTGCTCCGTATGGGCCTCCGCAGCAGACGTCTGGTTAATGCACCTATGCTGACTGCTGTTCATCGGCGCCGAAGGCTGGAATTGGCATGCCAGTACTGCAACTGGACGTCCACAGAGTGACGGCAGGTGGCTTTTTACGATGAATCACGTTTTATGCTCCATCGGACAGATGGACATTGGCGTATATGGCGTGAAACGTCTAAAAGCAAACACCCTGCAACAATTGCCGGAAGGATCCAGGCTGGAGGAGGGAGCATTATGGTTTGGGATATGTTTTCCTGGTATTCACTGGGTGCACTCATCATCAGAAACCTAATTGACTCTCTTCCTGCACGTCTTGAAGCGGTCCGCTCTGCCAAAGGTGGTTATTCTGGCTTTTGACAGGTGGTCACATTAATGTGACTGGACTGTGTATATGATCAGCTTTTTTTTAAATAACTGTCACTAGTGTGAGTGTTGTTTGTTGCATGAATGATAAACCATATCAGGTCATTGTTTTCACCCAGTTTCATTAGATCTTATTCTGCCACTTCCATGATTTTTGATGCAATAGGTTTTTCTTATCTCTATAGATCATAATATATATCTGGAAGTTGGCTTAGGTGTTTGATTAATTAAAGAAATTGTGTTTGTGTTTCCATTAATTAAAATTTTTAAAAGTTATATGATTACTTAGATTATATGAATGCGTTTTCTTTTTCAGATATACCTACATTTATGTTATTATACAAGTCCTGCGGAACAACGCTGGATTGTCAGAATTCTATTTATAGTGCCCATATATGCTTTTGATTCCTGGTTATCTTTGTTATTCTTCCATGATATGTATTATGTATATTTTGACAGTGTCAGGAATTGGTATGAAGGTAAGATTTTTTTAAAGTCACAATTATGTTTAAGGCCATTAACTAGTTGTATACAATAAGTTATAGATGAGACTAAAAGATTAAATAGGGACAAGCTCTTACATGGTCAAACAAAATGGTCAAAAGCATCAGTGTTGCTCAACTAATAACTATGGGTCATTCTCTTAATTACTTCCATACAGGGCTACCCTTACTACAGGGCTAAATGGGCTATAGCCCTGGGGTATCAGCCTTTGGGGGCGACAATTTTGCTTCCATTCAAATCAATTTGATGGCTTAAAACCAGCGTGGGATGTACTATATTAACTTTTTCTAGTTCTGAAACTTTTAAAACTTTACCGGTTACTCCTCACTTGCTTCCCCTCACATGTATTTTCTTATGAAGAGGGGCGCATTATAGTTATAAGGTGATGTCGCGTGCGTATTCTTATAACGATTCAATCTCATAAAATAAGTACTTTATTAAAACTTTAACAAACTTTAACAGCACAATAAAGACACAACGACAAACATGCTGGGTGAACTGCGAGACTGCGATCGAACATTCTAGTCTCTTTTATTACCACAACGTATTCCTCCGCTGCCCTCTCATTGGCTAACAGAGTGTGAGAGCCTTGGAGGAAAGTGACGTCACCTTGCTGGTAGCAGTGTTGCCAGATCACTACAGTTATGAGCCCGCGGGTGCCAAATATCTTAGGACACCCCCGAACTCCTTTTATCAATTATATGAAATTCTATACTATTTTCACTCTTATTACTTTCTATTCCCCAAGTACTTCACAATTTGTATCTTTAAATTTTCTCTTTTCAAAAAAGTATTAGTCAATAAGTTTGCTAAGTAAGGTTTGCTAAAAATCAGTAGGTACTCTAATGATATGTCTGTTCTATTCCATATTAGGCCATCCTATATTTTAAAATTAGCTGTAATTAGGGTCAATTGCAGCATTTCTCCTGTTAACAAAATATTTTACTTAGATGCAATTAAAAATTTATTTTATTTTCATAGACAGTGACTAGGGCCTGACTACGATGTGCCTATTTAAAAGAGCACAGATTTTGAATTGAAGAAATTGTTGATCAGTTGGAATTTGCACCAAAAAAGTGAAAAAATTCAGAAAACTAAAGTATTCGAAATGACAATTGAGTCATCAAAATGTGTAATTTAAAACTACAAGATAAGACTTAACGACCTATAATTTCGAACCCTGGTTCATCCGACAACCGACAAATGTTATGGTACTTTAGCAGAGTTCCCACGGGCCTTGAAAAGTACTTGAATTTCGTTTTCAAGGGCCCCGAAAAGTATTTGAATTTGGTGCAAAGTACTTGAAAATCGTTGAATTTATATTGAAAAATTTTAATCTGGAATTTTCTCGTATGAATCTGCTCACAACGCGCTTAGAAAACGTGGTTTTATTCCTATTCCGAAGAATACGCCAAATACGATTGTTCATCAAGGCATGTGTTTATTCTCTTTGCTCAAGGTAAATTGGATTCAATGTCAATTCGAACATAGAACATAAGTATAATAACTTAGCTACTTAACTTTTTCTTTTTAAGAATTTTTCTTTCCCATAACAGGCTTGAATATTGACTAGAAATATGTTTGAAATTTTTAAGTATGTGAATGTTAATGAAGAGGTTACATTATAGGAGAGGTTCTTCAGAAAAGTTGTCTACTAAAATGGGGGGTTACAGAGGGAATTTCTGCCTTTTTATGATAGTCCTTGAAAAGTCCTGGAAAAGTACTTGAATTTTTTTCCCACCAAAGAGTGGGAACCATGTTTAGATATGTTTATCATGAACATTGTCTACTAGTGCCACCATACAATATCATTGAATAGTGCAATTTTTGTAGAGTAGTGTATTAAATTTTTTCTGTAAGATGTTTGTAAAATTATTTTAAGAAATTTATTAAATGCATTTTTATCAACTTCATGGAATAGTCAATGTATTCAGTAGTACTGATCAGGGTTTGTTTTCAGTTTTGTGAACTGTCTTCATAAAGTTCAATTTTAGGAATTGTTGCTAATTTGGCAGTTTTTAATTATTTTTACTGTAATAATTGTTGTTTTGGCAATTTTCATTTCTGATCTTTAGACATTGGCTTTCATTTAAAAATCTTCCAGATTTTATTTTGGAGGTTTGCAAATATGTCAATGTGTCTTAAATGTTGTTTTTGGTTTATGATGCATTTTAGAGTTTGGAAACTAAGATCTTTAAGATAAGAAAAGATCAGGATATCCCCAGGAGTTGGCTGGTTCATTTCAAAGGATTGTGGCAAAATCATTATGCATTGTTAGAATTAACACAGCCCTATTTAACCATTCCATCAGTATCTTCAAACAATTGATATTTTTACCAAGCTAGATTTAATTTATGCATATATAATGATGAAATAGATTCTTGCACTTCAACTACTTTATTTTCCAATTATTTTGTAATAAACATTTTAAAATACTGTTGAGATGACAGTATTTTATTTTTTGTTCTGACACTGATTCATTGCTGTTCAATAGGCATAACTGTATGTGTAGAAGAAAAAACCACCTTCTATTTACGTAACATTCCAAAAAAACTAAATTTTGTCATATTTGCATAGTTTCTAATAGATTTGCTGCTCATAAACAAAAACTAGAAAAATCTTTTAACAGTCAAAATTTTAACTGTGGGTGTAATCTGAAACAACCAAGAAATTTTTGACTACTATATTTTTAAAGTAATCAGGTGTGACAACTATTGCAGGATGAAGAAACTTCTAATTGCATTGTAATTAAGAAAATGCTTTTATACTTTAATCTTTCATGTCCCTTACAACAGAATATTATAATTAAATATTTTCTTTTTATTTTAGCATTTGTAATATATAATTTCTTGAGCTTGTGTTACGAGTACCTTGGTGGAGAAAGCAACATAATGGCTGAAATACGTGGGCAACCTATAAAGTATGTGAAAAATATCCGATACCTTTCTTAATTACATAACAGTTTTCAATTTATTTGAGTCTTGCGTATGCTATGGTTCATATTTATGGTATTAAAATGATAAAATATGTACAGACTCCTTGTAGAATGTGGAATGATAGACTCCTAGTTGAATGGAATGACATCTCATCCCATTTCAGATTCTTTATTTGAATTTTGGGATAACCATTCAAGTTGAGCAATGCTTAAATTTTGCACAATATAATTCTACAAAACATGAAATAAACTATAGTAAACTCCAGGGTGTCAAGATTTAAATCAACGATTAAAATCATGATTTTAATCAAATGATTAAAAAAAAAAATCATTGATTTAAATCACAACCAATCTTACATTTTTTATAACTAAGTAAATACACCCTAGAAAAATCACAGAATTTGTCAAATGCTTTGAACTTTCTGCACTCATGGTGATTTCAGCACTAATGGCTAGACCTCGTACAGATGAGCTTTTAAAAAAAATGTTTGGCACTGGACACTTGCAAATAATCTGAGGTATCTATGGACTAAGTAATCTGTTGAGTGTTGAGTCAGGGATTCTGCCAAACAGTAAAGTAAAAAATAAGTTGACATCTATTTAAAAGTTTTTACAATGTTCATGCATAATTTTATGTTATAAACAATAAAGCAGTAGGCCTACATCTACGTAAATGTCAAGACAGCCAAAGAAAATCCCCACAAAGTAGACTTAAACTACTTGTTACCCCTTTAATTGATTGACCAATGGCTTAGCTATAGTGATTTTTCAACTACTTTTTTTTTAATTGAGACATAAATACAAAATAACACAATTAATGTGATTAATAATATATTAAATAAAAAATTCAACTGAGCTTTCTATTTGAAAGGATTTATTGTAACACTATTTTAAACACTATGAACATCTTTTATTTTGCAAAATGCACCCTGAAACAGTCACCTTTCACTTTAAGAGTAGTGACCCGTAACAAATATTTATTTAATCAGACTAATTTAGTCTCACTTACACTTACTGATGCATTTGGTAACATGGTGATGTTTACTCAAGAAAAACTATGTAGGATGTCAACTTGCGTTTTAAAGTTAAACAAATGTTTTATCTTTTGCTCTTGTTTTGAAAATTCATTTTTTAAATGTATTACTATGTAACACACAATGATTTTTAGTAAAATAAATATTAATTTACCATATCACAAATTCTGATTGTTTACTTAAATAAATATTGGTTTACATGTCATGTCAGAAACTCAATTTTTTATTTAAAAAATTTATAGGCCCTACAGAAATTTAAATAAAAAAATCCGATTTTTGATTTAAATCAAATAAATCCGATTTAAATAAAATAAATCCGATTAATTGATTTTTTTAAAAAAATCATGATTTTTTTACACCCTGGTAAACTCTATAATAATACAATCATAAATACTTTTTTTATATTGAACCGTAATATTTTATGAAATCTGCTATATCACTCTTTTTTGCTTGTCTTCTGATAAATTTTAAGTTTGAGAACAGCAAAGAAAATTTCATTTTGTTTCTTTAGTATTGGGAGTTTAAAGGTCACTTGTTTTAACCAGCTGACCAGTCTTAGTGCAATAATATTTTCTGGTGTTTTTGTTGTTGTTGTTGTTGTTGCTTGGAATTAATTTTGTATTTTTAAATTTGGTCTAATGTTTAGATGTAAGTTGTGGTAACTACAAAATCAAGACATAAAAAGAAACTAGTTTATATGTTTAGAACAACTCTTTTTCTCTGCCAAGTTTAATTTTTCCATATTAAATGTTTATTATTTTAATCAATTTCAATTCCTTTTTACCACAACTGCATTTAAGTTCGAATAAAACAAATTTAAGCAGGATTTCGCGTTTATGGAAGAAATTCTAATGTTAAAAATATCCGAACTTACGACTTTTGAAACATTACAAATTCTTTGGCACAGTGACAGAAGGTCAAGGTTTATTTTGCGAATTGAAGCTATATCTAAGCAACTTATGTATATAAGTAAAGTTTGTTTTAAAAAATGATTTTTTTAGAAGAAACGCTGCAAATCTATTTACCATTTAAAAAATGGTAATAGGTTAACTTTGCTTTGTCTGTACTAAAAACACTCAATTTTAAAACTAGTTATTTTATTATTCATACCACATAATGGAATTTTCAAGAAAAAACGTTCGCTTTTAAACCAAACTTAGTGATAAATATCTTATCAAATTAATTTGTCATCTTTCCCTTGATAATTGCAAAATTCAAAAATAGTGCCACAAATAAAAAAATATTGGCAGGATTAATATAAATTATGATTGCAAGAGTATTCGTAGTAGATTAGTCATTTTTAAGAATTGAGTTGTGTAATTTTACAGGAAAAGAATATAACTTGGTTTTAATTAAAGTAAGTAAGTTAGTTAATTTTGATGTTTTTTTACAAATACAGGGGTGAAAATCTTCCGCGTTTACACGGATTTCCGTTTTTTTTAAAAAAAGATTTTTTGCCTTTTCTACAATTTTTTCTTTTGAATTAAATTATATCATGAAATTACAGCCAAAGAATAAATGTAAAAAAAAAAAAATAATAATGAAAGTGTGAATATGTCCTTACTTCAGGGATGAGATTCTTCAGACTTTTCGTAAAATTTTGAGAAAATGACCGATTTTTATAATTTTTTACGAAACCATTCCGATTTTTGCCTTTATTTGTCTTTGATAAACGAAAAATGCGCCAAATGAGACATATATCGCCAACGTTGCACTTCTAAGTTTTGCAAGCTGATAAGTCTTCCAAATTCCTTTTTGAAAAGAATCCTTTGTGAGAAGCTTATTAGTTTTATGGCAAACCTGGAGAACTTGGATTTAAACTAGTTAGCGTACGTTGTTGTATATTTCGTAGGTAAAGCTACGGTTTCCTAAAATAGCGGAGCTGTTATCTAGCGGACGTAAAACGTCATAATGCGTCGGAAAAGGTATAAATGAAATATTTAAAGTTGATCAGCTTTATGTGATTTTTCTTTCAACTAGAAAATAAGATGCTTGGTTATTTTGTCTTTTATGGCAACCTCCGGCAAGCAGAAAGTTTAAATTTTCATTTTGAAGATTCTAGAAAGTACTTTCAAAATCCGTTATAACTTCTTTCTTTGGCGACTTTAGAAGTGCACCAAGGCGGTGGCCACCATTTTAACCTTAGACTGCAGCTATATTTTGCAACAGAAATTTTCATAATGATGCTGCTTTTAAGGGCAATATTTATGATCTTTTTAATAAGTCAAATTTTGTTTTTTGGATAATACGAGTTATTATTTAAGTTTTATTTGATTTGAAGTTGATTTAATTAGAAAATAAGAATATTTATGGAAAAATATAAAGATATTTGAGATGTTGAAATTTTTTTTTTTTATGTATTCGAAAATAGTTTGTTTAAATTGAATAAGCTATATTTTTTTTTTACCACAGGGATACAGCTTCAGTCTACGTTTTTAGCGGTGGCAACGGCCTGCCCTTGGGGCACTTAAGTCGCCAAAGAAAGAATTATTTCAAATGAACCAATGAAATCAAACGCAGTTTAACGGAATTTAAAAAAACTTTCTGGAATATTCAAAATGAAATTTTTAAACTTTCTACTTGCCCAGGTTGTATTAAAATCCACAATAACCGTTATGCAGATGGGTACCTCAACCTGTCATAACTTGCTACTAGAAGTGCCCCAAAAAAGCGCCAAGTCCGTTGCCACTGCTATAAATATAGACTTAAACTGTACCATTTTTATTTTTGGTGTCTTATTTTTTTTTTCATATAAAATTTATGCTATTTAATAAAAATAGTACGTTTTTTTCTTTTCTTTTGTAACATCATTTTTATTTCCTGTTAATTTCATTTTTGTATCAAGGTTTTGGAAAAATTGCAACTATTAAAAATATCTCACGATTGGTGAGATGTTCAAAAATATTCTTAAAAACAACATTTTCAACTTCATGCAACTTATTTATACTAATTTTAGAGTTGCCAAGATATTTCTTCTCTTTTACAAAATTTAAGTTTACACGTAAGGTGCCCCTCCCCCTTTTCCAAAGACAATTTTCATTGTTTATAGTGGACTTTGTAGAGCTTTTATGCTAAATAATACGCAAAAATACATGCTTATCATAAACACATATTCTGTACTAGTGGCGCAGCCATGGGAGGTTATGGGTTAACTTCTCCATACTTCCAAAAACAAATTTTATTTTTTTAGTGGACTTTATAGTATTTTATCAGACTAAAAATTTGCCCCCCCCCCCGTCCCCCCCTCAGAACAAATTTATGGTATAAAAAGTACACACAAATATAGTATTCTTATTCAGCTATTTTTTTAGTTCAAAATAACGCTGCATATATTTTCCTCTTTTTTACATTTTGACTGTTTTCACCCCTGCAAATATGTAGTACATATTTAGCCGATAATTGTATTTTACTTATGTTTTTGATTTTACATCAGGTTTCAATATTCAGACAAAATGCCTGCAGAACAATTGCAATTGATTGGAGTTGTGTTGCAGAACACTGAATATAATTCTGCACCTGTGCTACTATGCTACTAATACATTTTTTCTCCATACAATTTAGGCAAAAAATATTCTTTAAATCAAAATGACTCGCGTAAAAAGATAATGAAATATTTGTTTTGAACTC
The DNA here is from genome assembly GCA_947359465.1 of Metellina segmentata. NCBI lineage: Eukaryota > Metazoa > Arthropoda > Arachnida > Araneae > Tetragnathidae > Metellina > Metellina segmentata. Next base: position 67,931,239 of record OX375878.1, read on the forward strand.
ATGTTAAATCTAATTTGTGCAAAAACAGAATTTTAATGTGTTTCTTATATCTATCTCTAAAATATAGTATCGCTAAAAATAATTGTGAATCAATTTATTTGTTAGAAAAGCACATTTTAATACCTGTAATGGTTTGCCAAGTTGAGGTTGCTTAGCAGAATTTGTGGTTGCTCAGGATATGAACAGTGACATTCTTTTAATTCCTTCTCAAATTTGTTTGAAGGGAATAAATAATAACTTTATATTTAATTTTATGTATGTATTTATTTACAGAGCTCTTTCTGTGTAATTCTGATTTTTCAAATATCATTTATTGAAAATGATTCTTCTTCTTTGTCTTAAAAGTTGTAGTATTGTAAAAAAGTATCATCAGTTTAGATGTGTGTTTTCATATTTCAGTTTCATTGTGTGCAATTTATATTTCTCACATTAATATTTTTTAAAGGTCCAGTTTTCTCTATGGAACATGTTGTCTGAGTGGGAAAACATACACAATCGGTATTTTGCGATTTTGTAAGCAAGTAAGTTAACTTTCTATCAATATTTCTTGTATGTTTTATTAAATTACTTGATGCTTTAATTAAATTATGTTCTAGAAGCAGAGTGTGATTTATTTGATTTAAATTAAATTGAAAAAATTTATTGAAAAAACCCATCATAATCTGCAGGGTTCCCACGGGTCAGGAAAAAGCATAAATTTGTCAGAAAATTTAATTTAACCCAAAAAAATCGGGGAAAATTATGAATTTTCATTTAAAACCGGGGAAATGATTGGTCATGGCTTGTCAGACACTCTGGAAAAAAAGTAGCCAGTAAGATTCAAACAGTTTCGAATCACTTTATTTTATGAATTAAATTTTTCAACCGCTTTTAAATGAAACGGCTAATATTTAACAGGTAAAAAGTTTTGTTTCATCCACTGGCTTAAATTGAAGAATTTCACGCTTATGATACATTAAATTGCAAATTGATTTTTAAATCAAAGATGTTGGATTATTTGAATAAGTTATTTTAATGCAAAATTACTTGTTCTTTGTGTATTAATTTTTACAGCGTATAATTCTTGTATTGGTTTTTATTATTGGCTATTGAATGCCAATTTATTTCTTTGTTTTTCTCCTTTAAAATGTCATGAATTGCTTAAGTATGACCTGGAATTTTGTAAAAATTTGTCTGGAAAAGTCAGGGAACTTTATTTCTGAAATAGACTGGGAACCCTAAATCTGGTTAAGATAGTCATGAAAACCCTATCAAGAAAATATTTCCTTTTTAAAAATTTTAATATTTAAATTTCTTAGCAAGATCTTTATTGTCTGTTTCATACTTAATTAGTATATTTGGTGTTTTAGCTGATTGATTTTTGTATCTGAGCAACTAAAATTGCTACTAAATTGGGGTTTAAAAGGAGACTTGCTAGAATTTTAAAAAAATTACTTCTACTATCTTGCAAGTAATTTGGTTGTGGCAGCTCTGTAATGATCAAGATTTTTCTTTTTCCTGCCTACAGTCTGCATGTTAAGTTAAAATGTTGAAAATATTTTTACAAATACAGAAGTAAAAGTGGGTAGAGTAGATGGTTTTATGAATGGCTTCTTTTCTTAGCAAACACCAAGGGGAAAAAATGAGTTTCCCCATTACAAAGAATATATTTGAAAACAATATTTTTGCAAAAAGAAAATTAAAAGCATCTTTCTCTTGAATTATTACTAGCATGATAGTAAGTGGATATTTTGCTTTTGCAAATATATGCTAGTGTTCAAAATTAACAGAATTTTCACTTCTGAGTGATTATCTCCGGAAGTACTGTACATCTTTAATGAAATTAGTTATGTACATCATCAATGCAGGAAGGTCTAAAACAGGTTATAATATTGATGCAAAAAGGACTTATTAGGATTATGGGCCCCTCCTACAGTTTTCAGCTCTTACAATGCACATGAATTCACACTGGAAATTAGGCTGTGTATGAGTCCCTGTGGCAGTCAGTCCTGCTCCTCAAACAATGCTGTATTCAGGTCCTAGACGGTTCTGGGAGGGGATAGCGAATAGCAATTGCCCACCCAAGAGCGTCCCAGATATGCTCTATAGGGTTTAGGTCTGGAAAACTGGCTGACCAATCCATGCAACTAATATTCTCACTTTCCAGATATTTGCCAATCATACGAGTCCCATGTGAATGAGCGTTGTTGTCCATAAAAATGATTGTCCCAGCAGCACCCTTGAAAAGGCAAACATAAAGCTCCAATATCTGAACCCTATACCTCAAAGCAGTCACAGAACCTCTGTCAAAGACATGGAGGTGTGTGCACCCACCCCCCACGGATCCCTGATCCAAAGTCGATGTTCTCTGCACCATGCTAAAGGACTCCCCTGTGCGCAGATGTGAACGGGATGCAAACAGTAGGTCTTCTTGCAAACAGACATCTCTCATGTAGCCTCCTGGAGACAGTAACCCTTGTAACGGTTTCCTGTGGCTACATGAAGACCACAATTGAGCTGAGAAGCTGTTGCACTTCTGTTACACATTGCTGTAATGGACAAATATTGATCTTCATTGCCATTGTGGCACTTGGACAACCAAGCCCAAGCTTTTTCTCTATGGATTCTGTGTCCTTAAACTGTTTCCATAAGTTGGTTACAACGCTGGACGTTACATTTGCATACAGCAATCTGCACTTGGGATTTGTATTTTTAAGATTTGTATTTTCGCTTAAAAGCATTAATTTTACCTTTCGTTCTGTACCTTTTCGAGTTATTCAACAAAATATTCAAATTCTCTTAAGTTTGAACACCTTTCTAGTTTTAGGGACCTGAACTTATGTCCTAATATTTGTATGGTTGAGATCCAGTAATCCTCCACCACAAGGGTTAAATATTACAAGTATACCAATAGTATTATTTCTGCATTACTTATATATGAAGCAAATAGTGTTTTGCAAGGCCCCAATAATTTTTCAAAGTTGGTGCAATTTTCAATCAATGCTATTATCTCTAGTGACCTCAAAGTAGGGAAGCAGGCTGATTTCAGCAAAAAATTGTCATTCTTCAGATCTTTGAGTAAAAGCAAAATTGTAAACGTCTATGTATGAAATAACATGTATTGTTGCAGGTTATTCATTTTCCAATATTATTGTTAAACTAAGTAAGAAAAAAAGAAATGTTAAAGTTTAATTTTTTTATGGCATTCTCTGTCTGACAGTGTTAGTAATCAAAGAAAAAGAAAAGATTAAATTAAGGACGCAGAGAGAAGAAGGCTATTGTTAGCTGTATATGATGTTTCTAGAGAATGGGATTTTTCATTTTCTTTCATCTAATTGAAATAAAGCTCTGTGTTTTTATTGCAATAACAGACTTGAGAAAACTTGAATATCTTGTTGCAATCATTTACAAAAATGCATGCAATAAATAAAACAATGAAAAAACTCATGAAAATTTTAAAGCCTGTTACAATAAAACAAGATTAGCAGCTCCTGGATATTTTGTGTCAGATTCCTTCATGGTTACAGAAAATTCTGATCTAATTATTGGATCAAGCTAATGCCATACACAAGTTTTCTGTGCTTTAATAATTCAACCAAGAATTATTTGATTTATTTGGCCCATCCTTATATAAATATATACCTGGTTACCAGCATAAAATAGCAATAAATAGATATCTTAAATAAATGTACTATATGAATAATCCTCTTGCAAAATGTCTTCTCTTTTTTGATGTGTTTCTGTAGTTATTTACTCAGGACATCATCCTCATAGAACGTTTTATATACATATTGATATATAAATTCGTAAATATCATTTCAGATTTTTGTTTATATTATTTTTTATTACAGGCTACTCTACAATTTTGTGCAGTTAAACCTCTGATGTCTGTTATAACTTTGATATTGCAACCTTTTGGCAAATATTCAGATGGTGATTTCAGGTATGTCTTATACTTCATATTGCATATTAAAATATGTAAATTTTAATTAAAATATATAATTTTTAGGTAGAAATTAAACATTTAGTGTTTGCATCACCCATATTGATTTTTCATGTCATATGAATAACATTGTCACTTGTAACTTTTTATTAACAATGTGAAATTTATTAACTATTTAATATTATTTATTAAATATTGCTTATTAGAGAAGCTTAATGAATGATAAACGAAACAAAGATTGCTCTCACTAACAATACAATAAGCTTTTATTGATATCAGTCCAAAAGCAATGAGGCTGATCATTGAACTTTCTCCTGTCCCATCATGCATCTCAATTGCTCTTGCATATGATCTGACTCTTCTGAATTGATCAAATGCACATGTTTCAATATTATCTAAGTATGAGCATGAGTTATATTAAAATCCTTTAATCTTTACTATTATAAAAGGAAGTGTTTATGTGTATGTGGACTGTTGTGACGAATCTATGGCACATACAGTAATGAGATTTAGCACACAGGTAGTTTTTAAATTCGAACTTTGCACAAAAATTCAAATTTAATTTAAAACATTTTAAAATGAATTTAATGAGGTATTTAATTATTATTGTTTTCTATGGAATGGCAACAGCTAACAATCTAAATCCATTTGATTTCGCAAAGGAACAATTTATCAGCAAACTAAAAATACAAATAAAGTTTTAACTGAGTTCTTTTTTCTCTCTCCTAGATTGTTAAAGGTAGAGTAAAAATTTCAACGGATTTGAAATCTGGAAAATTTTACATTACATTGATACCTAAAAATATGATTTTCTTTAAATAAATATTTTATATTTTTTTCAATGCTAACGCCGCTTTGCAGAATAACCTTCGTTTCATTCGAGAAATCATAGATTTCATTTCCTGCGCTCATCAAAACAAGTAAAAAACATTTTGACTGGAATCGTTTAGTTCATTTTTGTAAAATTGGTATCGTTAAAGACAGATTGAGAATTTTAATGGATTTGAAATCTGAGGAAAATTTTACACAAGATCAATGCTTTTCTTTTATTAAATAATATTTCAATTAAATATCTATATTTTCGCAACAAATTGTGACTTTATGCTGATTGAATTTCTTTGCAATTGGAATTTCGCTGCATTTGACAATGACAAGGCCATAATAGCATTGCCCATGGTGTTGGTTTGTGAAGCAAACCCTAGTTCATGATATTCCTAATTTGGTTTGCTTGCAAACCAAATTGGAATTTGCAGGGAATTCATTCCAATAACTACGAATTTCCTTTTGATTTGTGGGTTAGTGAGCAGTGGTCACACCTGACCCCCCCCCCCCCCTCGAAAAGAATGACCACACCTGACCCCAAGAAAGACCCCACAGGCAGCGTAAGCCTTGAAGAAGATCGAGACCCTACTGAGAGGTACAACTAATTTAGACCCTACTACCTGGCTCTTTGATCCTCTGTTAAGAATATACCCCCACCCTTGTTGGACCCTTCCCCATTTATAAACTTTCCCAATTTAAGGATGCGTCTTTTATTTTTCTTGTCTTGCCTGCTGATGTGAAATCTGAAATGTTCCACCACCTAGGATTGAAAAAATATGTTGAGAATGTCTGATTTCTAAAATTTCATAGAGGCCAAGCCAGGCTATAAAAATTTTAAAAGAACAATTATAAAGTGTTAGAATGAATATATGGGTATTTGACAACCTCATGATTTAGAGGAAAAATTAACTTGAAATGTTCTGAAATCTTTCTTGATGCTAAATGAAATTAATTGCAGCAATTCTTATGATGGATGCATTTTGTATGTAACATAGAATAAATTAAATGAGTTAGCAAATTGTATGTTCGATAAATTGTTGAGTATCTTCGTGCATTTTCCAATTTCTAATTATTTGATAATTCGTTAATCTACATACGTTTTCTGTTTTTTACAGGCCTGACAGTGGATATCTCTATATCACAATCATTTATAACATAAGCATTACGTTGGCACTTTATGGTCTTGTTTTATTTTATTTTGCTACTAAAGAACTCCTATCACCATATGAGCCTGTATGGAAATTCTGTACTATAAAATCGGTCATCTTTCTTTCTTTCTGGCAAGGTTTGTATGCTTTGGTATTTGCATAAGTAAGTTCCTTTTAAATAGTTGGAAAAAAAATGCGTTGGATTATACCTTAGAGCTTTCGGGGATATTAGAGTAACATTTGTTCATTCTTGCATGAAATGTGTCATTGAAATATAATAATTTTCATAGTTCTTGAATCTAATATTTTTCATTGGTTGATATAGTTAGCTGAATTAAATTGGCTTGCTCTATACCACTTATTACTTCATGTTTAAAATAATCATTAGTTGATATCAAAATTTGAAATTTACTTTTTATTCTTCTATAAAATTTTTAAAAATGTTAATCAAATTAGTGAGTTTAATAATATTTGAATCATAATGGGTCCTGACCTAGATAAGAAATTGTTTTATTTAAATAAATTGAAAAACTTGTTTGCATTCAGTACAGGATAAGAATGTTCTTTTTTCTGCTGAAAATCTACTTCCCTTCTAAGATACTCTTTAGAGATAATATTGAGAACTCACAAAAACACGTGTTCCCCATCACTGTTCAACATGTGTCATTCTCAAACCTGTTTACGCTAAAATAACTTTCTAACTTTAAATTTTTAAATGTTTGTGTGTCAACATGACTTATTGATACAGCTATGATAATATTTATATTTTGTATTTGTAGGTGTTGTTCTTGCTATTTTGGAGAGGTGTGGTGTAATATCATCCATTACCAGTTCAAGTTCTGGAACAGTTTCTGCAGGCTATCAAAATTTTTTGATCTGTATTGAAATGTTTTTTGCTTCACTGGCCCTTAGATGCGCCTTTCCTCACACTGTATACATGACTGGATTTCAAACTGATGGTTACGGCAGATCAGTAACCATGCAAAGTATATCTAGTAGTTTGAAGGTTTGTTACTTTTCTCCAAAGGCTGTAAATGTTTATAAATATATCAGGTTTTTCTCTCTATATTAAAAAAAAGTTGCTGCCGCAGGATTGAAAACTGTGTTGTTTAGCTCGATTCTTAGACGGTTTCCCGAGAAAGTACTGATCGGAAAAAAACTTAATTAACATGGTTTGTTCTTAATTGTATTCCCTGGACAATTATTAACATCTTTTTCCAATGCGGTTATTAGTTTAGGGTTTATTAAGTGTTAAAATTGAAGAAGCGAAATTTCTTCTGCGAGTGAGCAAAACACATACAAATTTTCAGTCTTCAGCCGTGAGTTTTTTTTAAAAAAAAGTACCTCTGAACGTAAATTTTTGCAGCTCTTCGAGTTTTTTTAGAAATTTCAATTTGGTTCTTGATAATATTTTTTTGAAATTCGGGAAAAATCGGGACATTTTTGTTACTTTTTTTTTAAACTGCCGAAATATATCTTATTACTATTAGTTTTTAATTTTTCGATATCATCATACAAAATTCGGAATATTTGGATAGTTTCGCTACTTTTTATTCAAACCGTTATATCTATAGCAAAAACCATTATTTTTTAAATTTGAGAACATCACTGAATACATTACATTACACTCTTTCTTATGGTACAATTATTTTTCAAATTGGTTAATAAATAAAATCGATGCAATTAAAAGTTGGTCATACAATTTTCGAAACTTTCAGATCGTAATTTCCGATACAAAACTAAAACTGTCAAATCTATATCGTATTATTATTAGTTTTTAATTTTGAAAATATCGCAGTATACCTCAGAATGTACTCTTTCTTACGGTACAATTATTTTAAAAATTGATTCATAAATAAATTCGATGCAATCAAAAGTTGGTGGCACAAATTTCGTTTTTATTTCGCGGAGCATATGAGGGTTGTATTTTTTACTATCGTGTTTGCCAGATATCAAATTTATTGTAGCAACAATTGCCATAAAAACTATTTCTTTTTATTTGGCGACGAAAGAGGCTCGCTTTTTTCTGTCTGTTCTCAGACGGTTTACCGAGAAAGTACTTAGTACAGATCGTAAAGTTTGGACAGTAACACGGTTTACTTAAAATTGTACAGGGAACAAGATGTAGAAGATTTTTTAATCATGCGGCTATTAGTTTAGGGTGCATTAAGTGTTAAAGTAAAAAAAGTGAAATCACTTGCGTAAGAGGTATTGGTTTGCGAAGCAAACCAAACGGGGTTGCTTAGCAATTCCCGGGGGTCGACGAGCGTAAGCAATCAGGGGGCGAAGCCCTCGCTGTGACGTCATGAACCGGAAAGTGAAATTAGGATAATACTAATTATTCAGATAGTTTCACTCTGCGAAAGGAATGTTGGTTTGCGAAGCAAACCAAATGGCATATGTAAAAGGAGTGTGCGTAGCAATCCCCGGGGGTTGGCGAGCGGAAGCGAGCAGGGGGTGGAGCCCCCTAGTTCAACATACATTTTTTTATGCAGAATATGTCTACCTTTTGAAACTAGGGTACCAGGATTATTCGAGTGTCACGAAAAGCCTAAGTGCGAATAATTTAATATCTTGAAATATATATATGTCACATAAATCAATAATATCGCATTCAAAGGAGCATTAAACAGAAAGTTGTAGGCTCATTGATCTCACGTTGATGCAATTGCAGCACAGTGGAGAGTCTTGAAAATGCACACTGCCACTCATATAAATTTAGTCTAGTTCGGTCTTCTTTGTGTGAGCACAATTTGTGAGGTGTCATTTGTTTCATCTAATTGCACTTTATAAATAATAGACATAAAACGTAACTATTTAATACTTGTTTATAAGATATTGGACTTCAAAGTGTGGAAAGTTTGCAAAATTTTCAGAATGTCCAAATATATATGCATAATAAACACCAGAAAGTTATAGAAACCCATTAACAGGAAAAAGATCGGGAGATGGGCAATCCAAGAAGATCCAGACATCCAATGCTGAGCGTCAATGGGCTCGGAAAGAGCCCATTGTCGCTTGTTTCAAAGTTGAATCGTTGCTCCGCTCGCATAATTAAGTCTAGCTCTGGCCTCATTTCTGCAAGGATGACCTTTGCGTTTTATAATAATAAGAAAAACCTAAGTATTTAATACTTTAGATATCGGATTTCAAAGTGAAGTGTAATAAAACCATAGATTCGTCAGGACTTTGTGGGCAAGAAACAGACAAACACTTCCTTTTATAATAGTAGAGATGATTATGTACTTTTTATAATCGAATGATGGAGTTCAACCCATTGAGGTTGGTAATGAGGCACAACCCCTACAACATTAGCAGCAAATGCACCAATTGTGACATCAGATTTCCCACAGTCCTTAAAAGTCCTTGAAAATTACAGAACTTGGTGAAAAGTCCTTGAAAGTACTTGATTTTTTTTAAAAACTTGTACATAGTTGTGTAATTTTGTCTTGCATTAGAACTTGTCCAGACTAATTTTCCTCCACAGCAGGTGCGGCATTATGAATGAAACTGGTGTTTTGCGCTTTGACACTGTGATATACTAATAATGCTACATCTAGATCGTCCATTTTTCACAGTATTCTGTACGTCTAAGTTGACACCTCTGGTCTCCGTTAAGACGGCCGCCTTGTCATGCCTGCCGCATCATGACGTATCTTTGGTCGCTAGATAACTGCACTACTTTCTTAGGAAACCTTAACTTTTGTAGTCAGGACGTCATTGGAAATCAGGCACACATCCAAAGAAATGAAGCCAAATTCTCATTGCAAAAATATAAAAATTGCAATTGAAAAATAAATTTTTTAAGAAAATCACACTTAAGATATCCTTCTGTTGTAAAATTTTCTGCAGATTTCATGTCCTTTGAAATTTTTTCTCTATCTTTAACGATTGCAAAGATGGAAACTTAAACTAGAGAATAAAAAAGCCTTAACACCAGTCATAACTTTTGTTATGTTTCTCAAACAAATAAACCATGACAGCCGTCTGTAGCAGGCAATGGACGACAGCAAAATGGAGATTGTGTCGTGTAGATCAAACCGTGTTTAAGCTCCCATACTCTTTGTGCCACCCAAAGAATTTATCGTATGATATTTTATCGCATGACCTAAATCGATATGTGTGCAAGTAACCTGGTAGTTAGCATTGAGACAAGAAGCCCACTTTGCAACAAAAAAAATCACTGGTTCTCGGAGGAAAGAAAATCCAAATTATAACCAAAATCGATGATAACCTTCCTCTTTTTTGAGTATCAGTAGTTTAAAAAAAATTGTCATATATATATATATATATATATATATATATATATATATATATATATATTATTTATTTTGACCTTGTTTAATCCTATGACTTGCAATTACAACTGCCTCATTCATATTAACCTCCAAGAACCCAAATCTGAATTTTCAAAATTTCTCGTAATAACTGCAATTTGAATTGTAAAGTAATACCTATATGCATCCCAACTTGCAAAATAATACATTTTAAAACGTAAAAAATAACTAATATATTGTACTACTCAGACCATTTGTTCTAAGTATGGTAAGAGATTAAACACTCTTTACATTAATGCTATATTGCACCTCACAGTAGGGATTTTTGTGACACCACAAGATATGCCTTGTTAATAGTCAAATGTTAAAAATAATAAAAAAAAAAAAAAAAAAACAATCACACATACAGCTGTCTTAATTTATCTAAAAGTTTGTCTGTTTCCCAAAGTCTTGAATTCTATGAAGAGCATTTCTATTTAAAAACTACTCTTAAAAAGTACGTATTGCTTGAAAAATATTATGATTTAATGTTTTCTTTTTAATTTTCTTTCTTTTCACATTTTCTGCCATTGAAAAATTTTGAATTTAATTGTATTGTGATCATTTTATTTGAAAACACCCATTTTGAGATAAAGTGGTTGAAGCATAGTCATGGATTTTTAAATTTTTGCAATGGATAGACTTGATAGTGAAACCCATAGATCTGAATTACTTAAACATTGTATTCAATATTAGATGATATGCTGAAATTTAAAAATTAAGTCAATATCACAAAATGGCAGCCATCTTGGATTTGCCACTCAATGTATTAATGGCTCTAACTTTAGAACTATTAGTTGAAATTTAGTAAATTTGGAACAAAATCGGAGCCACTTATTTCAGGAGTGAATACACACTACAAAAGCAATGGAAAATTTACATTCCAGTGGGTTATTTTGCCTGTAAAGTGAAAAATATCACTTTTAAAAACAGACATTGAAGGGCTATAGAAAAATGAACCCTCTTACTTTTCAGAAGTATTAACTAACATACATACTTTAATCTGACAAAAATTCAGAGAATAAAATTTTGGCTTCTAAATAAAAGCTATTTTAATAGTTTTTATTTAGCAGTAATAATTATAATAAGATTTTATAGTATAATTATGTGTTACAAAATTACAGTGAAAAATTGACCATAGCTTTAAAAACAATAATCAAATTTGATTTTGTATAATTCACTATTAGAGTTCTCAAGTTAGTGCCATTTATGTAGTCAGAGTGCGAAAAATCCAAGATCATTTTGTAAAATTGACCATTTTTTAAATTCCTGTATCAGCTACTATTGGATAAAATATTTAAATAATTGAGATATATGGGTTTCACTGCTACGCATGTCTATGGTAAAAATTTGAAAAAGAATCTGAGTGGTGCAACACTCTCCAGGTGTCCCCATGTGGAATGACCCATCATATTATTGTAACATCTGATAAAAATGGACTGTTATTTTAAATTATTGAGTTGTGTTATTTGAATACATTTTGCCTTTGGAAATAATTCAAAAGATTGATTAAATTATTGTCAAAAACTGTTTTTTCCCACCAATACAGGGTGGTAACAGAACCTGGAAAACCGGGAAATCAGGGAATTCTCAGGGAACTTTTTAATTCTGGAAAAATCAGGGAAATCTCAGGGAAAATTTCCAAATTTTACAAAAAATCAGGGAAATTTTGACAGCTTAAGCGGCTACTATTATCGTTTGTCCTATAAAGAGATGCACTATTACGAGTACTTTTGAGAATCGAATAAATCGTATTCGCCGAAATTGTAATTCGAATAAAGAACCGTGGCGTCGAATTTTTAAACACCGAGAAAACCGCCACCGCCGTTTTTTACGCGGCTGCAGCGTTTTGTCGCCTTGAGGCTAGTGATACAACTGGTGGTATACAATTTGAAATTTGTGTAACTTATGATGTTTTTTGTGTATTAAATTAGTTATTTTGGTTTGCAATTACATTTTTGTAGAATTTTTTATGTATATTTGCATTTGGTTTTAATGAATAGTATGATAATGTAGGGTCAGGTGTAAAATGTTCATAATCAAAATATTTAGAATTTTTTCTCCATTTTTTTCAATTGCAATTTAAGAGTTGTTCTATTAAGGTTCCAACCCTTACAATAAAAAAATACAAAATATTTGTGAAGAATTATCCTTTTACACCCTCTGACCTTAAATATTTAAAAACAGTGTTGTGTGGATACTGTATATCGATATCAATCACGGATTACAACATTTCTTATGGGAACTGTTAAATCATGGAAATTGTTGTGAGACTATCAGGGAAATCATGGAAATATCAGGGAACTTTTTTTCAAGAATTTTGTTGCCACCCTGCAATATGCTCACTTGAATATAATTTTTGTACTGAGATGAATTAATTTTTCTATAAATTAGACATTTTATACTTATTTACATCTGAAGGTGATTGTGGAAATGTTATATAAATGTTAGTTTTCTTGTAATGTAATTAAGTAATATTTAATTTACTTCAAACATTTATAACAGAATAATTTATTTTTTTCTTTCATATAGGAGACCATTAATCCTAAAGACATAATGAATGATGCTATACATAATTTCCATCCTCAGTATCAGCAATATACTCAGTACACTGCACCACCTCCACCGTTACCAGGAATGAGTGGAGATCACCAAGCAAATAGTACTGTTGATCACAGTTCTAACGGCAAGCACATGGGTGGTAATACGGCCAACACACAGGTTGCTCAAGTTCCTCTACAATATGGAGAAAAGATTCTACTTCTTAGTTCTGATGATGAGTTCCAGTAAGAAGTTGTTTAATGGTGAGCTAAAATTTGATTTAATTTATCTGAAGTAACTATAAGGGGTTTGGGATATTTTCTATCAAAATTATACCATGGTTTATTTATACATCTACAAGAACCGAATTATGCAACAGCATTAATGGAATTGTTGCAAGGATTTAAAAATCCTGCCTCAACCATGCTATAAGGACGTTGTTTGGAACTGTAGAGTTATGTTAGAGTGACGGACCAACTTGTTTCTTATGTCTTATTTCAAACATGTATGAACAAGTACTATATACATATTTACAATAGATATGTTAAAATGGGGAATATTTCCCGCTAGAGAGCCAAGTCTCATACATGTTGTTCCGATGAAAGCTGCAAAAGTTCTGCTTGCGGCGCACTTCTCAGCAGGGTCACATGACCGACTGCTACCAATCGGCGCGTGCTCGGACAGACGTGATGTAGTATTAAGTAAAATAATTTTAAGTTCCCTGAAATAATCAGTACAGGGGACACAGCATCCTAAAATTGTGAAGATTGTTTTATTATCATTTATTAATTATAAAACTTGAAGGAATTTGTGTGCAAGATTTTATAGCTGTTGCTATGTTATTTAACGAGATATTAAAGGTTTTTTTTTATTGAATGTAAGGATCAAAAGCATTTAAAACTTCAAAGTGATTTTACTCAGATTTTATTTCTCATGACTACAGTGTATTTATAATTCTTTGGCTTTTATTGTAATTGATGTAGAAATATAAAACCTTTTCACTGTTTATTGCACTATATTTGATAATTGTGCATGGAATATGGATTTGGAAAACGTGTTTTGCTGTTTTTCAATGTTGGTTACAAAAATATTTGTGAAAAAATAAATAAATGGTATATGTAATCCCATGCACAAAATTGTGGGGAACCATTCATATAAGGTAAATAAATAAAATACTTGAAAAAAAATTTAATTGGCAGATAGAGTAGGATGAAAATATTGATATATTTATATAGAAATTGGAATTTTTAATTATTGTGCGAGTGAAAAAAGGATTTTTTTCTTTTGTAATGTATATTTAATGTGTATTGGAATAAGGCACACTAAAAAAGTTTGAATATGATAACAAAAAGTATGTTCAAAGGGTACTGTATCCCCCTTAACTTGACAAAATTTAAACCTCAATTCAGCTGTTCAAATTAAATTCGCTTATCCAAAATTTGCCACCTGATTCTTAAAATATGGCCTGTTTAATTTTTGAATTTTCAAGGCAAAATGTTTACAAATTACAAAACATATTCAAAAACAATATTTTAAAATTCACGGCAAGCAAAAGTTGTGCTGTAATTTTTGCTGTGTGCTAGAAAAGATGATTTTAAAAGTTTTAATAGCATGTTTTGGTTGTAGCTGAACACATGGATAATGTTACAACTATTAAATCAAAAGTAGCCATTAATAAAATAATCTATAAGGCAAAGAAGAAAAAAACTAATTGAAAAATTTAAGTTAAAAAAAGTTGTATGTATATTTCTTTTCCATTTATTTTATAGCAAATAAACTCGTTTTAAGCACACAAAAAAAATTCAAGTGGGGTGTTAATTTAATATTTCATAAGTATATTTGGTTTTCTTTTTTAAGCATTTACTTAGTAAGTTATCCATTCTAATATTGATTCTCTGAATGCCATGCATGCTCAATTTCATTATATGAAGAATGTATCAAGGATTGAAAGGAACTGGAATATAAATTAATTACAATTTTTGCTTGAGCTTGGCAAATTGAATAATATATCAGTTGACTTGTTTTCTTTGTAAATTTTTTTTCTAATTTACGTAACTAGTCAATAAAAAAAGGGTTTTTAAATGATTAAATTTTTTTTAAACTTACCTTTAAAATATAAATGTATATTTTATAACGATTCCAATTTTTGTACAAGTAAAGACTGGACAAAGTTTGGATACTATATTGTATTTTGTGTTCAGTTTCTCTTCTAAAGTGTACTCAAGTTATTTTGTTTAAATTTCAGATTTTACATAAGTGAAAAAATATTTCAAAAGTGAAGTTCAACTATGGTAAATGCTGGTTCCTGGTCCATCTCAATTTGTTTGCTGCATTGTCAATTATTTTGTGACAGTCTGATTCTCTACTATATCTTTCATACTTATAATTTTCAACTTTTGAAATTTGCATGAATAAAATAATAGGCATCATGTATTTCAGGACAATCTCACTATATAGGTGTCAATTCTTTAATTCATGTAGGTGTAGTAGTGTAATGGAACTATATTAAGGTTTCATGGTTAAAAACACAAGTGATTAATCATAAAAAATGAAGCTGTCTTTTCAAGTGAATGGAGTATTTTCTTATATTCATTACTCCAAAACCTTCCATGTGCCTTTGTTAAATATGCCCATTTGAAGTCCAGAGTTTTGTAATGGTGCCAGAAATGTTTTTATCTTTTGCTTGTTAATGAATTCCATTTTGAAGTAATAAATGTTCATTTGTCCTCAATGTATACCTCATCTACCATTCTCTTACTTTTCAACTTTTGTAATTTTTATTACTTTCTAAGATGCACTTGAGATTTTATGCTTAGATTTACCTAACACATCCTGCCATTTCTGTATAACTTACTTTTATGTATGATAGTTATTTACTACTTTTGTGTACTTGCTTAATTCATCGAAATATTGATTTTTATGGATAATCTCTATTTACATTAACTAAATGTATGAAATTATTTTATTTAAAATATATTTTCTGTTGAGAATTAAATTTTCCTGAGCCAAATGGGGTCTGGGTTTGAGATTGGAGTAATATCTTACAACGATGAGAGAAAAGCACTTATCTAAATGGGTTTTCATTTTTTATAAGCATGTACAAATTATTTACATTAATTGTTTTTCGGATTTACAAAATAAAGACTGAAATGAAAATAAAAGAAATATATATATATATAAACTCTTAAAAAAAGAATTGCTTTGTGTTATTTGTCAAAAAACTGTTCCTTGTTTTCGTGGTACAAATTTTAACCATATTTTAACTTTTAACTTTAATTTTGATTCACAAGTGCTACATGTTAATTTAACCAGTTACTTTAAGAAGTTAAAACTTCTTTTAATTTTCATTAAAACGTTTCCAGAAAACAGTTTAATACCAAAATAATTTTGTTTTTGTGGGAAATCTGGATTTCCTCTCTGGGAAACACCTTAATCACAGTTTTACCACACACCACAATTTTAAGTATGTGTTCATTAGTTTAAGTACTAATTTTTTTTTTTAATTTCTTAAAAAGTTAAACTGTAGCAATTTGTTACAAATCTTAATAATTTGTTACAAATTATTAAGAGAGAAAAGGCTTATATAAGGTATATTCATTAGTGAGGGCATTTTCTTTGAAGATTTATCTCAATATGAGGAATTAACATTTTTTGAAATTTAAATTTCAAGTTAATATATTTTTTTATTTAAAGTTTAATTTGGCCAAGCTGCAATTGGGTGCTTTTCTCATGTTTATTTTTTATTTCTAATAAAATACTTAATTTGTATCATGTTGATTAAAAACTTAATTTAAAATATTTTACATAATAATCATTATATGCTTTAGTTTACGATATACTTGTTCGATAAAAAATAATAAATGCTTTACATATTTTCTTACCGAAAATCCTTGCAGTCTAAAATTGAACCAGTTAAATGACATGTTACATAATACAGTTGAAGTAATTTGTTTTGGTATTCATTGAACCAAATAAATATTCTAATAGAAATGTGTTTTAAATAGTTTTACTTATGAATTTTCAGTTTGCAATTTAAAACTACCATTGCTAACAAATTTTAATAATTCATATATGTATATACTTTAAAAGCATATATAGGAGTGAAATGAAACATTTACGTTTGGTATGTAACACATGCTTGCACAAAAAAAAGGATCACACTGTATATAGTAAAATATTTCTGTATATAAAAATTATGTTGGATCACATTTATTTTATAAATGCTTATAATAACATGTCATCCATTGCACTGACCCAAACTACTCCTGTGTTTTGAGTATATTTGTTTTAGATAGTTTGTGAAAATAGTATACACTTAATGGTCTTGTATTTCAAATTTGTTTGGTAATTTGCTGTTTTTTACTTTGATTTTGTGAATAGTTTTGCTTCAAATAAAATTGTACACAATTTTGATTTTCACTGCCTTGTTTGAATTTGCTTGTTATATTTGATGCTAGCAGGACAGCAGTTGCCCATGACAGTTGTTTTTGTGTCCTTATTGTTTCTGAAAACCTTAAAAAGAAAAACAATGTTAAGAATGAGTCGCACCTCCACCCGACATGACACTGGTATGTCACCTCATTTCTTCCACCTCACTGATCCTTGAGGAATGAATACATCTCCTATGTGTTGGAAAACTGTTGTGCAGTTAACAGCATTGATTAAATTCAAAAATTCGGGTTTCACACAAAATTCACATAAAATTTGGACTGCCTGAGGTATTGATCGTGTATATAATCTGGAAAAATAGATTCCTCTCCAAGATAGAAAAAAACTTTTGCCTTCATATAAATTCTTCCTTCTTAATTTTAGAACTTTTTAATTGGAAATCTATCTATCCAGATGACCTCTCTTTAGTTAAAACCAATTTAGATAATAGTACAACTGATTTTCTTGACTTAAAAATTTCTGTTTCGTGTGGCAAAGCTGACAT
The DNA here is from genome assembly GCA_947359465.1 of Metellina segmentata. Taxonomy (NCBI): domain Eukaryota; kingdom Metazoa; phylum Arthropoda; class Arachnida; order Araneae; family Tetragnathidae; genus Metellina; species Metellina segmentata. The sequence goes on from OX375878.1 coordinate 67,948,921, forward strand.
TAATGTCTACGATAAACATAACGTTTTTAAATTTCCAGTTATTAAATTAATGTTTTGGGACTCTAATATATCTAAAAAAATTTACTATAATACAATTGCTGATCAGCTGGTACGTTTCAGAAAAAGTTGTAACTGATTCTAACTTTCTCTTAAAATGTAAATATCTAAAAAACACTTCTCAAAAATAAATACCCTTTTTCTCTTTTTAATACTATTCTTGAAGGATTTGATGATAACTATGTAACCGATGACTAATTATATTTCTTCTGAGTCGTATTAGTTGCCTTTAATTCTATTAGGCATCTGAATTTCTTTTTTAAATTGAGGCTGGAGATTTTATTTTCACCTTTTTAAAAATAGAAATCAGAACACTTAATACAAATATTGACGACCAGCTACAGGCTCAAGCCCAACAAGGCTGGTCCTTTGTTTATGAATTCCCCAATTCCCACTGACTATCCAATTGTGTCTTAAATTCGTACACTCCCTTTGAATTAACTATATTTTCTGGCAACGCGTTCCAACTGTCTATTACCCTATTAAAGTAGTAGTTTTTCCTTAAATCCTGATTAAAATTTGTCTTATTCAATTTATACCCATGGCCCCTTGTTCTGTTATCCCTATTGAAATTTAAGCCCTCTGTGTCCCCTTATTTTACAAACTTGAAAAGCTGAATCAAATCCCCCCTCCTTCTTTCCAGTGTATACATGTTTAGCTTACTTAAACGTTCATTATAGTCGGAATTTGCTAGCCCCTTTATTATTTTTGTAGCTCTGTGCTGAACCCTTTCAATTGATTCTATGTCCTTTCTCATATATGGAGCCCAGAATTGTACAGCATATTCTAGATGTGGTCTTACTAAACCCTTATACAATGGCAAGATTATATTCTTATCCTTTGAAGTTAGTCTTTTCAATATACCCCAATAACCTATTAGCCTTTTTACCCGCAGCTGAACATTGGTGACCCATTTTAAAATCCCTGTGAATTATCACCCCAAGATCCTTGACTGTTTCTCCCTCCTTTACCTTTACTCCCTGCAGACAGTACTCGGCTCCACTGTTCCTGTAACCCATATGCAGAACTTGACATTTCCCTACATTAAATAACCATATACGAACAATATTTTTTCCCCAGTTTACGAACACCACCATTTTTATTTTTTATAGTTTCAATGCAACAAAAATTTAACTCATTAAAGTTGCCGATTTGTTAGACGAAGTGGATAGTGGCATTTGGTGGAGATCTTCGGGATTGACGATCTCCCAACTGCTGGTGCGGGTTCGATTTCGTTTTCTTCCTTATCTTTTCAAATGTTTTGTTTGCTTTTTACTGGTGTTAGGGGGAGTGAATGAGCAATTTTTTTAGCGTTTTGCTGCTCATATGTAGAAAACATTTTGTGTTGTCTGTGTCTGGCTCTCGCTCCCTGATCCACCAACACTTTCATTTTCAAAAATTTCCTTATGGTCTTTATTTTGAATTTTCTTTTGTTTTTGAAATTATAATTCTTACCTTGTTATGTGTACAGCTTCAACGCTCTTGCATGGTTAGTTTCGTTTTTTTTTTTAATGTTTTGCTAGTTTTATATTGTATATAATAACGTAATGTACATATTAGTATAATATATACACCTTGGAGCAAAGCGGGCAAAAGTCCAACATTCCTGAATTCGAGTTTAATACACCAATAAACTCTAAATAATAAACTACCCTTTAATCCTGTTGAACTATCAGTAAACAACAATAAATTGTCCTAAAATATGAACATAGCAAATTATGTACAAATATTTACGGAGAGTTTTTTAAAAATTAATTTTAGGTATGTATACACTTACTGTCATAAAAATTTGCGAAGCGATAAAGAGTTGTCCGAATGGAACGAAATTTTATATATGTGAGTACAAAATCAAAGCAAAAGGATCATTTGTTACAGGAAACACTGCAAATGAATGGAGGTTCTAGTACCCTGTTGGACCACCTCTAGCGTGAATACACGATGCGATACGGATGGGCATTGAGGTAAACACGTCCCGTATTTGTGTACTGCGTCATCTCATTCCACAGTTGTTGAAAGCGCGCCTCTATATAGTTCAAACTCCTCGGAGGAATTCTTGCGACACTTGCTGTGTGAGGTCGAACATTGTCCTGTTGAAATATGTCTCCTGAGAGCCCTGCCATGAGTGGCAACACACGTAGCATGATTATAGTATATATATATTCTATAATCTGGGTAATTTTCCCACATTAGATAGTGTGTAAATTGAAGAGCTGAGTGGATGAACATGTTAAGGAACAGTTTAGTAAATTAGAGATAATCACAGCTTTAAAGTTACCAGGATGCCCCTTTTTTATCAGTTCACTTATTTTCTGGCCATGTTATGAAGAAATAACGTTCAAAAAATCGTGGTTTAATTCACGTAGTCATAGGCGATGTAGTTTGTCTGATTTGAGACGATTTTCCACATTTTGTCGCACATGACATCTTCCATTCAATTAGCAAGGAAATGGTTCTAATTTTGTGGAAGAACATGTTATGTGCATAACCGACTCTATATTATTCTGACTACTTTGTTCATGAAATACACACATTTAAGGATGTAAGCTAGACTAATGATTAGTCCAAGTTTTGTAATATTAAAGATATATTTGTTAGCACAGTTTGTGAAAGAAAATGAAAAAGAAAAATTTTATTTAAGAAGTTTATTTTATTTTGTGAATGTGCGAGTCAATATACAACCATAACTCCAAAATCATTGTAAAATTTATGCATAAAATTGCAAAATCATTAAAAGTAAGGTACAGCTACAGTCTACGTTTATGAGCGGTGGCAACGGCTTGGCAAAATAATTTTTTTTGGCGCATTTCTCAAGTCCCTAAGGAAAGAATTACTTCAAACTCTTTTTCTTTCAACCGTAAAGACAGATGGGTTGCCTTAATCTACCGCAACTCATTACTAGAAGTCAGCCAAAAAATCGCCAAGTTTGTTGCCACCGCTCATAAACGTAGAGTGTATAGCTGTGCCAAAGTTAATAAATCATTAATATTTCTCTTTTTCTTTTGGAATTAAATATTCATAGAAATATCGAAACTCATTTCTAATGTTTGGAAGCTGCCGTTGTAAGTTGTCAATCTTTTCTAGTGTTAGCTTTTTTCTATTTCCGATGTCCTTTCCAATTATATATTATCTTCATCGACATATGTTCTTCCATTCTGATTTTTTTTCAGCAATTCAATTTTTTTGAACGGTGTATTTGGATCATGGTAGTCCTTGTACAGGTACAAACCGAACTCTTCTACCCGAATCCATTTCACTTTGTCTCTGAATACCACTTTTTCGTTGAGGACGTTCTTTTTTCGATTTATCAGCTTGAGCTTATTTTGGATATCATGGAAATTTCTAAAGTGAGATGTCATATCGGTGCCGCAATGGTTTCTGCCACTTTTCCGTATGATATCAAGGTAGTGATAATTAAGAAATACGGTTTCATGTTTTCTTAAATTCTTTTCGATTCTTCCAAAATCTCGTTCGCCATCAAGGTACGAATGACCCACTTCCGGAAATTTGTGTTCAATCACTTCTAAATATCCTTTAAGAATCAGATATTGGTAAAGGAATAGCATGGTGGAATTCTTGTTTTGGCCCGAACAAGAGTCTGTCCAAATTATAAGGTGATCTTTACTCTTCAAAGAATCGTCGAATTCTAGGAGGGTCAAAATAGAACTAGCCACTTCATTACTTCCCCGACATGCAACATCATCAGTCCAAGTTAAGAAATGAGAAGCTTCCTTTGATTCAGTAACGATGTGCACTCCGAGATTGTAAAACCACATTTGCCTGAGATAGAAAGCCTTACTCACACTAAGTTTTCGGAGCGACATGGTTTGCTGTAAGTCAAGTGTGATATATGCGATGTCACTTGAAGTCTGTTTCGCCAGCTGCTTGTCTAATTTCTGCATTTCGAACACTAGTTCATAGCTTTCAACATGACTAGTGTTAATCCTCCAAGCTCACAAATACTACATGTATCACTTCGAGGATGACCAAAAGATAAATTAAACTTGGAAGAAAATATTTCCCTATAAGTACACACTCAGCAACTTTAAACTGTTTAGGCTTATCATTTGCACTTACCAACTCCAAATACACGTAAAAAGCACTATTACACTTGAGCTTTATGCTTGGCTCTCTCTATTTTTTTAGTACACAATATGTAAACTATACTATGCAAGTAAAATAAAAACGGTGTTCCATAGAGATTTTAACAGTTACATGTGTTGCCACTCCTCTGAAAAGAAATAAAATATCCGAAAGCTGGGAACAACTTCCCAAAATAGGAATAATTGGTAATTTTTTAATTAACGTCGTATTAGAGAAGCATATATATAAAGGGCTATTGACGACGGTCCTGGATCAATCCCTTATGGGAAAGATCCTAGGACAACACCTCGTAATTTTAAACCACGGTCAGATGACGAGGCAACACCTGAGCTGGCACCCCACTCTCCAAACTTCCACACCATCCCAACGTGAGGACTTTCGGGCAAAACAGATTTAAGGTACACCATACGCTTACAAGCATCCATGCCCGGACCCTGATTCGAACCAAGAACCTTCCGATCTAGAAGCCAATACCTAACCACTATACCGTTTATTCTGCTCCCAAAAGAGGAAGTGGACCAACAAAGTTACAATATTACCCTAGTGGAGCTAATTCCCGCGCGCCAATTCGTCCCTCGTTTGTCGGAGCACCCTTTTGGCGAGTCGTTACACACTCTTGCGACAGACGTTCTCACCCTTTTTAAGCCTAACACTTTGAGCTAAATTTCTGAAGGAACGTTATGGCCGAGCAAACTTCAGCATGTCGGACAACCGATGAAAGAAGATGTTATGTTACTCAAGGTCAACGCATTTCTTGTGGAAGAAGATGGTAAATACCCTTGACATGTTCTTCCACGAATGAAATAGCAGAAAGCCGTGTACATAACATGGTCTTTTACGGAAAACCGCCTTGTAATAAGAATTGACAGAACCAATGAATGCCCAATATTTAATGTAGTCCTCAACATGTTCAATAACCCGGAAATCTCCATTTAAAAAAAATGTCACTTAACATGTTCATCCACTCAGCTCTTCAATTGTCATTCGTAGTCATTGAATCACATTACATTGGATTCAAAGTGGCCACAGTGAACAGTAATCCCTTGACGCAAATGAAAGGAGAAGTTTGAAGCCACATGACACAATCTGTGCACTAAAATGGACTGAAATGCTTACTGTTCAAATATTTGAGGATTCTTGCTGTAAAAAATGTTCTTCAAATAGTCCCAGACAAAGAAGTGATGGATTAAGATCCGGGGAATATGGAGGCCAACCTATCCGGTAGCGGTCTCTTTGGAATAATTTAGAGAACTGACTCTGACACTGAAGTATTCATCAAGGAAGGTGAACCCTGCAGATGAACGGTGTTGTCGGGCACCATCTTCGATGTGTCTGATGCATCCTCCAATCCTTGAATAAATCCGTGGCGACACACTGTTGCAAATTCTCAATGAGGTCACAGTTTCTCTGATGAAACACGACTTTATGATCCCTTTACCATAACCTGATACTGCAGGCCAAACGGAAAGTTTTTCCGAATGAAGTGGCTTAGCCACACAAACATACAGGTTTTTGGAACCCCATATACGTTAATTTATTTTATTCACCAAACCCTCCAGATGAAAATGTGCCTCATTGGTTAACCATGCTGCCGACAAAAAATATAGCACTCCCATCAATCATCTCATTTGCGAAGTCTCTTTGACGTAAAGCTGTAATTTTGATCTACTGATGACTGTTGCAAGTTGTTCATTATAAGAACACAAGTAGTTCATTATAACTTGGTTACTTTATTATTTCTGGATTAGATAAAGTATACGATTACATAGTCTACAATTCAACATGACTTTCAAATAATGCACGGGATCGTTCCCGCTTCTTTACATGACAACTACAACTATCGTTGCCACTTACACACATATAAAGATTCCGATTACAATATGTCACAATCTCCCTTTTATACTCCCTTTTATATTGAGTGAATATACTTTATTCAGTATATTCACTCAAGTAAGCAGGTCGCTTAATTACACGACCCGATTTTGTCTTATAATATTGTCCAATATTTGAACTTGTATTAGCAGAATATTGGCTATTATTTACACTAGAAGATGAACAGTTACTTGAACAATTATCCTGATTTTAGTCGTCATCAATTTCAAAATCAAAGTTTACAATTTCTTTCAAAGGTTTATCTACTCTTGAAAGAGTTAAGTATTTTCTATTTCTGAAATAAATACTACCTGTTTTTGTTTTGATTTTATAAGACCTAGGATTGTTGGCTTTCGATAGAATGATGGCAGGTCACCAAGTTTTATTTTTAATATTTTGTACAAATACCTTATCTCCAGGTGCTAAGGGCTTAAGCTCTTTAACGTTTCTATCAAAATAATCTTTCTGCTTGTTTTGACGTTGTTTAAGTCTAGGGACAATGTTTTTTTCAATTTTAGAATCAAGTAATTTTTTACTGATAGGCAATTTGGTTCTTAATCTACGATTAAATAGTAGTTGAGCAGGTGACAAACCCAAACCTGTGATTGGAGTATTTCTGTACTCAAGCAGAGCTGTTACAGGTTTCTTATTTTCCTCATTTGCCTTTTTGAATAACATTTTAACAATACCTACTGCTTTTTCTACCATCCCGTTACTTTGAGAATGATATGGACTAATGAAAGAAGGCTCCATGTCCCACTGTATAGCAAATTGTTTAAATTCAAAACTATTAAATGGATTGTTGTTCCACACAATTGTTTCTGGAATTCCAAATCTAGCAATAACATTCTCCAGAACTAAAATAATATCACCCACTGCTTTGCCATTAACCTTTTAAACCTCAATCCACTTTGAAAAATAATCAATAACAATGGCATAATTTACCCCATTATAACACATTACATCTACTCCTATTTTCTGAAATTGTCTTTCAGGGATACTATGGGGAAGCAATGGTTCGTTAGACTGTTTTTTTTTTATTTCATGCATATTGCACATTTGTGTACTACATTTTCAATGTCTCGTGAGAGACCATGCCAAAACATAATTTCATGAGCCCTATTTTTGTATTTTTCTATACCCAAATGAGATTTGTGAAATAAAGATAACATTTCAGGTCTTCAGGTGCTTCAGGGACAATAATTTTATCATTTAAGAACAATCCTTCAATAAGGAACAATTCATTTTGCAAATTATAATATTTTCTTAAATTACCTGAAACTTTCTTTTTATTAGGCCATCCCTCTTTACAATAATTCATAATTTTTTTAAGTTCCTCATCCTCTCCAAGAGCCTTTCTAAATTGCTCTACTCTGCGAATACTCATTGGAAGATACTTTGCTATTGAATGTACTGTTTGTAACATTTCTGGGTCATCTTGCACTGCATCTTTAATAAAAGCCCTCGATAATGTGTCTGCAAGATACATATCTTAACTTGGTAGATAACTAACCTTAAAATTATACTTCAATAATTTAAGAAGCATTTTCTGTAACCAATTAGAAATTTTACTGATTGGCTTTTCAACAATTGCAGTCAACGGTTTGTGATCACTTTGCACTATCACTTTATGACCATACAAAAAATTGTGGTACTTTTGAAAGGCAAAAACTATAGCTAGCAGCTTTTTCTCGATTTGTGCATAGTTCTTTTCAGTTTCCGTCAGGTTTCTTGAAGCGAAAGATACAGGGTGACCTTCCTGTAACAAACAGACACCTATCCCATCTTTGGAACTGTCACACTGTATGGTTATTTCTTTCGAGCTATCAAATACTTTCAGAACAGGAGCTGAACTAATCAACTGTTTGGTATCATCAAATGCCTGTTTCTGTTCAAATGACCAATGAAAATCCACATTATTTTTAAGCAATTCTCTCAAAGGAGGATTAAACTTAACATTATTAATTTTTGCTCTTTCTAGAACTTCAATTAATCTTTTATCATGTTCTGCTTTAGTTTTTCCTGAAACTATGAAGTCATCAAAATAAATTTCCACTCCCTGAATGTCATTAAATAACTTCTGACTTCGTTTTTGAAATACCTCAGGAGCAGATGAAACTCCAAAAGGCATAACATTGAATTTAAATCTACCAAATGGAGAGTTGTACGTACAGAACTCTGTATTCTCTTCATCTAAAGGAATCTGCCAAAAACCATCTTTTAAATCAAGAACTGTGTAAAATTCATTTCCTTTCAACCGAGTGATACTTTCCTCACTAGATGGAATTATATGGTGCACCCTTTTAATAGCCTTGTTTAAATTTCGAGGATCTAAAAAAATACGTAATTTCCCATTTGGTTTTTCTACCACAGTTAAACTATTAACCCAGTCAGTAGGTTTGTTTACTGACACTGAATTTTGTAAGGAAATGATTCGCATAATTCTGAACGTAGTGGATGCCGACAGTGTGCTCTCAGCAGCTACTCTTCGGATGGATTTCCGAGGGCAACGTTTAACAATTTCTTCAACATCTTCCGTATTTTCAGATGTCATTGTCGACTGGCAGAAACCCACATTTTCGACTAAATCGTCCGCAACGCTTTCTGTGCGTTGATACTTGTCAAACTAATTTCGAATTGTTTTCGGATCAGGACCCTTTTTAATTTTAAATTTTTGTTCAAAATTTAGCCTTGCCACTGTCGGTAATGGTAAGTTTTAATTAACGTCATACTAAAACGACACAACTGGCTATTGACGACTTTCCGGGATCAATCCCCTAAGGATGACAAGGTTGCCATTGTCAAACTGCGGTCTTATCGGTGGTATTCCAGTACAACCGGTATAGTGGTTAAGGTGTTAGCCTCCAGATCGGAAGGTTCCTGGTTTGAAACCGGGTCCGGGCATGGATGTTTGTAAGCATATGGTGTAGAGGTGGCTGGTTCACCTTAAATCTGTCGTGGCCGAAAGTCCTCACGTTGGGTTTTCGTGGAGGTTTGGAGAGTGGGGTACCAGCTCAGGTGTTGCTTCGTCATCTGACCGTGGTTCAAAATTACTAGGTGTTGTCCTCGGATCTTTCTCTTAAGGGATTGATCCCGGACCGTCGACAATAGCCCGTTGTGTTGCTCTAGTTTGGCGTTAATTAAAATTACCAAAATTACCTTTACAGTACAATGAAAACACGTATCTAGTTCCAATGAATACTTATGACTCGAATTTCCTCCTTCAGAAGGTTACTACTAAATTTCATGCCATGCTTTGCCAGTGGAAGAGACAGAAATTTGCTTAATAGTTACTTCTCAGCTGTATTTCATGATTACGGAGAATGCAGCGAATATTAACATTGTTAGTTAAATTTATAATCAATTTTTTCACCGGTCTATTTCAACTTTCAGATCCGCCCTTTAAATATACCACTAGTTTCATATTTCTATCTATCACGGTTTCGAAGTTATTGAATTTCAAAGAAGTTAGGGAGTCCTTTCTGAAACACCCTGTATATACAATCTGAGACAATAAAAGTTGCACCTGGAAGGAGTGGACTTTTATAAATAAAATTTGGAGGAGTGGTACATCTGCGTTGGAGATGCAAATGATTAAATTTTCAGAATCATTTTAACATGCGCCAAGCGCAGGGCAGCTCTCAAACACGTTGCATACCTAGGCATAAAAGGACATACAGTAGCGCAGCAAAATCATTTTGATTCATGCTGTTGTGTTGGTTACATCGTTCCTCTTTGAGTTATGCCTCGGAAAAAAGTTTGCAAGCAATTTAAGCAACTGGGAGAGTTTGACAGAGGCCGAGTCATTGACCTCCGAGAAGGTGGATGGTGTAATCGACGGATTGTGTAACATATTGGTTGTAGTGATGTTATTGTTACACGCTGATGGCAGCGATGGATACAACAAGGCACATACCAGCGTCAACCAGGCTCAGGAAGGCCTAGAGAAACCGGACTGAGAGAGGATCGACGTGTTGTAAGACATACGAATACTGATCAACAGCCACTGTTGCAGACAACGGGCAGTGAGAACTTCTCTTGATCATCCAATACTAGATCGCACCATTTGTCGACGGCTTCACGGCGTGGGACTAAACTCACGTAGACCGTTACGACGACTGCCTTTAACAGCATTGCATCGCCGTCGAAGACTGGAATGGTGTCGTGCCAGACAGACATGGGGCGTCGAATGGCATCGAGTGGTCTTCACGGACGAATCCCGCTTCTGTCTGGGTGGAGGACGACAATCGAATCCGTGTGTGGAGGCAGTGTGGTTAGTGCAAAGATTCACGGTTTGTTGTGCAGCGTCACACGTCCAGAAGACCTGGTATCATGGTGTAGGGGTGTAATTGCGTAGGATGCCAAATAACCATTGGTATTTGTTACGGGCTCTATGACAGTCCAGCGTTATGTGAAAGTAAATTTAAAGCCAGTTACGCTCCCAATCCTGAAATCCCAGGTTCAGCCGCATTTTCAACAAGACAATGCTTAACCACATATTGCTGCCGTCACTAGGAGCTTGTCTTCTACACAACGATATGTCACCATGGCTGGCATACTCACCGGACCTGTTCCCGATTGCGAACGTATGGGATGCCATTGGACGAGATGTCACCACTCAATCCGTACGGCGTAATCCGCTGGAAGTACGTGACAGGGTTCAAGCAGCATGAAAAGAACTGTCGTAGGAGTTCATAAAGAGCCTGTAGGATTCACTACCAATGCGCTTGGCATGCTGTATTAGGAATAATGGTGGCCATACGCCCTACTGAATGATACCACTCTTTTGAATTTATTTTCAATAAAGTTTGCATATATCAGTCTCAAATTTTAATCATTTACTTTTCATATATACTTTACCAACCTAAAAAATTTCATTGCATTCTGACTATTCCTTCTAAGTGAAACTTTTTCTGTCTTTGAGTATATATACACTGCTGTTTGTAAAAAATGTAACACTATGAAGGAATCATCCGAATGAAATGAAATTTGCAGCAAATGTCAATTATAGGATGTTATGCAAAGTAGTAAAGTTTAAGAGCCACCACGCATGCGTGGTGTGAGAAGCGCCCTCTGAACTGATGCTAAAAGCGTATAAATAGAGGGCTGTAGCGGGACGTTGAAAATAATGCATGGTTATTTTTTAGTGGCGAACGTTTAGTGAGACCTAAGTATGTCTCCTCGATGAAATGGGATGAAATTTCAACAATTTACGGAGTTGAACGGGGGAGAATCATCGGCCTTCGTGAAGGAGGATTTTCCTATCCCGCAATAGCAGCTCGTGTGCAGCGGAACAATTTCACAGTGATGCGACTTTGGAAGCAGTGGACCGACGAGCACAGGACAACTCGAAAAACTGGGAGTGGACGACGGAAGGTGACGTCAACGCGCGATGATAGACACCTGGTCCACATGGCGATGAATGACCGTACAGCTTCCTCCAGGCAGTTGGCAGCACTTTGGTCTACTGCTACAGGTGTACTAATGCCGGCTTCGTCAATTCGCAAACGCCTGTTGCACCGTGGACTGCGTGCAAGGATTTCTTTATACAGGATCCCCCTCACGCCAAACCATTGACGGCTGCGTCTGCAATGGGCTCATGAACACAGAGCCTGGCGGGCTGATAGGCAACAAGTTGTCTTTTCTGACGAATCCAGCTTTAATTTTTCGAACCATGATGGCCACATTCGTGGCCCTCACTAACGCACACTGCCTTCCAGAGTGAGTTATCGAATGTCATAGTGGCCGAACACCCGAAGTTATGGTCTGGGGTGCGATTTCGTATCATGGTCGATCTCAGCTGCTACGAATTGAGGGTAATCTGAATAGCAACAGGTATGTCCGTGAAGTGCTAGAGCCCGAAGTCGTTCCCTTCCTTCAGGGCATCACTGGAGCTATCTTTCAACAGGATAATGCACGCCCACATGTTGCAAGAAATGTCCGAGACTTCTTTTCAGCCCAACACATGCAACTTCTTCCCTGACCTGCTTATTCGCCGGATATGTCGCCTATTGAGCATGTGTGGGATTTGGTTGGTCGGCGTCTCGCTCGTGATTCGCGTCCTACAGCTTCAAAATACGAACTTTGGGTGCGCAAACAAACAATATGGAATCCTCTTCCACAAGCAGACATTCAACATCTGTTTCACTCCATGCCACGTCGTATAGCAGCACTTATTGCAGCGTGTGGTGGCTACACCAAATACTGATTTCGGGCACTTAATATTGTTTTTTTGCTTTGAAAATTTATTCATTTATTATATATATATATATATATATATATATATATATATATATATATATATATATATATATATAATTTTACTTAAGCTCTTGAAAGTATATAGCTCGTCATCAACAAAATTGTGTCTGAAAATTTTGGTGGAAGTTCTTGAAAATTACTTGAATTTGTTTAAGTAGAAGAAGGAAACCCCCTGAAAAAAAAAGTGCCATCGCATAAGAACATGCAACCTTATTACTATAAGCATGGTTAGGTCGAAATCGAAATAGAAAAACTTGGTTCCGAGTTTTAACTATTTAAAATTAGAAAAAATATTGAAAATTAAAAAAATTGTCTTGTACTTAAGATTGAAGGTGATCCACCCCTTATATGTACACCACTGTTTTGAACAAGTATTTAGTCGTAAGGTTTTTTGTTAAATTTACAAGGGACGGCACCATAATTATGCTGACAACTAAATGCAATTTTATATTATGACGTAGAAGTGGCAAAGAGTTCCATAAAGCTTTATCGATGATTGTTTTTACCTGCTAATGGAATTCCCTGTATTAATTTTCTTCACATGCAAAAAATATATGAATAATTATTTTCAACTGTTAAGTGGAATGCCCAGCCTTTGTATTAAACGTGAGCACAGCAGATGTCATCTACCTAGCATGCTATCGTTTCCTCATTTATTAAACAGCTTTAGCTTTACTCAGCTGTCTCTTTCTGCCAAAATGCCGCCTTTTTTTATTATAAGGAAATGCGTCGCTTGAAAATCGTGGATCATCTCCAAGATTCACGATTTTAGTGGCAGCTGAAAAAAGTTGCAAGATCTAGTCATGATTGTCAAGAATGTTCTGAAATTTGGGGAATGCTATGAGAAATTACCGGTGTATTTTACTAAGCATTAGCATATATATTATTTTGTGTATTACGCACTTTTTGTTACTTTGCCCTACAGTGAGTCCACGCTTCGTTACTTTACACAACAAAACAACTTCATTACAATGTTAAAAACTGATTCGTAATTTGCGTGCATTCTTGCTTTCTGATAAAACTGTCATTAATTTTCTTTCGCTAAGTCCGTAGCATTCATTTCGGTGGTTTGAAGTTAAAATTCGTTTTCTCCTTGTAACATGATGTAAAGAGGGTAAGTTCTAAATATATTTTATCAGTCATCCAAGCAGATGAAATGCTAAGGGTTTGAGATCGAAAAAGGTAGCAGGACGGGAGTTAAGCAAGCCCAATTGAGAACAGAATTGGAAGCACGGTTTAAAGCAGAGGAAGCCAGAAGGAGAGTAAAAACAGAAACCAGATTAAGTGGTTCAGCTATTCAAAAAGATTATGAGAGACAGAGCAAAGGCAGCATTAAAAGCTGTTGAAGAATCAATGTTCACAGAAGATTCAATGTTGTTAGCTGCAACGAAGGCATCAAGAAAAGTGAAGAAAAGAGGATGAGAAAGTAATGAAAAGAGAGCAAGAAATATGGCTAGTAGAAAAACAGATGAGTCATGCTCAAGAAGAGTATAAAAACGAATAAAGGCTGAAGACCAGAAACCTAGGATGGACGAACTTCAAAGGTCACCTCTTGGGCAGAAAAAGCGTATGCGTCTGTTAGGGAAGAGTAACTAAAAGCAACAGTGGAACAAAATCTTATATTTAACCTTTTGACTGGGTATAAAAATAAAGGCTGAAGACCAGAAACCTAGGATGGACGAACTTCAAAGGTCACCTCTTGGGCAGAAAAAGCGTATGCGTCTGTTAGGGAAGAGCAACTTAAAGCAACAGTGGAACAAAATCTTATATTTAACTTTTTGACTGGGTATTAGGCCTGGGCGATGTTCAAATTTTGACATCGTGATACATCGGCATTCTAACATAACGATATCACGATACATCGTGATGTTAACCATGCATTTTATGCATAATATATATATATATATATATATATATATGCGCATAAAATTTTTTTAAAGTTCTTTTCTTTGCTATATAAAATTGTGGTAGGAAAAAAATAACAAACAAAGATCTGCGTTGTACATTTAAGAAACACACATGATTTAAAACAAGATTTTGCATATATATATGTGTGTGTTCCACGCACCATATATGATCAAGTAGATTCAAAAATTAGAGAGCTTATTTACAAAGAGAAAAACTTCTACATAAATAGAAATAAAGGGGCATTTGATTCCTGTTAGTAATGATGACGGCATATATAACCTATACTTCCACAGAAGTTCACAACAAAAAGGGATGCAAGCGGATTGGTTGCAACATCAAGAAACAAGAGGGTTTTCGGAATTCAACTTGAACTGTGCAAAATCATTTTTGTTTTAAAATTTTTTAACTGTACTGAATTACAATTGCACACAAAAAAAATTCTGGAAACAATAGTCATCATCAGGACACAAATGATTTTAAGAAATTCCTCATTAATTAAAAAAAAAAATGGAAACATCTTTAAAATTCGCAGATTTTGCAAAATTATTTTGTTTTTAAATATTTTTAAGCAAAAAAAAAATTATTAACTAATTAAAAAAACGTAATATAAAGCTTACCTAGATAAATTCAGCAAACGAGTAGAATTATTCGTTCTCTCGCAGTTTGAAATTTTTAAAATTCAAACTTTATGTGCCGACTTAATCCCTACAAAAAAAAATCAACGCAGAGAGAGAGAGAGAGAGAGAGAGAGAGAGAGAGAGAGAGAGAGAAATCGCAAAATTAACTATAAAAAAAAAACTCATTAGTTAGCCTTTTATCGCGGCATCGAAAATCTAAGTGGTGGAAAATCACACATGCACATAAATAAACATCGGAATCGTTGAGTCGATCTAAACCCAAATTTCCCCCAAAGATGCTAAAATAACACGCCATCATCAACGCGAAATTTCATACCGGAAAATCATAAGATACTGATTAGGCAACTCAACGTGAAAATCGCGCTCAACGCGAAACCGATGTCCACATCGGTTTTTCACGATGAATCGTGATGAATCGCGCATGCGCTATGAAAACATCGAACCATCGATGCATCGAATATCGTGATACCGGAAAACCATGAAATACTGGTTTGGCAACTCAACGTGAAAATCGCGAAACCGATGTGGA
Source organism: Metellina segmentata (assembly GCA_947359465.1). Taxonomy (NCBI): domain Eukaryota; kingdom Metazoa; phylum Arthropoda; class Arachnida; order Araneae; family Tetragnathidae; genus Metellina; species Metellina segmentata. The sequence goes on from OX375878.1 coordinate 67,964,287, forward strand.
GATGTCAACATCGGTTTTTCACGATGAATCGTGATGAATCGCGCATGCGCTTTGAAAACATCGAACCATCGATGCATCGAATATCGTGACACCGGAAAACCATGATGATGCTCTGGGATTGGCTGCGTGGCATCGTTTGAAACCGTGATGATGCCCTGGGATTAGCAGCGTGAGATCGGAAAAAACCGCGATTTCGCGCATGCGCTTTGAAAATATCGAAATCGTGATAGTGCTCTGGGATTGGCTGTGTGACATCGGGAAAAGCCGATATATCACGATACATCGTCATCGGGAAAATCGCGAAACCGGTATGACGATGTCAACCTCAAACCGGTTTTACGCTTAAAAATGTGTGTATAAACTTTCTATGACTCCTTAAAAATTTCGAAAGAATTTCTTAAATATTCCTAATTTTTATATTCAAAATTCTGTATGAATCCTGGTAGAGTAGAATTAGCTTCCCCGCAGTTTGAAACTTTAATTTTCAATCTTTATATGTGTGCCACTTGCCAGAATATTCTCGAAAAACAACAGTGCAGAAATCACAAAAGATTCTCATTAGCAGGCCTGGTAAAAAATCGCACATGCGCATAAAGTAACATCGGAATCGTTTTGTTAGTCTTAACCAAAACCCAAATTTCCCCAAATTTTGCTAAAAAAAAACCCATTGTTTAAACCAGAGAAATCACGCATGCGCTAAGAAAACATCGAAATTGTTGCCGCTGAACTACAACATCGCGACACCGTGATATCTATGCTAAGGGATGTCTGCGTGCCATCGGGGAATATCGCGATATCACGATGAATCGGCAGCTTGAAAATCGCGACACCGGTATGGCGATAACGACCCGATACATCGCCAGCGTGATAATCGCGAAACCGATGTGGCGATGACGATCTCACACTCACACCTATTGTCCTAGTATGTTCCACACACCATATATGCTCAAGTAGATTAAAAAATAGCTTATTTAGAAGGAAAAAAACAGAAGCATAAAAATAGAAATAACGGGGCATTTGATTCCTCTAAGAAAACATAGAAATCGTTGGCGCTGAGCAACAGGAGACATCGCGATTACGGAAAACCGTGATACTTGTGCTCTGGGATTGGCTGTGCAATATCGCGCATGCGCTTTGAAAATATCGAAATCGTGATATATGTGCTCTGGGATTGGCTCCTTGACATCGGGAAAAACCGCGATACCGCGCATGCGCTTTGAAAAAATCGACATCGGGAAAAACCGATGTATCATGATACATCGTCATCATCGAAATCGCGAAACCGGTGTGACGATTTCGATCTCATACCGGTTTACCACGATGTATCGATACATCGCCCAGTCCTACTGGGTATAGATGTAAACTGACGCGATTCTTATATCATTCAAGGTACAACTGCTGTACCGGCTATAATCTAAAGGTTAAAGGAGAGTGTCTAAAGGTAAGTAAAGATAGGTAGTTAATTAACGTCTCACTGGAGCAACACAACGGGTGACGGTCCGTGATCAATCTGAAAAGGAAAGATCTAAGGACAACTTGTAATTTTGACTTTGTGTTACTCCAGTGTGACGTTAATTAAAATACCTACCTCGTAATTTTGAACTGCGGTCAGATGACGAGAGCTGTCGTGGAGTGTCACCTGAGCTGACACTCCACTCTCCAAACTTCCACACCACGCCGACGTGAGGACATTTAACGCCATGACAGATTTAATGTGCACCAGCTCCCTTGTACACGACTGTATTTGGTGGGGTTCGAACTCCCAACCCTCTGGTTACAAATATGTTACTCTTCCAACCGAGCTACCGTGTTTAAGGGAGGCAACTGAAGAACAGAAACGTTTATTGGAAGAGGATCAACAGATGAAAATTAAGAAACATCTCAGAAGACGAGCAAATAAAAGCTGAGAAAAAATTAAAGAAGCACGAAGAACAGACAATTTTAAAATTCTGTTTCATCAAGCAATTGGAAAAGTTCTGGCTCCTAAAAGTGAAAAAGAATACCTTTTAGACATAGATTCTGATACTGAAATGCAACCAGTCTCTTTGGGTGAAGAGAACTGTTTTACAAAACAACTGTTATGACTAGTTGCAATTGATGAAAATGATGCATATGGTTTTAAGGAGGAGTTTTGGGTCAAATTGTAAGGAATCGAAAAGTAGCTGCCGTGAAAAGAAAAATAACCTCTTATTTGAAAAAGAAACCTCTAAGTACATGAAAAAGTCAACTTCTAAAGAAATTAGCGTAGATATGGATGTTGAAATATGTTCAAGAAATTATTAATAGGTCTGATCCGGTATTTTCTCAATTCCTGAAAATCTGAAAGCTTTAAATTGCTTGATGTTGATAAGGAAAGAGAAGCAGCTGTCAATACGTTAAAAGATGCAGCTAAGGAAGAAAGTATTAATCTTTTGGCATTTGGAAAAAAAAGCCATTGGATTTAGACAATTATGATGAAAAAATTTGAAGAAAAGCCTGAGTTGTCGAAAGAAAAACTTAAAAGACTAAACCTAAAGATGCAGCAATGGAAGAAAGTATTAATACTCTTACACTTTAAAGAAAAACCAATACATTTAGATGATGATGAAAAACATGATGGAAAAATTCAAGAAAAGCCCAAGTTGTCAAAAAGGTAACTTAAAAAGACCTCCAAGCCTCAGAAAAGAGCAGACAACGCGCTGTCGTGAAGCAATAAGTGATATTTGCAAGCACGCGTGAATGAAGTTTGATAGACAATACGCAAGGTCCAACTGCGTATATAAGCTGGACACTGAGCATAGCATCTACAAGAGGTAGGCGAAAGTAGGTTAGAAGTGCTGTTAGGGATATCTATTACGCACAACAAACACCACTAATTTATCAAACTAGGGGGCTCCGCCCTCTGATTGCCTACGCTCGCCAACCCTTGGGGATTTCTACGCATTCCCATTTGGTTTGCGAAGCAAACCTTTTGGTAATTGCTTCCTTTGCAGAGTCAATCTCCTGCGACTTCGAAACTATCTTAATAATTCGTATAATCTTGAATTGCCTTTAAGTTCCATGACGACACAACGAGGGCTTCGCTCCCTGCTCGCGAACGCTCACAAAGCCCCGGCGATTGCTAGGCAATCCCACTTGATTTGCCTCGCTAACCAACACTCCTTTCGCAAGTGATTGTGCTTTTTTTTACTTTAACACTTAATGCACCCTGAACTAATAGCCGCATCAGTAAAAGAAAACCTTCTCTATCTTGTTCCCCGTACAATTTTGAATAAACCTTGTTAATCTCGCAATTTTCTGATCTGTACTTTCTCTGGAAGCCGTATGAGAATCGAGCGGAAAAGGCGAGTTCAGGCTTCTGGACTGCGGGCCGCTTCCCCGGAAACCCTCTCGCTTTCAGCACCCCTTGGCGAGGTGGCGATATAAAGCGCTTTGAGAACCGAAAGCTGGGGAAATCGGCAATCCTTCTCAATTTCTCGAGCAACCCTACTAAGTTGTTAAGAACATCGCAATTTTTTCCTCGTTGAGTGCAATGATTTTCCGTCTGATTTTTTTGAATATTTTATATATATTATGTTGACATTCAAGATATAACATTATTCTTTTTTACTTTATCTATCTCTATTGTAACTACTTCGTAATATTAGTTGATATAAGAAGCAGGCGATATAAGAAGTACCCCCATGTAAACAAATTGTATATGTTTACATTTAGTTGAAATTTAGTCAATCAATTGCGTTTCGTTATGATTTTTATAATATAAAATGATCACTTACTCTAAAACTCGTAAAATAGAAAGATTTGATGAGTATGTATTTGTTTAAGATGCGAGGGGAAAGGTAGATTTAATTGAAAAAATATTATATTTTGACTGTTTTCAATAGCTTTCCGAAATAAAGTTTTTTTCTATCTCATATCCTATAGTTATAGCACTTGCATTTGGGCTGTTATGGAGACAGAATTTTTTTACACTTGTATTCTAAAAGGAAAAAAGAAACATTTAAAGTTGCTTATTTATATTTATTGTTTAGGAAATTAGAATGTGTCACACAAACATATATTATATAATGTATTTAATATATATTTGTAGCTCAAGCAAAACATGTAGTTTTTTCCTAATAATTTCTTTTAGCATATACAGTACAAAGATCCAAATTCGGACTCCGAAATCCCGAAATGTCCACAGTTAGGACTATGTGCTAACCAGCGTTTATTTTTCTCCTTTTTTAAGAACTATTTTTAAAATAACAAGGCATTCAACCTAGACCAAATTCATGAAACATCGCAAAATAAAGGACATATACAGAGTAAATATCGCAAAAAAAAATTTGAAGATTTGTAGCAAAATTTGTTGCAATGTATAAAATTTTCTTTTTCCTTTCTGAAAAATTATTTCAATTTATATATCTGCTATTTTAGTACTACAAACGTGTTCCGAACTTCTGTAACGAGCGGAAAATTGAAGCGTCGGTAGGAGGTGGGCTAGAGAGAGAGAGAGAGAGAAGAGAGAGAGAGAGAGAGAGAGAGAGAGAGAGAGATTAGTTTTTTTTTTACAAAAAACAGCCAATAATTCAAAATCCGGAAAAGTTTGAAATCGGTATTGGCCAAGGTCCAGTCGATTCCGGTTTTGGGACTTTGTAATATGTATATGTAACGCATAAAAATTTACATGTATACATAAAAGGTTTTATCCCTAAATTATAGAAACAAAAATCTAATCCAATCTCCTTAAATCCTGTGTTGCATATGTAATTCGGACTTTAATAAAACATACTAAATTAATTACAGGTAGTAAAAAAACTTTATAAAAAGGTTCCTGTATCAGTCAACAGATGGCAGAAGGAGAGTATGAAAATCTCAACTAGTTCTCGCAGTTGGCGATACAGCCGGCTTTCGCCAACACGCCAAGGGGTGCTCAAAGCGTGAGGGTTTCCGCGAAAGCCTCCGGGCCCGACGTCAAGTAAAAAAACGGCTAAATAAAAAAAAAATCTTTGCTATGATAATTGTTGCTACGATAAATTTATATCTGGCAAACCCATTAATTATAAATATAACCTTTCTTTCCCTGTTTCACATCCGTGATCAACAATTTGTACATTTTCGTGAAATTATACTTTTCATTGCATCGAATTTGTTTATGAACCAATTAAAAAAAGTTATACCATAAGAAAGAGTGCATTCTAAGCTTTCACGTGGTATTTTCAAATTTTAAAACCGATAGTATAAGCTATACATATGAAAGTTTTAGTTTTGTATCGAAAATTATGATATAAAAGTTCCGAAATTTGTATGACCAACTTTTGATAGCAAAGAATTTATTTATTAACCAATTTCAAAAACAATAGTACCGTAAAAAAGAGTACATTATAAGGTTTCCAGTGAAGTTTTCAAATTTAAAAACTAATGGTAATAAGCTATAGATATGACAATTTTAACAAAAAAATTACGAAAATATCCCAATTTTTCCCGAATTTCAAAAAAATATTATCAGGAACCAAATTGAAATTTCTAAAAAATCTCGACGATCCTTCAAAAATTAACGTTTAGAGGTACTCTAAAAAAACTCATGGCTGAAGACTGAAAATTTGTATGTGTTTTGCTCACACGCGTTAGAAATTTCGCCTTTTTCGACTTTGACACTTAATGCACCCTAAACTAATAGCCGCATCGGAAAAAAAAATATTCTTCATCTTGTTTCCTGTACAGTTTTGAACAAACCATGTTAATTTCGTAATTTTCCTATCAGTACTTTCTCGGGAAACCGTCTAAGAATCAAGCAAAGAAAAAGCGAGTTTTCAATCCTGCGACGGCGGCAGACGCTTTTTTAATATAGAGCAAAACAGATATCGTCAAACACAGGACGATGCAGAATCAGCTTTGTGGTTTGGTGACTTTGATAGTGTGGTTCGTAGTTTGAGTTATGACCGTACAGTGAGAGCGAAAGTGCACATAAGAAATCGGAATTGATATCTTCTGCGATTTGTGTCAAAAATTAATTTTATGTTGTGATTTTCTTGATTCAGTCCATTTATAATTATTTTCAACAGGGGAAGCCTGTCTTCTAGGCTTATATGGCTAAAAATATTTTCTAGTTTACCTAGTACAAGGGGGGGGGGTATACTCCTAAGTAATCACATTCTTTTGTGCATTGGAGAAGCCCTTCAGATTTATTCATGAATTCTGATGTTCATTTTTTTAGTACAAATGATTAGTAGGCCTTGGTCTAGCAGGTGGCTGGACCAGGTGGAATAAGCAACGAAGACGCGCACTGAAGATTTTATCTTCTCTACTTTTATAAAAGGAAGTGTCTGTGTACGCAGTGTCCTGACGAATCTATAGCACTTACAATAATACAATTTGAATAGTACTAATACAGTACAGGTAGTACTAATCTTTTTCAATTTTTGTGTCCAACCTGGATTTTAAAATTTAGTCTAGAACATTTTAAAATTATTTTATTAGTTTTATCACCCCTTTCGTTCTTTTCTAAGTAAGCTGACGTCATTAAAGAAATAGAGGATTTTGCAACTGTCTACCGCTGACGTCACAAGCGTTTTTCGTCAAAATGCCTTTGGAACCATGCCAAGTTTTGCGATTCTAGCGTGCGTTGATTTACGTTGTTGATAATAGCCACTTCGAGGTTATCACGGCGTTGTCTATGGAGTTCGTTTGCAAAGCAAACCATATGTGAATACGTAGCAATCACCGGTGGTTGACGATCATGGTTCCATGGAGCATGAACCGGTGGTTGGCTTCATCTTCTTCATGCATCAGCGAGCAGTGGTCACACCTGACTCCACGAAAAGAACTGTCACGGACAACGCCGTGCAGGCTACGCAGTGGCTAATTTGAAATATGCAAAAGTCTTCTCCAATACCGGGTGATTCATAAGCACGTATACAGTTTCCAGATGCTGTAAAACAGAAATAGTTTAAGACACGGTCCCCAAATGCAAACTGTTAGCTAGGTATACTCATAAAGTTTGTGCCCCCCCCCAGAGCGAAGTGACGTTGGCAATAGTGAACGTGTCACGTGACCAGTAAGTGGAAATGACTGTTTCTGCAGTGGAGAAGGCTTTTTGTGTTCTTAAATTGAACAAAACGGAATCTGTCACAGTTGTGCAACGACATATTTGATCTCGATTTGGAAAAGAATCTCCAACCAGAAAATTAATTTACGATTGGTTTAACAAATTTGAAACTACGGGCTGTTTGTACAAAGTTCCAAAGCCAGGACGACTGTGTGTGTATGTGTATCGGCAGATGTCAAAAACTTTATTTATCCAATTGGATATTAAAGTCGAAAAACTTTACTCTCCAATTGGATGGTGTACCACCACACTGGTCAGATGACATGTGAAATTACCTCTATTAACATCTTCTTCACCGATGGATTGGACAAAGCGCTGACTACAGCATGCCACTAACCCACTAGCTACCCAGATGCCCTGATTAATACCATGTGACTTCTTTTTTTGGGGGCTACAAAAAGGACAACGTATTTAACCCTCCTTTTCCCGTTAATCAAGCGCAGTTGAAACTGCGTATCGCAACCACTATCACTGCACTTGCTTCAAATACCCTAACACGCGTCTGGGCAGAAATGGGTTACCGGTGCGATGTGTGTAGTGTGACTAAGTGTGCACACATAGAACATCTATGACTGTCTCTAAAAAACTTTAAACATTCACATACACTTCTGTTACAGGTAACATATCTTACATTGTCACTGTTATATAGTGCGTTGAAATTGTATACTTACTTATGAATCACCCTGTATTTATAGAGCCGTGGTAGCACCTCTGTAGAGTAGAGAGTTAGCTACCAGTTATCGAAACCAGATCCAATCTATGTCCGCCGTGTACGTGGTGGCTGGCTGGTGCAAGTTAAATACGACTTTGTCTCAAATGTCCTTACGTTGGTGGGGTGCCAGCTGACATGTTGACCTCATCATGTGACCGTGGCTCAAAATTACCGGGTATTGTCCTCGAATCTTTCCTTTCGGAATTGATCCCGGACTGTCGTCGATAGCCCGTTGTTTTGTAAAGTGCGACGTAAACTAAACTATCTGCCCACCTTAATATTTACATTAAAAATGTGTTTATTATTCACACCCACCATAGTATTTGCGATGCTTGAATACGCAGTTTGTTTTTAAACTTTTTGTGCTAACTTTAAAAAGAGGTAAGAAACAAAATAATCCCTATTCACACATGGATGTTTGTCCGCAAGGGTAATCCCGGTACCACGAAGATCGTTTTGTTGTACCATTGCATATATGATCGTTTCTCTGTTGGGGTTTGCGCTGCAGAGACTCGTCAAACTTTCATGGTTCGCGGCCCGGTGTTGCGTTGCACTGAGCATACTTCGGTCCCTGCTCACCCAACTATAGATTTGCTGGTTTCCTTTCCACGTAATGCTAATGCAGGTTGCTTTAAAAGTCCTTCCAGTAAAGGAACCTCCTTGTGAACACCTGTTTACATGGTCAATAGGCTTCGCACTAAGGACCAGGTGTGATGTAGTAAATAATACATAAAGTCCAAAGTTCGCACACCAGAAAGTTGCATGTTCAAATCAAATTTAAATCCATTTCCAGTTCCATTTTAAGATCTATTTATTGACTATGACAGGACACTAACACAATGACAAGAAAACAGGGCATGGTCAGGTCCATTCCAGCGTACTTTCTTCGATAACTTTCCTAATCAATCTGGCGAATTCCCCATCGAGTAGGGAAGATGCGCGTTTCAAATTCCCTTTCGTAGGGATTATCACAAGATCTGTGGCTAAGTTGCCACACCAGGTGCTCATGCCATTAATCGCAGCCAGCAGTCATTTTTGCCGGTTAGATTGTTTCTACGAAATTGATAGGATGCATATTTGCTACGCCTCCTTCAAACTGTCGAGGACCTAGCATTTAGCACCAAATGTCTTTCTGATTTCGTCTACTGTCTTTGTGCAAAACTGAGAAATGGGGACATGGCCTCTTGGTTTCTGCCGCACAGCGATGTTTACTCTGGAAAAAGATTATTCTCGAATGTCAATGTGTGTTTTTGGCCACCCGAAACACAAAGTCTCGCGCCTTTGCTCATCGGGACCACTCAACGATTCTGATATTCTGGGGCCCATTCCATATCCGTAGTGGCTACGCTTAGCCGGAGCGGAAGTGTGGTGTCCGCCAATAGAAGTGCAATACGGATCTGCTAGAGGGGATACAAAGGTTCAGAAATGAAAGACAGCTAGTTGGAAAACATTTTTTTAAATAGCCCTACTTTTACAATAGTTGTATATTAACAATTTCATAGTAAGGTTCTCAAAGTTCCGATCACCATCAGTAATGCTAGCCTGACAGCAACGACGCATTGAAGAAGTGTTTGTCGATCGTCGCCAATCAGTATAGTGTCCGTTTTCATGGAATGTTCCGGTCTGATGCAAACACACAAACATTTGGAGATTTGACGCATCGAACGCTGACAAAAAAAGTGCCACAAGTCAAAAAATAAAAAATTTGATGTTATGTCATTGAAAAACAGGTATGAGGTGCCCCAGCGGGTTAGATTACTATTCTATCAAATATAACAGAAGTTACCCCCATAAATACTTACCTAAAATTTAAAAGAAGCTTATACTATTTCAATATAAATTTTATAGTTTCCTTTAAGTTGATGTTTCTCAAATACTGCAATTTTGAGTTGTGTCACTTATCTTGCCGGGGTGCGACAGGTTTATCATGTACTGATCACGATATAATTTCTCAGATGTTCGTTCGTCTATGTTATTCGCCTCATATGTTCGTGCATATCAGACGTCTTAGCATTGATACATGTTACCCATATTCTGTACAAAGTCTATACAAAACTGGTCAAATACCGAACAGTAAGTACTCTCTAGTAAATTCAGGAGGCGCTTACGGACATGCATCCCTTGTGATTACCTATTAAAAGTATGTGTTACTGATCCTTCCTTAAAGTTTACACATACTACCTTAAAGTTTATATAGTTTTAAACACACCATGTATATAGTAGAACTACTTAACAAAAATTCAATTAATGTTTCTAGAATGCAAATTTGTATAGATTTTATTACATGATTTTCTGGTACAACCTTAAGAGATTAATACCAATATAGACAGCAATATATCACAGCACAAATTTTATTAGCTCTAATTACTACTTGACATCCAATTACGATAAAGCAACATTCAAACATTAAAAATGTTTTTTTTTCTCACAAATTCTCATTTGACGCAACGTTTTTAGCATTTCACACATTGTTAGAAGAATATTGTTAACTAAGAGAGAGTTCTGTTCCACATCTGGTAATGATACTGAATGATAATATTTACAGTTATAATGAAATGATATAAGCACAGGGAGAATACCAAAAAATCACAGAGAACAGAAAAGTTGATTTCCACAATGGGACGAAGTTTCATTCTCCGTAATTAATCGAATTTAACCCTCTGAAAGATTCACACTCATACGTATGTCCATCCTGAAATTTGTCAATCCTCCTTGCATGACTCCGGCCAGTTTGTACCCTCTTGACCAATAGAACCCTTTCTCAAGGATTCTTTCAAACTATAAATGTGGTTATTTAGAATTATACGTGTTAGGGGTAAAAGCTAGTCGGAAATCTTATGACTCTCAGAGGGTTAAAAATTGCTTCTATGTTTACTGTGAAGATGAGATTTTATAAATGAAGAGGTTTTCATTCAAATCTAGTCAAATTTACTAAACAAATTGTATACATAGCCATCTTTTGCACAAATTATATACCTTCTAATGAAATTAGACGGAGTAAAACATGGAACTTCATGTTTTTCCCTCGTTTGGTTTGAAGATCAGTCACGTGGTTGTGGTAAAAAACACGAATTAAAATGGAACAAATTACTGATTGATTAAAGTGAGCATAAAACGTGATGAAAAGCATCAGTCTGCACTTCGATAGGCAATCGGCTCAAGTCGATTCATAAGCCCACGTGACGTATTCTTCTTAGATCTAACGACAGCTACTGCTCCCACACGCTCTGTCGATTTCACTTGAGGGTTAACGGAAGAAATAATGTAAGGCATTTTACAAAAATGTTACATTCGCCGATTAGCACTGATAAAACTTTAATCTCAATCAGCAGCAGATATAAAGAAAACTAATATCGCATTTCGGTAACTTCAATAAATATATAGTTTTGAATGATAGCTCTTCATTTGTCAATCCTTGTTGCTTTTCCATAATTACGCCTCATTATTAACAAAAATACACACACAAGGTGAAGACATACTCCATCAAACGGGAAAAGTTACTGTATAGTGCAGCTGTGCCTCTTTTGCTCCAACATATGCTTGATTTTGGGATATGTCGGTTGAGCAGGCAAGGATTTTCTGCGTCGTTCTTTTGTTGGATCCAACGCATAACAGATATGTGCCTGAGCCAAAACAGCTTTGAAAATCTGTATAATATTAAAATTTTCCTTAGCCGATGCTTCTACGAATCCATGCTCCCAGTCAATGGTGACGACGGATTCAGTGATATCCTTGGACACTCTCCTCGTCTCCTCCAGATCGCATTTGTTGCCCACAACCACGATGGGCACATTCTTTTCTTCTTTTTGACGTATTTCTAGGATAAGTTCTCTGAGGGAAGAAGCGTATTTGAATGACTCGACGTCGTCGACAGCGTACACTAGAATGAAAGCATCCCCTGTTTTGATGGCGAGCCTTCTCATAGCTGGAAATTCATAGTAGCCACTCGTGTCCAAGACATCCAGGGACAGTGTGGAACCCGACACGTCGTAAACGCTGTTATGCATTTCTTCTACTGTAGGAATGTGATCGATCGGGAATTGATCGTAGAAGAATTGGTGTATAATGGCGGTTTTTCCAACGCCACTTGCACCTAAAACTATTACCCTTGGATGATCGGTTACCTTCATCCCTTTCGCCATATCTTCAGTGTCCATTACGGATTCAGCTTGGATACTAGGCATGGTTGGAGTGGCTGATGTCGGAAAAATAAATAGTTCAAAATATTGACAAGTAAGGCTAATCTCAATGGAACGGTTGACGAATTTGCGATGGATCATATAAACTTATTTGCTTTCTAGCTTTACATTTTAGCCTTCTTCCATTCAAAAAAATCGATAACTGCTCTTTCTGGGGATATAAATGCTCTCTGGTTACCAATGCTTTTCACCTGGAATAAAAAAATGGAATTAATGGCATTATCTACACATACATGTGCCAAGTACAAAAAAATGTATGTCACAATGTTACGCATGTCTGAACTTAATAAAATTACGTATTTAAAAAACGAAAATATAATTTTCATAAATTGCATTTTAAAATTAATTTTAAACATGAAATGTGACAATGTTTCATTATTTTTACATTTCTACGTTTTGTATGCATGAATTTATTTATAAAGAGTAAGAGGCACATCATTTGAAAAGCCTAACTATGCCTATTAAATTAATAGGTTAATAAAGATAAATGTTTTCATATTTTAAGGAAGCACTTAATTTTTTTTTGGTCTTGTGCTGATTCAACTATTTTGGATTAATATTACAAAATCAACATACTTGTGACATCGTTAAATCAAAAAGGTATTCATAAGTGTCATTTCTGGTACAAATAATTGTTAATCTAGATCAGTAATTGACAAGAAAAGATCCAGTAGACCCTCCATTTTTAGTGATCAAAAGCTGAGAAGTAGAAACGAAAAGCACAAAATAACTCGCAATGGAGTCTGGGATACCTATTGTAAGTGGTATTTTAGAACATATTATATTATTACCATGTGCTTCTTATTTCTAAAAATTATTTACACAGCATTTGGTGACCTACACGTTACAAATATGAATCATGAAATAGGCATTGTAATGAACAATGCAAGTTCTAATTCTCAATTTAAATTACATTCCAGAAGACATCTATAACAATGAGACGGGTATCGTTAACTGAAAAACGTGAACGTGATAACGTGAAACCTGCTGAACGTGAATACGAATATAGTGAAAATAGCATTTAAAAAGTGGAATAGTGCATTCAAGTATAGAACATTAAATTTATCTAAGGATTAATTTTCTAGTAATACACACGAGACAAAAATTATTAAAATGAATCATTTTGTATTTTCTTTATCAATAATATCTCAACTGTGGTTTTCCAGCTAATAATGTGTATCTTATTTACTAATAATTCACTCAGAAACATTATACACTTTATGGAGTAAGCAGTTAATGAAAAATAATCTTTGAGCCAATCAATCAAAAAGAATAAAGTTTTTAGTTGCATAATAAGTCAATCATTCGTATAATTTATGGAAATATAATTTCTTAAGTACTCTATTTCTCAAAAATCTACAGATATGAAAGATTGCACAACCTCCAATAGAAAAAAATACATTTTGGGAACTTCGAAAGGTCAATGTACGTTGCAGAAGTATTGCCATTTTCTTTTTATTGGCTATCAAAATTCTTAAGATCACAGTGAATATCCGGAGACGCGTCACGAATTCAGGATACAAATGTCGGAAAAGTTGGTTTTAGATCTGACGAAAGTCGCTTCCGGTTCCAAGTCTAGTAATCCAAACTGGATTTCGAAAACTAGTTAGCACTGAAGTAACTAATTCCGATAGTGCTTTTAATTTCCGCTTCAAGACATCAGCTCGGATTTATCGCCCGTCACGAGAGAGTTTCTGATAGATTAGCGGTCACCGGTTGTTTCCGAATATTTTCTAGCTCGTCTTGTGAATCCGATAACTTTATTTCTCGAAGGTTGTCAGTGAATGGAAGATCTCAAGCAATCTCAAGGATCTAGAATGAAGACGGTTAACTTGGACTTTCAAATGCCTCAGATGGCCTTACTTCAAAAGCTTTAATATACAAAGTGTTAAGTGTAAAGGCGTTTGCTGGAAAAAAGGTATAAACATTCTAGGATATTATTTAATTGTTTTTAGTTAACTCACAGAGAGTTAACTAGCTCCTGAAGGTCGTGCACCCATTTTCCCACCATGCAACTTGCAGTTTTACCTACCTTGATTCTATCCAGTAAATTTTTTGATGAAAATAATAGCCAATAGATGCGGCTTTCAACCAATAGATGCGGCTATTTAGTCAATAAGTGTGTTGTTTGGTTAAGGTATCTAATTACGTTAAAAATTAATTACGTTATTACAGACTGTTTTTGTTTTGTCTCTAAGGAAAATAGAAGTTGAGATATTTCAATTTGAAAAAACCTTGATGCAAACTTTTCGAACCAAAAGTGTTCGCGCGCCGAAATTTGGTTCATGTTTCGGTTTTCCACAGGTTTAAAAAAATTAAAAATGCAGTTCAGGATTTTTGTTTGTGCTATGTTCCAGCCAACATTTATTTCAAGAGCAAATAGAAAATATTAGTATTCAAATTTTTTTTTCAATCTTTAAATGCTTTATTCTCTGCATTCTGTTTTCAACCAAATCCTTGCATGGTAACAATGATAACTAAAAAAGTAATTAATATATATTTTTTTGTATTATGGTTCTTATATCTATATTTTAGTGCCTGAAGCTGGATTTTATTGGTATCTTTAATAGAAAAAATTGTCAGAAAAAATTGTTGCTATGTTGTATAAAAAAATTTCAGAAATTCATATAATTTTTACGTCACTCCTTATATTTCTAGAATAGAATCAAATTTAGCTTAGATCAGCTTCAGCCACTAGCTTCTATATTTAAGAGTCTTAGTTCAAAGTTTTATGTTAATAGTGTGATAAGTGAGAAAATTGGAGATTTTTTTCGTAAACATCATTTATTGACCAAAACAAGACAGTTTTTGGCATTTATAACAATTTTTTTTTTTTCAGTTTTGCTGGGTTAGAATTTGTTTTTTATGTTTATTCAACTGTTAAAAGAAAAAAAAGTGCTGTTGAATCACTTGAGAAAAAAAAGTACTCCGAACGTAGTCAGATACCTTAAATAAATAGTGCATTGCTAAGAAATCTCGAGATGCACTCAAGGCTACTTAAACATTTATTTGAACTTTAGAAAGACACTTGAAAGTGCCCAACCTTGTCTACCAAAACGTGCTTCCTGATAAGACCTACTACTATATTGTAAATTAATTTTTTTGTGGTGACACACTCTCCTGCCAGAATGTAGCAGGGGCTAAATGTGATAGATGCTACCACTAATTGATAGGCTGCCAATCACGTGAGATTGTAAGAGCTGTATTAAGATCACGTGACTTCTTCGATACTTGTGGTCATGCAGTGGATGATTGCGACCACGGGTTGCACTGTGTCACCTTTAGCAGGCAAGTGAGGTACTGAGTAAAGAAAAAGTTGAATTTCAACAGAGAGCGAAGTTGCGATAGGAATCGAAGCACACGTCTTTTATCACATGGCGTCAGACAGTTGAAAGTGTTTCGCATCGCATTGGAAATTCAATTGTTCAACTACGGTTGCCCGTAGTTGAACTTTGGATCACAGAAGTTGAACATCGCCAGTAGTTGAACAGTTAAAGTAGAACTGGCGACCGTAGTCACAGAACGGTTGCCAGTAGTTGAACAGTTTGTCAGTGGAGCAATACATGCGCTTCGTGGAGGCTCTGGTCGGTCATGAAGGACAAATGCAAGAGAGTGACAGTGAGACAAGTTGAAGCTATACCTATAGCTTTGTTATCGACATTCCAACAATGCACATCGTCCATTAAGATGTCTACTTTTGACTACCAAACATCGTCGGCTATATCTGGAGTTGTGCCGTGCCTCGAGAATCATGGGTAGGCATAAAATAACAGTGCATCACCTAAAGTGGCAAATCCCGTTTCAGCCTTGGGGCAGATGATCACAGCATATTCGTATGGCGGAGATCTTCCAGAGTTACAGTAGAGCGGCACACTTTTGTAACTTCTAGTGTGTAGTCCTAGTAATAGTGTGGAGAGATCACTTGCGATAGCCGGTCCCGATTGGAATAGATTCCATATTGAGCAAGTCTGGGTTATGTTAAGTCCATCTATTGCGACACTATATAAGGAATCTGGATAAGGAGTTGCAAAATGCTTGGCATAATTTTCCATTTATATCAGACGTATCGTGGGCTTACAACTTACTAATATATAATCTTTCTAGTACAATAATAAAGAATCGTCCAGATCTAATACTGTGATAATTTATTTTTCTCTTCATGTGGCATTGCACATGCGAAGTTTCATGCACACTATTCGAAGAACTAAATTTTGTTTACCACAATGTAAATTATTCTAAAGTGATAGGTCTTCACATAAAAGTTCAAAAAAATATATTTAGCAGAGTTTTTTAAAAGTTTAATCCCGGTAAATCGAAGTTTTCCTTACAACACATATTACATATACTTGGACATTTTTGAAAATAGCTGAAAAAGTCATCAAACGTAAGCTTATCGCACATTATTTCAAGTCCATTGAAGTGAGAATTGATGAGACTTCTTGCGAATTTTTTTTGGGAACGCAATGTTTCCTCCATACCACGAATTTTACACAAACGCCAATTTTGTCATTTATTATTGATAGAAAACTCTAAATCCATAATTTTAGTCTTACAAATTTGTTTGTTTGAAATAGTTTCGGTAGAATTTTGAGAAATGTAAAGAACCACAGAAGTCTTGCAAGTAGTTAGTTCACCGTAGTAGTTTCCATGTAAAAACAATGAAGTGAAAAAAATTTCGATGAAAAGTATGGTCTGTAGTCGATTGTGACTTAGTGAATATTAACTCATTAACAAATTAGCTTTCTAATCACTAGCTGTAAAAGACACACACTTACAAGTCACATACTTTTTCACATACTTACAAGTGAGTTGGAACACCAAACCACTTAAAGAAAATTAGATTTTGCTAGTCTCTGTTTTGTAATACTCTAAAATACTTCATATTTGTTTCAACTTCAATAAGAATTTTTAGAAATGCACTCTATAAAAAAAATCGGCGCATCAAGGTAATTGGTAATTTTAGTTAACGTCGTACTAGAGCAACACAACGGGCTATTGACGACGGTCCGGGATCAGTCCCTTAAGGGAAAGAACCGAGGACGACACCTCGTAATTTTGAACCACGGTCAGATGACGAAGCAACACCTGAGCTGGCACCCCACTGTCCAAACTTCCACGCCAACCCAACGTGAGGACTTTCGGCCACGATAGATTTAAGGTGCATCAGCCGCCTCTACACCATACGTTTACAAACATCCATGCCCGGACCCGGATTCGAACCAGGAACCTACCGATCTAGAGGCAAACACCTTAACCACTATACCGGTTGGTCGGCGCGCATCAAGGAGTTGTCCGATTGCGAGAAAAATTAGTGGATGTCAAGAATATGTATAAAAGACAAACGATTAAAATTTCAGAGTTTGGCCGTTACAAAGGGAAGAAGTCAATATGGCGTTGGTCCACCTATGGCCTGGATACAAGCTGTCACCCGGCGTGGCATGGGCTGCTAAAGTTCCCGGATGGTGGGCTGCGGAATTTCTTGCCAAATTGTCCCCAACTGTCGGGCTAAATGGTCAATATACCTTAACCACTATACCGGTTGGTCGGCGCGCATCAAGGAGTTGTCCGATTGCGAGAAAAATTAGTGGATGTCAAGAACATGTATAAAAAACAAACGATTAAAATTTCAGAGTTTGGCCGTTACAAAGGGAAGAAGTCAATATGGCGTTGGTCCACCTATGGCCTGGATACAAGCTGTCACCCGGCGTGGCATGGGCTGCTAAAGTTCCCGGATGGTGGGCTGCGGAATTTCTTGCCAAATTGTCCCCAACTGTCGGGCTAAATGGTCAATATACCTTAACCACTATACCGGTTGGTCGGCGCGCATCAAGGAGTTGTCCGATTGCGAGAAAAATTAGTGGATGTCAAGAACATGTATAAAAGACAAACGATTAAAATTTCAGAGTTTGGCCGTTACAAAGGGAAGAAGTCAATATGGCGTTGGTCCACCTATGGCCTGGATACAAGCTGTCACCCGGCGTGGCATGGGCTGCTAAAGTTCCCGGATGGTGGGCTGCGGAATTTCTTGCCAAATTGTCCCCAACTGTCGGGCTAAATGGTCAATATACCTTAACCACTATACCGGTTGGTCGGCGCGCATCAAGGAGTTGTCCGATTGCGAGAAAAATTAGTGGATGTCAAGAACATGTATAAAAAACAAACGATTAAAATTTCAGAGTTTGGCCGTTACAAAGGGAAGAAGTCAATATGGCGTTGGTCCACCTATGGCCTGGATACAAGCTGTCACCCGGCGTGGCATGGGCTGCTAAAGTTCCCGGATGGTGGGCTGCGGAATTTCTTGCCAAATTGTCCCCAACTGTCGGGCTAAATGGTCAATATACCTTAACCACTATACCGGTTGGTCGGCGCGCATCAAGGAGTTGTCCGATTGCGAGAAAAATTAGTGGATGTCAAGAACATGTATAAAAAACAAACGATTAAAATTTCAGAGTTTGGCCGTTACAAAGGGAAGAAGTCAATATGGCGTTGGTCCACCTATGGCCTGGATACAAGCTGTCACCCGGCGTGGCATGGGCTGCTAAAGTTCCCGGATGGTGGGCTGCGGAATTTCTTGCCAAATTGTCCCCAACTGTCGGGCTAAATGGTCAATATACCTTAACCACTATACCGGTTGGTCGGCGCGCATCAAGGAGTTGTCCGATTGCGAGAAAAATTAGTGGATGTCAAGAACATGTATAAAAGACAAACGATTAAAATTTCAGAGTTTGGCCGTTACAAAGGGAAGAAGTCAATATGGCGTTGGTCCACCTATGGCCTGGATACAAGCTGTCACCCGGCGTGGCATGGGCTGCTAAAGTTCCCGGATGGTGGGCTGCGGAATTTCTTGCCAAATTGTCCCCAACTGTCGGGCTAAATGGTCAATATACCTTAACCACTATACCGGTTGGTCGGCGCGCATCAAGGAGTTGTCCGATTGCGAGAAAAATTAGTGGATGTCAAGAACATGTATAAAAAACAAACGATTAAAATTTCAGAGTTTGGCCGTTACAAAGGGAAGAAGTCAATATGGCGTTGGTCCACCTATGGCCTGGATACAAGCTGTCACCCGGCGTGGCATGGGCTGCTAAAGTTCCCGGATGGTGGGCTGCGGAATTTCTTGCCAAATTGTCCCCAACTGTCGGGCTAAATGGTCAATATACCTTAACCACTATACCGGTTGGTCGGCGCGCATCAAGGAGTTGTCCGATTGCGAGAAAAATTAGTGGATGTCAAGAACATGTATAAAAGACAAACGATTAAAATTTCAGAGTTTGGCCGTTACAAAGGGAAGAAGTCAATATGGCGTTGGTCCACCTATGGCCTGGATACAAGCTGTCTCCCGGCGTGGCATGGGCTGCTAAAGTTTCCGGATGGTGGGCTGCGGAATTTCTTGCCAAATTGTCCCCAACTGTCGGGCTAAATGGTCAATATTCCGCCATGACTGCAATCGCCTTCCCATAACGTCACAAATGTGCTCTATGGGAGAGAGATCAGGGTTGTTGGCCAAGGAAGTGTTGGGAAAGCTTGAAGACAGTTCATACCAACACGTGCCGTGTGCAATCGGGCATTATCAGGTAGAAAAGTAAGTTCGAGGTGTCGCAAAAGAAACGGCAACACAACCGGTCGTAGAATGTCGTCTACTTAACCCTTTCTGGGCATGTGTGGCGTGCGATAGCAAAGGCAGAATCCCCACGCTGCCTGGACGCCTCCAGACAGGTCTGCGGTTGCGGTCAGTACACAGTTTGAAACCGGACTCGTCACTAAAGACTATACGTCCTCAGTCAGGGCCGTTCCAAGTAGATCGAGCCCGACACACCTCCTTTTGGGATCGTCAATTTTTTTGTTATAGAGTATAGTAATAAAACAATTAATTAACACCCTTACACGTACTGAACTTTTGAGTTTTAAACACGATTTTTTCTGAAAATGAACATTTTTTTTTTAATCTTTGAGGCATCTTTTCTAGGAAATTACTATAGTTTTGTAAAAAAAAGCGTTTCTTCAAGATCATTGGTTATGATGAAGTGACTGTTTTCGTTATATGTATAAAAACAAATGTTTTTACAAAATTTTAGGAAAAAACCTCATAAGAATTTTATCATCTACTTACTTTTTTACACATACTAGCAGAATTATGTGGAGTTGCTAGGATTGATTTGGGTAAATGTTGATTGAAAATTGATTACACTAGTCATTTGTGGAAAATGCAAACATCATTTAAGTTGTACGGAAAATAACTTTTTTAACACAGTTTTAATTTTTTCATAGCATCTACAATTTAATTCGGACGCAAATAGGTGTACATGATATATCCATCCATTTAATTCATTTCATATTACTTGCACCTGCTGCAAGACAAAATATAAAAGTTTTTTTTTAAGGCGACTACTTCAGTAGTCGAATTAGAAATACCTTTGAACTACAACGCATGGCTACCCGCGTTTTAATTTAACGTAACCTATCTTATTTTAAAATTATTTTATTTAACCGGTTATTTTAAAATAAGAAGTTACACACACTTTTTAAAAAGGTTTTGTTTTGCATATTTTATATATTTTTATGAATCAGAATTCTACATACCATTACGTATTGAACCAAAGATTTAAGTAAATTGGTCGAAATATGCATATACCGCTAAGAAATACCCATGTTTAGTATGATTTGGCAGAAAATAAAATAATTCATTATAATTTAACTCTTAATAATGTATCTGCAATATGTAAAATATTGAAACATATATTATTAAAAAGTCAATTATTTTTGAGTAGTAGGTTCGGAAGAATTTTTTATTTCCCAACTTATAATAAAATATGATGTTTTCCGTAATGGTTCAGCTCTAGTTATTTTTAGTTTTATTTTCTTAAAACTAGTGTAACTATTACGTTGACGCATATGTATCTATGTCTATATATGAGGCGTTCAGAACTAGAATGGATCAACACTACTTTCTGATTAAACTCTGAAAATCACACACCCGAACTCCTTTAAGTTGAATCTTTCTAGATCATCTTTGAATCAGGTTCCTAGTTGCTTTGGTTCCCAAGAAATGGCAGTAGAAAAAAGCCAGTTGAGTTGGAAAAGTACACACGAGAAGAAACTTTATCTCGATGTATCTCAAAATGTTATAAAATAGACTTGATTCAAGTTCAGAACGCCTCATGTCGTCCCTCAAAGTGCAGAAGGTCGTTCATGGATTGGACAAAAAATGGAAATACACAATAAAATAATGTAACCTTGCCTAATATGGTATAGGAAAACCGTTGGCATTCAAAACAGCATGCAGTCTTCTCGGAATGGATAAATACAGTTCCTGTATGCTTGCCAAGGGAATATCGTACCATTCTTCCTGCAAAATGGTGGTAAGTTCAGATAAGAATGATGGCGGTGGATAGCGATCACGCACTTTCCTCTCCAATGTAGATCACAAAGATATAATAATATTGAGGTCTGGTGACTGTGGTGCCAAGGGAAAATGTGACAAATCATCCTCGTTCTCAGAAAACCAGTCCTGGACGATGTAAGCTGTGTGAACAATGCTTTGTCGTCTTGGAAGACACCATCACCATTGAAGAGAAAAATTTGTACCATGGGATGGACTTGATCGGCCAAAATGTTCACATAATCCTTGGCCTTAATGTGCCCTTGAAGAGTAATCATGGGGACCACAGAAAACCACGATATGGTTTTCCAAACTATCACATAACCCCCGCCATGTTTCACTCTTGGCAACAAGCAGTCTGTATTATAGACTGGGGATGGCGTTCACCAGACGTAAACTCGGCCAGAAGTAGGAAACAGTGTACACAAGACTCAAGTACTCAGACACAAACAAGACTCATCCTACCAAATTACTGTCTTTCATTGCTCCATAGTCTAGACTTTATGACTTAAACACCACTTTTTCCTGTTTCAAGCATTAGCATCATTGGTAAATGGTTTTTAAATTGCAGCTCGGCCAGAAACACCCTGCTTATGGAGCTCCCTTCTTATTGTTTTGGTACTCACAGGGTTTGTGAGCACGGCATTCATTTCAGCAGTAACTTTTACAGATGTGGTCTTCGCTAAATCACAGCGTGGACGAATGATACGAATTATGTTTATACGCATTTCAAACATGCGGAATAAATCTTAGATACCTCTTGAAACACTAAACACTTCGGCAACCTTGCTTACGGAAGCTCCCACCAGACAATCTCCGACAATTTGGCCCACGTTCGAAATCTGTTAGCTCTGTCATAATGCAATTACAACTTCACAGAACAATGCCCCGACAACGACTGACTTGCGCAGCGTATTTTCGAAGTTGTATAGGTGGCGCCAGTAGGCGAATACACCAGCTCCCCATACACATTTTACTAGAATAAACATTAATTTTCAAGCATGCATTTAACGAGGTGTTTCCATATTTTTGTCCACCCCTGTACGTCTAAAAGCTGAATTCTTCAGGAGAGCAAAGAAACTAATCGTTCTCCTTGTGATTTGATTTAATACTTTGGGTTGTGCGACATATGTATATACATACCATATGTATATACATACCATATGTATATACATACCATATGTATATACATACCATATGTATATACATACCATATGTATATACATACCATATGTATATACATACCATATGTATATACATACATAACATATGTATATACATAACATATGTATATACATAATGTAATTGTTTCACAATGGAGTATATGGATGGATATACATTATATGGACAAAAGTATTCGGATACTGCATGTTTTTCAGAAAAAGCTCTTTATTGTTCTATTTAGTAAAGGGTAGGCCCTCCCTTTGCTTGTATGTTACAGCTGTAACACGTCGAATCATACTTTACACAAGTTCTCTATAAGTCTGGGCACGAATAGCTCGCCATGCCTCTTGCTAGGCTGTGAGAATAGATTGTTGTGAAGATGGGCGTGCGTGGCGATGTCGTACTCGCCGCTCCAGTTTGTCCCACAATTGCTCGATCGGATTGAAATCGGGGCTCTGAACAGGCCAGTCAAACAAATTCACCTCATTGTCATGGAACCAGTCAGTACACATTTTGCAGTATGACGTCTAGCTCTATCCTCTTGGAAGAAACAACCACCATCGCCGTAGTATTGACATAATGTAGTCAAGGTCGAATGATCCAGAACGATAGAGTTGCGGATTAGCAAGCGGAAGGTTGTGAGTTCGAGGCTCTTTCCAGCCAAAGACCTTAGTGTACGTGCAAGCTGGTGCATATTAAATCTGTCGTAGTCTTAAAAGTCTTCACGTTGGCGTGGAGTGGACGCTTGGAGAGTGGAGTACCAGTTAAAGTGTGATTCTGTCATTTGGTCATGGTTGAAATTGTGTTTTCCTTCGACCTTTCCCTTTGGGGTTGTTCCGAACCGTCAATAATAGTCCGCTGTGTGCTCCAGAGCGACGTTAGTTCAACTACCTACGTTTGTATTTCATATTGAAGGTGACGGAATAGTTTTACGTGGCTGATTTCATGGGCTACATTACATTAGAGATTTTCTTTTGTAAAACTTTTTTAAGGTATTCGGTCACTTTGATGGAAAACAAAAATATAGACAGTTTTTGTGTGGCTGAATTTAACATCGTAATTTTAACAACGTCTTTATAAAACACGTAAATAGCTAGGAACATAAGGCGGCAATATACTTTTGAAACCCATTATAAATAAATACTATGGAGCATATATACAAAATGATTTTAAACTATTATCTTCATTTACATAAAATACATATAAATTATATAAATTAACATTGTCACACACAGTATGAGAGTGTGATTGTCAGTTTAGACAAAGAAACCAGACGGTCTGCGAATATTTTATTTCAGCTATTCCATCGAGATGATACATATCTGGGGGTTACCTTAAAATGTTCTTCATCTCCGTTTTGGCAATGTTTGGAATTTAATCTAATTGGTGTTGACCAATCAACTATAACAGATCACTTCAAATTTATTCTTTGGATTTTTTATTGGCGGAGTGTGGAAAATCGAATTCAGTTCAACTGACGTCACGTTTAGAATGCATACAGGTGGAGAGACGTTATAGCCACCTATTTATCTTGACCAAAAATGCCTTACATCGGGCATTTCGACTTTCTTTTATAAAGTAACGAAGTTACTTGTTACTTTTCCCGCTAATTACACTAAACCTTCAATGAATTTGGTTACATAACAAAATACATTTTTTTATTTGCGTCTAACTGATGCTTTAACATCAAAATATTTTTCTATTTATTTGTTCAACCACATGCTCAGAGACAAATGGCTCAACAAGTGGAAGAAAAAAAAGAAAAGCTCTTAAACATACTTTGTGATTATTAAAAAAGGTTTTACACTTGTTGAATATAAAACTTTTTATGACATAAACAAGATTTAACTGCTTTTTATAGTTCAATTAAAAGCTTCTAATAATTTTTAATCACTAAAACATTTTATTCACGAAGCCATATGAATGAATGGAAAATTGAAGCACTACTTATGAATACGTAAATAAAATCAATGCGGTCTAAAAGTATGTTACTCGGTGCGATATTTTACTACTGTTTTTAAAATTTTATAACTATTTATGTTCATGCAAAATAAAACCGATTTTTAAACACTTTGATTGATTATAAATTTTTTTACCGAAGCATATCTTCAAAAATTAAAATATTATGCCGTTTTTAAAATCGCAACTACTTTCCCTATTTATTTAGTAACATTAGAATAAGTTTAAAAAATTGTTTATTTTCATCCTGGAAGTTTCAAAAGCCTTCTCTCTCTACTTAAAAATTTATGAAACAAATGTACGGAAAAGAAATAGTTTTCATTTTGTTATCGACTTCAAATGTTTTTTAGACTATTGCAACAATTTCAAAATATACTAATTTTGTTGCCTGGAACAAGTTTTCTGCCACTGCAATGCTGAATTTATCGATGCGGATTCTGCAAAAGCATACATTATAAGATTTTTCAGTTCTTTGTCATTACAACTTTTGACGGACAATCCTTATTTTCCATATGATGATGATGATGATAACCTAAATATGGCAAGATGACTGATTTCTTGACAAACAGGAGAAGGATATTTATTTCGCAAAACTTATCATAGTTTGTTTTTGGTTGGAGTAGACACTTAGCTAACAAATATTACTATTAAGCCAGTAATATTATCTACTTATAAGTATTTTTGAAATAAAAACACTCGATAGAATAAGAATCGTAAGCAAAATTTTAATAGTGTCCAGAAGTTTTAGTACAGATAAAAGTTCAAAGTAAATACGTTTTCAATGAAAGTGAACAAATATTCAAAAATAATTTGTAAAATATTTTATTACAAGAAAATTTCAGACATTTTTCAATTGATATTGTATATTGAAAGTATTCGTCCCCTGGTGGTATATGTGTTAGCATTGAAAATCCACTCATAGTTTCGTGCATACTCAGCATAGACAGATGAAGTAAATTTGTCAACACAAGATATACTAGATATGTAAAAAAATATTTTAAAATTTATAAATTAATAACTATTTATAAAAGTATTTTTATAGTTATTAATTTTCAATCCTTAAAGAGAGCGAGAGAGAGAGAGAGAGAGAAAAGAAGAGAAGAGAGAGAAGTGAAGAGAAGAGGAAGAAAGAATTTTCTCTCTCTCTCTCTCTCTCTCTCTACGCGTTCAAGCATTACACCAAACAAACCCCGGGCTTCAGTACAGTTTAGACGACTGGCCCGTCATTACGGTTAAATAATTAAAACCTACTTTTCAAGTACTGAATGCTAAATTTGCCAATTAAAAATTATCTTCTTTACTTTTGCACTTATTTTCCTTTCCTCTGTAAAAAATAAATATGAAAGTGTTTTTTTTTTAAATTTTAAACATGGAAAACAGATTACGCGTTATAGTATAAAAAATGGTTCACAATTTTAGGGATCACCGCAGGCTACGGGTTCCGTTACCATGGTACCACCTCTTTCTCTGTCAAAAAAATATATCTGTATATTTCTCTTACTTGCGGCCAAAAAGGGCTTTACGTATTTAGTTGTTGTTTAGCAGTCGTTGTTACTTAGCAACGACTAGATCAAACATCACTTAGTTTCGCTCTCGAATCAAATCTGCCGACGGAAAAAAACATTTTCACCGGATTTCAAACAAATCAAATGCGATGAGTGACTTTAACTGCGAATATTTAGAAATGATTTCAAGTTGTGCTATTAAGTATTTTACCCAAAACGATCTAAGGCATACTTAATAACAACCTAGAAAAGGAAAGACGTAAGAGATGGAAAGGGCAGAGAAATGAGTTAATTTAGAAGACAAAACGTGTGCATCCGGTGTGATAATGAGGATATTAAACTCAAATATGATTTCTGTGAATTTACAAAGCGCGGTGCTGATTCTGAAGAAAAATTTCCTAAATTACATGAAGTGTTGTGTTTAGGGGAAATTGCTTCTGAATGACTGGATTGACCTGATGTCTTAATAAAATTTCCTCATAGCTGATTGAAAAAACTGTAAAAGCTATTAGCGTAATATCAAGCAGTATAATGTTACTATGAATTTTACTACTAGAGATCAAGGAGGGTGGCGTACTCCTTTAGCAGTCTGCGAATTGTAGGGGAAGTAGATTCGATTCCCGTCAGGTTCAATTTCTCCCTGGGTGAATTTCCTTCTTTTGTGTCAGTAAAAACTTTCTTTGTGCGTGTATGTCCACTTACTTGACAGAACGTCGTTTGGTGTAGCTTGGCCAAATCTGTGGTTTCTGAGCTATAAATCCAACCAACGAACCTGGGACCTGGTAATTTTAATTCTGGATATATGTTTAGATCATTCAACACACAATTCCCAGACTTTGCAGTGTTATGTGTAAATGATAAAAGTATTTCTTCAAATATTTAATTGTTTCTTAAATTCATTGGTTCGTTGCGAAATGAATCAATGGAGATTAATTAACAATATTCAGAGTTTGGCGAGTTGATGCAAGCAGGATGTGGAGTTTCTTAGTACTTTTTCGTTTCATACATTTTAACCAGAGTTAGAAAGATGGCGAGTTTTAATAGTGAAAAAAATAACGACTGAAGTTCTCTTTCCTGGTTTTAATGGTTAAGTTTACCATTGGTTAAGTTTAATTTAGCCATTGCTGCGGCAATCACAAAACAGACATCATCAAGTAATGATCATACACGCACAAGGAAAGTTTTACTAACACAAAAGAGAAAAAAAATACACCCAGGGAGGAATCGAAACTGACAGGAATCGAACCTGCATCGCCTACAACTTGCAAGTTACCTGCGCCGTGGTGATACCCACTGAGCCCCCAATTCCAGTTTTAAGTTTCAGTTTTTTTTTTGCTTAAGTCCTGTTCGCATGAGGCGTTTTCTAACGCGTGGTTACGATGTCAGCTTTCCGTATGCATTAAAACATGTTTTTTATTCCTCTAATTCAAGTTTTTATCTTTGCGATCGTTGAAGATAAGAGTGAAAATTTCAACGGATTTCAAATCAGTGTAACATTCTATGCCAGATCTGTGCCAAAAACATATTTATTATTTAATTATTTACCATTTGATTATTTAACTATTTATTAATGAATGAATTATTTATTTAAAGAAAATCACATTTAAGGTATCGATCTGGTGTAAAATTTTCCGCAGATTTCAAATCCGTTGAGATTTTCACTCTATCTTCAACGATCGTAAAGATATAAACTTGAATTAGAGGAATAAAAAAAAAAAAAACATAATTTAATACTTACGGAAAGCTGACCTCGAAAACGCGCGTTAGAAAACGCCTCATGTAAACAGGGCTAAGGGAAAGGAACTAACTAAGCATGAGGTCGAGTATTAGTCTTTCTACACCATTCAACGAAACAAGTTACTTATGTGTAATGGTGTAAAATATTAAAGCGATACTAGAAGTTCCGTAAAGGAAAAATGGATCCACCTTAATGATCACAAGGGCAACTTTTTGCAACAAATGCAAAATGTTCACACGTTATACGCTGCATGTAAAGTACTAAAACCAAAATTCCTCCTACATGGGGTGTATCGTAAGTGAGTTATATCCGCAACATAAATGCTATATGGGTAAATGTAACTTTTTGCATAGATACAACCACCCGCAACTTTTTAAAATGTAGCTTAAAATTAATTAATATGATTGGTAATTGGTAATTTTAGTTAACGTCGTACTAGAGCAACACAACGGGCTATTGACGACGGTCCGGGATCAGTCCCTTAAGGGAAAGATCCAAGGACGACACCTCGTAATTTTGAACCACGGTCAGATGACGAAGCAACACCTGAGCTGGCACCCCACTCTCCAAACTTCCACACCAACCCAACGTGAATTAATTAATATGAAATTACTATTTCATTTTTGCCCTCTGAACCAACCTTTCGATCGCATGTACCTGATATTTCGAACGCCGAAGTATTGCGGATCAAACAAGTTCATGGAAAGAAGGTGTTCGTCGTAACAGACAAAAGTGAAATAAACGGCAAGTAACTTTTAACACATTGGTTGGCACTCTTGATAATCCAGATGAAACTCGCGCAATCGACCGCAGAGTTTGCGAGGTGAGTGTCAAACATCAATATGTTGTTCGCTTTGTAGATGACGTTTTAAAATCTCTGAATGTTGAGCGAAAGGATTTTTCGCTTCTGCTATCCGATACAGCACATTATATGACTGTGGCTGGCGCAGTTTTTCAATGTTAAAGAAATTACTGACCAACTATCGGCCATTCAACGATCTTCAATACTGTTGTACACGACTAAAATAGTCAACATATTTTGAATTTTTTCATTTTTTACGAATAATTTATTTTAGAATTTAGCGTATCAAAAATAAATGCAATTTTATTTCCATAAATGTAACTTTAAGGAATGATAAATGCAACTTTTCCCATTTTTACTGCAACTTTTTTGTTGCCCCAAATGGTCACATATTTAGGTTGACAGGAAGTTTCGAATGACCAAATATTTATGTATGTAGGTAGGTAATTAACGTCACACTGTAGCAACACGAAGGTCTATTGGCGACTGTCCGGTCAAATGCTTGACGCAGCTTGGCCAAGTATGATCCTTGTACCATAAAACCCGAAAACAACTAACCAGGCCAAATATTTGCGAATGAGATTTTTAAATGATTAATTATACAGCGAAACATGAACCCATTTAAACAACATGTAATATAACATATTTTACTTTTCTCGATTCCTATTAAAGCAGAAAGCTTTCCAACAGAGAAATTCTTTCAACAGAGTAATTTCCCTGAATAAAATCGTTGAGTGCTTTTTAGTAAACAAATGACGGTAAAAATCTAATAATCAATGGAAATATTTTCAGGAACTGTGGAATTTACATTAGCCTAATAGTCATGGAAAGTAAGGAAGTGTTTAGTTTTTACTTTGAATGAAAGATTGCAGAAAATTCTAACTTATTTTTTACATCGAAATGCATAACCGCATTATCAGATCAGCAATATTTTGCGTAGTGCGTACAGGAACACCATCATGCTAATATTTTTTATAGCGACATATGCAATCAAAACCTGATTATTTTCTGGAAACATGTAGTTAAACCACAAAAAGAAACTAAAATTTTAAACATTTGAAAATTGGTAATTCTCTATGAAACAACTCATGAAAACAAAAAGTAGGATAATTACCTTTTGTGGTAGTGACTTTTTCATTGATGTCACTGTAAAAAATGTTCTTCAGATTAGGTTTTTGGTGGCATTTTGTTCATACCGTGACATTTCCCTCGAATAAAGCGATTACTGAATTGAAGCTTAAAAATGTAGGTAATCTTAGAACAAAATATCATAAGTAGATGTTTCGGTAATCAGAATACTCAACCAATATCTCAAACTGGTAAAAACATTCATTACTGATTTTAGACTCCGAATGTTGATTTACCAAGTAAATCATTGTGAATTCTCTAAAAGAAGTAGTACAAAAATACTCTTCATCTCTGTTCTGACCTATTTTTTCACGACAATTTCAAAGAATTTTCGTTTCTATTACTTAAATTCATTAAAACGAAATGACATTATTTCTTTTTTTAAGCATAAAAGGAACTTGGCCAAAAGTTTTCCTAAAGTGAAAAAAGCTCTTGGCATTTGAAGATTTTAGTAAAAAGTAAGGGAGTGGATCATTCTCGGTTTCTACGGTGCGCTGTTTAAAAAAAACCCACCCACTTACTTGGATTATTCGCATTTTATCTGTAGTAAAATAAGTAAAACGCACCAGAAAACTACTAATTAACGAAAAAACCCGAGATAAATAATTTAAAAATTGAGAAACACTAGGATCGCTAACTTGAGCTTTCCAGCTGCAATGTTTTTTAATTAATCTTCGAAAGGTTTCTTTTGAAAAAATAGATGTTAGCAATATCTAGTAAAAAAAGACCTGGCAATTTTCTAAGCAAGAACAGGAGAACTATTACAAAAAATGGTCAAGATCAGTCAACGAGAAGGCCAAGGCTAAAGCTGAGCTGTCTTGCCAATAAGAAATACTACAAGCTTGATATTCTACTTATCCATTTTTTATTTTGTCAAGAACGATGATTAGCGTTTCGTTTGCCAGACAGGCAATATACATATTCTTATTTTGAAATTTTATTGTATGACCCAACATAACCGTTAAATGACGCAAGTACTCATTTCGCGTCATTTGCAATAATAATCTATCGATAAAAACGGGTTTATTTCGCTTACTTGGTGTAAAAAAAAGTATATTTTGAAACAAAATATACATTACTGGATGCAACCATTTTTAAATAATTATTTATATTCCATTTATTTATGAAAACAAGGTACTTCAAACCGGAGAAGCATGTGTGGCGAGCTGCGGCGCCGGGTGGAACTACGGTACAAATTGCACGCAAGTTGGACGTGCGTCGCCGCAGCTGGCCGGAGGCATGTGTGCACTATTCCATTGGATTTAATGTATCTCAGACCGCACTTGCGTTGCAGCAGCGGCGCCGCACGTTGAAAAACCGGATGTATGCACCGGGCATTAGAATGTGGTCATCAAATGTCCCGAATGTTTTTTGAAACAGATAATCTGCTTGCTAGGATTAGTTCGCCAAAATTCAAAATATATTGATAATTTTAGTTGTGTATAACAGCATTGTGTGAACAGCACCCAACCGATGCCCCACATACTCCAAGAGTTTCAACAGGCATTCGGGAGTACTGTTTAGATTAATACCATCCGTAAGGAAGCACATCTGCTTGGTTTTCATGGTCGTGCTGCCCGCCCATAAGCCTTACATCACTAAGTTCAACCGCGCTGCTCGGTTAATGTGGTGCAAAGCACGTTGAAAGTAGACCGTAGATCAGTGGAAACGGGTTCTCTGGAGCGACGAATCAAGGTTCACCCTCTACCGATCGGATGGCAGAGTCTGGGTCTGGCGTATGCCAGGAGAACGCCTCATGCCAGAATGCACTGTACCCACAGCAAAGTTCGGCGGAGGTAGAATTATGGTCTGGGGGTGTTTCTCCTGGTATAGACTGGGACGTTGGTCGAAATTCACGGTAAACTCAATGCCGAGGCCTACTACATTGTTTTGGATTACAGTGTGCTTCCTACTTTGTGGCAGTTTTACGGGTTGGGCTTATGTTACTTCCAAGACGACAACGCCAGCTGTCATGTTGCGAGATCCACTATGGATTGGTATGGTGACAATGGGGTTAACCGTATGACCGGCCTGCCCAAAGCCCAGATCTGAACCCAATCGAGAAACTCTGGGACGAGTTCGATCGCCGAATTAAGGGGTGCACAAACCGTCCAAAATCGGTGAAGGAACGTACATGTCTTCTCCAAGCCGAGTGGAAGAAAATACCACCAGCCGTCATACAAGGACTTGTGGAAAGCATGCCCCGGAGGGTTGAGGCTGTAATTGCCTTTCGTGGAGGCTCTACCAACTATTGAATATGAATAAATTTTGTTTTTCTTTTCTATCACAGGTGTCCAAATACTTATTGGTAGATAATGTATAAGCACCGACATCGAGGTATGGGATAATTGTAGCATTCGTTTATTTCCGAAGTGTGTATGAAAAATGCTGAAACGTTAACAATGGCGACGTTAATACTAAATGTGTCCAAACGAGTTGTTATTCTTTTTTTGGCTGCCGAAGGTCAAAAACCGGCAGACATTCATCGGAGAATCAAGAATGTGTATTTAGAAGCATGTCTGACGAAAACCATCGTAGTGGAATGGTGCTCAAAGTTCAGAGCTGGTCGCGATTCGACTCAAGATGCAAGTCGATCTGGGAGGCCATCCACATCCAATACAGACAATAACAAGCGGGCGGTTGATGAATCGATTAGGGCGGATCGTCTCGTCGTATATCCATTCGTGCCCTCGTTCCAAGAAGTTATAGTCAGTCATCTGCTGGAAAAGTGATGCTTACCCTGTTCTTTGATTACCAGGGCCCATTGCTTATTGATTTCAAGGATCCAGATGTCTCCATCACTGGGGTAATGTACTGCGAAACGCTGGAGAGATTACGATGTGCAATTAAGTCGAAACGTCCGGGAAAACTGCAAAATGGGGTGATTCTGTTTCATGGTAACGCACGTCCTCATACCGCAAATGTCGTAACTCAGAAGTTACACTCACTATAGTGGGAGACACTCGAGCACCCACCTTACAGTCCTATTCTCTTCTCATACGATTTTCACGTCTTCGGTCCCTTAAAAAAGTTCCTGTCGGATGTAGAGATGCAGCAGGCAGTTTCGGACTTCTTCAAGCAGCAGAAACAGGTGTTTTACCGAAGGGGTATATTCAACCTGGTGAAGCAGTGGTATGATTGCCTAAATGCTCAAGATGCTTTTGCATGACTGGCATACCAAATCTTGACTGTACAGCCTTTGAACGGAAACGTTTTGATCGTCCCTTGTACATATCAGGGTTACCTTAGTTATAGTTTATTACTGATATGTATACATTAATTAACATCGCACTGGAGAAACACATCAGTCTATTGGTGACGGTCCGGTATCGATCCCGAAGGATTTTCATAATTTCACCTCATAATTTTCAGGAAGAGTGGGGTGCCAGATTAGGTGTTGACCTCGTCAGATGTCGAGATCAATACCGGATCTGACATCCCACTCTAACGCCACGCCATCGTGAGGACATTTGTAACCACCTCAGTTTAGCATTCATCGGCTCCTACGTACACGATGGTATTTGGCTGGACCGAGTTATGAACACGCAACCCTCCGGTTATATTAATTCGTTACTCTTCCAAATGGGCTACCGCGACTACACTGTTTAGCATTTAGTTATAATTGGCGTTTAATCTAATTGGCGTTGACCAATTTAATAACAAATATCTATTCGGAATTGATTATTTAATATTTTTATTGGGGAAGCGCTAAATTGTTAGTAAAAAAAAAGCCAACGGACGTCACGTTCAAAATAAATACAGGAAACAGGTTCCTCAGCAGAACCTCTACCGCCACCTACTTTTAGCTTGACAAAAAATGCCTCTCCTTTGAACAGATTATATAAGCATGTTTTAGTTTGTTATTTTTCAGAATGTGAGTGGGTTTGTAGATTAAATGGCAATCCTAAGCTTTAACTATTTGTCTTCTTTGTATGACACACACAGTCGATCGATAAGCGCATTTTAAAATACAACTCCGAGTGCATTTTAAATATACCAAATTCAGAAAACTGTAAATAAAACTGTAAAATAAAGAAAGTGAAGGAGAGATAATAGCAAGAATAGAACTTACAAATGGGATAAATTCATATACAAGAGTGAAAAACGAATTTAAACAATTTTATGTGTCTATGATAACTAGAATTAAAGTGAGATTCGTTTTCTTTACTAGTATTATCCACTAAAAGATACAGAAATGAAACGTTTATCACACATTTAAAATTTATTTAGCTATCCAAGATAATTATACATAAATTATACATTTGAATTGATAAAGTGTATTTAATTTCACCTCGTATATTATGGTACAAAAAATGTTGGAAAAAACATTTTTTAACTTCAAGTTTAGTTATATAAGCACAAGTTCACAAGTCGTATGCATGGAATTTTAAACAACGTCATTCTGAAATAAAAGTTTTTTCAAAACCAGAGTCTATACGATATTCCGCTAGTAGTTGGGAATCTTTTCATACTTCGAAAATACCATCATGGTCACATAACTATCAGTGCCTTAGATATCTGTACGACCGCGGTAGCCCAGTTAGAAGAACAACGGATTAGCAACTGGAGGGTTCAAGTTCGAATCTAGGTCCAGCGAAAGACCGTCGTATACACTGAGGCTGATGCACGTTAAATCGCAGCGACCTCAAATGTCCTCACGTTGGCGTGGAAGTATGGAGAGTGGGGTGGTAGCTCATGTACTTTATCGACATAACTATATTTAAAAAATTCAATGCTTGATTGAATTGGAAAAGACAGTACATATGGTTTTTACTCCTCGCTACAAATATGAGGTTAAGTTCGTATGAATGATGTATAAAATGCTTGTTCTTTACGAACACTCGTTGGACTCATTCTTGCATCGACATATTCGCGAAGTAGCTCTTATCTTTTGCTGATAGAGGTTGCAGTAGTACAGTTGGAAGAGCGACAGCTTAGCAACTGGAGGGTTGAGGGTTCAAAACTCCTTCCAGCCAAAGACCGTCGTGCACACAGGGGCTGATGCACGTTAAACCTGTCGTGGCCTCAAATGTCCTCACGCTGGCGTAGTGTTGAAATTTGGATAGTGGGGTGCTAACTCAGATGTTATTCACTTCCATCTGACCGTGATACAAAATTACGAGGCGTTGTGGTTGGATCTTTCCCTTCGGGATTGTTCCCCGACCCACATCAATCAATAGCCTATAATGTTGCTCCAGTTTAAAGTTAATTAAACTATCTACTTACCTATCGCTGGAGAAGCTATGTCTCCTCCTTTCAAGTCATACCAATTGACCAAAAGTTAAGATTGGTTTGGTTTTATAGCGCAAGGGCTCGATTTGGCCAATCTGTGTCAAACAGCGTCAAGTAAATGAACATAGACGCACAATGAAAGTATTCTATGACACAGAGGAGAGATATAACCCAATGAAGAATTGAACCCGTTTCATATACAACTCGCAGATTGCTGGCGCAATGATAAAACTTACTGAGTCATGGCAACTCCTTATATTATGTGGACCATGTTAGACGGACACTTATTTCGAAAGCATGTTTGCTATGAAATGTAAGTTACTATTAGTTTAATATTGGTGATTTTTGAATCGCTCTTATACTGCGTTCGAACCTTTTAACAAGTGACTCACTTACTTCGTATTCCGTTTCACTCTACTTAAAGTATACATTCACTCAGATTTGCGCTATGTAAAGGTTAGTAGTTGAACAAGTGTTCTTGCAAACATATCACGTATTAAAAGCTTGCATGTTTGATGCAACGCATAAAGCTAACATTAAAAAAAAATCAGTTTTTCATTCAGATCTCAACGCATTAGATTGATTACACAATAGGAAGAGAATTTATAAACTAAAACACGTCATTTATTACTCCATGTAAATAAATGCAATTAAAAAAAACTAAACGCAGGAGCATGCTCATGCACCAGCTGTGAAAATCATTTTCTAGAATCTGTTTAATACGTGAAGGCTTTCGTCAACCACCGTCAGTCATAACAAACTACGTATGTACAACACCTGCGCCTAAGGATGAAAATCTGTTTTCTAAATGCTCATGGCAACAACTTGTGTGGAATTCTGAATATCTATTAGGAGCCCGGAAATTTATATGTAGTCACCTGGTAAGCATTGCCTACTGCTGATATAAAAAAAAATCGTATCGAAATTCCTTAGACTTTTTTTTATTAATATACATTGACAGTATATAACTACATTTTCAAAAGCTCAATTTTAGGTTTTTCATTAACATACATCCTTAAATTACATACACTCTCATCTACGTTATATGTAAATCTATCATGGAATTTCAACTGTATATTGAATAAAAAATGAAAAACGTGGTGAAATTATTTAATATAAATTCAAATCACGCGATCAAAAATAACCTGAAAATTTATTATGGTACATTGTCTGGCGAAAATAGTTTTCATTACATAGACGCCTTCGTGGCCATTCCACACCGTCATGTATTGGACAATCATACAGAGTTTAGTCATGAAAATGGCTGCGTCTTTTTTATTCTATGTTAATCCAAACCTTTTTTGAACTTAAACTAGACTACCTTCAAATATGCTTATCCCAGATTTTTGGCCGAATACATTATCCATCTTTTATTCTATACAAAAAGAAATAATATCAAGCTGTCACCTATGGGACAACTCGGTATTATCATTTTTGACTTAGTATCACTTGGAAGTCATGAATGGGACAGCCATGAGATGTTCAATAAGCGATGGCTTGTTATATCTTAGCTCCTTTTATACAGAAACAAACCTGAGGTATACCCACAAATTTGAGATAAACTTACGTAAAGGGAGATAGTTAAAGTTCACAAAAAGTTTTGTGGCTAATAAAGAATAATGAAAAAGTAAAGCCATTTTCATGTCTAAAATGTGCGTACGATTCAACCATATGTGGCAGTGGAAGATACTATAAACATTAGTTACTTTAATTATTTTAGAAAACATAAGAACACTTGTAATAATTTGTGCATAATGATAATCAAATTTTATGGTAAGAAAACCGAAATAGCGACATTTTACATAGAAAACCCTTGAACACAAAGTATATACCAGAAAATGCTTGATATTTAAACTACACACACCGTATTCATCAACATACATTTACAGTGGTTCAAAATTATGAGGTGTTGTCCTCGAATCTTTCCCTTAAGGGACTGATTCCGGACCGTCGTCAATAGCCCGTTGTGTTGCTCTAGTACGACGTTAACTAAAATTACCATTACCATTACCAACATACATTTACAAAAGCGAGTACTAATTTATATGTTTACTAAATAAACCACAGAAGTGATTTCGACTGATCTATGATTGATAGGTAACTAATAAAAATGAGTATGGATAGATATATAAATCTTAATTTACTTTTAGTAGATACAAATTTCAAATGCCATAACATTCTATTAGCAAACATAAAAATATATTCCCGTATTGAAAGACCACAACAAATTTTAAAGAGATGATTGCTTAGATCTACCTTAATTTCATTCTTTATATAGAATAATTTAGCTCGTTGAAAGACATAATATATATTTTTGAAATGCGCAATAGAACTTCTAAAACGCATTATATTTCAACTTTATAGCACCTTTTGAAATTTGTGGAGTGAAAAAAAAAATAAACTACACTAAAGTAATATAAAAATAAACGATCTCTGTACCCTTGAAAGTTGTTTCTCAACTTTTGTTGCTAATATCAACATCAACATATACAATTATTCTAACAGCAACGAAATATTTATTTCATCTATCATATATCTATATCAATTAAAATTTAGTGGTTATCTTTTTTACAGTTAAACTTCCAATTACCAATGCAAAAATTATTCGCATGCATAAATCAAAAACGATTTTTGATATTAACAGATGTTATGTACTCTTACCTTTGTTTAGGATATAAACAGAAATATGTGCTAAGTACGAAACGGAGATCTTCATACAAAAAAGGAGAGCCCTTCAAAAACCAGCTGCTGTACTTCAAGGAACGACGTGACAAAGTGCTCGCATAGTATGACATCAAGTACCAGAACGTCACTTTAAATACGGAGCAAGACCGGAGAGCGTTTCAACCAATGAGAGAGCGATGCCGGCGGAGGAATACAGGAGCATGAATCTCACAGGTGTCCAGAGCGCTTCCGCGAATTTTAACATGTGATGGTGAATTTTTAAAGATATTATTTGCGCTTCCTGCGTTATGCAAATTGAGAATTGGAGTGTAAATATATACCGTTCACCGGGTAATAGTTATCAAATTTTACTTTTTGCTTTAAGAGAGAACTTGTGACTTTCATTTTAGAAAAATGCAAACTGAATACTCTGAATTCCGGGAAGGAGAATTCTAACGAATCGTGAGAATTAATAAAATTGTTGATACACTCTGGTATTTGGTAATTTGTAACTTACGTCGTACTAGAGCAACACAACGGGCTATTGACGACGGCCTGGGATGAATTCTGTAAGGGAAAGATCCGAGGACAACACTTCGTAATTTTGAACCACGATCAGATGACGAAGCAATAACTGAGCTGGCACCCCACTCTCCAAACTTCCACACCACCACAATTTGGAATTTTACACAAACTTTGGATTGATTGGTTTTGCTTTTCAGGTCACAAAGGGTCGATTAGGCCAATCAGCGCCAAACACTGTCAAGTAGGTAAACACAAACAGAAGGAAAGTTTTACTGTCACGGAATAGAGAAATGATTCAGGGAGGAATTGAATCGAATGAGTTTGTGATACAAATAATTTCGAAAAGTATTATAGGGACAATACCTAAATTAAAATACAAAATAAATTAAAAATCAGAATTATTCGTTGGAGTACGTTACGTAGTACAAAAATGCAGTTTCGTGTTTGAAGAGACTCTTATATAAAATATTGTTTTAAAACTATTGAAATATATTTTCACACGACAATTTTCAAATTTATTCAGTAGTACAGAGTGTCCCAAAAAGATCAGTACAACTTCAAAATTTTATTTAATAAAAAAAGATTAGGCCTACAACAAAACTAGTTACAACAATAGATAGAATAACTCAATTTTTTTTTTCTACAGCATATTTCTGATCATTCCCACAGCGTTGGATTGGAAGGGATGGCCCCATAGCATGGCCTTCACGGTCTCCTGACATTCCTCCAAATTTTTTATTTTGGGGTTATGTAAAAAGTGCTGTGTACCGAACAAAAGTTAACAGTGTCGTGGAATTGAAACAAAAAGATCCAAACAGCAGTAGCTACTGTTGATGTTAGCATGCTGAAACGTTCGACGATTGAATTGGAATATCGTATTGATATTCTTCGTGCTACGAAAGAATTTCATGCGGAACTTTATTAAGGTAGTAGAAAAAAAACTTTTTGAGTTATTCTATCTATTGTTGTAACTAGTTTTGCTGTAAGCCTATTCCTTTTTTTAAATAAATTTTTGAAGTTGTACTGATCTTTTTGGGACACCCTGTATTATAGCTTATACCAGACCGCATAAAACTTTTTTTGAAGTGAAGGTGGCCCAGTATTCGATTTTCGATTCGAAAACGTAGGAAAAGGATATTTGAACAATCACAACAACCTTAAATATTCACCATTGGTAGAAAACCTACACTACCTGAGAGTTCGGTAATAAAGCTGGATGAATTTGAGTTTATAAGATGATGGTATATAAGTATTGTTTATAAGATGATGGTATATAAGTATTGTTTATAAGATGATGGTATACAAGTATTGTTTATAAGATGATGGTATATAAGTATTGTTTATAAGAGGATGGTATATAAGT
The DNA here is from genome assembly GCA_947359465.1 of Metellina segmentata. Taxonomy (NCBI): domain Eukaryota; kingdom Metazoa; phylum Arthropoda; class Arachnida; order Araneae; family Tetragnathidae; genus Metellina; species Metellina segmentata. Next base: position 68,003,726 of record OX375878.1, read on the forward strand.
ATTGTTTATAAGGTGATGGTATACAAGTATTGTTTATAAGAGGATGGTATATAAGTATTGTTTATAAGATGATGGGAAACAAGTATTGTTTATAAGATGTTTCTCAAATACACTAAGAAGGTAGGTAGGTAGTTGAACTTACTTTGCTTTGGAGCAACAAAACGGGTTAATGGACGACTAAAGATCATTGTTCGGGGTCAATTCCAAAGAGAAAGATACGAGGACAACACAGTCAGAGGTAGCCCAGTTGGAAGAGTAGCGGATTATCAACTGTAGGATTGCGAGTTTGAATCCAGTCAAAGACCGTTGTGTACAAAGGGTGGTGCAAGTAAAATTTATCTTGGCATGGATACACTGTCGTTTAACACTGGAGCAACACAGTGGGCTATTGCTCATTGTGTTGCTTCAGTGTGACGTTAATTATTACCTACATATCGAGGACAACACAGTAATTTTGAACCACGATCAGAGACGAGATCATTACCTGAGTCGGCATCCTACTTTCCAAGCTTTCAGTGAGGACATTTGAGTTCACGACAGATTTAACGTGCACCAGGCACCGCGTACACTACGGTCTTTGGTTGGATCGTGTTCAATCTCGCAACCCTCCCCCGTTGCTAATTCTGCAACCAACTGCAGAATTACAAACAACTGCAACATTTACAAACTCTTCTAGCGTGTAGGATAAGTTTTATGTAGTTAAAAATTAAACGAAACACCATTAAATGTATTTATTTCTCCGTATCTCAGGTTTTAATAAATATTTATTCTTGAATCTAGGAATTTCCGCCCCCTACTCACTATTGCTCGTCAATCCCCGATGATTGATACGCAATCATATTTAATTCGCTTTTGCGATTTTTACTTTTCAACAATGAGAGGGAGGGGATTGCGTCACAATTCATCCCCTTATGGATCGCTGTTGGATTGATCCCGAACCTCTAGTACGACATTAATTGAAGGTTCCCTTCCCATTGCGATATTTATCGCATGCGACCGAGTTAACGGAATATTGTCTACTTTTTTTTGCGAGATAAGCGGATCCGTATATAAGCCGACCCCAGTAATTTAGCTTTAGAAAACATTCCAAAAATTCTCGGCTCATACACGGAAATATAGTGTAAACAAAAACAAAATGTTTTTTAAAATGTCAAGAAAACAAAACATCTCATTTCCACATAAAAAAGGAAATATTTTAGCGCAACATATTGTTAAAATTTAGAGGAAGTCTCTTCGTAATTTTAAATGTTTTAGCTTCTCCGTGTTGTTTGTTTTAATAGTACTTTTTAATATTTTCATATTCGACTGTTGTTATGGAAACGGCGACCGAATTTGTGGTTCTTCTGAAAACATTGCAAACTCTCTAGCGCGTGCTCTCAAATTTTAGGAATGAATGAATCAAAAAATATAACTGTGTTTATCGTCTGCGCGTGCTCCAAATGCATTAGCCCGTTGAACCACAAGACTCGCTATCATGTGACTCGCTATTACCATTCACAAAACAAATAAACCTAAAAAAGATTGAATTTTTTTTTTATAATAGAAATATATATATATATATTTTTAAATTTCTAATGGGGCAAGGCAGTACAATTGCGAAGACAAATACAATACAATACAATACAGAGTTGACCGAGGTCATTTTAGCCTTATACAAGCCAGAAGTGATGGTCACTTGTGAAGGGGCACCCAGTGGGTGGACCATCATTGTCCCTAACAAAGGACAGCACAATTTACATCCATGCCCTAACCCCGGATTCGAACCAGGAACCTTCCGATCCAGAGGCCAACACCTTGACCACTAGACCGGTTGGTCGGAATTATACTAGAAAGATAAAAATGGAAATTTTTTATGTTTATAAAAATTTGACTAGCGTTCCATATTATAGTATATAACTAGCGTTCCATATTATAACCTTTTTACAAGTAGACTACTTTAATATTTTTTTTACACTTTCTAACTTTAATAGAACTTGCAAATTCTTAGTTTGATAGATGATGTGTTCACATATGAATCTTAAGTAGATTTACAATGATTAGATGTTTTCTTTTTCATTTAAAAATTTAATCCCCTACAATCTTTAGGAAATCTTTTCACTGTTCCATATGTGTCATTCCATGTCAAACCACACAGTTCACAACCCGACCCTCTCCGATTTCTTTAAACTTTCCAAACTTGTTTTCCTGCTACATATAAGGAAGTCTGGAAATTTTTAACTTTCTACTTTCAATGGTCTTTTAATTATCCTAACTTCAAGTTTGGAAAAGGGGAAATTTTTCATGATTTAAGCTCACTAAATTTCTTGCATTTCTGGATCTAGTTGTACAATCGCACTGAATGAGACCTTATTAGGTTGAAAGATTTACAACTTTTCTAAAGTATCTCATGATCTTTTTTATTTCAAGGTCATTCAATTTGATCATTGTTCTGCAATTACAAAAAGAAGATAATCTTTTGTTTTTTCTAAAAAACATGTTAAATATACACTATTTATCTTTGCTTTCTGAACGTTTCTTGTGAGAAACGAATGTGGTCTCATAGTTGAAAAATATTAAAAGTAAATAGAATGATGTAATCAGAACTCATACGCATCTATATCTTTTGACCTGTTTGCTCAACCGAGATGAGAAAAAACGTGTTTTGTATACAAACGTAAAACCTTTCTGATGATACACTAGATGATACTATGGGTAATCTCTCTGATTTTAAGGTCCCTCGATTGGACCTTTGACCTTGAATTATTCCACAAAAACAGTGCATCCTTATTTTTCCTAAAACCGATATATTAAAGATACACTATTCAACTTTGCTTTCTGAAAGTTTCAAGTTGGGGCACACATGAGTTCCTAGAGAAATAATATTCCAAATAAGTACTATTAAACATATCAATCGAAAACTGAGTATTCACTTAATTACAATTACCAAATAACGGAAAATAGAATTGGCTTTTCGTACAGTGTAAATATTAATTTTTACATCTTGATGCACACTACACACAGACAGTATATGTTCGACTTGCTTCAGACAAAATAAATTTTTAGGTCTCAGCTCCAAAAACTTAAAGAATCCGATTCTTGTATCTTTCTTGTATAAAATAAAAAAAATGCATAGCTTTTAAATTATTTATAATAAATATTCTTTTAAAGTCGGTCTTATCGGAAATTTTTTTCGGTGACAAAATAATTTTCTTAGCATTGTGTTATGATAACTTCATTGTTATTTAAATCTTATACAATTTTAACTATTTCTTGTTGTAGTACATATTCAGTTTTAGGATTTGGTGATAATTAGGCAACTTTTTGCAACAAATGCAACTTTTTTTTACACGTTCTACGTTGCATCTAAAGTACTAAAACCAAAATTCCTCCTGAATGGGGTGTATCGAAAACTATTATTGCAACTGTTGTTTGCCGTATTACTATTTCAATTTTTGCCCTCTGAATCAACCCTTCGATCATATGTGTCCGATCTTGCGAACGCCGAAGTATTGCGGATCAAACAAGAAGTTCATGGAAAGAAGGTGTTCGTCCTAGCAGACGAAAGTGAAATAAATAGCAAGAAGTACTTTAACACATTGGTTGGCACTCTTGATAATCCAGATGAAACTCGCGTAGTCGACCGCAGAGTTTGTGAGGTGAGTGTCAAACATCAATATGTTGTTCGCTTTGTAGATGACGTTTTAAAATCTCTGAATGTTGAGCGAAAGGATTTTTCGCTTCTGCTATCCGATACAGCACATTATATGACTGTGGCTGGCGCAGTTTTTCAATGTTAAAGAAATTACTGACCAACTATCGGCCATTCAACGATCTTCAATACTGTTGTACACGACTAAAATAGTCAACATATTTTGAATTTTTTCATTTTTTACGAATAATTTATTTTAGATTTTAGTGTATCAAAAATAAATGCAACTTTAGGGAATGATAAATGCAACTTTTCCCATTTTTACTGCAAAAAAAAGTTGCCCTATGTTAATATTATTGTTTTTTCTCTCATAAGTCTCTTAGCTTTTTGAATCATAAACTCAGTTGTGCAAAATTCTCTTATCAGGCTGCATTATCCGGATACTCCAACTTTTGGTTTGATTTTCATTATATTTTTACTTCAGCTGTTGTATTAGTTCTAATTAATTCTGTTCTTTTAATGTATTACTAGGTGAAATAAATAAAATTTATTTTTAAGGCTTTTTTTTAATGGGCTTTAATTTTTGCTTTGGATACATAATCTCTTTCAATCTTTTACTTTCAATAGGCGTTTCACATAATGTTAACCCTAATTAACAAGCTGAACAGAACTTTCAGGATTCAATATAAATTCTGCATCAGTTTTAACAGTTGCAACGCTTGTTGAAGGTTTGTCATTCAATTTTAATCTAACTATCCAATTAGAATTTGCAAAATAACGATATTTTTTCTCACATTTTTTCACAAATATTGTTTTTAAAAGTAATTTCTGGTTTCTTGTTCAGCGCCCATTTAGAAATCTTTCCAATTTTTTGTGATTTATGTTTTATTTCTTAAATGGATTACAGCAATACATTTGGTTGGAAGTTTATCCACATTCCACACATTCATGTTTAAGGAAGAAATTCAAACGAACAGTTTATCCAAGTATATAATCTAAAAAGCCAATTCAATATTCATATTTAATAACTATTATATAAAGCAATCCCATTTTTCTGAGAACGAGCACCCCCCTAAAGTTCAAACATTTGCTGCACTCTTGGTTTAGACTATGCTGCGAGATAAGTCTTGTGACACTCAGGATGTAGAGGAACCTGACATTTCTGGTATCTATAGACTGACCTTCCACGACAATTTTTGCATAATCCTAACTGTTGATCTGACTAGTAAAGCCAATGATCCAGTCTATCATATCTTTGTTGGTCGCATGAGTTCTTCTTCAGGACTAAAGATCTTCCTGGAGAGATGGGTGGTGTTCCAAATCTTCCCAAAACTTCTTACAATACATTTTTTTGAGATGGGTAAAGTAGTGATTGTGTCAAAATGTGGTCAATCAGTTCATCGGTAAGGAAACGCTGCAGACTCTGTAATGGGAATTTTACACTTTCGTGACACAAATCCACGGCAGTTGGTTTGTACATGGAAGTAAAATTCTAGATTTTTGTTACAACAACGTTATTTTTTCTTTAGGTTTTTAGGTCTTGTATTTTCAGATTTTATTCGCTTTGCCCTCTTTTGGATAACAGAAGGTCCGGGTAACGATGTATTCTCTGCATCGCTCTCCTCATGGTCTAATAGACGACATTTCACATGTGGTGGAGAGTATTCTCCGCGGCAAGTGATCGAGATCTTTTTAGACGTCGTCATCGCTTCTGTCGGAATCTTTGTCAGTCTCTGCATCAGCATCTTCTCTCTCTCTCTCTCAATAGGGGGATGTAAGACCACATTAGTATGTTTGGCAGTTTTATGGCACTATCTGACTCAGTATCACTGTTGAGAGTAAAGAGCACATCCAAAGTTTCTTTTAGCGTAAGACTGAAAAGAGGAGAGTGGGAGGGAAATAAATATTCTGTTTAAAAAAATTAACTATTCACCCAAAATATTTTACTATTAGATCGTAATTAAATTTTAATACTGTTCAAGCTTTCAAATTTAAATGAATAAGCAAATTGGTTTTGGCAAAATTGGTGAAAAGCAAATTGGCCTTTAGAGTAATAAGTAACTACCAATAGTACCGAAGTTCACACATCCGACGATTGGTAAGATTACTTGCCAATCAACAATACGTCTACATAACGGCTATAAAATAAATTTCTTGGGATTTTTTAGTGTATTAATATAAACAATAAATTCTTGTATTTATAATTAAAAAAAAATCACAAAAATAGATAAAAAACAGTAATAAAAGTAATTTTTTTGCCTCTTTAGCGCTGATGGACGAGACATAATCGCGCTCGAAAGAAATTCTAGCTTTGAACCACGTTTTTACCGACAAAGCTATCTGGGAAATACACAACCAGTGCAGCCTTTTGATTGGTTGATTCTAAGAAAGAAAAAAACACTGAACCACCCCCGCCATATATTGGAGAAGAAAAAAATTAAAATGTCGAATGCAAATATATATATATATATATATATATATTTTTTCTTACCAACCGGCGTTAACCAGTTAAATTACATTTGAATTCATTCAGTGATTGATGATTAAGTTAATAAGTGAAAGCTCATTTATTCCATAGATATGTTTGATTGTACTTAATTGGAATATTACTTTTCTTGGAACCCATGCAAAGTTAAATAATGTATCTTTAATATATTTGGTTTTGGAAAATAATGATACAAACTTTTTGGAATAATTCAAGGTCAAAGGTCCAATCGAATGACCTTAAAATCAGAATGGTTTCCGTTGAATCATTTAATATTTCATCAGAAAGGTTATATGTTTTTACACAAAACATGTTTTTCTCATCTCGGTGAAAAAAAACAGATCAAAAGATACAGGTGTTTTTGAATATATTCATTATATCATTCTATTTTCTGTGAATATTTTTCATCTAGGACCCTAGATGCGTTTCCCACAAGAAACTTTCAGAAAGCAAAAAGAAATATTACTTTTACCTTTAAACATTTATTTTTCGTAAAATGAAAGTTACCCTTTTCTTCTATAATTGCAGGTCAAAAATCAGATTGAATGACCGTGAAATTAAAAAGGTCATGCGATACCTCTTTCGAAAAGTTGTATATTTGTCTAGATAATAAGCCCTCATTCAGTAAAATTGGATTACTAGATCCATAGATACAAGAAATTTAGTAAGTCTAAAATCATGAAAAATTGTCCCTTTTCCAACTTGAAGTTAGCATAAATTAAAAACCATTGGAAATAGGAAACTAAATATTTCCAGAATTCGGTATATGTGGCTGAAAAACATATTTACCAAGTTAAAAAATATATGAGGTGGTGAGAATTGAAAACGAAGCTTTACTGTGCGATTTGATATTGAATGGCTCATATACATATCATTATGCTAATATTATTTTTGTCGTCTTAAGAAATATAACATTAAAAATATTCCACTACTTTCAGAAATGATCTCCCTCACCCCTTAATTTCAAACTCTTTGAAAATCTCAAAATAATTTCATATTAAGCTGAGAAATTTAAATATAGAACTATTATTGAAATTTGAGATATAGCGAAATTTAAAATGAATATTGAAATTTAATATTGTTTTTCTCACATTTATATGCTATGTTGTGAAAATTTGGTATCGAACTTGAGCATGTAATATTTATAAAAAAAAAAATCAATTTTCGTCAATAAGGATTACGCAAATATTTTTGTATATAAAATTGATGAGTTAAGTCAATATAGGGGTTGATGCTGCAATAATTAAAATTTCTTTCACTATTCTTTAACATTAAAATGTCGCATATACATCTGAAAAGTTTTTGTCTCGAAAAACGCATTTTTTAACTAGTACTAAAGAAAAGAAATATACTGTAAAAATGTATGGGCTATTATCGAAATTTACTCGAATAACATTTCTGTCATAAAACTACGTTATTTTATTAGTAAGAATTTCCAGAAATTGTATTATAAATATATTTATTCGCGATATGCTAATAGTAAAAGTTTTCATTTGATTTTTAAACAGTTGACAAATAATAAAGTTAAAAATGTTAATAATCTTTACATATTTCAGTTCATGTGCTCATTTTATCTTTAAAAGCAGGCGTAAACAATCAAAACATACTTTTAGAGAGCAAAACAAACAAAAGTGATCCGTGATTCCTTGAAAAATACTTTTTAGAGATTTATTGTAAATGTAAACATCTGAATCAAGTGCCATAACTAGCCATTCCTGTGCCCTTTGCAAGAATTTGCATTCAGGCCTTTTAATTAATTAGGTTTGGGAAAATAGTAAAATAAATACATTATAATAGATTTTTAATAAGATTTATTTTAATTGCACTTTTCTGGCTTTCATTCCAGCAAATTCATTTACTACATCATCATAATTAATATCCTTAACGATATTGTATTCTATTGAAATAATAGAAAGATTGGATGATAGTTTTAATCCTATAGTTAATTTACATCATTTTTTATTAATTTTAACTTGCTAAAACTTCTCTCGCACGAAGCAATAGAAACGGGAAGAGTTAGAAATATTCGAAGAGTGACATTGATATTTGGGTACGACACAAATAAACCCAAATAATGAAGAGCCTGTAAAACATTAAACGGAGATGCAGTATCTATATTTTGTATAAGAGTCATTACTTCAAGCTTAAAACTTTCAATTTCTCATGTGAATTCGTACTTTTTTAAATCTAAGCTATATTTAGTAGCGAGATCTACAGCCGGTTTTTTAAACCAGTAACACTCATGTATTGTAAAGACGAGCCATTGAAAAAGCAAAAATCGTCACAGATGGTTTTCATTTTTTGATAACGTCAATCGATTTGAGTATTTTAAATAATTCTTTGGGTGTCAAGTTACTTCCTTCATCTGGTGTTTCATCTATTTCCATTATCTTAACTTTTCACTTGCGTTTATTAAGAAATCCATTCTCTATACATATTTCTTCGGTCAAATTTTGTACTTTCTAGAAATTTTGTTCGAAACTTGTATCTCGAGAAGCACTTGTAATTACGTAATCCAGCTATTAATTTTATTCCACAATCAATTGACAAATCTTTCTATCGTAATGCTTTATTTGTTCGATCGATGCATTGTAGAAATTTATTACACATAGAAATAGTGCAGATAAATCTAAAATTAATTTGCAAAATCAAATTTTTTGCATTCGATACAGCTTTGGGATTTGAAAAATCGTTTGAAATAGTTTGCAGTCCTATCATTATTTCAGGCAATTGTAAATACAGCGCCTATATTGCACTGGCCTTTTATGACTACCTTGCATCAGAAAACCTTTTAAGTGATAATTTTAGTAACTTCATTAAAATGTCTCAAAGTGTTGTTGGCCGCCCAAGCGGTATAGTGGATAGAGCACTCTGCTCCCACGCTTTGGGATCGTGGTTCGATTCCCGACTAGGGCTCTACCCTAGGGCTGGTTGTATGTGATGTTCAAGGAAGAAGTCAGACTCCTGCCCAAGTGGTTCCTCACCAAAAAGTGGATAGCTGCATCCCCTATGTCTTTACCAGTGATAAATTTGTGTGTTTGTAAAATAAAACCTGTATTCTTCTTCTGTGTCTGTCCTACTTCAGATCACTGGGCCTGATCCCGTGTTTCACAGTTCAGGAGACACACGTCAACAACGTGTTGTTGAGGACCTAGAACAAATTAAATAATCTCTGCACACAGAGTACATATATATATATATATATATATATATATACCAAAAAAGTAATCATTTCTGAAGTTATAGATGCAGCGTGGACACCAGATAAATTTAGATTATGAGCTGCACAAGTTACAAATATTGCTAAATTATTAATTTCCAAAATACGTGCACTTACTCCCTTATATTTTCCTTGTTTATTGAATTAACTTCATAATCATCAATTGAATTATCTGATTTTCGATTATCTCCCATCACTTTCCATTTCACTTACGAATTTCGGTGCTACAGAGAATTTTCGTGTTGGGAAATAACAGGTTGAAGATGCCTCCAATCGTGAAATCCTCTTTGTGGGTCTGAAAGATGATGCGATTAGTGTCCAAAAAGCATACAAGGAGAGCAAAATACTGCATTATGATTAATGGAATAAAAAATCCATTTTCTAATAGTTTCTCCATTAATTTGTTTAACATAAAACTAGTCCTTTGTTCGCCCTGAATCGTCTGCTTTCAACGTGTTAAAGCTAATGTCACTTTGATCTGGACCATGTGTGACATAAGGGAATATATTAATTTAAGTACAATAACAGGCCAGGAATGGGGATCGTTGTAATTTAGCAGTATTTCTTCTAGAACAGTATAGCACATATTTTGTAAGGTGTTATCGATATGTGAGACAGTACTTTGTGCAGGCTCGTCCTCTTTTGCATTATTATGGGGCAACTGTAGTAAAATATCTTGTGAAGCAGTAGATTTTCTTCTTGCAGTGGCTCCTTGTTTCTACTTCTCTGAGAATTGTCGTTTATTGAAGGGGAAGATATCAAATGTAGTATATCACCAGCTTGTGAAGCAGTAGTCGATTTGACCTCTTCCGCACTTCCTCCGTTCACTGGTGTTTCTGTTCATAGCCATTTAACAAAATGTTGCGACATTGACTTGCATTCTTCTAATTTTCATTCTCTTATATTTCTCTTTTGTGCACCCGACAGTTGCTTCGAAATTTTAAAACTAGAACTAAACAAAAATAATATTTTTAACATGTTGCCTGTGCAAGTATGAAACTGTTATAAGATACTGTAAATTGTATGCTAGCTATTATTTATGGAGCGAATCAAAACCCTTGACAAAATATAATTTGCTTGGATGCCTTCGTATACCATATTCCCATGTTTTTTTCCAACAAACGTTTTACAGAAAATAATAAAAACCTAAAAATTCGTTGCATATGAAATTAATAAATTAAAATTAATTTTACTATAAAACTCAAATGGTACATTAAACAGTACAAAACGAAACTGTCTACAAGTACATAAAAACTTAACATTGCAAATCACTTCACAATGCAAACACAAAAGTACAAAATTACCTACAGAAATAACGAAAAACCAAACATAACAAAATTGACAGGGTTATCCAAGCACCTTCGTCACGTGTCTGTTTATGAAATCCTCGAAATATTGCAGTAAAATAATCTTAATATTATAATTTTCAATCTTGTCTGTTTTCACAAACACATATACGCGAAAACACAAGTATAGTGACTACGTTGTTGTGTTCACACTGTAACCTAACCTAAGTCAAGTTAACATAGGCACGTTGAAAATATCCGTCAGTTCTGCCATTCATTCGAATGTTCATGTTGATGAGCATATACATGTAGAGTCAAAGTAATGCAAAATGTAATCGCCAATCCGTGCAGTAGAAAGGCAAAAAAATTTAAATTTGAAAATATAATTTCTTGTGAACAGCATTTTGGGCACTCGTGTGTGTGCACCTGTTGCAACTGCCTAGTTACTGCATTGTCTGAAATATTATCATTTTCACAATCTACTCAGATGAGATCCTTAAGCTCTTAATGAACTCACTTTTAAGATCCTGATGGTAAAGTTACATAGTAATTACATCTATGAAATTAATTTCCGAATGAGGAGGAATATTTTAATTATTATATGATTAAATCAGATAAGAAAAATTCTTAGAAATTGTTTCCAATCATATTTAGCTTGCTATAGAAACCATTCAACAGGATACATTTAATGCTAAAATTACTTTGAAGTTAAGGCACAGTAGAAAAAGCTCCTTCAGAAATAAACTTGTATGTGTGTGCTGTTTTCGGATGCAAATAAACTTCTTAGAAATTGAGAACAATAAATGTATTTTAAGAATTAAAGTAACATTGAACACGTGAATGAAGTAATTAATTTATCATTACCCACTTCGTTGATAAGAAAAATGATTTTAATAATTTGTTATTTCAATTAGTTTTTTCTTGCACTTTCTAAGGATTAAAAATAAAATCAGAATGAGTTTTAAACGTCAAATTTATTGATAGATACATAAAATACAGTATAAAGCTGTAGATTTGTTTGGACACAAAATATTTTTTTTTGAGAAATAGGTTAAAACTTAGATACAAATAAATATGTTAAATATAAATATGTATTATAATATTACAAATAAATATAATGTTTTTAAAGTTTTTGGAATTTAGAAGTAATATGGGTCATTCCAAATAAAATCATACAAAACAAGTCCCCAATTTGACCCCTTCCAATTTTTTTAAAAACTTAATTAAAATTAATTTGCTGTCCATTCACTAAGTAAAATATGAAGAATTATAGCTTCTGTTTCCAAAAGTTTTTTGTATATTAACTTTAAATTTGAAAAATTGGGCATTTATGATTCAAGAATTACTAACTTATCCGTATATCTGGATCTAATTCTTTGACTGAACTAAAGTAGGGTTTATTATAACTGTACACCCTTTGTAATAAAACATAACCTTCTGACTCTTTTCTGTTTCCCACACATGAGTAGTGTGCACATTGAAAACACCTTCCTGTGTGAAAGTCACCTTAACTGCGAATAGCACAGATGCTGGGAAATCCGTCTGCAATGCACACTTCTGGAAGAACTATTGGCAGAATTCTACGCGTAACAGGTAGACACTTGCCTACAATGCTTGGACTCTGAATATGGAATGGGTGTAAACGTTCTTCATTTAAGACTCTACAAACAGTGGGTTGACTCACATGTACACGACGTACAATAGCTCTTGTATATGTGTGGGATGTTTCATACACAATGTTCTAGATGGTTTCTTCCATGTTTGGATGTCGTACAGTTTATGAACCAGTTCTTCCGTCAGAGCTGTCAATGAATGAACCCTATTTACAAAGGTGCCGATGCAGCCGCTCAAATATTTTGTGGTCCGGCATACGAATGTTTGGAAAACGTTCCTGATACAGCCGTAGCGCTGTTCTGCCGTTCTCATTAGCAGCACCGTACATCATATGCATGTCCGCTTTTTCACTTTGTAAAATCTTCCATCACGGCCGACAGCACAGTTGCTAATGACGTTTACCCGCAGATGCATCACATCACGGATGGCCACAGAGTAGACTACTGCCCTCTACTCACAGCATTGCCAGCCAATAATAGCTGATGAGTTTGTATTACTGTTAATAATCGCAATTTTAAGCATTTATTGTAAACATTGCTGCAAAGAAGCACTTGCAATGGTGTTGTAAATAAACAATATTTTTCCGTTCATGTCTAATTTTTTGTGCTCGTGCCTCCACGCGTCGCTTTTAAACATACATTTCTATACGAAAAATTTATTAATAAGCTGTACCACCCCTGCAAGTTTGTCCTATGACCGTAGAATCACCCTGTATAGTGCTTATTTTGTAGATAAAAGCGAAAGTTTTTAATGATATGTCACATAACATTGTAAATGAACTTTCTGATTTTAAGGTCACACAGTTTGACCGCCATTTGACTTCCAATTACAAAATTTTCATATTTTTTTATGTTTTTTCTAAAAGCAATTTTTAAAGCTATCCCAACAATATTTGCTTTCTGAAAGTTCAAAATTGGGTTGATATGTAGTTGAATTTACATTTCACTGCAGCAGCACAGAGTGCTCTAGCTTCTAGTTGGAACTCGCATTTATATATTCGAAAATGGAATCATGTAAACAAAACCCAAAACACACAAACATCAGTATATTTTGATGTGATTATTAAATCGAAATACAGGCATGATATTTCATGATATATTACAGGCATAATATTGCATGAGACATTTGTATTTGCTGTTAAACAATGTATGAAATAGCAAAAATACAGCAATAATTGATTTAGAAAAATAAACATACGTTTTTTTTTCGAAACTCAATTTAAATTGTCACTTAGAATTATGTATTATATAAAACAAGATTATGCATTTATCCACAAAATAAGACCTATTGTATTTCGATTGAGTAATCAGGTCAATAGATACATGTGTATGTGGGTATTGTTTACAAGATTATATTTGATTTGAAAATTTTTTCTATGAAGCAATGTTTGTATTTTTAGAAAAAAAAAACATTTTTTGTAATTAATGGTTAAAGGGTGAATTATTCTATGATCTATATCTATAAAATTCAAATACCACTCACTGACTGACTGACTCATCACTGTATCTCAAGAACTAAAAGTCCTAGGAAGCTGAAATTTTGCAGGGCTTTTCTTCTTATACAGTAGGGGTGCACTAAGAAAGGATTTTGAAAAATTCGAATCCTAAGCGGCCTAAAATTGACCTAAAAGCAATTTGAAAACGCCATAGAAATAACATTGAGTGTAAAACGATTGCTATACGCATCTCAGATTGCTTTACCAGTGTTGATCGAAAAACAATCTATATCTATAAAATTCAAATACCACTCACTGACTGACTGACTCATCACTGTATCTCAAGAACTAAAAGTCCTAGGAAGCTGAAATTTTGCAGGGTGTTTCTTCTTATACAGTAGGGGTGCGCTAAGAATGGATTTTGAAAAATTCGAATCCTAAGCGGCCTAAAATTGACCTAAAAGCAATTTGAAAACGCCATAGAAATAACATTGAGTGTAAAACGATTGCTATACGCATCTCAGATTGCTTTACCAGTGTTGATCGAAAAACAATTTTCTTAAAACAAATTAAATTATAATGTTCATGTTTGAACTGAATTTTTACGTCTTCCCATGATGAAAATAATATTTATAAATATTTGATTGATGAAGAAAGAATATTTAGAACATTTAATTTCATATTTACTTAAATTTTATAATGGAGAACGAAAAGCCCAAACGATAAACTCATCTATATAAATAAGAATGGAGTGTTTGTTTGTACATTCAATATTTTCGACCCATTTCAAGTTTTCTATCCGTTTTGGACCCTTCTGATGCCGAATCCGCCTTTTTTTCGTTTGGTGTCTGTCTGTCTGTCCGTCCGTCTGTCTGTCTGTCTGTCTGTCTGTCTGTATGTTGTGCCCTATACACGTCCACGCGGTTTAAGATATTTTCATGAAAATTTGCATACAGTGAGTACTTATCTTCATTTAGTGAGTGGCATTGGTTGCGAAAGTCTGTCTGTCCGTCTTTCTGTTCTATGCTCGATTTTGTGTTTGTGTGTTTGTGTAAGCATCACATGAATTGTATTCCAGATATTTGATTGCATTGTATTTTATTTTATACATTATCTATTAGTTTAGTGAATTCAATATTAAACATTTCTTTATTGTTATATTTAGTTGAGTTTCATGCTAAAACACCTGAGTAAGAATACTTAAATCAACCATAATTTGGTAGTTCTGGAAAAATTGTAATGTCTATTGAATATTACGATTACTTCGATTGCTTTACCAGTACTGCTAAAAAAGTAATTATTCTTCAAAAATTTTTTTTTATTATCGAATTTAATCTCTGATACTTTATTTATTTCGAGTCTTATTTTTATTCTTTGCGCAATGAAAACGATTTCCGAATATTTGGGACAGACGATATTTTTCAATGAAACGAGAATGAACAAGATCGAGTGAACAGTGATATTTTTTCTGGTTCTGTCGCTCTGAATTAATTTCACATTTCTAAATTTTGTACACTTTTAGTTGTAAGTTGTGGCAACTGTGCGAGATCAAGAGATAAAATTGAATCACAAATTAATATCTTTAGAACAATTTTTTGCGACATCTTTTATTTTGTTTTACTTCGCTGTTTCCTATTTTAAATATTTATTATTTTAATAAATGTGTTTTCCTTCTCATCACATGCAACAGCACCACAAAGTATTAGACTTAAAAATGTTAGGTAAGTCAGTATAAATTTTTAGTAAATTTTAAGTGTAATGCCATTATTGAAAGAATAATGCCGTTATTTAAAGAATAATGCCGTTATTGCAAGAATAATAATGTTTATTAATCCAAACTGGAACTTTTTCCAACATTAAATAATTCGTTGTAATAATGACAGAAGAAGATTGCAAAATTTCACAATGTCGCATACCGGAGGCAAGAGTGCCACAAGTAAAAAAATATTGTTTTGTTGACTATGAGTGCGAGAGCACTCGCCGTAAATCGTAATTTTAATTAATTGAGCTGAACATGAAAAGAACTTAAGAAATGGAATTCCAAATCTTCCTATAAATCGTCTTTTATAACCTTAGTATCACCTTTCGTCATTTTGTAGCTTTGTCATATAGCAATTGTGCGATGTATGTGAAATGTATTACATGAATGGATATGCATGTGTAGGATTTGTGTCGAAAGTAAGTTGTAGAAAATATAAAGATGGCGAAAGATGTTAAAATAAATTTTTATTCTACAAAAACGTAAGTAATTATATATTTTGATTATCTCTTCAATCTAGAGTAAACCAATTCAAACCGAGTAAGGTCGGGTTTTTTGCTAGTTGTTCATAAAAGCGTAATTTTGCTACTCGGTATCTGGAAACCTCAGAATTAATGTTTAATTTTTTAATTTGATTTATAATTTTTTTTTTTGGGTATTTGAATTGAAAACGAGATGGTTGCGATCATATTTGAGGATTCCCAAGTATTATAAATATGTGTTATTTTTAGCTTATAAATCATTGTCTTCATCAATATTGTTCAAGTTTTTTGTCAAATTGTTTTACTTCAGAATATATTCAGGAAGTCGAAATACAACACTCTAGAACAGATATTTTTTAAAAATTCTGCCTTTTTTTAAGGATTGGAATTTTGTTTCTGTTTGCATTATGTGTTCCAGTATATTACCTA
Organism: Metellina segmentata; assembly: GCA_947359465.1. Classification (NCBI taxonomy): domain Eukaryota; kingdom Metazoa; phylum Arthropoda; class Arachnida; order Araneae; family Tetragnathidae; genus Metellina; species Metellina segmentata. The sequence continues at coordinate 68,020,064 of OX375878.1, forward strand.
AATGAAAACATATTGATAGGAAAAGTAAGTGCAAGACTATCCACCATAAATTCGCCAGTTTTAATGAAATGGAATGCACGAAAATATTCGTAGTCACTCGAAAACTTAAAATCAACTTCAACAGAAGTGTGACGAATATGAAATGGATTATATGGTTGTATACAAAATATATGCATATTTGCGTCCGAAGTAAATTGTAGAAGCAATGGAGAAGTTAAATTGGTATTAAATTTTTTTCCCCCGTACATTCAAATGATGATAAGATTCTTTTATGAAAAAGGATTGATGATGACTTTTGAATCAACATATTATTAATTCAACCCGAGCAAAGCCGGGTCTTTCTGCTAGTCTTTAAATAAAAAAGGTCATCAGTGTTATGTGACACGTCATTAGACGTTAAATTTTTATCCAAGGAACCATAAATGAGCCCGATCGGATAAATCGATAAAACGATATAGGTTTTTATTGGTGCTGATTATATTATCTAATTACTTTATTTCAAACCCTATGTGTATCCCACCTTTAAACTCGGAAACAAATTATCAGAGCTTAAAAAAAATTGGAAAATTGTAGGGTCAGGTTTAAAGTTTACTGTGTGGTTTGACATTGAATGAACCATATATTTTTACGCTTTTGATACTCCTAACCACTTTAGAAATTATTTGACGAATAAAATTCCTAATAGGTGATATATCCAACTGTATTTTTCTCTTAAATCGCGCGAAAATCATTTCCGGTTTTTAGAAACTACTAGATCAAGCAACAAGCTAATCAAATATGCAGACTGAAACTTTTAACGATGACTATTTCTAACTTCGTGAATGGAGCGATTTACGAGCGACAGAGACAACAACAGGTAACAATTTTATCTAGTTATATCGTTAAAAATAATACAGTCATCGCGTTAACATATTATTAAACCGCATGGAGTCCAATTCGTATACTGCGCAATACTTCGTGTACTTGACGCTCCACCAATAAGGAGACGGAAAGGATACGATAAATATATCCGGATTGGTAGCCACGTTTGGCTTAGCGTATCTCAGCAAACGTAAGTGCCACGCGATAATAATGGTATCATTTTAAAGTTCTAGACGATATGTATTCAAATATATGAAGAATATTTCACAATGGTTCAAACGGAATATTTTAGAAAACGTTTTCACATGAATCAGGGAACACTTTTATAGTAAATTAAGTAAATTATTTAAAACAATACTCGAAACATTTGTACTCTGATCTACAGCTCGTAGTCCTGGGCTTCAAACTGGCAGATCAATCAGAAAGGAGCCTATTTTTTTCTCACCTGATTTAAATTTAGATAAATACAATAAGTGGTATCCAATGTCTGGTTTTAAAATTAATTTAACTTGCGCTGTTAAGTATTACGTTCACAAAATAAATAATGTTTTATTTGCAAACAGAGCCTTCGAAGAAAAACTTAAAAGTTCATATCGAAATATGATTTTCTGTAAACTTGCTGATTATGTTGCTGGATTTAAAGAAATTTTCTAACTTACAGAATGTGTTTTAATGATGAGAAAGCTTTTGAAATTCTGTATTGTACTGATGCTCTAATAAATCTGATTTAGCCTAACGGAAAATTATAAAAATATGAGCAACATGTCAAGGAATAGAATGTTGAAGTTTTTTGTTTGTTTTCATTGGTTCCTCCGAGGAACGGGACATGGTGCTTTTGGATGTGTGGTCATATTATCCGCCATTACATCAAATAAGTCTACAAGTGCGACATGCTTCGCTGCAGAGAATCTACCACAACCTACATTTAACTTGAAAATGCTCTTAATTGATAATTTGTTTTAGGAATCCAGCGAAATTCTTCAGTTATACTTGTTCAGAAACGACGTGATAAAACATTACATGACTTCATAGGAGGAAAAATGTAAAGGAATTTTTCATCGAATTTTAACAAACAAATGCGATTGGGATTTCAAGCCAGTATTTAAAAAAAAGAATTAATAGGTTATATTGCACTGCCATGCATTGTAAAATACAAAAAAAAAAAAAAAAAAAAAACCACTGACTGCAAGAGTATATAACTGTATACGATTGATTAGAAGAAAATTGCGAAAAGCAAATTGGAACGGAAATAGAAAACTAATAAGGCAAAACGTGTGGTATTGATATTATTAATGAAGATGTTGACGACAGTACAATAAAATTAGTCTAAAACTTAAGAACCCAATCACGGTCCCCCTCAAAACGGCAATTTGAATAAGTAGCCATATTGGGTGCCTCCCATTTGAGCCGGAGGGCATATAACAAACTTACGACGAGACAGTAGACCAAAATTATGGCCAATTGGTGATGGTTACTTATTCTGGAGTTTGACGAATATTCGTACGTACTTTACGGAGTATGAAGTGTGAATAAGAAAGAAATAATTTTTCTAAACTGCATGAAGTGGTGCGAAGATGGTTAATGGTAATTAATTAACGTCGCACCGGAGCAACGCAACGTGATAGTGGCGACGGTAAGGGATCAAGATCTGAGGACAGCATTACGAAACTTTGAACCACAGTCAGATGACGATCCTGAGCAAGCACCCCTCTCTCCAAAACTTCAACGCCACGTCAACGTTAGGAAATTTTAGGCCACAACAGATTAAATGTTCACCTGTCCCCGTTTACGTGGCGGTCTTTGGCTAAACAGAGTTTCGAACTCGCAACTCTTCGGTTGCTAATCCATAGCTCTTCCAACTACCATGGCACTGTCGAGACGGGACATTTTATTTTGATTAACCGGATTGTCTTGATATTATTATACAATAATTTTACAAAAATGTGTTAACAATAAATACATCAGCGTAAAAAATGCTTCTGTGTAGATGCGGGTTTTATCTTCATGAGTTTTGAAAGATAGGCACCTAAAAAAAGTCCATGCTGTTTCTGAAATCTCTTTTCCATTTAATACCCAGAAGCCTTTCATTGTGTCTTAATATCCTTAATTTTAATAAAATAATTTAATAAATAATAATAAGCTAATAAGCTTAACACCTTGGGTTCATTTAGCAACTGAGACTCGTCATGCACTTGTTTCGCCTAAGTTACGGATGACGAGTTTAATTCGTCATTCAAACTAGGACAAAATTAAACATGTACATTCTTGTTCATGGCAAGAGTGATAGGTGTTACGAGACTAATTGAATCAAATTATTCAATCATTCTCTACAAAAATACCTTTTATAATATTACTTCACACATAGAAATATTTACACAGCTGCGTTATCAGACATTCTTTTCCGAACTTCTTTTTTTCAAATAAATCTGTATCCATGGGGTTAATAAAGTAACTATCAAAAAGTTTGATGATAAGGTGCATTGCTTCCAACCCAACGAGCGTAAACAAACGAGGTTAACTCAGCGTACCAATTAGGTAGCAATATTAGAGTCTGGCGAGTGAGCAGGGAAAGATCTCTCTAGTATATTACAGGTTTTATATAAATGACGAGATAGAAAATTTGTCTGAAAAATTTTCTTCAGAAAGGACTGTCTGGTTTTTAGTTTTTGACTCTCTAATTTGATTGTCCTTGCTTTTCACGACAAACTTTTGTGTGTCAGACGACAAGAAAAGGTTTCCACCTTACATCCGTTCCATTGTGTTCTGTGATCAAGTAATAAGAGTTAAAGGTGAATAGCCGTGACTATTTTTTGGGGCACTATCTATTTTTAGCTATATAATTATATCACCACTCGGCTTACATTGATGAAGACGCCTGCTTGTTTCTTGCTTTTTAAAATTTAAATTTTGTTAATGGCTTTAAGCATTCCATTAAATCAAGTATTTATGCTTTGTAAAATATTGTACAGGTATTATACTGAGTAGTATAATTCCTGTATAACATTTTCATTTGTGTCATGAGATAGTAATTGCGTGAGAACATATATTTCACATAACACAAGTAAAACCGTATATTATATTTAAGTGTCATAGTGTAACGAACGCAATTTTTTCCCGCTATTTCCTTTGTTGCTCTGCCTGTGTATGTTTTATTCATTCATTATTTTAACGGTTTTTAAAAGACTAGGGGGCCAGCCCCCTGCTCGCTAAAGCTCGCCAACCCCCAGAGGATTGCAAAGCAATCCTCATTGGTTCGCTGCGCGAACCTATGCTCGCTTCGCTCGCATCAATGAAGACATGTGTCCTAGCAGAAAGGATTGTTTACAAAATATGATACTCCAAAAAAATATTTTTCAAACCTAAATTTGCTATATTACAGAAAATATAAACAGTACCCTGGAATCAGAATTCAAATGAAAACTTTCAGCAAATTTTTATTCGAAATGTGAGCGCTGCTTTGGAAATTGAATACCCAGTATGTTGTTTGTGTACATTTCCAGCACTCTCGAGTCACCCACACTTTTTCATTGAGTTTGTTGTCGAAAGTTATAGCGCAAGCGTCTTATTGAACTATAATTGTTGGCCCTGAAAAGGACCGTTTTTTAAATGGCACTGAAATGATCCTCCGCTTTCTTTGATTTCTAATTCTAAACTGCAACAGCTCGACTAAAATTTTCTTTTCAATACAATTTCATCCGATATCGCTATAAAATCAATTGAGGCGCGTGGCTACGTGGTTGACAAACAATCGTACAATGTTGCCGAAACGCGATAACAAATAACGTCTTTTTTGGGTGCCACGTAAGAGAAATATATATATAGATGTTTATTTTAAAATTAATTCAATGGAAAGTAAAAAAAAGAAGATGTAATATGTTCCAAGACAAAATATTTAATCAATACTTCCCTGAAAAAGAATCACTACAAATTGAGTTTAAATTTAAAACGTAATTAATGAACAATATAACTACAGTGAACCCCCGATTTAACGTAATCCTCCTTTAACGATTTCTCGCATATAGCGTCATTTTTCATTGGTCCCAAATAATTTCCTATATTTTCAATGTTAGAAAATCCCGTATTTAAAGTTATCACTTTGAAAAATTTAACGCATTTAACGTTTTTTCAGCAGGGAGAACTCGAAGTATAGTAAACTCTTAAAATAGTCAGATACTAGAAGGCCAGCACGGTGTTGCCAGTGACAGTACATTTCGTGAACTTACTGATACTAAAACATAAAAAAGAAAAAACAATTTTAAGAATGAGCCCGACCTCTATCCGACTTGACACGGGCAATGTCGCAAATCCGCATAAATTTCAGACTTCCTGAGGTATCGATCTGGCGTAAAATTTTTCGCATATTTCAAATCCGTGGAAAATTTTATTCTATCTTTAACGATCGCGAAGATATTAAACTTCAAACAGTCTTTTTTATATTCGTAATGAATATCTTCGTCAAATGCGTCAATTGTAAATTGCATGTAATAAAAAACTTACAAAAACTAATATCCGTGTAGAATGATGTTAATGAATTAGCTAGTAAGGCCCGGTGCACACATCCGGTTTTTCAACGTGCGACGCCACTGCGGCACCGAAGTCATACTATGCGCACATAACCATAAAATGACGCACGAACTCATTTCGCGCCATTTGCAATAAGTATTCTATCGAAGAAAACCTGTTTATTACGCTTACTTGGTTTAAAAAAAGTATATATTTGAAACAAAATAGACGTTACTGGATACAACTATTTATTAATTATCTATATATATAATTCTCTTACGTGGCACGCAAAAAAGACGTTATTTGTTATCGCGTTTTGGCAACACTACGCGATTGTTTGCCTCGAGCCTCAATTGAATTTATAGCGTTATCGAATATTTTTTTTTTTTAATTTTGCAATATTTTTCGGGTTTATTTGCTTTGTGATTGGTACTAGCGAGTCACGTGATAGCGAGTCTTGAGGTTCAACGAGCTTATGAATTTGGCCAATTCGCAGACGATAAACACAGTTATATTTTTTAATTCATTCATTCATAAGATTTGAGACCACGCGCTAGAGAATTTGCAATGTTTTCAGAAGAACTGGCACATTCGGTCGCCGTTTCCATAGCAACAGTCGAATATGAATATATTAAGAAGTACTATTACAACAAACACGGAGAAGCTAAAACATTTAAAAAAGATGATGAGATTTCCTCTGAATTTTAACAATATGCTGTACTAAAATATTTACTTTTTTATGTGGAAATGAAATGTTTTGTTCTTGACATTTTTAAAACATTTTGTTTTTATTTACACTATATTTTCATGTATGAGCCGATAATTTTTGGAACGTTTTCTAAAGCTAAAGTACTGGGGTCGACTGATATACGGATCCGCTAATCTTGCAAAAAAAAGTAGGCAATTTTCCGTTACTCGGAAGGTTAGGGAACCTTTAATTAATGTCGTACTAGAGGTCCGGGATCATTCCAGCAGCGATCCATATGGGGATGGATTGTGAAGCAATCCCCTCCCCCTCATTGTTGAAAAGTATAGTTCGTAAAGTGAACTAAATATGATTGCGTAGCAATCATCTGGGGTTGACGAGCGACAGCGAACAGGGGGCGGAGCCCCCTAGTTATTTATATTCCATTTGTTTATTAAAACAAGGTACTTCAGAACGGAGACTCATGTGCGACGACCGTGCAGCGCTGTGGGAACTGCGGTACAAATTGCACGCAAGTTGGACGTGCGTCGCACCAGCGGTGCTGGAGGCATGTGTGTGCACTGCTCCATTAGATCTAATGTATCTCAGACCGCACTTGCGTTGCGGCAGCGGCGCCGCACGTTGAAAAACTGGATGTGTGCACCGGGCCTAAAAAAGCAAAACGATAGCCAAAATAACAAATTTCTTTAAACAATAAACTATTGCAAAGGAAGAAATTAAAAATATGTTACTTAAAATGGTCTTTATTTCATCCTCTATTATTTGTTTTTCTCCGACCCCGATTTAACGTTTTCCAGCATATAAACGTTACTTCTTTCGTGTCCCTTTAAATACGTTAAATCGGGGTTTCTCACTGTACATGTAATAAAGGAATTATAAAAAATTAGATTAAACACACATTTTGTCAAGGTTGTGTAGCAATATAATACAAAATTACTTTTTGACTTATATAGAAATTTTTAAGCATTTAACTGTTATTTTAAAATCTAAACTTTGATCTTAGTAATATAAATATTTAAAAACTTGATTTTATACTACAACAAAACAAAGTTTTTTGTTGTAATATAAAATCAAGCGAACTCTATCGAAAAAAAAAAGAATATAATCAAAAGATATATTATGTTTTTACATCGTAGTACATTTTCCTATCTTCCATAACAATGGTTATTTTTCTATAAGGTATGAATATATACTTACGTGTACTCCTATCCAAAGTAATATTCACATTCAAGTGCATTGAAAAGATGCATACTTTTATGTATTAAATCTTGCTCTATCCATTCACTTGTTTCATATGCATTTGGAATTGTATCAATGTTATTAATTCTATGAGGTAGTGGACGAATTAATGTATGAAATAATAATATTAATTATTACTTTCTTCAAGCTTTCAAACAAGCAATATGCGAAATTGCACTGAAGTTAATTCCAAATAAGTGGGAAGTCAAAACCAACTAACATCACGTGGGACAACAAGTTTCTAAACATATAGTTAATAAATTATTATGTATCTTTAACGTGTAATTAAATAAGTTGATAAACTATAACTTTAATTAATAAAATTAGTTATATCCATCACAACATAAAAAAAATTCTTTTACTACCACTTTCCATATGTAGTTTAATAAAAGGTCTCAGTTCTGTGTCTTCTGGCGATTATGCGATCAAGCGTCACTTAAATAAAAATCTGTCGACGAAAAATACATAAAATTTGACTTATTTTCAAAGTTTGTGTATTTTACTTTTTTTCAAAGGTCGTGTTTGTTGTAGCGATAATTTAGGTTATTAGTTTACTGTCGTGTCTTTTAATATTTGCACACAAACTTTGACTTATTTCATAGCTGTTATGTAAATATTACAAGAGACGACAGAAATATAATAACCTAAATTATGTTACAACATAGATAGGTGAAGGTAGGGCACTATGTTATACGTTTTTTGTTTTCAGCTATGGCATCAAGATATGTATCTATATAAAGCAAACAAAGCTCTTAAAATGATCTTTGATCTCTTACCAACATCTTACTTATCATTAAAATTAAAAAGAGCGACATTTATTTCCAGTATTTAATGTTTTTGGAAGCGATGTACATTGTAACGCTGTGACCCACTGTCGGGGTACAGTGTAACACACCGTGGGATACAGTGTTACGTTATAGTAGCAACTATAAATATTAAGAATGGGCTTTTATTAAAATTCATTTTAATATAAATATACAGATATCTAATGATTCCTAAGGCAGGATTAAAATAAAATACCACTTTTGATTAGTTTAAGTAGAATTAAACAGCTTTAAATGTGAGCTAAACATTAGCAATGATTGTAGCATACAACCAAAAAGTAAATGAAAAAATAAGTTTAAAAAAAATTGTAAATTTATTTTAGAATAGAAAGCTAAATCCACAGTGAAAATTAACATTTCTTCTTTTCGCATTGTCCCTCCTGATGGAACTGGGAAGGAAGGTTGGGCAATGATTTTTGAATTTTCAAATGAATAAACTTCATTTGTTCGTGAAAATTTATAAGATGGAAAGATTATTTTGACGTACAACACTTCTAAATCAACATAGTTCCGATTCACAACTTCCCCAATAGAATAAATTTTTTTTTCCTTTACGGTGTCCTTCAATTATAATGTAATCACCATTGTTAATTGTTGTCATCTGCAGCAATGTCTGATTGCAATTTTGAAAAAGAGATGTTTTCACTGTCAGCATAAGATGGCGAATATCCATCTCCTGTTGATGATATCTTGGTAGACTTATGCCTCAGGTCTCAGGTTCACTTTGGCTCGCTTCTTGGGAATTTCATTCTTTTTAGTGTTTATAGTGCTTTTTTCCTCTCTCTCTTTAATATTTCTTCTGTATATTTATTTATGTTATAATTCATGTGTATTTATTTATGTTATAATTCATATTTATAATTAAAAATATTAAAATGAAAAATGCAGAGATATAACATTAATAAAATTTACATTGTCAAACATTTGCTTGCTTGTAAAGTGTTAATTGGACAAATTATGTATGTGTAACAGTGTGCCCCATTTCATTCTGTAACACTGTACCCCATCTGACATGTCTTGTAGCAAAAATTTTTATGACTACATAATGTGAATTTAGATAATCCATTTTAACTCAGCAGAACCTAAACACAATTACCTTTACTGCTAAAATATTATTTACTATAAAATAAGCATCACTCACGTATAAAGATAAATTTAATTAAAAACGCAAAATTTTACTTTCAACAAGAAGAAATAGAGATTTGCCCAGAGAAATGTAACTAATGATGTAATTTATTCGAAAACACGTGGACTTCTGCTAAACAAGATAGCTAATAAAATTGTAAACAAATTGGAGCTAATTATACTACCACTTTAAAATGAAATTCACTGTAACACTGTACCTTATGTAACACTGTGTGCCCCACCTTCCCCTACTATCTATGAAGTCATGTGGAACTTGTCTTTCTCACAGTAAACCTAAGCATTTTTACACATCCTTCTTAAACTTTCACCCCTAGAAAAATTATTATACCCACAATTCCGTTTCATTTAACCTCAATTACCTAAACGTGCACACAATTTTATCTATATTATTCAATGGATTAATAAAAATCAGGTCTTTTTTTTCTTAAAAGTAACCAATAACCGTTAATAGAGTACCAACAGCCCAAAGGATCATATCAGGGATAGAAATCTAGACGGACACTTGTTTTTATTAGTCCACTCCAGGACATGTTGAAGCTGGTATTCAGCGTAAACGCATCACCGAATTTTCACTGTCACAGAAGAGGGAAATACACCGAAGGACGAATGCACCTGACAGGAATAGAATTTTCGCTGCTGACAACTCGAAGGTTGCTAGCGCAGTGGACATGCCCACTGAGCCACGACGACCTCTTTATTTCTTAGGAGAAATGAATGTAGTGACAAATTAAACCATATTTATATCCTTTATAAAGTGATGCTTTTTATAAATAATATTTAAAAAATGGGTTGAATGAAATGTGATCATGGACGAATTCTATTTCATTCCGATTAAAACAAAACTTGATAGACAAGATGTAACATTTATTCACAGCTAACATTTTTGCAAGTGTTAAAAATTGTTATCCCTTAAAAGTAAAATGCTTCGCTAAAGTTTAGTTTTTTCTTTCTCTGTTTGTACAAATTCTACGCCTACTACACTACTCTGTCTTACTTCCCACTACATAATCGTTCATCGAACTCTACCTAATCTTCCATAATATTAGAATAAGTGGAGCAAAATGGTTGTTTATCTTAAAAAGTCGATATTGGTCGTTGCTCTGGTACAAAATAAGCTCCCAAATCTGTTAAGTATAAAATCTGTATGAAGCAACACATTTAGTGTAATATAAGAAGACTAGAAACCTTGTTATCGATCAATGATGTCTCGCTTAGTTCATCGAGAAGAATTTATCTAATACTCTGGTAAAAAGCCAAATAAAATGCTTTTCTAAGTCCATTTTTTACCCACATCAACTAAATAAGTTTTATATATACTTATCTCCTATTCAGTTCATCTCGATTCAAATTGTTAGGGTTCCAGTTCTGTGAAAGATTATAATAAATTAAATAATTCAATGCTAAAATGCTAATAAAATAAAAATGGAGCATTTTTTTTTTACATTGAATATTTTCGACCCATTTCAAGTTTTTTATACGTTTTTGACCCTTCTGATGTAAAATCAGTCTATTGCGCGTCTGGTGTATTTCAGTACATCTGTCTATCTCAGTGTGTACGTACTATGTGCAAAAGATTTAGTATGTTTTGATGACATTTTGCATGCTGTGAGTACATACATTTATTTAGTGACTGAACTTAAACGAGGTAGTCTTTCTTTAAATCTTTACGTTCTACATCTGAGTTTATATCTATGTGTTTGTATAAGTATCACAACAGTTATTTTTCAATGTATTTGAATCCATTGTCCTTTATTTTACACATATTTTAATTTAGCGAATACATTATTTGAATTTCATTTCTTTACATACTTAGATAAGTTGCTTGTTAAAACATCTGAGTAAGGCCGGTGCACAATCCGGTTTTTCAACGTGCGGCGCCGTTGCCGCAACGCAAGTGCGGTCTGAGATACATTAGATCCAATGGAGCAGTGCACACATGCCTCCAGCGCCGCTGGGGCGACGCACGTCCAACTTGCGTGCAATTTGTACCGCAGTTCCACACGTCGCTGCACATGAGTCTCCGTTCTGAAGTACCTTGTTTTCATAAACAAATGGAATATAAATAATAATTAATAGATGGTTGTATCCAGTAACGTCTATTTTGTTTCAAAATATACTTATTTTTACACCAAATAAGCGAAATAAACACGTTTTCTTCGATAGAATATTTATCGCAAATGGCGCGAAATGAGTTCGTGCGTCATTTCACGGTTATGTGTGCATAGTTGGGCTTCGGGGCCGCTGTGGCGCCGCACGTTGAAAAACCGGATGTGTGCACCGGGCCTAACTAAACTTAAATTAACTTTAATCTTGGTAGTTTAGGAGAACCTAGAATGCACATTGAGAATCGCGATTGGATAGTTTTACCAGTATCTCTGAAAAAACAAATATTTTACCCAATATTAATTTTGCAAAATTTAAATTCTACTTAATTGTTTTTAAATTTATGTTTTCTTTACGAATTATAAAAACAATTATGAATACTTGGATACATAATAATTAAATATTTAGCACAAAATCTTTTAAAATAGGAGTGTTATCTAATATGACAACTTTTTGTATTTTTAGAAATTATTTTTGGCGTACGCAACTGAGTTAGTTCAAGACAATCATTATTGCTCGTTTGCTCTTTTAAATTCCTGTTGTTCGTTAGCCTATATTCGAGGAATCCTTTTTGTAGTGATAAAACAAATACATTCTTTGCTTTTAGTTCATAAATCTGTAGCGGTTGCTACATCACAAGCATTAATTTCCCGTTTAAAAAAAAACTTTTCACTACTATATTCTAAAGAAAATTACTTAATTTTTTAAAGACGTTCTTTTTAAACATTATTATTCTCAAGTATTTTATTCACTGTTGCCATTCGCAGTGTACATAAAGTTGTAAAAACATAGATTATATATGATTTGTGTAGGTTACACTACTCTCCTTCCAAGCAACACTGTTGCGATACAAGGAGAAAAATAATGGTTAATAAAACATGACTACTTACATTGCAATGAAATACATTAATGCTATTTACACAATATTTACAATCATTAAATAAAAAATGAATATAAAACATTAAATGTTCACGTAATCGTGATAACGTGCTGGAAAAGTAATTCTTCTCCCACTACGTGATGTTTTAAATTTTGAATCCACGGTCTTTTTTTTTTTCAATCTTCGTTTAATGGGGTGTTTTGTTTTTCTTTATTTGTTAGGTTTCGAGAATCATCTTCATCTGAAGCTAGCAAATAAGCTTGTTTTGATCAATTGATGGAAACATTGACGGCCTTTCCTTTATTTCTTACCATATAATACTTATCGTTTCTGGCAATCACTGGAAAAGGTCCTTCACAAGGGGATTCTAATGCTTTTTTGACACGGTTCACTCTCACATATGAACACGAATCTAAATCCTTATGGAAAAATATTTTCTGTATTCTTTTACATCGGCTTTTAATTGGTTTTAATTTTTCCATTTGTTTCCGTAGTTTGCTGGTGAAGGTATCTGGTTCTAATTTGATTTTTGGTTCTTGAAAGAATTCTCCTGGTAGCTTCAATGATTTACCATAAACCATTTCTGCAATGGAACAGTTGGTATAATCACGTAGAGATGCGCATACACCAAGGAGTATAGTTGGTAAAGTCTCACTCAATTTGACTGAATTCTTAACTCTAACGGCTGCTTTTAATGTTCTGTGTTGTCTTTCAAATTTCCCGTTGCTTTGTTGGATGATTGTATGAAGTAGTAGTTTGCATTTTAATTCCACAAGTAATACCTAAACTTCTGAAAAGTTCTGATTTGAACTGATTACCTCTGTCTGTGATCACACTGTATGGAACACCAATGCAACAAATCCAATTTGCATAAAATGCTTTTGTGATTGTTTCTGCGGTAATACTTCTATTGGTATAACTTCCATCCAGTAAAGAAAACGATCGTTGCATGTCAAGCAATATTTATTCTCATTTGATGGTGGGTATAGTCCAATTATATCGATATGGATTATGCTATATCTTTCATCAGGTTCTTCAAATGAGTTGAATTTGGAATGTGTGTGCCGAATAATTTTATTTTCTGGCAACTAATGCAAGTTTTAGCACATTCTCTAACATCTTTTTTAATATTCTTCCAAATGAATCTGGATGTTACTTGTTTCACTGATAATTTAATGCCAGGATGGTTCAAGTCGTGTATTTTGTGGAAAACATTCATTAGAAATGGTTGTGGTATGGACGGTTGAATATTTGGAGTTGAAACATCACACGAGAATATTTTTCCAGAGGGAAGTGGATGTTGTTTAAATTAAAATTTTTGCTACTATTTAGTAGTTATTTTAGTTCTTCATTATTGATTTGTTCATCCGCAATTTTGTCATAATCAATGTTCGAAACTGATTCAATTATAGACATCGAGTCTGCAACAATATTATATTTCCCAGCTATTTGTTGAAAATTGAAAAATATACAGGAGATATCTTAATTGTCTTGGTGATGCTTTATCATTTTTCTGTTTAAATGCAAATGTAATTGGCTTGTGATCTGTGTACGTCGTAAATTCTCGTCCTTCTAGCGTATGTTTAACTTGTTTGATAGAAAGATAGATACTAAAAGTTGCTTGTCATATATGCTGTAAGATTTTTGAATGCATTTAACTTTTTGGAATGGAATGCTATTGGTTTCCAATCTCCATCTTCATCGTGCATGGAACAGATCCTATTGCGAAATTAGAGGCGTCTGTACATAAAGCTGTTAGATCTGGATTAGGAAAGGTTAATAAAGCAGCATTGGCGAAATCTTCTTTGCATTTTTCAAAGGACTTCTTTGCTTCTTCTGTCCATGGAATTTTCCTTCAATCTTTTTTGTTGAACCTTTTAAATATTCATTTAAGAGAGCTTAGGTATTAGCTGCATCTTTTAAGTATCTTCGATAAAAGTTAATCATTCCTAAAAGTTTACGAAGTGCGTGAATAGTTTCAGGAAGTTTATAATTGGTTATGGCTTGTACTTTTTCCTGAAGAGGTTTTGAGCCGTTTGGTGTCATCAAATATCCCAAAAATTCTAATTTGTTCATTCCCAGAACTCATTTTGATAGGTTGATGCGTAGTCCACACTGTTGAAGTCTATTAAATACTTCTGTAAGATGTTTCTTTTGCTGTTCCTCAGATTCTGACGCTATTAGGATGTCATCCAAATACGGAAAAGTAAAATTTAGTGCAAGGAAAGCGTTATTAATGAATCTTGAGAATGTTGAGGGAGCATTTCTTTATCTATAACTCATGACGTTAAATACAAAAAGTCCAAATGGTGTTATTATTGCTGTTTTCTGTTTATCTTCATCTGCTAGTAGGATTTGGTAATAGGCTTTAAGTAAATCAAGTTTAGAAGATATCTTTTTGCCTTTTAAAAAATATGATGGAAGTCTTCAATTCTGGGTAAAGGATAGCGATCTGGTACTGTGATATCATTTAAGCGGCGATAATATCCGCATTTTTGTGACTAAATAAAGTGAGCTTGCCCATGGTGATTTTGATGGTCTTGTAATATCGTTATCAAGCATAAAGTTGAATTCTTGTTTGGCTATTTCTAATCTTTTAGGATCCAACTGTCTTGCTTTTGTATAATCTGGTTTGCCATTTGTAGTTATATAATGCTTAACATCATGTTTTGTTTTAGAAATTAGTAAATCAGATTTTGTTATTTCCGGATATTGTCCAAAAATATCAGAAAATTTATTATTTTTGTTCAAGGTATTTACATTTGATTCATCGGTTGACGATGTAATTTCACCAATAATGCTCAGTTTATTTACACCATAAATTTATTTTTTGTTTCTAATATCAATCAATAAATTAAACCGGTTAAGGAAATCTGCACCAAAAATGCCTTTACTGACTTTGGCTATGATAAAGGGCCATTGGAAATCACGGCGAAGTCCCTAATCAAGAGTTAAAATTTTGTGTCCAAAACACGAGACTTCTCTACCATTTGCGGCATACAGTTTAAAGCCGCCACTTATTACACGTGGCTGGAATTAGACTTACATCCACACCAAACTGTCAACCAAAAATTTTATCCCAGTTTTTTTGTCAATCACAAAAAGTCTATAAATGTGTTCTCGGCAATTCTTTAAATCTTCAGCAGCAGAACTGACTTATAATTCTGATTTTACTAGATAGGCGTGTTTTCCTAGTTTTCCAGTTACATGGTAGCTTATATTTTCCTGGAAAGCATCTTGATCCGAAAGTTAAGTAGTAATAACACAGTTTGCTATTCGGGCTGTAACACCTCCGACTTCCGCTTCTGCCCCTAAACCAGGGGTGGTCAACCTTTTACATACCATGCGTCATTTTTTTTCACATACGAGTTTAGATGCGCCATACAACTCACCTTTTCTATCTTTTTACGTTCATGGTCCTGGAAAACCCTTAATAACTTTTTTAATAAAAGTATGTTTATAGACATATTAGCACCTTTAAATGATTTACCTATTGTATGGTAAACAATATATATTATAGCACATAAACATTACTTACTATTGATGAGACTTTTGAGCCTGTTTAGATTTCACTAGTCTTTCAATGTTTGGTGTTAAATTTGTTACCGAGAGCAGCAGATAAATCTTCAAATTTGAATCAGCCATTTAAGACCTTGTTTTGCTTTTAATACATTTCATTGCTGCAAATACTTGTTCACATCTGTATGTCGTTCCGAAACGACATATCTAATTTTTTACAAATTTTCTTAGTTCTGGAAAATGTTTACAGGGTAACGCCATAAATTAATATTGTCAGAAGCATTTTAATCTGAGTTAAAAAAAAAAGCTCATCAAATTTCATTTACAATAAAGCATTTGTTTTTAAATCAATAAGTACCATTTCTATGTTTCTAGAAATCTTCATAACGATTAGTTCACTAAGTGAAAATGAGTTTAGAAATATGAGCATGCAGTTTTCTACTTAAGCGAAATCATGAAAACGACTCTTTCAAATGACCCTTGCAACAACTTGAATTTTTCAATATATTTGATCAAATTGCTATTATCCGCAGCACATTCACTCTGCTCTTTCAAGTGTGGAAATTGACTAAAATCATGATTATCTAGCAGAAAGATGACCAGTTTAAATTTCATTTTAAATGAATTGATGCTATTTACTAAGCTAGGAATTAATTTCTTCTCGACTTCTAGTTTCGAATTTAGGTAATTGAAATGGCTAGTAACATCAATTAAAAATGCCAAATCAAATAGCCAGTTATAAATTAATAAGGTTTGTGCGTCAGATAGTTCAATTTCCTGTTCTAAAAAATTTTAAACAGCATTTTACACTTTCCAAAATCTACTCAGAACCTGACTTCTAGAAAGCCAGCGCACCTCACAATGTAGGAAAGGTCACACTACATTCCAAATTCAACAATTTGCAATATTCTCTGAATTCTCGTCTGTTTTAATGCTCTTGCTCTGATTCATTTCACAACCGGTAACATAATATGCAGCATTTTTAAAGTTTTTCCACAAAGTGGCTCTTGGTGTATAAAGCCCAGTGCACACATCCGGTTTTTCAACGTGCTGCGCCGCTGCGGCAATGCAAGTGCGGTCTGAGATACATTAGATCCAATGAAGTAGTGCACACATGTCTTCGGGGACGCTGTGGTGACGCGCGTCCAGCTTGCGTGCAATTTGTAGCGCAGTTCCCCACGGTGCCGCAGCTCGCCGCACACGCTTCTCCGATCTAAAGTACCTTGTTTTCATAAATAAATCTAATATAAATAATAATTAATAAATGGTTGTATATAGTAACGTCTATTTTGTTTCAAAATATACTTTTTTTTACACCAAGTAAGCAAACAAACACGTTTTCTTCGATAGAATATTTATCGCAAATGGCGCGAAATGAGTACTTGCTTCAGTTCACGGTTATGTTTGCATAGTTGGACTTCGGTGCCGCACGTTGAAAATTCGGATGTGTGCACCGGGCCTAATACAGTGATAGTTTGGTACAGGACAATTTAAAAATCTCTCCAAGCAAAGTTGTAGTGACATTGACTGTGCTTACCATTGACGGCGCACCGTCAGTACACATACTGATGAGTTTACTATAATCTAATTTATAATTCCAAGGCATGCTTTTACATTTTTATCTATATCTGATCCGCTTGTTTTATCATGCAATGACTTCATACTGGCAAGTTCTTCAAATACATTAAAATTATCATCAATTCCTTTTATAAATATGCTTAACTGTGCTAACACATCACACATGTACGTTGATTCATCCAAAGCTCGAAGAAAGAATGGACGGGGTCTTCCAGTTGTAACTCCGACCCAAGGATAAGCTTCATTTTCCCATCTTGTCTTGTCTGATGATGTGTTTTATAGTGTCTATTTAGATAATGTATGATATTATGTGAAAGAGTTCTTTCACAAACAATACAAAACAGTTTTCCTGACAAACTTGCTATAAATAACAACTAATTTCCCCCACTGTTCATTAAATTCACTTTTTCTGTCACTTTCTGCGCTTCTTTTGCTCATTTTCTTTTGCACTGTGATGAACACAGAATATCAATCACAAACTGTCAAAACACTGTGAAGAACTGGTGTTGAGAATATGAAGATGAAAACAGTTATAGCTTCTATTTGAAAATAATAAGTAGGTGCAAAGATGCAATGCGCCACTCGTAATCTTCCAATGCGCCACTCGTAATCTTCCAATGCGCAACGTTTGGCGGATGCGCCACAGGTTGGCCACCCCTGCCCTAAACAATGATCTGTTATTTCTTTCTTTATTACGACTTCTTCCATATTGACGGTGATGGAAATGGAGCTCTTCAATCCGCTGTTCCAATGAAGATATCTTCTCCAGTTACTGTGAAATGGTATTTGGCGACGCGCTCGAATTTTTAACTTCAGTTGAATGAACCTCATATACAATACTTCAGTTTGTGAATGCATTTTAACAATCGGTGGAGTGGTCGTTCACGGTAAGAAGGCGATTTGTCGCCAAATATGGTAACCTTCAGCTTTGCCGAATTTTCTTCACATCTGTCGTTTTGTTATGGCAACCCTATCTGCTATTAAGGAATTCGGCCGCCATCTTGATTTGGCGACAAAAATTAGTTGGCGACAAACGTCTTACCGTGAACGACCACTCCACCGGCAATTTTTCTAAGAATAATGTTTTTAATACTATGTCAGAAATATCATTGGTTGCCAAGGATTTCATTTTTTGTAATAGATGGCTTGGTTTCATGTCGATAATTTTAATGCCAGTGAAAAGGCGTTGGATATATTCTTTTCATTTTCTTTAAACACATTTAATAAACGATCTTTTGCCAATGAATATTTATTTATATTATTATATAACTTAT
This sequence comes from Metellina segmentata, assembly GCA_947359465.1. Lineage (NCBI taxonomy): Eukaryota > Metazoa > Arthropoda > Arachnida > Araneae > Tetragnathidae > Metellina > Metellina segmentata. The sequence continues at coordinate 68,038,697 of OX375878.1, forward strand.
TTTTATTACATAACTTATCAGTTACTATGTCCCGATAATGTCTATATATTTAGATTCCATTTGTGCGACAATGTAGTTGAACTTGGTATCTTCATTAGTTATACCATCAATCTTAAATGTGCTTCTACCTGATAAAACCAAATTTCCGGCTTGTATATCCAGAAAGGTGGAATTTTTACACTGACCTTCATAGTTTCCGAAGAATTTGCACCATCTGACTGGTTTTTGTCTTCCCGGTATTTTCCATAACATTTACCGTCACCAACTCCGCATCACCAAATGAGTGTAGCGGTTGCTACATCACAAACATTATTTTCTGTTTAAAAATTACTTTTCACTTCTATATTCAAAAGAAAATTAATGAATTTTTTAAAGACGTTTTTCTTTTTCAAACATTATTCTCAAGTATTTTATTCACTGTTGCCATTCGCAGTCCACATAAAGTTGTAACAACAAAGATTATATATGATTTGTAGAGGTTACAAATCTATGTTTTACGATGTTTCTGGATTTTGAATTTGATGTTTTTCGTTTAGTATCTGTAATGAAAGTATGTAAATGTTCAATTACCTTAAACATTTTTTTTAATCATAGTATAATAATTATAGAAATTGCTTTTATTTTAAAATGATATACCATGCATACTCTCAATTATTCTAAACATTCTGGGTAACATTGGGGCACTTTAGAGACTTCTCTTTCATAAAAAAAATTTAAATTACACAAAAATGTAAAATGTTAAATTTTACATTTGTTTAAGTTTCTGAAATTGTGCATTTAACAATTGTGTATCTTTATTAGAGTGTGGGGTTGGAACATGTGGTTAACAGGAATTAGGGAATTTATTAACGAAAATGGAAGCAAGTTAACCAATTCAAGAAGAGTAACGCTGGGTAATTCTGATAGTTCAGATTAACTCTCATAAACTCAATAATTTCCAGTAGTTTTCTGCTGTTCATGGCATCACGATTGAAAAATGTTAGGATTGTCAGTACCATGAGAAACTCAATAACGAAAGAAGCAATTTAATACTAAAACTAAAACAATTGTCCACAATATTTTTGTATGCGATATTTAAGTGTCATAAGATTGAATTTAATATGATAGATTTAGCACCTTCAACTGGTATGAAGTAAGATTTTTGTTCATTCAAAACTGAAAATTTTATGAGGTGATAAAAAAAAAATTTAATTTCTCATTCATCAAAACTGAACTATAGAGAAAGAGTTTTATGAGCGTCGTACCTCAGATACCTCCATTGATACAAATAAATTTCCCAAACATGCAAGATGTCTCAAAAGCCCTTGATACCTAACAGAAATGTTACCCAAAATACTACATAAATACAAATAATTTTCAGATTTTGTAACTTAAGCTATAAATTAATCTTCTGCTAAAAACAATTTAGTATGTGATAATAATGATTTAATTTTGGCATTTGTTGTAAAATGTATACTCCAGTGGAAAAGCGGTTTGTATTGGTTTATTAAAAATATCTGAGAGGGCATGCAGGTAGTTAATTAACGTTGCACTGGGGAAACACACCGGGATATTGGCAATGGTCCGGAATCAATCCCAAAGGGAGAGATACAAGGTCAACGTTTCCTTAATTTTTAATCTAAGAAAGGGATTTTTTCAGCACAAACAAACCAGACGATTTGCGAAGATTTTATTTCCAAATGCTATCCTATGAAATATATCGGGTAATGGTAACGGTAATTTTAGTTAACGTCGTACTAGAGCAACACAACGGGATATTGACGACGGTCCGGGATCAGTCCCTTAAGGGAAAGATCCGAGGACAACACCTCGTAATTTTGAATCACGGTCAGATGACGAACCACGGTCAGATGTCAGCGGACTATCGGCCACGACATATTTAAGGCGCGCCAGCCGCCTTTACACCATACGCTTTCAAACATCCATGCCCAGATCCGGATTCGAACTTGGAACCTTCCAATCTGGAGGCTAACACCTTTATTACCATACCGGTTGGTCGGTGAAATATATCGGGATTATCTTAAATTGAAACTATCGCCAATTTGGTAAAAGTTGGCATTTAATGTAATCGGTGTTAACCAATCAACTATCATTATCAATCAGGAACTTGTTCTTTGAAATTTTTATTGGCGATATGCTGAAATCCTATTTGAAAAACAGGCCAACTTCTGTCGTGTTCAGAATACGTTCCGAGAACACGTATTGTCACGGAGGCATTACCGTCACCTATATCTAGCATGTCAAAACTACATCTTTTAATCCATAGTCCTATATATTACGCTTTTTGACATTGTAGGGAGATGCTTGAAAAGTTTTACTTATGAAAAGCGAAGTTCAAGAATTAAAAACTCACACACACAACTATTTTAATTAATACCTAGACAACTGGCGCAGCTGATTATATTGTGAATTTGTGATAGAGAGAGATTGAACAGATGCTTGAAAAGTTTTACTTATGAAAAGCGAAGTTCAAGAATTAAAAACTCACACACACAACTGTTTTAATTAATACCTAGACAACTGGCGTAGCTGATTATATTGTGAATTTGTGATAGAGATTGAACAAAAGCTTTATGTACCAAATGTGTACAGTTCAAACACTTTTTAGCTACTCAAAAGAAACGCTTTGATAAAAGTTAAAATCTGAGAACATCATGTTACCATCTCTATCATATACTTTCTTTTATACATTTGGTAAAAAGTTTTTTTCCTCTAAGCCCGACCACTGAATTTTTGGTCTTTGGTAACTACATGGGGCGAACGGCTATTTGTGGAGGAATACCCCATGGGTGAACCGCGTCTACTTCTAACAAGGACAACCGCTAACATCCATAAATTTACAAACCAGGATTCGAACCAGTGACTTACTAGCTGGCATTCAAGCTCTAAGACCACTATACCAGTTAGACGGCATATGTAAATTGTATCAAGCATGTCTGATTCAAACTGCCTATTCAAATATAACGTAATTTTGATTTCGACTAAGTATCAAGCAAATAAAATAAGATTGGTTTTACTTTAAACTAACAGACATACATGACAGGCAGCAAATATTTCTGAAATATTTGAAAAAAACCTTTTAGGAAGTTTTAAGAAAGTAAAACTGATTGGTGAAACTAAAAACACTGATTTTGAATAAAAATCATAATAATTTCACATATCCTTATTGATTTGGAGTCTGCTGTACCTATCATTTTAAATCAGAAAGTATAACAAAAATTTGCAATTAGAAACATATACTCGTATTTATAGTTTACAACATGATTAAACGGTATATTACTAAAACAAATAACAATAAAGAACTTTATTTTATTGTAAATTGAAACAATTTGGATTCATTTTGTTAAACAAATGTGACGTATATCAGATGTAGAAAGTTCAAAAATAATGTTAGAATAGTATCGAATTCTAATTGAAATTTATACTAGTTGCAAATTCAAATTAATCATAAAAACATAAAAGACCAAATTTATAACCCAGATATAATTTAGTTTCAACTATGGTAGTTCAATATTCTACTGCAATCAATGCGTAACAGTTTATTTGTGACATTCTTTAATTAGGTCAGTCAACTGGGGAACATTGATGCAGTTTTCCATGAAAAAGCATATAACAGTTCTTAGAATTTTTGTCACTAGGCATGTTACTTAATCGTCTGTAGTTTTTCTAAGTGCTTATACTCCCGCATTTCTCGAGAACATAAAAGCAGTAAAAAATACGAGAAACAAAGCACTTCGAGTTTCTAGAATGCGCTTTGAAGTTTTCATTTTCTTCTCGTTCTTCATAAGTCTTATTTTAGCATTTCATGTATTGTGATAAAGTAAGAATATACAAATGAAGAGGAGATAATGAAAGCAACATATTTTCAACAAAATTGAGTTGCATTTATTTTTATGAACTGTTTGCTTCAATATGTTTAGTTGTAAAGTGAACAAAATGTTTATGGAAGTTGAATTCCTATTTACGTGTGGAAAAAAAAATACCAAATACGAGAGTACAAACTGCCATTTTATAAACATTAAAATTAAATATCGAATTAAAATAACTACTTTCAAAAAATGTTCTAATATTTATCGTTGAAAAAATGCATTTGATTTCCAGTGGCTCATTTTATGCAAGAGTTAGGTTGTAGGTGCTACTGACTCTAGATGACTAATTGGAATTAAAAAAGTAAGCTGATCCAAGAAGAGATTAATGCTTATTTACAAGAATGCTTACTAAAGGGAGTTCATCAATCATAGGAGTTTGAAAGAAAGAAATAGTAAAAGATAATTCCTAATAAACCGAAAGCTTTTAAGATAAAAAACGACTATTTCGATCATTATTCCTAGAATTGAGATAAATTCTCCTAGTTTGGAAAATATTGCATTAAATTCAAGATCTATACATCTGTAGATTTTTATTATGTTCACAAAAGGTTTTCCTTTGAGTTGGTATAGAGGAATTTCAGTTTACTTAAGTATATAATTCACAGACTAGAACAATCATTGCAGTCTCATCTTAACTACTAATTAATCACTCTGGGGTCTTACCACTAGTCAGTCGTTCTCATTTTTAAATCATTTGTTTTCGTTTTCCTCATTTTACAATCGTTATGTTGTTCTCATCATTACTAACTTATAGTCTCTTTTGAAATATCTAGAGTTCTCATTAACAAAGCAGGTGGAATTGTAGAGATGAAACGAAAGATGTTACATGATAGCCTTGCCGAAAAAAAATAACATCTTAAATTATTCAACGTCCTGAGGAATCGAAATCTGACATGAAAAACATTCAGATGAAGACAATCGATTGAAAGACACTTATCTACGAAAACAAATACATTAGAGAACAAATCGTTATTTCATTAAGAGGCCATTGAACTTTCAAAATAATCAAAGTAGATTTTTAGTTTTAGCATTAAAAACTAATAGATATAAAATTCTGTGAATACAATTGATCATTTTTGACGAATTTACATGTACAGCAGTATCACGTAAAAAGTCATGTAAAAAATTTATTTTTTCTTTGATTGAGACTTTTTGACATTCTTCTAATTTTATAATGTTCCCTGCGCATATGGTTTTAATCGATTTACTTAAAATTTTATAATCCTTAAAATATGTAGTATATATTTAAGGGGTAAAGAGAAATTAATCATGCATACAAATTTTGTAATTTTTGTTTAAAATGGTTTGCAAAATTGTACAAAAGTTGTTTGCTTTACAACGATACACTACCAAATGGAGTTAATTTTATTTATACAAAATATTATGTAAAATAAAACTTTCATAATGCATAGAAAATTAATGTGCATGGGACCTATCAGTTTGTGCTAATTTATCAAAATGTTTTACCGCTTTTTATGCAATAACTTCCGAATGACTTATTTTTTGTCCAAACACATATAGGTTCGTTAGTAGAAAACAGTCTATGAAAACCCATCAGGTTATAATTCCACTATATATATATATATATATATATATATATATGATCGTATTATAACTAAATTATAATTGGTTAATAGCTTCAAAAGTTTGTTTTCAAAGTTCACTGTCTCTTAAATCCAAAATAAGTTTTATATTTGTGTTTTTTTGCCAGTCATTATAAGAATGCTACTGAAATGATTCTAGTGTAAGCATAAAAATTGTGCTTTCTTAATACCGTGATGACAAATCTTCAGAGGGGTATGTTTTAAAATTAAACTTTAGTACAAAATCTCAATTTCCTCACTCAAAGAATATGTATCTGAATTGAATCATGATTGCGAGCTTGTGTACGCGTTCTGTGAATTTAATTTTTACTAAGTGTGTGAATCTGGCACTAGTGTACTCGTAACCGCTACTTTGTCTTCATATTATATTTACTAAGCACTCATAGGCTATGATATTTGATCATGTATTTTTAACTATGCATGGGGCAAACTGTAACTATGATACGAATGCGATGAAAAATTAATTTGAAATTTCGAAGAATTGCAGGATTAGAAGAATTAATCCTCGTTTTTTGTAATTTTTTTTATCAGTCTTAGGTTATTAATAAAATTTCGACATTCTTTAAAACAAATGTTCTTTTCCTATGTGTGTAAACGAAAAACTAATCTAAAACTATTAATCACCAGAAAAGTCACAAAAAAAGAAGAATGGGTTCGTACTCGCAAACCTCCGGATGCTAATCCGTTACTCTTTCAACCAGGCTACCGTGGCCCGGGTCGATTGAGGATCACCACGCAATACTTCTACAGTGATGTGTTACAATTTGATGCCTTTTTTCAATGTGTTTCTGTATATTTATGTTTTTATCTTTGCATCTTTGTAAATGAATTATTACTAATTCAAATTTTTTTCGTGTTTATTTATTTTATCATATTTTCTTATTTCATTTATTCATAATATTTTTTGTGCTTTTATCTTTGCACATGTGAGGATTCATTGATGAAGACCATCCATTGATCCTCCCAATGCGAAATCTAAACCCCCGACGGAGTTCGCCGAGAGGCACAGGTGCGAACCACTGCGGACAATGGAGAGTCGCCAGTCTGTGTCTGAACTGTTGACAGTAAAACTAGAAAGGAAATGTAGTTCTACCCCGCCTTTATGGATTAATGTCATCAGCTTGGGTTGAAACAGCCGAGAGGGTTAGACGAACCGACGCTAGATACGAGGCCAATGACAGACCCAACGGAGTGACATCAGAACCAACCAGGACCAATCAAGGACCAGCTCCGCCCAGCGGCCGGAGCGCGCCAAAATCCAAGCCGAGGAATCGGGAGAAGAAAAAAATATCAGTTTTTGACTTGATCTCATCCTGAGGTGCGTCGTACTCAGAGACCCAAATAGGTCGACCAATTTCTTCTGTTTGGATAAGTCATTTTTGGAGTTTGGTGGGACCTCGCCCTGAGAGGACATCTACTCAGAAGCCTTGAGAGGCTGAATACTAAAGTCCCCGCGACTTTATTTAGAAGGAACGTCCTAGAGTTCCTGGTGTAGACCGTCACCAGACGTCTATAGTGAGATCCTGTGTGGATCTGTGTCGCCGACGAAGTGATCTCCTCCCGAGATAAAATTGTACGAGCGTAGTGCCGTTATGCTACTCTAGAACTGTTCTTCGGTGTAGACTTTTCTTCTGATGGAGACTTTTCTTCTGCTAGATTAGAATTGAGTTGAGACGACCTGTCCTATCTAATTATTATAGACCTATGTCTAATTTCAGAATCTTGTATATAACGTACCATTAATTAAAAAAGAAAACTGTAAATAAAAATTCTTATATTAATTAAGCTAGACTGTTCTCTGTAGATTCTTCATCTGCACGCTACTCAGAGAAATCATTACACACTGTACGTAAATGAATTATTCCTAATTCAAAATTTTTCATGTTTATTTATTTGCATACAGTCAGTGCCAAATAGATAAACAGTAAGAGCATCTTTATTTTCTCTTTTGGCCTATAATAGAAGTGTCAAAAATGTCAAGGGTAACTAAATACCTTTAAATTAAGTATTATGGGTGGTATTTTAAACATTAATGTAAAAAATTATATTTCTATTTACTATTGTAAAAAGAAGGCACAGTTTTTTATGTAACTAAAAGTAACAAAATTATAAAAAAGTTTTAAAATATTAGATAAAATTATGTGGGAATGATCCCTCTCTTACGAAGTTATATTTTAAAATGTTTGTGTAAATAAAAATGTTTAGAGTGTGTACTCGTATTTAATAACAAAGATGAGAATTATATTGCACTACGGGGCCAGTCCCCTGCTCGCCAACGCTCGCCAACTCACGGAGGATTACTTTGTAATCCTCATTGGTTCGTTGGACGTACCTTGCTTGCTTCGCTCGCATCACTGAAGACATGCGACCTAGCAGAAGGAATTGTTTACAAACTACGATATTCTAAAAAATATTTTTCAAGCATGAATTTGTTGTACTATAGAAAGCTGAATATCTGTGTTGTTTACTGTTTTCGTTTTGTGTATAAACTAAATATGAATAATTATCGTTCTTTATTTGTTGTATTAAAAATTGAAGGATTAAATACACTTAATGGTACGATGATACTGTTAACCCAAAGCATTTCATTATTATCTTATAATCGCATTGGTTAGAATTCATAGTAAATGTAGTGAATACATTGATAAATTTGAATCTATTGAACTTTTTCATTTTTAAAACGTAATCTTCTTTGAATGCTGTAAAGGATGCAAAATTTGGTATTGATTTGATTTGATGGTTTAGTAAAATTATTTATTTAGAAATTTAGACAAATTTGTTTAGCTCTGCTAAAAAAGAGATATTTTATACTAAATTCTAGATGTTCTCTTTCTAACGATTTAAATTTGAAAAATAAATAAACATTATTTTCTAGATAAATAGTTAACTGATTCATTTGTATCAGGAAAGGTATATAAGAGAAAGATGTTTACACAACTTCAAGCTATGAATCTTGTGATGGTTGTAAATTTGTCAATTTACAATAAACTTTGGTTCTAAAGTTACTGTCCTTGATTATATGAGTTTACTAGTAATATACCCGACATTACTAGGGTTGAATGGGGTAACTATAGATTGAAAGTGACCAAAAAAATAATAACTTTCCTCTTTCGTAGAAAAAGGCCAAATTACTTAAATCTAAAATCCTGTACAAGCATAACCATTCATTTTGCATATATCACTCCCCTGCTAAAAGTTTAAACTGACGAAAAGTGACACACTAAAGGGGGTAACTACAACAAAAGACGACTTTGAGGGAGGATTAGGAACATGGTTTTAAAAGCGAATACCTTTTTCCTAAAAATTCCGCTTTGTGGCACGTGCAATAATAAAAGAATTTGTTTTAAAATTGAATGTCTTCAGTACTGACGAAGAAAAAGTAACCCATTACCATTTTTTCAATGATACATCGAATCGTAAACTAAGCCCTTTTGACGTTCTGTCGGTATGGAAAATAATTTGTGATAACGTTCTTTCAATAATGGCAAAATTCCACATTAAAATTCATTTATTCTAACTTACGAGTATGCCGCTTTAAATCAAAAACTCTTCAGGTCGATGTCTGCTGTGTTGAGTGTGATGAAAATGAAAGACAATTTATTAAAATAATAAATATTTTAAACAAAAACAGAGAACTGAAACAAAATAAAAGTTGAAGGGAAAAAAGTTGTTCTAAAGATATAAATTCTTCATTATTGTTTACCTTCTGATCAAATGCAGTTGCCACAACTTACAATTAAAAATTAGACCAAATTTAAAAACAAAAAATTAATTCAGAGTGAAAATAAACAGAAAATATTACTGGACGTGACGAATACGAGTTTCCTTTTTGTTGCAGAATATCGTTTGTACAAAATATTTGGAAATAGTTTATATTTTGAAAAGAAAAAAAAGAAGGTTCAAAATTCAAATACATTAAAATTTTTGAATCAAGTAAAAATAATTTATTTTTTATCAGCACTGGTAAAACAATCCAAGTAATTGCAATGCTCAATATACCTTACAGCTACTCCAAAATTACCAACTTATGGTTGATTTAAGTACATTTACTCAGATGTTTTAGTATGCAACTTGTCTAAATATGTAAGCAAAGATATTTTAAATACTGTATTCACAAAACTAAAATAGGGTGTATGAAATAAAGAACATTACATTAATATATCGTACCTCAACAAGAAAAGTGACACAGCTCAAAAGTGCAGAATTTGAGAAAATCAACTTAAAGGATGCTATACAATTTATATTGAAATAGTATAAGCTTCTTTTAAATTTTAGGTAAGTATTTATGGTTTTAACTTCTATCATATTCAATAGAATAGTAATATTCGCTGGGGCACCTCATACCTATTTTTCAATGACATAACATCACATTTTAAATATTTTGACTTGTGTCACATACACACAGACACAAAATGAAACATAGAACGGAAAGATGGACACACAGACTTAGGCAACCAAGTTCATTCACTAAATGAATGCAAGTACTCACAATATGCAAAGTTTCATGAAAATACGTAGCACGGGAACACACATACAGACAGATGGACAGATCGATAAAAAATTTGAAATTGGTTGAAAATATTCAATGTACAAACAAACACTCCGTTCTTATTTATATAGATTATAACTATTCGTACAGCAACTGTTATTCAGTTTGCTGTGAATAATTTATTTTGGAATCGGCATTCAATGTACAAACAAACACTCCGTTCTTATTTATATAGATTATAACTATTCGTACAGCAACTGTTATTCAGTTTGCAGTGAATAGTTTCTTTTGACATCGGCCAAAACTATGAGTACTGTTACAGTACAAATAAAACAGCATCACAAAATAATAAGGAAGAAAATAGGTGCCAAATATTTTGAATCAAATGAAAGAAAATCCTTCAATCTGACAAAGCGCTTTGTTTCAAAATATGACCCATATCTGTTTCGAGAATGTTCTCTCTTCACACACAAATGAGGAAATGTCGACCTCAATATTAAACTCGCTTTACAGTTGAGAACAGTTTTTCGAGCAACTGATTACTTTACTGTTCAGCTGTAAATGTGAAATTGTCAAAAAATGTTTTGAATGAGGCTTGTCTCTCCCTTTTTCCTCTTTGTATAAAATAAAAGTATTAAGTTACTTTTGTTTTTATTATTACTTTAAAATAAAGATTTACCAGAACAGTTCTTTATAAAAGTGATGAAATTATAAGACCACTCGAGATCCAATTTTCGGCACACGCACGAAACGATGGAAAGAAAAATCAACTTCCCACTAGCGAGGCTTTAACTGAAACGTAATTTCATAATTAGTTTTAAAATTTTCTTATTTTTATTTGTGTTTTATGCTTTTTATATCTGTTTTTATAGAAGTGCTCTTGCTTTCTGGACCTATCTAAGCACCACAATGCATAATGGAATTGGACGTTGGATTCCTCAATTAATCACATAACAATGAGCGCTATTGGATGAGATACAATGTCATAACATGCTGGTTACAGAGGATGATTGCTATTGGTAAATAAGGGTGGATATAGTGACTCATTGGGAGTAGACTTAATGAAGATTGTGATGTGTGATTTCACTGTTTACAAACGAAGCCCTCTCCAGGCAAATTGAGCCTTTTCCAAACAGCTGCTTAACTCCAGGATTAGGAAAATTATGCAATTTACGGGTTGTCTAAGGATTGGTATAAATGAATAGGATTGCTAAATTTGTACGTAAATACATGATAAATATTTTGTAAGAAAAAGAAACGTCATCTTTCCTAAATTCTGATGTGATAGACACTGAGAAAAATCTTCATCTATACCTTCAGTTTAAGAGTTTTCTTATATAGGACACAGAACAACTGTATTGTTCCACTTTAGATGATATCTGTGTGATGTACTTTTCATATACTTATTTTCAAGATTCATCAACTTATTATTCTATACATACCACTATAAGACGATTTGACTTTAATTTTTTAAAAAGATAAGCGTAAATTTGTGGACGAAAAACATTGTTTGCAACAAAAAATGAGTGTTTATTTGAGAAAAGGAACACGAACGATTTACAAGGGACTTCGAGAATGAGTTTTAGAGGTTTATATATAATATATATATATACTTGATTTTACTTATTTATTTAATACTTTGTGGTGAACTTATCCACTATTACAAAAATTAACTTACAATGTGTAAAACAAGGGGACACAGAGGGCTTAAATTTCAATAGGGATAACAGAACAAGGGGCCATGGGTATAAATTGAATAAGACACATTTTAATCGGGATTAAAGGAAAAACTACTACTTTAATAGGGTAATAGACAGTTGGAACGCGTTGCCAGAAAATATAGTTAATTCAAAGGGAGTGTACGAATTTAAGACACAATTGGATAGTCAGTGGAAATTGGGGAATTCATAAACAAAGGACCAGCCTTGTTGGGTTTGAGCCTGTAGCTGGTCGTCAATATTTGTATTTGTATTTGTATTAGATATAAAAGTGTCACCATCTCTACCCTTAAATACTTTTGTTAGATTACGTTGCTCGTGTCTTACTAAATTTGTGACTTGTGGGCATGAATTTGAACAAGAGTACTTAAAAGAAGTACTCCCGTGATATTTATACAGTTTTCTCGGTTTCGCGTAACTGGTAATCTGCCAAATAGTGTTAATAACTACCGAATTCAGCCATTGATAACTTCTGGAGGGAGGGTGTTGTGGTGAACAGTCACCACTACAAAATTTGACTTGCTGTATAGTAGTATAATCATAGCAGTGTAACCTATTTCCACCAGGAAGAATGTTTTGGTTGACAGCATTGGACAGTCTTTCATACGTTTTGCTAAAGCTTGTTTACAACTAATATTTCAAATATATTTTTTGAAACAGTACAATTACTAAGTAAGCTTTAACTGCGTTGATTATTGATATTTATTACGTGAATTTATGTTTTTCCTTTCATTATTATCGTCTATGCGTCAACTTGCCTGTATTTCTATCATCAGTGATCTCAAAAAGTAAAAAAAAAAAAAAAACATGTTGGCGATGATACCATACTATTTACACATTGATTGCTAAAAATGTATTTCACCATTGCATTTGATTTCCGAGGAAAAGTTATTTGCTTTAAACGAATCTAACGGACTGATCCGTTCTCCTGGAACTGTTCTAATTAAAAATACAGTTCATAGAATTAAAGATAGAGCTTTAAAACTAAATTCTTTGGTTTATTTAGTGGATAAATCTGTAAACTTTCAGATTGGATTGTAACCTCAGATTTTTGTTAAATGTGAGCTTTAACTGGCTATTTTGAGAAGTTCCATTAAGAGGAAACTTTTATTTACTCTTAGAACTTGTGAGCGCAGTGTGAAGCTGATTGAAATGCTGTCGGGGTGCTTTCATAAATGTTAAGAGTTCTCGAGCATTTCCAAGAATAACATTGTTAAGTGACCCGAAGAAAATAATATTGATTAAATGAAATCGGGGAGTTGTTATCAAGGAATGGATAAAAAGTAACAATAACAAAATAAGCTTCATAATCATTATGTAAGATAAGCCTATTTGATTATATAAAAGTAGTGAATGCAACGAAAAAGTAAAACTAGATAAAAATAAAACATCAATTTTTCAAAGATACGGTGGGTTGCGATTCATTTCATATTCAACACATCGACTTATGAAATAGACGGAGAATTACTTAGGAGAAAATAAATTACTTAGGAATTTTAGATTTTAACCAATTTATTATTTTGTGCAAAATATCGCTAAAGACATTGGTTCATTAATTGGCGGTATGTGATATTTCAACCAAACTTCCATGAAAATCCTTGGTTCAATACATAATGCTTTGAAAAATTCCGTTTCATAAATAAATCATGAACCAAGCAAAACCTTTTAAAATTAGTCGGTAAACTTCAAGAACGGTCCTACTTTAAAAATAGGCAAATTTTAAATAAAACTTTGCTAACTTTAGGATAATATCACCGTTATAAAATATTCTTACTGATTTTCGAATAGATTGAAACTTTTTGTCTTATATGACAGAAAATCGAGGTTATTTACTTTTCGAGTTGAAGCTATTCTTATGTAACTTGACTACCTCAAACATTTGTTGACAATATTGATTTACTTTTAAAAAACTGTAATCAATTAACTTTGTTTCTGAAGATATTCAATTTTAAAACAAGCTTTCATTTCACGTGCGAAAGATAATTTTCAAGTGAAAAATGCAGTTGCTTGAAAATGAATATCGAAACGAAACATGAATTCTAGTAACGAGTAAAATTCAGTAATATCTCATCATTGTGCCAAGAATAAGTAAAAAAATACTGAAGGGGAAAAAAGGGAATTGCTAAGCTGTAAGTTAATCATTTTTATAGGAAATAAACTTAAAGAACACTAACAATCACTCAAAAACACCCAGAATCGACATCTGTAACAGTCACCTAATAATTTAACTTTTGGATTTTTTTCTTACACTATAGTATAATGTACGTGAACTGAATGAAATGAATAGATTAGGCAAACATGCATACTTCATCCAAAGTAAATTGTAGAAGCTTGTAAATTGTAAAAAAATGTAAGTTAATGTAAAGTAAATAGTAGAAAAATGTGAAAATGGAGTTAAAAAAATAATTTTCTTCTCACTTAAATCATATTTTCCATGACAGAGAAAAGGAATAATTCTGATCACTTTAAACAACGTTATATAAATTCAATCCGAGTTACACCGGGAATTTCAGTTAGTTGTAAACAAAATTACAAAAATTAATTTATTTTAAGTAAGCTATGATTTTAACCTTCTATTCAGTAATTTCACGTGTTTTGAGTATTAAATAGTAAAATCTCGATTCATTTGCCTCGTTTTTTACAGATGCAGGGTTCCCTGCTAAATACGTTTAGCAAACATAATTCTTACACCGAGAGCAGATTTTAGTGGCTAAAGTTTCATGGTAGTATCTTATTTCGATTTTTTAATACACCTAAGTTACTTTGCTTGAACTTACCGAAACTGATGTGCCATATTAGTCCCTTTTTCCAAAAGTGCTTGGTATTCAATAGCAAGTACTTCTAATTAAAATAAAAAATACTTTCTTTGAAATGCTTTTACCAGTTTCTTCTTTGTACACTCCTCATGCATTTATTCGGGATAAATCAAGAATATTGAAAGTACCGACCGATATCAAAAATGAAATTTAGATTTCACGCTATGCCTTCTGACCCTTTTATCTGTCCTATCCACGCAAAATTTGGTGCTATTATGATATGTAAGGGTTTCAGGCAGACGTTTATGGTTAATTTCAACTGTCAGATACACTACTATACATTAATGGACCGGACGCCAGCGGACTTGCATTAAATCCGACTGTATTTTCGACTGAGATTTCGTGGTATCGTCTGAGACCTTTGCATGTTGTTCTTGGTCAATTGAACGCCGAAGCCTACATGAACATTTTGGACACTCAAATTCTTCCTACGCTCTGGCAATTTTATGGAATGGACGAATGTTACTTCCAGAACGACTACGCTACATGTATGTTGCAGCCTTTGTCAAGCAGTGGTATCAAGATATGGATGTAAAACATCTTCCCTGGCCTGCTCAGAGTCCCGACCTAAACTCCATAGAACATTTGTGGATCGAGTTAGAGCGACGCTTACGGACCAGGGAACCACGTCCGAAATCTACAACTGAATTGGCGAGATTCTTGCAGCCGGAAGGGACACTGATACCCTTACCTGTATATCAAAACCTTGTTGAAAGTATGCCCAGAAGGGTTGCTAGTGTAATGGCAGCACTTGGAGGACCCCCCCCCCCTATTAAAGCATGTATTCTTTCCCTTAAACCATCACATCGTGCTGACCGGTCCATTATTGTAGAAAGTGTATTTATGCTTCAAACTCGGTATTTTTTTTATTCGGCTTTCTTTTATAAATGGAAAAAGCATAGTTATTTGACTTTGCAAAGTTTCGTTTAATGACGTACCTTGTTATACTTTATTTTTGCAGGTTTTGGTACTTTCCCTTTTTTTTACCGTGGATAGTTCCAAACTAAAGTAGTCCTTTTCTATGGGATTTGGGTTACAATTGAGATGCTTTCGTGAAAAAATTAACATCGATTATATTTATTTCGCACTCTGTAAATGGTTTACTGAGCATTAGAACAAACAACTCAATGAGCTTTAGAATAACAAACTCACCTAATGATGCTGATGGATGTCTCGTTTCGTCTTTTCCCAAGTGTGGAAATCTATTTACAATATAATTGCTGTTGAGATACGATACCAAATAGAATTTATATCAAATTTATCTGGTTTGTTCGGAATATACTGTATAAACCCACATCTAACTTTTGTTGGGAATAGCTGTTCATCAATGTTAATATTTACAGCTGGTTTGTAACAATTTTGGCTAATTTCCATGAATGCATACGTTTAGAATCAAGGCAAATTTATCCGTTTTCAAACGTTCACTTTGCTTATTTCTGTAATAATGCGTATTAATTTGTAATAATGTCCATAAAACAGTTTCTGTCATGGTATTCGACAAAAAAGAATGACCCTACTCCTAACTCCATAAGTAAAAATAATTTAATTTTTTTCACCGCGTACTTTTAACATAGTTATGAATACATATAATTTTTATCGATGTAGACTCTACTCGGATCTTAAAATTCGAACACGATTGCCATTATGAATGAAAATGCAATCTGATGTAATTATTTAAATCTTTGTGGATACGAAGACCATAATTGACGTGGAAAAAGTGTTTCACATGCATTTTCATTTACTAAAAAATATTTATTAGCTATTGCAAAGTAAACAATTATTAATTTTAAAATTGCATTACACGTGCATTTTTAACCCACTTCGTCATTATTTAAAGCTTTGTAGAGGGTTAAAGACGTTAAATAATTAAAATTAAAAACATTATAAGAGTAATAAGTATTTATGAGGTAAGAAATTAGATTTTACTACCCAATTCAAAAGGCAGTTAAAAAATACATTTCTGCCTACTCTAATGAGCTATGTTGGTGACCATGGCAACGTAAGCCGAATGTAAAAAACTGAATTACAATTGATGAACTTGGGAATAGTGAGCGTGGTTATAGATATTATATACAAATACTTTTGTAAAATATATTTTCCCGCAATGCGTAACTCCACAACATCAATGGGTAAATAATTTTCGATACAAAGACACCTTAAAGTTCACTATCAGTTATACCATTTTTTAAATTCCATACTGAAAGTAAAGTTACCTGACATTTTTTTTACTTCTCCTGTCCGATGAGGTCATATCGAAGACAAAGACGAAGAAAGTATCCATTTACTCAAGAACATACGCACAATCTCGCCCTATCAGTAGGGGCAATCATCTACTCAAAGTTTATAATTAAGGTGTCAGCGATGTTCGTGAACTTCAGATTTTTCTATTATGAAACAACTAATTTGAACAAGTTCAAGGCCAATCGGTAGAATATTACGTCATCCTACGCGTTTTTCAAAATAATGGATAATGTTTTCTTAAATGAACGACTGACGTGAAGACGTCAAAAAATTTTAAAGAAATAATAACTTAGCAACTATTAAAATATGTCTTTCAAATTTACGAATACTTTTACAAATTCTATAAATTGTGAAAAACATTTTCATAGTAATAAATTTTATTTTATCAACTAAGATAAATATAATGTTAAACAAGATAATATAGTGATCAAAGTTTATGCGAGCTTTTGCTAACATAGGTTTCAATGGTTATAGATAACGGGAATAATTTAATCTTACATAATTTTTTTTGTTAGTCTCATCCAAAAGAGAGAAATTTAATGTAGAGCATTAGTTATAAAAGATTTGAATTTCTAAACAATAAAATTGCTCCATAATAAATTGTTAACTAATACGATGTAGAACATTCCTTTTCTGTGCTTCATCTATATTAATAAAACGAAGCGTGGGAGATATCCGGCAGTTGTGATACAAAAAAAAAATTTCTCAACCTAGAAAGCTGAAATTCGTACAAAGATATCTTACATACTAAAGATGTGCTCCTCGGACTTCGATTTTCGAATTTTTGAGTTTTAGATATGAAAAGAGAAATGGAAAACATGAAGAGATATGCCTTTTTGTGTATGCAAAAAGAGACGTTTCAGCTCGAGATATCAGTCAAACAGATAGATATACCATTATTGCTGAAGGAACAATATTTTACAAAATTTTATTTTCATAATATCTCAATTTAAATTCCTTACGTTTGAACGTTTTGAATTTCGTTCCAAAAATTATTGTTGCAGAATTTTAAACAAACAAACTAGCGAAAGATACGGATCTCATATGGTGTTACCTAGTACTGAATACGAACAGGAACATGTTTTACCTCAAAAACCGGCTCTTAGTAGCTTCTCCACACAGTGCGACGTTAATTAACTACCTACCTACCTTTTGTTAAAGATGGTGAAATTTGGAAATATTACATCCATGATGAGAAATCAACACATTGAAAGGAAAATTGAATGTAAGTCTATTCGCCCTAGATTTGTCATTTCAATTCAAGTAACTCCAGGTATTATTCTGTCAGAAGGAAATGATTAAAAGTGTTTTCAGTATTGCTACAAAATTTTACGAAGATTAAAAATTCATTGAGTGATATTGTTATCAAAACTGGATATAATAGTTGAAAGTTTAACTTAATTCGAATAACCAATTTATTTAAATTCCTCATTTGGGCTATAACAAATAACATCTGAAGCAACGCAACGGGATATTGGTGACCGGACGGTTCCCGAAGGTAAGATTAGCGGACAGAACCACGTAATTTTGATCCAAAGTCAAATGATGAACAACAAGAAAATTTAATCAATCGAAACTTAAAGGAAAATAACGTGCTTCAATAAATAGTAAAAACCATTTATTGACTAATACGTTTAAGGTAAAATCTGATAATTTTCACACATCTGCATGGCATACATACGAATTATTTTTAAAACCTTTATCGGAATCATAAATTTTCGAATTTGCCTGAAACTAAAGTTAATTCTAAGAAATATTTAGCAAAGTTATAATATCTAAGCATTACAATTTTATTCGACCAAAAGAAAGTAAATTTATTATGTAACTTGTGTTTTCCAGCATACTCAATTCGCACTGTCATTAGCTATTTTAATAGACTTTCATTTCCCCATGTTGTTTCAGTGTTACCCTGATAACGTCATACGCAAATGAAAGATGGTAGAAGAACCCTCGCTTAACCCAGATCCAGAATACTTTTGGGTCACCATCTGCTTCTACAAAATGTCTATATGCGGGTGGTAGTGGTTGTTGTTACAAATCTAGCAACTGGGTAGATGTAGATTATCTCACATAATTACTAATCGAGAGTGACCTCATTTTGAAACTGTATACGTTGCTCTTACTATTTGTCATGCAGTGCACTGGACCCACTGTGTAGTACAAATACATGTAATCAAGTTAAGTTGACTCCTAGTAAGGTTTCGTTTTGTCCACATCTTTTGCTACGACTTCTACACTTGTCTTCCAGTTTAATAATTTCTGTGCTCAGATGGCAAAATGTTATAAGTCACTTTTTTTTTAATTTTCCGTGACAGTAATTTTAAAATTCAAGATTCAACATGTGGTTCTGTGGTTTTTGACTTATTACAATTTTAAAACCTTCGTTTTCTCATAAACTGAAAGAGAAAGACTTACGATATTTTGCCATCTTCTAAACATTAACAAACCAGACTCCAGGATGGGACTTACTCAATTTTTTGGGAAAAGTGACTTATAACATTTTGCCATCTGAGCACAGATTTAAACTACGATTTGCTACAGTGTGTTAATTAGTTTTTCCTGTAGCGCTAAAGTCAAAATTGGTGCATGCACATGCCGTTCCTATAATTTGGACCAAGTATGTACTAGAATCATTTGAAGATAAGCTATGTTAGCAATTTATGTAATTAAGTTTGTATGCTATTTCGGAAAAAAGGTTTTTCGAAAACTATAATAAATGCCCTATTTGCTGGATTATGAAAATACATTTCCCCCATTATTTTAGACAGAAATTTTCCCATTATCAATTTTACTCATGTTTGACTAGAACAAAAAATAATTGTTTACCGTTTTCAGTTCCATAGCTATCAGTTTCATATCATTTAGATAAGTTATTATGATAGATTTAAAGGTACACTTTGGAAACGTATGCCATCAGTATCGACTGATTTTCTATTGCACCATTATATCATTGTTGTGTCTGATACCTTTGTAGTACAACAAGTCATCAGAAAATGTTGCAAAGATATGATATACACAGTGCTGAAAAAACATTTCCTGACTAGAAAGTGTTTTCCCGGTCACTACAAGTTTGCAAATATTTTTATGTTAAAATATTTTTATTCGGAATGTCAAATTATATTTAGAGGACATTGAAACTGTGCTCTATTTACTTTACCACCTATTGAAATTCAAATAGATTTGTATTTTCTTTGTCTGGAATATATATTGAGTGTAAAAGGAACATGACATATTTAAAATACTGCATTTATTAGATAAATAATATATTTTCACTACTAGAAAGCACATTAAATGAACAATGTTGTCTTTTTGAAATTCTGTTGAAACATAAACACGAATGAATTCACTGAAGTCCAGGCCCATAATATTCCATATCTTGTGTGACAATGTTAATTCGCTATTCACATAATAGTTTTGCGTTTATGCAGATATAAAAAATTAACTGCATTAAAGCAAACTCAAAGCCTACCGTAACAACATAAACCCTCGATAAAGGTCTGGCATTTTCGAAACCTTTGAAAATCCTGTTAGTTTAAATGTACGTTAACATAGATTAAAGATGTAGGTACATAAATAGATACAAAACTATTCAAAGTGCTTCCTTACATTTCAAAGGGGATTGAATCGTAAAAGTTTGCGTCATAAGAGAATATTTATGAAAGGTTTATTTTTTCATGGAACAGAACAAAGCGATTTCTCTTGATGCACAAATAAAAGTGTTTTTGCGTTTCCACTTGCTCTTATTTTGATTGGATAGTCAAGTTTACTTTAGTACGCTTCATTCAATTTGAAATTGAAAATTGCTAAAAATAAACGTTTCGAGGGCATTGCTTTCTAAAATGCCATTGCTCTCAAGTTTCTTTACTTTGCACAAAGAGAGTGCTTCTGTATAAGCTCTTACCTATCGATTAAAGTTCTAAAAATCCAGATAATGAATTTTTAGAGCAAAGATATAAAAGGAAAGTAATGAAATGTAATACAATTTAATCACTATCCATTCGGTTTAAGAGACCTCATCCGGTACGTTAATTAAATAGACAGCATTGGATTCCATTCTGAATTATGTATGCGAATTTTATAATTTCCAACTATACATGAGAAGTTTTATCTGTCAAGCTAAGAGTAGGCGTTAGCAGTGTTTGTGTGGTGAAACGTGTTTCTTCCTGTACACATTTAGGACGTCACTTGGACTTGTTTTTTTTAATACGATTTCAGCCAGTTGCTGATAGAAATTCAAAAGAATGAATACCGAAATACTATATCACTGAAAAACAATGATGCGCGTAGGAAGCGATTTTGCGTCACACTGGAGCAACACAATGGGCTAGTGGCGACGGTTCGGGATCAATCCCGAAGGGAAAGATACGAAGACAACACCTCGTAGTTTTGAACCGCATGACCCAAGTGGAATTAGCCAATTTATTAAAAAAAAAGAAAAATAAGAATATCGTTCATCTATATAAATAAGAATGGAGTGTTTATTTGAATACTTTTGACTATTTCAAGTTTTCTATCCGTTTTGGACCCTTCTGATTCCTAATCCGCATCTTGCGCGTTTGGTGTCTGTTTGTCTGTATGTATGTGCCCATACACGTCCACACGGTTTAATATCTTTTCATGGAAATTTGTATACAATGAGTTCTGATCTTTATTTAGTGAATGGAATTGGTTGCGAAAGTCTGTCTGTCCGTCTTTCTGTTCTATGTTCGATTTTGTGTTTGTGCAGGAATAATATGAATTTTATTCCAGACATTTGATTGCAATGTGTTTTATTTTATACATTATCTATTAGTTTAGTGAATGCAATATTAAACATTTCCTTTATGATATATTTGTTGAGTTTCATGCTAAAACATCTGAGTAAGTATTCGGAAATCAACCATAGTTTGGTAGTTTTTGAAAATAGGAATGCATATTGAATATTACGAGTACTTTGATTGCTTTACCAGTACTGTTAAAAAAGTAAAAATTCTTCAAAATTTTTTTATGGAATTTCAGCTTTGATACTTCATTTATTTCGAGTCTTATTTTTGTTCTTTGCGCAATGAAAACGATTTCCGAATATTTGGGACAGACGATATTTTTCAATGAATGGGAATGAAACGAAATCTAGTGTCGGTTGAATCACGTGCAGTAATATTTTCTGTTTCTTTTGCTCAGAATTAACTTTGCATTTCTAAATTTTGTGGACTTTTTAGTTGTAAGTTGTGGCAACTACGAGATCAAGAGTTAAAAATGAATCACAAATTAATAACTTTAGAACAACTTTTACCCGACATCTTTTATTTTGTTTTATTTCGTTGTTTTCTTTTCTTCTCTGTTTTAAATATTTATTAGTTTAATAAAATTGTGTTTCTCTCATCACACGCAACACCATCACAAATCTTTGGACTTTAAGTGTTCGACACAAAGTATTCGACTTCAAATTTTAAATGTAATTATGCCATTACTGAAAGAATTATGCCGTTATCTTTATAAATAAGAATGGAGTGTTTGTTTGTACATAGAATACTTTCGACCAATTTCAGATTTTCTATCCGTTTTGGACCATCTCTTGCGCGTTTGGTGTCTATCTGTCTGTCTGTATGTGCCCTATACACGCAAACACGGTTCAATACATTTTCATGGAATTAATTAGCACTTATCTTCATTTAATGAGTGAACTTGGTTGCGAAAGTCTATCTGTCCGTCTTTCTGTTCTATGTTCGATTTTGTGTTTGTGTAGGCATCACATGAATTTTATTACAGAAATTGCATTGTAATGTGTTTTATTTTATACATTATCAATTAGTTTAGTGAGTGCAATATAAACCAGTTCTTTTTTGTTGTAGTTTGATGACTTTATGCTAAAACACCTGAGTAAGTATACTTAAATCAACCATAATTTGGTAGTTTTGGAAAAATTGGAATGTACATTGAGTATTACGATTAGTGTGATTTGCTTTCCCAGTACTGCTGAAAACCAATAATTTTTTAAGGTATCTGACTACGTTGAAAAGTCCATTTTTGACCAAAATTTTGTATTTCGTTTTATTTAATATTATAAAAATGTAGACTTTTTTCTTTCCAAAACAGTTTTTATTTTGTTTCTACGATCAAGAGAAGTGGAGATCTATTCATTTGAATTAATCGTGAAAGCTGATTTTCAAACCGGAAGTTGAGTAATTACGCAGTTTTGGTTTTGGTTTCGCTGATAAATGAATTAAACAGCCACGTGTGTCTTAAATATTTAACAGCAGAATCGCTAACTCATGTTTTTATGCTGTGCTATATATCAGCCACAAGTTCCCTTTTCAAATATATACATACTTTTAAGAAATTTTTTGTTTTGTATTATCTTTTTATAAGGTATTTTATCATAAAAAGAAAAAAAAAAACCCTATTTGGACACTTTTTTGAAAAAAAGCACACCGAACGTAGTCAGATACCTTAAATTAAAAAAAATGGAATTTAAGCTATGATGCTTTATTTATTTCGAGTCATTTTTGTTCTTAGAGCAATGTAAACTATTTCCGAATATTTGGGCAAACGATATTTTTCAACGAATAGGTTCTTTCGATCTGAATTAATTTTGCATTTCTATAATGTTTTGCACTTTTTAGTTATAAGTTGTGGCAACTGCGAAATCAAAAGATAAAAAGGACTCACAAATTAATATCTACAGCAAGATTGGGATGTATGTGAAATGTATTACATGAATGGATATGCATGTGTAAGATTTGTGTCCAAAGTAAGTGGTAGAAATTATGAAGATGGCGAAAGGTGTTAAAATATTATTTTATTCTACGAAAAACGTTAGTCATTTTATATATTTTCATCATCTCTTCAATCTAGAGTAAACCAATTCAAACCGAGTAAGCTCTGGTATTTTGCTAGTGTTTAATATTAATTGAAGTGCTCAATGTACTTCTCAGCAAGACTGTTAAAAATAATAGCTTATTGGCAGAACTATTAGAACGAGTTCCCACAGTAGCCTTCAATTCAGAAATATCACTCCACACGCCAACCCTATGACGGAAATGATTAACAGACATTTAATCCTTTACTAGCTGTGATCATGGTTCTTTCCTGAACTGTTCTTCGCTAAAAACTCAAAAGTACCCCCATACTGACTCTATGGATAGCTTGAAGATTCAGATAGTTTTCTATTTGAGTGTCAATCAACTAGAAAATACCATTTAACTAAAACTTAACCAGCAATCTGATGTTTAACAAGAGCTGGCAGGAATCCAACTTCTTTAAAAATGTTAAAAACAGCAATAATAGTTCTTCAAAATAAGTACCGGACACCATCAACTAAAAACTCTACCACAGACCTCTCTTTTTTTAACGTAAATACCTCCTACACTACTAACTTAATAGTTTTTAGTAATATGTCTTGGGACGCTTCTATTTGGTATCTAAGCATTTTCGGTGTATCCGGTAGCGCGGGTCATACATATATGTATTTCTTCTTGTCGCACTATATCAATATGTTTTATTCAAGATGATTGGGTAAGTGTTTTGATAAAATCAAACCGAAGGTGTCCAGTCTTTCGAGGGAGGTTTAAAACTATCGAAAGCATACGTAGATAGTGAACTTTTCTACTGCAAACCGAAAGTGTGTAGTAGATAATTAATTATCGTGGCAGTAGAGCGATACAACTGGCTATTGGTGACGGTTCAGGATCAATTCCGAAGGTAAAGATTCAAGGACAACGCTTTGTTATTTTAAACCACCCGAATTTGAATGACTTTTTATTACTTCCTATGATGTAAATAAGTTATAAATATTTGATAGATGAAGAAAGAATATTTAGACAGTTTAATTTTGCATTTACTTAAATTTAGTAATGGAACTCGAAAAGCCAAACGATAAACTCATTGTTCATAAAAGCGTAATTTTGCTACTTGGTATCTGGCAACCTCAGAATTAATGTTTAATTTTTTTAACCTTTTTTAGGGTTTTTGAGTTGACAAAATTCTGCATTTTTTGCAAGGATCGGATGGATCTGTATTTTATTTAAAAACGGGTATTACTTTCCAAACGACCCTCGTATATGCATAGAATCCCCAACGCTTGGTTCCAGCATAATAGGTTCAAGGCTTCAGCATACAAGGAAGTTTCTGTTTGTACATATGTGTTCCGGTATATTACCTATTGCAGAAATGTTATTTAGGAGTTAGATTTTAGTTATTTATTTTTTTCCTGTAAAATGTCACTAGACATGGGTAATTTCGTGGTTGTATATGTATATTTCGAACAACTTTCTTTAAATCTTTGGTTGAATGCTTAATAGTATGTAGATAAGAAAAATAAATAAAATATACAAATAAAAATATTTTTAAAGTGTGTGATTTCTTATTTTAAATTGACATGAAAATTTTGAAAAATAATTTTAAAATAAGATGGGTTCCGTTAAATTAAAACAGGTAGTCATACGTTGTAATTCAAATATATTTCAAAATTTTGATATAGCGTTTCATTGAAAGACGATTAAAATAAATTAAATTTCATTTGTTTTTCGTGTTTCATGGGTGTTATTGAAAGCTGTACTCCATAGTCAAGTAACTACATCTATAATTCTAAATAGGTACGTACTTTCCATTTAGAAACCGATTTTCTGATCTTAAAAAGTACCACAAGGGTTCAATTTAAAACTGTATGTCTCTTGGAGAAAAGGGAATTCTTAACAAGACTTTTGATCTTAGAATAATATCACCGTTAGTAATTTTTAAATATTGAAATTGTATGTCTTATGAGACAGAAAGTCGAAGTTGCGTACTCTATTTATTGAAGCTGTTCTTATGCATCTTAGATACATGTGAATAGTTTGTTGAAAACAGTGATTTTCTTTTTGAAAAAGCGCTGTAAAATCAACCTTCTGTTTAATAAAATTTGTAATCGATTAGTTCAATTTGTCTACTCTTATGACATTTATTTCTAACAAAAGCACTGTTATTCCACATGCCACTGAATGGAATTTTCAGAAAAAAGTTCGTTTGCTTCAAACTAAATTAGTCACGAATACCGTAAATTTTTAGCTCCCATGGACAAATAGAACGCGGGTTAATATATAGCCTATAATATCCACAGGGTTCTAAAATATAAGTTTACCAAATGTGTGGATTGGTCAAATGGTGTAGATTTGTGTAGAGAACAGAGAAACGCCTATACTGCTTTATATATCAGAAGTTCCGCTATTCCACATGCCGCTGAATGGAATTTTCAAGAAAAATTTCGTTTGCTTCAAACTAAATTAGTCACGAATGCTGAAACAATTTAACTTACCATCTTCTCATATTGATGATGAAATTCAAAAATATTGCATACTAGCCACTGCGTGGTTAGCACGGCGTTGCCCGTGCTGTACTTTGCGGGGGTTATGTGTTATGTGTGTACATTGTGAACGTTTGCCAACCACCGGTGTTTGCTACCCACATTCCCAATTGTTTTGCGTTGGGTTGGCGTGGAAGTTTGGAGAGTGGGGTGCCAGCTCAGGTGTTGCTTCGTCATCTGAGTGGTTCAAAATTACGAGGTGTTGTCCTCGGATCTTTCCCTCAAGGGACTGATCCCGGACCGTCGTCAATAGCCCGTTGTGTTCCTCTAGTACGACGTTAACTAAAATTACCATTACCATTACCCAATTGCTTTGCAAACCAACACCACGGACAACGCCGTGATGGCCTCGTCATTGTGAAATGCGGCCAAATTGGAATTTCGAAGAGATTCAATCGGTGTGACGTCCCAATCTCTTGGAGAGTGGGGTGCCAGCTCAGGTGTGATCTTATCATCTGACCGTGGTTCAAAATTACACGGTGTTGTCACCGAATCTTTCCCTTAGGGGATTGATCCCGGACAGTAGTCAACAGGTCGTTGTATTGCTCGAGAACATAAATTAAAAATTACCCAATTTCTTTGGATATTTTCCTTAGGGGATTGATCCCAGATGGTCGCACTTTGTCGCTGTAGTACAACGTTAATAAAAAATTACAAATTACTTCGGATCCTTCCTTTAGGGTTCACGTTGGGTTGGAGTGGAAGTTTGGAGAGTGGGGTACCAGCTCAGGTGTTGCTTCGTCATCTGACCGTGGTTCAAAATTACGTAGTGTTGTCCTAGGATCTTTCCTTTAAGGGATTGATCCCGGACCGTCGTCAATAACCCTTCGTGTTGCTCCAGTACGACGTTAACTAATAATTACCAATTCCTTTAGTGAATTAATCCCGGACCGTCGTCAATAGTTGTGTTGTAGTACGTTAGTTAAAAATTACCTCGATTATTGACCCTTGGGGGATTGATCCCGGACCGTCGTCAATAGCACATTGTGTTGCTCTAGTACGACGTTAATAAAAATTTACAAATTAACTCGGATCTTTCCCTTTTGGGGATTGATCCTGGACCGTCGTCAATAGTTGTGTTGTAGTACGTTAGTTAAAAATTACCTCGATTATTTCACTTGGGAGATTGATCCCGGACCGTCGTAAATAGAACGTTGTGTTGCTTTAGTACAACGTTAATTAAAAATGACCTCGGATCTCTTAATTAGGGAATTGATCCCAGACCCTCGTCTAGTATGACGTTAATTAAAAATTACCAATTTAAATTTTCTTAAAATTTTAAATTCGTTGCAATTTTTAGTAAAAAATTGTAGAAATTCAGTTGATTCTTGTATTATTTCTAAAATGCATCTCATACACATACATCTTTTACACATTTTAGTGCAATACCAAACAATTCTCTATTTTCTAAAAATTAAGAGTTTAAGGTTTTGAAAAAGGCAGTTGAGAAAATTGAATGGTGAAAGAGGAGTAAGAAAACTTGCCTTTTCACTTAAAACAGAAAAAATGAGTCTGTTTCTAAAATTTTACAACTTAAATGTATACCTTATTTTTAACACATTGAAATGTGTTGGTTTGGGCAACGAGGTAATTTATCTTTTAACCCCAAATTACTTAGCTAATAGAGAGATGGAAAAATTATAAATATTTTTAAATGTTGAAGTCATTTTCAATTATAACTAAATTAGATAAAAAGACCAAAATTAAAGGTAATTTATTTTTATTGTCTTGAGTACAAAGTAAATTATATTACTGCATATCTGAAATTTTAAAATGAGCAGTGTTTGTAGATGTCAAATGTTATATTATAAACAATTAAATTCAATGAAATAAGTCTGTCTCATGTGTAAGAGGAAAACAAATTTTGAAAATGAGCATTTTGCACTTGATTACTCCCCCCCCCCGAGTGAGTATACCTCTACAATTATCAAAATAACCATATTTGGCAAGGAATTTAAGTGATATCTATTTATAAAAAGTATCCAACTCTTTCGAACATCCAACATACAGGTGAACGTGTGAGATACAAGGTTTAACGTGACCGAGTTTTACGACTTTCAGTACTTGTCCTTGTGCCTTTTGATGCTCACAGCAAAACTAAAACGAACCGGGAACTGATTAAAAAAAAATTGGAATGAGATATAAGGGATGTTTGGTATTCTAGGAATGAATATCTCTTCGCCTGCGGCATGTCCAGTCATGATGGTGGCTTCAATAATATTTGGCATGAGTTTCTTGACATTCTCGTGCCACTGCAGAGAGAAGGTGAATTCAGATTTGTGAGAAGCATAATCGCTGCTCCAATCTGTAGCTCCAATATGTGCGAGAGAACTCCAGATGGTTCCAATGTTTCAAAAACTCTGTCGTGTAGTTAAGGCCTCATCTGTGTCACGCATAATGTCGATATATTTATAATTTAAACACTACCGGGCAATTCTCACAAGAGTTGCTTTTTGATGACATTGACATCTTCATTTCTTGGGGAAAGAATTGCCCTTTGGCACAGCCATGCGTGATCAGTGCTTTGCTACAACAGCAATATATTCATCTTCCACGAGAGTCTTAACCTGTGAGCAGCGGGCCACAGGTCTTCGGACAACTGTTTGGCTTGTTTGGAATTGTTTGCAGAATCGTGAAATGACGGGATGAACGTCTCACGGCATTTTCCGTGGTGTTGGTTTGCTAAGCAAACCAAATGGGAATGAGTAGCAAACACCGGTGGATGGAAAACGTTCACAATGTACACACCTAACCCACACAAAGTACAGCACGGGCAACGCCGTGTTAGCCACGCAATGGCTAGTTATTATTGTTTTCATCCGAATGGCAAGCCTTCAATCGGTATTGACTAAATCAGTAGTTACAGTGCGTGTGTAGCCGCGTGATTACTGGATATTCTTTTTAAAATTTATTGTTTTTATAACAGCATATTAACTTATAGTTTGGATTATTTGGATATCTTTTTCAAAGTTAAGCGATACTTAATTTTGATCTTTTATGCAATTTTTGGTTTGTTTAATTTGTGCAATTTTTGGTTTGTTTAATTTATGCAATTTTTGGTTTGTTTAGTTTATGCAATTTTTGGTTTGTTTCTGTATAGTAAGTACTTCGGTTTTCGTATAGTTAATTTGATCTATTTGGTTTGGATGTCTAATCGAAAGTATAGTGATATTTAATCCCAATTTTAAATTTAATGTTTAGCATTTTAAAATAAATTCATAAGATATTTGTATTATTTGTTTTCCTAAAAATGTCAAAATAGTTTTCAAATGGTCTTTACTGCACCCTCACCAATCTTGAATTTGGATCATTTATGTAAACTAAGAACATTTCTTCTGTGTAGTACTACGCTGAAAGGATGATGATGCGCTCTTCGAATTTCAACGTTTTACCAAGAAGCAAAGACCTGTTTCATCAATTTACTGTCGACATGTATTCCAAGATTGAAGCAGAAAGGGTGTTGTACACACGACTGAATCATATGACTCTAAGAGTGGAAGAGTGTTTACATTTGAGAGATGCGTTGATGAACTGTGGAAATGTTGCTATACGAAAACTGAAGTACACAGAAATCGCTAAACTTCCAAAAAGATATCGAAACCAAAAGTTAAAGTTTATACTTTTGTAAATTTATACGTTGCATAAATTATCAAAATAATTAAACAGTGCTATACTTTCCAAAAGACACCCAGAGACAGAAAAAAACAAAAAATTGCATAAAAGATCAACAAAATTGCAGCATTTTGCTTTAACGGTCTTTTTTAATTTATAGCCCCCAGTATGCAAAAAAGACAGTCGTATAAGGAGCCAGCATTGTGAAGGGTTAGAACATTTGAATCATTAACAAAATGAATGTTTAAATCCAAGACTGCCTTTTTTGCATATTTTTCCATAAGAAACCGTGATTGGCTGTTACATAACACATTTGCATACTTTCACTTTCCTCTGCAGCAAATTGCAGCCTCTCAAATTGCATTAGTCTGAACTGCCTGCAGTTCGTATCGTAACCCGTAAAAGTAGCCTCGCGATAGGACTTTGAATACTGACGTAGGCTTTGTATAAAGTCGGTGTTGGTCTAACTACACTAAAGCGACAACACAGTAAAATGATGACAATGTTGTGCCAGATGTTCCTCATATTTTCGTGAGGCAAAATGTAGCAGTGACACTTAAAGGGAGAAGCTGAAACAAAACAGAAACATGAAACAGCATTTTTTTTGGCCGTATAACGAAACATTGTGGGCAGTGATTTAAAAAAGGCCGTTATAGCGAAATGCCGTAATTTTGTTGATCTTTTATGCAATTTTTTGTTTGTTTCTGTGTTTGGGTGTCTTTTAGAAAGTGAACGGGGCCTGAAACTGGTTCAACTTGACCGGTGTACCTGCCACTGTCACAGTGGTGTGTATGTTGAAAAAGGGTTTTACTTTCCCGAACAAACCCTTGTAATAACACTGCCCTGCAAAAAAAAATATATTTCCGAGCCCTGACAACATTCCATCTGATTCTTTCATAAAATGACCTCCCGTTTTCCCCCATCACGTACAGTTTTCTGGGGACACATCCCCACAGTTTTTATCATTTTTCGATACAATTTTATGGACGTAAATTTGATTTGGAGTGAGGAAAAGGATTATTTTAACGATAAAATTGCTTCTGAGGGGCTAGAGAGGTGAAAAGCTCTAAAACATGAACATTTGTATCAAGGAGGGTTTTTTTTAAAAGAGGGATTTGTCCCCTTAAATTGAAAAAAAAAATCATTAAAACTGATCGTTTTTTCTGGGTTTTTTTCGCAATTTTTAAATTTATTTCTTATATATTCCAGCTTCTAGCCCCTCCTTTTCCTCCCCCTAACACCCCCAGCTAATAAAAATATGTGGCAACAATTTTGGCTAAAAACAGGTGAGGGAGGAGAGATCCCAAATCCCTCGCAAAAATGTTTCTAAGATTCACTACACGACGGTGACGCTCTCAATAACTCACACGCTTCGTGGTTTGCGCAGGAATTTTCATGCTTTGACACTTTTAAACTTCCATTGTTTTTATTACCATAGTTGTAAACTGAAATCGTTACTTTCCCTCATTACATCTTTCGCGGTCGTAGACTCAACTTTTCGGTATTCTATGCGGGAACTCAGAGTTTCCAAGTTGTTTAAATTGTGTAAAACGGTCCAAATTCTTTGCTCCGAATTTTTCAAATTGAAGTACGGTACGTAAGTGTAAGTTGTGATTAATACAGAGCATTGATTTACTGTTTATTTATGCTACCCAAGTGTAAAATCATCGCGATAGCTTCTTCTATGTTTGCGGTGAATTGATCTTAAAAGCTCAACGAAAACCTCTTTATCAGCTTCTTAAAACTACTATCAATTTTACTTTGATTGCCAAGTTGGCGATCAGGAGAAGTATCAGGCTCCAAACGGTGAAAGTTATACAAAAGTAACAATCTGTGAGGTGACAGCGAGGTTCGCGCCAAACCATAGGCACAGCAAATGTCATTGATTTACGGGTACCTTTGAGCCATTTGGTCAAGCTACTATAACAAGTTGTGCATCAAAACTTTGGAGCCCAATCCTTGTCCTGATCGCCAACTTGGCAATTAAAGTAAAATTGATAAGCAGTTTTAAGAAACCGGCGCTTGGACCTGGCTAAAGACTGTCGTGTTCGCTAATGGTGGCTGGGGCACCTTAAATAGGTCGCGGTTACAAAATCCCCCATGTTCCCATACTAAATCAATACCTCTGGGGGTACCTGATCAGGGGGTTATCGGCCTCTGATTGGGATAAAAAATTACGATATGTGTGAGTGAATGGATGCGTGAAAGGGACCTTCCTGTAAAACGGATGTGTCATGCATGAAGAAGTCCAATCCTCCGGGGCAATGGCACCCCCAATTGGGCCATATATGGCCCGCACGACAACAGCAACAACAGAAACGTAGAATTTAGTTTTCGTTGCGCTTTTAAAGTCAATTCACCGTATACAAAGCAGAAGCTATCGGGATGATTTTTACACTCGCCTGGCATAATTGAACAGTAAATCAATGCACGATATTAATCACAACTTACATTCACATACTGTAATTCAATTTGAAAAAGGCGGAGCAAAAAAATTTGGACCGTTTTACACATTTTAAACAATTTGGAAACACAGAATCCCCGCCTAGAATACCGAAAAGTTGACTACGATCGCGAAAGATGTAACGAGGGAAAGTAACGATTACAGTTCACAACTATAGTGATAAAAGCAATGCAAGTTGAAAAATTGACAAAGCATGAAAAATCATGCGCAAACCACGAAGAGCTAGAGTTATCGAGAGCGTCACCGTCGTACTTATCTACAAAGAACTAAAACTAAAACTAAAATCCTGCAAACTTTCTTGCGAGGGATTCGGGACCTCTCCCCATCATCCGCTTTTAGCCAAAATTGTTGTTATATATTTTCAGGTTTTTATTAGTTGTCGGTTTTAGGGGGTGGAAAGGGAGAGGCTGGAAGCAGAAATATGAAGAAAATTAATGAAAAAATTACGAACCCCCCCCCCTCAGAAAAAACGATAATTTTTAGTGATTTTTTTTACAATTTAAGGGGACAAATCAATCCCCCCCCCCCCATAAATTTCCCTCATTGCTACAAATGTTCAAGTTTTAGAGCTTTTCACTTCTCTAGCCCCTCAGAAGAAATTTAATGGTTAAAATAACCCTTTTCCCCACTCCAAATCAAATTTGTGTCCATAAAATTATAACGAAAAGTGATAAACACAGGGGGTGCGTCCCCAGAAAACGGTACGTGATGGGTGAAAACGAGGGTCATATTCGGATTCAGGAGGTCATTTTACATAAATATCAGCTGGAATGGTGGGGCTTTTTTTCATGCAGAGCATTGTAATTATCGTTCGCATGTATCAAATATCATGTGCTTTGATGTTTTACTTGATTTAATTCTGCTTTTGTGGCAACTGCATAAAGTTTTAGAATTATAATTTTAAGATTTCAGTGGAACTGAAATTAAGAATGATGTAGATGTAATTTGTGTGTATGTTGCTTCTTATCCATGCGTTTCCTGATAGTTACAGGCTCATTAGCCTCTTAACTGTACTCAGTAAAACAACTGAGTACATAATTAATAACAGACTGAAAGACTTCTGTCAACAATTCAACATTATCATCCCACAGCAGTTTGGCTTCAGGAAAAGGCTTTCAACCACCCATCAACTCCTGCGTGTCACAGAACACATCACAGAGGGATTTCAAAACAAACAAAGTACAGGAGAGGTATTCCTTGATATAGCCAAGGCTTTTGACAGGGTTTGGGTTAATGGCTTAATCTACAAACTCATCACTTTTGGCTTTCCTGCCTCAATTACACAACTCATTCACTCATATCTTACACACAGACACTTTGTCGTTCGAGTAAATGAAACTCTTTCCACCCAACGTGACATACAAGCAGGCACACCACAGGGATCCATACTTGGACCAAAAATTTTTAATATCTACGTGAACGATATTCCAAAAAATAACTCATCACTACTCTGTTTGTTCGCCGATGACACAGCAATACTAGCTAGACAAGACAATTACAAATTGATTTGGAACACACTCAAAGACCACTTAAACTCACTTGAGTACTGGCTCAATAACTGGAAGATTCAACTCAATATTGATAAATGTCAAGCTGTGATGTTTACTAAAAAAATTAACCTCCCACCACCTCTTCAACTTTTTGGCACTGATTTACCCTGGTCCAAAGACTATAAATATCTAGGGGTCATATTAGACTCCAGGTTAACCTGGCAAAAACATATCACCTCCATTAAAAACAAGTTCCTAGGAGCTCGTAAAATACTCTATCCCTTAATGAATAGGGATTCGGATGTAACTATTTCGAATAAAGTGCTCATGTACAAAACCATGTTGCGACCAATAGTCACCTACGCTAGTCCTGTCTGGGGATTTGCTGCTAAAACCCATATTCAAAAATTAGAATCCCTTCAGAATATTTCACTTAGAATGGCTACAAATAGCCCTTGGTACTATCGCAATGTTAAAATCAGAGACGAATTAAATATGTTCGATATTAAAGGTTTTATTAAAAAATTAAGTACCAAATTTTATGGAACCCTTCACCTCCGGAATAATGAGGCTATTGATCAAATCCCCAGTTACGACTACCGTAGACCTGAATTCAGCAAACGACCAAGAGTCACTTTGATCTAATGTCAAGCTAATGGAAAATCCTTAATTGTAAATTTTGTAAATATTATCCCTTTTTGTCTTAACCTTTCTTGATCTTTGCTACTTTCTACCATCCATGCCTCTTGGTGTCCGCACTCCAATTAAGGAACGGAGTCTCGAAGTATTGAATGTAATGTAATTCTATTGTTGTAACCTTTCACCTTATCGATCATGCCTCTTGGTGTCCGCACTCCATTGGGTAAACAAAGGAACGGAGCCTCGATTGTAAATATTGTATATTCTTCCTTCTACCAGTCTTGTTTCTTGGTGTCCGCACTCCGATTAAGGAACGGAGTCTTGAAGTATTGACTGGAATCTATCATTATTGTTTATGTCCTTATCTCTACCAGACTTGCTTCTTGGTGTCCGTATTCCACTTGGGTAACCAAAGGAGGCGGAGTCTTGACGCATTGTCTGGACTTTGCTATTTTTCCTATCAATTTAATGAATTGTTCCACCTTCCACTCCAAAACCACTCAGAGCATCTTCCTCTCTTCTGCATAACCCATTGCCTTGCAGTTCAGCCACAACTGAGCATCTTAAGTGTTCCACTGATGTCAAACCGGACTCAACCTGTTGCCTGGCACCTCCCTTATGTTCTCTACCAAGATGAAATTTTTTTTTGATGAACTTAAAAACTATTAAGAACCTCATGAATTGATCCGGAGACAGAGGGCCTGCAGCCCATGAGCTCCGTCCACCCACCCCCTTCCAGCACCCATGCATTCCTTTAACCGATCTCTCTCCCTCTCTGATTAATTTTTTCTGAATGCCAGCAATAAATATAAAACATAAAAAGATCTTAAACTTTTCTAAAATGTTGTATCATAATTTATTAATTTTTGAGCCTAGTAGGAATTGTGTGCCTTTTGGTGTTCTTATACGTATAACAAACATATGCAACTTCGGAAATTACTGAATTACTTTAATAGTCACTTCAATGCATTTGTTTGTAACTACCTCTCAACTGACATTTGCTATTTATACCAATTCAGAATAATCTTTATTTTTACGGTATGAATATTCTTAAGTGTATGACTATCGCATGCCACAACGAAATAAACATTAACCTGACATGGAATTATTGCAACAGCAAACGAGAATGCTCCAAAATGCTGGAAAAGTGCCAATTCTAAAATGATTCTATTGCTGTAGTCTTTGAACCTGCTAATCTGAAACAGATAAGGAAAATGCGAGTCTTACTCTGACAAATGGGAGGTATTCGCTTGCTTAAAAGATAAAATTGATTTTCATGACGTTAGAATTTATTTCAAAACAATCGATGGTACCCGATCAGAATGTGATAAATTAAATTGACAATAATACAACATCTTAAGTAGAATTAAAAGATGTTGGCATGAGAAAGCATTGTACAGTCATAATGAAGAATTTTGTCGTATTAGCGCTGGCATTTCTTTATTTTTCACCTACCCAAGCCAAGTATACTCCAGATTGGACATCTCTAGATGCTAGACCGTTACCGAAATGGTACGATGATGTCAAACTTGGAATTTTCATACATTGGGGCGTATTTTCAGTTCCTGGATTTGGTTCAGAGTGGTTTTGGTCTAACTGGGCTGGTAAAACTCCTGCATACGTAGATTTTATGAACAAAAATTATAAGCCTGGGTTTTCCTACCCTGAGTTCGGACCACAATTTACGGCTGAGTTTTACGAACCTGAAAAATGGGCTGAGATTTTTGAAGCATCTGGTGCCAAGTAAGTTATTTTTTTACAAGTTTATATATTCTCGTCCTTCATTCGTGAGCTATGTATCAAATGCAATTGAATAGTCTAACTGTGAACACTTTCTTTTTATTATTTTTAATGCATTGTAAGAGGCAAATTTTGGGAACCATTTGACACTATGTTTGTGAAACAATGGATATTTTGAATCATATTCAACGCTAATGGGTTTTTGGTCTTTGTATTGTAATACGTGTGATTTACGTGTTTGAATTTCATTCTGAATACAACGAAATGTAAATAAAATTACGAAATCCATTTCTTGTTCGAATGATCTAGACATTACTTTTTAGAATTTTTAGTTTTCTTAATTAATTGCCTTAGATTTGAAATGCAATTTGCAAATCGTGTTAAACTAAAAAAATCGTTTCGAGATTCTGCTTGTAATATGAGATAAGTCTGGATTTATCATCAGGTGCTGCCGACCAACGGGTATAGTGGTTAAGGTGTTAGCTTCAAGATAGGAAGGTTACTGGTTAGAATCCACGCCGTGGCATGGGTGTTTGTAAGCTCATGGTGTAGAGGCGGCTGGTGCACCTTAAATCTGTCGTGGCCGAAAGTCCTCACATTGGGTTGGTGTGGAAGTTTGGAGTGTGGAGTGCCAGCTCAGATGTTGCCTCGTCATCTGACCGTGGTTCAAAATTACGTGGCGATGCATCGAATGGCTTAGGCTAGGACGGTGGTAATTAGTTGAATACATACCATAGGTGCTGGAGACAACGTTCCTAGAGCCTATGAAAAGTTGGAAAATTTTGTTATAAAATGAAAGCATAATTTTTATGAAATTTGGAATTAAATATGTCGACTAGACTATAAAAACTATTCCCAAGTACATGTTTTTATATCACTCCGTTTGAAGATGATACAATTCAAGATATAAATGTGGAAGAAATGCGAAATTATGTTTATTATTTTATATCGTGTTCATGTCTTGTTATGTTAAAAAATGTTTTCGAATTTTTGGATGGGGGTGAAAAATTATGTATTTGACGAAGCAGGATATGAAATAATTTAAACTATATTCCTTTTAAGATGGAAGGGTTAAATTATAAATAATATTTATAGAAACAGTAACTATAGAATAGGGTTAAGGTGTTGGCCCCTGGATAGGAAGGTTCCTGGTTCAAATCCGGGGTCAGGGCATAGATGTAAAATTGTGCTGTCCTTTTTTAGGAGCAATGATGTTCCTCCCATTGGGCGCTCCTTAACAAGTGGCCATCCCTTCCGACATAATGGCATATAATTGAATTCATATGTGTTCATCATTGGAAAAAAAAATTGCAGCATTATTAAAAGATATCTTGTAAGATTTTCAAAAGAAATGAGTCTTTTTAGTCAATGTTACGACAGTTTAAAACTTAATACATCGTCAAAAATAAAACTAAGAAAGAATAATGTATACAAAATTAACAGTTAATATATATAACAGCTAACATATAATATCTATATAAATAAAAATGGTGTTTATTTTTACAATGAATATTTTCGACCCATTTCGTTTTCTATCCGTTTTGGGTCCTTCTGAAGCAAAATCCGTCTATTTTTTGTGTGTTATATGTATGTCTGTATGTGTGTTACCATGCTACGTGCAGTTGACTATATTTTTTATGAAACTTTGCATACCGTAAATACTTGTATTTATTTAGTGACTGAATTTGGTTGCGTTAGTCTGTACGCCCGTACTCCTGTTCTATGTTCGATTTTGTGTCTGTGTGTTTGTACAAGTGTCACTTAAAATTTATTATTTAAAGTTTATTTGTTTACATATTTAGGCAAGTTTTAATGTAAAACATCTGAGTAATGTAAGTGTAGGTATTGGTTCCCGCCAAACCCCTGTCACCTAATAGAAGTTCCCTCCTAAAATACACTCTATATAGCAGTTACTTCCTTGTATACATATTATGATGCCATGCTGATAATACGTGCAAAGATGTAATTCATTTAGAATATTAACTTACCCTCAGATGTTATTTAATATTTTCTTTAACTTTTAGTATTTGTCCCAATCGTGTAAATGTCCTAAATGTATATAATTAACAAATATGGTGTTCTGCTTGAACAGAAGTTCTACATAAAGAAATATTACTGCTTCGTTTACTTATTTGTAACGATCTGTACGTCCTACGTCCTAGTGATAAAAAAAGCCAGTTATAGTCAATTAAAAAACTGATTTTTTTAGATTTTAGAAATTGAATCCAGAAGAAATGAAATTGAGCTAACTTTTTAGCTATGCATGTAATTAAAAAGTAATTTTAAATGAGATGATATACCTAGAATGGTGGTGTACTCTCGATTATTTTGATTGTGCAATTTGTTTATACTGATGTATGATAAGCTATTTATTGGTGAAAACTCACTATAGAATTGTGTTAATTAGAACGTTTTTTAATTCTAGTTTTCATTGTTAATTTTAAGTATAGTAGTTGAAATACCTACTTACTCAATAATGAAAATTCAACTATTGAGTTCTGTAACTCTTAGGAGATAAACCAGAACCAGGGTTGCCAGATTTGTAGAAGAAAGCTACAATTTTACTTTACAAAAACATCCAAATGCACCCGAAATTAGAAAGCGCTTTATGAGACAGTAGAATTACAAAATTAAAGTTAAAATTAGTTATAAAATTCAATCTGATTAAATTATTCGCTATATTTTTGTTTCATATTCTTATCCAAATCCAAGCCTATTTCTGAAATTCCACAAATCAACTGAAATAAAAACAAGTACTTAACAAATGTAACTTAATTTATGCTTTGATGATAAAATAAGCTCTGAAAATAATTTCAATTAACAATCATTAAAAATGTTCTATTAAGCAAAAATATGCATTTAAAGATGGGGGAATCCTTGCTTTTAAGGGGGTCCGGGACACAAAAAACGTAAAAATTTCGAATTTTTGTTTATTATTTTAATAAATTCTCTGCGTTTTTCTGCTTAAAAAGACGTTTGTCATGTTTCTATCTTAGTTAGAACTAGAGATATAATTATTTTTATGGTTCGTTGTTTTGAAAATCTAACACTCTTGACAGTTGTTGTCATGGCAACAACATCTACGAAAGACGTTATTTAAGTCTACGGAGACCTTTAAACTATATAGAAAAAAGGTAGAACTTACAAAAAATCAAATTAAACCAAAGATTTAAGAGGAAAGAAGGAGTTAGATACTCATCTGGATGCTTTTAAAAGGTGTTTAAGCATTTTATTAATTGTAAATCCGTCTTTAAAACTTAAAATGCGTTTTTCTCCATGATACATTTTTTCAAGATTTTATGTATTCAAATTGCTATAAGTCAAAAACCAATACAGTTTAAGGGTTGAAATTTGGAAAATATCTTTTTCAAACATTATATTCAATTCTGATTCAGCAAATTTGAAACAAATATTTATTTTTAAAA
The DNA here is from genome assembly GCA_947359465.1 of Metellina segmentata. Taxonomy (NCBI): domain Eukaryota; kingdom Metazoa; phylum Arthropoda; class Arachnida; order Araneae; family Tetragnathidae; genus Metellina; species Metellina segmentata. The sequence continues at coordinate 68,078,123 of OX375878.1, forward strand.
TATGACGTTTTATAAAAAAAAGTACCTTAAAATTTTCAAAAATTTTCATTCCAATATTTTTTATTTTTTTATTAAGTTAATATTTTTTAAATTGCTGAATCAAAATTAAAGTTTATAAATTTGTGAATAATTTACTGCAAGAATTTTGAAAATTGATCAAGTATATTTTGAATTTTAGCAATTCAAAATGACCCCTCTTTTTTTCAAAAAATTTTATTTAAAAATTTAAAAATACTTTTGGAAATTTTTTGTATCGTGATTTCGGGTATTAGTTAGGTGTGTAATCAATACAAAAAAATCAAAATTCTAAATTAATTAATAAAAATTTGTTTTCAATGTCTTCCGGACCTCCTTGAGATGTGGACTTTTAAGGTAAGACAAGTTAATTTATTGCTACATTTAGTTCAAATACCGCTCCTACATCTCCATCTTAAACAAATAATTTTAGGTAATGATTTCAGTTACGATGAAAGCGCAAGTCGATTCTTTTCTAAGAGAACTTCAAGGCACTATTCTTCGAAAAAGTTAAAAATAACGACCTGAAAGGTTTTAGAATATCCAACACGATGTTAATGGTTTGCTGTAATCCTTTTTTAGTGATATTGAGGGAAAATACAAAGAAATGCATTTATATTTGTTATCAATACATATCAGCATAAAGAAGAGTTAGTGTATGTCTGCCTGTTTCTTTTACAACTCTACAACTTTTTACCAAGTCACAAAATTTGGTACATCTATTATTTATAACCCTGCTGGTAGCATTGGCTGCTTATTAACTCCCGTTCTATCTGTCTTAGGGGTAAAGAGAAGGCTGAAGAAAAAAATTGAGATGCCCTTAGTTATAACATTGAATGTTACCACGATTACGGTACTAATTTTAGATTCTTTTTACTAATTTTGATAGAAAAATTATTTTTCCAAAAAATTATTTTCAAAGAATTGAAATTCTAATACTTATGGTCAAGTTTTTTATATTAGACTTTTTATTTATTTCCAAATGTGATTTAAAAAGATTAAAAACATTAATATATAGCGAATTATTTATTTTGTGAAAACATCTCTGAAGACAGTATTATTTCTTGTCGGTATGTGTATATTTAGACTCCAACTTTTCATGAAAGTCATTGTTTCAATACATAATAATTTGTCAAATTCCGTTTCATAGAAATAAATCAACCCGTCTTATTTTCAAATAAGGCGGATAAATCACATTGTGTAATACTAAGAATATTTAAAATTAGGATGTAGATTTCCTTTAAAGAAGGAAATTGAAATCAGTAAAACCTGAATTTGTTTTTTTAAGTTTCAAATTATTTTATTCGATTATATTGAAGGATGTACTAAATAGTTAAGAAACAACGCTAATATTCTAAATAAACACGTGGTTTCCATTTAGATAGGCGGATCACTGAATTTATACAAAAAATACCACAGAGAATAGACTTAAAACTGTAAGCCAGTTGGAGCAAAGTGATAGTGATAGGCCTAATAAAACTTCGTTGATCGTAGAATAATATTACGGTTGTAAAATATTCTCACTTGGAATTTTGAAAAAGTTGAAAGTTTCTCTATTAACAGGAGATCGGTGTTGTTTAATTTACCAGTTGAAGATTTTCTTGTGCACATTTGCTATCTCAAACATTCATAAAAAAAAAACATTTATTTTCTTTTTTGAAAATGCTGAAAAATTGACCTTTATTTGTTGAAAAACTGTAATCGATTAACTTCGTTTCATCTGTTCTAAAGATATTCAATATTTAAAGTGTCGAACAGAATTTTCAAGCAAAAATATACATTTGTTTGAAAAGTGATAAATTATGAATATATTGTACCAATTGGTCATAGTTTTATAACGATGGTGTTTAAGTTATGAAATATTTCAGTCTGGAAATATCGCATTTGTCGTTCAAGGGTGCCACAATTAAACAAAAACATTCATAGGAAAACCAAGATCAAGACTACGGCGTTTGTCACTTTTACACTAAATGATTTTGGACGAAAATTTCGACTTTTTTAAATTTAATATTCTTGAAATATAAACTCTTCTCTTTCCAAAACTGTTTTTGGTTTGTCTCTAACGATAACAGAAGTTGAGATATTTCAATTGGAAAAAAACGTTGATGCAAACTTTTCAAACTGTAAGTGGTGTTTTCGCGCTGAAAGTTGGTTCAGGTTTCGGTTTCCCGCAGGATTTTAAAAATTTAAAGTGCAGTTTATGATTTTAGTTGTGCTATGTTCCAGCCAACATTTATTTTCAGAGCAAATAGATCAAGATTAATATTTAAAAAATTGCTTTTCAATCTTTAAATGCTTTTTTTCTCTGAATGCTGTTTTAAACCAAATCATTGCACGGTAACAATGTTAACTAAAAGAGCAATTAATACTTTTTTGAAATTTGGTATTATGGTTCTTAAGTGTAGATTTTAGTGTCTGAAGCTGGATTTTATGTGTATCTTTAATAGTAAAAAATTGGCAGTCACTTCGTTGTTATGTTGTAGAGAAAAATTTCAGAAATTCATATAATTTTTACGTCATCCCTTATATTTCCAGATTATAATAATATTTAGTTTTTATCCAGCATCAGCCACTAGCTTTTATGTTTAAGAATCTTAGTGCAAAGTTTTATGTTAACAATGTGATGAGTGAAAAAATTGGAGTGTTTTTCGTAAACATCATTTTTTGACCAAAACAAGACACTTTTTGGAATTTATTAAAAAAAAAAACACTTTTTTTCAGAGTTTTGCTTGGTTAGAAAGTGTTTTTTTATGTTCATTCAACTTTTAAAAGAAAAAAAAAAGTTCTATTGAATCACTTGAGAAAAAAAAGTACTCCGAACGTTGTCAGATACCTTAAGGGCATTCATACTCACACCCAAACTCAAGATCCACTTCTATAGTAGTCACCTTAGTATTAACCTTTAATAGTTTTGTCTTACACTATAGAGTAATGTGTGTGAAATGTTAATAATGTACAATAGAGCAATGTATGTGGATGCATGATGCTATAGAGATAAGGATAGCATGAATACACTAAATAAATCGTAGAAATTATAAAAATGTGAAAATAGAGTTTACAAAATTATTTATTATCACTTAAATTATCTTTGAATTTTTCTGACAGAAAAAAATAATGTTCTGATCATTTTCAATCAACGTTTAACCAATTCTACTTGAGTTACTCCGTGTATAATTCTGCTTGTTGTAAATATTTTATATGCAATCGACGTTAAAGGATTTACGAACACTGAAGACCTTAGTTCATAGTTTCAATCAAATGAAAAAACAATTTCGTCACCCAACAATGTAGAATGTAGATCAAAGGCACAATTACTCTCAATCTGGAAACACTGCCTAGAATTGCTGTAGGGGGATGCATGACACAACTTTCTTGAAATTTTGTGAAAGATGTAACGTAAGTAAACAAACATATTTTTCTATTCCTTAAGGTACTAAATAAATAATCAATTTTTATTCTTGGCGCAGCGTAGATAAGTATGGTTTATGCACCATAAAAACCACCCATCAACCAATTTTTATTCCGTTAATTTTATCCTAAATGTTTCCTACTTTTGAAAGAGTGTTCAATTAAAAACTTTAAAATATCATCATATATATCATCATAATCAAACTTAAAAAAATCATCTTACATTTAAATAATCATTTAAATGTAAGATGCTCCTATAAAAATGATCAGTTTCAGTCCTGTATTCTACTGAAATTTTCATAGCGACACAGAAATATTAAAGTTGAAAGTGATTGATAAAGGAGCCATTTTATTTGAATTTTTATAAACATTATTCTTTGGACCCTGTAATCGAGAAAAGATAAAACATGTTAGTGTTTGGAGTCATTCGCTTGTTTGGGTGGTAGATAACTGAGATTGATAGCATCTGCAATATTTTTTAATCACTATTACATTGTTATGAGTTGATAATCATCGATGATGTAAACTAACCACTAAAAGTTGGTTATATAAGAGTTACGGGGTATTCATACTTCAACTTAGGGAGGTTACCTACATTCTGAAAGAAAACTTCTTCATTATGAGGAATTCGGTGATCGTTTTATTGGGACTTCTTTCGTTTTCATTAGTGCAAGCCAAGTACACACCAGACTGGACTTCGCTGGATGCACGACCGTTACCAAAATGGTACGATGACGTAAAGCTTGGAATATTCCTTCACTGGGGTGTCTTTTCGGTTCCAGGATTCGGTTCCGAATGGTTTTGGAATTTTTGGGCAGGGAAATCTCCTGCTTATGTAGATTTTATGAACAAAAATTATCGGCCAGGATTTTCCTATCCGGAATTCGGATCAAAGTTTACGGCTGAGTTTTACGAGCCCGAAAAGTGGGCAGAAATATTTGAAGCATCGGGTGCCAAGTAAGTTACTTTTTTACAAGTTTATATATTCTCGTCCTTCATTCGTGAGCTATGTAGCAAATGCAATTGAATAGTCTAACTGTGAACACTTTCTTTTTATTATTTTTAATGTATTGTAAGAGGTAAATTAAAAAAAAAAAAAACATTTGACACTTTAAGTTCTGTGAAGCATTTTGTAGGTTGTACTGGTGTATTCGTGATTGATTTGATAATGACGCTCTATATTGAATACAATTTTGTAGTTTCTGCTATAAGGTTTCTAAGGAAACAAATAGCTTGTTATAAGAAATGTTTCCGATAAGCTATTTAGTCGTGCGAGAGTCTAAAAGAAATTCCAAAGCCATAAAAATGTCTACAATCATAACAGCACTTAATAACCATAATTGATTAAAAATGTTATTTTTTTGGCCGTTTTAATATTAAAATGAATCATTTAAATATTATCCACAAAAATCGAAAAAATTATTTTCAAGGATCAAAATCTCCGAAATTGATATTTTCTTGTGAGCTATATGGAAAGCAAATTATTTTTCGAATTAGTTTGTTTCTATAATTTTTCAAAACGAAAGTCCCCATTATTATATCACACAATACCATTCACAAAACTCGATTTGTTATCAGAATTAATCTTTTAAAATTTGTTATGTATTGCAACACATTGTACAATATATCATTTGTCGATAAAGAATATTTCGTATAATCTAATTTGAAATAATTATGCGTTCGCTTGTATATATTTGTATCCAAGATGCACATATGATAAGTTGAGTATTGCTGCTTAGAGTTTGATAGAAATTCTAAGAACCGTATAAGTAAATATTCTAGTTAGGTTATACTGTTGCATATAATATCTCATAACCGTACTTTTCCCCATACCACCAGCTCTTAAGACAGGAAATTTGAATTCAATAACAATACTTACGCAAAACCCATTTTGCTAGGGTTCATATAAAATCCATTGTGTTTGAAAAGTATTGAAAAGCATATGCTATATATATGTTTCAAATATAATATGTTCTATGAATTTAAGATTAGTTGTAACAAAAAGAGTAGATCGAGAATAATAATAAAAAAAAGACTTTTATGAAACAGACTTCGTTTCTAAAACTATACGAACAACTGCCTTACGAAAGCAGCAAGCGTTATATATTTTTAGAATATTTGACAAAAGCTTTTGATCCTTCTAGACTGTTAAAATTCGAAAATTTACAAATATTTCAATTTTTAGTAAATCCTTGTAAGGATAAGAGTAGGTGAATAATTTTTGAACAAGAAAGAAAACGTAAGGGATGAAGACGTGACAGAAAATTCCTTTTCAGTTCGGGAACTGACTAAATATGTGTCGCTCTTTATGTACGGAAATCTTTAGGACTGAAAAGATATTCAGGAAATTCTTTCAAAGATAAAGAAAATGTTCTACTATTTATGTGTTTTAAATTTTTAGTTTCACTTTTTGAGACTCAGAATTGTTTCATTGTTTTAAGCTCGTGAAATCATACCATGTTATATAATCATTCAATACAACCAAACTTGCTCGCTTTGCATATGCAAATAGTGATTCACAAAAGTATTAATCCACCAAACATTTTTTTTCTATTTTCATGAATTTTGAAAGGATATAGTTAAAATTACGATTTGAAAATTTATTACATATGATTTGGGTTTTGTATCTTAGTCTCCCATCAAAAGAATCGAATAATTATTTAATAATTATTCTATTCTATTAGCTAAAAATATTTAAAATGCAACATTATTCATGAAAACAGGAACACAAAAGTACTTCCCACCTTCCCTAGAAAGTATTAATTTTAAACCAAAACGTGAAATTCAATACCTATAAGGATTTCCTTTACATTTTGTCACATGTTAAATTGTTTTAATCATAAATATCAATGTTTGAGCCACGGTTTTACTCGAACTAGAATCAATTTCATTTTATTCTATTTGAAGATGGATTTTCAAAGGTATATCTATTTCTTGATACGAAAAATGTGTGATCACTTCAGATTTCCTTATGAAGTCAACGATAAAATTCAAATATTTAAAATGAGGACAGATTTCAAATATCTTTGATCTATATTATTCCACCACCATATCCTTAAATGTAAATTGCTACTTTTTGGACCAGAACAGAGACAAAACAGGTAGAGAAAAAGCTGTACTCGAAGACAACTTTTTAATGCCAAAGATTTCGAAATTTCTTTAAAAAAATATCCGTATATCATCGTCAGCAGAAACTCTTTAACTGACTAAACAAAAATTTTACTGAATAGGTAATTAAAGACTAAATATCAGTTATTATATAGGTGGAAAAATAAAGATCATAATTAATTTGATCGTATTCTTTATCTTCAAAACAGATTACAAAAACTGTTTAGAAGTATACTATTACTTAACATATGTATTTCTTATCATGAAAATAAGTTTAGCGTCACCGAAAAATATGCCAGTTAATGAATTTCTGCTCTAAGCCGATAATGTGCATATTGAAATGCTTCAATAAATTCTATTTAAAAATGTGTATCAACTCCAACTGCCGATTCACACCCCCATATCACTTCATAGTATCTTTGAATTTGATAGTAGAGCGGATATTACAATAACCGAACTCTTATTGGGGAGTTTCCTTTAATTTTCTTCTTGTGTAAGTTTTCGATTTCAACTGTCAAATGCAGAGAATATTCTGTAATGATCTAGGTATGTGTTTTGGCAACTGGAGGTAGGTAGATATTTAATTAACTTCACAACGGGTTATTTACGACGGTTTGGGATCAATCCCCGAAGGTAAAGATGCGAGGACAATACCACGTAATTTTGAACCACCGGCAGCTGGAGTAGATATACATTTGAATTTATTGCTTGTACTAAGGTTTAAAATGCACACACTAATACTTTAAAAAGAAATTGGAAATATTTTTGTAGCAAATATGAATTAAAGTGTAGATTTTGGTCTTCTATGATAGTAAATAAAAATGTAGTGCTTTGCTTATAAATGTGTGGTTATGAAAATGTGACTTTTTATAGATTTTCATCCCATGCAATTGCTTTTAAAAGGAAATCCAAAAAATAATATGAGGTTAAACGAATTATTTTGTGACCCACTGTGTATCAAATGATGACAATAAAAACTGCGGACCACCAGCAGAGTTTTAAAATTTTTAATATATCTTTGAATTCTGAGATTACAATATTGGAAGCATAAATGGTATTAAATTAATAATGATTTTTATTGGTATGATAAAACCTCTTCCAGGCATTCTACGATTTTTCTTTTTAAGAATATTTATGAATTGCTATTGCGTCGTTTCCAATATGTTAATGCAAAAATGATTAGAATTGTAGTTCTTCAGTGCTTAGAGGGTTTCAATCAATTTTCTTGATTTACTACTTTTTAGCAGAACTACTTTGCGCTATTAGTGTTGAATTGATTAACTGTAGATTGAGAGAGGGAGTAGGTGATAATTGCTTTTATTTTTGGTAGAAAAGAATTTCATTTGAGAATCCGGAAAATAACTTTTTAGCATTGTGTTTCGACATTTTCATGATTTTTCAATTTACTTTGGGTCTAAATTGTGCAGATGCATATATCCATTAGTCCATATAATCACTTTCATATAACCGTAGCTCTTTTATAAGACAAAACTAAAAAAGAGGATGATACGAAAGTGATGTCTACAGAAGTCGACTTTGAGCTTGGGAGTGATTAGAAATGCTTCTGTAAATTCATTAATATTTACTTATTCAGAGAAAAAATTGTTATTTTAAGGTCCTACATTTTATTACAAGATGATGTTGCTAGAAAATATCAGACAATAAAACAAGAACCATTTTAATATATGAGCTTTTTTATTCGTGTCAATGCAAAAGCTTGAATTTCTCAAAATGTACTATTTTGACATGGATAAAATATTTTCAATGCATATCTATATTTACTGACAATTTAAAAAAATTTCGTTTGCTATGTGGAATTTCTAATATTAAAGTACATTTATTGGAATCGATTAATTTTGTGTGCATTTGCATGTTTTCGCATTTTAATAACAATGTTTAGTTATTTTTTAAGCATATTGTCTTAGTATCTTTATGTATCTAAAGATGATTTTTATTGTATCGTAAGTTATTTGAATCCATGTTACTGAGCCTATTAATTCGTATCTTTTACAGATATGTAGTGTTAACGAGCAAGCATCACGAGGGTTACACCCTTTGGCCATCAAAAGTATCGTGGAATTGGAATGCAAAAGATATTGGTTCCAAACGGGATCTCTTAGGTAAAGGAATTAATGTTTTCAAATTTAATGGTTGAATACATTAAAATAGTACCTTCATATTTTCAAATATAAAACTAAACAAAATTGATTTGGTAAATATTTGTGTATTTTACACAAATTTAATTTTAAGCTAACGTGAAGCATTTCAGCGACAGAAAATTAATGTATTTTAAGTTCTAACATTTACCACTACAGAGTGATAAAAATAAAAATATCTTATGAATTAAGGAAATTATAAATATTTCTTTAGTTAAAATTTAATAATTTTTAAAAACTTTTCCTATATACAGAATGTTTGTAAACTGTTAAAAATTGAAGGGGTGATAGTACCAATCAAGACAGCCAATATTTACAAAAGAACCTATGGTCGCAATCCACTCAGCGTGTCAGAAAAGCTTAAAGTAAATTATCCCCGTTGAAGTTTCAACAGTGAGAAAAAGAGACATAACGTAGTCATAAGTTACATAATTTAGTGAAGATCAGCTAAAGATTCAAATGAGGTGCTCAATGTGAAGTGCAAGGGTTTCCTTGCACAGTTAACACCGGTGAATGAAAGATTGGCGCACCCTCTTGTAGATTCCTGGTGTCGTTTTGATCCTGTCTGATGAAACAAGGATTCTTGGGACAAGATCTTCCACAAAGTGTACATGTGTCTCGCACACCAATGATTTCATGTGCCCCCCCCCACAAGAATTCCTGCAGATTTAGGTCCAGTGAGCATGGAGACCACACCATAGGTCCACCACGTTCAATCTACCGTCCGCTATATCTGACATTCAGAACATTTCGGGAAGCGGTACGAAAGTGTGCTGGAGGTTCCATCATGCCATAACCACATGTCCCTCGGTGTAGTAAGCGGAACAGGCTTCAACAATCCGGGTAGCACTTATTTCGGAATACACGATAGGCTGCGCTAGTCAGACGTTCTGGCAACAGGTAAGTTCCAATCTGCCAATAACATGGATACCTGCCCAGATGTTCACGGCAAATCCCTGCTGGTGTTTACGAGAGGCAGTGGGGTGGGGATTGCTTTCAGCCCAGACATGTTCGTTTCGAGTGTTGAAAATGCCTTCCCTGGAAAACGAAGCTTCATAAGTAAATAACACTAATGCTGGAAATTGCGGATTCTAATTTTTCTTTTGGAGTATCCACCTCACAAACTCTAGCCGGCGAGGATAGTCTGCTGTATTTAAAGCTTGGACAGGGGTAAAGGGATGCAAGTGAGACTCATGTACGAAATTCCACACCGTATTGTGACAAACACTAAATTGGGATGCCGCGCGCTTCTGCGAAACTCTCCAAGACACACTTTTCAATTTCAAGCCTCTGCACACTTTGCGCACGTCCCGTATCACTCTTTGCGATAGCGAACAAGCCAGTTTCCCGCAGTCTTCTATCCACACTGGCGAAGGTAAACGGTGTGGAATTCGACGCCTCGAAAATATCTCTCACAGTACAATCTTTGTGCTTCAAGTCCATTCCCACATGATTGACCATACATTAGGCCAATTCCTCATTACTGTAATGTACCATTGCCTTTACGTAGTCGTTTCGGACGTTTTTATGACCGTAATAATCTGAAGCGGTCTGGATGTAATTATTTTGAAGACTAGCGTTTGCTTCAGCTGGCTTCGACCTATATGGACCTTGATCAGCCAATAAGCTGCAAGTGTCAATGCTACGTCTTTGCACTAGAAATTTACATAAGGTGAATTCCTCATGATGATATTCTGGAAAAGCGTTGTTTCTCTGGCAGAGTAGAATTGACGTCAGAAATGAGGACTTGTGATTGTGTTTCTAAGTTTCACTTTTCTGACACAGAGTAGATTGCGGCCATAGGTCCCAATGTAAATATTGGTAATCTTCATGGGTACTATTACCCCTTGAATTTTTTTAAACAGTTTACGAACACCCTGTGCATGCAGATTTTCAATTTACATACTTGTAGTTAGATCAATTTTGCATTGCATGGTAATTTTTTTAAGTCCTATGTGAGGCTTTTTCAGTAAAACTAAATGAGATGGTGTTAGTACGCATGTTTATTTACGGTGTTTATTTCAACCAACTTTCCTTAAGTCTTTGGTTGAATACGTAATGGTTTGTAGAATTCTATTTAATAAGAGTAAATAAAATTTACATCAGAAAACCGTTTTAGAGATTTTAATAAAGTATTACTTTTCTGCAAAATATTACTAGACTTGGGTAATTTCTTGGCGGTACATGTAGTATATTTTGACCAACTATTCTCAAGTTTGGTTGAATACGTAATGGTTTGTAGAATTACGGTACATAAAAATAAATCAAATATACAATATATATGTATATATTAAATAAAGTAGTACGTAACTTCTTTTTTTTAAATGACTTGTACAATTAAAATAAAATCCTTTTAAGATAAGATAGGTTACTTTAAATTAAAACTAGTAGTCATACTTTGTAGTTCAAATATGTATCTAAATTTTGACAGATAGATTTTACTTACCAGACGTTTAAAATTAATTAAATTTACATTTGTTTTTAACTTTCATTGGCAATATTGAATGCTATACTCCTTAGACAAGTAACTATATCTATCATTTTACATTGGTAAGAGGTTTAAATCTAGAAACCCAAACTTTGAATTAAAAAAAAAAAGTGCCAAAAAGATTTGATTTAAACTGAATGTCTGTTGGGGAGTAAAAAACAAATTTTCAATAAAACTGTTAAAAATTGAAATATTTTGTCTTAAGTGACACAAAGTTTAGGCTGCTCTCTTTACTGGTCAATCTTTGCTACCTAAATACTTGTGAAACATTTGTTGAAAACATTGATTTCCTTTTTTAAAAACGCTTCACAATCTACGTTCTGGTTTAAAAAAAATTGTAATCGATTGAGTTTTTTTGTCTTTACAGAATACATTTATTTTTAAAACAAGCTCAGTATTACTCAAGTCTAAATGAAATTTTCAATAAAAAAGGAATTTGATTTAAATATATTAATTATGATGACCGTAACAATTTAGCTTTCCATCCTTTGATACTAATAATGAAATTCGAAAACATGGCATCTCTGGTGCAAGAGTGCCACATAAAAAAATATAGATAGCAAAATTGCGTGCAAGACTATACGCTGGAAGTTCGGCATTTTTAATAAAAATGAATTAAGATGGGAATTTGTAACCACTCCATAATTCAAAATCGACTCTGTAGAAGCTTCGAAGAAGCGACTTCTATAACATAAAAATTTGTAGCTGGACTGCACTGAATGTGAAATGGATTATGTGGATGGATGTGTAACGTGCACATACTATTTGCGTTCGAAGTAAATTGTAGAAGCTATGCAAAAGTTAAAACGATGTTAAAAATATTTTCGGTGCACTTAAATGATGTTTGTATTCTTTTAGGAAAGAGAAGTGATTAGTGTTTCTCATGTTTAATCAACAGTAAACTAATTCAGCCCAAGTATGCTGAGTAATTCTGCTAGCTGTGTATAAAATTGGATGAGCACTTTATTTTACATAAATAAATTTTTCAAACACAAATTAAAGTAACAAAATGTAACTCTTAAATATTTAATTGAAATAATTTTTACATACCTGAATTTATTTATAATTTTAATAGCCTATTAAACAGATATTTTTAGCTTCTATCTGTAAATACCTACAATACTAGCGTTTCTCAATCAAAAGAGAAGTAAATATCACATAAATATTTTGCCTTTCAATTGCGGTAAATTTTACAATTTAGAATTACATTATAAGATAAATTTTAAGTAAATATTAAAATTAGATTTATGAGTTCTACGGTTTGCATAGTAAATGCCATTTCTGTTTTTAATTCCTTTAGAGGCGCTTATAGACTTACATGATTTTTGTTATACTTGTTTTTTAGCCCATCGCTTTGCTGATTGAATTAAATCTTAGAAACTGAATGAAATTATTAAACGGCAACCCATGATATATATTTATTAAAAAATTATTACATAAATTTAAGGTACTATAAAAAGAAAATACAAGAAATGTAAAATCAACATTTCGTATATTGGATTCTGATCTGATTCCTCATACTTATTTTATTTTGTTTAATTCTAAGCAAATTCCAGCCTGTAATAATTTTATCATTGGAATGAAATTTGGGTGCTAAATAAACATTGCAGTTGTTTGTTAGTGTAGGCTTTGTTTGGTTGGAAAATAGAACTGAATGTTAAACTTCGTCAGTGACAGCAGTCAGAGATATTCAGGTGTTTTACTGTTGTCGGTACACAAGTCTAATAAAACGGAGGATAATTGATATTTACTTCGTTTCTTCCTATAAATCAAAATGAAGAGACTGAAAATCGTCAAATAGAATTTTCATGATACATTTATATTAATGAAAAATAAATTAATAAATAGCAACTGCCTCTCTTTCAGTATCCGTAAGTTTGGTCTTTTAGAATTGACGGTTCTTAAAATGGCGCATATAAGAATATCTGGTTCTGTACTCTGTACATCAGATAAGTGCAGCCATATAACAAATACCAACTTTAAAAGATCAAACTTAGAGTTACTACCTGATATATTGGAGAGCTATGCATAGGCGAAAAAGAAATTTATAAATAGAACAATTTATTAAAAAATCAAAATTTGATTTTCAAGTTTCAATAGAACTCGGCAAAAGAATAGAAAAGTTAGTGGTAAAGGATTTAAAAATTATGCATACAAAAATATTTCAAAATCTTATCAAAGATTATTTGAAAGTTCAAACACAAATTTCAGTTTTTAGACCTCAAGTACTGCGAGTAAGTAGAATGGAATATTGTAAAAATAAAATTCGTCAACATCCTCGCTCCACACCTTATTACTTTTAACTTGCGTCCCATTTTTCCTGTCTGGCTCCTCGCATAAGCATCGAGACTGTGAGTTAAATTTTCGCTCTCCTCAGACAGTCAAATTATCCTCAGGTGATCAGAATCCTTTCACTAAGTAACTCAGACTTCACGGGTGTCTGCGTGAAACTCAGACGATGGGCCTATTGAATTTCGAATTCGGGACTGCAGGGTTAATTCTGGGGAGGATAATTTTGGTTTAGAAAGGTTGAGGTGTGAAGTACGAAACTATCTATAATTTTATAACGATGTTGCATTTCAGTTTGCTTAGAGTCGAGACAGAAGTCTATTATTTTGTCCTAATTATGCAAATAATTTATAAATGGGTTAAATAATGTGCATTTTTTTTACAAGAAATTAGTATGGTAAAATAGCTGACATGGAGAGATAAATACATGTCTTTTTAATGCATGGTTTATCTACATAATTGCGAACAGTGTCTATCTTATAAATGATGAAGACTGAAGAGTTTGTTGATGTATAATTTGAAAATGCCCACTGGTTTCATATAGCATAATTATTTGAAATAAGAAGTAATTTAACTGTGCACTAGAACAAAATTCATTGTCGTTAATGTGCATATGTTTTGCAATATACTTAAGGAAAAAACTCACATAATTTTTAAATATTAAATAACTTTTAAGACTATACGTAACGACTGATAAATGCTACAATTATCTTTTTAATATGTTCATCTGAATATTACTGGTTTCTGAATATTTCACATTTGAATATAACTGTTTCTTACCTCTAGTATTATTAAAGGACTTGTGTGTATGCATGTGGTGTCCAGATTAATGTACAGGACTTACATTTTTAAAATTTAACACACAGGTAGTCCTAATTTTTTCCGAATTTTGTGCGAAGCCCGAATTTTAAAATTTAATCTAGAACATTTTTTAATTAATTTATTGGTATTTATTTTTTATAATTTGGAATGATAACTGTGTAAAGAGTTCACACATTCTAAATTTATTTTTTCCTTTAATTTCGCCCAAACGATTCTACGAAGCGAACCAAAAAAATTTTACTGCCGTTTGTACTTCTTTTTTATTCTTTAGTCCAAGTTTTTATCTTCGCGATCGTTAAAGATGGAGTGAACATTTCAACGGATTTGAAGTCAGAGGAAAATTTTACACCAGATCTTTACCTCAGAGGTGGAAGGAATGAGGCGACATGCACGTGTCATGTCGGGTTTAGGTGGGACTCATTCTTAAATTATTGTTTTTTTTTAATGTTTTCAGTATCAGTAAGGACACGAAAGGAACTGTCACGGGCAAAGCGGTACTGACATGCTTGTATCCCATAAAAGTTAATACTTTTTAAGCTAAAGTACACTTTCTGGTTGTAATGTACAGAATGGACAAAATTTTATAAATATACCTGTGACTTTTATAAATATACCTGCGCAAAATATTTATTAGCAGACGGTTGGCCTACACCTGACCTGAATTACAGCTTGTATCCTCTAGGGTTGGTTGTTGGCTTTATTTATTTTTTATGATGCAAGGACCATATTTGGCCAAGATACCCCAAACACAAGGAAACGTCAAGTAAGAAATGTCATGAAAGGGAAAAAAGCGATCGGGATTTTTTGTAGGATGAAATAAAAAAAAATGGCACCTAGTTTTTCGAGTTTCGAGACTACGAGTTTACTAAAGACAGCGAACTCCATGGGGGATGGCCCCACTTTGGTGACAAAGTGAGACGAATGCATACGTATCTATCTAGCTGAATAATTGTAATCATTTTACACTTTTTTCTGCATTGTTTAAACTAGAGAAATTTTCATTACTATCATTAGAATCTCTCTATATTAAAAAAATGTAACCGCAGCAGCCGCCGCTGGATTGAAAAGTCGCGGAGGTTTCGCCGTCGGAGGAGATTGACTGTAAAAGGAGTGTTGGTTTTCTTAGCAAACAAAATGGTATTGCGTAGCAATCCCCGAGGATTGGCAAGCGGAGGTGAGCAGAGTACGGACCCCCCTAGTTTAAGTACATGAAAAGTCCAGTAAAAATTTATTAATTTATAGTAAATTCCTAATTAATATAAAAGTACTAAAATTTATTAATTTGTAATAATTTCCTAATTAATATAAAAGTATTCGAATTCCATTATTTTTAGTAATTTCCTAATTAATAAAAGTATTAAAATTTCATTACAAGCGGTATTACTGGACTGAAAATTATGACAACCCTGGATTTGAAAAGAATGAAAGTATTGCAAATTTTCTAATGGAAAATAAATTTTTAAGGGAACTACTTGAATTTTTTAATAAATATAAATTAAAATTTTTTAGAAGTGAGAGACTATCTTATGTTTCGTTTTTAATATGATTTGTAAATGTGGGTGCATTGTTTTTACTACAACTGTAACTAACACACCAAAATGTTATACCTTTCACTGTTTTTAAAAAACTTGAAAATATGTTACAATTGTAATTTTATAGAACTACTAGCAAAATACCCGACCTTACTCGGTTTGAATTGGCTTACTCTAGATTGAAGAGATAATCAAAATATATAATGCCTTACGTTTTTTGTAGAATAAAAATTTATTTTAACACCTTTCGCCATCTTTATATTTATTACAAATTACTCTTGACACAAATCCTACACATGCATATCCATTCATGTAATACATTTCACATACATCGCACAATTGCTGTATGACAAAGCTACAAAATGACGAAAGGTGATACTAAGGTTACTACTATAAAAGACGATTTATAGGAAGATTTGGAATTCTCTTTCTTAAGTTCTTTTCATGTTCAACTCAATTAATTAAAATGACGATTTATGGCGAGTGCTCTCGCACTCATAGTCAACAAAACAATATTTTTTTACTTGTGGCACTCTTGCCTCCGGTATGCGACATTGTGAAATTTTGCAATCTTCTCCTGTCATTATGACAACAAATTTTTTAATGTTGGAAAAAATTATAGTTTGGATTTTTAAACATTATTATTCTTTCAATAACGGCATTATTCTTTCAATTACGGCATTATTCTTTAAATAACGGCATTATTCTTTCAATTACGGCATTATTCTTTAAATAACGGCATTATTCTTTCAATAATGGCATAACTACACTTAAAATGTACTGAACATTTATACTGACTTACCTAACATTTTTAAGTCTAATACTTTGTAGTGCTGTTGCGTGTGATGAGAAGGAAAACACATTTATTAAAATAATAAATATTTAAAACAGGAAACAGCGAAATAAAACAAAATAAAAGATGTCGCAAAAAATTGTTCTAAAGATATTAATTTGTGATTCAATTTTATCTCTTGATCTCTCACAGTTGCCACAACTTACAACTAAAAGTGTACAAAATTTAGAAATGTGAAATTAATTCAGAGCGAAAGAACCAGAAAAAATATCACTGCTCGCGCATCTTGTTCATTCTCGTTTCGTTGAAAAATATCGTCTGTCCCAAATATTCGGAAATCGTTTTCATTGCGCAAAGAATAAAAATAAGACTCGAAATAAATGAAGTATCAGATATGAAATTCCATTAAAAAAAAAAAAAAATTGAAGAATAATTACTTTTTCAGCAGTACTGGTAAAGCAATCGAAGTAATCGTAATATTCAATAGACATTCCAATTTTTCCAAAACTACCAAATTATGGTTGATTTAAGTATACTTACTCAGGTGTTTTAGAATGAAACTCAACTAAATATAACAATAAAGAAATGTTTAATACTGCATTTACTAAACTAATAGATAGTGCATAAAATAAAATACACTGCAATCAAATATCTGGAATACAATTCATGTGATGTCTACACAAACACACAAACACAAAATCGAGCATAAAACGGAAAGACGGACAGAGATACTTTCGCAACCAATGCCACTCACTAAATGAAGATAAGTACTCACTGTATGCAAATTTCCATGAAAATATCTTAAACCGCGTGGACGTGTATAGGGCACAACATACAGACAGACAGACAGACGGACAGACAGACAGACAGACAGACACCAAACGAGAAAAAGGCGGATTCGGCATCAGAAGGGTCCAAAACGGATAGAAAACTTGAAATGGGTCGAAAATATTGAATGTACAAACAAACACTCCATTCTTATTTATATAGATAAAATTACAAATATTTTAATATAATTTAATATTTGCTCAGGTTGTATGTAAATAAATTATAAATTCTCACCCTTTATTCTTTTCATTTTCAGGAGATTTAGCCAATGCCATCAGGAATAAAACAGACATTCACTTTGGAGTTTACCATTCAATGTTTGATTGGTTCCACCCATTGTATCTTTTGGATAAAAAGAACGGCTATAAATCTCAGTATTTTGTTGATGTAAGTATCTAAAAGATTTGATGATGAAATATGCCATACAAAAAAGATAACAAAAGAACTTATTTAAACACTACATATTCAATCTTCAATAATTACATATGGCATACAGGCTGCTTGTTAATTAAAAACTGCATTTATAAAATGCCACAAGCTACAACGATGCTAATAATCTTTTGTTTACATTTACATCCTTAACCCCAATGCTTCTTAGATTTTTGTTATTTGCTTTACATATAAACCATTGCTGAAAAATAATTTTTAAATAATTCCTGATTTCAATTTTTCAAAACATTAATTTAAAATCTCCTAAACATTATTTTTTAAGTTATTTAAGTATATTACTTATATTAATAAACGATTTAATTGTTTGTAAAATATACACGAGTGATGCATTAAACAGATTATTTACCCAAATAAAACTTAGAAAATAACAGTTAAAGGGTTGCACATTGGCCTTATGTTGGTAACTGGACAACATTTCTGATAGTTAATCCTTAATCGTGTTTTATTGTAACCTCACTTTTATTCAAATTTTTATTTTTAGAAATCGAAGTCTATTTTTAAGGAATAAATTGAATGTGAATTAGTGAAAACATTTTGTGCTTGATGGCTTTTGCAAAATGTGTTAACCAATACTAAACCTCAGACACACATTCTAATTACTTTTGAACATTAACTTATAGTGAACAGTTTCAAAGTTGTAGCTATTTTCCTATGTCAAAGCTGTCCACCATTAAACATTTTGCACCGCATTTGAAATTTTTATGAAAAATATACTATTATCTATTGAAGCCCCACCTATTAGGGAGTACATGTTGTGCACGGGTGCATGTTGTGCACGGGTGCATGTTGTGCACGGGTGCATGTTGTGCACGACAATATATTGAATCCTTGGAGTTAAGGTTCTTGTGAAAGCTTGTAAAGAACTGTTGAGGAAAAACAGCATTTAAAGCGTTAAAGTAAAAATGTGCTGGGTTAGTAATTTGTATGAGCATTTCTCAAAGAAGTTTAAAAGTGGGTTTGGAAATTAAGGTAGAAGCATGATAATTAAAAGATTGATGAAATTATTTTATAATAGTGTCTCTTCTTTTAACTCACTTACATCTAAAAATAAATTTTAGAACCTTAGCTTGAAATTCGTGAATTTTACTTCACGAATCGCTATTTTATTATAGACGAAAGCCTTGCCCGAATTGTTCGAACTTGTGAACCTGTATGAACCAGACGTTATCTGGTCCGACGGAGACTGGGAGGCTCCAGACACCTATTGGAAAAGTCAAGAGTTCTTAGCCTGGCTTTACAACGAAAGGTAAGTTTCCACGAAGCTTTTAGGTGACGACGAAAAAAGTCTCGTGCAGATAACAATGTTTACCGAATCATTTCAAGTGAATTTCAATTAAGCGCTCAGTGTCTAAGTCGTATGAAGTGAAGGGAAGAGCAACCAGCGACAATAGATGTGATTTATCAGCTTACATAAAGAACGAATACATGCGCACCTATTAATTTTCTGTCCCTCGATTAACAAGCTCCAGGCTTAAATCCCGTTTTTCACTGTTATTCGTAGTGGTTCGGAATCCAATTTAAGCATTTGAATCATCTCTAGCTAGCCTCTGTTTTGCAAAAAATTACCGTTAGAGGGACAAACCAGACTAATTAAACTGTGACTCCAGAGGAATTTAAAATCTGGGTCGAAACCACATAATTCTCAAAGAATATCACAATTTTGGCTTTGGAACTCAAAATCTGCTTTATGTGAGGTTTTTTGATGAATATTTAATATGTACTTTTAAGTAATGGGATTTAATACTTTTAATTTTACAAATCCTGAGTAAGTGTTTACTGAGTTTTCATTTTGAATTAATGTTAGCCATAATTTCTTTTATCGCGCAAATTTAACTATAAATAAATTACGCTGAACATTTACTCAATTTTTATGTTAACAATAACAAGCTAAGAGGTGGAGAAAAGTCATAGAAATTTTCACTGCTTGAAAGTCAGTATTTTTAAAAACGAAATGTAGTCCGGCAATTAAAAATTTTATCCATTAATGTAAAATATAGTTGGTTACACCAAAAAATATTATATTTTCGAAAGGTGTAACAAATTTATTAATAACTTAATCCCAAAGCCTCAAAATGCTGTAAAAATAACCTAAATAATGGCGTGGTTCATGAATTGGGTGTACGTGAAACAAGCTACCAAGTTTAAGTAAATAGCTCTTTCAAAGTTTGTTTTGATCTGCTCTTGAGTTTATAATATTTATCCAAGTCTCGCATTGAAACAGTTTTCATTTCAGAAAAGTTCTGCAACGAAGCATTCCATTAGTTGTTTCAGATCATGTTCATAAACAGACTTTAAACTTGAAAGCTGTGCTTAAACAAATTGTGAAATTCTGAAAACTGAACAGATTCACTCACATAACTATGACACACGAAGGATAAGCGATAAAAAAACCGATGGAACTGAAAATATTAATCGTCAAATCAAAACCGTCAAAAGTTAAGAACTCCGATAGGTTCGTCTAGAAAATTATTTTGACACTTTTTGGATTTATCTCGTTTTCTTATACTTTCAGCCCCGTAAAAGACAAAATTGTAGTGAATGATAGATGGGGTTCTGGAATTCCCTGTAATCACGGAGGATACTACACATGTGCTGATCGTTACAATCCAAGTAAGTACAAATCGATTTTTCAGTTCAAGTCCAACTCAATTTATTATAAGAGAATGTTGAAGAAACTCTCACAAAGTGATGTTATGATTTTTTCTGATAGATTTCGGAAAAAAACCCTAAATTAAACAGTTCTTTCTTTCAACATGTTTCAAAAACTAGCCGTTGAGTGATAAACCAAACAAAAACAAGTCAATTCTTTTAGAATTTATTTGATTTAATAGCGAATTCATTTGTATTAATAAACTTCATTTACTTCAAGAAGGTGAAATGAGATTTTTGACTATGACAAATTTTGTATAATTAAGAAAGAGAAGGTGTAAATTATGTCAGAAACAAAATGAGTTGTGGATTGGATCAAAATAATGAGTATGAAACGAATATCATAAATAGGAAAATCTGTAGAAGTCCATCTGGTTTTCCATTTTAAAATTCTACGTTTCTTTTCAGGAAACGAACAAAATCACTGTTAATTCCTCCCGAGTATAGACATTATCAGCGATATAGCTTTAGAAAAATACAATTGTAATACAACTACTAAACTCAAAGGTACTATAAATAACTTGCAGTTGTAATTAAACAGGGATTACAGCAGAATCATCAAGAATAAACTGTAATTTAATGAGGAAAAAATGCTAAATAAATTTATTTCTTAAGTTGCTATATTTGGTTTCATTTTTTAACGTATGTAATTCAACGTGAATGTATGTTTTATGCTTGCGTATATAATAATTTGCTTGCAGTTGAACTTTGCTGTTTTTATTTTACTACACTCCAGTTTCATTAATAACATGCAATCGAGAAAATAATTATGGATATTACAAAATACATACACAAATGCTGAAATTGAAAATTTAATACATTATATTTATAAATAAGAACTATTGTAGGAATGATTTTATAATTGTTTTCCCGTTCTGCTTTGTAATTGGATACCTCGCATACTTATTTTGTTGACAAGATAATTATACAATTTCTGGGTATTTGCTTCCTGTCTTTCTAGAAACTCTTCAAGCTCACAAATGGGAGAACGCTATGACAATCGATAAAGGATCTTGGGGTTTTAGGAGAAATATAGATTTATCTGGATACCTTACTGTTGAAGAACTCGTCACCACTCTTGCTGAAACAGTAAGGTGAGTCGTATACATGAACATTGTAAGAAAGTAGGCATGAATGCTAAGAGTTTGTAGATATCTTTTCGATGCTGAATGTAATTTCATAATACCATTGAATAGCCGTATACCATTCTAAATCTACATTATACGCATATTTTTTTTTAAATTTTAAAAGTATTTATTTATCAACAAGTGTTTCTAGTTAAAACTGCGATCGATCATTTTTTTTTGTTCTATTAAAACGATGCAAAATATATCTTAAATACAAGGAAATGATGTTTCGAATTTAGAATTGGAAGTTCATAACAATAATAAACTTAAAGCTCTGCAACAGCACAAATACGTTGCGTGGTAGTTTACTGTCGAGAGGTCCTCAGCTATAAATCCTAGTGTGGTGGCATGGGGACTCCTCACTTTCTATAGTATATCCCTTCTAATACTGGTACGAGGAAGTTGTAGAGTTGGAAGTACTTAAAGCTCTGCAACAGCACAAATACGTTGCGTGGTAGTTTACTGTCGAGAGGTCCTCAGCTATAAATCCTAATGTGGTGGCATGGGGACTCCTCATTTTCTACAGTCTATCCCTTCTAATACTGGTACGAGGAAGTTGTACAGTTGGAAGTACTTAAAGCTCTGCAACAGCACAAATACGTTGCGTGGTAGTTTAATGTCGAGAGGTCCTCAGCTATAAATCCTAGTGTGGTGGCATGGGGACTCCTCACTTTCTACAGTCTTTCCCTTCTAATACTGGTACGAGGAACTTGGACAATACAGCGATACGTCCAGCAGATACTACAACTTGTCTTGCCTATCATATAAAGGGATTATTTACCAGTACGATTAAGCCCGGCTACGAACGGTTTGCCTCTTTCCTATGCTAAAATTCTATTCCGATCAAACATTGCCTTCTATGAATTTCGATTTTATTTCGCATAATATTTTTAATTTCAGTTGGCCTTTATCAATTGTTTTTCATTTTACTGATACAATCTTAAATATTAGAACACATTCATTTTGAGTACAGAATCTTTAACGTATTAGTACATCTGCCCGTTTTTAATATCTCCAGGCATCGCAATTGTGAGAAAGAAATGTGGAAACAAGTTATATAATTTTTATTTACATCCTTTTAAGACAAAAACTTCTCTTTCGGTAGACAATTTAGTACTTTCGATTTTAACGTAGAAAAATATTTGCTTAATGTTTAGCTCATAATGAAACAAATATATATATATATATATATATATATATATATATATATATATATATATATATATATATATATATATATATATATATATATATATATGTATGTATGTATGTATATATATGTATATATATATATATATATATGTATGTATATATATATGTATGTATATATATATATATATATATATATATATATATATATATATATATATATATATATATATATATATATATATATATATATATATATGTGATGTCAACACTGGAATGGCACTGTAGCTATTACTTGATATGGTATTTTGGAATGAGTCCACGTGTTGTAAAACATAACATTTATTAAAATAATTGAAGATGGTACACATATGAGCCACAGAGGTCTCAATAGATTCGAATAAAAAAAGCACGGAAGAGCGGCCACACAGGTCTCGACTCTCTCCGATCACACAAAAAACTGAAGACCCTCCGCCGCGGGCAAGGGCTCAAGCCTTTTTCCCCCTAGCGTTCGTGGTGTTCCGTTTCCTGGATGAAATAGTCCCTTTCTCCTTTCGATAGTAGGTGGGGAGACGAAAGAATTCCGTTCCTACACTGGGGCATCCTGACGGTGTTCGCCCCGAACATCACTGCACTCATTTAGGCACGTACAATGGGACCTAAAAAAATAAAAAAAAAACAAAAAAAAGTATCTATTTCACTTTTGAGAGAATTGCTGAAAATAAACATCATTTTTCTCTCCACATTAGTTTCTCTTTCCCAGAGTTCTTTAAAGTTAATTAGTCCATGGTTTCATGTGTTCGGCAGCAGTGGACGTGTTGATAGGTCCTTCGTGACTGCCCACTTTCCTCACCTCGTAACGGTCGTGTGGTTTCCTGTTGATAATTTCGTATGGGCCCAGATATTTTGGTCGTAATTTGAGTCCTGCTCCAAATTGGGTCCTCTGTATCGCTACCAGGTCTCCTTCTGCATACTTTCTTGCAGGTTTCCGCTTCCGATTATACTGTTTTCGGTTTTCTTCTTGCATCCTTAGGATTTGTTCCTTAGCTTCTTCCCTAAGTCCTTCTCGGTTTCTTATGAACCATTCTTCATATTCTTGTTCCAACATTTCTCTGACCTTCAGATCTTCTTTGTTCTTCATTGATACTCCTGTTAGCAATTCAAATGGTGTGATTTTTGTACTTTTACTAGAGGTGCTGTTCAAAATTCTTTGAATTGAGTTGACATATTTAAACCACTTTTCTGGTTCGTTGATCGCTAATTTCGTCAGTACCGGTATCACAGTTTCAAATATTCGTTCAACTTGACCATTTCCTCGAGGTACTCCTGTGGTGATTTTGAAGTGTTCAATGCTTCTTTCGTCGCAGTAACCTTCGAATTCTTTGGATGTGAATGCGGTGCCTCGATCTGAAATTATTCTTGACGGATTTCCGAAAATATGTGACTGCGATTCTAGCTTCTCCAACGCATCACGTGTAGAAGTTGATTTTACTGGATATAGCCAAGTAAATTTAGTGAAGGCATCTATCACAGCGAAGATGTGTTGATAGTGTTTATTTGTTGTCGCCAGAGGTCCCAGAAAATCAATATGGTATGTACTAAGCGGTACACTCCCTTTGGGTATTGGATTTAATTGACCCTCTTGCTTGCCCCTTTTCTTATTCGTCAAGATGCACTTAACGCAGTTCATTATGACGTTCTCCACTTTTTTCCTGAGTCCTGGAATGGAAAAATCTCTTTTCACTAACTCCTCGGTCTTCGCCACGGCAAAATGTCCTTTTTGATGGAATTCCTTTATAATATCTGATTGCATCCTCTCGGGGACGACAGGCAGTTCACTTCCGTTTTCATATCGATATAATACATCGTTTTTGATCAAGTAGTCGTTCTTCTCCCCTCTCATCAATAATTCTTTAATAACTTGAATATACTCATCTTGTCGTTGGGCTGCTGCTAATTTGCACGTTATTTCTTCACCCGTTGGTTGCGGTACTATCACAGCGACATTTCGGCTCAAAGCATCTGCATGTCTCATTTGAGCACTTGGTCGATGAATTATTTCGTATTCGAATTCCTCCATGATTAACGCCCATCTCGCTATCTTAGGGGTTAAGTCCTTCTTGCTCATGGTTTGCTGGAAGGCTGAGCAATCCGTCATTATTTTAAATTTGGTTCCGAGTAGATAATTCCGGAATTTTTTCAAGGCTTCGATCACTGCTAGAATTTCTAATTCATAGCTGCCGTATTTTTCTTGTTGTGCTGTTGTCTTCTTACTCATGTATTGAATTGGATACATCTTTCCGTCATCTGCCTGTTGCAATAGTACTGCTCCGAATCCGTGTGAGCTTGCATCACAATGAAGTTCCAGTGGCGGTCCTTGTCTGAAAATTTGTAGCACCGGCTCGCCAGTCAAGGCCTGCTTTAATTCTTGAAATGCAGTTTTCTCCTTCGACCCAAAATGGAATTCCCTATTATCACGAAGTAAATCACTGAGGGGCTTCGCTATCTTGGCATAATCTCGAACAAACTTTCGAAAATAACCGGTCAACCCCAGAAAACTCTGTATTTGTTTGGCATTTTTGGGCTGTGGGAAGTTCCGTACGGCTGCAGTTTTTAAAGGTGAAGGCTTTATAGTTCCTTTTTCTACTACGTAACCCAAGAATTCTATCTTTCGTTTTAGAAACTGACACTTTTTTAAGTTTAGTTCTAATCCGTACATTGACGCCGTATTTAAAACACGTTCTAATTTTTCTAAACCCTCTAACTCATTCATGGCTGGTATGATAATATCATCTACATAAATAATAACAGTTTTATCTTTTAACAAATCCTTAAAAACGTGAAAAATATATCTTTCAAATACACTTGGACTGGTTGACAATCCAAAAGGTGTCTTTAAAAACTCATACTGTCCCTCGTGGGTAACAAAAGAGGTGTACTTTGTACTCTCCTTTTCTATGTCGACGTGAAAAAAGCCGTTTTTCAAATCTAACGTTGTGAAGACTTGCGAGTCCTCCAATTTGTCCAACACGTCTTCGATTAGAGGTAACGGGAAACGGTCCTTAATTATTTTTTCGTTGAGCTTTCGGAAATCGACACAAAGTCTGTGATTCCCATCTTTTTTCTTACAAAGCACTATAGGGGCAGAATATTCCGAACAGCTGTTTTTAATTATCCCTTTTTCTAACCACTCTTGGATTTGTTTTTCAACTATAAGTTGTTCAGTAATCGGCAACCGCCGAGCACGCTGACTAACTGGAACTTCGTCCGTCAGAAGAATTCTCATCTTAACATCCGTGTTTGTTACTTGCTGAGGCACATAATTTCCTACAATTTGACAGATTCTTTCTCGTAAACAGGGATTCATTATATGGGAGAGATCTGTCTCTTCGCTAGACATATCCAACGCTACGGCGCCTAAAGTGTAAACAAAAGCACCTGCTGATGAGTCATTTTCATGCGCCTTCGATACTTGAAAGTCTACGAGGGGATGTTGAGGGAAACTCACGCGCTCTTCTTCCCCGTGATTTATGACAACGCCTGAAGTTGTTGTTGCTTTGTTTTTTATTTCGCTTCCGTTTTCGCCCCTTACTTCTGACTTCCTTATTTCATTTATGTCTCTATCGGTAACGTTTAATGTTCCCCCAGAAAATGCAAACTTTACCCTTGATAATACGTTCATACCAATTATTGCTTCAAATTGTAAATTCTTAACGACATGCACATCAGAACACAAAGAAATATTATCAATAACAATTTCTGATCGGAAAAACCCTTCGGTACTTATTTTGTGTTGACTTATTCCATTTAAATATATCTTACTACCATTCAATATAGGAGATCCTATTTTATGATAACATTCCTCATTAATTAGAGTTATTTCAGATCCAGTGTCTATTACTGCATTAATATAACACTTTTCAATATAAACACTCTTTTCAATTTTCTTAGGAGTTGCTACATATATTTGGTTTACAGTTTTATTCACATTTGCATTTTCACCTTTAAAATTATATGTACAAGTATTACTCTTATGCCCATAATTTCCACATGCATAACACTTAATTCTATTACTTTTATATGGATCTCTATTTGGTACATCATAATCAACCTTATTAACATACTTATTGACATTTGTACTATAACCAACAGTTTTATAACAATTATCAACATTTCTACTATTCTGGTTAGCACGAAAGTTCGACGATTCACCTTTATATCGAGTTTCATCTTGCGAAACATTTTTTCTGTATTTATTTACATTCCGTATCTCCATTTTTCCTAATTGCAACCTCGCACTCTCACATATTCCTCTAACTTTTTCACTATAACTTCTGCGCATTTTAATTGATGCCAGTCATCTATGAAGTGTGTTTTGATTTCAAACGGCGCTCTACGTTTTATCTGCTCGGATACCATTAGTTCCCTGAGCTCGTCAAAATTTGTTATTTTGAGTCCTCTTAACCATTCGTCAAAATAATGACTTATTTCAAACGCAAAATCTCGCCAAGTGGCTGTACTTTCCTTTTTATGATTCAGGAATTTTTGTTTGAATTGTTCAGACGTAAGTTTAAATCTTTTGAGTAAGATTTCTTTTATGTGTTCATAGTCATTAGATCTTTCCTCCGGTTCGCGAGTTATAATCTGTGCTATCTCTAAGGGTAATAAACCTAGTAAATGCGTTACAAAATCTTCACTTTCGATTTTGATTTTCGTCGCTTGTCTCTCGAACAGCGCTAAATACGTACTTATATCATTGGATTCATTCGAATCAAAACATTTAATTATCTTTGATAATTCCTTTCCTCTATCCCATGCAGTGTTCGATTCTGTCATGTGATTTTCCCTAACTGTTTGTGTCGCATTTTGCAGTTTCAGTTTTTCCAATTCAAATTGGCGTAATTCTTTTTCTTTTTCCCTCTCTAACTGCTGTTTGTCTTTCTCCAGCTGCTCTTTTTCGATTCTTTCAACTATTATTGTATCCAGAAGTGTTTTTGTATACTCCTCATCGTAATCGAGTTGTTTCGTCACTAACTTTTTTAATTTCGAAATTGTCGCATTTGAGGGTATTTCTATATCTAATTCCGTTGCAAGACGGTAAATATCGTCCTTTCTTGCTTTACCAAAATATGACATCTTTATCTTAAAAATGAGCAAAATGTACTCACAGTTTGCGATGATGATGGCTCTCTAGGGTTCTAGTCCACGTTCAATTTGCATGGGGCAATCCCGGCACCAGCCCCCATTTTGTGATGTCAACACTGGAATGGCACTGTAGCTATTACTTGATATGGTATTTTGGAATGAGTCCACGTGTTGTAAAACATAACATTTATTAAAATAATTGAAGATGGTACACATATGAGCCACAGAGGTCTCAATAGATTCGAATAAAAAAAGCACGGAAGAGCGGCCACACAGGTCTCGACTCTCTCCGATCACACAAAAAACTGAAGACCCTCCGCCGCGGGCAAGGGCTCAAGCCTTTTTCCCCCTAGCGTTCGTGGTGTTCCGTTTCCTGGATGAAATAGTCCCTTTCTCCTTTCGATAGTAGGTGGGGAGACGAAAGAATTCCGTTCCTACATATATATATATATATATATATATATATATATATATATATATATTGTGTGTGTGTGTTTTGATGTAAAATGTTTTGAGAACTGTAGACAAGTTTATGAATTTTGTAATATAAGAAAATGTTGACGACATAAAAAATTTGTAACTTTTTTCACTCTGAATAATACTGGTTAGTATTTACTATACTCTTGATTTAGTTACTCTTAATCGAGATAAAATATTGTTAAAACATATCAGAACAATTTTCAACGTGATATACTTTGTTTCCTGGTTATAAATTTGGTAACTGAAAAGCTTTAAATATTTTAAATTTAATTTTAATGTTTTTAAGCAAAATTGTCAGCCAATATTATAATTAATGCTTAGGGGTGTAAAGAAACATTTGGATTGTTTTTCACTTACAGCTGCGGAGGCAACCTTTTAGTCAATATTGGACCAACATCAGACGGGCGCATCATTCCAATCTTTGAAGAACGTCTCAGGCAGCTGGGAGCATGGATGAAAACAAATGGCGAGGCTATCTACAGCACAAAGCCATGGACAGCGCAGAATGACACATTGACACCGGGCGTTTGGTAAGGAATTATCTTTCGGAAAACGAAATACTTTTCTTTGGATAAAATGTTAAGCGATCAACGAACTTTTTCATTAGAAAATATTGCGATAGTAAATGCCCTACAAACCAATCGACCATGTAGCTATTTTCTATCAGTGTAAAAAATACTTTGCTATATGTTTCAAACTAGCATTTGTCCGTTTGTTATATTGATTATTAGATATTTAATTAAAAGGTTATCCACAAAAATATACTTCGACTTAATATCAATAATTTTGGAGTTAAATCAATAATATTAAAAGCATAAGAGAAAGGAATATTTTGGATTTATTTTGTTTAGCAGTATATACACTCTACGGCAACGTGTTCAATGCCAAGATTCACGATTTGTTGTGTAGCGTCACATGTCCGGAAGACCAGGTGTCATGGCGTGGGGTTCAATTGCGTTTAATGCCAAACCACGTTTGTTATTCGTAACTCTTAGACAGGCCAGCGTTTCGTACAAGAAATTTTACAGCCAGTTACGCGCCCATTTCTGAACTCCCAGGTTCACCCGCTTTTTCAACAAGACAGTGCTCGACGCACATATTGCTGCCGTCTCTAGAGCTTCTCTGCGACACAACATTTTACCATGACCGACATAATCACCGGACCTGTCCCCGATCGAGAATGTATGGGATGCCATTGGACGAGAGGTCACTACTCCACCCGTACCGCGTAATCTGCTGGAACTTCGTGACAGGGTTCAAGCAGCATGGGATGGACTGTCGCAGGACATCATAAAGAGCCTGTGTGACTCACTACCAAGGCGCTTGGCATGCTGCATTGGGAATAATGGGGAATAATAATCATACTGAATGATACCACGTTTTTTAATTTTTCTTAACAAAGTTTGCATATTTCAGTTTCAAAATTTAATCATTTACTCATTCATAAGCACTTTACCAACCTTGTAAATTGCATTGCATTCTGACAATTCCTTCTAGGTGCAACTTTTTTTTTATGTCCTAGAGTGTATATAGTATTATATAAAGTTAAGAAAGGAAAAGGTCCAGATAGCATCAAAATGTTCTTAGGCTTGAATACTTTTTATTCAGGCACGTGTAGTAACAACTGACCTTAAAGACAAATAAAAATCAACACAAAATTAAATTTTACTTATTATTAGGGCAACTTTTTGTAACAAATGCAACTTTTTTTCAAACGTTCTACGCTGCATGTAAAGTACTAAAAACAAAATTCCTCCTACATGGGGTGTATTGTAAGTGAGTTATAACCGCAACATAATTGCAACTTTTTTGCATAAATGCAACCACCTGCAACTTTTTAAAATGTAGATTAAAAATAATTAATATGAAATTACTATTTCATTTTTTGCCCTATGAAACAACCCTTCGATCGCGTGTGTCTGATCTTGCGAACGCCAAAGTATTGCGGATCAAACAAGTTCATGGAAAGAAGGGGTTCGTCCTAACAGACGAAAGTGAAATAAATGGCAAGAAGTAACTTTTAGCATATTGGTTGGCACTCTTGATAATCCAGAGGAAACTTGCGTAATCGACAGCAGAGTGTCAATCATCAATATGTTTGTTGTTCGCCTTGTAGATGACGTTTTAAAATCTGAATGTTGAGCGAAAGGATTTTGCGCTTCTGCTATCCGATACAGCACATTATATGACTGCGGCTGGCGCAGTTTTTCAATGTTAAAGAAATTACTGGCCAAGGATCGACCATTCACTGTTCTTCTGTGTTTTAGAATGTATTATAATACTGTTGTACACGACTAAAATTGTCAATATATTTTGAATGTTTGCATTTTTTACGAATAATTTATTTTAGAATTTAGTGTATCAAAAATAAATACAACTTTATTTTTATAAATGCAACTTTAGGGAATGTTAAATGCAACTTTTCCTATTTTTACTGCAACAAAAAAGTTGCCCTACTTATTACAAAAAACATTCTATTTTTTACATCGTCGATAAGCATTCAGATTTTAAAAAGGTCATAGCAACGTGAATTAGGAATTAGTTCGTTTGAAGCAGAAAATGACCATGAACGGACAAACCAAACTTCAAGTTACATGAAATGGCTCATTGGGTATACTGTTTTTGATAAGTATAAGACTATATATAATCATCTCTAACCCCGTATCACTCCATATTATAGCATGCGTAGAACACTGATTTACGTCGGACAGCGTTACACCTGGTAGCAATAATACGGATTAAATTCCAACAAAGAAATTTGTTTGAAAGACCAAAATTTACCTCAAATTTTTATTCAAATTTTTATCAAAATTTATAGACAATTTTGGTGGAAAAATTCTTTAAAACATAGTTTTGCTAGTTTGTATGCACAATTCTTTTTAAACGTTTTCATTTATTTATCCCTGCGAGGGGTTGTTACTCATATATTTGTTCTGTAATCTTCGTTGCACGACTTCTAATCGGTTTTGACCTTATTGACTGATAGAATCCATCCTTGAGTTCTTTCAAGCAATCTATGTGATTTTTGTTGCAATGTGTGTGGGGGGAAAATTAATGTTACATACTTCAAAATCCCGTAGCGCTCAGAGAGTTAAGACAATTTATAAAAACCAATTTTCCTCTTTCTCTCTCTTTTATAACAATCACTATCATTACTTATTTTATTTCAACAATATATTGCACTAGGGGGCCTGCCCCCTGCTCGCTAACGCTCGCCAACCCCCGGAGGATTGCTTCGCAATCCTCATTGGTTCGCTGCGCGAACCTATGCTCGCTTCGCTCGCCTCAATGAAGACATGTGTCCTAGCAGAAGGAATTGTTTACAAAATATGATATTCCAAAAAAATATTTTTCAAATCTAAATTTTTTTATGTTTTTCAGAAAAGATATTTACATTACCTCTGTAATCTGAATTCAAATGAAAACTTTGAGCAAATTTTGACTCGAAATGTGACTGTTGATATGGAAATTGAATGCACAACATGTTGTTTGTATATACATTTACTCCTGCACTCGGGCTAACCACGCATTTTCAATGAGTTTGTCGTCAAAAGCTGTAGTGCAAGCGTCTTGTTGAACTATAATTGTTGGTCCTGAAAAGGACCTTTTTTTAAATGGCCCTGAAAAGATCCTCCGCTTTCTTTGATTTCTATTATTAACTGCAACAGCTCGACTAAAATTCATTTTCTTTGAATAAAATTTCATCCGATGACGCTATAAATTCAATTGAAGCGCGAGGCTTTGTGATAAACAAACAATCGTACATTGTTTCCCAAAACGCGATTACAAATAACGTCTTTTTTGCGTGCCACGTAAGAGAATTATATATATAGATTACTCCGTTGCAATTTCACGGGTGAAAAATTTGGAATTTTAAAAATTGTTTTAATTTCTTCGTGTGTGACTAACAAAACGTTTCACCTTGCTCTTGTTTTTTTATATACGGACGTGTTAAACGTTTTGGAAATTTTGAAGGAAATGATATCACTTACGTAAAGTTTGGAATTAAACTTTGCGGTGTGGATTTCTCTGAGCTATAGCTCTGCGTTTGACAACATAAGAGGATTATTCTTAAGCTGTTTAATACAGAGCAAAAACTAAGTTCGTTGTTCAGAGCATTAGTTCTTGCGTAATAAATTCTTAATAAAACCTTGACATGTATATCTAACACTATTGTAAGAGTGAATTTTGGTTTGACTGATTGGATTGTTCCAAAATGTGTGATTAAGTAGAGTACCTATTGGTCGTTGGATCTTGTCAATATCTAATGACCAATAGTTTCATCGACAACACAGCTGAAAGCAGATGTGTTTGGAGTGCAGGTGTAGGAAGAAGAAAAAGGAGGAGGGGGGATTTTATTCAGCTTTTCAAGTTGGTAAAACAAGGTGAAACAGAGGGCTTAAATTTCAATGGGGATAACAGAACAAGGGGCCATGGGTATAAATTGAATAAGACACATTTTAATCGGGATTTAAGGAAAAACTACTACTTTAATAGGGTAATAGACAAATGGAATGCGTTGCCAGAAAATATAGTTAATTCAAAGGGAGTGTACGAATTTAAGATACAATTGGATAGTCAGTGGGAATTGGGGAATTCATAAACAAAGGACCAGCCTTGTTGGGCTTGAGCCTGTAGCTGGTCGTCAATATTTGTATTTGTTACTTGATGTATCATTTAATAAGAACAGAATACTCTACCAGAGATAAAATTCCTATTTTCCTATTATGTATGAAATACTTCATATACCTACAGTGAAGATTTAAGCAGTGTTATAAAATTCGTTTTAAAAGTTTATTTATAAATCTTTAAAATAATTAGATTGTTTTTTGAAATATTTTTCTACGGCTCTTTATTGGTCTATTATTTAATAATTTCTTCATTCATATACAATTTTACTGAGCCTCAAAGATATTTGCATTGGTTTGCTTCAGTTGAACAAATCTAAGTAAATAAATATTATCAATCAATGTAGAAAATATTGAGCGTGATTTCTAAAAGACATGGTTACCAATTTAAAATAAAGTACCCAAACGAAATAAAAATTATCTCGATAATTATTTGCAATTTTCAGAAATGCAATTAGAGCTCCCTACTTTTATTTCAGGTACACATCTAAGGGTTCAACAGTGTATGCAATCGTACTGAATTGGCCCAAGAACAATGAGTTAATTCTGGGATCTCTAAAGACTGAAGCGACTGATACAATCAACATGCTAGGATACAGCGAACCTTTGCCATTTAGGACTGTCTCAATTGGGGCTTCAATCTCATTCCCATTATTATCACCCAATGAATTGCCCAGTACTTACGCCTGGGTGTTGAAAGTAGTTAAAGCTACTACTAATGACATTTGAGCAGATAGTTCATGGATATAATTTTGATAATGAGTAGCATTATATGTATAAATATATATTTTTTCTTTTTTTTACTGTATTACTGAAGGATGTATTAATAAATCATCATTTAAAAATTACTGTGTGTTTTTCTCTGTTTTGCATTTCAGAGTATGTGGCGAGAAGAATTTAGACCTTTTTAACTCTAAGTTTTATAAAACTTAAAATAATTAAAAACGCATTTATCTAACTTGATTCAAGTGTAAGAACATTCGTGGACATTATATATTGAGAACAGTAAGGAAAAAAATTAATCCTTGATTGTAAAAACGTGGTGAATAGATGAAATTATCTGTTCATTAATTCAATTATCTGTATAATTAAAAACGCATATATCTAACTTGATTTAAGTGTAAGAACATTCGTGGACATTATATATTGGAACAGTAAGGACAAAAATAAATCCTAGATTGTAAAAAAGTGGTGTATAGATGAAATTATATGTTCATTAGTTAATTAAGTACGCTGTCAATAAATTTAATTAAAAAAAAGTTTAATAGTAGATAGGTATTTAATCAACGTCGCTGCGGAGCAACACAACGGGCTATTGGCGACGGTCCGGAATCAAGCTCCCAAGTGAAAGATAATAGGACAACACCTCGTATTTTTGAACTACGGTCAAACGATGAGGTCGCACCTGAGTAGGCACTCCACTCACCGAACTTCCAATCCAGGCCAACGTAAGGACATTTGAGGCCCCAACAGATTTAACGTGCAGAATCCCCCTTTGTACACGACAGCCTTTGGTTGGATTCGAACTCGTAACACTCTGGTTGCGTTGCCAGTCCGTTATTCTTCCAACCGGGCAACTGCAGCCTCTAAGTTTAACGAAATTAATAATTTAAGATAAGGAGACGTTAACGGGACGAAGTTAGTCATATTTTATTTTGTGATTAGGGCTTGGTACATGAAAATCTTATTGTAGAGTTTTTAATTTAGAAACCAACAATTATTTTACAGTATATTTCATGAATTAAAATTTGTTCGAACTCTCCATCTAAATATTAGGTGTAGTAAGAAATTTTAAAGCTAGTTTTATATGACGTCTACTGCAAAACAGCATACCAATCAGTACACTGCGATTGTGTCATGTGATAAAAACCGGATTAGAGATATCAAACCGACGCAGAAGCTAGGGAAAAAGTGAACGTTAAGTTGAAATTTTGAAGGTGAAAGATGTCATACAATAAGACATTTATTCGTCCCTGCATTCGTTACGAATTTCACCAGCACAAAAGTGCTGCAAAAGCATGTCAGTCAATTTGTTCTGATTTAGGGGTGAATATCCTATCGAAAAGCACAAGTGAGTATTGGTTTCGACGTTTTAAAGATGGCGATTTTGAGGTTAGCGATCGACAACGTAGCGACTGAAGGCTATTCATGACGATTTGCAAACACTTCTCGATAAAGATGCATCTCAAACGCAAAATGAACTTCTGAACAGTTAGGAGTATCACAAAAAACGATTTCTAATCGTTTACATGCAGTGGGAAAGATTCAGAAGGCAGGAAAATGTGTGCCACATGCTTTGAGGAGGACCGTGTCTTGAAGTGCATGAATCTGCTAAACAGGCAAGACAGAAAATCTTTAGTGTGTAAAATCTTGACAGGAGATGAGAAATAAATATGTTACGACAGTCCGAAGCGCAAAAAATATTGGGTGAATCCCGGCGAAGCAACAACATCTACTCCGAAAAGAGACATTCACTGCAAAAAAGTTCTCCTATGCATCTGGTGGGATATAAAGGGAGAACTCTATTAAAAATTGCTGAAGTCGGGTGTAAGTGTAACTGCTGAACGCTATAAACAACAATTGCTGCGATTACAACAGGAAATCGATCGAAAACATCCGTTTACTGGCAAAGGTTTGCGGCCCGTCAAATTGCTCCATGACAATGCACGGACGCATGTTGCAAAAGTGGTCAAGTACACGTTAGTAACACTTCGCTGGGAAGTTTTGGAACACCCGGCGTATAGCCCCGACATAGTCAATTCGGACTATCATTTGTTTCGGTCTATGCAGAATGCCTTGTCTTCTGTAAACTTCCGGACAGTGGACGACGTACGAAAATGGGTTACGACTTCATTGTGTCAACAGAGGAATCTTTATACACTTCCGACATCCGTGAACTGAATGATCGATGGCAGAAGGTATTAGATAATGATGGAGATTATTTCTATGAATAAAAGTATTATGATCAGCTCTAAATTACATATTCATTTCTTTGACACATGCTTTAAAACTTCTTACTACACCTAATATTAAAAAAGTTCCCATGCTCAATTGAATGTAAAGCTTTAATTTGATACTTCAACTCTTATTATTTCCATAATATTTAATTTTATACAATTTTTAAAGTTTCTTTATTTTGAAAAAATCAGTATTACTAGTTTTAAAAAAAAGGACTAAAAACAATTAAATTTAATTTTAATAAGGAACTTCTTTGATATCACATTTTATGAATGTAACTTGACAGTTTCTCTCAGAATTAAACCTGTCATACACGTTTTACAGCTCTAGGATATCTGGAATGTCCAATATTAGCCTTCAATATAATTTACCTGTGTTTCTTTCGCGATACAATCCTAACAAAAGAGTACAATTTTAAAGAGATATTATTAAATAAAAGTTTGAAACAGTTTTCAATACAGACACAACAAAAAGATTGGAGTTAAAAGTTTATATCAAGCTTAATTGTGTAAATTTTTAATACTTGAAGGCGAATGCAGAATCGTGTTACGATTTGACAGGGACATAATCAATAGAAGAGAGGGAAAATATCAAAAATTTTGTAAAAAACTCACATTGGAATTTAAAGCAAAAAAAAAAAAACTTCAACGGTGAATTATTTCTTGAACCAAGAAAGAGTTAACCGCCATATGCATAATTTAAATCATTAAAAAAATATTCTGGATATCTGGCATAATAACGGCAAATAACGACTGTTTTAAATTTCTTAGATCCTAATGCAAGTATTTAGATGTTCTAGTTTTAATACAAAAAATATAAACTAAATTTTAGTAAGTACAATCTGCATTCATTTAGGTTTTTCTAGAGACATGGAATAAATAACCTATTTTTTCGAACCAAAAAATGAATTTAAATAAGACTTACTATTACCTTTTCAGAAATGTTCCAAACTACACTGGTGTAAGAAATTAAGAGAATTTCCAGACTTGGTAGATTATCTCTAGAACTACTGTACCGATTTTAATGAAATTTGATATGTACATACATTGATACAATACAAAACAAATAACCATTCAATAATTGTAATACACACGCATGATCGTGAGTAACACTCGTTGGAGTCGAAAGGTATGAAACAGCGGTTGCAGAATAAACAAAAAAATTAGTTAATAGATGGGTTAATAGGGTGTATGGTCCCCTCTTAGAGATATACAGGTCTCGCAGCGTGATTTCATACTTGAAATAAGGCAGTTTATCATTTCCTGTGGCAATTGGTCCCACGCGTTCAGAACCACTGTTTTCATTCCCTGGATGGTTCTCGGAGGGGGGTTGCGAGTTGCAATTGCCCTCCCCAGAGCGTCCCAGACGTGCTCTATAGGGTTAAGGTCTGGAGATCTGGCTAGCCAATCCATCCGGCGGATATCCTCACTCTCTAGAAATTCGTCGACCAGAAGAGCTCTATGTGGCCTAGCGTTATCGTCCATTAAAATGAACTCAGGGCCAAATGCACCCCTGAAAAGGCGAACATAGGGCTCCAAGACATCCCGATACCTCACACCAGTCACACTGCCTCTTTCAAAGACGTGTAGAGGTGTGCGGCCATCCAACATGATGCCTGCCCAGACCATTAAACCTCCTCCTTCATAATGGTCGATTTCGCGGACATTGGAGGGTAGGTAGCGGGTCCCTGGTTCTCTCCATATGAACGTACGGCGAGAATCGGTTTTTAGGCTGAACCGGGACTCATCAGTGAAGAGAACGGTCGCCCATTGATCCATACTCCAATTTCTGTGCTCTCTGCACCATGATAAACGGATTATCCTGTTCGTAGAAGTGAGCGGGATGCAAACAGCAGGTCTTCTTGCGAAAAAAACCCTCTCTCATGAAGTCTTTTGGAAACAGTCACCCTTGATACACGGGTTCCTGTGGCTGCATACAAGTCACGAGAGAGCTGAGAAGCTGTAGCACTCCTGTTACGCCTCGCTATAATCGACAAATGCCGATCTTCTCTGTCCGTTGTGGCTCTTGGACGACCTTGCCCAGACTTTCTCTCGATGGATCCGGAATCCTGGAACTGTTTCCATAAGTTAAACACGACGATGTGCGTTAAATTGACTCTCTACAAATTTGGACTTGAGATTGGCCTGCTTCTACCCTCCCAACAATTCGCCACCTCATTCCATCATCTAAACGTTGGTGGCTACTCATTTTTACTGTTACAATTTGAAATTAAGCGATTGCTGCAAAATAACACCAAGAAATTCGCCGAGGTGTGCTGGCGAACGAAATGCGTTTTAACTTAAGCGCGCTTATAAAGCCTGTTTCTCTACTGGCTCCGTCTATACACACGTGTACGCTTACGTATTTGACGTACAAGATTTGCATTTTTGTCTCGAAGCAGTAGTTTTACATTATTTTCATGAAATTCGATAAAATATGCAAATTCTCTTAATTTATTTCACCAGTGTATTTAAACATTTTTAGAATGTACTAAAAGACTTATGTTTTACTGCATGCAAACTAATCAGCTAATTCAATTACGAAAATGAGAATAGCTTACCAGCACTGCTGATTAATAATATGAAAAATCAAATAAAAAAGGAAAAAAAAAATCTGATTTCAGTGTTGGCTACTAACAATGGTTTGATACACAAACTGAAATTTTGTTGGGAGCTCGGTTTTATCTTTTATGTGTTATTTAGTTTTTAGTTTGTTTAGCTTATTCCCCCCCCCCTCTTCAGTATAAAACACAAATTTTGAAGGGTACAGAGACGTACATATGCGGAAGGGCATGCTTATGTATATAAATGATGTGTTGCAGCTTACACCAAGTACGGATATTTGAAAGGTAAAATTCTTATCGTAATACTAAAAACTTTAATGCATATCAACCATGCGAAAAAATTGCAGGGGGTAAAAGTTCGATTCTTGTAATTTCGGTGCATTTCTCTCTTTTGTGTCATTAAAACTTTTCACGGGCGTTTACTTGACGGGAAAAACGTCGCTTGGCGCAGTTTGGCTAGATCTGGCCTTACTTAAAAAAGCCCAATAAAATATATAGAAGATTTACTTTTTACAAACAAAGAACACTTCAGAATTTTTGATAACTATTGCATTATTGACAATGTCTTTTTCTAGAGGATTTGGATATTCGATGAAATCAATAATTAATAAAATTTTAAATGGTTAGCGTTGTAATTATTGAATATTTTCAACTTTTATCAAATTGTTGACAAAAAAACTGCTCTTTTGCAAAATAACTCATTTTGTAATACATTAAATGTTGTATAAAAGTGTCAAATATTATCTAAGCCCACATAATTGGTAATTAGTTATCCCTCTTGCCAAAAGATGACGCCACAAAACGGTGTGAAAATAACTGATTTCTTATTGAGTGAATGAAAATTTTTAGAATATACGTACTCTTCCAAATTTTTACTTTTAGAGTTTTGCGAAAACATAGGAACTTTGATGCACTTTACTTTTTTTGATATCAGAACACTCTGATTTTCTGGACAAGTAATGCCATTTTGAACTCACTGTGTATGTAAAACACACAGTTTACATGAATACATAAATTTTTCTAACTTTATAACAAATAGTAACGAAGAATAAAAAGGCATGTAAAGTTTAGATTTACAAAATAAAACAAACCTCCACCAACTCTTTGCAAAAAGGGAAGTTGTTTCATGCCTAAAATGATGAAGTAGCCCGTTGTGTTGCTCCAGCATGACGTTAATTAAAATACGTTCCTACCTAAAATGATGCAACCATTTGCAGACGTTAAATTGCATCACATATTTATCAAACTACTTCCAATAAAATTATTTTCTTGCAAAAAAATTATCAAAAATGTAAATTCTTTGTCCATTACTAGCCTCTGCGTGGCCAGCACGACCTTGCCCGTGACAGTTCTTTTCGTGAGGCCAAGTGTGACCATTGTTCGCTAACACCCGGTGATTGCAACGAATTCCCATTTAGTTTGCTTCGCAAACCAAACGGGTATTCGTAGCCAATTGGATAACAGCCAACTTGGCGTTGCCCATGATGTTGGTTTGCTTCGCAAACCAAATGGAAATCCGTAGCCTAAAAATTCCCTACGAATTCCTATTTGGTTTGCTTCACAAACCAAATTATAAATATCATGAACTATGGTTTGCTTCGCAAATCAACTCCAAGGGCAACGACGTGATGGCCTCGTCATTGTGAAATGCGACCAAATTCGATAATAGCCATCCTGGTGTTGCCCGTGGTGTTGGTTTGCTTCGCAAACTATATTATGAATATTATGAACTATGGTTTGCTTCGCAAACCAACACCACGGGCAACGTTGTGATGGCCTGGTCAAATGTAAGGCATCTATCGTGTGTAAAATTTTCCGCAGATTTCAAATCCGTTGAAATTTTTACTCTATCTTTAACGATCTAGGAGATAAAAAAAACTGCATAACTTAAGTTAAAACTTTATTATTATTTTTTTAATCTGCTGACAAAGCGTTCCTTCGTAAAATGAAAACGAAATCGGAAAAAATAAACTCGGAACCTGCCATCTCTTTATGCTGTTGCCATTCCAAAGAAAACAAAATATAAATCATATTAAATTCATTTAAAAATGTTCTAGATTAAATTTTAAAATTTGGGCAGAACACAAAAATTTCAAAACTTTTGGACTACCTGTGTGCCAAATTTTATCATTTGTAAGTTCTATGGATTCGTCAGGACACTGCGTAGGACACAGGACAAACACTTCATTTTATAATAGTAGTAATCTTTTATAGTAGTAACATCCATAAGTTTGAAAACATCCACATATTCCAAAAATACTTGGTGTCCGACATCTTTAAAAGACTGTTTTCGTAATTAAATATCGCACATTGGGAATAAAAAGATATTTTATTGCAATGGTAATCATATTTGTTTGTAGAACACATACAATGTTAAACGTAAAAAGCATTTAGAAACATGACAACGCGGACAGTTTCCGAAAATAGCAACGTAAAATTGAATTTGCAAATGTTTGGTGAATCACGTGGTCTTCACTCATTGTAAATGATCGGTAAAAACTAAGACAGCTTTAGTTGCAATTTTATTTTACTTGAGCTATTAGAATTCGGAAACGTCAATGGAGTATACCAGTGTTATTGATCACAGTAACGAGAGGATAGCAAAAAAAAATTGGTATGAATGTATAAGAGTAAAAAGAGAATTATTAACAAAAAAGAAAATACTATGGTCCAGAAAACATCGAAAGTGCATCATTGGAGACTGCAAAAGGGTCCTATTCACAGATGAATCCAAATTCGAACTTTTTGGCAAAAAGAGAAGGAAGATTGTTCGTCAACACCCTGCGATTGTATAGCATCAAAATTGTATAGAATCTATTGTATTACGTATGCATGTATTGTATTATGTAATGCATGTATTGTATGTATTGTATTATATAATGCATATATTGTATTATGTAATGCATGTATTGTATTGTGTAATGCATGTTTTGTATTATGTAATGCATATATTTTATTATGTATGTATGCATTGCAATTGTAAAGTATGTGTGATAAGACAATCACATCAAAAATTTCTTGGCCTTAAAGCAGGGAAACACAAACTGCAAGCTATTTGTTTCAATGTCCAGTTCCCTAAAAAATCCCTGAACTTGAGAAGAAATCAAGTTCATCACCCCTCTATTCCGAGAAATTCGAACGGGTGCGCTTTCACCCTTCACCCAATGGGGTTGATATCTAAAGAGGCACGATGTCACTCGGCCAATAGAAGAATTGACCCCTGGCAAGGCCGGCTCGTAGCACCCAGAATTATGGAGGGGGTTCAGACGGGGAGAAGGATAGACAAACGGAACTCTAAAAAAAAGAGACGCAGGCTTTTTCCGTTGTGGCCGCCATTTCCAAAAATATGGTAACTCTACAATTAAGAGCTGTACTATTGACGAATTGAATGGAAAATAAACAAAGTTACTAACCAGAATCAGGCTGCCTTTACTGTGTCGTTCACCAACATACGAAACCCAGATTTCAAAAGGGAGTAACCTCCAGATTCCAGAAGGAAGGAACCTCCAGATTCCAAAAGGAAGGAACCTGCAGATCCTGATGCCTCACTTCACCCGGTCGGTCAAAATATATAAAGGTATGTTCGTATTTCTACCCGATACAGATTGAGAACGATACAGATTGGTTAAAACTGGATATTGGTATCCAGATCAAAATTGGCTATAATAACCAGTACAGTATGTATGTATAGCACGGCTCGAAATACCCGAGTGCACAGGTGCACTGTGCACATGAAAATAAAATTGTGCACCTAATTTTTTCCCGCTATCTGCACGCAATGCACCTAACGTTAAAATTAATTTGTTAAGATGTTATTACGTTATTTATTTATTTATTAATTATGTTATTTTGATGTTTGAACAAAATATTAGTAACAACCTCTCGCTCTAAAGGAACGTAATTGAAATTCCTAAATACACAATATGCGAAAAAAAATCGCTGGGTCGTAACGAGTTTATACAGGAGGAATGTTTATTTGTGACACTGCTACCAGAACTTTTCGATGATCAAAACATTTTCCAGATTGCTCTGTTGAAGCGACTGTCACGACAGCCGTGGACCGGAGAAAGGATAATTTAGATGTTTAAATATTTTTATTTACTATCTACTACTAACCAATATAAACATACCCAACTAATAAAGTAGTTTCTCTCTATATTAAAAAAAAGTTGCCGCCGCCATTGCAGGATTGAAAACTAAAACTATAAAACTTGTTTAGCTCGGTTCATAGACAGTTTCCTGAGAAAGTAAGGATCATAAAATTACGAAATTAACATGGTTTGTTCTTCATTGTGTTCCCTGGATGATTTTGAAAATTTTTTCCTATGCGGCTTTTAGTTTAGAGTTTATTAAGTGTCAAAATTGAAAAAGCGAAATTTTTAAAGGGGGTTGGCGAGCGTAAGCGATCAGGGGGCGGAGCACCCTAGTATATTCTATTAATGCTCTTATATAAAGGTTTTTTTAAAGGGGCACCTAAAATATAACCTGAGCGCCTAATTTAAAAACTTAGGTGCACAAGGTGCACCTGTAATAAAAAATATATTTCGAGGCCTGATGTATAGTAATAGATTATACAGCACGAAAACATCGAAATTGGATCCTTGGTGATTGGAAAAGGGTCTTATTCACAGATTAATCCAAATTTCAACTTTTTACCAAAATAGAAGGAAGTTTGTTAGCCGATACCCTGCGATTGGATATAAAAATTTATTGGCATGACATTATGCACTAACCACTCCCATGAACTGCTAAATGATCCTTTTCCCAGGGGAGAGGAACAAAAAAAAATATCTGCAACAATTTGAATGAAGATTATCATACTTGTCAATTAGAATTCAATAATTGTTAATGCAGAATTGAGAGAACTAGCTATCGAAACACATTTTTTGAATAAAATAAACGTTTAAACCACATTGTATTGAAATGTGCTTTTTTAAAACAGGTGTTACAAACTTCTATTAAAAGAAATAAATTAAAACTTATATATGATGCGAATAAAATTAGTTACAATATAAAACTAGAAA
Organism: Metellina segmentata; assembly: GCA_947359465.1. Classification (NCBI taxonomy): domain Eukaryota; kingdom Metazoa; phylum Arthropoda; class Arachnida; order Araneae; family Tetragnathidae; genus Metellina; species Metellina segmentata. The sequence continues at coordinate 68,121,735 of OX375878.1, forward strand.
ATGTACCTTCAGCAGAGGACTAAGATCCGAACACGTTTTTGTCAAAGCAGCTTTCATACTGGCCACTCCGACATATGCTTTAATATGAATACATAATTATATATACAGAGTGTCCTAAAAGTTCCCACACTTGTTTCTCGTAAATTTATTATACAAAAACAACTAATTTTAAAGCAATTGTTTTTATGCTAATGGTTAAAGCACATTTACCATAAAGTTGGAAAAAAATTTCAACATATTTATAATAAACAAATAATTCGAACTACCAGTGTGCCGAATCCCATCACTGTAAGTGCCATAGATTCGTCAGGAACATGAGCATAACAAACAAACAAACACTTCCTTTTATAAATAATATATATATATACTGCTGGCCACCGTAAATGCAACACCCTGGAGGAAGCATGCAAATAATATAAAATTTACAATATGCAGTAGCGGAGGTGAGATATACAGATGATTAGAATTTCAGCGCAGACGCACATCACGCGCGCCTGGGGCGCCACTTCAAAGCGCTATTTAAGGCTTGGAGATTTCGACGATTTTAAGTACGGCAATTGTGTTTTTCTTGTGGTTTAAAAAAAACCCAATCAATTATGCCTCGTAGAAAACGGCGATCATCTTTTGATCAAGTATCCGAGTTCGACAGAGAAAGGATAGTGGTCTACCGAGATTGTGGATTATCTTTCAGGGAAATCGGTACTCGTGTTGGACGAAACCAAACAACTGTAATGCGGATATGTGATCGTTGGATGCAGGAGGGTACGACGGACCGACGTGTTCGATCGCATCCACCTCAGCGCACCACTTCACGTGATGACAGGCATATTGCGCGTATGGCAGTGACGGATCGCTCAGCCACATCACGAACCATAGCACAGCACATTCAGTCTGTAACGCATCATCCAGTGTCTGCGCGTACCATTTGACGCCGTTTACAGCAGAGTGGTCTGTCCGCAAGACGTCTATTGCTTCGTCTACCTTTGACGCAGAACCACATACGTCTCCGCCGCCAATGGTGCGATGAAAGAAGGATGTGGACGGCAGAATTTAATGAAATTGTCTTTACTGACGAGTCACGCTTCTGTCTGCAACACCACGATGGTCGGATTCGAGTCTGGAGACACCGTGGAGAGTGGATGCTGAACAGCTGCGTTATGCACCGCCACACTGGTCCTGCACCGGGTATTATGGTATGGGGCGGTATTGGATATCACTCTCGCACTCATCTAGTACGCATTGCCGGTACTTTAAACAGCCAGCGCTACATCTCCGAGGTGCTGGATCCAGTTGTACTTCCTTACCTTCAGGGCTTGCCCACAGCCATATTTCAACAGGATAATGCGCGACCACACGTGGCACGCATTGTCCAAGGGTTCTTCGTCAATCGCCAGATTGAATTGCTTCCCTGGCCAGCTCGCTCTCCGGATCTTTCGCCGATAGAAAGCATGTGGTCCATGGTTGCTCAACGATTGACCCAGATTACATCCCCAGCTGCCACACCATATCAAATTTGGCATCGTTGGAAGCTGATTGGTCTGCTGTACCTCAAGAACACATCCAAAGTCTCTTTGAATCAATACCGAGGCGTGTGGCAGCGGTGATTTCCAACAATGGCGTCTACTCTGGCTACTGATTTTGGCATAAACCACACTTCACAGAAGTCTTTAAATTTAATCATTTGATACTTGGTCAACATGATATCTACAAAATAAATTTTGTTGTGATATCTCTTGTCTTTCTTGGTGTTGCAATTTGGATTGGCGAGATATAGATATAGACATATATATTAGGGTGAAGCGAAAAACACGAATTTCGCAAATTGAAAACGCCTATGGTGGGAATAGTTGGGGACTACCATACGTATTAATAATACAAAATATGAGCTAAATCAATTAATATCTTCAGGTGCCAAAATCACTTCGAAATTTCGAAAATTTGCCAATTTCTTCACAAAAAATAATAATAACGCATTAAAAAAATTTAATGCATCTTATTTAAAGGCATGGGTTGATGAAATGAACTTCCCTGTTTGTAAAAAAAAGTGTTACACCTAACATTATCCCGGAAATTTAAAAAATTCCCCTTTTTTTAGAGCACTATATCACTCACGTCTCCACTCCTCTCAATAGACTCATCATTCCTTTCCTCGCTACTAGGGTGCACGAACGCTTCCCTTTCTCCGCTTGTTTATAAGGGGTAAATTACTCGTATTTCATCACATGGACTGGAGGTGTCTGGGTTTCTATTAAAAACCCGCCCACTTTTTTTGTAAATATCTAGTAGGTGTATGCTCCTGCAAATGCCCTACCGATCCGAGGAAAACTAAATCCTTTGTTCAAATTGATTCGCTTTCGTGTCTTGGTGCGCATTTCAATGTTTATTTTTACTAATTTAAGATATTTTTTATATAGAAATTTAATCTTTAAGTTCACTTTTGTTGAGTTTGGTTTGTTTTGTTTGGAAATGTTTTAAGGATACACTGTTCTGTGAATTAGTCGAAATGCCTAGGACACGATCAGTAGATGTATGTCCCGTGTTTGGAATGGCTGAAATAATGAAGCCTAACATGCTTCCAACATATGCAGATGTTATAAAGCATTATCTTTACATACAGAAAGATTATAAAATAGATGTTAGTATGTGGCTGATGTTTGTTCAATTTTAATTAAGGAGCTTAAAGGATTATGGGGAAAAAGTTCGATTCGTAACAAACCAACAAATAAGATATATGCGGAAAAAATATCATAAAGTGTATAGAAATATTAAGAAACTATTAAAAAATACTGGCAAACTATATTTCTCGAAAAAGGTTGTGTCCTTCAGGGAATCAGCAGAAAAAAATATATTTGATATTAGCATATGTAAATGTAAGAACTTTCTCAGTTGTACTTTCAAAATGAAAGTACCTATTGCTGAAAGAGCTTTTTTTTAACAGATCAAAGGACATTATTTCGAAAAATGGTCTTTGGAAATGTTGACATTAAAACCAGCAAAATGCTGGAAGAAAAGATTGCAGCGTAAAGAAAGAGAAGCAGAGAGGCAAAACGTTCAACTCAAAGATTGTAAAGGAAAGCAATCCAAAATACTCTCGCCCTCTATTACGGGAGCTACTTTGAGTTTTAATTTGCTTAAGAATTCTAATGACACTATAAACACAATCATTGATAATAATTCTCCTTCAGCTTCACAAACGAGAACTAAACTTCCAAATGTAGCTGAGGCTTGTGACAGAACTGGTGTTTCCGATAGATCGGCAGCAATTCTAATAAATGCTGCTTTGAAGGACATGGGAAAAATTTCCAATGATGATTCTTCAAACATAGTTGATCGTAGTAAAATTAGAAGAGAAAGGACAAAGACCCGCAGCTACCTGAAGACGAAAAATGAGGAAACTACATCTTTATCAGAATATGAAATATACTTTGATGAGCGAAAGGATTAAACTTTAGTAATTATTAAAGAAAGAGAAAGGATTTCTAGAAAAACGGTAACTGGAGAACATATCGTTCCAATACTAGAACCAGGATCAAAATATATGGGACATGTCACTCCTACGACTGTCTCTTCTCAAAATATTAAAACAAGTATTTTAACATTTTTGTAGAAAAATATCGATTTTTCTGAGATGCAAGTGGTTGGTTGTGATGGTACAGTGGTAAATACATGTTTAAAAAATGGAGTCATTCGACCTATCGAGCTCTTTTCAGGACGTCCTGTGCATTGGTTTATTTGTTTATTACATACAAATGAGCTACCCAGCTACCTTTACGTCATTTGTTGAAACATTTAGAAGGGAAAACCACTGGACCAAAAGGATACAGCGGAGAAATTGGAAAACTGTTAGAATCTTGTGAAAAATTGCCTTTAACAAACTTTGAAAAAATAGAAGTAACTTTGCCAGATATTGTCCTAGAGGATCTTAGCACTGATCAACGATAACCTTAAGAAATGTGTACAAGGATATCAAATAAATATATTCCTTATAGCCTGTCACAAAAAGATCCAGGAAAATTGAATCATTCCAGATGGTTGACGACTACAAATAGAATTTTAAGTATATGTTTCAACAGAAGACTCAACCCATAACTTGAAAATATTAACAGAGTACGTTGTGAAGGTACACTCATATGTGTGATTTAAAATTAAAAGTCATTTTTACCATATTTTAAATAAATCGAGATTTTTGCCTGAGAATTTAAAATTGTAGTAGATATAACTTTGCAAAGAAATGCTTATTATGCCCATCCAGAAAATATTATTTTGGCAATGTTAGCTGATGATCGAAAACACGTCAGAGAATTGAGCCTTAGAAGAATTTAAAATTAAGACAGTAAAGAAACAAAGTTGAAAAGAATATTCGAGAGTTTAAAATTTCCAAGTTAATCTTCGAAGCAGACGATTACATAAATCTAATTGAATGGTAATCATATTCCATTGCAGATCAACCACTTACAGTATCTCTTTCTGATGATCAACTCAAGTCTATGATTCTAGATGTTCCAACCAATAGTAACATGTTTAACTTTCCATACCATTCACAGTCAGTAGAACGTTCCGTTAAATTAGTAACTGAAGCATATAGTACAGTATGTTGTACAGAGGCACGAGATGGATTTATTCGGTCAAGAATTGCTCCTAGACTTGTTTTACCCAGATTTGAAACCAAAAGCCAATATCAACCACTTTTAAGCTAAACCACTTGCCAATAACTTCAACTTAATTTTATAGGGTAAGCTAGCAACTTAAATTGAAATTTTTATGGGGGGGGGTGAACTCGATATGTAGCCACATCCTCGTGCTAAGTTCTGGGTTGGTTTCATAATGCAAAAAACAGCGAAGAGCTGCAAGGGGAAGCGCCCGTGTAAACGCGTGGTCGTAATGATGGGTCTATTGAGAGCAGTAGAGACGCGCGTGATGGCGTTCTAAAATAAGTGGAAATTTCTTATTTTCCGGGATAATGTTAGGTGTAAAACTTTTTTTTACACGCAGGGAAGTTCATTTCACCCACTCATGGCTTTAAATAAGATGTATTAAATTTTTTTAAATGCGTTATTATTATTTTTGTGAAAACATTGACAAAATTTCGAAATTTTAAAGTGATTTTGGCACCTGAAGATATTAATTGATTTAGCTCATATTTTGTATTATTAATAAGCATGGTAGTCCCCAACTATTTCCACCATGGGCGTTATCAATTTCCGAAATTCGTGTTTTTCGCTCCACCCTAATATATATATATATATATATATATTACACAGTTGGCACACAAGGACGAAAAAGGCCATATGCGTCAGTACAATTTATTAGACAAGATACTCTGCTATACGTATTAGGCAAGTCACACATTAATAAGGCATGTGACTAGAGCATCCAATATTAGTCCCTATCTGTACAAAACACAAGTTGGTATGCGTGCGTATTTCAGCTTATTGTCTATCAAAGGATTAAACATTATGAAAAAACATAAAAGAAATAGAAGTAAAATAAAGTACAAAATACATTAATTTTCTCAGGAACAGCATTTTAAAACTTTTTGATGATAAGCATTGAAGAACATACACCATTCAACAACCAAAATTTCAGCAAGGCAGAACATAAGTATATGGTATAAGTACCCGAAATATAAACCCCTTCGGAAATGAACTGTAAACAAGCAACACGGTATGTACTTTCGAAGTTGTGAAAAATTAAGCAACCTAATTAGGTTTTTGATTGTTGAGTAAACAATTTTTAAAGGGCGTCCGTTGAATTTGATAGCTATACGTATTGAAAGAAAAGGGAATTCTTGATTAATTATATTTCCTGAACCATGGACAGATTTTCCTTCTGTTTTAAAGGCACATGTTGAGGTAGATATGATCTAGCTATATCGTATAGACTTACGTGGGGGATTCGACTTTCCTCGTTCGTGTATATTCTACGTGGTTTATTTAAAGATTGTTGGAAATTCAAAATTTTTCGAATACAAAATGGGTGTTTGATTATCTAAATACTCGAATAAGTCTAGTTTCATGGGAGAAATAGTTATAGGCATTTCGTTGTGTAAATATGATCCGCAGCGAACGTGGAATTTAGTACAAATCTGTTGTAAGGGAAGGTGGGTCATACCGCCACTCTGAGGTAAAATAAGTTTTTTGTCTACATAAATTGATTTTGAATAAATGCATTTACCTCGTTGTCTTCACACATATCGCATCCCGGCAAGAAAAGTGACAAAACTCAAAATTGCAGCAGTTGAGAAGCATCAACTTGATACTACAAAACTTACATTGAAATAGTATAAGCATCTTTAAAATTTTAGGTAAGTATTTATGGCGGTAAATTCTATTATATTCTATAGAATAGTAATATAACACGCTCGGCACCTCATACATATTTTCAATGACATACTCAACATTTTTATTTCTTGCCTATTGTCACTTTTCTTGCCGGGGTGTGATATGCTGCCAAGCAAATAATTTCTTCAACTAATTAATCTGTCAATTAGTCTTGCATTTATTCAACATCAAAGGAAACCCTGCGTAGAGGCGGTATTGTCCTAACCAGTGGGTTAATAGCGTCATGGCCTTGGGGTAATGACGACATAGTGGCAGTTTTTTAAATGATCAGTTTTCGTTGCCATGTAATAGATATTTGTAGAAAACTTTAAAAATGATGTCATACGAATAAGTCTTTATTAATATTACATAAATACAAATACATAGAACACATGAAATGTAACTTATGATTACAAAAAATAAAATATTCAAAATTAAAATAAAACAATCTGTGTGAAAATCTCAAGTGTAATTTTCTGCTGAATTGCAGCCGCTGCACTCTACGTATGCCCATTTGCCACAAGAAACACACCTGTACCAAAGTTTATTCGACCGGAATTCACACCAAATAACGGAAATTTCCGTATTGGTACCAAAGGCATCGTATTTTCTTTGTCATCGCATAAGTTTATCTCATCAATGTCATCTTCCGTTTAAGTGAATTAAAATATTTTGAATTCCGTTTAAGTTAAGTTCCGTGAATTAAAATACTTTTTTTTTGTGTACAGCGGAGCTTTTTTTCTATTGTTTTGATTCAATGATTTTCTTTTGTGCCTTTTTTCCTGGTCTACTTTCATGTTTTCTTCTTTTTACTAATTTATAAGTTATTTTTCTCTTTTCTGCCTTGTTCCTATTTTCTGCCTTCCTGTTTCCTATTTTCTCTTTCCATTTACCACCCTTTTCTTTTTCCTCTCTTTTCAATTGAATTCAATCCAATTAAAATGTTTTACGAATCCAAAGTTAATTATATCCGTGTCATGGGGCAATATCGCCTTGTGGTGGTACTACCCCATCATGACAATATGGCGGATCGGACACTGTGGACAACAAACATAATTTTTATTTCCCCGTAGTTATTCTGCAGTATATTATTCTTCAGAAAATATGCTATCTAGTCCTATACATGTCTAAATTTCAGTTTAACTATACTTACCACAAACTTCACAGCTCACCAAAATTACATGGAAAACACTGCAAAACACAAACGCTGATGAAACTGAACAAGATTTCAAGCCAGCGGGAACTGCTCAAGGCAGGTGCTTGGGGCAGTTGGGGGCAGCCATTGTACAACACTGTCCCGGCGCGATTATATCACAACTAGAGAGGTGGCAGTGTACCATCCTCCCCTACTCTCTTGGAGTCGTGGCGTCAGATAAAATAAATTTAGTCACTAACACTGGTATGTTGTTTTGCTTTGAAGTTTGATTTCATAGTTGGAGGCGAAACATTGCAGATTATATTATTACTCAGATTCGATTTTTTCAGCAATAAGAATTTTAGAAAGCGATCTTAAAAATATATAAATCAGAAATCTGTCTATGCAGCGAAAAGTTTCGAACGCTGTTCTGCGTCATGACATTTTGACAGTTTATTCTGTTTAGAATTTCAAGGTCAACGCACCTATTTTCGACTCATTATGTCGTTCCCAATAGTACATAGAAATAAAATTTTACTATAGAACATTACGCAAAATGACAATAATTTGTAATCAAACTCTAATCAATACAAATGTTAAAAGCTGTGACGATCAGAATCAAACGCAAGTCAATGTACGTAGGATAAGAATGTATTCAAAAGACAATAAATGCTTACATAGTAATAAAAAATCCCAGTAAGGATACAGTACCATATTGACGATAAAGAAAAAACAATTTCGAGGTTAAAATAGTTATAGTATCATTAAAATTATTTTCAGGATTTGTACAGGTTGTCTACAAGCTACAGTTTTTTTAAAAAAAAAGGACTACATCCCTTACCAATACAATACAGCAGCCAAAAGCTAAAAGTCCCCACAATCGTCTGCGGCTCTATCCGACTCCCATGATCTCCCAAACATATCCCCCCCCCCAGTCGTCACCCCCAGAGCCAGACCAAGGGGTGAACCTGTGGAGAGCTCTCGACGGTTCAGAGCAGTTGTATGTTGCAATACGCATTTTTTAGCATTTTCGACGCATTCATTCTCTAACGCTTGATAGAGGACTCAAAATGCTATAAGTAAATTTAAAAATCCTAGATATTTATATAAAGGTAAGATGCAATTTCTGTATCATTTACCAAAAGTGATTAAAAAAGCGGCTCGCCACTATTGTACATACCAGCGTTCTAATGAAAGTGGCTGATCAACTTCTTTTGGTTTCCCCAAACAGAATTCTTATGGCAATAAGATACTTTTCAATTTAGCTCACCTAAAATTTTGATACTGAGTGTGAAATTTGTATCAGTTTTAAATATTTCTTCCATATATCAGTGGAATAATTTAATCTATTAAAAATTTACCTGTGGTCATAGTTATATAGTTCTATATATGAAATTATTGTTCTCAATAATAGGAGACAGTATATCTTTTAAATGTTCGCTTGTTGGTTCTGGAAGCAATAAAGAAAGAACTTATAACTTATTTCATTTAGGTATAGCTTTCATTCATATTAAATGTTCTCAACAGCTATAGATTGATCACGTGAGTCAGTGCTCTGATACAATAACGTCAATCCGAAAATATTGAATATTATCGTGACTTCATCTTGATCAGCCAGGATCTTCACTAAAAGATCATCACTTGAAGTAGATCGGAAAAGAATGGAGCCTATTTCTATGAAATCAAAACATTTTATGTACGCTGATGACCCAAAACATTATGGCCATCCTCACATTTTTCAATGAACTCGTCTGGATGACGTGGAGGGCACGTGATTAAGTGAGAAAGGTGTTTAACTGCTGCTGGAGAAGGTAAGTAATCATTATTGCACTTACTTTTGTGAGTGATGGGATGCTGATCTAAGCGAATTTGATAGAGGGCAGATCGTAATGGCCCGAAGACTAGAAACGACTATCACCGAAACTACACGACTGGTAGGTTGTTCACGATCTGCCGTTGTTAGTATTCATGCAAAGTGGATAAATGACGTTGACACCAGCAGTAGACGCCAAGGGGTTGGTCGAAAAAAAGGACGTCGGAGACTGTCCTGCTTGGTAAAGCAAAATCGGCGCGAGACAGTGGCTCAGCTGACAGCCCAATACAATACAGGTCCAAGCGCAAGTGTTTCGGAACACACAGTTCAGCGGACACTGTTGGATATGGGACTGTGTAGCAGACGTCCCACTAGTGTGCCTCTGTTGACCAAGCGTCATTGTCAACTACGCCTATAGTAGACCCGGGAACATCGAGACTGGACCATGGATGAGTGGAAGAGAGTTGCGTCAGATGAATACCGATTTCTTATTCATCACGCCGATGGTCGTGTCAGGTTACGCCGTCTGCCAGGTGAACAGTTGCTCCCATCTTGTACTGCAGGTCATACACAGTCTGGTGGTGGCGGTATTATGCTTTGGGAGACGTTCTCATGGGCGACTCTGGGACTCGTAGTTGTGGTAGAACAGACCATGAACGTTTAGAACTATCTGAACATCATTGCGGATCAGTTGCACCCTTACACTGCGTCTGTTTTCTTAACTGGAAATGGAATCTTCCAGCAGGAAAACGTCCCAAGTCACAAGGCTTGGAATGTGTTGTAGTGGTTCGAGGAGCATAGTGATGAATTCCACTTAATTTCCTGTCCACCTAACTCGCTGGATCTTAATCCGATAGAGCACATTTGGGGTGTCCTGTAGAGGCAGCTCAGAGCTCAAACACCACTATGTCCGAATATCTCGACTTTGCGTGACCTCTGCTTTGACATTTGGTACAACCTGTCTCCATGCATGTACCAAGAACTTGTGGCATCTATGCCCATGTGTTGCAGATGTTTTGCAGGCCAAAGGAGGCGCAACACGTTATTGAGTAGGGGGTCATATGTTTTGGCTCTTCAGTGTATATCTTCTTCGCCTACTCTTTTTTAAATTTGAAAGATAAAAGTAGAAATCTTACAAGACACTAGAAATAATACAATTAACGATGAATTATAAGGAGCAATCATTATTACCAGAAAAATTTAATATTGCTATATATTGTACGTTAGACTGACATGACAGATCTGTAGTAAAAACACTAGCAGAGTAACTATGTTCGATCTGAAATCTAAAGATGAACAATATAGCCCTCGTATAGTTTCTTGTCGAAGGTTGTAGTCGCCCTCTCAGTTCTTTTGTGCGAAAAAGTAGTCTGCTAAGTAGTGTCAAAGTGCTAAAATATTAAATAAAAAATGGCGGCCTGTTATCAGTGTGTTATTCAAAGACGCGGTTACCATACCGGTATTTGAATCTTTTGAACCTAAAGCAACATCGATCACCTAAAGTGAGCCGTTATAGGTTGCTGAAAAAAAGAAGAGGAATATAAACTGTGTTCTCACGCATTGCCGAAAATATTTATTACTTGCTATAAGAAGCGGGAATGCCCCCCCCCCCCTCTTGAAAACTTTGCACAAAAATATTCTGCGAATGTCACACGTCTTTACTTAAACCACCACAATGACTCCTTGCTTTCTTTCTTATGAGGCCCGGTGCACACATCCGGTGAAAAGTATCTTATTGCTATAAGAATTCTGTTTTGGGAAACCAAAAGAAGTTGATCAGCCACTTTCATTAGAACGCTGGTATGTACAATAGTGGTGAGCCGCTTTTTTAATCAGTTTTGGTAAATGATACAGAAATTGCATCTTACCTTTATATAAATATCTAGGATTTTTAAATTTACTTTTAACATTTTGATCCCTCTATCAAGCGTTAGAGAATGAATGCGTCGAAAATTCTAAAAAATGCGTATTGCAACATACAACTGCTCTGAACCGTCGAGAGCTCTCCACAGGTTCACCCCTTGGTCTGGCGTCTGGAGGAGGCTTTGGGGGGGGGGGGACATGTTTGGGAGATCATGGGAGTCTGATAGAGCCGCAGACGATTGTGGGGACTTTTAGCTTTTGGCTGCTGTATTGTATTGGTAAGGGATATAGTCCTTTTTTCACTGCGGCACCTATGCCCAACCATGCCCACATAACCATGAAATGACGCGCGAACTCATTTCGCGCCATTTGAGATAAATATTCTATCGAAGAAAACGTGTTTATTTCGCTTACTTGGTGTAAAAAAAAATGTATATTTTGAAACAAAATAAACGTAACTGGATACAACCATTTATTAATTATTATTTATAATCCATTTGTTTATGAAAACAAGGTACTTCAGAACGGAAACTCATGTGCGGCGACCGTGGGGAACTGCGGTAAAAATTGCACGCAAGTTGGACGTGCGTCGCCCAAGCGGCGCTTTAGGCATGTGTGCACTGCTCCATTGGATCTGATGTATCTCAGACCGCACTTACGTTGAGGCAACGGCGCCACACGGTGCGATACCGGATGTGTGCACTATGCCTTACAGGTGCGATTCCTAAATGCAACCTGTGCACCTAATTTAAAAAATTACGTGCATAAGGTGAACCTGGAATAAAGAATCTATTCCGCGGCCTGTCCTAAGCACACATACTAACCATCAAAATGGTTGCCTCCATCTTACTTTAATATAAAAGAAGCTTCCACTTTTCATGATCTTTTCATAATGATAGAACGTGACGAGTTTGATTGTACATAATCTTTCAATAATAGATCTTGGGGATTGTGATCCTAAAGTACAAGGGTTGTTCAAATAAAAAGGTACGAAACGACACTGTGGGTATAAATGAAGACTTTATTCAAAGTATACACCATAGGCCTGAGCACAACGATCTCATTAATTAACGAGCCGAAGGATTCCTTGTTTCCAGAATTCCTGTTGCCGTGACGAGACCCAGTCCTTCACAGCGTCCTTAAATTCGTCGTCCGAGTTGAAGCGCTTCCCTTTCAGATGTTTTTTTCAGAGGACCAAATACATAGAAATCGCAGGGCGACCTGTCCGGGCTGTAGGGTGGATGGTCAAAATGCTCCCACTTGAACATGGTCAGTTCCGCGTGTGTGACCCTGGAGACACGTGGACGCGAGTTATCATGGAGCAGAACCACACCCTCCGTGAGCAGCCCCGGTCTTTTGTTCTTGATGGACTTGCGCAGGCTTCGGAGTGTCTCAGAGCACACATTGGAATTAATGGTTCTTGTGTGCTCGAGAAATTCAACAAGTAGCGGACCTTGGACATCGAAAATGACGGTGAGCAACACCTTCCCTGCTGACGCCACGGCTTTGAACTTTTTAGGGAGAAGTGACGACATGTGCTTCCACTGCGTGCTGTCCCTCTTCGGCTCTGGCTCGTAGTGATGGCACCAGCTCTCATCACATGTGACGATCCGCTTCAGGAAAGGGGGTCTTCATGATACCGAAACAGATGTTGAAGTGCTAGCCCCATACGCAGTTCCTTTTGCTGGTCCGTAATCTTGCTTCGGAACCCACTGCGCGCGCACCTTCCGATAACGCAACTTATCGTGAACAATTGTCCACACTGTTTCAACGCTGACATCCACCTTCACTGTCAACATTTGCAATGTGACACTCCGATCACTTCTCACTAGGTCGTTCATCTTGTCGATGATATCGGCCGTGATGACTGTGTTTGCCTGGCTTGGTCTCGGGTCATCAACCAAACTCTCACGGCCTGCACGAAAACGGGAACTCCATTTTCTCACTGACTTGTCGGACACACAGTCTTCCCCGTATACAGTCAAAATCTGGCGATGAATAACGGCCAGTTTAACACCTTCCGCTGTCGGAAATTGGATAACAACTCGCTGCTCGTCAATCGTCAAATTTTGCAATAAACACGCCAACTTGTCCTCACACGCACTACCGTGTCTTTATGAGAGCCTCTGCTCTCTCCTGCGCATGCTCCGATCCACGCGGGAGATTCCAATCGCATCCCTAGATGTCTCGCTACGTTCTCCCACAGCGGCATAGCCAAATACACTGCTGTTTGTAAAAAATGTAACACCATGAAGGAATCATACGAATGAAATAAAATTTGCAGCAAATGTCAATTAAAGGATGTTATGCAAAGTAGTAAACTTTCAGAGCCACCACGCATGCGTGGTGTGAGCAGCACCCTCTAAAATGATGCTAAAAGCGAATAAATAGAGGGCTGTAACGGGATGTTAAAAATAGTGCATGGTTATTTTTTAGCGGCGAACGTTCAGTGAGACCTAAGTATGCCTCCTCGACGAAATAGGGTGAAATTTCAACAACATACGGAGTTTGATTGGTTTTCGTGAAGGAGTATTTTCCCATCGCGCAATAGCAGCTCGTGTGCAGCGTAACAGTTCCACAGTGATGCGAGTTACGAAGCAGTGGACCGACAAGCACCGGACAACTCGAAAAACTGGGCGTGGACGACGGAAGGTGACGTCAGCGCGCGATGATAGACACCTGGTCTACATAGCGATGAATGACCGTACAGCTTCCTCCAAGCAGTTGGCAGCACTTTGGTATACTGCTACACGTGTACTAATGTCGGCTTCGTCAATTCGCCGACGTCTGCTGCACAGTGGACTGCGTTCAAGGATTCCTTTATACAGGATCCCCCTCACGCCAAACCATCGACGCCTGCGTCTGCAATGGGCTCGTGAGCACAGAGCCTGGCGGGCTGATAGGCAACAATTTGTCTTTTTTGACGAATCCCGCTTTAATTTGTGGAACCATGATGGCCGCATTCGTGTTAAGCTTCGGTTTCCTAAGAAAGCGTAGCCGTGATCTAGCGACCGTGATGTATCGTTGGGTGACGTCACTAAAACGTTGTTTATGCTAACACATGGTGTTGGTTTCCTAGAGAGCGTTGTTTGTGAGCGTAACGAAAATGATCGGAGACGCCATTTCCATGACTGTCGTCATAGCGGTCTCAAACAGTTGGAGAACGTTTTTTCTCTTGTAGCGGCCAAATTTCATTTCCTGCTCCAAACGATTCGAGCTAAGAGGAGCAATATAAATAAACATTTTTGACTGTTACTAAATAATTCGTTTTTGTAAAATCGGGATCGTTAAACACAGAATAAAAATTTCAACGGATTCGAAATCTGAGGGAAAATTTGACACCAGATCGAAACCTTAAATGTGATTTTCTTTAAATAATTTATAAATTATTTAATAAATAATTAAATAATCAAATGGTAAATAATTTATTAATAAAACTGTTTTTAATATCGATCTGGCGTAGAAATTTACGCTGATTTGAAATCTGTTGAAATTTTCACTCTACCTCAACGATCCCGAAGTTAGGAACTTTGAACTAGAGAATAAAAAACCACTTTGTTTTGTTTCTCGAATAAAATTAACCTCGACAGCTGTCTGTGTTGCCCATTCTCCAACGTATTCTGTCTCCGTAAGTTGACACCTCTGGATTCTTGTTTAGACGGCCGTCTAGTTATGCCCGCGGCATCATGACGTATCACGGCTGTTAGATAACGGCTCCAATTTCTTAGGAAACCAAAGCTTTAGACGCTATTCCGGTGAACGCTGCCTTCCAGAGTGTGTTATCGAACGTCATAGTGGCCGAACACCCGGAGTTCTGGTCTGGGGTGCTATTTCGTATCATGGACGATCTCAGCTGCTACGAATTGAGGGTAATCTGAATAGCAACAGGTATGTCCGTGAAGTGCTAGAGCCCGCAGTCGTTCTCTTCCTTCAAGGCATCCCTAGAGCTATCTTTCAACAGGATAATGCACGCCCACATGTTGCAAGGAATGTACGAGACTTCTTTTCAGCCCAACACATGCAACTTCTTCCTTGGCCTGCTTATTTGCCGGATTTGTCGCCTATTGAGCCTGTGTAGGATTAAGTGGGTTGGCGTCTCGCTCGTGATCCGCATCCTACAGCTTCAAAAGACGAACTTTAGGTACGCAAACAATATGGAATTCTCTTCCACAAGCAGACATTCAACATCTGTTTCACTCCATGCCACGTCGTATAGCAACACTTATTGCAGCGCGTGGTGGCTACACCAAATGCTGATTTCGAACACGTATTATTGTTTTTTTTTTGCTTTGAAAATTTATTCATTTATTTGTACTGATACAAGCCGTTTGTGTATTAAATTTTATTTAATTCTGATGACTCCTTCATGGTGTTGCATTTTTTACAAACAGCAGTATATATTAACGGTTACGCTGTTACGACGTTTCGTACCTTTTCATTTGAACACCCCTTGTACTTTAAAGTCGATGATGATTTTTCATTCTCTTTAAAATCACACGGTTAGTTAATATTAATATAGAAATTTCATTGTTGTTTTGGGTGGTATTATTTTTTTTTATCGTTAGTGATTTTCTAAGCTCAAATGAGAACGTCATCGCTTAAAGAGCACTAAAATTTGATTAAAATTTAGTACGCATATGGACCTTATTTGATAATGAAATTTACATGGTCCGTTATTGAATATATACAGGGGTTGGACAAAAATATGGAAACGCCTCGTAAAATACATGCTTGAAAAGAAATGTTTATTCTAGTGAAATGTGTAGGTGGTGCTGGTGTTTTCGCCTACTGAAGTCAACTATACAACGTCTTAAATACTATGCGCAGGTCAGTTGTTGTCGGGGCACTGTTCTGTGAATTTGTTATTGCATCATGTCAGAGCTAACAGAATTCGAACGTGGTCAAATTGTTGGAGCTCATCTGGTGGAGGATTCCGTAAGTAAGGTAGCCGAAGTGATTAGAGTTTCAAGAGATTGTATCTAAGATTTATTCCGCATATTTGAAAAGAGGTAAAACATTATCCGCTAAATCACAGCGAGAACGGAAGTGTATTGAGTGATCTTGACAGACGATCATTAAGGATGATTGTGACTAAAAATAAGAAGACCACAGCTACAAAAGTTACTGTTGAAATTAAGGTCGTGCTCACAAACCCTGTGAGTACCAAAACAATAAGAAGGGAGCTCCATAAGCATTCTTTTTCTGGCCGAGCTGCAACTCAATAACCATTCATCAGTGATGCTAATGCCTATAACAGGAAAAAGTGGTGTTTAAGTCGTAAAACCTGTACTATGGAGCAATGGAAGACAGTAATTTGGTCGGATGAGTTTTGTTTCACACTGTTTCCCACTTCTTACCGAGTTTACGTCTGGAGAACGCCATCCCAAGTCTATAATACAGACTGCTTGTTACCAAGAGTGAAACATGGCGGGGGTTCTGTGATGGTTTGGGCAGCCATATTGTGGTTTTCTGTGGACCCCATGATTACTCTGCAAGGGCACATTAAGGTCAAGGATTATGTGAACATTTTGGCCTGTCAAGTCCATCCCATGGTGCAAACTTTGTTCCACAATGTTGATGGTGTCTTCCAAGATGACAAAGCCCCTTTTAACACAGCTCACATCGTCCAGAAAAAATGGTTTTCTGAGCACGAAGAATATTTGTCCCATATCCCTTGGCCACCACAGTCACCAGACCTCAATATTATTGAATCTGTGTGGTCTACATTGAAGAGTAACGTGTGTGATCACTATCCATCACCATCATCGTTATCTGAACATGCCAAACATTTTTCAGGAAGAATGTTACAAGATTCCCTTGACAAGCTTACATGAACTGTATCCATTCCGAGAAGACTGCAAGCTGTTTTGAATCTCAATGGTTTTCCTACACCATAATAGGCATGGTTACATGTTTTTAAGGTGTTTCCATATTTTTGTCCAACCCCTGTTTTACTCTCATCTGTGATCGAAGTATAAAACTGATTTTTAAATTAAATTACAGCTTTTGAAACAACTATTAAAATAGCTACCATTTTCTTAACTTTCAAGTAAAAATTTCAATAGATTTCATAACGAGTTTCTATTTAGTTAAAGTAAATAAGTACACTGCTGGCCACCGTAAATGCAACACCCTGAAGGAAGCATGCAAATAATATGAAATTTACAACATCCATTAGCGGAGGTGAGATATGCAAATGATTATAATTTCAGCGCAGACGCACATCACGCGCGCCTGTGGCGCCACTTCAAAGCGCTATTTAAGGCTTGGAGATTTCGACGATTTCAAGTACGGCAATTGTGTTTTTCTTGTGGTTTAAAAAAAAACAATCAATTATGCCTCGTAGAAAACAGCGATCATCTTTTGATCAAGTATCCGAGTTCGACAGAGGAAGGATAGTGGCCTACCGTGATTGTGGATTATCTTTCAGGGAAGTCGGTAGTTGTGTTGGACGAAACCAAACAACAGTAATGCGGATATGTGATCGTTGAATTCAGGAGGGTACGACGGACCGACGTGTTCGATCACATCCACCTCACTGCACCACTTGACGTGATGACAGGCATATTGTGCGTATTGCAGTGACGGATCGCTCAGCCACATCACGAACTATAGCACAGCACATTCAGTCTGTAACGCATCATCCAGTGTCTGCGCGTACCATTCGACGCCGTTTACAGCAGAGTGGTCTGTCCGCAAGACGTCCATTGCTTCGTCTACCCTTGACGCAGAACCACAGGTGTCTCCGCAGTCAATGGTGCGATGAAAGAAGGATGTGGACGGCAGAATGGAATGAAATTGTCTTTACTGACGAGTCACGCTTCTGTTTGCAACACCACGATGGTCGGATTCGAGTCTGAAGACAACGTGGAGAGAAGATGCTGAACAGCTGCGTTATGCGCCGCCACACTGGTCCTGCACCGGGTATTATGGTATGGGGCGGTATTGTATATAACTCTCGCACTCATCTAGTACGCATTGCCGGTACTTTAAACAGCCAGCGCTATATCTCCGAGGTGTTGGAGCCAGTTGTCCTTCCTTACCTTCAGGGCTTGCCCACAGCCATATTTCAACAGGATAATGCGCGACCACACGTGGCACGCATTGTCCAAGGGTTCTTAGTCAATCGCCAGATTGAATTGCTTCCCTGGCCAGCTCGCTCTCGGATCTTTCTCCGATAGAAAACATGTGGTCGATTGTTGCTCAACTATTGACCCAGATTACATCCCCAGCGAGCCGCGGTAGCTTAGTCAGTAGAGCGTCGAGCTCGCATCAGAAGGGTTGTGGGTTCTGTCCTCGCCGGAGCCTACAATTCTGATGATTGTGAGATCGGCGCTTCGACCTGGCTAAAGACCGTCGTGTTCACTAATGGTGATTGGGGCACGTTAAATAGGTCGTGGTCACAATGTCCCCCATGTTCCCATACCAAATCAATACCTCTGGGGGTACCTGATCAGGGGGTTATCGGCCTCTGATTGGGATCTAAATTACGATATGTGTGAGTGAATGGATGTATGAAAGGGGCATTCCTGTAAAACGGATGTGTCATGTATGTCGAGCAAAGTCGGACTTCCTCCCAATGGGGCTCAATAACATGGAAGGCGCAACCCCCTCGCCTCTTGTCGTCTTCGACGGGCCTGGCACTCCTCTGGTCTGCCAGTGTAGGCATGAGAAACAACAACATCCCCAGCTGCCACACCAGATCAATTTTGGCAACGTGTGGAAGCTGCTTGGTCTGCTGTACCCCAAGAACACATCCAAAGTCAGTTTGAATCAATACCGAGGCGTGTGGCAGCGGTGATTTCCAACAATGGCAGCTACTCTGGCTACTGATTTTGGCTGGAACCACACTTCACAGAAGTCTATAAATTTAATCATTTGATACTTGGTCAACATGTTATTTACAAAATAAATTTTGTTATGATATCTCTTGTATTTCTTGGTGTTGCAATTTGGGTGGCTAGCAGTGTATTTAAGCTGAATATTAAGAACTTTTCTGGTCAGGAAATGAGCCTATCGAATGCAGCAGGTAAGCAAATATTCATTAATTAGTTAATTATTTTTTAACGGATTCATAAAAGAATAAAAGTTAATCATGCGCATGAAAATAGTACTCCCAAATCAAGAACGAAACATTAGTGAGCATCCTATGCAACTGTGTTATAGGTATTAAATATCTACATTGAAAATATCTACCTTTTAGATTCGTTTGTAATGCAGATACTTTACACCATCCATTAATTTATTACCCCAAATTATGAAAAACGATAATGGAGAATATAAAAGATGATACAAAATCATGCTTACAATTTCGAAAATAAACTATCAAAATTTTAGAAAAAAAATTACTCGTGTTTTTCAATATCAGTCATTGAAATACAAATGAAAATATTAAATGGAGTTCGTATTCGTTATTGTCAAGATCTCCATAAACGAATTTTAATCCAAACAAAATTAAAACAGTTCCTTGTTTAAAACATAAAATGTGGTTGAAAATGGAGTAAATTTTTAAAAAGTAGGAAAACCCAGAAGTGGTCTAAAAATATTACAACCTTTTCCATTGAGCGGCATTTGGACAATACTATGAAAGGAAAGAGTCAGTCGTAAATGCCATTCATGGCTGTATCGCTCAAGTAAGTAATTGGGTAAAGGGGTTCGAGAAGCAGTCAAAAAAGGCCGTTCTGAGAGGAGAGTGAAAAGATTCAAGCACCGCAGCGTAAAGGTTAAATTATGCTTAACTGGGCTCATTTTGTCACATTTGGCTCACATTTGTCCGTGAGATAAATCCTAAGAGAGTTCCTCGATACGTCTTCTAACATTTTGGCTTGATATAGCGATTTCGTCTGATTTTCTTTCAATATATTACCAAGATGGCGTGCAAATATTTGGAGACAAGGCTTAACAATTATGATTCATATTTCACAGATACATAAATTTATTTAGTTTGAAGTACATTGAATGAAATCCAAATGGCTTATAAAAGTACAAAGCAAAGAAATATAAAGAATGAATATGTGAAGGAAGTCAACAACAATTTGAATATTCTCAAAATCCCTGTATTACAAATAACAGCGTGAGGGTCTCAGATTTTAATGAACACAAATAAGTCCATTGTACTATCTTTTTAATATATCAGCACTCTAAAATCACTTTTTATGTTTAACGTTTCTCAATATAAGCTTTTAACCTTTAACATCTTTGGTGGTAGCAACCTACTAAAATGTTCAAAAATATGGACCCATCATGAGAACTCATTGTTTTTTCCGACCTATTATGAAAATATCTTAAACATTAACTAATATTACCGCATTGGGTTACATATGTTAAAAAATAATTTATTTTACACAGCTTGTATCACTTTCAAAATTTTACATCAGTACAGCCATATGAGATCGAATCCTTGTAAATTCGACTTTTGAATTTGATTGCATTCTATAATCTAATTTCAAAGTTAAGCAGATAATGCTTGACTTTGGAACAATTTGATTATTTTTCTGATTTGAGCTCAACTATCCGAGTGGAGAATTGCAAATAGAAATCCATTAAGTAAATCTCAGACGCTAGATAAATTTATAATCTGTTTTCTCCAGAGAAAAGAGATAACATTATCAGGAGGGAATCGAGGGCAAATTGAACAGGTTTTGTCCGATTTTTGAAGATAGATATATTTTGACATTTTATATTGGTTTTTTTGGTTGGACCGAGTTTTGAACTCGCAAGCCTCTGGCTGCAAATTCCTTGCTCTTCCAACCGGGATACCGTAGCACTTTAAAATAAAATAAGAACTCAAATCGACAGTATAACTCATATAAATAGTAGAACTCATAGACAGATCACAGTGATAGATAGTTAAATTCGAATAAAAATTTATTAAAGGAAAAGGCTATTTTGGGGGTGTCTAGAGCAAAATTTTAAAACATTATGTATATAATCTTCTCCAAGATATCTTTTTGAAAATTTAAAAAAGCACAAAAATTAATCTCTTGGTGATAATTTTAGATTGCAATTTTTAA
This sequence comes from Metellina segmentata, assembly GCA_947359465.1. NCBI lineage: Eukaryota > Metazoa > Arthropoda > Arachnida > Araneae > Tetragnathidae > Metellina > Metellina segmentata. The sequence continues at coordinate 68,142,879 of OX375878.1, forward strand.
AGAATAAATATTTTGGAGATATTTCGAAGTTCCAAGATTTACAATAATCCCGCTTAGAAACATTTATAATGAAGTAATTGATAAGCTTTAAAACTTTATAATAAAGTGTGTGTATACACTTTTATGCTCTTTCTTTAACTGTTATGATTTTATCTACCTGCAACGGCAAATCATTTTAATGTCGAAACGGTGAGACCTAACGTAGTAGCAACTTATATAAATTATACAATAAGGCAGGCCTCGAAATATATTTTTTAATACAGGTGCACAAGGTGCACCTAAGTTTTTAAATTAGGTGTACAGGTGCGCCTAGCGGGAAAAAATTAGGTGCACAATTTTATTTTCACGTGCACTGTGCACCTGTGCACCCGGGTATTTCGAGCCCTGCAATAAGGTTTACATTTTTATTGAGACGCTGTGTTCAGGGGTAGCTCAATATACGTTGTTATCTATAAAAAGGAATATAAATAATAGAAACCCATTTTATGAGTTAGATGACAAAGGTCAATATTTTTTTAAAGAAAATACTCAAATGGTAAATATTAAGAAAGATAAGCAAGTACTATTGAATTCAGACCATCTCATTTTCCACAATTAAAACTGAGCAACTCTTTGAGAACAAATATATTTCAAGCCTAAAATTAATGTAACAAAGTTTAAAAATGAAAAGATGAAAAAAACCCGGAAGAATTGTTTTTTCTTCTTAAAACATAAGTCAATTTTAAGTCCGAAAATTTTTTGAGACACCGAAATAAATTCAGATTTTGGAATTTACGAGCATTAATTGAAATAATTACACCCCTTTGCATTTACCACGTTTTTTTAGTCGAAAAAGTTCACAGTTTTTTTCATCCATGATAAAATAAATATGTACTAAATACATTAACTATCATGCAACAGAATAAACTACTCATTTAACGGCAGTGACATAATGCAAGCTCGGATGACCGAAACTCGGGAAGTTTCCAGAAAAGATCATTGCTCTATTTTACCAGATGCTTTAGTATGTACGCATTACAATGATAATCTATAAAAAGACCCATTGAAAGAAATCGCACGTGGAACACGAAATCACGTGAATATCTATTGTGCAAAATAGGGGTTGTGCGGGGGCAGGAAGAAGAAAGGGTTGCCTGATGGCTATTGTGGAATACTTTCTCTTCTTTCTTCTTATGGATGGAAATAGATTTATGACCAATGCTCTATTTGGAAATGCGTATGTTCAATTTATAGTCGATAAACATCATTGAATAACCCAAATAAACTTTTAGCATTCTAAAATATTTTTTATAATACACCTTTGTTTAAAATGCATCTTTTAAAATAAATTAAAAGACATTCGAATGCATTAGACACAAATGTCTCATATTACTCGTATGGTTATTAATACTTTGGATAGTGGAAGAGGTTTTTAGCTTCAGATATTGGCATCGGTATGCATAGAAATTTTGTATCCAACTTCTAAAATTGAGTGATAACTTAGAAATTTAACAGTAATGCATATTTACTTCTTCAACCTTTTAAAACTATTTTGGCAATTTCGATTCTAAAAATATATAAATCTACTTTAGGTAATGTGGTCGTATGAAAATGCTCACATGCTCATTTTATGTTTTAAATAATTAAATGTAAATTCATAATGCGCCTATTCTTTAGAATTCTTCATGTATTTAATTGCGGTATTAATGTTACCAAGACAAATGAATGAATGGTATTGGTATTTTTAATAAACGTCACACTGGAGCAACAAAACGGTCTATTGATGATTGTATGATCAATGACTAATTGATTCAGTTATGTGATTGTGATTAACTTTTCAATCATGATTAACATTAGTCATTTGAAACTCATTTTCTCGCATCGCTCAACGGAACGACTCTACGCATTTCAGAATTACGTATGTAATGTTTGCATTAGTAGGAAAAATTGGGAAAATTTGATCCAGTTTTTAAAAATATACTACTTTTTATGAAAATTGCAAAACCAAGAATGAATAATGCAAATTAAACGAAACATGGCAGGAAATGAAAAATAAGTAAGGATATGCAAATGAATAGAATTAGATTACAATCAAATATGTGTGAGCCGAAAAGCAGCCTCTAAATTTTCAAGTGATTCATGTATAAAAACGCAGTAAGGTGCATTGAAATGTGTGTATCGTAGTTTGACTGCTGTAAATGATTGATTAGAAGTCAATATGCCTGGTCAAAAAAAAAGAGTGCCATACGAGCAATTAACGGAGTTCCAAGGGGAACGCGTGATTGGCCTCCGTGAGGGTAAACTTTCGTATCGTGAAAAAGCCACTCGCACGAGGAGTAATGCCACAACAGTGATTCATATGGGGAAAAGATGAACCTTGTAGAACCGAACAAATCGAAACCCCGGCAGTGGGCCAAGCAATAAGACGTCATCATGGGACGACAGGCACCTCATCTGCATGGTGGTGACGGACCGTACAGCGTCCTCTCGGACTTTGGCACAATATTGGAGCACTTCTACAGTTGTGCCATTTTCTGTCCCCAAAGTTCGTCGAAGTCTACTGCGCCATGTATTACGTGCAAGGATTACTCTGCGCAGAATTCCCTTGCCGCTGAACCACCGACGCCTCCGGCTACAGAGGGCACACCAACACAACCAATGGAGTGCCGATTGGCAATAAATCGTCGTCTCAGATGAGTCCCACTACCCTTATCAATGCGCATGGCGGCTGCACAAGATATTTATTTTCGGCAGTATTTATCTGTATTTTTGATCGTTTATTAATAAATATGTTAACATATTTTTAAGTAATACGTGGAATAAATTTCATTTATTTTTAATGATTCTTTCATAGTCCTGCAATTTTCACAAATAGTAACGTAGTTAAAAACGCAGCATTTTTTAATATTTCCTTTTAGATTACATTATCAGTATCATTTTCCAAGGATAACGTTTCGTGAGAAAACTTTAAGAATATAAACAAATTGAACTAACGCTAAACAAAAAATTAAGTCACTAGGCCAACTAAAGTAGGTTGACACATTTATTCGCTCTTTCGATAGCTAAGTGAGATAAAAATGTATCTGAACTAATATCCAAATGTCATAAATTATGAAATGCGTTTAGATTTAGTAATTTAAAATAAATATATGATAAAGAGATGTTGACTGTATATCAATAACTGTTAGGTAATGCAAGTACAAAACTAATTAAAAATTGAATTTTTTCTAGATTTTTTCAGTAATCACAGCAAATGCAAACATAAGCTTAGATAAATGCAACCGTTTATATTTTATTTAATATAATTTTAGACCTTCTAGATACCTAGAAATGAAGCAATAAAATTGACAGGAATCACTTAATGGCGAAAGCTAGTCAAATTAGCGACATTCTAGAAACTGCATTAAAAAGTAGTCTGAAGTACCACTTTAAATATTAGTTTTTAAGAATATTGTTTTTTCCTGTCCCTCAAGAAATAATTTCTGCCTGAGAGCATTTATTTCTTCACACACAGTGACAGACTTTCTCTACGTGTGTATGTCTGTTTACTTGGCATTAATTGGTACACCTCACCGAAATACAGTGCATCCGCTTTATCGGACCACTTTGGTTCAACATGAAAGTGGTCCCATTAACGGACTGGTTCAACTATCCGATTATATTTTACGAAAGGCTATAACGCTTGCCGGCTATATAATTTCATGATAAACAGTGCACTAATTAGTAGTACAACAAAATCATAAAGGAAATTATAAAAATAACTTACCCTTTATTGGTTAGTAAAGTATTTTGTAATCATCGTTTGTTTACGCCGCTCATTATTTACTGATGATACAAAAAATGTAGATTGTAAGACGCATTCTTGACACTATCATCGCCGTTGTTTTTTGCCAAGAAAATGTTCAATTTCTCTAAGCATGAAAGGGCTTCCTTGCAGGTGACTTCGGGAACTTCTACCTCTGATTCAGAATGTTTCAGGTGTTTCTTCTGACCGATTGGCCATAGTATCTTGAACAATAATTTTTTTTAAGGAGAGTCGCCGTACCAGACAGACGTATTAACGTTGTTTAAAGCTTGGAAATCTTCGTTGTTCATTTCAACATTGATTTCACAGAATGCAGAAATAGGGGAAGATGTCTGCTGTTGATGACGAAGATGGAGCGATGAATCCAGCTTTGACAAAACAATTAGCAAATATGTTTCGACTTTCATAGATTTCCAACTAACAGCAATCATTTCTACTGTCGAAAGGAGATTTATCATTTTTCTAAATTTAACACTGTTCTTTGAGTCAAAGTAACTGTGATGAAGGCTTACTCTTCCCCACATGTTATAATTATTTTCCATTCCACTCCGGATTTTTTTGGAAAAGAAATGAGAGTAAGAATTAGATTCCCTGTATAGTTTTTTTTAGATCCCGTTCCCGGCTTCCTAGCTACGAAAATTTTGTAATTAGAGATTGAATTTCTCAGGTTTTTTCCCTTCTTGGAATTCTGGGGGGGGTTTGAGCGTTATCTAGTTTAGGGGACAGCGACCCCTCTTGTTTCTCCCTGTCACATCTCTACGTGGCCCTTAATGATTGGACAATCGGTGACCTCCAAGGTCAAACCCATCCCGCCATAAGCTTCAACCGCTACCCTTCTTAATTACCGGAAGATGTTGGCGTGATTTGGTCCTCTTCTTCCTGTGGTTTTTGAACATTCCGTAAAGGGATAAAGAGATAACCCCAGTTGTCTTTCTCCATGTGCTAGATGTTATTTATTGCCGCTAATTTTCCCCTCGCATTGGGGTGACCTTCGTTTTTGGCGACCACGGAAAGGGAACCGAGGGTCTGGGTTATTGCTACCCCCCCCCCCCCCATTTTTAGTTTGAGAGATGCTACTGCTTAGCTTCGCTTCACCCCAAAAAACTATGATCTTCTAGTCTTTCAACGTCAAATGAACGTGTCTTCATCCGTGATCGAGATGAGAATTGAGAGTGCAAAAATGTTACAGCCTTCTATTTGACATTGCACTTTAATGGTGTCGATAATTGACGGTACTGTTTATCATCACGTGCATAGTTAGTCCAACTTTGCTGTTCTGCGAGCCACGGAGATTCGTAATAAGATATTGATACGACAGTTTTAAAAAAAAGTAACAAAAATGTCCCAATTTTTCCCGAAATTCAAAAAAAAAAAAAAAAAAAATTATCAAAACCAAATTGAAATTTCTAAAAAAAACTCGACGAGCTGCAAAATTTTACGTTGAGGGTACTCTTTAAAAAAAACTCAAGGCTGAAGACTGAAAATTTGTATGTGTTTTGCTCACTCGCGGAAGAAATTTCGCTTTTTCAATTTTGACACTTAATAAACCCTAAACTAATAGCCGCACCGGAAAAAAATATTTTCAACTGTCTAGGGAATACGATGAAGAACAAACCTTGTTAATTTAGTTTTTTTCTGATCAGTACCTTCGCGGGAAACCGTCTAAGAATCGAGCTAAACAACACAGTTTTTAATCCTGCGGCGGTAACTTTATTTAATATTGTGTTGTGTTGCTCTAGTGTATATATATATATATATATATATATGTATGTGTGTGTTCTGGTTCGGGTTGTCTAGGGTGTTGATGGTATGAAGACAAGAACAAGTCAGGTTCTAACAATAACTATATATTCTCAGGTTTAGCATACAACTTTTGGGCTCTTAAGCCTAACTAAAAGACACATTAAAACGGAAACATCGATGATAGCTTCGCTGTTGGCGACTTCGCTCTTCACTACTCTGCTCTCTTATACACCTGCGCTCCGTGGCGCTGGCGTCGCTACGAGTGTCGCCACTGTGCAGGTGGTTTGGCGGATGGGGTTTTGAGTATACAACACTCGTCCATCCTGACTGGTCGGTCCGCCGACCTTTGCTGTGAATTGAGGATCTGAAAAATAATCAAAAGAAAGAGACAGGAAAAGGGAAAACAAATACTTACAAAATCTATCTTGCAGACACAAAACGCTTTCTGAAATTGTTCATTCAGGAAATCTTCACATGAAATGAGAGAAAGAGGGGGAAAAAAACTAAGTCTTCTCCCAAGGTTTCATAAAATCTGCACTGGTTGAAGTAACAAGTGGACCTTCATGGATTCCCACTTTTTAAACATCATACCTGTCATTAGGTCTAACTTTCACCACTTGGTATGGTCCGAAGAACCGTGGTCGAAGCTTTAGTCCGACTCCAAATTGGGTTCGCTTGATAGCAACTTTGTCGCCTACACCATATGTTTGTGCTGGTTTTCGTCGCTTGTCGTATTGTTGTTTACTTTGTTGCTGCACTTTCAAAATGTTAGCCTTAGCTTCCTCACGTAGTTGTTGGACATTTTGTAGCGATATCTGTATGTATTCATCTTGAAGTGCCTCCTTAATTTTAACGTCATCCTTGTTTTTCATTTTAATTCCCGTCAAAAGTTCAAATGGGGTGTATTTGGTTGATGTTGATATCGTACTGTTGATGACTCGTTGCACTGCGGATGTGTACTTGAACCATTTGGTGGGGTCTTCAATTGAAAGTTTCGTTAAAACTGAGATTATTTTCGCATGAAGCTTTTCCACCTGTCCATTACCTCTACATACACCTGTTGTTATTTGAATGTGTGTGATATTTTCTTCTTGGCAATATTTTTGAAAATCTGCTGATGTAAAAGCTGAACCTTTATCAGAAATAATTCTCGATGGGTTCCCAAATGTGTCTTGCTGTTGTCTTAATTTTTCTAACGCGTCATGTGATGAAGTAGATTTTACCGGATATATCCAAAGAAATTTGGTAAAGGCATCAACGACAGTGAATATGTATTTGTAGTTTTTATGTGTTGATGGCAGTGGTCCTAGAAAATCAATGTGATAAGTGTCAAATGGTACATCTCCCTTTGGGATAGGATGTAGTAACCCTTCTTGTTTGCCTGATTTTTTAGATGATAGTATGCATTGCACACAATTGGAAATGACAGTCTCAACCACTTTCCTTATGTTGGGAAAAAAGAATTGTTGTTTCACCAAATTTTCAGTTTTGTTTATACCAAAATGGCCTTTCGAGTGTTCAAGCTGAACAATGTGTTTCTGCATGTCTTGTGGAACTACTAAAAATTCTTGGTCATTGACCATTTTATACAGCACGTCATATTTTAATGTGTACTCTGAAGTTGAAGACTGTTTAAGCAGTTGTTTGATACTTTGTGTAAACTCGTCTTTTGTTTGTACATCTTTGATTTTTTGTGTTAGCTCATCATGCTGTATTACCAAAACTGGGTAACGACTTAGGGCATCGACGTGACGCATTTGTTTAGCTGTCCTATGGAGTATTTCGTAGTCAAAATCTGCTAAGAAAAGGACCCATCTCGCTATTTTCGGTGGGATATCCTTTTTAGACATTGTTTTTTGAAACGCCTGACAATCAGTAAAAATTTGAAATTTTGTTCCTACTAAATAATGTCGGAACTTTTTAAGGGCTTCGACTATCGCTAACACTTCTAATTCGTAACTTGAATTTTTTTCCTCTTGAGGGGAAGTTTTACGACTCATATAGTGTATTGGACGAAAATTTTTATCTGAATCCATTTGTAAAAGTATAGCCCCAAAGCCTTTCGAGCTTGCATCGCAATGCAGTTGTAATGGTGCTCCTTGTTCGTAAAGTTTAAGTATGGGCTCTGATGACAGGGCTTGCTTCAAAGCAAGGAAAGCCCGTTTCTGCTCGTGATCAAAGTGAAATGGCACTTTGTCCCGTAAAAGGTCACTAAGAGGTCTGGCTATTATTGCAAAATCTTTGATGAATTTTCGAAAATATGAACTTAGCCCTAAAAAGGATTGGACATGTTTAATTGTTTTAAGCTCAGGAAAATTCAGTACCGCTTTTGTTTTGGCTTCAGAGGGACGTATTGTACCGTTTTCTAGTATGTGTCCTAGAAAAGTTATTTTCCGTTGCAGGAAATTGCATTTTTTAAAATTAAATTCAAGTCCGTAGTCCGAAGCGACTTTGAAAACTTTTTTAAGTTTTGTAACCCCTTCAATTTCGTTTTTGGAAGGAATGATGATATCATCCATGTAAATACTTACTGTTCCATCAGCTAGAAGTTCCTTAAAAATAGACTGAATAAACTTTTGGAATACAGATGGAGAATTACATAATCCAAACGGAACTCTTTTAAACTCATATTGACCGTTATGCATTACAAAACTGGTATATTTAGAACTTTCGGGGCTGATTGGAATGTGGAAATATCCATTCTTAAGATCTAAATTACTATATACTAAGGCTCCTTGTAATTTGTCAAAAATGTCCTCTATAAGGGGTAGTGGAAATCTTTCTTTTATGGTTTTAGTGTTAATCTTAAGATAATCAACACAAATTCTCGTTGAATTATCCGCTTTTTTAACTAACACTATTGGCGATGAATAATCTGAATTGCTCTCTGTAATTATTCCATCGTGTAACCATTTCGATATTTGTCTGTTAACTTCCTGCTTTTCAATTTCCGCTAACCGGCGTGGTCGCTGCGCAGTAAGAATATCATCCGAAAGAATTATTTTCATTTCTAAATTGGTTTGTTTGGATTTATTTGGTGTATATGAATTTATCAAACTTTGGAGCTCATTCCTCAAATTCAAATCGCGGATGTGCAAAGTATCGACTTCCTGTAAAGACGCATCTAGTTCGATGTTGAATAAAAACAAATCATCACAGGCGTCAAGGGGTGTGTTTAGTCTACTGTTTTGTTGTTCTTTCGGCTGCGATTTATCGTTTTGCTTTTTTATACATTCGTTGTCAGCTGTGCTTTTGTGGTTTCGGTGGGGTTCTTTTTTTAGATTGTCGAATATGTTCGGGGGAATAATGAAGTCCTCACATAAATTTTTGCAAACCGCTACGGGAATTGTTATAGTGTTTGTAGGGTTGTTGGGTAATGCTAAAGAAAGATTTGTTATTTTTGCGTCTTGATAATTACCGAACGCTCCTCGTAACGTAATGGAACTTTCGTATTTCGTTTCTGGGGAGAGGTGTGATTCTTTCATATAGCATATTACGGTTCCATTATCGATGAGGGTATTAAATTTTTCTCCGTTAACCAAAATGCTTTCGTATTGTAATGTATTGACGCATTCCTTTCGTTTCTGTGGTTTGTGGCTTCCGATTTCATTTACTGGGTTGTTGTGATTAAATCTCGTATTATCTGGTCTAGGTGAGTTTCGGTTGTAAAATCCTCGCGTAGGGTTGTTTTGTCTTCGAAACTGTTCGTGTGGTGTTTGTCTATAATGGTTTTCGAAAGTCGGTTGGCGTGTGTGTGTGTCACTGAGTGATTTGCGCTTTGAAGCGAAGTAAATGTCACATTATTTTGCGAGTTCTGGTGGTCTAAACCAATTTACGCCAGAGCGAATTGAAATATGTGATTGTGTATCCCTTTCTAAAGTACTATAAAGTTTGTCCGAAACAATTAGTTCATATACAGATTTAAAGTCATTGACATCTCGAAGTCTGCAATAATATTCGAATGCTCTAGTTAATCTTGCTGCAAATTGAGTATGTGTTTCATTAGGAAATCTTTGACATCTACGGAAATTAGCGAGACATTCTTGTGGCGTTGGTTGGAATTCTTTTAGTACGGTAGCTTTGACCTGTTCGTAGTTTTTCAGTTCATTTTCTGGAACGTATAGGAGGATATTGGCAGCTTTTTCTTGAAGAATGTTAATTAATATTTCGGATTTATATTCTTGTGGCACGTTTTTTGTTTCAAAGGCACGTTCGAGCGAATGGAAAAATAGATTGTAATTTTCTGCCTTAGTTGGGACTGGCATACTTAGCGTTTTAACACTTTTTATATAACTTTCTATGTTCGGCGGTGATGTGTCGTTCATTCTAATATTGTTTCCGATAGGAGATTGGTTTGCTCCTGCATTATTTCTTATAGTAGCTAATTCGAGTTCTCGTTCAATTTGTGCTAACTTAAGTTTCTCGATTTCTCGGTTTTCGAGTATTTGTGTTAACTTAAGTTTCTCGATTTCTGCTAACTTAAGTTTCTCGGTTTCTGCTAACTTAAGTTTCTCGGTTTCTGCTTCTTTAGCCTTTCTTTCTTCGACGATTGAACTCATTAAATCTTTTATAAATTCTGGGTCTTGTTTGAACGTATCATTTTTTTCAATAATTTCTTTTAGTTTGATTATAGTGGCACCTTCCGGTACAATTTCATCAATTTCTTGAACAACCTTTATGAGGTCTTCTTTCTTCGTATTTTTATACATGCTTAAAATAAAGGTTTGGTCCTACCTTAGATTCTTGTTTGGCTTCTGTTTTGGCACCGTCGTCGATTTGACCGTTGCACTGGTCACTTTCGTTGTGGCGGGGAGATTGGCCGTTTGCTTCCGTTTTGGCACGTCGGTGAGTTGCACTGGACACTTTCGTTGAGGCGGGGAGTTTGACGTATTGCTTCCGTTTTGGCACGTCGGTGAGCTGCACTGGACACTTCCGTTGGGGCGGGGAGTTTGGCGTATTGCTTCCGTTTTGCACGTCGGTGAGCTGCACTGGACACTTTCGTTGAGGCGGGGAGATTGGCGTATTACTTCCGTTTTGCACTTCGGCGAGCTGCACTGGATACGTTAGTTGAGGCGGGGGAATCGGCCTATTGCTTTGGTTTGGCTGTAGAATTTCGTTTCGTTGCTGTTAGTCCAAGAGCTGTTCGTCAAAGTTCAGAACCGGTTGAGCCCCCGTGTTCTGGTTCGGGTTGTCTAGGGTGTTGATGTATGAAGACAAGAACAAGTCAGGTTCTAACAATAACTATATATTCTCAGGTTTAGCATACAACTTTAGGCTCTTAAGCCTAACTAAAAGACACATTAAAACGGAGACATCGATGAGAGCTTCGCTGTTGGCGACTTCGCTCTTCACTACTCTGCTCTCTTATACACCTTCGCTCCGTGGCGCTGGCGTCCCTACGAGTGTCGCCACTGTGCAGGTGGTTTGGCGGATGGGGTTTTGAGTATACAACATACATACATACATACATATATATATATATATATATATATATATATATATATATATATATATATATCAGAAGGTACGAAGTTCCAATCCCACTAGAAGCAAGTGGCCTAAACGTAGATTTCATTTTAAAGTTTCCTTTCTGTTTGTTTCTCACTTCTTCAAACACGTTGGGTTGGTGTGGAAGTTTGGAGAGTGGGGCGCCGGCTTAAGTGTTGCTTCGTCATCTGACCGTGGTTCAAAATTACGAGGTGTTGTCCTGGGATCTTTCCCTTAAGGGACTGATCCCGGACCGTCGTCAATAGCCCGTTGTGTTGCTCTAGTACGACCTTAACTAAAATTACCATTACCATTACCACTCACTTCTTCAAGAATATACTTATGTTAATTTCAAGAACTTTCCAACTCTCGAATGTTCGATTCATTTTCGGAAAAAGGTATAAAAGCAGATGTATCACTCAGTTCAAGTGGATAATAAAGTCTTGAGTTGAGTTCAGTAATTTTTGTCCTTGCTTGCGTTTTGCAAATATACACGAAGAGGTTAGCCTACCTACTATAAATCTACGCTACTGTTTGGTGGAGGCTCCGGGTAAAATAAATACTGTGGAAGAACTTCACAGAAGTCTACGTCTTCAAGTACTCCCTCCTGAGTTTGGCTCTTTACCAAATCCAAGTAGAGGCCAGAGGAAAATGTCTGACCATGAAGACACCGAACAAAAGCTCCCAGTTGCCATCTCCTCTCCATTCACCATCGCACCAGTACCGTTCCTGACCTACCAGCCACCCAGAAGTCCATGCATATTCTCTGGAGACGACCAACCAGATGTTCGCCGGTGGCTCAAGGACTTTCAACGAATCGACAGTTATAGCCGTTGGGACAAACAGATGTGTCTGGCAAACGTCATATTCTACCTCGCCGGAAAAGCCCGACAATGGTTTGATAACAGTGAAGACACTTTTACTGATTGGACTTCGTTCAGGAATTCCCTGAACAACACGTTTTGCCAAACAGATGACATAAAGTGTCAAGCTGAGAGACTGTTTTGGTTACCCGTGCGCAACAAATTGGCGAGACGTCTGAATCATACATCCGAGACGTACTCGCGCTATGCCGAAAAGTGGATTCTTCCATGCCTGATGTCGAGAAAGTAGCCCATCTCATGAAGGGGATTGAAGAGGACTTGAACCAGATCCTGTTGGTTCAGGACTATGAGACCGTCGATGCTTTTGTGAAACGCTGCCGTCAAATAGAAAGTATCCGAAGAAAACGTATCACCCGATCAAGATTCCAAATGTTTCTGCAGTTTCGGCCGAAACAGACATTGGTGACATAAGATCGCTGGTACGTACAATTGTCAGGGAAGAGCTTCAAAAGCTCTTGCCGGAAGTGCAAAACTACACGAACAACGACCCTGTATCACCAACGAACGTCGCATCTCTGGTCCGGTTAGAAGTTACGGAAGCTCTAGCACCACTCACAGGTTCAAGAAGACGCCCCTCCCCGATTTTCAGTTCCAGTTAGGTCACAGCCAAGACGTGAGGCCAGAAACAGCACCGTTCCACAGCGTAAGACAGAACTGTGGAGAGCTGCCATAATAGGTGCCTATATACTCCTATGTTTATGCCTGAATACTCCTATGTTTACTGAGGATGGGCTTGTACTGAAAACTGCCTGTGGTAAATCTGTAGCCCCCACGCTGTGTATTAAAAGTCAACTTGAATGGGATTGTGAAACCGTTTGAATTTCTGGTATTTCCACAGTGTAGCCACCAAATGATACTTGGATGGGACGTTTTCCGTGCCACTGATGCTGGCATAGATTGCGGAAATGAAGAACTTCAACTTGCAGAAATCCTTCTAGACATCCAAGTGTCAAGTAGATCAGATTGCTCTTGCTCCTTCTTTGCCGCAACAGATTACGTAATTAAAGCCAATTCGACAAAGCAAATATGCACTCTTACTCCAGAAATCCCAGAAGCAGATAAAATTATGATTATTGATAATACAATTTTCACGTGTGAAAGAGAGCTGTCTATACCAGCCTCAATCGTTAACGTTGAAATTGGCTGTTGTAAAGTATGGGTAACAAATTTCTCTCGACGAACCCAACTGATACCAAAGGGAATGAACATAGCTTGTTTAACGACTGTAACAAAAGATGCAATTTGTTCTTTGAATGATGAAGATCGAGAAGGTTCTAAGAGAGACAATTCCAGAAGACGATTAAAACGAGGAAAATGTGAAGAACTTTTAGATACTAAGCTGACTACTACTGAAGAAGACGAGTTATTGAATCTGCTGGAAGAATTTAGTGACATTTTCAACTTTAACAGGCAATTGAAGAAATCCAGTGGTAATGCTGTGAAACACAAGATAGACACAGGTGACAGCGTCCCAATCAAGCAGAGACCTTACCGTATATCAGCCACTGAAAGACGTGTGATTGGAGACGAAGTACAACGGATGCTAAAAGAAGACGTGATACAGCCATCAACCAGTCCATGGTCATCTCCAGTCGTACTTGTGAAAGAGAAAAATGGTGAATGGCGCTTTTGTGTCTATTACAGAAGATTGAACAAGGTAGTCAAATTCTCTCGTTCCTTACTTCCTTCGAATGGGTTCGGAGGAACCCATCGTGGCCATTTTGTAGAATGTTGAAGGAGTTATCGAAATAAAACAAGAACGGAGCAATTAAGTTACAATTAAAGTTTATTTACAAGTTAGTTATAAATGTTACATAAAAGTTTCAAGTTAACTGGATTGCTTAGACTTAAAATATTAATTTACAGAACTATTGTTTCCGAGCAAAACGCCTACGCAAAGCCTCCCCCTATTCTGTCCACTCTCGCTTCCTTCTTCCAAAAACACCCCGTTGGGTTCTTCGCGACACCCCTCCAAGGGGTCGTACACAAGTTGCCAGCTAACAATGTCTCAAGGGTGCTCGGGACCGGACTGTACAAAGGTCACTAAAAAAGATGTCTATCCACTACCACGCATCGACGACGCTTTGGATTGCTTAGCTGGTGCAAAAAGTTTCTCTATGATTAATTTAAAGTCCGGTTACTGGCAAATAGAGGTTGATGATAAAGATAGAGAAAAGACAGCATTTGTAACGTCAGATGGTTTTTATGAATTTAAAGTCATGACATTCGAATTATGCAACGCCCCCGCTACATTTGAACGGATGATGGACACGGTATTACGAGGCCTGAAGTGGAATATCTGTTTGCTATCTAGATGACATCATTGTGTATGCACCGAATTTCCAAGAACATCAAATACGCTTGAGGAAAGTTTTGAAATGTATCCAAGAGGGGTAGGACTGACGCTAAATTCTACCAAATGCTAATTTAGGAGAAAGAAACTGGATATACTGGGACACCTTGTTGATCAACATGGAATCTATCCCGATCCACAAAAGATAGCCGCTGTAAAGAATTTTCCTGTTCCAGAAAATATCGCAGATGTTCGAAGTTTTCTGGGCCTGTGCTCGTATTACCGACGATTTTTCAAAAAATTCGCCGATATTGCAAAACCCTTGCATGATTTATTGAAGAAAGATGTGAAGTTTTCTTGGAGTACTTCACAGAAGGAATATTTTTCAACTCTCAAAAAATTACTAACAAGTGAACCTGTTTTGGGGCATTTCCTTCCAAATGCAAAAACGAAGATACATTCAGACGCTAGTGGTTATGGCATCGGTGCAGTACTAATACAGATCCAAGATGATAAGGAAAGAACAATAACCTACGCATCCAGGTCCCTGACAGTAGCTGAAAAGAATTATTCTACAACCGAAAAGGAGTGCTTTGCTGTCGTCTGGTCGATCAGTAAATTCAGACCGTATCTCTTCGAAAACCCTTTACCGTAGTAACTGATCACCGCTCTTTGTGCTGGCTAGTCAATGTTAAGGACCCATCTGGAAGACTTGCACGATGGGCTTTACGATTGCAGAAGTACGACATCACCAAGTCTACAAGAGCGGTCACAAACATTCCGATGCCGATTCGCTGTCGAGAAAGCTTCTTCTCGAAACAGTAAACGAAAACAGTGATGAAATCCCTTTCCTTTCAGCCATCACAGATTACAGAAAAGAGCAGCTAAAAGATAAGCAGCTGAAGCCCATAATTAAAATTCTTAAAAGAGGTGACTGATACCGAAGTTATTAACTGAGAAACGGTGCGGTTTACAAAATAAACTATGATCCTATGTGACAGCAATGGCTCTTGGTCGTACAGAAACAAATCCACATAGATGTCTTAAAGAGTCTTCATGATGCCCCAACCGCCGGTCACCTCGGATTCGCCAAAACCTACGACCGAATAAGGAGGAAATACTATTGACCAGAACTATATGGGAGCACACACCGATATGTGTCACATTGTCGAGAATGTCAAAGATGGAAATCTCCACCTCAATTGCCACCGGGGCAACTTCATCCGATAAAACCCCCTGACATACCATTTGCCAAAATTGGGATAGATCTACTTCGACGCTTTCCAGTTACCCGAAACGGAAACCTCTGGATCATTGTTTGTACAGATTACTTTACGAGGTTAACAGCCACAAAAGCATTACCAACTGCTGAGGCCACGGAAATCGCTAAATTTATAGTCGAAGATATCATACTGAATCACGGTGCTCCTAGAGAAATGACAAGTGATCGAGGACGTTCCTTCTTATCCGATATTGTGAAAGACATCAGTCAATTGTGCCAGACGTTTCATCTTCTGACAACATCCTACCATCCACAAACCAATGGCTTGACAGAAATATTTAACATTGGCAAACATGCTGTCCATGTACGTAGACGTCGAAGAGAGACATCGACCAGTCAACTACTACATCAGAGATTTAGTCTGGGTCTTTACTCCAGTACAAAAGGTTGGACTGTCCGAAAAGCTCCGGACCGTATCAAAAACACGACGACTATCTGACGTAACATACGAAGTAGAAAGTATGGAAGAGAATAGCAGACGGCGGATCTCCAAAGATGTCGTCCACGTCCTTAGGTTAAAATCCTATCTTGATCCAAAGAAACAACTAGATGACGGAAGAGGGCACAACATTTCCAGGTGACCTGTTACGAGGAGCCAGATCAGGCTGCAGCGGGACGCTGCTTCGTCTTAAGGAGAGGGAAATGTAGCGAAACTTATTCACTTCATCTGAATATCGTGGTTCAGTCGGTATTGCACATTACTGCGAATCGGAAGGTACGGAGTTCCAATCCCAGTAGAGGCAGTGGCCTAAAAGTAGATTTCTTTTAAAGTTTCCTATCTGTTTGTTTCTCACTTCTTCAAGAATATATTTATGTTAATTTCTAGAACTTTCCAACTCTTGAATGTTCGATTCATTTTCGGAAAAGGTATAAAAGCAGATGTATCACTCAGTTCAAGTGGATAATAAAGTCTTGAGTTGAGATCAGTAATCTTTGTTCTCGCTTGCCTTTTGAAAATATACACGAAGAGGTTAGCCTACCTACTGTAAATCTACGCAACAATATGAATATTAACATCATTAATAATTTGAAGAAAAATTAAATATTATTACTATCGGAAATATAAAAATCCTCTGCAATATCGGGATCATCGTCTTCTGGTGCACTTTCTTCAGAATATTCATCATTATCAATTTCCTGTGAAATGTCTGATCATGTTCTGCTTCAGATCCATCTGATCAGATGAAGTAAGTTTTTAGTTTAAAATAATTGTGGTAAATTATAAAATAATCGTGGTCTGTTATACCTTCAGTATTCTCATCATTAGTGATAATTTAGAGATGATAATATGAGCGATGGATGACGTCCTTAAAACGTTGTCTATACAAACCAGATTACGTTGGTTTCCTAGATAGAATTGAGATGAGCGGAATCTCAAGTAGAGCTGAAAAACAGATGGGGAAACGTTTATTCTTGTGTAACAGTGAACATTTTTGAATAAAAATGAGTTAAACGGTGTTTGGACAAGCAAAAAAGGAGAGAATTTTCATTGATTTTGTATGAAATCATGAAGTTTTATATAATGTGAGAAGTAGACTCTAGAAAAGTTTAATGAATATACTATGTGGGCGAAAAGTCCAGGACATATTTCGAAACTTAATATAAAATCAACCAATTGTCATACGAAAGTGCGGTTTTCCACAGAATTAAATTTACATAACGGCATCAAATTTTTTTATTTTGGCATGAAAAATTATTTAAAAAAAATTAAAAACGTAATTTAACGTATGGATGGCACTGTACCGAAATACAATATAAAAATTGTGCACAAATAATTACAATACTTTTTAGAATTTATTAGAGCATCTTTGTCTCTACATACTAACATATTGAAATGTGGGTACCCTTTCTGGCTCGAGCCGCATTTAACCAATACTCAGTTTTCAATGCACGTATTTGCGGATTAGTGTTGATTAATAGCGGAATTCGGTGTCTTCAAGTCTTCAAACAGAATATGAACTATATTTTTCGGGGAAAAAAATTTGATGCCATGTAAAGGTATAAAGTAAACCGCACACTAATGTGACAGTTGGTTGATTTTATAATAAATTTTAAAATGTGTCATGGATTTTTCACACATTAAGAATTTTTATAAAACATTACATCGTGTTTGTGACTCAGTGTACTTACCTCACAAGCATGCATAACTTTTCTCCTGGGCATATTTTTTTTTTGTGTCTATTATATGGTTTCGAAGTTAAGTCATCTCATGTGATTCAGTACATAATCAAACAATACTGGTGTTAAACGAAAGTATTGACTGAATATTTCATAATTGCAGTGCTGATGGCGTCGCACTAAAATTTGAAAAGCAACTCTAGCACGATTTTAAACATATCACTCTCCTCCAAACGATAATTTTCGTCTTCCAAGTATATTAATAATGCTATGTCTAGATCGTCCATTCTCCACCGTAGTCTGTCCGTATAAGTTGACAACTCTGGTCATCGTTAAAACGATCGCCTTGTTACGCCTTCCGCATCATGACGTTTACCGATCGCTAGATATCATCACCACATTCTTAGGAAACCGTAGCTTAACTGAACAATGTAAGTTGTTCGTAGAAACTGCTGATACAGCTATGATTGACACGGTGCCAGTGTCGATGTTTCAAAGTTTTTATCTCAGGATGTCATTTTCATTATTGATGTGTCATATTTTGTCATAAATGTTGCTACACGTGTGTGTGTTTCATTTATATTATTTAGAGTCTTGTATCCGTACACTCGACGTATGAATTCTTCGATCATTTCGAAGAGCTAATTTATATTGCAATATGTTTCCCCGAGCTCTAAACATGCTTTAGTATAGTTTTTAGAATTCCTTAAAATAATGAATGGCTTTTGCTTCACTTTTTTGAAGAAAGCGGGATTAAAATCACACCCCGTCAAAGCATGAAAGGCTGGTAATTCTGTGTACACAATTCTGTACCGAAGTTTCCGTACAATTTATAAACACCAAAAAACCTTTGATTATTTCCAGTGCCAATGAATATAGATGTATTCAGATTTTGATGAATGAAGTTCATGTTTCCCAACACTATAATCGGATGATACGATCAGGAGCGTATTGGAGCATCTGATCATCTTAAGGAAAATAATTGAAATCGACACTGTACACATGAAAAATAATCTTCATAGGATGGACCCGACAGATTTTCTTGATTTGATACAACGCCATGATTAATCCCCTCATATTTGAAACAGTCCACATAATTTATATAGAAAAAATAAATGTAACAAAATAAAACAAAACAAAAAAACTCGTTAAAATTTTGAGTTATCCGGATGTTTGCTAATGATTTTCCAATAAAATCAATTTTACACCACATGAAACTCGAGTATGTTATCGTATGACCATCAGGTGAATGATTGAAGATACCGCCCGGCGCTCGAATATAATTTAGCGCGCAACCACTTCATAGCCTCAGCTGAAGGTCTTTCCACCACTACCGAGACATCTGAATATTATTTTCTTTATTAGTACCTAAATGACTATCTCGTGTCAAATTTTCAGCCGGTGTAAAATATTTTGAAAAAACACTTTGAAAACATGAAGAATATAAATCACTACTCCACTTTCACTTTCCAACATTTAATTACCTGAGACGGAGCAATTCTATCAATTCTAAGACTTCTCTGATAGAGTCACAAAGTGCAGAGTTTTCCTTTCATCAAGATACTCCTTCGGAAGATCTTCTGTCTGAACTGGGACGCCTCCTTAACCCAATTACACCATCTAGGAACTATATCACAAAGTCATCAAGAAACGTATGCAACTGAATTCTACAAGAACTTTGAAGCAGACTTGCTTGTGAAGAACCCACACCGCAAGAGAAGTCCCCACAGATTTTGGAATCGTATGAGACAAAGAAAACAAAACTTAATATAAAGCAGAAACCCTCCACAATCCTCCTATACCCAAAATCGAAAATAGAAGATTCTCAAGGCACTATAGAAAACATTGTGAAATAGCATATTAAGTCTTCAAAAGAAAAAATAAAAGTAAAAAGGACAAGATCTTTACAAAATAATATAACTGCTGTAGTTTGTAACGGAGAAGAAGATGTCGAAAAACTGCTGGAATTTATAAACAGTAGTTGTGTGTCTTAAAGAATTTAATTCAATCCAGAAAACCTACCGTTAGAACACCAAGACTAAAAATATTTGGATTGCCGAAAGAAATAGAAGATGAAGAGATGATCGATTCTATTTGTACAGAAACGGGAGCATTACCAGAAGAAGTACAAATTAAATTCAAACTAATGAAGATAAAATTCCCTGCTTAGTGGCGATACCAGCCCCACAATCTAAGCACCTAAAATCAAGAAAAAAGATCAGCATTGGATGGTCAACATACAAGGTTAAAGAGCATTTTAATGTAAAGAGGTGCCTTAGATGTCAAATGTATGGCCACACTCAAAACAATTGCCATACCCTAAAAATATGTTGTCCTCATTTTTCTGGTCCACATAAAACAGTTGAATGGAAAAGTAAATATCTCAAATGCATCAACTGTTGGGAGCAAGTGGAAAAATATGGAGTCACAATATAAACATGGCTCACTCTGCAGC
Source organism: Metellina segmentata (assembly GCA_947359465.1). Classification (NCBI taxonomy): domain Eukaryota; kingdom Metazoa; phylum Arthropoda; class Arachnida; order Araneae; family Tetragnathidae; genus Metellina; species Metellina segmentata. Next base: position 68,162,925 of record OX375878.1, read on the forward strand.
AGATGTTATTTGACAGTGCTATAAAGAAGAATTCAAAATATTCAAAAACACAATAGTATATTAAAATGTCACACCACACTTGAACTCAATTCAACAACGCAAATAAGTCCCACATTGCAATTCGTTCAAATAAACCTAAGAAAGTCAGGAGCTCCAACAAGCCCAACTCTCGATTATGGTAGAAAAATACACACACACACACAAACCAGATATGATTCTGGTACAAGAACCATATGTGAAATAAAATAAAATGATAGGAATACCTAGTTCATGGATACACTGGATCTTGAAGAATAAAAAAGCGGAAATTTTAATAACGAATAGAAATCTGTATCCAGTCATTATTGCGATTACTGATAACATAGTGGTGGTTAAAGTTAAAAATATTTACGGGGCTCTAATGGTCTTCTCAGCCTACTCATCACCTCAAGAGGACCTTAATGTAACCCTTCAAGAATTCAGCGAAAATGTTAGGAAAGGCCGAAATGAATACTTCTTAATTGGCAGTGATTTAAATGCTCATAGCATCAACTGGGGGTACGACCATCAAAACTCCAGAGGGTCGGAACTACTGGACATCATACATATGAACATAAATTACAGGTCCTCAATAATCCCAAATCACCTCCAACCTTTAACGACAACATGAGTGTAGGCTGGCCGGACATTACTTTGGTGCCTCACCCAGAGCTAGCGAATCAGTGCCGCTGGGATGTAAGGGATGAGGAAACACTGAGTGACCAGATGTATGTCAGAACAGTTATCTCATCGATAAGAAAATCATCGACGTACACCAGGTACAAAACAGCCTTTGGAGGACATAACAAATTCGCACTCAGCTTCGAAAAGGATGCAGCTTGAATATATAGACATTGCAGAGTGTTCAAAGCCTGAAACATTGAACAACATAACAGAGGACTTGCAAAACTCTCTTATGACAGTCTGAAATAAGGCATTTAGGGAAAAGAAACTTTCGTACAATAATACCAAACCTGTTTGGTGAAACCAGGAATTACAAATTAGAAAGAGGGAAGTAAATGCTCTTAGAAGCAAGAAGAAAAAGCTAGAGCTAGAGAAATTTATGCATAGAAAAGAGCTCAACTCATAAAAGATGTAAATAAAGCCAAAAAAGAAGCTTGGCGGATATTCTGTACAGATGCTAGTACTCCTTTCGGTAAACAGTACAAGGCAGTTTTTCGGAAAGGAATAATACCAGACGAAATTTTCAAAATAACGGGTGAAGGAAACGCTGGTTCTGTCAAAGAATTCGCTGGTAAAATTCTGGAATCACTTTACCCGTGTAACAACTGTAACAGTCTAATGGTTGAAGAATTTACTTATACGCCAAGGGACTTAGACTTCTCCAAAGATGAGGTCAATAAAACAGTAACTTATCTTCCGAAAGGCAAAGCACCTGGATATGATGGTATAGATAATCTGATGTTACAAATAAACAATAAAAAATTTCCAGAACTTTTATATGCTTTCTTCAATAAATGTCTACATCTTGCAACTATTCCTAAGTCCCTAAAAATCGGAATTATTATTCTGTTCCTCAAGTCAAGAAGAAAACACGACGGAATATAATCATAACGACCAATTACCCTTCTACCAACTCTTGGAAAAGCTTTGGAGAGATTGTTTGTGCAAATCATCAAGTTGAAAACAATGATAAAAGAAAGACATGCACTCCAATTTGGTTTCAAGGAGGGCTCATCTGTTGACAGTGCCCTAAAAACCTTACTAAACAAATTAATGAAGATAAAAAGAAAAAAACTGCTCGTTGCTGTAGTGTCGGTTGATATTGAAGGTGCATTCGAAAATCTTAACTACAATGTCATCAAAAACAGTCTATCGAAATCTAAATGCCCTTCCAATATTAAAAATATCTCTACTATTATAAAAGGAAGTGTTTGTTTGTCTGTTCGTCTGTCTGTTTCTTGCCGCAAAATCCTGACGATTCTATGATACTTACAGCAATGAGATTTGGCACACAGGTAGTCCAAAGTTTTTGCAATTTTTGGATCGCGGCGAATTTTAAAATTCAATCTAGAACATTTTAAAATGAATTTAATAGTTTTATTCTCCAGAGGGTTCTTCACAACGCGTTTCTTTCGGAAGAAGAAACACCCGAATCCAGACTTTTCTACCCATGTGACCTTGACGTCAGCCTTTGGAACCATGCCAATTTTTTTTCATCGCGGAGAACTCGGATAAAATTACTTTTTCGTTTCCGCTTTGATTTTGCGCGGATGAATGATTTTCTAGCCAGACCATAAATCTTTTAACTGGGTCAGTTAGTTCTTTTTTCTATCTCCTAGACAGTTAAAGATAGAGTAAAAATTTATGAACAGATTTGAAATCTGTTGAAAATTTCACTTTAGATTAATACCTAAAAATATGATTTTCTTTAAATTAATAATTTTTAAATTGAATATATCTTCAACGGATTTGAAACTTGCGAAAAATTTTACACCAGATTAATACCTTACACCACGGGCACGGGAAACGCCGGGCTAGCCATGCAGTGGCTAGTAATTACTATATGTAACCAGACGTAAAATCTTGCGGCCGTACTTCAACAGAGCCTACTTCATTTTCTGCGTGTTTCATGGAAATTGAGATGATATTTCCATTTTGTTTCAATGAAGAACCATGGATATAAAAGGATAACTCACGTGAAAGTAGACATTGGATTTATCAATATTGGAAAAGAGATTTTCAAATATTTCTCCTTTTTAGACTCAGTTGGTTGGATCTAATTAGCTGAATGTTTTCGAGCTTTGTGTATCTCTCCGTCCTTTGTTTACTAAAACTATGGGCTCCGCCACCTGCTCGCTTACGATCGCCAACTCCCGGGGATTTCTTTCTTGCTGAAGTCCTCGACGATAGAAAAGTCATGCTGATGACAAGGAGAGTCTGGCAATAAAAAAAAGAGGAAAAGGCTGTCCACAGGGTTCGTGCAGCGGACCAGTGCTGTGGAATATCGTGGCTGATGAAGCATTGGACCTATCATGGCCTGAAGGACTCCACACGCAAGCATTTGCTTACGACTTTGCCTTTGTAATCGCGGCAAAATCAGAGCGCAAATTTGGTGAGCTAGCCACAAATGCATTAGATTTGTTAAAAACCTGGACAGATCAGCGAGGTCTGAACGTGTCCGAGGAGAAAACTAAATACATCCTTCTTAGTAATCTCTTGAGAGGACCTTCTATTTACTAGAATAAAAGAAGAATAAAACGAACTAGTACATTAAAGTACCTAGGACTTATACTAGACGAGAAGCTAAATTGGGAGGCTCATGTGCCAATTATAGAATAAAAAGCTATGTTCCAATTTCAAGTGCTACAAAGAATAACCGGAGCAAGATAGGGAATAGGGCATAAATTTCGAAAGCTGCTGTACAAAACAGTGACTGAAAGAATGTTGAGTCATGGTGTAGTGGTCTGGTACCACAATCCATCTCAACGTACTATAAGAAAGTTAAATGGGATACAAAGAAAATTTCTGATCTCAATAACAGGAAGTTTCAGAACAGCACCCATTATGGCCCTTCAAACAATTGCGGGAATTGCATCACTACATCTTTCACCTTAAAAAGAAGTGGTGCGCGTCAAAATGTGAATAAGAATAAGTACAAAGCTTGGAGATGCAAATTATGACAAAGATGACTACGAAGAAAGAGCGATAGGTTGGTCTATATATCCAGATAAAACCCTTTCGAATGACAGAATAAATCCAGCAGTGGGAGTTCTTCATTCCGGCATAAGCTACTTCACCGATGGCTCCAAAATGGAAAAAAGAGTGGGAAGTGCATTCTGCTCTATTCATGAAGGGCGCATAACTTAACAATGATCCACGAGAATGCAGGACAATAATTTCGTTTTCCAGGTGGAACTTTATAGAATTATTTCAGCCATAAAAGCAGCAAAAGCAAGAGCAGACAAAAATGTCAAGATTTGGTCAGACAGTTGAACTGGTCTCCTGGTACTTAAAAACCCCAAGACGCCTAGTCCACTGGCACGAGAAATACAACTCTTATTATGCAACAACAAGGAAATTTGCTTAGGATGGATTAATGCCCATGCTGGTCACGACGGAAACGAAGAAGCAGATAGATTAGCAAAAGAGGCAACAACAATGGAATGCATAGATGAAGGGGTGAAATGACCCAAGAGCCATTACAGAAAGGAAACCACTAGCTGGCAGGGCCGCCCATAAGGGGGGACAAACCCGACAAATGTCGGGGGGCCCGGACGTTTAAGGGGCCCGCGGCCCCAAGGTTTGTTCAAGAAATTATCTGCCTCATTTTAGGGTTATTTTCCGAATTTGAGAAAAAATATCGAACAGAAAATATTATTTTCAAGTCCTTAAAACGGCCCCGTCAAGGTGGTCTCACATTTTTACCAGTCTCTGGTCTACGACAACGATTATTTGGTTTACATGCCACAAGGAGTAATGAAATAGTAAGCACGTTCTTCAACTTCATAAACCAGCTTTACAATTTCTTTAGTGCGAGCCCACGGTGATGGGAACTACTTCTAAAACACACTGATGGGAGGTCTCTACACGGTCTTTGTGAGACAAGATGGAGTGCAAGAATTGAGGCAGTGAAACCTATATTTGAAAAACTACCTGACGTTTTAAAGGCCCTTCAAGATATAAAAAATCAGTAGTTTATCGTAAGAGGAAACGGCGGAAGAATAAATGGATTCCTCAATTATTTTTTTTAATTTGAAACTTTAATTCAGTTAAATACACTCTGTAACAAAAAAAATCGACGCACCAAGAAGGAATCATCCGATTGCTTTGAAATTTCGTATGCAAAAATGTTTTGACCAAATATGCAAATGATTAAAATTTGGTGTCCAATGAATGAATAGTACGATCTCCAGCGCATCGAAACTGTGCATCCAGCAGATGTATATAAGGAGTTGTTCTTGAACTGTTGTTAAAAATTTATGCTGCATTGCGATTTAGGATACCTTTTAACGGCTGAAAAAATGCCTCGCCGCAGGATTCGAGCTCATTACGAGCAACTTTCAGAGTTTGAAAGAGGTCGTATCATTGTATTGAAAGAGGCAGGTTGGGCAAATCGGTGAATCGCTCGTCATGTGAGTCGAAGCGATGAGGCGATTAGAAGATGCTGGCAAGAGTGGGTGGACTATGGCAGATTTCAGCGTCATAATGGTAGCGGTCGGTCGACGTAGGGCCACAACAGATCGCGAGGACAGAGTGATTATCAGATCAGCTGTCACAGAACCTGATTCATCGCTATCAACCATCAGTCGTGCGACCAACACACGAGTGTCCACCATGACCATTCACAGACGGCTGAGAGAGCGAAATCTACGCTCGTACCGACCGTTACGCCACCTGCCACTCACGCCTGCACACTGTCAAGCCAGATTACAGTGGTGCTTGGCTCGATCAGGCTGGAATGATGCTGACTGGGGACGTTTAGTCTTTAGCGACGAATCCCGCTTCCAACTGTGTCCTGACGATCATCGAAGACGTGTCTGGAGATGCCCAGGTCAGCGTGCCGATCCTGTTTTCACTATTGCACGACACACGGGCCCTCAACAAGAAGTTATGGTCTGGGGTGCCATTTCCCTGAGGTACACTTACTGAGGTCTTACTTAATCATGGTCTGAGGTACACTTACTGCACAGCGGTACGTTGACGACATTCTGAGACCTGTTTTGCTACCGTTCCTTTCGCAGTACCCTGGGCTTATTTTTCAGCAAGACAATGCCAGACCACATACGGCACGAGTTGCTATGAACTGTCTTCAAGCTTGTCAAACACTTCCTTGGCCAGCTAGATCACCAGATCTCTCTCCCATCGAGCATGTCTGGAATATGATGGGAAGGCGACTGCATCTGGTAGGGAATGTTGATGACGTAGTCCGACAATTGGAGTAAATTTGGCAAGAAATATCGCAGGAGACCATCCGGGAGCTTTATCGGTCTATGCCACGTCGTGTGGCAGCTTGCATCTAGGCTAAAGGCGGGTCAACACCTTATTGAGCTCATTACTGTAACTCTGAAATAAATCATTCAGTTGTTTTGAAATTTTAATCATTTTGTATTCTGTACATAATTTTCCTATCCACCAATTTTTGTCTCCATCGGACAACTCCTTCTTGATGCGTCGATTTTTTTTGTTATAGAGTGTATTTGGAAAGACATACTCGAGCAAATTAATACAAGAAATTTAATCCGTCAATTATAATATATCTCCCTTGATACCGAAATGAATAACATTAAAGCGTTAACTGAAACAATAGTTAAAGATTTAAGAAAATAATGGCCTGTATAAATAGAGCAAAAGAGACAGCTTCTAATTATGGGTATAGATGCAGAATTTTCCACAAAAAGAGGACGGAAAAGTAAGCTTTTATTTTTTTCGAAAAAGGAAGCTTTTGAAGTGGAAAGAGAAATGCCTGAAGTATTAGAAACCGAAGAAACAAAATTCAAAAGTTCAGTTTTTGTGTGTGTGATATAGTAATCAATAAAATAGTTTCTCAGTTAGAATCAAGGTATGAGCAAATGAAAAAAAAAACATATGCAATACATTCGAAGCCATATTAAAAATAAATTATAATTCTAATGACAACAACAACGCACTTAAAAAATTAATTGAAAGCTATCGAGATGATTTAAGCCAACATCTCATCAATGAAATTCAGATGTACAAGACCGTTCGCGTAGCTACTTTTTCACATTAAGCTAAGTTAGAAAATATAGGTCTTCCACTCTCCCTTTTAATGATATCTATAGATTAAAATTGAAATCTATTTTCCCAGAACTTTGCATAGCTTTAAGAATTTTGTTTTCTCTTCCCATCACTGTGGCTTCTGGTGAAAGGATTCAGTAAACAATCTATAATCAAAAATCATTTAGAATCTACTTTGGGCCAAGAAAAATTTGAATCATCTTAGAATATTTTTAATTGAGCATGAACAGGCGTGCAAAATGAGCTTCCTGCAAAAGTTTTCGGTGTTTTGACTAGTCTTCAGCGTCCAAGGTATGATTTTGCATGGGTTTCTTAAAATCTATTTATATTTAATATATATAAAATATATAAAAATCTATATATATTTAATTCCATAATTACTTACCAGTTCATTATTTATTTACTGTGAGTTTGCTCGTACATTTCTGAAGTTGGGTATTTGTAAATATATGGATACTTGAGAAAATAAAAACTTTCTACACAAGGAAAAAGTTTAGGGGCCCGCGCGAAAATTTTGTCGGGGGGCCCGTGAAATTTATGGGCGGCACTGCTAGCTGGCTACTTGATGCGTGGCAGAATGAATGGTGCGAAGGAGAAACAAGCAGGACGGTGCATGATGTGTTACCAAAAGTGTCACTAAAATCTGCAAGTTGGACCAGGGAAGAGACACTCTTCTTCACAGGGCATTGCCCATTAACATCCTACGTAACGAGGCTTAAGAAAATAAAGTCTGAAAACTGCTCCTGTGGTGAAATTGGCACACCTATACATTACATCATAGTTTGCCCCCTTACAGTCTCATTGCATATGAGAACACCTGCCAACCACCTTAAAATTGCATGACTCAGGAACATTACATGTAACAAGGGCTCGAGGGTTAAAGTTATTAACATGGTGATATTAATTGAAAATTATCAGGACTTGAATATCCTAAGAAAACCGAACTCTTTTTCTCACCTTGCATGATGTATATATATATATATATATATATTTATAATGTAACCTAGTATAATGATTTAATGTAAATACTGTATAGATGTATGGATGTGTATATATATATAATGTGCTCTAACATTCTGGGTAGACATGCCACCTTAGTGGCATGCTCTACTCATCCAAACACACTTATTTAAACCGGTACAGTGTCTCACGACACTAGGCACGGGAGTGTGTGTTGGTGTTAGTTAGTTAGAGTGCATGATATCGAGATATATTTTAAATTCGAAATAGATGACTTAAATAACATCACTTGTAGACATAAGAAGCATAACTCCCGCGATCCAAATATCAGTCCTTCATAGTGAAATATGTCTACACATTTAAAACCTTGTGATCCATTTCTCTGTAAAACTTGGTATTTAAAATAAAATTAAAAGCATCGAAATCAAAAGAGCAAGCATAATCAGCACAAACTAGTGTGGAAGTATTGTCTATGAAATTCTAACAACATATAACATGTCAAAACAAAATAAATCCGGGTCCTGTCTGTCTATAATGAAAGTGTGCAGCTATAAAGTCTACGAATTGGTGGTCGTTACAAGAACAGTGCTCATGCATTTAAGTAGAGTGAGGTATTTTGAGAACAGTGATGAGCAGAAGAGCCACTCTTTGAAAAAGAAGTGGAACAGAAAAGATATGTTCACATAAACGAACAGTATTTCCCATTCCTACTATGTACACAAAAAAAATGAAATTTAATGGATACTAGTTTATTAATTAAATTAGACTTTCAAATAGTTTTTTAGATAGATAGACAGATAGATAGTGAAAATATTTTTTTATTGCTTTAAGATGAATTTTTTGTTTTGAGAACGTATAAATTATTTTTAGAATACTTTTATTTTATATTCGAAATAAAGAGTAATTTAGCTTGGTAGCTTTTATTTTTATACTTAAATTTTTTTAAAACTGTTTTCATTCATTGAAAATAAGATATTTAGCCATCTTCTATGTATAACAAGTAGGTAATATATTAACTGCTTTCTTTGAAAATGAACAGATAACTTTGTCAACATTTACTTTTCTTTATTGCATACAAAATAAAACGTTTTTAGGTTAAAATAAAACACAATCTATCTGAATTGGAAGGAAATAAAAAAATTGAAATACTCAAAACTTATGTTTCTGGGACTGTGTAGCTTATTTCAATGTTCTAAATATTCATTTATACAAACTACTTAATAGCTTAGGTGCGACTTAAATTCAGCCAACCGACCAAACAACTAACCAACATCTAAAATTTATATTTTTTAAGTAAACTTGAAAAGCTTTAAATTCTAGAAACTATAACTATTCATAAATTATATTTTTCGCAAGGAAAGTATTAATCTTTTAATTAATAAGGAATATTACTGAGAAAAGCAGGTTTTACAACCTTGTGCCTTGAAGAAATTATTGAATTTCGCAATTGAGAAGAATAGTTATTTTGTACTACATAGAACAAAAGATACAGCAGTTCAAGAGCATTCAAAAATAGACATTCCATAAACTCATAGACACAATGCTTCTACACATGACGAATGTGTATTGTAATTTGTGCTTTAGAGGGTTCAAGGAAATATTGCAATGCAATACTATTTTTTGGCTGCGTATGCTGCAAAAGTCAATGTTGAAGAAAAATTAAAATTTGAAGTGAGCGTTTGAACCATTACGTTAAGTCTTGAATGGAATTGTTGTAGACTCATCAACCACTGCTGGCAAACAAGGGTTGATGTCCTAATATATACTTTCTATCAACATAATACGTGAAAACAAGTTGTTTGCTTTGTTCCTTCATAAATTGTAATTGAAGATACCATGAGAAACTCCAACTCAAAATTTCACGTTCATTTATATTAAAGTTAGACAAACTAATAAAATTTAATTGCTATGTTTTCAGTGTATTTCAGGTCTTAGGATTAAATGTTTTCCAAATACTGCATGCAAAAATATATGATGTCCTACATAACAATCGGAAACAATTACAGCACATTCAATCAGCCTCTGTTGAGTGGGTCTGTCCATCTGTGATCTTGGTCACAGAAGAACATGAGATCCTCATGTGATCTGATTATCTGTGATTTTCAGACTTTTAGGTACTAAAAATCTGAAATCTGTTTTTTTTCAACTTATGTGGTTTTGGTAGATTTTAACAAAAAGTATCACTTTAGACAAATTTATAGAAATTACATAATTATTTTGGGGAAATATTTATCCCTATCAACTGAAAAATACAATGCGGCTTTAAAAGCAATATATCTACTGTAAATAATTTCCTACAAAAATAAATAATTTTACACGTTGTCCAATTAGCATTCTTAAAGAAATAATTGATAACTAAGGGACCAAAAAACCCCGGCACTTGAAATACTAGTAACCCGAATTTTTAATGTTTCTGGTTTAGTGTAGAGTAATGATAAAGATTAACAAACAAAACAAACATAAAAAAAATCTGCATTTCGATGGAGCTTAAACACACCATAACGTCATTAGTCTCAATAGTTAAACCTGTGATATTGGCACTAGCATTCCTTCATTCGCTAGTTATTGCACAAACAAATGAACTATTAAAAAGGTCGAAATACGTTTTGCTATTCTAATTCTTATTCTTCAAAAAAAAATTGCATTAAATTTCTTCAGTTATTAGTATGAAGTAGAGTGTGTTTTGTAAATTATGTATGCACTACATTCACATATTGCTCTATCCCAAAATGACAGTATCTTAACACTACTCCATTTCGAATAAAATCGTAATCAATATCCATTTGAAAAATTAATATTCCAAAATTTCTTTTGTTGGTGTCGAAAGTCCTTTCAGGTCTTTTTTTCTTAAAATTAAAGATGTTTTAGGGTTTTGGGGGTCGTAGCCCCCCAAAAAATAGATACTTTTAATTGCTGCAAGATTTACATATTTTCTCACTATTAGGACATTCAAAACATCCCAAATCGTAAAAACGTGTTAACTGATTTCAAATATTTAGAGAGGATAGAACTAAATAGATAAAAACATAATAATATGATAACAATAATAACAATAATAATAATAATAATAATAATAATAATAATAATAATAATAATAATAATAATAATAATAATAATAATAATAATAATAATAATAATAATAATAATAATAATAATAATAATAATAATAATAATACTAATAATATAATAATTATAAATCTTATAATAATATAATAATAATATAATAATAATCTCATAATAATTATAAATCTTATAATTATATAATAATAATAATAAATCGTATAATAATAATATAATAATAATAATAATAATAAATCTTATAATAATAATATAATAATAATAAAATAATAATAATAATATAATAATAATAATAATAATATAATAATAATAATAATATAATAATAATAAATCTTATAATAATAATGACAAATATAATAATAATATAATTATAATAATAATATAATAATAATAATATAATAATAATAAATCTTATAATAATAATGACAAATATAATAATAATAAGTCTAGTGATTAGTATATATATATATATATATATATATATATATATATATATATATATATAGAGAGAGAGAGAGAGAGAGAGAGAGAGACATATGGGTTCATCTTAATCTTAATCGTGACGCCGAGAGTTTTAATAAGATATTCCATACCAGAAAAATACTTTTAATTTTTTCCAGTCAGCGAAAATGCTTTTCGCGATGTGGTGGTTTTATACAAAAATATCAGAAGCGTTTAAGTGCAAATGCAAAACATACTTGGATGAAAATGTGAAATTTTTTGTTCTTGTTTGTTTGTTTCTTTATCACTGGAGAGTAGGATGCAATTTTTCTAAGTCCAAAGCTACCAGATCTCATGAATAACTAACTGTCCATAATAGATCCATATATCTCTGCTGCATTGAAGTGGTAGTAAAACTTTAAAATTTTGAGTTTTTCTCTAAGATCCAATACCTAGTTTAGACAACTTCTCCGTTTGAATATGAATAGTTGGGATCTTATTTTTCTCCAGTATTTTTACTAATTTATCTATAGTTTCGAAACTTGAATGTATATTTTATTAGAAAGGGTCATGTTTCTTTCTATTAATTACACAAACAGTTTAGATAAAATATGCTAAACTTAATGTTTGCATCAGCTAAAATAGAAATATAAAAATAATCCATGCATTGATGAACATTTATTTTTTAAAAGATACTCTCATGCAAAACTGTGGCTCAAAAGTGTGCAAAAGATTTTAAACACTATTTTCTAAATGCTAAAACTACCAACAGATGAATAATGAAAATCTGATGCAAGAAATGGAAAAAAATTTCACTTGGAAACCCAAAATGAAAAATGCCTAAAACTTCGTATTTGTTTCTAATTCACACTTCACAACTCATTAAATAACAAAATCCTAAAGTGATCACGTCACGTGAGGCTATTTTTAATACTCAGTCAAAATAATTCGTATAAATAGCCACAAAGAATTTTTAAGAATCCCGTTACACGTGCATATCGGTCACGTTAATCCTTAATAAATAGTTACAGGAAAGAAATAGCCCTCCAACAAATACGGGTGGAAAACGTATCTTTCACACTCTCCTCCAAGACATCTATTTGTGTCCTTTCCACGACATTCCCCTCCACTTGCTATGTGAGATATCTTTCAGTATCATCTGTTTGAAAATTCTATATGCGTCTTCGTCTATTGTCATTCTCCGACAGCAGGTCTTCTGTTGGACTTTTCGACCACTGCACATGCGTGGAGAAGCAGACGAAAGTAATATATAAGAGCTCGGTAATATCAAATAAACTCATCTCTGTTTCTCTGCGAGCAGCAAACTAGCGATACACTGGAGTAGTTGCTTGGACCTCCACCTCAATCTGCTTGCTATAAATTGATACGTTTGTGACTTGACGGTCGCTAACGATTGCAGACGAAACGTACGCAAATGCTGTTTACAGGAGCAAGCGGACTTCTCAACTTTCGACGACAATTCACTGCCTTATTGTGGAATTCTTTAGTTGCTAAGAGGAAGGTATGTTGATAACAATATTTGTTGTTTTTTATATTTTTTAAATTTTAATTTTGTATGTTTTACATTGTAATTGTTGAACATTTAAAAAATTATATTCGGATAAGAGAATATGGAACTTGACATTCAATATTGTGAAACTTCTAATATGTATGAGCAGCGGTTCTAAAAATGATCAATGGCATTTTAATTTTAGTCCCTTTCGTTTCTTTAAGTGTTGTGAAAACAAGCCAATTTGACAATTTATAACCAAATCGTGTTTTTGAGCTGTGTTGTTATTAAAACTGTAAATTTAAAAATTGGTAAAAGCTTCTTGAAAAAGTATTTACAATGACTATTTTGTTACCTGAGCATCTATTCAAAAAGTTAAACAGACAATAGTTTTGGTGTTCATATATTGCGCTTCTCTAAAAGAAAATCTGTTAAACGAAATAACAAAAATAAAATATGAAATATAGATGAAATCGAACCTTTTAATATGGTAATAAATATGAGAATTTCAGTATCAAAACAAATGTATGCGAAAAATTCTTTTATTGTGATTTGGTTCCTTTGTTATAAGGTTTCATACAAATTTAGTTGTTTGTATAATTTGGCTGCAAACTTTTGATTGTATAACCACAAAGTTTCATGAGTCATAAAGATTGTTAAGTTGAAGCAATTCATTTTTCTATTGTAAGAATTGTTTAATTTATTTTTAATTGCATTGATTTTATTTATTATACAACTACATTAATTGGAACTGTTAACAGCTTTCATGAAAAATTTGACAGTGTTTATAGTTTAGTAGTGCAAATAAATTATATGCAATTTATAAATGTAAAGCATGACATTATATAACCTCAGTTCTTTTAAATGTCTGATACTAATTATAAATATAACCCAATTCATGAAATACTGTTATTGCTATAACTTTCATCTGAAAAATATTGTTTCAAATGAAATTCTATAGATTCCAGTTTTTGATTTGGTAGCTAATAAGAAAAATATTTCGAAATTATAAAGTAAACGCTGTTAATTGTTAACCTTTAAAAATACTATTAATTATGATTTATAAATGTTTTCATGAAATAAATTCACTATTTTATAGATTCGTAATTTAAATAGAGTTCACTGGGATGTAGTTTGTTCACGAAAAAGAAATAATTTACTTAAAATAAATAATTAAATATTGTAATTCAAAGAATCGGAAAAACCATTGAAATATATTCGCTCAATTATTTCCATCCATCTACATTTACATCTTACAATGCCTTGCAAATGTACATTTGCGGAGGAGGAAGAGCAGATGGCTCAACTATAATTGTTTATCGTCTTTGAAAACACCTGTTATGATAAACCGTCACGACGAGTTAACCTTTATCTTTTCTCTTTAAAAAAAAAAACTGATATATTTTTTTAATTCTACTGATTTTGTCAGTTTTTCTAGCTCTATCTTTTATTATTTTTCAAAGATGTATATTACATCCTCTAATATTTTAGGCATTCTGGCCTTCGCAAAGTAAAGCCAAGAATAGTATAGATTTGAGGCTATCAAATTATCTGTTGAAGGGTTTTTAAAGAGTTATTTATATTCACACACACAAAGCATAGATTATTAATCAGTATGTTAGGCGTGACAAAAATTAATGCCTATGAAGTATGCGAAAGCAAATTTTAAAAAAATTATCGTTTACTACCATTTTACCTTTGAGAACTACATTTATTATAATTCTTGGCTTCATCGATATAAATGTTATAAAAAAATTATAAGACTTATTTTTCCATTTTTTGCCTAAGAAAGTATTTAAGTTGAAAAAATAAAATAACTAGTGGGAGAAAATAATATGAAATTTCATTTACTTTAAAAATGTAGCAATATGATGTGAAAATATAATACTGTAAAATAAGCAAAGGCCATCTTGTTGAATCTAGTGAAAACGTTCGAAAACATGCTATGTTCGAAAATAACGAATAAAGTGTACCTATTTTCTCTACAAACACGTTTTTAAAGGAAAAAATGGAAAGTTCAATATTTTACAATTCGTGTAATAAAAATCATCCATACCAATTGGAAAGAATATTTTTTAAGCTATCCATTTCCGTTATTAATAAGTGTTATACAGTTACTAGTAGACCAGAGAATGATGTTTATGTTTTTTTAGTAAGACTAGCAGCAATAAAACAAGTGACAACTTTTTCTCTTTCTTTTATTTGATCTCTTTTGCAGGCTACGTGCCCGTAGTTGGTTTGAGATTTTTCATGACCCCTAATTTATTCACATTTTTACCATCCAAATTTTCCTGGGGAATCAGCGAGTTCTCATGTAAGTAGTTTTGAGTTCAGTTTACTATGCATTTTCTAAGGAGAATTGTAGTACCTGAAATGCGAAACAACGAATTGAACTGTCGATTTTGCACACACTTAAATCCTTTTTAATGAATGTAGCTTTCATATTTCTCTCCAATTTAAAACCACTTTCGATAAAAATGTACGCTTAAAAATATATCGACCTAAGTATGCATTCCTTTGCAATAAGTTACCACGGAAAATACAAATTGTATGTTTTCAGAGCCCTTATGTATTATAAAGAACCGTATCAACTGTTACAAAAAAAACAAAGCAAATATTATTTATTGCATAATATTGAAAATAAGTGTACGGTGAGATATTTCCTGTACTTTAAAGATTAAACGTAGTATTTCTTTAAATTACACTACCAGTAAATCAGATAGAATTTAAAAGGATTAACTAGTTAAACAGTCACTTATTTGGTTGATTAAAATTGAAAATTTAACATTTCATTCGGTAATATAGATGCTAGATATATGAAAGCTCTTTTATTTTATTTATATTGGTAAGTTTTTAGTTGTAGTTTAGTTTCCGCCTAGTCACTAAAAGAATTCATACATAAGTAAATTCAAATAAACATAATTCTAACATCGGCAAATGAGGATTTATAACTGTCAGGAGTTTTTTAATTATTGTTCAATCAAGACTATTTTTTTCTTTTGTAATGTATATTTCATGTGTATTGGAATAAGTCTGTTGTAAATTTGAAAAAGAAATGTTTAATAGATGATGTGTCACTTTAAAACTGATTGAATTATTAACGTTGTTTCTTTTTTTATTTCTAGAGCACTTAAGAAACTGAGAAATTCTCCCTGCCTTTGCTTTCGATCGAATCAGCATCCAAAGATTTCATATCCATTCATCATCTCTAGCCTCATAACCGTGCTATGCCCAGTTCATACACACCTTCGCTGAACAGCGTCAACGAGAATAGCTGTTATGACATCAAAGGCCACTACCGACTCGTACTGATGGGTGCAGCGCGAGTAGGCAAGACGGCCATCGTCCACCAATTCCTCTACGACATGTTCCCCAGCGAGTATATCCCGACCGTAGAGGAACTGTACCGCGGTGAGTACGACGTTGGGAACACCGGTCTCGTGCTCGACATTCTAGACACCAGCGGCTCGTACGAATTCCCTGCCATGCGTAAGCTGGCCGTAGAGACCGGCGATGCTTTCATTCTGGTCTACGCCATCAACGATAGCGAATCCTTCGAGGAAGTAGGCCGACTGAAAGATCTGCTGATGGAACACAAGAACACCGATGCACCAATCGTCGTTGTGGGGAACAAATGCGATCTGGAGAAACAGAGGGAGGTACAGAAAGAGGTGGCCGACACTATCGTTGGAATCGATTGGGAAGACCACTTCGTCGAAGCGTCTGCTAAAGAAAACATCAACATAGTCAGAATTTTTAAAGAGATCCTGCTCCAGGCTAATTTCCCGTACGATCTTAATCCAGCTGTCCAGAAACGCCGCACTTCTTTGCCATTGTACGCCATGCCCAAGAGCAACAACAATGTCACGAAGAGTAAAAAGATCAAGCGGAACAGCTGCGCTGTCTCATAATTCCATCACCATAACGCATTTGTCGGCGAATTATAGAAGAAAATTTAATGGCAGCCTATGATAAAGCAGGCTATTATCTTTTGGGAAAGAAGTACAAAAAAGCTTTTAAACTATCAAGTCTATTTAATTAGACAGAAAAAATATATATAACTTGAGTTTGGGACTAAAAATTATTTATTGTAAAATTTTTCAATTCAGTAATGTTTTAATGAGGTTATGGGGAGTGGTCGTTCACGGTAAGAAGGTGATTTGTCACCAAATATGGTAACCTTCACCTTTTGCGGATTTCTTCACATCTGCCGTTTTTGTTATGGCAACCCTGTCTACTGTTACGGAATTCGACCGCCATCTTGATTTGGCGACAAAAATTAGTTGGCGACAAACGTCTTACCGTGAACGACCACTCCACCGAGGTTATTATATTTTCATTTGTGGCTAGTCCGTGTTGATGTTATACTGAATTTGGCATTTGAAAAAAATTAGACTATGTAAAAAATAGTGCTTAAAATAATATACGAATTTTGTGTACAGATTACTAAGGTTATGTTAAATTAATGGATGATAAAAAAGTCCACAATTACTCCTCTTAAAAGTCCAGAATTTAGAAAATAGTCATTCAACTACAGGATTACATAATTTTATAAATTATGGAAATCAATAGTATTTTTTTTTATTTTCCAAAAAAATTTAAAATTAGGAAATAATTAAGTGCTGGTTCATTAATTCACTTTCAAAAATTTCCATGAATTAAACATTTTAAATTTCCGTTTTTGACAAAATTTCAATATTTATTTCAATAAAGTTATTTAAATATTAACTTCAAATTTGTATTTAGAAATAATTTTATATTTTGACCTTTCATGAGTAATTTTATTAAGTACACAAATCCTTCAACCAGGAAGTAAGCCTTCCATTAAGAATGAAGTAATTTATTATTTTTTAAACTCTACTAATCCGTCTAAATCCGATTTAAAGAATGCCTAATTCAGCTATAGTATAATACAATACGGTTTCTTTCAATCCTTATTCAGTATTAATTCAGGATATTGAATTCTAAAAATAAGACTTAAAATTGTACAGTAAAATAATTAAAAATAGTGGTATGCAAAGTGGAATGCACCTAAAATTTTCTGTTCAGTGGAACTATTTCACTTGCACGCTACAAATCGAAATATTTACTTAATTTCAAAAGTAACCAAATAAAAGGAAAAGGGGTGATGTACTTCTGAAGTGTATATATTAAAAGAGTAAATTCATGTCATTACCCATATATATATATACATGGAGCAGTGATAAAATCTGAGATTAACGTGCTTGATTTTAGAAGATTTCATTTGTATAATGATTAGTACAACAGATAATCATTTAAAACATTACATGCTTCCAAGTCCTTTGAATTTAAAATAGTGCTGAGTAACTCTAAATAATATTTATGTGGTATGTTAACTTTATAACATATGAAATTTTCTTCTTTTTATATATATATTTTCCAATTTTCTAAACATAAAAAAAACATTTGAAACATTATGGAAATGTAATTAAATATAACTCCACAACTCAATAAATTCAACTTTAATTTAATACACAGCTTAATTTTGTGTGTATCATGAGGAATTTGTGTTCTAACATACTCTGTATACTTACACAATTTTATGGTTTATCCAATAATGGTAATTCGAACTTGATGATTTATTTAGATCTTAGGATATTGCTTTTAAAATACAACTAAATGACCTACATAAACTTACAAATTTAATTATAACTATTTGAAATCAACTCAAGTTCCTTAAACAGTTATAAACTGACAATAGTATATGTTTTAAACTACCTCACTACTTTAAATTTGAATGACTTGCGAACTCTAGAGTATAAAATATTGATTTCTTATGTAATGTATTTCATGACTCAATTTAACAGTATTAGTTCAAATATCTGTGGCGAACTTTTCGGCAAGACGATGCCGACTGTTGTCGAATTAATCAGATTGAGTTATTGATATGTTGATGGCATTTGAAACTCTCATACTCTGTGGTACATTCATCTGTTCTCGAGTCATCACACTTTTGTTAAAAAAAGGTCGCCATATTTGAGTATCTTATGTTCAAGTATTCATGACTGGCACATAAAATACGTATTGCAATCAATTTATGTCAAATTATTTGTATCTGAAGTGTTTCCATGCGTGTTTGCACGATATATCTATGCTTATATATTATGTCTTTATGATAGCTGTGTTCACTGGATCTTCCGATTAAAAGTACACCAATTTCGATTTGGATATGCTCGCCTACGCTTTGTCAAAATCATCCAGTTCAGTTTGAGATTGCTTCATGAGAGCACTGCCTTATACGTTCTTGTGGCATGCTTAAAGCAATTCGGTCAGAAAGAATAATCTAATAATTCTGGAAGGCGCAGTAACACGCAAGCTCAGTGGAAGATTATAGTACTTGTAATGATGAAATATGGAATTAGTTTTTTGTAGCAGATACCAACAGCACACCAGCACTTTTAAGCACATTATTTTTATGAAATATTCTACTTGAATACTGAAGAAAATATTTTTTTAACCAAATACTTATCTTAAAGGAGACATTTATTGTGACGAAATGAAGCATTTTACATGCTGTCTTATTAATCATTATCCAATAGTAGTACATCCTTTTAGAATGAAGGTTTACTTTTTGTCAGCTGTAAAAACTGAGCCTTTCCTACCAATTCGATGTATTACGCTGAAATTAAAAATCGGCCTTGAGGAGATTTATATTGATTAACGAATAGTAGATTATCTTAAACTACATTGTGTATTAAGGTAAAGAATGTTTTCTCCAGTACTTCGTAATATATTTGTAAAAGTTTAATCTGTGTGGTTGTTATAAGATTGGTGACGCACATGTGTCTTATGTATCACTTCATGTCCATGCATCGTGTATGTGATCATTTATATAAAAAGAATATATATGGAAATATGTACAACAGTATGTCTTTGTGCAAAATAAAATCATATAAATACATTCCTTTGAGAGTTTTTTATAGCGTTATATCAAATATGAAAGTTTATGACAGGTTTATATGCTCAGAAAACCTTATGTGAAAGTTGTCTACCCAGGTTTTAAGATTGATGACAAGCAAATCTTTCCACAACGTAATTTTCAAGCATCTAAAAATGTTATAAGTAATATAAAAATATAAATGTGAAAATGTTCGTGCTCAGAAATAGAAGACAGAATAAAGTCATATGAATCTATCCTTTTGAGAACAAGTATTTTCATAGAAACATAGAGCAAATAAAAAAAATTACTAAATGGGATCGTATATGTAACTGCAACTGCATAAAATTATCTTAATAATCAATTATAGTTAATCGATTGTGAAAAGTAGAAACAATTGTATATATATAAACAAATTTAATTATTTATATTTTTATTATAAATAAATGAAATAGGAACAGTATATGTACATTAATTATGAATCTGAAACACAGAAAACTTAAATCTATTTTTAAATGAGATTTTCTGAGATTTCAAGTATTTAACACCATAAGTAGAGTAGGAGTTTGAAACAGCGAACTGTCATCTTAATTCATGCTTTGATCTTCTTTTAATAGAAGCGTCTGTACCACATGCAATTTCCCAAAGCATAAAGTTGTCTGCTGCATTTCTGAAAGAAGTTTAAAGCATAGATGTGGGTAACTGCTTCTTATGCATCACATAAAAAGGAATTATGAAGCTATATAGATATATATAGATTAAAAATTAACTACAGCACGACCTCTAATACTTTGAAACACTCAACTTTGTTTAACACAACTACTAATACAGCAAGTGCGCGAGTACTTATTTATAGTATTGAATTTGATTAAAAAATTTTATTTATAATTTTCAGACTTTTATTATATAAAATATCTTCTCTGGTACGTCCCTTGTAAATAATGTATTGTCATTTTTAGAATAAATCGTAGGTAGAAAAATTTTGAGGCACTGAATCTCAGGGATTATTATCAAAGCAATTGCACATATATTGTACTATTTTATATGGAATTACAGGATAGGACACATGTATAACACTTTAACACAAAAGCAATGTACCCATTCTTAATTTTAGCAGATTTATTTTAGTTAGTTTAGTTAAGGAATGGTTTAGTACGGTATACAAAATTGAACCATTTTTGTTAGTTTGGTTACACAATAATCAGTTAATACACTGTATCAGTAGGTCCTGCATTGATAGTTACCCTTATTTAAAGATCATATTACTTTTCTTTATGGGTGTTAACTACTGACCCAATACTATTGTAAGTTACGTATTGAATAAGGTAGAGAATGTTTATTTTTGAATATAAATGAAAACTAAATCTCCAGTTTTGAAAGTCCAGAATTGAATATGATGTAAATGCTTATTTTTAATATGGTAAGGGAAAATCAAATCTACTTTCTAACGGTAGTCAAAATTTTTATTTCCATTCTTTATTATCAACTCAAAGATGAAGGTATAAAATGTAAAAAAATTATCTTTATGAAATGTTTTACAGTATGATTTAAGTATGGAAAATTACGGTGAGCTGTAAATCCTGATAAGCTAACGACACTTTTCTTATTTGAAGTTGAAAGACTAATCTTTTCAAAAATCTTCAGATTGTTAGAGACACGTCTGAAAGGGTCAGTGATGATTAAGATTGCTAGAAGATAAACGAGATATTTCTGGTATCTTTTTGTTACAAGCTGCTGTTAATCATATGTGGGGTACATATAATCTAGTATATATGAAATCAATGGTTTTACACATAATCGCTGCCCGTACAATCACGTGTACCTGCATCATTCTTTTTTATGTAGGTATTTAGAATAATAGTTATTAGAAAATGCTATATACCAGGATATTTTCACAATTTAAGGATTAGAATCTGTTGTCAGAGTCCTAGTGCAGTTTCCCGTTACAGAAAGGTCTCTGCTGCAATTCTAAAAGAGAATTGAGCAGGTTTAATGTCATGAATGCAACAGGATTCAGAAGAATGATTGATGTATTGGAACAGCTACACTCTACGTTTATGAGCAATGGAAACAGTTTTGGCGATTTTTTTGGCGGACTTCTAAAGTCGCCAAGGAAATAATTATTTCCTAACTCTTTTTCAGTCACAATTTTTTTTCTTTTTACAACACACTTTTTAAACACATTTCAGAACGTTTTGAAAAGTATGTTTTTTAAAAACATTCACAAAAAGTAGCAAGCTTAAGCACATATCAAAACACATTTGTGAACCAGCAGAGAAACTAAACTACGAATGTTGGGTAATCAGGGTAAGAATACCCTGAAACTTATCAATTACACTAAATAGAGTGGGCATGTTGAAAAAGAAAAAAAAAAAGCAAGAAATAATACAACCTGATAACGTCAGAATTCTTTCGTAAAAAAATAATGAAAACGAAAATGGTCAAAAAAACAAAACTCTTAATCCTGTCGTCAAATCTATTATAATAAAATAAAAATTCCACAACTGTCAAAATACAAATAATTGGACCAATGGTATCACAGAAAACGATTTAAAAGAACCAATGCAATCAAAGGATATTTTAAAAACAAAATACCCAATGCGAGGAAAGAAAAAATTTCAAACGAATCAATGAAATCAAACGACTTTAACGGATTTTGGAAGAACTTTCTAGAATATTCAAAATGAAAATTGAAAGTTTCCGTTTGCCGAGGTTGCCATGAAAACCACAACCGTAACGAAAGATGGGTTGCCTTAATTTATCGTAACTCGCTACTAGAAGTGCGCCAAAAAATCGCCAAGTAGTTGCCATCCCTCATAAACGTAGAGTGTAGCTGTACCGATGTATTTCACAAATAATATTCAACTAAAATGTAACGCATGAGCTACATCCAAAACTATATTTAATATAGAAAGTAATATTAGAAAGATAATAAATAATTAAATAGCCTAATTAGTAATTTGACGAGTTGTGATAAATCCAGGACAGATCGACAAGCATTATAAATACACGAAGGAACGATTCTTTCCAAGAGATAAACTACCTGATATGATAACTATTATGTTCAGTTAGAAAAATGCTTAAAATTTCACTTCTCTCTCACTAGAAGTACTTACTTCAAATTCCATCATTTTTCTTGATTCTTCAGCTGTGAGCTATATAAAAAAAATATTTTAATTAAAAATGTGCACATTTTTAGTTCTTAGAAATTACTATGATTGTTCACAGATGTACGACTTAATACGCTTAATCAAAAATTCATTCAAAAGATACACATGAAAGAAAAATACATTTTGAATAAATGTTGCATAAAAACCCAGTTTTCTTCTTATGCAATCCAATGTGTGTTCCGTGTGTATAGCAGTTCAAATAATTTGGTATACATAGTTCAATATTAGACAAAACTATGTATTAAAGTGGCGCATAATAAATAATTTGAAGCGTGGTATCTCGCTGTCCCTAAAGAAGTCTTGGAGCATCCTCTGCGATAGAGTTTTAATTGTCCCAGTCACTCCTTGACGATAAAAGTTTGCCAAGTTCAGTCTGCTTACTGGCCACTAATGTCTTCGGGCCCATTCTCTAAAGCAGGGTTCTTCAACCTGTGATCTACGGAACCCTTGGGTTCCGAAAAAGCTTTGAAGGGTTACTCCGCGTTTATGGGACAAACAACTGAGACGAAATTCAAGAACTTTATTAATGAAACATGTATCCATAACTAGCGATAACACAAATCACAGTCGGTGACAGCAACTGGGATTGTATTTGTGAAGAAAATACTGAATGCTTTCTTAATAGAAACAATATTTTGGTAATATACAACGCTAAGCTCAATGAAAATGTCAAATATAATTCGCTGTAGCATTTATCAGTTTTACAAGAAACATTTTAGAATATTTTCAAACCTTACTTAATATAAACAATATTTTGGTAATCTACAACGCTAAGCTCAATGAAAATGTCAAATATAATTTGCTGTAGCATTTATCAGTTTTATAAGAAACATTTTTGGAATATTTTCATGGTTAAAAAGAAAAAAAATGTTCTTGGATTTAAAACTATTTTAAAGGATCTTGTGATACTTCTTAATTACAAGTAAAAGAAAGGAAACAACACATTGATATATCAACCGATTCCTTATTAAGAATAACATTTACTCAAATAGGTATTATGCATTTATGAATGAACAACCTGGGATTGCCAAAGGAGCTGTAAATTACTTAATATCGTTTGTATCAACTTATATCTGTGAAAGATCTTTGTCTTTGTATGCAGTAACAAAGACTAAATGTAGAAACAAGTTAGATGCATGGGATGAAATTCGTTTGCAAATCTCAACTATTACTCGGGATATAAATACACTACAATAACAGACCGGACGCCAGTGGATTTGCATAAAATACGATTACTTGTTTGGGGATGTTTTTCGTGGTTTGGCCTGGGATCTTTGCATGTTGTTTCTTATAAATTGAACGCCGACGCCTACATGAACATTTTGGACAATCAAGTTATTCCTGTGCTCTGGCAATTTTATGGAATGGACGATTGTTACTTCCAGGACGACAAAGCTCCATGTCATGTTGCAGCCTCTGTGCAGTGGTATCAAGATATGTATGTAGAACGTCTTCCATGGCCTGCTCAGAGTCTCTACCTAAACCACATAGAACATTTGAGGGACGGGTTAGAGCGACGCTTACAGACCAGGGTACCACGTCTAAAATCTACAGCTGAGCTAGCGACAATCTTGCAGCAGGTATGGATACAAATACTCATATCTGTGTATCAAAACCTTGTTGAAAGTATGCCCAGAAGGATTGTTAGCATAATTGCAGCACTTGGGGGACCATCCCCTTATTAAAGCATGTATTTTTTCCATTATACCATCACATCTTGCTGTCCGGTCCATTATTTGTAGGGTAGTGTATGCTTTACAATATAAAACAGGCCCAGCCGAATCATTAATTACTTTTGCGTATTAAATTTTATTTGCGTTACTTTGTATTTTGTTGCATTATTTTGTCTTGTGTGTTATAATTTGTTTTGTATTTACGTGTTTCACATAGAAAATCAAGTTTTATTTCGTATTTTTTTTTTCTCTTTCTAAACCAGTGTTTCTCAAAGAATGGTTTGCGAGTACATTTTTTTTCCGAGGGTAGTCTACCCCGAAGGTTTTTCGTGAAATGTAAAAGCATGTTTAGGCGAATCTTGAGTAGATGACACAAGTTTGATAAACACTGTCTCAAATTGATATCTAAATTTAGAGTTCCTTGTAGAATATTATTAACTAGAAGGGTTCCAGCTGTGAAAGGTTGAAGACCTATACTCTAATAAATAAGACTTGCTGATTCACAAGACGGTAATTCATGTGACCTAGGAAAGCCTATGTCTGACGAACTTTTCTAAGAGTGCGGTAAACTAGTAGTTTTTAATCGTATTGTTAAAAATATTAACGAGCACGTGATAGAACGGCTGAGCAGCAAAAAGACCTCGATAGTTGCCAAAACACATAGTTTAAACTCATTGTTTGTTTCTTTTAACTTGGTAATTTTTTAGTTAACGTCGTACTAGAGCAACACAACGGGCTATTGACAACGGTCCGGGATCAGTCCCTTAAGGGAAAGATCCGAGGACAACACCTCGTAATTTTGAACCATGGTCAGATGACCAAGCAACACCTGAGCTGGCACCCCACTCTCCAAACTTCCACGCCAACCCAACGTGAGGACTTTCGGCCAGGACAGATTTAAGGTGCATCAGCCGCCTCTACACCATACGTTTACAAACATCCATGCCCGGGCCCGGATTCGAACCAGGAACCTTCCAATCTAGAGGCTAACACCTTAACCACTATACCGGTTGGTCGGCTCTTTTCATTTGGCTTCATAATGTATTTGATCTGTTATTGTATTTGAAATTATTTAAAAGCTGATTATCAGGTATTACATTAACGTCTGAGAACAAATTTGGTATTTAGGCAGGAAAAGAATATGGGTTAGGAAGGCCCTAAATACATCTCAAAAATAAAAGAATTTAATCTAGTCACTGTAGATCATACTAAATCAGGTAGATAAAGCACTGAATTCCTCTGGCATGTCACTGTACCCAAGAATATTTTGATATGATATGTTGATTTAAGTGGGCTTACGACCTTTTAACCACTCTTGATGGGGTAGGAATAAGGTCAGTTTCGAAGCTATGTCATTTTTTAAGTATTGAAAAAAATGGAATACTTTTTTTCCATTCTGCTCCTGCATTTTTAAGGTATAAAATACATTGTACAAACATGATTTAAATATAAGCAGGAGTTTTTGTGTCGGGCTCGTTAAGGTATAACTTCATTGTGAGTAAAGATTTGCGGAACAGTGCTGCGCGCAAGATTGCATATAAACAAATAGATGTATACAAATAAATTTTAGTGTATGTTATTCTATATATATAACAGATTAAAATAAAAGCAAAAAATAAATAAAAATTAATGCTTTTTATCAATTATATTTCATGGAAGCAGTAAATATTCTGTTACGTCAACAACAATGTCTTCCCCAAAATTCCAAAATAATAATTTTTTTTTTCAATATTGTGGTTTTAAAACAAGCATGTAGGTTTAACGAATATGTATACCAATTTTTGAACAAGTTGCTCAAATAGTACTTCAGATATCATGCGCTCAATCTAAGATTTTTCAAAAAAAAAAAACCAAAAAAAAGCTGAGAAAAACAGCCGTAAAGATAAAATTTTGGTTACAGAAGCCCATGTTTTTCTCAGTGTACCTTTCTATTTTCTTTCATATCTCTGGTATTTATTAGAATTTTGTCATGCGGTTGGTGTCAAAATGATCAGAAATGTATGTACTTTAATATATATATATATATATATATATATGTATCGAATTTTTGGAAGGTTTAAAGGTCGTAAGCCCCCTTAAGCCATTTAGCATAAATATTCCAAAGATTCACTGATTTCAACAATTTCTAATACTTATTTCTAGAAAGGGACTATACACTTATGTTTCATTTATTAATTTAGAGTAAATTCACGTAATATGGAATACTTTAATTTCCCCTACAGGTATTGAAATAATGGAACGTTTCTGTGTTAGAAATAGGGACTCATATTTTGATTTGAACGTCAGTCTGGAATCCTTTTTCCAACATGAAAGCTTTTTTTGTGTTTCGAGGAGATAAAAAATATTTTCAGAAGCTTTTTAAAAATTCAATTATTACAGAGAAAATAACTTTAAAAACATGTTTACCCCGTGATTTATCATAAAATACGTTTGTTTGTGAATTTAAATACTTGTTTTCTGCTAAAGTTTTTGATTCTTTCAAATAACCCATTTCACTAATTTTGGTAATATTGTTCTTTATTTCGTGCTTTTACCTCACACAGGGAAAAAATATAATTACACTCACGTCTATGAAAGTTTACTGTTGCAGTACTGAATAGTAAAAATCAATATAGTTTTCTTACTAGTCAATAATACACTCATTGCCATAAAAATTTGCGCACCAAGAAATAATTGTGGGATCGTAACGAAATTTTGCATGAAGATACATGTCGGCCAGATATGCAAATGATTAGAAATGCAGCGTGATTGCGCATTGCGTAATGCCACTAGAGGGCGTTGAATTTCGTTCTCCTTGGAGTATAAAACAGGTAAGCAGAGATTGTTGGAGTGTACTTATTCTTTTGCAAAGGAAACGCTGAGGTACACATGCCGTTACGCCGCCATCGAAGACAATATGAGCAGCTGTCAGAGTTCGAGAGGGGAAGAATCATCGGGATGATGGAAGCTGGGTGGTCAGCTCGGCGAGTAGCTCGTCAATTAGGCAGTTCTGATTTTACTGTGAGGAGGTGTTGGGACCAGTGGACAGATGAGACGTCATTTACACGGCGACCAGGCTCAGGACGCCCTCGACAGACCAGTCGTCGAGAAGACCGCCACATCATACGAAACACACGCGTAGAGCCAACTGCCTCATTGGCCGCTATCCAGACACAGGCAGCATCTTCACTACGGGCCCGTGTGTCTTCCCGAACCATCGCAAGGCGCCTGACTGAAGGACATCTGGAATCGCGGCCCCCATTACGTGTGCTGCCAATGACACCCATCCACCGATACCTCCATTTGGAGTAGTGTCGCGCATGACGGGATTGAACTGCAACGGAATGGAACCAGGTCGTCTTCAGCGACGAATCTAGATTCAATTTGAGCAGTGATGACAATCGTGTTCGTGTGTGGAGGCCGCGTGGTGAACGCCTCAATCCTGCCTTCGCTTTACAGCGACACACCGCTCCCACAGCTGGTTTGATGGTATGGGGTGCCATTTCTTACGATACACGGCCACCCCTAATATTGATCCATGGCACAATGACAGCCCAGCGGTACGTCCATGACATCCTTCAGCCACTTTTGATGCCACTCATGGCAGGGCTTCCAGGAGTCATTTTTCAACAAGACAATGCTCGGCCACACACAGCAAGGATGTCACTAGACTGCCTCCGCCACATTACCACCCTTCCCTGGCCTGCTCTATCCCCGAATTTGTCACCAATCGAGCAAATCTGAGATCATTTGGGACGCCAAGTTGGACACCCTACGAGTTTGGTCGAACTAGAGGCGCGTTTACAGCAACTGTTTAACGAGATGTCCCAGGACATAATACGGAATTTGTATGTTTCAATGCCCGCTCGTATCGTATCGTACATTCGTGCTAGAGGGAGTCCAACAGAGCACTGAAACTTCCATTCATTTGTATTTTTTTCTGCAATAAATGATCCTTTTTCTTTGATTTTCTAATAATTTACTTATATCAAAGTAGTAGTTACATGTGTAAAATTTCGTTTCATTTTGACGACTTTTTCTTGGTGCTCAAATTTTTATGGCAATGAGTGTATAAGTAAATTTTAAATGTTTATCTTATGAAGGAGATTCCAAATAATGTGTTTTATCATGTTTTACGTGAATTAATTTTACCCTTCTCAATATCGAATGTAATATTAAACTTAAACTTACCGGTTGAATAGCATCAGCAATGCAATCAAAAATCTGGAATGAATAAAATAGAACAGTTAAATATCTAGAGCAGTTAAAGTTCAGAATGTAAACATATTATTTGTATAGTTTTATAGAAGCGAAGTATCGTTTTTAAGTTTTTAATTTTTTTAAGAAATAAACTTCTAAGACTACAAATAACAAAAGGGTTCTTAATTTTGTATTGGAATGCTAAAAGCAGTGAAGAAATTTTAGTGAAAAGGCATTAAGATCCAGACCGCAGAAATACACACATGTTCAAAAAATTTCGAAGATTCAAAAATTAAGGATATCTAAATACACAGAAATACCCGAAACGGAAAATTTTGTCATAGTGATTCATTTAATGAATGTTCTACAAACTATATGGGAAAAAAATTAAACACCCTCATGCATCGTGATGGTACTGAGAAGTAAAGAGATTTGAAAATGTTTAGGTGTGAAGGCATTGTAGGCTTTAATTAGTCCATAAGAAAAAATTTTGATGCATTGAAAAAACCTAATACGAAAAATGGTGGACTCTGATTCCAACTAAGGCCTCACAACGTGCAGGCTTGCTTTCCACGAGGCTGTCCAAGTGTTCATGTAGCAAGGATTCTCATTCCCAAGAACACGTCTTTGTTCTTGTGCGATTCTTGTGGTGTTGTGTTAGTGGAGCTGCAATGTGACCTCGAGCATACTATATTTGGATTAGTATTAGGTGACCTCTTTTTATGCAAATTCGGTACTACAATTTTCGGACATGTTGGTTTTTGTAAAATTTCTTTTTTGTAGACAGCATAAAATTGTTAAAAGACATACCATGTCCCAAGTGCAGCGATGACAATAGTATGTTAAAAATTTCCCAATTTAAAATATAAAATATATTTGTGTTAAGCAATAACAATTCTACGATATTGAAACATTTTAGAGAAATGGCGAATGGAATCTTATCAGGATATGTAATTTTTTCTATACCTCGGAGGGTATTTGAGGTGAACTGTAAAGTCGCTCCTTTACGCTGCATCTATATTGGTTCTTAGGGTCGATCTTTTGACTGCAGGCTTTATATGCTTCGGCAATCTAAAATACATATACCAAATCAAATCAATGTCACATACATACAAAAGACTAGTTTTCATTGTTAGCATGTGGTTTTCCGACTGTGAATTTCTTTCACAGATGTATTTATGTACAGACGTTACATTAATTGTAGGACAAATTAATACTTTTAACTTATATAAAATCTTAAATAATCTCAAATAATGCAAAAAGCTTAAATCACAGAACATCTTAAATTATTTTTGATTTCATATACAGCTATTCTGAGTTTACTTCTCTTTGACCACTAGTGACAGATATAAAAAGTCAGAAATGGTCAGAAACGCAGAAATATAATTTAAATCCTTAGGTAGGTAATTAATTAACGTCGCACTGGAGCAACACAATGGGCTATGATAGTCTGGGATCAACCTCCGACGAATCTCCTTAGGAGTTTAAGCTATTCCTCATCTTCATATTTTTATCTACAGATGACACTAATATAATTTTACAAATAAATTATAAATGTATTACTCTTGCAAATTAAGTGTATAAAATATGTATGAGTACAGTATGTAGTGTAAAAGCGACACAATTTTATAAAGGTAACATTTTGTAAAATACAGCATGCATTATTCTCTATAAATGTTTAAAAATGGCAACTCTCATGTCTAAGCATTATAAATACAGCATTGAACTACATTACATTTTTCACTCCTAGCGAGAAATTTGCCTGATTTAATGCGTTATTATTCCTCATTATTTTACCCTTGGTACCGTCGTATGCCTTTTTATTCGATTCTAATATCTTGTCTAACAGAACCTAATAACGGGATTCTGGGCTACCAGAGGTAGTCATAGGTTTAGTTCAGATTGGAAATTTAGAGGTTTTAAGATAACCTTTTGTTCCAGGACTTCTACAGAACTTGCATAAATTGTTGAGATGAAAACGTTTTCGAGGTGATCAAATTTTACTTTGCTAATGATTTTAATACTATGTATTAGATACACCTTACTCCAATGTAAAAATTCTCACAACCGCGAAGTAATATTCTGTGCAATTATTTACTTTATTTTATTTTTATAATAAACTTTTTGATTTCTACTCTGGTCTCTCTTTGGTTGAATTTATTTAGTTAGCCTGTATATAATTACAATACATATCGCGTTGGCAGCACTTGTAATTGATGTTACGTCGTAACACGAACGGTTATACTGCAATGTAATGGTTATGGAACATTTTGACTCTTCTCTTTTCTACTGAAGATACTTGAAGCTACTTGGTTTCACTGTAAAGTTCCACCTCGTGATTTTTAGTACAGAATTTTGAATGCACGTTCACATTATATTGGTCATCGTAACGTGTTTTACGAATTTCAAATCTTCTCTAAATCTATTTTGTTTTCCACTTGATGGTATAAATTGCACAATCAAAAAATTACATGATAAAGTGATATTCTTTGAACATATACGCAATTCTCAATGCTCTTGAAATTAGAAAATTTCGTTACTTTTTGAAATTTGACACTAAACGATTCATTTAATTCAATGATCTTGCTAATTTCTTTCAGATGCGCCGACCAACCGGCATAGTGGTTAAGGTATTAGCCTCAAGATCGTAAGATTCCTGGTTCGAATCCGAGACCGGGCATGGATGTTTGTAAGAATATGGTGTTGAGGCGGCTGGTGCACCTTATATCTGTCGTGGCCGAAAGTCCTCACGTTGGGTTGGTGTGGAAGTTTGGAGACTGGGTTGTCAGCTCAGGTGTTGCCTCGTCATCTAACCGTGTTCAAATTTACGTGATGTTGTCCTTGGATGTTTCCCTTAAGGGATTGATCCCGGACCGTCGTCAATAGCCCGTTGTGTTGCTCAAGAACGACGTTAACTAAAAATTACCATTACCATCTTTCAGATGCTGCCTAATTAAGCGACTTGTAAAGCATCTCCACACTATAACATAATTATTTGCTGCATTTGTGACGAAGTAACGAAAAGTTATGTTCCATAAATTTTATAAGGTTTATATAAAGGGCTTTATGAAAATACCTCAGTTATCGAGAAAGGAAAAAATAATCGTCTTACTTGCTCGGCCATTAGGCTGTTACAAACTTGAAATCTATCACAAAGAGCTTGATTTGCAGCTGAAAATAAGTAATTCAAAAGCATGTAAAATAAAATAAACACATTTTACATGTAAAATATTTTTATTCTCATTTAACTAAAAATCTTTTCAAATCTGTTTTAGCCTTCCATCCCTACCTCATACACTTATTCAATCCTTAAACTGAAATAATACCTCCTCCCACACAATTAATGTTAGCAATAATTACCATTTCGCCATTTCCAACGAAAACTTGATCATGTGTTAACGAATCTACTCTATGGGCGGCTTTCCAGATTTATTTTTCTCTTTAGCTCTGTTTGAGATTAATGTTGTTGTTGTTGTTGTTTCTTATGCCTACACTGGCAGACCGGAGGAGTGCCAGGCCCGTCGAAGACGGCAAGAGGCGAGGGGGTGCGCCTTCCATGTTATTGAGCCCCATAGGGAGGAAGTCCGTCTTTGCTCGACATACATGACGCATCCGTTTTACAGGATGGTCCCTTTCATACATCCATTCACTCACACATATCGTAATTTAGATCCCAATCAGAGGCCGATAACTCCCTGATCAGGTACCCCCAGAGGTATTGATTTGGTATGGGAACATGGCGGATTTTGTGACCACGAACTATTTAACGTGCCCCAGTCACCATTAGTGAACACGACGGTCTTTAGCCAGGTCGAAGCGCCGATCTCGCAATCATCAGAATTGTAGGCTCCGCCGAGGACAGAACCCACAACCCTTCTGATGCGAGCCCGACGCTCTACTGACTGAGCTTCCACGGCTCTTGAGATCAATGTATTTGGTTTGTTAACGTAATGTCATTTTTTTGGTGCATTAGAGCTAATTTCACCGATACCTACGAGTTAGGTTGGATTCCAAACCACCACAAACATATGATATGCTATAAGGTGCAATTGAACTAAGTACCTACTGAACCAGGAAAGCGGTAGCCCATTTGGAAGAGTAATGTATTAGCAACCAGAGGGGTGCGATTTCGAAACTAGGTCTCACTAGGTCATACATGGGGGAGGGGGTGCACGTTTAATATGTCATGGCCTCAAATGTCCGCACGTTAGCGTGGTGTCAACGTTCGGAGAGTGGGGTGCCAGCTCAGGTGTTGACCTCGTCATCTTACCACGCTTCAAAAATGCGAGGCGTTGTCCTTGGATCTTTCCCTTATGGATTGATCCCGTAGACCAGTGCTCCCCAACCTTTTTATCGCCGCGGACCGGATCAATGTTTGATAAATTTAAGGCGGCCCGCTGAGGGGGGGGGGGAGACGTTGATTGTTTATATTTTAGATTGTTTTGATTTAATAATTTTAATTTAATTGTTTTAAACATGCCTTCAAAATAAAATACAGTTACTCCAAAAAATGAATATAATGTGATTTAACATTTTAACTCACTAGAACGCTAAATCAATGAGAACCCTGAGCTTGTTTCTTTGTTACGAGACGGTTTCCTCTGGGGGTAATAGGAGACAATGACACCCGAAGTGTGTTGCTTATGTCCAGTTTATTTCGTTGTTTTGTTTTGATTGCTGTCACTGCAGAAAACCCCGCTTAACACAGATAGGTTGTCGGAAATGGCAATAGGGATTTAAGTGCTGTGGTGACAATCTCAGGGTGTTCCGCCATGACTTTAATCCAGAACACCGGCAGAGTTGTTGTCTCGAACGTAGTTTTAAGGCCCCCTTCATATGCAATCTCCAGCAGTTGATCTTCTTCTTGCACAGACATGCTAGATTCGCCTGATTTGTTGACAAATGGGTTGCGGATCCATTCCTTACTAGTTCGTGGGTATTTTGTGGTTTCCCAACCACAAAAACCCACGAAACGCTCGAACTCTTTTAAAAGCAAAGACAGGTGATCGTGCACCAACTAAGAGAATGATTGTTTAGGCGCAGTCTCACCTAAAATCACCGCTAATGTGTGAAACATGTCCAAAATGCCTCTGTTCACGCGCAATCCCCACAACTTCAGTTTGGCTTTAAATGCAGCTTTTTTTGTCTGACAACTTGAAAACAGCTGTCAAAATTAGAAAATAGATACATACAGAAATCATAATTGAAGCTCTAGTAACAGAACAAATTTCAAGTTCTGATTTACCGACTCCTAATTTGAGTGGACATTTTATAGATAAGAACAACACAAATCCGAAATAAATACACCAAATAAATAAAATGGAAATAATTTAATATTTCTTGGGCGGCCCGGTACCATTTGATCCACAGACCGGTACCGGTCCGCGGACCGGGGGTTGGGGACCACTGCCGTAGACAATAGCCCGTTGTGTTTCTCCAGTGTGGCGCTAACTACCTTCCTGTTGAACCAAAGCTCATAGCAGTCCATGTGAGGTTGGTAGGTAGTTGAATTTACGTGGTACTCGAGAGACAACGGGCTAGTGGTGACAGTCCGTGATCAACTCCGAAGGGAAGGAACTGAGGACATTACCTCGTAATTTGAACCACGGTCAAGTGACGAAGCCAACACCGCAATTGGGACCCCACTCTCCAAATTTTCACACCACGTTTAGCGCGAAGACATTTCGGGCCACGACGGATAAAACATGTACCAGCCTCCACCTACACAATGGTCTTTGGTTGCGACGAGATTCAAACTAACAATCCTCAAGTTGCTAATATCAGAAGATTGCGTGTTCATATCACGTCCGGGTAGCCATTGTTGGTAAAACCATCAAAGCAAAATGAAAACGAATTTATTTACACATATGTTAGAGATCACAGATACAATTTAACATAGCTAGCCTTTTAGCATTATAATATAGAACCCGCTAAAGCTATGAGCGGAAAAGGAAAATGGCTCTGAATGATTCTCCGAGACGCCGTAGCTATCGAGTTGCACTCTAGCGGTCACCAGGGTAACTCGCCTTGGAGACTGAGAAGTAGTGAGTACGCCATATTACTATACCAACCGGGCTGTCACGACCCTATGATGTGAGGAATTCTGAGATAAATATCTGAATTTATTATTAGAGAAGGATCCAATTCTCAAATACACCAGTGACGGCAATTTATTAATCGCTACATAAAATTCATTCCCGATAATCCTATGATCCTTAGGATAATTTTGAGACCCACGTAATGGATTTCGATGTAGCTTTCAATGTTCCATATAAAATTTGTCGAGGAAGGTTTAGCTGTAAAAAAACTTATTTACAACCAAAGGTAGCTTAGCAGCAACTATTTTAGTGAAGTAACTGAAAGGAAAAGCGGCTTTGCTGCAGCAGCTGAAGAGGCTTATACTGATGAAAACAGTCTGACAAAATACATGCATTGTAAATGCAGCTGCTATTACATGACCTCGTTTCTGTTTGAGGAGTTCTTTGATCTAAATTTAAATATTGTATTTACATAATCGGAAAGTGAATATAAGCACTAAGACTGACACTTAAAAGTGGCAGGAGTCAACCTACGTGGAGAATGTTTTTTACGTCACCAATTTTACGGCCTTTTGCGTGTCTTGTCAAAACGCAATCTATTAATGAGTTGACATCAGGAAGAGAAATGACTAACACCATCTACAAGGAAATATCGGTTAAAAAAGTCTATCGCCGTAAATACTATTTCTATCCCGTGCGAAGCCATGTCACATCGATAGTACGATATATACACAGTCCAGTCACATTAATGTAACCACCACCTACTTACGACGACAACGTGAAATAACCAATCACAAAAGGCAGGTGGTAGCACATTGCAGTGGAGTGTATATAGGGCATCGGAAAGCATTTCAATCGTTGGCGTAATGCAAAAACGTAGTGATTTATACGACGTCCAAAAGGGCATGATTATTGGCTTTCGGGCCTAGGGTGGAAGCATTTCGGAAATGGCTAATTTTGTGAACTGTTCGCGTGCCGCCGTGGTAAAGGTATACCGTGCATGGCAAAATGGCACTATCCAAAATCAGCGGCGTGGCACATGTGGTGCACCACGGGTTATAAATGACAGAGGCGAACGAAGGCTACGGAGATGCGTTCGGGCGAATAGACGTGCAACTGATGAGCAACTGACCGCCCAGATGAACCAAGGGGCTACCAAGAGTGTATCCTCAACAACGGTTCAGCGAACGTTGCTGCGCATGGGCCTCCGCAGCAGACGCCTGGTTATTGCACATATGCTGACTGCTTTAATCAGCGACTAAGGCTGTAATTTGCACGCCAGTACCGCAACTGGACGTCCACAGAGTGGCGACAGGTGGCTTTTCCCGATGAATCACGTTTTATGCTGCATCGGACATATGGACGTTGGCGTAAACGGCGTGAAACGTCTGAAAGCAAACACCCTGCAACAATTGCCGGAAGGATCCAGGCTGGAGGAGGGAGTATTATGGTTTGGGAAATGATTTCCATCCCAGTGAACACCTTCAGAAACCTAATTGACTCTCTTCCTGCACGTCTCGCAGCAGTCCGCTCTGTATATTACTGTTAGAGCTCGAAAGCCGTTTATATGCACATTATGTAGCTGATCTGCAGATTAAATGATTTGCTCCATTAACGTGCGGAATCAGAGTTTTCCCGCATTTAACCTAGTTAATGTGCACATTAACGGCTTCCGTATCGTTAAAGTTCAAAAGTTTGTTTCCCTCATTTCCTTTCCCTAGACCTTCTCCCTCTCCCTCCACTTTTAGTTTTAGTTTGATTTCGCCAGTGTCGTGTCGTCGCCGGTTGTTTTCATTTCGCATAATTTGTGTCGGCTGCCAGTGCGTAGCATAACTAATTCAGTTTTAAAATTCGGTTCTGCCTGTTAGCGCGTGAATTTGTGTCTTGATTTTTTAAAGCAGATAAATTTAACTCCTAGTACGCAAGCAAGCACCTAATTGGTGAGTGAAATGAAGTAATGTTTCTTAGCAAACCTCTTTAGCGAAGATTTAAAATATAATAATGTTTTAATGACAAAACAAAAGTATGATTCCATAATTGAAGATGTAAAGCGAATCAAAGTTTCCAAGAAAAATTATCATCTCAGAGATTATTGAATAATTTAAAGGTATGATGTGCTGACTGTATGTTCCTGTTGTTCCAGCAAAGATCTTATTTTCATTTTAACGAGTGCCTAGTAGGTAATGTGCAGATTATCTAGGTAATTTGCTGGTTAATACTTATGCAGTGAATACTTATCTTCATTTAGTAAGTGAACTTGGTTGCGAAAGTCATGTCTGTCCGTCTTTCTGTTCTATGTTCGATTTTGTGTTTGTGTTGTTTGTGCAGGCATCACATGAATTTTATTCCAGATATTTGATTGCAATGTGTTTTATTTTATACATTATCTATTAGTTTAGTTGAATGCAATATTAAACATTAATTTCTTGTTATATTTAGATGAGTTTTATGCTAAAACAACTGAGTAAGTATACTTAAATCAACCACAATTTGGAAGTTTTGGAAAAATTGGAATGAACATTGAGTATTACTATTACTTTGATTTGCTTTACCAGTACTGCTAAAAAACCAATTATTAAAAAAATAATTTAATGGAATTTCAGCTCTATTTTTTGTTTTTTGTTTTTTTCGCAATGTAAACGATTTCCGAATATTTGGGACAGACAATATTTTTCAACGAACGGGAATAAAACGGAAACTCGTGTTTCTTTTGCTCTGAATTAATTTTGCATTTCTAAATTTTGCTCACTTTTTAGTTGTAAGTTGTGGCAACTGCAAGATCAAGAGATGAAAAGGAATCACAAATTAATATCTTTGGAACAACTTATTCCCGACATTTTATTATGTTTTATTTCGCTGTTTTCTGTTTAAAATTTTTTTATTTTAATAAATTGTGTTTCTTTTTTTCCTCACACACAACACAATCACAAAGTATTCGACTTAAAGTGACAGGTAAGTCAGAATAAAGCAAATTGTAAGTGTAATTGTACCATTATTGAAATAATAATGCCATTATTGAAAGAATAATAAAGTTTAAGAAATCCGAACTAGAACTTTTCTAACATTAAAAAATTCTTTGTCATAGTGACAGGAGAAGATTGCGAAATTCCACAATGTCGGATGCAAGAGGGCCACAAGTAAAGAAATATTGTTTTGTTGACCATGAGTGCGTGAGCCCTCGTCGTAAATCATCGTTTTTATTAATTGAGTTGAACATGAAAAGAACTTAAGAAAAGGAATTCCAAATTTCCCTTAAAATTGTATTTTGAAGTAGTAACCTTAATGTCACATTTCGTCAAAATAAAAAATTTCATAATAAATTATTTAAAAAAATTAAATATAGCACTTAGATGTAAATCCATACGTAGTTTTATCCTAAAGACATATAAGAATAAGTGGGAAAAGTTTGGAAGCGTTTTCTTTGATACATAAAAAGCCTTAGCATTTTCAATACCTTATAGTGACAAAAAAAACCAAGCTGCGAAAAATGCTTTTAAAGTTTTAAAACCCGTACAAAAATTATTTACGAAACTCGGAGCTTTTTGTAATTAATATGTTGATTTCCATACCAATTAAAGCAATTTCAAAGCATTTTTCACTCAAATTTAAATCTTTTTAACTAAAATATAACTCGTAAGAATAAGTTAATTTAGTTGAAGTTTAAAAACATTTCATTTTCAACGCGAACTCAAAAATTCATCAATACATAATATACCAGTTTGGAATATTAACTTTTTTAGCCATCCAGTTCTTAATAACATTACACAAATTAAAAATACAATTGAAAAGCATTAATCAGTGTGTTCATTTAAAAATAGCCAGATTTATTCAAAATTCCTTCTTTTTTTAGTTCAATTTTTTGTCTACGTATCCGTGCAGTTTTAATTTTTTTCTGAGCTAGTAAATAAACTGCTGTCATCTTTCTATTTCTTAACTATGTTCTACGATAGTCTTTATAGATAGCAAGATGTTTAGAATGCACACTAAATGAGAGATTGTTTTCTTTTTGAAAACCTTCTACAGCTTTTAGAGTATCCTATTTGAACTCTGTGATAGCAACACGAACAGAAATCCTACCACGTTGCAGTGATGCACAATTTTGCTTTGAACACTTACTCCATATTACACAGTGCAGGCTTACATAAGAGTTTTGTGTCGTACACCTTACAGAACGTTGTAACAGTTCAGTTGAAGCAAGCCTTTGATAAATTGGCAACATTTTTGCCAAATGCGATTCGTTGATTGGTGTTTTAATATGCTTCATATGAGAACCAGGAGTTATACCTTGAGCCAATTCAGCTTAATAAAAGCACCAGGAATCTTCATTATATTCTTGCCAACACACTTTGAATTAAAAACCAAAAATTTCGTCTCTGATGGTCGTACACCTACTTCGAAGCGTGTAATTTTTATTGTGTCTTGGATCAGAAAAGTGTCTATAACTTTTTAATTAATACAGTTACGAGTTTAAAATTTTGCACACCAATTTAGAAAGGTTGTAGCTCTAATTTAAAGCAATAAAAAAAATTCGATATTTTGAGTGATTTTTAGGTACTGCATCCCCTTAAACTTCATCTCATTCAGTTTTGTAAACACAGTAAAATAAGTTGGAAACCGTAAATAGCACAATATCATGCGTTATTTCAAATAATAATTGAGGAGATAATGTTCCTTATTGAAATCGTAGCGACATCTATTGGTGTTTAAGATAAGTAAAAATTGTGCGACTTGCTGACATTACTTTGATAGAAAATTTAAAAAGTGTCTTTGTACAAGAGTATTTTTCCTAATCTGTTTCCTAACCGAGTGCACCACTGTGACGGTTCTTCCTTAGGCTGTTTTCCTAATCCTCTGCCTTGTCGTCCTCCAAACAGTAACACTAGTCCATGAGCATATTTCAGTATTTATTTACAACTATTGTCTATATTATTTACAGGATCATTCAAGTCTATAATACATGGTCGTGAATTATCTCCTTCGATCTCCAGCGCAAAACAACGCGTCCTGCTTCCTCGCTGGCCTTCGTGCAAGTCCCTTTTCTTTTCAACCCTCTCCAAACGGGCTCCTTTTCAAAAACCCGAGGGGGGACCCCCGTGGAGTTCGATTCCATGTCCATCGACCTTACCCAAACCTGGTGAGGTTACGGGGAACTTCACACACCCCATATCTTACTAAAGCTATTTGAAATCAGTTTGTAATTGTCAAAATTCTTTACAAGACATAAGCTTAGTTACACAAAGATGTTGGGGCATTTGGCTTTCACTCAAGTGTTCCCGATCACAAACTTTTGGTCCGGAGAGTTACATTAGGATACAAATAAAATAATATGGGACTGGAGTGAAAATCATGCATGTTTCGTACAAAAATTTATAGTTTATATAGTTGAGAAATATTCTGGAAGAGGCATTGTAAATCGCATAAATGTAAATTCTGATTCAAGTAACTACTTATTATCACTCATTTTTATTTTAAAGCCAAACATAAACTTCTTTTCAAGAATGAAATAATCTAAAGTTATGAAAACGGTAACGTCAGTTAACAAAATGGATACCAAAATCGCAAAACACAATAGTTTTTCTCAGAAACTCATAAATAAAAATTTGTCTTTTAGCGGTTACAAGTAGTTGATACCTGCTACTTAATGGAAATACGAACAAACTGGGAAAATAATCATTCGTTTTTTTCATATCTCTAGCTAATTTCTTATTTTTTACAAGCATTTATTTTGTTTAAATTAATAGTTAAAAAATATTTTTTCATTATTTCTTTTTCTATTCACGTCTTATTAAGAGCTGAACTAACTTTATTTTATCTTGTGTAATGAAGTGTTCAAGTTTCTATCATGTGCTAAAATGTGTATATTTAGTTGCAGTTGCATTTCTTTATACAGATGAGTCAGTCCAACTGCAGTTCTTTGTCTGAATTCTACAAAGATTGTCCAATAACCTTCTAAGAGGATTGGCAGTAGTACAATTATTCACGTGAAACAGTTTCCCATTTTTGCCGATCCCTGCCCATACTAATATTGATTGGTATGCAGATGCTATAAGACAATTTTAAAATCGGATGTTATATTTTATGCGAACTTATAATTTGAGTTTTTATATTAAAAAGAAACACTTAGTATGGAGTTGCGGTTCTTTCATTCAGAATTTGAACGAGTTCATGATAAAGCAAAGCCTTGTTTGTGATTACATTGGCAGCGCAGACCAATACATCTTCAACTGTTTCCACATCAAAAGTCATCACATTACCAAAGCTCACCTTTTCTAATTGGCTTGATAATACAACTAAAATTAAGCATTAAAGGTATAAAATCAAGATGAATCTGGATGTTGCTTGAAAGGTTGCAAACTAATATACTTGCATAATATTTTTGACAAAAACCTTATGGATTTGAACAAAAATGCTTAATATGGAATTTACGTGAACCAATTTAATCACCAGCCCATTCTGCAAGGCCTTAAGCCCCATAGTAGGTGGTGACA
Organism: Metellina segmentata; assembly: GCA_947359465.1. Classification (NCBI taxonomy): domain Eukaryota; kingdom Metazoa; phylum Arthropoda; class Arachnida; order Araneae; family Tetragnathidae; genus Metellina; species Metellina segmentata. The sequence goes on from OX375878.1 coordinate 68,204,098, forward strand.
CGAAGAAAAGCAAAAAAGTTTACACCTGCTCATGACAAATTTAATATTTTACATTTCAAGGAAAAGGTAAGTATAAAAAATACATGAGTAAAATTTTGTGTTTTTCATTTGCCAATTGATGTTTTTTTAATAAAAGAACAATGGTTTTATAAGGGTACTCGTTTCTATCTTTAGCAAATATTAGTCCAATAAGAAGCAGAACAAAAAATCTTCATAATGATTTAAAAAGTTACTAACAAAAGACGCCTGATGGAGAAAAATAAATGTACTCACAATTGCCGATACAATCAATTATGCCCATCAATTCAGGTTTAGTCATCGTGATGAGTTGATTTTTCTGAGATATCTGAGCATGAACATTTCTTGCAAGCAAGACCATTGCCAGGAAAACTAGAACGTGCGATCCCATTTTCGATAGAATGCCGACAGAATTAAAGATTAGAATCGGGGAGCGTTGGTTTTGGAGTTATTTATATTCTTAATACATGGTAATTGGTGTTTCAAAATTAAGTTATATTGAACGCTTGAATAAGAATGGGAGACACATTCGCGTTTGCCCAGACGTCCGCGAAACTGTCAAGGTCATAGAATTTGCTTACACGACTCACAGCGTTGCCTTATTTATATTCGCAATTCATTCCGTATTTCGCTACGCTCAACTGATTTCTCAAATTATTTTCCTCAATGAGAGTATTGGTAATTCAGGCATATTTTTAATATGTTGCTATTGTCAATTTGAAAATGATGGACAAGATTCAAACTGTAGTTTGATTTTAACTTCTTTTCAAAATATTAAATGCGAGAAATTTTGGATTATTTTTTGGGTGTGGGAGGGGGGGTGGTTACAAAAATATAAAAACGTGTGAAAGGTAGGTAGTAAACTAACATCGCGCTGAAGCAAGACAACAAGCTATTGGTGACGGTTCGGGATCAATACTAAAGGGATAGATCCGAGGATAAAACCACGGTCAAATAACGAGCATTTAAAAAGGAAGAAGGAACGACTTTATTCATATTTCGGTCTTGTTTTTGCTAAATTACAATTTTGAGTGTTAGTGCATTGAATTACGAGAAGTCCACAAAAAAAAACCCCGTCCAATTATATTTTATGGCGAAAAGAGAACACAACAACGAACTATTTTTAACTAACCAAAGAAAAATTCGTTACCAATGGGATCCGGCAACAATACGTTCATCATTATACATTGTGAAGCCCTTTTGTCGCTCATATTAATTAGACAACATTCAGTTAGACTTTTCCTTGGCACTAAATGGATTACCAGATCACAAGTGCCCCAAATCTGTCCTTTTGAGGGACTTGTCAATTTGATGATCACTTCTGGGTTGAGCACTAAATGGTGTAAGTTATAGTGCAACAGAACTACCTACCTGGCAATGATCATTAGATTGTCTGACTATTCAGTACGTCCCTTGCTTGAATCTCGGTTTGTAAGAGTATTGATGCTGGTGAGTGTCCTGTTAAGAGTAATGATGACGTACTAACTGAGTGCTCCTTCATAAGTAGTCACCACTTCGCCTCTTGTATTAAAGAATCAATCGAAGAGGCCGTCAATATAAAAAGAAATGTAATGTGAAGAATGGATGTGAATTTAAAGAAATGTGAAGAATGGATCTGAATTTAAAGAAATGTAATGTGAAGAATGGATGTGAATTTAAAGAAATGTTATAATGAAAGTATGTGATTTCACTTTGCAATAAATACATTTGTTTACTAATTTTTATAAAAGTAATTTAGTTCTTGTATAAATTTCCAAATCATAGATTAATTCTTGTCGATCACATTTTATCGAATAAAATGAAATGAACCTTTTCAGTTTACATTAAATTTTTCTATAAATTGTTACCAGTATTTGTTACTTCAGCAAACAAAATGAATTCGAATGTCCGTTTTTCAGTTTTATTTTGTTTATTTTACTCTCCCCTACATCCATCACCGACTAAAATAGTGAAGTTTTCAGTGATCTAGCGAACTTTATTCACCTTTTTTTGATCAACTAAATCAGCATCGATGGAAAGGTTAGTTTTTATCACGAATTTAAATAAGATGTTAAATGGGAGTAGCGCTATATAATTATGTTGAGAAACTGAGAAACTTTAAAGGATTTTTTCTGCTAGATTAAATATATTTTCTGCTGTGTCTTTGATCCCAAGTGCTTTGTTATTTTTGAAGCTCTGATCTTCGTGGACGTTGTTAGTTATGGCAACCCTAGACTACCAATTAACTGTGGGAAACTAAATTACACGCTAAAGTACACTGTTGGCCACCCAAATTGTAACACCAAGAAAGACAAGAGATATCACAACAAAATTTATTTTGTAGATAACATGTTGACCGATTATCAAATGATTAAATTTATAGACTTCCGTGAAGTATGGTTTATGCCAAAATCAGTAGCCAAAGTAGCCGCCATTGTTGGAGATCACCGCTGCCACACGCCTCGGCAATGATTCAAAGAGACTTTGGATGTGTTCTTGGGGTACAGCAGACCAAGCAGCTTCCACACGTTGCCAAAGTTAATCTGGTGTGGCAGCTGGGGATGTAATCCGGGTTAATCGTTGAGCAACCCTGGACCACATTTTTTCTATCGGCGAATAATTCGAAGAGCGAGCTGGCCAGGGAAGCAATTCAATCTGGCGATTGACGAAGAACCCTTGGACAATGCGTGCCACGTGTGGTCGCGCATTATCCTGTTGAAATATGGCTGTGGGCAAGCCCTGAAGGTAAGGAACTACAACACCTCGTAGATGTAGCGCTGGCTGTTTAAAGTACCGGCAATGCGTGCTAGAGGAGTGCGAGAGTGATATCCAATACCTCCCCATACCATAATACCCGGTGCAGGACCAGTGTGGCGGTCCATAACGCAGCTGTTCAGCATCCTCTCTCCACGGTGTCTCCAGACTGGAATCCGACCATCGTGGTGTTGCAGACAGAAGCGTGACTCGTCAGTAAAGACAATTTCATTCCATTCTGCCGTCCACATCCTTCTTTCATCGCACCATTGGCGGTGGAGACGTCTGTGGTTCTGTGTCAATGGTAGACGAAGCAATGGACGTCTTGTGGACAGCCCACTCTGCTGTAAACGGCGTCGAATGGTACGCGCAGACACTGGATGATACTTTACAGACTGAATGTGCTGTGCTATGGTTCGTGATGTGGCCGAGCGATCCGTCACTGCCATACGCATAGTATGCCTGTCATCACGTGAAGTGGTGCACTGAGGTGGATGTTATCGAACACTTCGGTCCGTCATACCCTCCTGCATCCAACGATCACATATCCACATTACAGTTGTTTGGTTTAGTCCAACACGACTATCGATTTCCCTGAAAGATAATCCACAATCTCGGTGGCCACTATCCTTCCTCTGTCGAACTCGGATACTTGATCAATAGATGATCGCTGTTTTCTATGAGGCATAATTGATCGTTTTTTTGAAAAAATCACAAGAAAAACACTATTGCCATACTCGAAATCGTCGAAATCTCCAAGCCTTAAATAGCGCTTTGAAGTGACGCCACAGGCGCGCATGATGCGCGTCTGCGCTGAAATTCTAATCATTTGCATATCTCACCTCCACTAATGCATGTTGTAAATTTCATATTATTTGCATGCTTCCTTCAGGGTGTTGCATTTACGGTGGCCAGCAGTGTAATTTTATATATTCATTGGACGCTTCATGTTGCATTATTTTATCAGTGACGGCTTGAGCTTCTATAAGTTTACACGATGGGAATTAATTTGTACCATTAGGAAAAAGAATTAGTGCCGAATTGCTGTCAAGAGGTCAATTGTGTCACCAGAGTGAAACAACGGAGCCCTACAGTGAATGCAGACGATAGAAAGGCTTTTAAGAATTTGAAAAATTAAACTAAATTTCATGTGTGTGGAATCAATTAAATGACATATTTGCTTGGAATCGTTTACAAGATATTGTTGTTTGAAAAGAAATTGCTGGGAATGGTATGAATACAACGAATATATCTATGTTTAAAATAGTTAAATCTACTAAACAGTTAAACTTCTTATGTATTATATAAAAATAAATAATTAGATGATGCCTTAAAAATAAAAATACAAGCAAATATAAACTGTCGATTAAATTGTGTTAAAAACTACCACACAATAAAAAAATAAAACAAACATATTAACTATTGGCATGTTGAAAATGCAAGTTAAGTTATGTAGAAATTTTGACTTTGAAGTAATTTTTTTTTTGCGTAAGCTTTATTTGTGTTTCAGTTAGTTAATTTTTACTGCCTTAATTGTTCTTTTGTGTACTCAAAAGCAGAAAAATTAATTTCTTGAGAGCGAATGTCCGAAGGGGGGGGGGAGAAACACTGAGCAGTTTCATATGCGCTTAATTGTTTATAACAAAAAATGATTAGGCTTGAGTAATCGAAACAGCCCTCAACTTTCACGCTTTGGTGTTTGGCTTCATGGTTGAAGTATGGTGAATTAAAGCAGTGTACTGAAGAAATTAAAAAGTAAATTTCATTGATATTTGTCCACAGCGATTGATGTCTTTTTAATTTAAAAGCACCATATATTAACTATTTTTGTAAAGAATATACACAACTCGATGTTTACAGCATATAAAGTTTGTATTTGTGGTAGATAAATCGCTAATACAGATTTGACTGTAGAACAAATTTTGCAGTTATCGGCACTAAAAGATCAAAATTGTATGAATACATAATTGTAATGACAATAATGATTCAAATCAAGTTATTTAATACAAACCATCCCATGTGTTTATAGAGATTCCAAAAGAGCACTTTAAATTTTTTTGTAATAAGACGTTATTAAGCATTAGTGCTCAAATCATTTGATTGTTAAGTTGTTAATCTGTAAAATCAAACCTGGAATTTTTAGTACATTTTTTCTAGTATTAAAGAAACCATACTGGTACTCACACAATTATGTTTATTTCTTAATCTGGTGAGTTTCACTATAGTTTGAGATTAATATTTGCTGTTGGACGTGTAAAGAAACTGTACTAAGAATCAAACATGTTACTATGACTAAGCATGAAAGGTTGAAAAATTTATCGCTTAAATAACTCTTGTTAAAAATGACAGACACTTTCCAAATAAATGCTGCCACATTGTCGAATTTCTCAAAACCTTGAGTGTTACACGTTATTCCTACTCTGATGTGTAGTGTAGATCCAAGAAGAGTTTATAGCCCAAAAGTGACAGGTAAAAATACAGTCGTGTAAAACTGCAGTCACCTTTGAATTAGGCCATAAAAATACTACTCTATTTGACCATTTCAGATGAAACTTGAACAGTAAGTTTTCTTTCTGCGAGATTTTTATACTATACTTATCTAATTCTTATGTCGCATGTGATTCTTTTGTTATTTAAAAATGTTTTAAATATAAGAAGTAATTAATGTTTTCTTTATCTTAAGAATATAAAAGCAAGATTATTAACGAGATTCTTTAAATTTAATACGATGACTGCAATTTGAAATTTATAAACCTTGTAACAGTAAGTAGCCAAGATGTAATAAAACCTTTTAATGTCTAAAGTGAAAATGTTTGAATACACATGTTCGATAATCGCTTATAAAATGCTAATTAGACTAATGTCATTTAAAAATGTTTTAGGTATTTTAACAAGATATTTAGAAATGACTATTTTACTTTCAATGACCAGGGTAATTTATACGTTGTAGATTTTAGAATAATAAATGCTGCTAATTATGATGTTTAAAAATGTTGCAAATTGCTTAGCTGATTACTATACAATTAGTATAAATAGGTGTTAATCGTGGTGCGAAAAATACAGCTCTATATCCATTTGTAAATTTATTTATGTTAGCGTTCTTTTAAACCTAAATTATTTTGATCTCAGACTTTACAACTGCGAATTTGAGGAAAATTATACGACATAAAAAAATTCAAGAAAAATGTTTCGCTTGATTCCTTTTCTCTTAGTAAATATACGCAATAACGTAATTCGAAGGTTTTTAAATATCTTGTAAGCTTAGAGCAGAAACTCATTAATTGACAAAATGTTTTTTATTGTACAGCTGCTTTAAAAACCAATTGTTAAGTATATTTTTGGTCAAAAAATAAAAATTATACATGTTTTGACAGTTTTGTATATATTTTAAACGGATTTTAATTTGACAATGTATTTCTCATCAGTATAAGCATTGTCTTCTAAAAATGCCAATCATAGTTTCTATTCCAAGTCGACTGTATTTTAGTGTGTTATTTTTACTGTTTCTGTCTTCAGAAATAATTTTCATAAGTCTCGGGTAAAATGAAGAAATTCGACATTATGAATTTTTTTTGTATCTATTTTTGTTTAATTTGCGCTATAGAAATGATGAAATCGTTTAAATGTAAATGTTTATCAAAGCCTCTTCACGGATTTATTTTAAGTAGTAAAAGTTATTTTATATACTACTTTCTTCCGAATGAAACCCTAATTAAACTTTTCGTTATGTTTAAGAAAATTTAAAACTTAGATCTTAGATTTCTAGTGATTTTGTTCCAGGATGATGTTTAGAGCCATTTTTTTTTACAAATTACCAACAAAGTAATCTTGGCGTAGCGTTTGTTATTCTAAATATATCTTGGCTATCATGACTTTTCTTGTTGAGTGAGTGTGCAATCTATGTTTTCAAACATTTTTTTCAGCATGGTATTTTTCTAAATATATTTGTTGTCATGGTTAATTAAACGAAATGTGCTAGGCAAAGAGATACTCTTTATAATATTGAGTTTAAAGTTACGATTGTTTTTTAAATTACTTCTCAGCCTAAATAATTTAAAAATTATTGCAATAATTATAAAATAATATATTTTAACATATTCGTTCCATGTAGTTTCGGAGTTTTCAAAATTAAGCAATTTTTCGTTATTTAATTTCTTATACGTTTATTTTTGTATTAGTATTTCACACAGCACAATTTGATAAAGGGCATTCAAATAAATGGTGCAAATGTTGACCATTAGAATTTCAATAATGATAATGGTAAAACACTTTATTTGAAACAAATATATGTATTTAGTAGAGAATTATTAAGTTATAGAAAATTTAAATAAAACAATCTATATATCAGTTTACAAATACAGTTGAATTGCACTAAAGTAATTGTTTTTACAAAAAGCATTTTCTGCTAACCCATTTACCCTCTGAAGAGTTTACATGCATATATACGTTCAGCAATCTGCAGTTTTTCCTACATTACTTCTAACCAATTCTAGTCTTGACCAATATAATTTTTCCTTGGATTCTTTTAGCTAATAGATATAATTTAATTATGTTTGTTGTGGCATAAAAGTGATACTACACAACTCAAAAATCTAGTGACATTCAAAGGGTAAAACCTTTTTACTTGATTAAATAAGTATACAATTCTAGAAATATCTAAAAAATTCCAATTTCCAATAATGTAGGATACATCTCTGTTGAGTTATCAAAATGGTAATAATTTTTCTATTTTATCTTCATTCTAGTAGTACAGTTACATCTGTACTTTAAAAAAAATGAATTACCTGTTCATGTTTTAAATATTAGTTCCTCTAATCAAGTCAATTAAAAAAAATCTGCTCCTAATAGCGTAAAGAGGTGATAATTAGTATACAAAAATCGAAATCGCACAATTTACTGTAATATTATCTGTTTATACGTACTACCTCTGATTTTCACAAAATGTAACTGGAATCATTTTACCGAATCTTTCACAATATTGATACTTAATTTTGCTTCGTTGACTTTGTGAATTTAAATTTGCTTAATACATCAGCTTAAGTTTTGTATAAAAATCATACATGATACAATGTACCTAATTTAAATGCTGGAAGCATAAAAGTAAACAAAATTGTTCAATAAAAATGTACGAAAGAATAAACAGCTGTGACGGATTCTTTTCAGTCGACTTAATCATTACCATGCCCAATTGACCACCACAACCAGTTAACGCTTGAGTGACAGCAGTTTACCTGATAGCTTGGGTGTTTATTCCATGTTCACCTCAATAATTCAATCACCTCACGAAAATTGTGAAGGGATAAAATTACTGTGGAAAAAGAAATCAATTCTATCGACATTTTTGTTGAGGAATGACTGATAGATTGTTGACAGAGGATGACCTTACAGCTTTTGTTTTCAAATGGATGGAACATGTTGTTTTCGAAAAAATTATATTTAGAAGGATAAAAAGTACAATTAGTTGCTAGGCGACAAACTAAACATTCCAATAGCTAATTTTTTTTGTTAACATATTCATATTATATTTAGAACATTTATAAATAAATAAATTCTATTGTGTTCTTGATTTGTTGCCCAAGGTCAGATTTTGCTATACGAGATAGTTAGTCAAGGACTTACAAAACCTTCTTACGTTTTGTATTAAATTTATGTTTATATACAGTTTTTAAGATTTCGCTTAATAACACATACATTCTGACCCTTATATATTAAATCAATAAAGTCTATTCCTACAAACAAAAATTACAAAGACAACTCAATAATATGTGTTAATGTTAAACTAAAAATTAACTATGGTATGATTGTTATTCAGCATTTCAAACTACAATGGAAGGATTAACTCACAATTTTGCTTGTAGGGATAGACTTTATTGATTTAATATATAGGTCAGAAAATATGTGTTATTAAGAGAAATCCTAAAAACTTTGCATATATATATATATATATATATATATATATATATATATATATATATATATATATATATATATATATATATTTATATTTATATATAAATATATATATATATATATATATATATTTATATATAAATATAAATATATATATATATATATATATATATATATTTATTTATTTATTTATATATATATATATATTTATTTATTTATTTATATATAAATATAAATATATATATGTATATTTATTTATTTATATATATATATATATATATATATATATATATATATATATATATATATATATATATATATATATATATATATATATATATATATATATATTTCAAAGTATACAAAGTTTCCACTGATTTTCAAAAGATGTTGCTAATTGATAACAGGATGCATACGTGGCATCAATCTAAATGTTGGGCACTTTATTATGACCTCACCGCCGTTGGGCCACCTTTTGCCTTTAATACAGCGTTGATTTTTCTTGGAATTGACTCTACGAGATGTTGATAGGCCGTTTGAGAAATCTAAGACCAGATTGTAAGAATGTCACTTTCCAACAGTGTGAGATTGGATGGTTGTATATCTAGATTTCTGATGGCTCTTTCAACTTCATCTCACAAATGCTCTATATCAGGGGTTCCCAACCTTTTAGTAACTACGTACAACTTGAAATTTTTAGACATTTTTGGCCTACCACCAGTCCTATATTTTTTTAGAAACATATATCTGTCAGAAAAGTGCCAATGGCTTGTTTTATTTTAATTAAAATACTAAGAAAGCTTCATATTTCATGATTAATGCACTTGTATTTCGTATTAATAATGTTTTAATAAAGAAAAAAAATAAAACGATTATTGAAAATTAGTTTTATTTTTACTCACAGGTCTAAAAACAAATAGTTTTAAATAATTAGTACAAACTATGCAAACAAAGATTAATATAATCAAAAATCAATTTTTAGTGCGAAACTTGTTGTTTTTGTCTTGTATTAAAACATCAATATCAGGAGCAATGGATCTTAACTCCACTCTTAAGTCCTCTTCAACACTTACTCTGTTTCTATATTTATTTTTTACTTACAAAAGTTCAGAAAAACCACTCTCACGCAAGTAACTAGTAACAAATGGCATAAGAAATATCAACACGTGGTTGTACATACTAAAAAATCGAACAAACTTCGTAGAATATTTGGGTCGCTCGTATCATCCTTGCGTACCACCTGAAACGTTGCCGCGTACCACCGGTTGGGAATCCCTGCTCTATATGATTGAGTTCTGGGGATTGTGAGGGCCACCTGAACTATGTGTCCTCTCCTTCATGTTCCTCAAACCAATCCTGTACAATACCAACGCAATTGCAGGGCACATTATCCTGTTAAAAGTGTCCATCGCCATTGCGATAAAATATCAGCTTTACAGTATGCACTTGGTCAGCAATGATGTTTAGGTATGATGTCTGATTCAGACTTTCATACACATGAAATAAAGGGCCCAAATCAAACCACGAAAACATTTCCCTAACCATCACATTGAAGGGTTGTAGAAATGCACTTAGAATCCATGCTTTCGTACTGTTTCCGTCAAACTCTAACTCACCCATCTGCATGGTGTAACTTCAAACGGAATTACATTACGTTTTTCCAATTGTCCACAATCCAATCCTTGTGTGCCTGAGCGAATTTGAGACGTTTTATCTTGTTTGCTGCAGAAAGCAGCAGTGTTCGCATGGATCTTCGACTTCCATAGTTCATACGTAGCAAAGTACAGCGAACAGTTCGCTCAGAGGTACTTTGAGACTATCCTTGATTAAGATCTGCTGCAATTTGCTGCACTGTTAATGTCCTGTTGTCTTTTACGATTCGAGAGACTCTCCGTTCCACCCAATCATTCACCACTTGGTGACTGCCACAATTTGCACATTCAGACACAGTTTTTTGCCTGTCATTCCAGTCTTGATACACTTTTACTACAGCTGCTCGTGAACATTTCGCAAATGTGGCGGTGTCGCTAATACTCGCGTCATGCCTACGAGCTCCTAGTGTCATCCCACGTTCAAAGTCCGTCAAATTACGTTTTCCCCCCATATATTCACAAACAATTCACCTATACTATCGTCTCAGGAACTCAACTTTCTTCTTTTATAATATCCTAGCTCTCTAACGGAAACACTGTGATGCAATAGGTTATTTGCTTAAAACTACCAGGTGGTCATAACAAACTGGCCGCTCAGAGTATATATAAGACACTATTGTAAAGACTTCTAATATTTTTAAACGGGAGCCTTGATTGAAGCACTGGTTCTAAAATAGGTCTTTACTTATTTTTGGATCCTTTGATATATTGCGTAGAACTTATTTTTTCTATTAAAAAATTGTAGTCTATCAAATTGTGATTGAGGATTATTCGATAGTTCTTACTTTCATCGTTATTGTTTTATAACAATTTTAGACGGCAAGAATTGTGCGAATGAATAAGTATATATATATATTTTTTCATCATTCAAAATTTATTTTTAAGCATTTATACGAGGGAGTACCAATAAGTAACGCACATAATGTAAAAAATAATAATAATAAAAGCAATTAATGCCAATGTGAAACAGAAAGGATAGTATTACCCATTTATTACTTTTCCACATAATTTCCATGCATGTTGAGGCATTTTTTCCAACGATGGATCAGTTTGAAAATACCGGTCTCATAGAACTCCGTCGGCTGCGAGAAGAGCCTCCTTCACACGGCCCGTTTGAGTGTCGTCGTCAGAGTCAAACTTCTTACCGTCAAGGAACTTCTTTATGGGTAAAAAGCGCAGTGCAACAAATCAACACATTCGACTGTTGCACGACATTGCTCGTGCGCATGTGTCTCGCCTAGTTCGTGCAAAAGTGCAGGGTTTCGGTTGGGAAGTTTCGGAGCATCGTCCATACAGCCTGAACCTGGCACCCTCCGATTTCCATCTGTTTGGACCCATAAAGAAGTTCCTTGACGGTAAGAAGTTTGACTCTGACGACGACACTCAAACGGGCCGTGTGAAGGTGGCTCTTCTCGCAGCCGACGGAGTTCTATGAGACCGGGATTTTCAAACTGATCCATCGTTGGGGAAAATGCCTCAACATGCATGGAAATTATGTGGAGAAGTAATAAATGGGTAATACTATCATTTTTGTTTCACATTGTCATTAATTGCTTTTATTATTATTAGTTTTTACATTATGTGCGTTACTTTTTGATACTGCCTCGTATTTCTTAAAATAAATTAACAGAACTAAAAAGTTACTACACTACTTTTTTTCGATTTGACTAAGTTTATACTTTGAAGTACATGATTAAAATTCTCTTGAAATCCTATATGGTAGAATTTTACTTCAAATCTTCAAACTTCGCGACTTTTAGAAATATGTTTATCAAATAAACAACAGTGTATACATCAGCATTTTAAAATTTATTAAGCTGCAAACGCGTTTAAATTAAAACCTAAAATTTATAATCGTGAAATAAAGAATATTAGTTTTAACTGTAATTAAGAAACACTAATTCGCGCGATTTTTAAATTAATTAATCAATTTGGACATATTAGTATTTTTCGGTTATGTATATATGTAAAATTGTGTTTTTTTTTTTTTTTTTGCTTTTTCATAAATACTGCAATTTTGTTAATGTAAATTAGTTCAACAAACAAAAATATCGAAAACAGATAAATTGTTAAGATTCTAATACTTTTTTAAGGAGAAAATGGTTGGAAATCAGAATTTGTAGGAAAAAGCATTTAGTATGAAAGAGCAATAAAAATATCCCAGTCTTTATGTTGTTCCAATAAAGTGAAATAAATGCCTACCACCGTCTTCTGTAAGATCAAATGTTATTCAATGTACAATGACATTTCCTATTATTTGCAAATTCTCAAAGTCGAGTACTTCCCAAAAATCAACATTGTACACGTTGTCTTGCTGCTTTCAAAAGCTATCAAGAAAGGTTTGCTGATACGCATCTATTAGCCTGTTGAACAATTCGAACTTCTAAGTCACAGCACAATGTGCAATCACTACTTCTGTGGCAACCCCGACAGTTTGGATCGTTTGCAAAAGTGGATGAATACGATAACAAAGAACTATGGAATTTCTTTCGAGACGATCCGAAGAAATAGAAATGTTGCAGATGAAAATGTATTTAATTGTTAATTTGTCACTTTAAGTGGTCCTGGAAAATTGAGAATGCTGAAATTTTTTGAAAAAGTGAATGTTGGAAATATATTTCTTATGTTCTCTATTGTCGTTTTGAAGGAATCAGCAATAGTATAGTCTGCTGTTTGGACAGACTATGAAAAATGTGTTTAGATAAATTCGATTTCCTGAATACATTCTGAAGTAGAACAATTCCACGAAAGTCTTTTAAACAACATTGATAAAGATAATAATGGTTTATTTACAAAAAGATCATATATTTATTACATAATACTTGGGAATCCTCAAATATTATCGCAACATCTCGCTGTCAACTCAAATACACAAACACAGAATTCTAAATCAAACTAAAAATTATAAACACTAATTCTGTCGTTGACAGATAACTAGTAGCATACGTAGCGAGAAATTACGCTTTTATAATCAATGAGTTTTTCGTTTGGGTTTTCGTGTTCCATTACAAAATGTAAGTTATGTAAAATTAAATATTCTAAATATTTTTCTTTACCAATTACATATTTGTAAATTATTTATATTATGGTAATAAATTAAAAGTCAGTAGAAACATAAATATTATAATTTAATTTGTTTTGGAAAAATTGTTTTTTGAGCAATGCAGGTAAAACAAAATTATTGGAAAACTTGATTTTCGATCAACACTGATAAAACAATCTGAGCAATCGTTTTATGCTCAATGCTATTTCTATGGCTGTTTCGAATTCCTTTAGGTCCTTTCTGCACACCTAGTACAAATAGAACGAGTGTTAAGGGTTAGCCTATGGTTACCATTGTGTTCCAAAGTACAAGTCTATCTTATTTGGTGTAGAATGGGTTAAACGGTGTAGATTTGTATAGAGAACACGCTGACTGACAGACACCAACTCTGCTTTATAACTGCTTTATACACTGGTGTCCAAAATTAAGGTCACAAACACGTTTTTCAAAATAATTCAAAAGGGATACCAGAAAATTTTATAAAATTTGTATTTTATATTTTTTGAAGAACTGGTAACACAATGTTAGACTCCAGTTTGGAATAAATGGTGTTTGCGTTAGTTTGTAGAACAACGTGGAATTTGACCGTTTAAACATCTGGGAGTTTCTATTGCAGTGTTGTGAATATTGCGTTAAAACCCACAAGTTTGACTGTTTGAAGTGAGAATGAGTTATCATCATCGTTTAGATGATTAAATGAGACGGAGAGCCATTGGTAGACTTGAAGCTGGGCAGGCTCAAGAAGAGGTTACTCGATGGTTAAAAGTGGCAATAAAAGTGGTATCCAGGTTGTGGAATCAATTCCAAACATGTGGTGCTATCACCAGTAAGCCCGGCCAAGGACGCCCAAGAGCGACGACACCTGCACAGGATAGCTACTTGGCATTAACAGCACGACGGCACAGGCAGATAACGGCTACAGAGCTTTCCCGTGACCTTTCTGCTGGGTCTGGAAGCAAATTTCCAGGCAAACAGTATACAGACGTCTAGCAAAGAGAGCCCTTAACGCCCGGCGTCCAGTGATGTGCCCCCCTTTGAGCGCAATACACAGGACAGCCCGATTGTCGTAGAGCCGAACACACCATTCTTGGCATGTTCTTTTCACTGATGAGTCGAGATTCAGCACACAGAGTGATTCTCGGCGAGTCTTCATCTAGAGCAGGGGTGGCCAACCTTTTACATACCATGCGCCAATTTCTTTCACAGACGAGTTCAGATGCGCCATACAATTCAAGCACCTTTTCTACCTTACGTTCATGGTCCTACCATATCCTTAGTAAGCTTTTTAATAAAAGTATGTTTATCGACATAATTAAGATTTTTAAATGATTTAACTATATTGTATGTAAAACAATGTCTATTACAGAGAATTCTTCAAATTTGAATCAGTCATTCGCGACCTCGTTTTCCTTTTTATAAATTTCATGGATGAAAATGCTTGATCACATCTGTATGTCGCTCCAACATGACATGTATAACTTTTTGCAAATTTTCTTAGTTCCGGAAAGTGTTTACATTGTAATGAACCCCAGAAATTAATCATGTCAGAAGCATTTTGATCTGAATAATAAAGCTTATGAAACTTCAATTTCAATAATGAATTCGTTATGCAATAATGCAATGCGCCACTTGTAATCATCCAATGCTCCAAGTTTGGCGCATGTGCCACAGGTTGGCCACCCCTGATCTAGAGGGAACGGGGAGCTCGCTATCATCCCTCCAACGTAAGGGAAATCGACCAATTTGGCAGAGGAATCCTTGTCTGGGGCGGCATTATGTTGGGCAGTCGTACACCATTACACGTCTTTGATTACGGTAGTGTTACCGCACAGCGCTATAGGGATGAGGTCCTTGAACCCTATGTGAGGTTGTCCCAGGGCAGGCCCGGATTTCCTTTCTATGGACTACAATGCGCGGCCACACAGAGCTCACATTGTTGATGATTTTCTTGAAGAAGAGGATATTCGCCGTATGTGAACTGGCCCGTGAAGTCTCCGGATCTCAATCCTGTAGAACATGTTTGGGAAGGTCTAGGAAGAACCATTGCACGACGTTATCCCCCTCCCAGGACCCACCAGGCGTTAAAAGCCGCGCTTTTGGAAGAACGGGATTTATTGCCGCAAGCATTTCTCGACATCCTCCTTAACAATATGAAGGCTCTTTGTGAGGGTTGTATAGCAGTGCGCGGTGGCCACACTCCATATTAGACGGACCTGTCCCGAGATAAATGCATCATGATTTGACCGTTTTTGATATAACCTGTATCTTAACTAACAATTCAAATCTTTTTCAAATTGTTATGTTCTTAGATGCTTTCTCTCATAATAATATATCTCTGTGCCAAATTTCGTTGCAATAAACTGAATATTTCTCCAGTTCTCACAGATTTTATGTTTGTGACCTTAATTTTGGACATCAGTGTAGATAGACGGTAAATTATCTCGGAAATCAAATCTGATTTAATTTCAGTAACTACATAACATCGACATACACACAAAGCTTATACGCAATATTTTTTATGAGTTCTTGGCATTCTGCTCTCAGATAAATTTACGTCACGTATTAGAACTCCAAATTCCTCACCAAGACACACTACAAAAAATTATTTGATCAAGTGTTAAAGTATAAACAAATAAAAGTACCATGAAAGCTTTTTCTTTGCGTTTTGCTGTACTCTAATAGGTTCTGAGGTAGTAAATATATATCGATTTCTAGAAACAATGCAATGGAATTTTTCTAATAGATTTTCTAGTTTTCTTAAGTAAACGACGATTTTGTTTCATACTCACATAAGGACATATTTAAGATTATTGGAAAACAATAAATTGAAAACTAGAATTGAAAAACCTATAAAAGCTTTTCTTAAGAATAATTTTAGCTGCTAAAAATTCTCACTCGTAATTTTTATTGAATTTTCTCTCTATTTACCGTGTTAATAGATAACACAATATCAATTGCAGTTGAATTTAAAACCATCCTCGAAAGGTTTTAATTAAAGTTAATTTTATAGGATTTCCGAATAAATTTTGATAAAACATGAAAATTACGTTCACATTTTTCCGTACAGATACATTCAAATTACAGAATGTATAACAGAAACAGTTCAGTAACATATTAGACAGACAGTTAAAAAATACAGTTCATATCAAAACAGTTAAAAACATCTTTTAATAGCTGAATGTAAAAAAATTCATTGTAAACTAATTTTAGAACGAGTGTATTAGTAGTCTCATTTCAAGAGAAAATTTAGATCAATCCATACCACCAAGACAATCTAGTGGTAATTAAATTAAGCATACGGTATGAGATTAAACACCGGAAGTGTTATAAATGCACTTTAAATCTTTACTAAATTCAATGACCCAATTCGGTTGCATTGGAGGTCCTTTGATACGTATATACACAAAACAAACTGAGGGGTCACTAGATTGGAACTTAGTCTGTTATAAGTAAATGCGACTCACATTTGTATAAGTATGTCTACATATTGAAATTTGTATTAACTCAATTCTACAAAGAATAATCCCTTGTTTTTTAAAACAATTATATATTTTTTAAATTAAGAAAGCAGAATAAACACAGAATAATTTAATTTTAGTCAAATCTAGGACGAGTTATGAGAGGTTGCTATTCTAATTGTAAATTAGTGTAATTTTTTTTTGTAACTTACAATCAAATAATCGAAGCAATTTTATACTTTTTGAAGTAATTAAATAAACCAAATAAAATGTACTCCATTTATTTTCAAAGCAATGTTTCCTAATTATTATTTCAAAAGAATTATGAAATGAGGCGTGTTTAAATTTCGAGGGTAATTGATTCATCTGTGTCTCAAACATCATTCATCTGAGAGCAAAATTTCATTTTATTATTTTCAGTAGTTTTACAGTTTATGTAAAAACACATCATTTTGAAGTGTTGGGAGCTATCGTAAAATGAAATTTTCAGTTTATTTGGAAGAAAAGTTTTTCATTGAATTTCGCAAAATTAGGGAAATTTCCCACATAATAATAAATGACTAAATAAATGAGAATAAACTTTCTTTCAGTCATTAAAAATTAAAAATGTAATATATGACCATGAGTGCTATTGCCTGAGGGTGTTGGTTATTTTCTCTCAGCTTAGCAAATAAATCCTATCTTGGCTAAAATTTCTAGTAGTAATTGAACTTTTGCACGCTAAACAATTGCACTACATCTTATTGCATTCAACAGTAAAAGGGTATTTTCTACTTTGTTCACCGATGATTCGATTTAACTTTCCGCATATGCAGTAAAAAGTTTAATTTCTTCATTCAAATAAGTAGAATCATCAAAATCATTATCGCACATAAATGCTACACTTATGCTCTCTTATGAACTGGACAGGTTCTTTTTCTTGATAAAGTTCTTTTTAGGGGTAACTTGATGGAATCTTCCTTTTTATGCTAAGCTATATAACGTGACGTCTTCTTGAGTAGCGATTATGTCACTCTTTCTCTTTTTTAACTGCAGCCGTTTTCTGTGTTTCCAATGGCGGGCATTGGACTTTTTCCTTGGCCACTACAAGGCCGGAACCGATGGTCGCTACTTCCAATGGCGTGCACAAAGGACTTGTCCTTGGCCTCTACAAGGCCGGAAGTGATGGTCCCTTGTGAAGGGGCACCCAGTGAGTGGACCATCATTGCCCCTAACAAAGGACAGCACAATTTACATCGATGCCCTGACCCCGGATTCGAACCAGGAACCCGATCCAGAGGACAACACCTTGACCACTAGACCGGTTGGCTTGGTCATTTAGAAGATAGAACTTTTGCCTCTATGACCTATCGACGCTCTTCATATTCTCCAAATTTCCTTTTCATTGATCTCCCTGACGGAATTTGTGAATTTTGCTAAGTATACTTTTCTGTTTCTTGGGATTAACACCTCTTGAAACGCTTGGAATGGAAGAGAGACATGAAAAGACACTACAGCAAAAATACTAGGAACCACTTTACGTCGGTTTCGGTGTTTATGTGTTTGTTTAAGTATCACATAAAATCTATTCAACATGATTTAATACCATGTTCTACATTTTATGAATCATATTTTAATTTAGTGAACACCTTATTTGAATTTCCTTCACTTACATATGTAGGCAGTTTAATGCCAAATGATCTGAGTAACACTGAAATCAACCAAAATTTGGTAGTTTGGAAGAAGCTGGAATGTAAATTGAGCATTGCGATGACTTAGATTGTTATACTAGTACGCAGAAAAATAAATTAGTTTTCCCAAAAAGGATTTTGACGGAATTTTAACTCTAATACTTAATTTACTTTGAGCCCTACTTTTTCTTAGTAAAATATAAGCAATTTTCGAATGTTTGGGACAGATGATATTTTGTAATGAACGAAACCTCGTATTCGTTGATTACGAACAGAGATATTTTCTGTCTTTTTCACTCGGAATTAATTTCGCATTTCTAAATTTGGTTGAAATTATCGTTCAACTTTGTGTGTGTGTGCGTTGGGTCCAAATTCCGGAATAAAAACAAATCTTCAAAATTTTTTAAAGCCAGCTTTACTTTTAATCCGCTGTTTCATGCGATAAATTTAATAAATATTAATTTTTTCAATAAACTGCAATTCCCTTTCATCACACGAAACAACACAGCGTTTTCGATTTAAAGTAGCGCTTAAGTTAGAATACGACACATTTTAAAAGAAATTTTGTAGTTATTGAACTAATGTTAATCCGAATTAGGTCTTTTGAAATATTAAATATTCTTTGTCATAATGACATAATTTTCCTTTTTTTTCCATTACCATGCCCCAAAATAAATTTTCAAGAAAAACGTATTCGTTTTAAACGTTTCGTTTAGAGATGAATACATTTTCCTTAAAGATGGCGAAATTCTAAAATGTTGCAAGTTGCATGATGCAAGAGTGCCACAAGTTAAGAAAATATAGATAAATTACGAGTTAGAGAGTATTCGCCATAGATTCGATATTTTTACGAATTGAAATGAGAAACTTTACAGGAATAGAGCTTAAGAAAAGGCATTCCTAATCCCTCAAAAAATCGTCTTTAGTAGTAGTTACATTTTTGTCACTTTTCATCATTTCGTAGTTTTGTTATACATCAGGGTTGTGAGACATGAAAAATGTATTACATGGATGGAAAGTCACATGTTGAATTTGTGTCCAAGGTAAATTATAGAAATCATAAAAATGTCTTCAAAGGGTTAAAAAATTATTTTACACTTAAATTATTTGGTATTCTTCTACGGAAAACAGAAAAGTAATTTTTTTTGGTCACTCTTTTAATCTAGTCAACCACTTCAAATCGGGTAAGGTCAGGTAATTCTGCTAGTGCTTTATAAAATGCTAATGCTCATCGAATCAAAAGCATTTATGCAGTGATCAACTTTTTTATATTTTTGTGTATCAGATTGAACATCAGCTTTAGTGCTTATTTATTTGTGCACCACGATAGTTAAAAATATGTCATCAAACGTTGTGTGGCATATTCAATGTCACAGCACACCCAAAACATAAGAAAAAAGAGAATGTTCATTATTTGAAAAATAGCAAATAATTGCAAAATATTACATAACGTTTATTAAATAAGGTATACTGGTGTAGAATTTTTATTATTAAGCATTTTCACTACTATTATAAAAGAAAGTGTTAATCTGTGTTCTGTGATCAAAGTAGTGACGAATCTATGGCAGTTACAGTAATGGGATTTGGCACACAGGTAGTCCAAATTTTTTGCAATATTTGGGTCGCGTCGAATTTTAAAATTAAATCTTGAATATTTAAAATGAATTTAATGAAATTCGATTATTATTGTTTTTCTTGGAATGGCAACAGCATAAAAGATCACAGATTCTAAATTTATTTTTCCGCTTCGATTTGATTTTGCGGAGGAACAATTTTTCAGCAGACTAAAAAAAAATAAAAAAATAAAGTTTTAACTTTAGTTATGTAGTTCTTTTTTCCATCTCCTAGACCGTTAAAGAAGAGTAAAAATTTCTACGAATTCCCATTCCCATTACACTAGGGTTTCTATTAGATTATTCTAACACAAAATTCTTTTTTACAGTTCAACATGGTTCTCATAAATTCTGAAAAGAGATATTCTTTAAAAGTCACAATTGATATCGTGATTTTAATTTTAAGTAAGTTATCTTATTTTATACTCAATCAACAATTTTCTCATAAGATTAGAAACAGTTTTTAGTAATACATAAAATTCAAAATTTGCATATTTGATACTCATACAATCTCACATACTGATGAATTGACTCGAAATTATAGAAGTATGCAGGTAGTGGGCTTGTCTACCAAATACTTATTTTAAAATTCCAACCACCCAAATTATCCAGAGGTTGAAAGACAACACGAGGGATGACCAGGAAGATCTTTGCAGGTCGCAAAACGTCTAAAGCTCTTAAGCTCAGTCTTCCGGTAATAGTTACTGGTTATTGACAGTTGCTGACTACCCTAATAAAAATGCAGAAAAGCAGATCAAATTAAAAAAGAGATACTGAAAAAGGTAGTCTTTATATAATTAGGTCAAAGGAATAGATATATAAGAAAGTACTCAATTTTATAAGGAAAATAATATACTGGGCGTTCCAAAATTCGACCGACAGATTAAGAGGGGTGATAGAAGGCCTTAAGAGGATGAAAACTTACCACAGAACATGGGGTCGCAAATCACGCTGAGAGGGTGAAAATTGCGAAAAACGCATACAGGTTTCGAGGTCTCGCTAGAACGACAAAAGAACAATACTAACTACAAAAAAATTAATTTGATTAATTATTACAAGAATTGTTGAAAGTTGCGCCAGCTGACGTCATTGCAAAATAGAGTAGGCCGAAAAAACTCAAATTTTTTTTTCTAAGTCGTAATACCGCGGAAAAGTTGCGAATTCGAGAGACTAAAAAGGTGTAAATAAAAGCAATAAAATCGGTTTATTTCATCCGATCGCACATGTGCTCTACAGTTTGCCAAAATTTGGAAAAATTCACATTTTTACGATAATTTTTTAACGTTTTAAAATTAGTCTCTTCCTGAATGTAATAGCTCACTTCTTATGTATTAGAACCACAGAAAATAATGTTTAAAAAATATTAAAATCGATTAACATCTTTCGGTCACGCATTGCCTTCAAAATTAATGAAGTTCTGAAAAAATTTACAAATAAAGGTAAATCACAGTTCAAGGGGGAAAATACTAACAACTTGCATTTTTTTGTTTAATTTTTTTTAATACAAGTTTAAATATTTAAAAACAAATTAGTTTAAACAGTTAGTAATAGTTATAAACATATTTTTTTTTATTGAAAAAACTAAGTTTTTGTGTGAAGAGTTGTAAGTTCAAGAAAATAATGTTGAACAATTGAACATCTACGTTTTCATTCATTCATATATGAAGGTACATTGATATCTTATCAATGTGAGCGAAGTTAGTCATGGTTGACCTTGACAGCAATGCCGTTCTGATAAAACCATTCCTGGACTGAGCTCCGAAATTTTTTCCTGAGGCTTCTGTCTCGAGTTGCACACATCGTTCAACTGCCCGTGTGTGAACTGGGAATATCTTGAATGTTATATCCCAATTAGGGACTGAGTCACTTTGAATATGTGATTTAATCTCATCGTAAATGATATCTTTTAATAATGGGGGAGAAGATAAATCACAGTCAATAGAATTAATTATTTCCGAGCAGTCTTGAGTCTTAACATTGAGTTTTGGTGGCATGAATGTTCGGATAGATGTTCTCTTTTGATCTAACTGTCTCGCCTTTAGAATTCGTCGAAGTCCGAGCTCTCTTATGTGTTTTGTATTACCTTGTGTCATGGCTAGCATTAAATGTTCTGGATGAACATAAAAACATTTCGCTTGAGCACAGGGGCTACCATATTACGTAAATCTGTTTGTTGTTTCTTATGCCTACACTGGCAGACCGGAGGAGTGCCAGGCCCGTCAAAGACGGCAAGAGGCGAGGGGGGTGCGCCTTCCTTGTTATTGAGCCCCATTGGGAGGAAGTCCGACTTAGCTCGACATACTTGACACATCCGTTTTACAGGAAGGTCCCTTTCATACATCCATTCACTCACACATATCGTAATTTAGAACCCAATCAGAGGCCGATAACCCCCTGATCAGGTACCCCCAGAGGTATTGATTTGGTATGGGAACATGGGGGACTTTATGACCACGACCTATTTAACGTGCCCCAGTCACCATTAGTGAACACGACGGTCTTTAGCCATGTCGAAACGCCGATCTCGCAATCATCAGAATTGCAGGCTCCGCCGAGGACAGAACCCACAACCCTTCTGATGCGAGCCCGACGCTCTACTGACTGAGCTACCGCGGCTCTTTACGTAAATCTTCAGGCAGGTACCTTAAAGTTTTTATTGATTGGTAAACAAGTTTTGGTCCCTCTGTAAAGTATTTGCTTATTTTAATAATAAACCACATCGACAGTATGATTTCAAAATAAATACAACTATTTCTTGAAGTGCAGGTGTGGGACTTTCTTCACATTACAATCTGAGAGTTAGATTTGCTGTTGTCAACCAACTCAAGTATGACAAAGGACCAGGATCTCGTACAGCCAAATCCTCTTTACAGTTTCCTGACTTTATTGCCATGGAAATATCGAGTGTATATTGCTGATCCTTACTTAGTATACTTATGTGAATTATGGGGATCTGACAGCCAACACTCTTGAAACCAATCACTGGACGTTTTTCGCAGCCACTTAGCTTTTCACTGATTGGCCCTCTGAAAGATTTCGGACCCGTTGATTTACCGTAACTAGGTATTGAGACAGATGCCGAAAATACAGTTCATTGAAATGGAGAAGGCAAACTGCCCACTGTGACGGTTTCCCCTAATGTATTTCGATTCGGCGAATCAGACCGTTTTTCCAACCTGTATTAATAGCAATGTCATCACATCCTATGACAACTAATTGTAGAGATTAATTAAATCATGAGAAATGCCACGGCCAGACAGATAAGAAATAATAGAAGTGACAATATCTTCTGAACTTCCAGAAGTTAGAGTAACATGGCCGATGTAGACTGAACCAGGTTCTTGAATTAGCGAATAATGCTCCTCCTTTTTTATTCTGTGGAACCTTTTCGAATAAGCTAGATCTACCACTAACGTGTCGTCCTTCCTTCCATCCAAATAGAGACCTTGTAGTGGCAATTTCGTCAGATTTACTACACAATTCAACCCTAACATTTTGTTTTTCTCTTTTTATTTTGTTTTTGTCTGTAACATGGGAGACGTCAGAATCGATAATTAATCCAACGTCGTGCAAAACACTTAATGCGATTGCAGCGGTAGAGCGATCAGAAACTCCATAACACGATCGCTCAGTAATGCGGTAGATTTTCACTGAATTCTCATCTGCCAATTATTAGAGGAAACTTTTTTTGGCACTTTAAAATATGGGGCGGTATCGCTATCTTTACTAGAAGTAAGTTGTTAGTTGTAAGTTGTAAAAAAACATTTTTTACCTTGAACTATAATTTACCTTTATTTGTATTTCTTTTTCAAAATTTTATTAACTATGAAGGCAATGCGGGACCAGAATATGTTGATTGATTTAAATAATATTTAAACGCTATTTTTTGAGGTTCTAATACATAAGAATTACAACTATTGCATTCAGGAAGAGATCAATTTAAAAATCTTAAAAATTACCGCAAAAATGTGAATTTTTCCAAATTTTGTAAAACTTTAGAGCACATGCCTAGCAGGAAGATATAAACCGATTTTATTTTTTTTAACCATTTTTTTAGTTACCCAAATTTGCAACTTTTCCTTGGTATTACGACTTGAAAGAAATTGAGTTTTTTCGGCCGCCCTATTGCAGTCAAAAACGACGTAAAAACGATTCCCGGACGCGCATGAAGATTCCAGGTATGCTTTTGATGTCTTCCGCAGCGACTACAATCCACGCTATCAGATATTCCGGTGTATCCACAGGCATCATATAAACAAGGGATTTAAAGTGACCCTATAGAAAAAAGTCGCACGGATTGAGATCCGGCGAACGCGGATGTCATGCAACGGTCTCGCGCATCGAATCCACCTTCTTGGGTATGTATAATCGAGGTGATTACGCATCTGGAGTGGAAAATGTGCAGGGGAACCATCATGCATGAACCACCATGCATGAACCACGTGCCTCGCTGCACTGAGGTCGGCACACTTTGCAGCAATTCAAGGAGGACGTGTTGCAGAAAAACATGGTACGTTGCTCCATTCAGGGGTTCGGGCAGCAAGTACGGCCCCAAGAGATAATGACCGAGGATTCCTGCCCACACGTTGACACTAAACCTCTGTTGAGATTTCCACGGTACACTGGCATCGGGATTATCCATCGCCACAAGTGTGCATTATGTATGTTGACAATGCCTTGTCGCTTAAAGCTGGCCTCGTTAATAAAACAGTGTCAGGAAATAGAGGATTAGAAAGTTTGATGCCGTCAAGCATCCAGCTCACGAACTGTTCACGCCGGGAGTAGTCGTCTTCGGTTAGAAGTTGTACCTTCTGGATGTGGAAGTAGTACATCTTTGCAGCATGCAAAACATTCCAGACCGCCGTGTGCGGAACATCGAGTTCATCTGCAACTGCTCTAATACTTGTCGACGGGGAATCGGCAAATCGCTGCAGCACGGTTTCTTCCATTTGAGGAGTGCGTACATTGCGCGGTCTCCCTGCATCAAGCCATGCTGAGTGGAAGGTCCTCGTTTCCCGTAGTAGTCGATCGATCGTGGCGAAGGTAGTATGGTGCGGACAACGCCTCTTCGGATATTGCTATTGGTACAACCGCTGCGCTAAACACCCATTGCCTTCTGCTCGACCGTACACCAAATGCATATCAGCGTATTCCTGGTTCGTGTAGTCACCATTTACGATACTCATTGAAACAGACAACTAAATTTGACATGTGCTAATTACCTCAAAAAGGCTAATTTACGTCGTCCGTGTTGGAACAGTTACTTATTAAAAGTTAACACAGTTAACTTAAGTTATACACAGTTGCATATCTCTTCTAAGAGTGAAAAACAAAAACCATGGAGTCAGGACAGACACTCCAACAGTCTGCAGTACGTGGATTCAGTGATCAACTGATATCCACCTTTCGTCCCCTCTGGATTCAGAGCCTGCATGCGATTTTCACCCTCTCAACGTGGTTTGCGACCCCATATTCTGTGGTATGTTTTCATCCTCTTGATGCCTTCTATCACCCCTCTTAATTTATCAGTCGAATTTTGGAACACCCTGTATAGATTAATTTTACTGTCGAAGTTTTCTCGAGAGGATTTTGATATTCTCTGCTACGAGTATGAAAATGAAAGTTCTTGGAATAGAAAATATAGTAACATAGTGTATATCTTCGGTTTCAAATGAAACACATTATGTCAAAAAATATACGTTTGAGAAAACGAAAGAGGGAAATTTCCTACTCCTTATGCTTTACCCACTAAGTGCATTTCTCAAGAAATCCATATTTCATGCGAAGAAAAAAGGGCTTAGTCTACAAATCACCACACTCTAGTCTAGAAAGACTAAAGGCCCATATTTGAAATTTTGGATTCAGTGTGCTGCCCTTGTAACCCGATGATATGATGTATTCTTCAAATATTTCATTATTAAAAATATATATTTGGTTACTACATAAGAATAAAAGTCTAAGCTATTTGGAATTCACGCGTACACAAAATTAGACACATAAATCTTATTGTAAGCCTAACAACAACAAAAATATAAAAAGTTTAGAAAACCAGATATCCGCACATAATAGTATTAAAAGGGTAATAAAAGATATCCAAATATAACAACATATTTTTAATATAATTTAAACTTTAGCCATCACATTTGATAGATATTCACATATGGAAATTTTAGTTTGATTTTGCTGAATTACCAGTTAGACACAATTTTTTTGGGCATTATTAAAAAACGTTACAATTTCCTGCAATATAAGTCTTAATTCGTTCTTGTTACTAAATTAGTTTTATACATTTCAGTTGCAATACCAGTTGCATCGTTTTATGTAGTAGATTATGTGCCATTCCGGAGAGGTTATTTCTGTGATGATGACACCATAAAGTATCCTTTCAAAGATTCTACTGTAACGGACTGCATGCTGTATGTCTATGGCCTTGGGATTCCTGTAGTCATTGTAAGAAACTTAAGAATTTAACTTAATTTACATTTGGTTATAAATGTTGTTTTTATTAATTTAGTTTAAACATGAGTTATGTATTAATAATCTCATTCATTGAGTACTTGAATTAGCACACTCTTCAACAGTTTAAAATTGTAGCTAGTACACTTTATGTGTTTCATTCCAACAAATTATAAGTTAATTTTATTACTTGCTTTACAGTTAAAAACCTTTTAGACAGTTTTTGAAATCTTAACTCATGAAGTCTACTCATGTTCACACAAAAATATTATACGTCAGAATATTGAATTATTATGTACTTGACAGTTACTATATCAAATCTAACTTGACGTAAAACAAAATGTAAGTGTATTATGAGAAAAGAACTAACATCTCATTACAAAATTGCAATTTGACTTCATAGCACGCGAATGCGCTTAAGACCTATCAAAAATTTTAATTATTTGACGAATGCTGCAACTTGATTAGTGTTAAGGTAGGAAATCATCTGGGATATACTGTAATAGATACAAACTTGTTTATCATTCCTTTGGGTCATGTTAATTTATTTCTCTTACATATTGATTAGTTACAGTAATGCTTAGAAATACATATTATATTGTGCTTAGTTCCATAATTTCACTTGTAATCATTACACTTAAGTTATATTCTAAATAAAAACAACCTTACTTCTACTGTACATCGTAGATAATGCAGATTTGATTCCTGCCTTCGTTTGCCCTTTTCTGTGTCAGTAAAACATCTCTTGTCTGTGCACTTGACGTGATCTGTCTTGTATTTGGAACAACTTGACCAAATATGTCCCCTGTGTTATAAAACTATCCAAACAACCACCCGAGTTCCAAGAGAAGTAACCGCTATCTTTTCCTAATTTAGACATAACCATGATAATAGCTTGGTAGTATATTTAAGATATCATATCATTAAAGTGAAATATAAACCTTAGTTTCTATTGGCATCGATGATAGATGAAGAGTTGATAACTTTAGGCAGCATTTCACTGAAGGTATTAATATACTAATTGATTGACTTCTTTGTAGTTGCAAGTAATAAACAATAAGGGATCTTATTCTGATGAACTGGTGTTTAAAAATTCATATAAATTCAATTTTCAAGTTCTTGTGACACACTTCTTTTATTTCATCTATTGTAAAGCTGATTTAAATTTGATTAAAATTGAAAAAGTTCGTGATACATTTGCTATAGGAAGAACCTAGCATTAAGGCAATCGCAGATTCTTCTCTTGTGTTGATAAAAATTATCCACGAAATTTTTTTAAATATCTTTTTTCATTACAGATCATAATTACTGAACTAATTCAATGCCCTACATCGGAAGAAATATCACAACGTGCCTATATATATGGGTGGTACGTTCCTTTGAAGTTGCAAATTCTTTACACGTACTTAGTTCCCTTCTTATTTGGAGCAATGCTAACTGATATGAGCTCAAACTTCATTAAGTTTTTTGTTGGAAGACTGCGGCCGAACTTTTTAGATGCTTGCAAGTCAGATTTCGACTGCCTCACAGTACAGGATCCTCATATGTACGTTGTAGACTACACCTGCACAAATCCAGACACTAACCAGAATTACAGCGACATAAGGTAACAAGTACATAGTGACTCATTATTGAACTTGTAATTGACATATTTAAACAAGTGAGTGACGTCGACTTAGGGATATTATAGATGGATCCAAGTCAGATCTCGATTGCTTCATATATCCTTATATATCGTATAACGAAGCAATAATACAAGGGTTGTTCAAATGAAAAGGTACGAAACGACACTGTGGGTATAAATGACTTTATTCAAAGTATACACCATATACCTCAGCACAACGATCTCATTGATTAATGAGCCGAAGGATTCCTTGTTTCCAGAATTCCTGTGAGATCCAGAATTCCTGACGAGAACCAGTACTTTACAGCGTCCTTGAGTTCGTCGTCCGAGTTGAAGCACTTCCCTTTCAGATGTTTTTCAGGAGACCAAACACATGGAAATCGCAGGGCAACATGTCCGTTCTGTTGGGCGGATGGTCAAGCTGCTCCCACTTGAACTTGGACAGTTACGCGTGTGTGACCCTGGAGACATGTGGACGCGCGTTATCATGGAGGAGAACCACACACTCCGTGAGAAGCCCCGGTCTTTAGTTCTTAATGGACCTGCGTAGGCTTCGGAGTGTCTCACAGTACACATCGGAGTTAATGGTTTTTCTGTGCTCGAGGAATTCAACAAGTAACAGACCTTGGACGTCGAAAAAGACGGTGAGCAATACCTTCCCTGCTGACGCCACGGCTTTGAACTTTTGAGGGGGAGGTAACGACGCATGCTTCCACTGTATTCTGTCCCGCTTTCTCTCTGGTTCGTAGTGATGGCACCAGCTCCCATCACATGTGACGATCCGCTCCAGGAAAGCAGGGTCTTCATGATACCGAAACAGATGTTGAAGTGCTAGCCTCATAAGCAGTTCCTTTTGCTGGTCGGTGATCTGCTTCGGAACCCACTGCGCGCACACCTTCCGATAACGCAACCTGTCGTGAACAACTCTCCACACTGTTCCAACGCTGACATCCACCTTCACCGCCAACATTCGCAATGTGACACGCCGATCACTTCTCACTAGGTCGTCCACCTTGTCGATGAGATCGGCCGTGATGACTGTGTTTGCCTGACCTGGTCTCGGGTCATCAACCAAACTCTCACGGCCTATGCGAAAACGGGCCCTCCATTTTCTCACTGATTTGTCGGACACACAGTCTTTCCCGTATACGGTCACCATCCGGCGATGAATAACGGCCGGTTTAACATTTTTCGCTGTCAGAAATCGGATAACGCCTCGCTGCTCCTCAATCGTCGAATTTTGCAATGTGAACGCCATCCTGTCCTCACATGCTCTCACTGCCGCGTCAATTGGACGGCGCTCTTTATAAAAGCCTCTGCTCTCTCCTGCGCGTACAGGCGCCCTCGCATGCTCCGATCCACGCCGGAGATTCCAATCGCATCACTAGATGTTTCGCTACGTTCTCCCATAGCGGCATAGGCATATGTTAACGGTTACGTTGTTACGACGTGTCGTACCTTTTCATTTAAACACCCCTTGTATGTTTCGAAGGTAATCAATAAAAACCTAGTTTTTTAAGATTTAATACAATGATATATGACAAAGAAGAATACGAAAAACTGGCACAGGTAGTAAGTCATCCGAGATGCTTGGATGTTAAAGTATGAAGAGAGAAAATATATATAAAACTGGCTAAAAGAATACATATAAAAGCAAAATCAGCAATTTTAGCTTCTGGTTCACGGGCTTCTGATAGAATAATGCTATGATATTGAATTAATAATGAGTATGTGGTTGGAAACGGGGGTCGAGAAATGAGTAACGAATATAAATATAATAAATTGAAGGAAAGTGAGAGATTTCATTATTACCTCACATATAGATGCGTTTTAAATTAATTTTGTTTATAATTTAATTCGTATCAATATTATCTCTATATTAATCATCTTGTTGTGGTAGGCGCAAAGTACTTAATCTCTAAGGATTTGACACCCTTATCTCCTGGTATAGAGACAATACCATCTGATCAGGAACGTCAAGTGACCATGCATATTTTTCTACACATTTTAAATTGTATGTTTATCCCTCCAGTTTCATATGGTGTATCCCCAGCTCTATTGCCTAAGTGAAAATTTCCAAGAATGTCATTAAGATATTGCGAGATGGGTCAAAAGTCCCAAAATGATTGACCGAAAGATTGAGTGAACTCGGTTTACCTGCTTTAAAATATTAAAATTTAAACGTTAATTGACATGGCGAGACGCTCAAAACGAAGAAAATGTGCATTTATCGTTCTTGGGGTTGGGAAAGGTTATTCTGGAAGTTTGGAAAGATCATATTTTAGTGTTTTTAGAAGAGAGGGGACATATGAAGACTCAAGGCGAGAGATCACTAACCTTAAGACACAATTCGACCGATTTATGAGTGTTCACTCAGACCTCAGTCAGCCCTTTTAGATTTATTGAACACCTCCCCTGTAATGTGATAGTTAGTCTTGCATTACCATGACATATATAAATATTGAAGAGGCAAGCGGTTCAAGTCCCCTGATACAGAACCTGCTAGAAATGTATCCTTCAGAAAACTCCCTGGTAGGTATGGTGTGTCGGGAGACCACTGAAAGGGATATTCGCCTTTCTATGCGTCTTTTAGCACATATATTTTTACTGTAAAAACTCAAAAATATATATATATTTTTTTTCTTGTGAATAGTAGACTACACAAACTTTAACGGTCACCAAACCTCGGGTTTAATCTAAAATATCTTAAAAGTAAATTGAAGTTGCTTTCAGTAACATTAAGTTTTGATTTTGATTAATCAACATGAGATCTAAAATAAATTCTGACATTAAAGTCAGAATTGACACTTAAATTAGTGGGGATTGAATAACGTAAATTTTTAGTTAATATTAAAATTGTATCAGTGCATTTGTTTAACAGTTTGTGTAGGTGGTTAAATATCTTCAGGTACATGTGCATAATACAGCATGTTTAGGAGGTTTTTACTTAGACAGTAAATGCCTCAATATTTAATATGAATAAATGATTTATTTTATTTTATATCCTTTAATATAAAATGCAGTTAGAGATAGACTGTTAAATGAAACCATCATCATCTGTTTGTTCCATATTCGATGAATTTTACTAGATATTTTTTAATGTTTGCGTTAAAACAATAATAATTGCACTAAATCTAAAAAATATTGCTGAAATAGTTACTGACTGTGTTAGCAACGTTTTGGATTCTGTGGAAACAAAAATATTAATTCGAAAATACAGACTCATTGTTTTATTTTTATATGAAAATTTTTATTTTTCATTTAGACTTTCATTTCCGTCCGGTCATTCTTCATTTGCTTTGTTTGTAACGTTGTATGCAGTGGTAAGTATAAATAAATTTTACAAGACTTATAAATTAGTATATGGAACATGTAATCACCAAAACAAGATTGGTCATGGATATCTTTTTTTTGTAGAAATATTCATTAAATAATTAATGTTTTAAACATGTGAAGTTTATATGAATTTTCATGAATTTTTATTATTATTGGCATTGTCTTTAGAAAAGCTAAATATTATCTTTGTTTTATGATTTTGTTATAGATACGCATTCTGTCATATAAGTTATATGAATCTACGTTAAATATTAAAGTAGATTATTGGAATTACTATAATAGAGATATAAAATTTTAACCATGATTAAAACTTTTTGCGTGTTGTGCGCGTTAATCGTTTTAATATCTTTGATTCCATGTAATGAACTCGTTCTTCCACTAAAATAAAAGTATGAGGAGTAGCTAAAGGAGGAGGACACAAACAAAATTATACCCATTCAGCACTTTCACAAATAAAGGTGCATTAGTGATATGGATAAAAAAATAACTAAGCGTATCGACAGGAGCATATTTTATTTCCAACTATTCTCACAATTATTTTAGCCTTGATGGTAGACTATGTAACATATATTGTTAAAAAAAATTATATTATTATATGTACTGAACTATTATGTACTAAATTATAAATTTAATGTAGTAAATCACACAATATATTTATGTATCATACAACATGAATGTACCACATAACATTAATGAATCATATATTATTAGTGCATCCAATAATATTAATGTAGATTAAGAATCAGGAAGAACTGTGATAGATTTAAAGAGATCCAGGGTGCACTAAGAGGAGGCCCTACCACATTATATTAAATTATTCAAAAGTTTCGATGTAAGAAAAATATTTGTAATAAAAATGCGTTAGTTTTGAAATCCGAATCTTAAAGCTGGAAATGACTGAAAATATGTACAATCAACTCATTGGTTGCATTAAATACCGATCTTTCTGTTTGATAGGTTTGAGGGGGTGGGGTGGCTCTGATGTTCACTGTAAATTATTCTCTTTGTACAAAGCTGTTGGAAGCTATTCTCATTTTTACAGAGAGGTTGAAGCAATTTGTTTGGCAGTCTGCAGTACAAGCGGCTTCTTCAAATTCAGTCAGAGATCGCCCACGAGATATGCAATGTATGCAACTCCTTAGTGAGCTAATCGTCATCTCACTGTGGTTCGAAATTACGTGTTGTCGTTTTGGGATCTTTTCCTTAGGGTATTGATCCCGGACCGTCGTTAATAGCCCGTTGTGTTGCTCTAGTTCGACGTTAATTAAAAATTATCATTTACCTTAATGAATTAGCTGATTTATTGGCGTTTCAGTGGATCCCGGCTCATTACGACGTTCCTGGAAATGAGAGAGCGGATTATATCAACCAAAAGGGAACCACTATCACTTAAAAGCCACTAAACCCTCTGTCCCTTCACACTTCGAAACATTGGATAAAATAGTTGTTTAAAAATACTTATGAATACTGCCAAAGAAAAATCTTGGGAATGTATTCTTTCCTCCTTTCCCAATGGAAGGCTTCAGTTGAGTTTCATTTTTTGACTGCGCATCACTTTCTGTATTCTAATATTAGTGACTCTATTGACTGTATTTTGTGTAACAGTATAGAATCTCTATGACGGCTCACCACGTCAACACTAGACGCGTGCACTACTCTTCAGAATTTTAGTAAATGAATACAGAAGAATTCGGAAGTCGAATGGCAAAGGACGTAAAGTCAAGTGCCTGAAATGTATTTCATTCATTCCGGGTAATGTATGTACATGAATGTCTTTCTGTACTTGTATGAGGTTGAAAGATATGCTGAGAGGTGTAATATTTTGTTTTTATTGATGGAAAGTGATAGGTATAACACTAATTAAAAATAATTATTGAGATGTTTTTGTGTCTAGCGATAACATCTCCACTGAGAGAGAGCTGCCTTAATTTCAGGACCTTAATGACAAAAAAAGTGTGTCTCTAGTAAGAAAAAGTTTCAACTCTCGATACTCAAGAGATCAGAACATAAGAACAATTCTAGGAGAGAAACTGGCACAAATATATCAAAAACAAAATAGCTTCTTATTTCAGCTCCCATAGGCTTAGAAGCTGTTTTGCGTGTGTAACAAAACTTTATTTCACATCTTCATTGCATTTCTATATAAAATAGGCTGGGTGTATGCTCAACTCTGCGTCCTGAAATTGTGCAATTTTTGACGTTTAAAACCAATTTTTTAAAATATTATAGCAAGTATGGAATCACTTCATATCCTAATATGTTTCTCACTATAAGTTTTAACTTTCGTTGAAACAGTAAGTTTAAATTATTATGTATTGCACAGATTATAATGTATTATATCTTTTTAAGGTCTTCTTGCAAAAGCGTTTGAATATTTCATTCAGTGATCTTCTAAAGCACTTGCTCCAACTTATCTTAATATTACTAGCTACATACACAGCTATATCTAGACTTGAAGATAACAAGCATCATTGGAGTGACGTAATGGTTGGTCTATTCATAGGAGTGACGTTCTGCGCAGCAATAGTAAGATACTTTAGATAAATTTAGATTTCTAAAGAAAATCATTCCCAAATTCTTTCTTTAAAAAAAACTATAGAAAATACTTCACTTTTTCTATCTGAAATATATAAATACATTAGATCACTTTTCTTTAGTTCTAGTAAGATTACCTAAAACACAAATCAGCATTAGATAATCTTAATGTAAGGAATTTAAGAACATCGATTTTATTATGCCCTTGTCGGTAGCAAAACTTATATATATCTAGCTGACTAAATCATTCAAATCATTAAACTAAATCAAACTAAATCATTAAAATAATTCTCAAATTCTTTCTTTCGAATAAAAAACTATGGAAAATACTTCACTTTTTCTATCTGAAATACATAAAATTCGTTAGATCACTATACTTTAGTTCTACGTAAGATTCCCTAAAACACAAACCAGCATTAGGTAATATTAATGTAAGGAATCAAAGAAAATCTATTTTATTATGCCCTTTGTTGGTATATATATATATATATATATATATATATATATATATATATATTTTTTTTTTTAGTTGGCGTTTGTCTGATGCCGGCGTTTGTCTACGCCGTTTAACCAATCCACACCAAATTGGTCATAAATCCACATATTATTTAGAGCCTTGTGAATAACGTAGGCTACATTTATATTCGAACACGAAAAGCACAAAAGCAAAAACTCTTCGATCATAAAAGAGTAATTTTGCTATTTGAGATCTGGCAACACAAGAATTAATGTTTTATTTTCTAAAATAAAAAAAAATGTCTATACAATTTTTTATTATTTTATTTCGTTATCTACCAATATATTAGTATTACCAAAGACCAAGGTAGATTCATTTATCACGTGCTACACTGTTCGGTGCCAGGTTCTCCATGACCTCATACTTTTTATAAATTTGATTTAGAATCTCGTGCCAGTATTTGAGTTCAAATGGTGAAATGTCATGGTCATATTTGAGCATTTCGAAATTTCATTAATCATTATCGTCTTTATCAATATTTTTCAAGTGTCTTCGAATTGCTGTGTTTCAGAATATATTCAGAAAGTCAAAATTTCTCAAATATTGTCGCATCTTTTTTTTCTCACAAGTTCGGCATTTTTTCAACGATTAAAATTTTGTTTTTGTTTGTATTTATGTGTTCCAGAATTTTATATATTGCAGATATATCATTTTGGAGTCAAATTTCAATAAAGTATTTTTTTATTTCCTGCAAAAAGGCACCAGCTATGGGTAATTTCTTGGTAGTAAACGTTTATTTTGGCAAACTTCCCAAAGTCTTCTGTTTCATAAAAATAAATATAATATAATGTTTTTTGTAATGAAATATACAAAATGAAACCTCTTTAAGTGATGCGTGTAACTTCTTATTTTAAAATGACCGGTAAAATTAGAATAAATTATTTTTATGTAAGATAGGTTACGTTAAATTAAATAGTTTAACCGTACTTGTAGTTCAAAGATATTTCTAAATGAACTTCTGAAGTAATCATATAAATAAAACGTTTTGTAGTTATATAGTAGAAGTGATTAGTTCTGATCACATTTCAATCAAAATTTGACCAATTCAACACGAGCAACGGTACTTCTGGTGGTTTTTTTTATATAAAACACTGCCTTGCAGTCAAAGGGAATTTATATACCAATGAAGAATAACTTTCAAATCAAGAAAAAAGGAACACATTTTACATAAAAATTCTATCACTTTAATACAATTCTAAATATATAACTATCAGATTTCCCCAACCTTACACGAATGGATTAATTATAGATTAAAAATTGTGACCAGAATATTCACTTTTCTCTGTCGTAGAAAAATGCCAATTCATTTACGGGCGTGCAAAATAATTTGTTAACAACTCTCCGACATTATTATAATTTCTACAACTTAATTTTGATTAAATTACTATGCATCCATATCCATAAATTTAATACATTTTACATACATCGCACCCTTGCTGTATGACAAAACTGCACAATGACGGAAGATTACATTGATTGAAATACTACCAAAGACGATTTTGAGGAGTCATTAATTGGTTTTTACCAGTAATGGTTAGGTAACCCAAGTAACCGAAATGCAGAATATACCTTCCGTCATCTCCAAAACTACCAAATTATGGTTGATTTAAATATAGCTACTCAGATCTTGTAGCACGTCACTTGTCTATATATATATATATATATATATATATATATATATATATATATATATATATATATATATATATAT
The DNA here is from genome assembly GCA_947359465.1 of Metellina segmentata. Taxonomy (NCBI): domain Eukaryota; kingdom Metazoa; phylum Arthropoda; class Arachnida; order Araneae; family Tetragnathidae; genus Metellina; species Metellina segmentata. The sequence continues at coordinate 68,240,374 of OX375878.1, forward strand.
ATATATATATATATATATATAATGTTGTTCTGTTTGGTAAGGTCTATATTAAAGACTTCGAATCTTACAGCACATTGACATTTAATGAATAAATATCCACAATTATTATGTACAGTTGAGTTATATTTTAAAACAGTTCCGTCATTATCTGCAGCAGTCGTCTCTGCTCGGAAAAAATACGTCAGCTCTCAATGGCGTCCAGGGGAAAAAGTGTCTGTTCTATTAATTTTCTCGTAACTGAATACCGGAACGTGACAGTCTTGCCTTGCATTCCTACTACAATGCAACTGACTCCTACCAGTCTCGTTGCTCTTATAATGAGTTCTTTCCAGACTAGTAGACAACTACCGTTGTCTAGTATTCCTACAACCGGCCATCCTGATGATCTTTCGTCCTCGAAAGGAACACGACAAACCTAAAAAAAAAAAACACAAAACAGTATCTGGGAATACATTGATTCAGTATTAGTTATTGAACCACGACTTCATATGGTCAGCTGCTGTCGACGTCAAGTTCGGTCCTTCATGGTTTCCAACTTTCTCAACGTCATAGCGATCATGGGGTTTCACTTTCTTCACTCGATATGGTCCTAAGAATTTCGGTCGTAATTTCATTCCGACACCAAATTGAGTCCGCTGAATAGCAATAAGATCGCCCTCTTTGTATTGATGAGGTTTCTTCCTCTTCTTATCATACGTTCTTTTATTCTCTTCCGGAATTTTTAGGATATTCTCTTTGGCATCGTCTCTTAATTTCTTCCTCTTCTCTAGAAAAACTTCAGTATATTCTTCTTCTAAAAGCTGGACTATCTTGAGATCTTCTTTGTTTCGCATTTTCACACCTGTCAAAAGTTCGAAGGGTGTCCATCTTGTGCTTCTGGAGGTTGTACTATTGAGTATTCTTTGTACGGCGTCAACGTGTTTGAACCATTTGATCGGTTCTTCAATTGAAAGTTTGGATAACACTGGAATCAGGGTTTTGTGCATTCTTTCTACTTGTCCATTGCCTCTTGGGATTCCTGTTGTGATTTTTAGGTGTTCAATCCCGTTTTCGCAACAAAAATCTGTAAATTCTTTAGATGTAAAAGCGGATCCTCTATCCGAGATTATCCTCGCAGGATTTCCAAAACTATTTTGTTGTTGTTTGAGTTTATTTATTGCGTCACCTGATGTCGTAGATTTGGTAGGATATAACCAAGTAAATTTTGTGAATGCGTCTACTACCGTGAAGATATGCTGATAGTTCTTAGATGTTGAAGGTAACGGACCAATGAAATCAATGTGATAAGTGTATAATGGAACGTCCTCTTTAGGAATTGGATTTAGAAATTTGTTATCCTCTGCTATGGTTCGTTTTGTCTCCAACTTAGTGTTTGGTTCCAGACGATTAGTTACTTCGAGATGAGTTTCGGTTTGAATTTTAGTTGAATCTGAAGTGTTCGCTAAATTAACAATTCTTGCGTAATTCACTCGAAAATTATCGCGTCTGCTCAAAACATGAATTCCTCTCTCTGATAAAGTAAGATTTAACTTATTTATGCAATCGAACCCAAGAACAATATGATCAGGTAAATTTTTTAAAACATAAACATCAGTAACAATAATGCAGTCATCAATAATAATTTCAGTAGAAAAGAAACCTAGAGGAGAAATGTGTTCTCCTCCTATACCCATTAAAGTCACATTATCAAAACTCAATTTTGGGGATCCAATTTCAACATAAAATTCATATTTTATCATTGACACATCACTTCCTGTGTCGATTAGCGCATTAGATCTTTTCCCGCACATTTCAACATATTTTCTTAGCTTAGTACGAGAATTAAAAGGGCTATTAATTAAAGTTCTATTTACATCTCTTTTGGGACACACGTCGGCCTTGTGCCCATAATTTTTACATTTAAAGCATCTCACACCCTCAGTTTTCTTTTCACAATTTATCGACTTATGTCCATATTCATTGCAGTTGTAACATTTTATATGATTGGTGTTAGTTTGTTCAGGGCGCACGAAAGATCGAGGCTTTAATTTGTCAAAATCCCTATTGAAACGCTTCTTATATTTATCGTCTGATGTTTTCGAATCTCTATTGGTTTTTAAATGACATCGAGCCGCTTCATATTCGTCTAATTTATTGACGAGTTGGTCTATTTTCGTTATTTTCGGTAGCTCGTCTATAAAATGGTCTCGAACGTCATTGGGTATTTTTCGTTTTAGTTGATCGGTAATCATGAGTTCTTTAAGGTCTTGGTAATTTGATACTTCCAACCCACTCGTCCATTCTTCAAAGAAATTTTTCAGATCATGAGCAAAGTCATTCCAAGTAGAAGACGCTTCTTTTCTATGCGAAAGGAAATTTTGCCTAAATTGTTCCGGATTTAATTTAAAACGTTTCAACAATAATCTCTTGACATTTTCATAGTCATTAGCCTTTTCGTCAGGCTCACGCGTGATAAGATTAGCCAAATCCAATGGGAGTAAACCCAACAAATGTGTAACCCATTCCGTTTTTGGTATTTCGATACGACTAATCTGTCTTTCAAATAAAGTTAAATAACAGCTAATATCCTTATTCGTCTCGTAACGGTTAATCAATTTCAGTAAATCGTTATTGTATAGGCTGGTAGTTTTACCATAACTGTTGCCTTGTCCGTTAGCAGTTTCGATTTCGAGTTTCCTTAATTCGAATTCGCGTTTTTCGGCTTCAATTTTCTCTGCGCGTTTTTCGGCTTCAATTTTCTCTTCGCGTTCAGTTATAATAACGCTCAACAGATTTTTTGTTATCTCCTCGTCATAATTTTCAGAATCTATTATAAGTTTCGAGCACTGCGCTACTTTGGGATTAGCTGGCACTATTAGGCCTAATTCGTCAATCAATGTTAGCAAATCTGCTTTTCGGGCCTTAGTTAAATATGCCATGTCATCAAGTAAAACAAAATTCTGTACTCACAGTTTCGAAAGTTCCTTCTATCCGTCTTTTCCGTCAACTCGTCTTTTGCGTCTACGCGTTTTTTCGTCTACGCGTTTTCTTTTTTGTCGTTTCAGTCTATCATCAGCACCACGTCAGGAGAAGTCATGAAACTGTTCTTGCAGATGATTAAAACACCAGTCCAGGTTTGCATAGGGAGTCAAAACATTCCGCCGGCCGGTTCAATCGTCACTGCTTTCGGGGTCTGCTAATCCGTCGTCGCTACCCTTAGTTGGAGCGGAAGGGGTTCACGCCCTCGTACGAAGGAGGAGAATCGTCGCGGTCGTCAACGGTTTTTCACATCCCGGCCGAACCCCCATTTTTTGTAAGATTCGTGTTGTTCTGTTTGGTAAGGTCTATATTAAAGACTTCGAATCTTACAGCACATTGACATTTAATGAATAGAATAAATATCCACAATTATTATGTACAGTTGAGTTATATTTTAAAACAGTTCCGTCATTATCTGCAGCAGTCGTCTCTGCTCGGAAAAAATACGTCAGCTCTCAATGGCGTCCAGGGGAAAAAGTGTCTGTTCTATTAATTTTCTCGTAACTGCATACCGGAACGTGACTGGCTCCTGACAGTCTTGCCTTGCATTCCTACTACAATGCAACTGACTCCTACCAGTCTCGTTGCTCTTATAATGAGTTCTTTCCAGACTAGTAGACAACTACCGTTGTCTAGGTATTCCTACAACCATATGTATATATATATATATATATATATATATATATATATATATATATATATATATATATATATATATATATATATATATATATATATATATATATATATATATATATATATATATATATATATATATATATATATATATATATATATATTGCTTTTTGGTGGTGTTTGGGGAGTATCTGAGCAATTTTTTCAGCCTAATGCTGCTCGTATGTAATAAACACAATTTTATGTTGTCTGGGTCAGGCTCCTCCCTGATGACGCCCTGATCCACCAACATTTATTCATTTTATAAAGGCTTTTGTTGTATTTTTTTTTGGAAATTCCTGTGTTCTTGAAATTATATATATACATATATATAGACATAGAACGGGAAGAAGGACAAAGACTAAAGCAACTTAGTTCAGTTACTGAATTAATGATTCGTAATCCACAGTATGCAAAGTTTCATTAAAATATATTCAAAGGTTTGGACAAAGTACGAGCATACACACACTTTCTGAACCAACTTTAAGGTTCAGTGTCCATAATCGCAAACCTAAGAAAAGTTTGTTACAGGAAGTTTGAAACATTCTGTTTGGGAGGCATTTTCTTTCAAGCTAAATATAGGAGACGATAGTTTTTCTGCGACGATACTTGTTTCTTATGGGTATTCTGAAAGTAACGTCGATTGGCGTGTTTTCCAAATATGATTTCAGCAATTTGTGAATAAATATTCCAAAGAATGAATTTTGAATTGATATATGATAGTGATTGGTCAACACCAATTGCATTAAGCTTCAAATTTCACCAAATCGATCCACATTTTAAGACAGCTCCAATAGGTATCATGCAAGAGCATTTGAACCGCAGAGGTAAAATCTTCGAAGTTCATTTCTAAACTATGGTTTTTTTTTTGTTAGCTCAAACTAAAAATCTCTCACACTTATAATTATTTTATGAATGTTTCTAAAACAAAGTCTTCTTTCACAAATGACATTGCAACACAAGCTAGAAAAGTATTTATAATAGAAGCTACAAAGACTTTTACGAGTATCAAAATGATCAGTTTATTTTAAAAACGTATTAATCAAGATATTTTACTTTTCGAACTAAATAAAGTTTTATTTGTATTTCAGATTCATAGTTTCCCCATTCATCAACGAAAACCAACATGGATTGATGAGAACGATATCGAGTCTAATAGTATCAAAGACAAGGAGGAGATTAAGCTATGATAAATTCTTTCTGTGCTCAATGATTATCCATTTATATAAAAACATTTATTTATCAAACAGGACTGACCATGTTATGTATTGTATAGATTATATTCTATAATAAATTGTTTTCTGGTATGAATTCATCGATGGAACTGTATAAAACTCAATATCTAGGAAGTAGTGAAATTTAAAATCTTAGAAAAAGTTCAATAGCTATTTTGGTAGAGCAAAACGTCCAATATCCTCAAGACAAAAATCAGCAATCTAAGAAAAACGAGACTTTAAATGATATCATAAGAACAGTGTTGTAACGCTCGTTTCTTTTGTTAACATACATAAACAACTTAAATCTACAATTGTTGTCTAAGAAATAGACGAGGAATCAATTTGACGAGATATTTATTCATGATTATTTTCATGGAAATATATTTTTCTTTGAGGAATGCGAATAGTAACAAATCCATCCAATATAGACACACTTAAGAAAAATGTTATTAAATTAAAAGTATTCAAGGCAGTATTAACAGCTATTTTTTATATTTGGTAAACAAAAAAAACTGTTTATAACAGATTTTGTATTGTAGATAGCTAGATATAAATTTCAAAAACAGCTTTCAACTATATATAACCTCTTTTATAACGATAAAAGAAAAAAAACTATGAAGCCATATAATTATTTCCACAAAAATAGATGTGGATATTTTTTTAAATTAAATTGAAAAAAGCAATTAGCAATCTCATGACATTCAGAGGATTAAAATTTTCAGAAATTCCAGTTATAATATTTTATAACGCTAACATTCTTTCCAGATAAGTGCCCTATTTAAGGCCACACAGTAATAATTACATATTCTTAATCATATTTAGTTGTGAGAAAAAGAATAAATAATATTTATCCATTGATAAATTTTTCTGTAAAATACCTTTTTTTTAGACCTTTAGCAATACAAATCAATTAAAGATTTGGAACTAAGGACACTAAAATTTAACATGGAACTACAACACTATGAAAGTTCTTGATATACATGCTAAAATTATTTCTATCTTCTTGATATATACACTCACTGCCAAGTGATAAGCACGAAAGGTAAAATACGAAAAAAAAACGATAAGTACAGCTTTGATTGACACGAAGAGGCAGGAAAGTAGCAAATAGGTTTATGCATGAAACAAAACAAAGAATTAAATACAAAGATGAAAACAATACTGAATTTTCATGAATTATAATAAGATAATACTGAATTATATAAGATGTAGTCAAATTGGAGTCACTAATAAAATGATGTTTAAATCCAAAACAAACAAACAACCAACATTAATAGTGTATGTGATCACCCCTCATTCTCACACAAAGTTTACAGCGTGTGACCATGCTTTCCATGAGGTGATCAACCACCCCAGAGTCAAGTAATCGCTATTCCTCCTGTAGAGCAGTTTGCAACTCTGTGAGAGAAGCTGGAGGTGGGAAATGGGCAGATACAGCACAGACAAGCTGCGCCAAACAGAAGCTATACAATGTCTAGTAATTGCGAAAGTAAGGATGAAGATAAGAAGGAGAAAGATTGTTGTAGTTTCCAGGGGTCGCGATCTACATGTTTACCTGAGTCAGGAAGGGGAAGGAATATATCAGTAGAGTATTGCAAGTTCATGATGCCCGTACACACAGAAGAGATGCCCCGAGGGTTTGAATCGATGAATAATATGTCAATTACGCATATTTGGATCCTTTACATGAAGAATAGCTTTAACGCAAAACGGAAAGGTCAATTAAATTTTGAAATTAATTAGTTAAATCCTGTCCCATTTGTTTTCTAGGCGCTTGCATATTTAGTTCGTATTATGAATGCGAAATAATCAGAATAATTCGAAACTCGTAGCTTAAAGCAGCATATGTTTCGCCTTCGAAGTCCTAGGCCTAAGTTGTCGTTCTAGAACAGCTTTAATTTCATATAGCCTTCGAGTAGCAAATCTTCACGTATGTTTGGGACCATTATTCTACTAATAAACTAAATGTCCTCTTATAATGCGGCTTCAGGCCACAAAAAGGATCCGATTACCATGTTGAACTTCCGTCGACATTTCTCATGATCGGATTAAACACTTCATTCTTGGTTCAATACTGTGATATAACCCTTCAGAATTATCATTCTGGCATCTAACTGCAACTTAGTTTTCTGAACAGTTAGTAACATATTTCCTTAAAGTCATGCATGAAAATGATTTCGATAGAAGAATTTCTAAAAGTTCTGAATAAATAATAGCTGCAGGGTATTATTTATCCCTTAGTAAAATGCAGAGATGAGCATAATACATTGGAAGTGTCCAAATAATCCATTTCAACTGTCAGATCACAAAAATTGTTGTCTTCCATGTTCCACTTAGAGCATCAGAATATTTACCAGCATTTCAAAACGATGCACAGATAGTCAAGGGCTTAGAGCTTACCCATGATTTACAGTTCAAATCCTTTGGATGTTCGTTGCTGTTCGAAATCCATTTCAAGCTTTAGCTCATAGAATAATATTCCCTCGTGTATCAAACAAATGACCGTAGATAATGTTGGATTGAACAAACAATGTTTTGGAATGTATAACATTTTAGGAAAAGTTTCGAAAGTTCATGGTTAGTTATATAGATAATAACACCAGTATATAATCGCAAATGTAAAAAAAGAAGCTGGAAATGCAATTTTACTGATATCGTCTACCATTTGACCATTTTTCTGATGTATAAGACATGGTGCACAGTTGTTTTTTCCACTTGCGTTAGAAATCTTTTTTCTAAGTGAAACCGAATCTTGCTTTTCACCACTGTCTTCAGATATCCATGCATTCGTTCTCACATTACTTGTGCATTTTAAAGTTTCTTTTGATGTAAGCAGATTTTTCAATATGTCCTGTAAAAGGAGATTATTATAATTAAGTGTGAGTTCTAATATTAAATTATGAAACATATTTATCTAAAATTGATTGGTATTTTAAAAACCCGTTTTTAATATAAATACTGATACCTGAAATTTGGCGTATTTTGTCCTCGGAAATATGCAACATTTTAGAACCACAAATTTAAAACCAAATAAGTGTTTTTCAAGTTAATAGGTCTGAATATTTGAGTTAAATAATGAATGTGTCGAATCCTTTTATTTTGACTGTATTCTTTGGTAGTACTTGAAATTTGAATGATGATGCCGTATGTATAAACGATGTGTAGTTTTTATCATGTATACGAATTCGGGCTTTTTACTTTTTGATAAAACCAAATTAGTAACCTAAAACATTAAAAATAACTCTAAATAATCCAAATTATACCATAATAATAAATATTTTACATATTTAAGGCTTATTAAGTGTAGTAAGTTTATTGTGACTATGTCTTTATTATATAGTTTGAACATGTATTATTCTTATGCATAATATTGGGTATTTAATGTATTTAATACTTTTTTTTTCTAAAAGATCATTTATTCACGTATAATGTGTTTATAACGTTAGACATTCCTAAATTTATAAACGAAACAAAAATTACAATACATAAATTTAATATTGCTATATACTTGTATACTTTTTTGGACTATTTTAACAATATACATTTTGGACGTTTGAGCTAGATTTTGCTCGAAAAGGAACTAGTTTTTAACCTTCTTATCTAAATGAAAGATTTTTTTATTTATTTCCCTTCCATTTTGTTTGATCAATTTTATTTTTCGTACTAATGAAGGTTTAAACAAATTTTAAGCACTTTTACGATGTTTGAAAACACATTTTTCAGTCTCTTTTGAACTTTCACGAAAACATTCAAATACATAGAAGAGATTAAATAGTTTTCATGTACAGCTGTCAAAATAAAAAACAACTCACCCGATCACAGTTGTACAATTTACGTCGCAGAGCAAAACGGAAGGTGGCAATCGATCAAGGGATGAATGTTTTCAACAAATATCAACATTTAAAATTTGTCTAAGGGGCAGTCTTCATGTTAAATTGGGTGCTTGCTCCGAAAATTTCAATACGAACCCCCATCTTTTATCAAAAATTTGGATTCTACGCACAATTGCAGGTGAAAAAAAAAAGTTTATCAATGTTATTGGATTTTTCACCGATTTGTAAGTGTTAGAAAATTAGATCTCCTAATGTTAACTTGGTGTTTCACGTATCTTGTTATATTTACTAAAAACATAATTTTCATTGGAAATTGTTTTTCCATGTTTTGCTACCCAAAAACCCAAACACAATGTTTTTATATTTTAATCATCAAACTAAATTTTACTATATTTTATTAATTATAAAATTAATATTCAATAAAAATTATGAATAGAAACATGGGTAAATTTTGACTCCATGCGATTCAACTGTTACTGAAGCATCGGAATTCCAAATTTCAGCTCATCACGTGCATAATTAGTAGCGCAGTGAGACTGTTTGCAAAATTCGATGATTAGTATTGGTATTGGGGATTGTTCACAAAGTGAAAACAGAAATTTCTGCCAACAGATCCTGGGATTCGATCAGAATGGATTCTGACTTTGTCAACATCTTAATGGACTCTAAACAAGGTGCCTGATACAGGTCATTGACTGCGACGGCCACTACACGTCTTTATTAATATTTATAATGTGATTAAACTCCGAACATTTATACGCTCCCTCAATGATTTTTTATGGATTTTCTCGGTCAATTTTACGCCGTTTGACATTATTTTTTCATCAAACCCGCCTGAAATTTTGTGTAGAATCCAAATCTGTGATAAAAGATGGGGGTTCGTATTGAAATTATCGAAGCTAGCACTCAATTTAATATGAAGACGGCCCCTTAGATAAATTTTAAACATTGATATTTATAGAAAACATTCATCCTGTGATGTATACTGTACAACTGCGATCGGGTGAGTCTTTTTTTATTTTGACGGCTGTACATACTATATTATTTCACATGCGTTTCATAGCCTATACTTACCACTTTAAGCATAGAGCATTCTTTGCATATCTTCGTGTAGAGATTGTAGCATAAGGCAAACTCAACCAAAGTAGAGAATACCACGAATATACATACAAACAGCCAGATGTCCATTGCTTTGACATAATTTACGGGAGGAAGCTCTGACTTATATTGCTGCACCTATGAAGAAAATGAATACAATTTTGACACAAGAAAAGGAAAGTTTTGATGGTTTATAGATAAGAGATCTATATATAAAAGATAAAAGATATATAGATAAAAAGATCTAATTTTAATTCTTGTAGAAACAACTTTCAATAAAGACAATATTTAGTCTGATTATCTCATTAATTTTGAATGTGTACTTAAAAAGAGATAATTGTTTTTGTTTTGTATAATCAGACCAATCTTCTGATACAACTCCCTGACTCCAGATAAGAAGGTTGTAGGTGGTGCAGTTTAGGTATAATTCCTCTCTTCTACGTCAGGAAAACTTTCCTTGAATGTTTAAGTCTATTTACTTGACCGACTTTGTCTCAAATAGCCATTTAGGCCCTTTGCGCCATGAAATCCATTAAAACCAACCGTAATAAAAGGTTGCGCGTTCGAAAAACGCTGAAGTCACCACTTGTCCAAGAACAATATTGAATTTCAGACTTGTTTGACTATCAAGGTAAATGATAGTAAATAAAATAAGTTTAATTATAACTTAAATTGTGGAAGAGTCGCAGATTAGCAACAGAAGGGGTGCGAGTTCGAAACTCGATTCAAACAAAGACCGACGTATGGATGGGGTAGGTGCAAGTTAAATCTGTCTTGGCCTCAAATGTCCTAACGTTGGCGTTATGTGTAGTGTAGAATTTTGCAGAGTTGGGTGCCAGATCGTGTGTGACCCCGTCATCTGACCGTGGTTCATAATTACAAAGTGGTATCTGATCTTTTCCCTCGGGATTGATCCAGGATCGTCGTCAATAGCCCACTGTGTATTTCAAGTACAACGTTAATTAAACTACCTACCTAAAAGGGAAACAGGATAAGTAATATACATATACAAACTAAACATAAGTACAAAATTAATGTGTTGTGTCTGCTGCAGTACAAATTAATGCCATAGTTTAAGTTTGGGAAAATGTGATACTGCGTAAGATAGATGTAATCTCTTAACATTGATGCTGTCTATGATTTTTACATCCAATTTTTTTTAAGATCAGCAACCGTACTTTTGCAGCGTTGTGCAAATTCTTATCCCTTCCTATCAATCGAACAGAATAAAATTTTCTCAGCAAATGATATAGCAAAATAACTGTTGCAGATTATTTTTAAATAAATGAACTATTAAAAATATTCTGATGATTTTCACCTACTAAATGTATTAATAGTTCAGAAATTCTTGAGATATTTTAATGTATTTGGTACATCATTTCTTCCCGTTCAGTCTGAGTGCCGCAAGTGAAAATATACACTTTTTCAGGAGAAATTGCCATTTCAACAATTAAATGAACGGCAATTTTATAAGACAACAGTGCATTGATTACCACTCAAACACGTACAATCTATTCATTTGAATTAACACCTCTTGCATTGTATATTATTAATGAAAGAATATAAAGACTGACTGTGGGCAATTCATTGTGTCGGAAATGTCACAAGCCAGAAAGAAGATTAGAATGAATAATATAGTATGGAAATATTTTCTAAGTCAGCTTTCAAAACTCTCCCCGAAGCTCTTTTCAAATCCGTTCGGTCAAATCGGAAATTTACTGTCATTTGGATGAAAATCTCCTCAATACGCATGGGACAACAATATTGAACTAGTTTATCAGGAAAATGATTGTGGGGTGCAGCATTTGCTCCAGCTGCAATTACAAAGGAAATAAATGTTTTCTTCCTGGCATTTCTTCTTTCATTAATTGTATTTTTGGTAATTATACTGCGAAACACTCCACGGCCCAATTGTTCGATACAGCACGGTAGTTTAATGATTTGTTTACTAGTCTAAATTCATGAAGGGTTTTTTATTCTAGACAGAAATTGATTCTTAGCAATCGTCATTCAAAAGAAAAAGTCGTTATCTCAAAAATAATTTAAGCGTTGAGAAAAACCCATTCGACATATGTGTATTAAAATATAATGTTCTTTCTCTGCATAATGTACATTAGTGTAAGTCAGAAGGCAATGAACTTTATTTTCGTAATAGGTACATACAGCATTCATGTATTTGAAAACGAATTCTGTCTCAAAAGTTTTTAAGGTAACCATAATGAAGTCAAAAGACAAAATAAGTTAAATAAAAAATTTTATTTAGAAAAGCATGTATAAAAGCGAATATGACAAACAAATATTTATGCATTTAATATTGGTCAAACGAAAACCAACATCCAAGCCAAAAAAGCATTAAAAAACCAAAGAGCTTTAAATATACTAAAAACAATTATTTTAATTTATCGATAACTATCTTAAATTATGAATAACTACACAGCTTCTACCGAGAGTTTTTACTGCTTCGTAAAAGTTTCGTTGCATCGTCGAAAAGCTTTTTGAACTTCGTCTGCTTGACGTGTTTGTGTTCTCTTCTCCAATTTGTCCACATGACACATCGTCTGACATTTGCGTTGATTTGATTTTAATAAAAAGCTCGTTTTCTACATTAAATTGATACTCTGTATTAAATTTTACAACCATGGTTTCAAAGGAAGGACTCAGCTGACTGAAAATAGTTTCATTGACGTAGACATTTATGACATAATTAGTTGTGTGAATTTCATGATGCCCCAGAACTCAGCGTTGAAAAGATTTTTCAGCTTTAGACAGATTTCTGCTATATACGTAAATATAAAATTTAGAGGTGTCTAAATCACGGAGTGAGTGAAAGTTCCGTCTGCAGTCTCTCGGAAGAAGCGGGATACTTTCTGTAGCAGTATGACTTTTGTCATCATAATGGCCATACCTAACATGGAAAACACTCGTCAGGTTTGAAATCAAAGTTTATATTCCCTAGTTTACATTCTTCTAGATATATCACTTACCAAGATGACCTAACTGGCGCTTGTGAGATACCACCGGTTGTCAATTACTACCAGCATAGCTGTTGGGACTAGCAAACACTATCACCCCGACTAGGTGAAAGTGCATAACAACCCCATTGGTAGTGTATCCACCATCGGTATTGTGAACACATTGGCCAAAAGATCTTTGAAATTAGTCAACTTTCTGTTGAGCAAAAAGCATTCTTGAGATTTAGAGCTAGTTGCACTAAAGCTACGAAATATGTGGTAGGAAAAACGATTTACGCTGACTGTCATAACTGTCAGAATAACAGCATGGCTAGTCCTGCCTTGTTCAGCAGTGCGTCTTTGTGTTATGGAAGGGCATATTCTGGATATTTTGATCTGGACATCGTTTGGGTATTTTTCGTAGGGGGACATGATGGAACAGACCTAATTTTGTTTCCGGGATAAGAAAAAATGGTGTATTTTTATTTCTAACTTGAGCACAAGCAGAAAAATGTGATCCTGAGCTTTATAGCAATTACTTTGGTTTAATTACCCTATTATATTACCTCGGATACCTAAGTGATCGTTTTCTGATTTCATCTCATTACTCTGTTCCCAGAGACTCTTTTTCCGCCTTTCACGACATTTTTTTACCTCAATTTACTCCTTGTCTGCCTAGTGTTTAGCGCAGCTTGAATAAATATGGTCCTTGTGCCATAAAACGCCAAAACAACCAACCTATTCTATTTCTTTGTGTTGTCAAAGACTTTTCTTACTTGAGTGCAGAGGGTGAGCAGTGATGTGACACTCAAAGCCACTCTTGCCGGTACAACATCCACCTTGATCCAGAAGGTCACCCAACTCATGACAACTATGAGAGTAGAAGGAGCATATGTGTTGATGATACTGCCTGTTATCCGTCGAACGAGTGTGAAGTTGACTATCAAACTGCTGTAGAATCCTAAAATCGAAGAAAAAACATTAAGGGTTTTCTTCCAGAACACAAAACTTTTTATCCTTCTGAGTGTTACGAGATTGCCAAGTAGTGGTAGTTTTTATTGATTTAATTCCACAATACACATGGGGAAGCGGCATCCCGATTGCGAGAGTAGCGGATTAGCAACTGGAGAGTTGCGAGTTCAAATCCAACCAAAGTCCGTCGTGCACAAATGAGACTGGCGCAAGTTAAATCTATCGTGGCCTCAAATGTCCTTTGGAGTGTGGGGTTCCAGCTCAGGTGTGAAATCGTCATCTGACAGTGGTTCAAAATTATATGGTATTGCCCTCGAATCCTTCCCTTCGTGTTTGATACCGAACCGTCGACAATAGCCCATAGTATTGTTCCAGTGTGACGTTAATTAGACAGTACCTACCACAATACACATGACTAAATAATCGCACCTATTGGTTGAAAGAATTCTAGGAAATATTATATCGGTGAAGGACAAAATTAGTTAGAAGTCATGGCGGCAGGGATGATTGCAGTTTATGGAACGAATGGATGAATGACGATACCTGTGAGATTTAAAAGTATAATTTATTTTAGTAATATGCTTATTTTTATGATGGACGAGTGAAATGCAATTTGTACTTTAATGTGTATTTTACGCATTTATTTTTTTATATTTCGAAGATAATCTATTACTGTTAACCTGTTCTCCAAACTAATTATTACAGTAACTTCTTGTTGATAATTCTTATTTTGATCTACAAACGTCTGTAGAGTTAGAATTTTATGAAAAAAAGTATAAAGTTTCAGTTTTTAATGAAGCATGTCTTACTACATTTTTAATAAAGCGCCGTAAATCTATTCAAAGTTCATACACTAAATACAGACAGTGAAGAATCACTAACAGAATTCTTTGGATGAGGTATTTACATTCTAGAACAATATTGTCTGTTATTTGTGTATATTATAAACAGATGAAATAACTAGGTTTAAAAGTCCCTCCGTATTTTTGTATTATTTAAGATTCTTCAAAGTGTAGTGTTTAAAAATTATTGGACTGGTAATTGTCACATCAAGAGTTGTATTGAAATAATAGAGCAAATGCAGAGCCGTTTACACTTCATAATGTAGAATATAAATCTGACATTCCGTAACATACATTTCATCAAATGTAAAATAAAACACAAAGTGTAAAATTAAAAATATAAGTTTAGAATATCGGTACAATGAAGTTAATTACTAGTTACAGTAGTATTTTGTGGGTAGAACGAGATTTCTACACGTATCATAGACGTGACGTCACATAGCTTGATTTTGGAAACCGATTTCAACATGTCGGCAACAAAAATTCTAATGAGTGATCATCGAATTGATATCTGTGATAGTTGACTGATGAATGCCAGTTAGATTAAATACGGAACTTCGCCAAAAAAGGCAATAAACGACATTATAAGGTAATCACAATAATTATCACAAAGCCAATAGGGTAACAGGAATAAAACCTTTGTCTGGTTTGTATATGCTGAGAAAGCTAGCTGATGAGCTATCTCTCATAGTACCTTGCAGCAAAACTTAATTCTCTTGTTTACTTACTGTCTCCAAATTCCTCAGTAACTGTATGCACTGTTGGCTCTCGTAAATAGAATTGTAAAGGTTTAGGCTGCCTCACCATCTCGATCGGAGGGATTTCCGTATAAGGACTTCGAGCATCGTGCGTCCATTTCAAAATTGAAACTGAATCTGGTTGCACTAGAAGAAGATGGATACATAAAATGGAAAGGTTGGTACAGAATACTAAATATTCCAACAAAGCATTTTGTGGAAATACTCAACAAAAATTTCTCTAAACTAAGCTATTATTATCACATTGAGTACAGCAAAAAAGAGAAGCATTTATACACATACTCAATCCAATGTAAAACAAACATTTTTGTACGTCAAAAGGATAATTCTCGAAATGCATTTGACATCCAGCCTTAAATAAGAATCTGAAAAATATAGAATATTTTATTAGTAAAAAGTATAATACCACATAATTAAAATTTTTAATGAATTTCATGAAAATTTTTATATGAAAAATTTTACATAAGGTTCTGCCTAATGTGATATACACTGAAGAACAATTGAATTAGGAATAACTATCGCTATGCAAATTTGGAGTGTGCGCAGGTTAGAAGCGGCTTGCAAATGACGTAAACAGCTGTTTGACAAGATAAGGAGTGCTGCTCAAGCTATCAGCAATAGTCAAAAGCAGTATGGGTAAGAGTGCAGGTCTAAGCGCAATTTAGCGTGGTCAAATAGCTGGGGCCCGACGAATGGGTCACTCCATCTCGGAAGTAGTTCATACACCCGTATGCTAGCAGTTAGTATACTAAAGGTGGACACGCAAACTACTTATATTATTATCTCCTTTTTGACTTATTGTTTTATAATCTCAATCTATACATTGCACAACATATCATAGCTCGAATGAATTTCATTGCTGTAAATCAAGTCTCTCTGTTGCATTTTAGTGAAAAGCAGAAATATTTTTATGTGAACGAGGAATAAAGTTGTGAGTGCCTCACCATTCAAAACTTTCGTATAATTTTCTTCAAAAGAGCGTATATGGGTCATTCCATGTGAACCCGCACAGAAAAGTATCATTTGCGACCCGAGTTCCTCTTATTATTTTTAAATGATTCTCCCAAAGTTCAAACTCCGTAAGTTGTTGAAATTTCACCCTATTTCATCGTGGAGGCATACTTAGGTCTCACTAAACGTTCGCCACTAAATAATAACCATGCACTATTTTCAACGTCCCACTACAGCCCTCTATTTAAACGCTTTTGGCATCAGTTCAGAGGGCGCTGCTCACACCACGCATGCGTGGTGGCTCTGAAACTTTACTACTTTGCATAACATCTTATAATTGACATTTTCTGCAAATTTCATTTCATTCGGATGATTACTTCATGGTGTTGCATTTTTTACAAACAGCAGTGTATAATGATATACTTTAGGAAAAAATTTGTGAAAATACTTTTTTTGAAATTTAAAGTCAAAGCCTTGAATTTCAAAACCGTCGATGTAACCTTTCTGATGTTATTTTGCATGATAGTGTGAGAGACATTAAAATAAAAAAAAATGAGGCATTGTATCATGTGATTTATTATCAGAAAGGTTATACTTTTTTTTTATTAATTAGGCCCTATTTCATCTTGATTGAACTAACAGGTCAAAAGATACATATGTTTATGGGTAAAAATCATATTTATATTTACGTACAATATTTTTTAGCAATAAAACTTTCAGAAAGCAAAGGTAAATAGTGTACCTTTAACATATATTTCTTGGAAAAAGAAAACCTTTTTGTTGTTTTAGTTCAAAGATCAAATTTAATTATCTTGAAATTAAAAAGGTCCTATGATACGCCTTTACAATGGTTTAACATTTTCCAACAAAATACGCTCTCATTCAATAGGATTGAACAATTAGGGGCAGAGAAAGGTGCAAGAGATTTAATATGTTTTAAATCATGAAAAATTGAATAATTTTTCAATCTTAAAATTAATGTACATAAAAAATTTATTGCAAGCTGGAAGCTAAAAATTTCCAGAATGTCTTATATATAGCTTGGAAACAAATTGGCGGAGTTTAAAAAATATCGGAAGTGGTCGGATTGTGGACTATGTGGTTTGACATTAAATGACCCATATGAGGACAAAATGCTTTATTGAAATACAAACTTATGTTGGGTGAAACAAAACTCATGTTTTAAAATGATGAATTTTGAAAAAAGTTCCAAATAATAGTCATTACCTGGTGCTTGTTCTCAAAGCTCCGTCAGGATAGACTTCAATTGTTGTACTGTGTGAAACAATCTGAAAGTTTTCTACGTGCTTCACGGTTTCATAAAAAATATCCGGAGTCCAAATATGCTTCATGCATCCACTGTGCAAATATACAGGGTTTTCGGTTTTTGCATATTGTTCTAACTTTAATCTGGTATCATTCCATGCAGCATTCACAAATGTGTGAAAGAGGAAATCCTGAAACGTGTAAAAATGTATCCATAAAATATACACGAACCAATATGGGAGGCTTTACTCTCAAAAGGCTTGTTCTGAACAGACCTTTTAGAACCATTTTTTTCAATCACTAATCGTAGATGCCATAGCACGATATATATACAAAAGATTTCAAATATAATACCAATTTATCTCAGCAGTTTTAAACAGAGAAACACATTTGCCTGAAAAAATCAACTTTTTATACGGTCTTTATCAGCATGTCATAAGATATGAAATATTGTGATTTAAAACTTTAATCTCTTGTATACGGCTACGAACATCATTTGAGCCTAGTTTTAAGGGTCATTTTACACTTAAAGTTCAACATCAAGAAGAAAGCAATTTGATCATGAACTGGACTTAACCTGAATTAAATTTATAAATTTATGTACAACAGCCAGTTCCTCAGTACCAAATGCAGGTACGGCGAATTCGCGCTTCTATGTCTCAACAAATATTGAAATGAAGGTAATCACAATTTTCGCGTAATCTGCCTTTAAAAAAGTTTTAATTAAACAAGTTATGATTAAAAATAAATTACCTTTTGTATTTTAAATTACAAATCCTTTTCTAGACAAAATTCATAAAGCAAACTTACGACTTTTACACGTTTGCATGCTTTTGTTAAGGCACAGTTTAGTTTCCTTTCAGGTATTTATTGAATTATTTTAGGTTTTTCTATACTTTCAAGGTATTATTTTTTCATTCTGGAATAATTCTTCTTCTCTATTTTGGTATTAATATATGTTACAGAGACATTATTTAAAAAAAAAATTTTAATAATGCCTCTGAAATCCTATGCACATGGCAAACTATAAATATAAAAAATGTTATTCGTAAAATCAATTTTTTAATTTATTTTAGAAAAAATCTTAAAATCTTTAAAAAAAATTTATTTTCTTACTTTTATTTGCATGGATTATTTATATAAACTGATTTCAGGGATAATATTTCAGTTTTAATCAGGGACTGTGTAAAATAAAATGTAATTGTTTTCGTTATCTATTAATTTCTTAACCATATAAAAAATAATTAAAATTTTTGGGAGAGTAAATTATATTTTTGATTACCAATATTTTTCATACTCATTTTCAATTAATTTTGCAAAACTTTAAAAAAAAAGCGATTTGTGATCATGTTTTGTTCTATAGTACACGTTTCCATTTTTTTTTGTTCCAAATGCATTTTTATTTTTATTGTATGTTTTCAAGAAATTTCTACAGTAAAAATAGGTCATAGTTTATAATGTTAACTTTTACTGTATTGGTATAATTGGAACTGTGTGCCCATTATGCTAATAGGTACGCTACAATGCTTCAATAAGTGGAAGCAAATGTTATGTAAGAGCAATCTGAACAACTAGAGCTAGTAATAGTCGGTGGTTTAAAAACTTTGTATTTACAAAATTCAAATTGTATTTATGTGTAAATGTACATAGAGCTTCTATGTACATAGAATTTTAATGTTGTTAATCATGCAAGCTTGTCACGCAAAAATGACGTTACCATTTTTCCCTCGTCTATTTCTCCGATATCCAATACTTGTAAAGAAACGAATACAACGTTAGAAGAACCTGTTATAAAGAGAAAAACACACGCCTTTGAAACCTTATTATGTAATACTAAATAGTAGTCATTACAAATATGTTACATTATCTAACAATATCTAAATATTTTCGATGGATACCTGGGTATTCGTAGCTTTAATAAAACAACATATTAAATACTTTTAAGAGGCTGTTCTGTATAAACCCCATCATCTTAGAGCACGTCAAAAAAATTTCTAAATTATGCAAAAAACGTGTTATAAGATAGGGGAAGATGTGGGACAGTTGTGCTTTGAAATAGGGATGGTACATCGATAACAAAACATCGATGTTCAATATTAAAACAACAATGTTAATAATACATCCCCCAAAAGCCATCGATGTTTTTAAACTTTTTTTCCTTTCTTTTAAAACTGGGTTAATAACCTCTAACATTAATCTTAGCCCGGGGAGGGGGGAAGATTTAATTTGTCAGTAGCCGTTTTTATTCATTTATAACTCAGATTTGTTTTAACTGTCGAAACAAAGTCAAAAAAGTTAATACGAAGAATTGAAAATATTTTGTTTTCAAATTAAATATTTCAAAAGAAAATAATATTTACAATAATTTGAAATAGGTACTACTAACTATAAGTATAAGTAGGTAGGTACATAACAATAATTATTGCTAGTTATTATTAATTATTTATCAACTTATGGGGGGAAACATAACTTATTTTTTATGTCCTGAAAATAAAAAATATTGGGTCCTATAATTATTATATGCCCCAATAATTGTTATTTATAATTTGTAAAAAAAAAGAAGTTTGCTAACTTTCTCCCCCTTAAGTCGACTCCTTTCTTCACAAACTGTCTCACCAGTTATGTAAAAAGCTATTTCTGATTGGACGTATCTCGCCATCACTGACAAATACTTAGCTGCAAAGTTTATTTTCATTTTTTTACAATGGTACTTTTTTCAATTAAAAAATAAAACATCGACGACGTAAAAACATCGACAATGTAAAAACATAGATATAAAACAAACATCGGCTCCAATAAATCGATGTTTTTTTTATAAAACATTGTTGGGTCTTCAAAATTGTCCCATGTTCAGTATTGACAGACTTCAACAATTTCCACTGTATTCACTGCTTAACAAAATTACTCAAAACAACATTAATCATAAGCTTTATCGTCTTTCCCCCATGTTAATTTAATAACCAAATGTTTTTCACAATAATAAAATTCACAATTAATTTAAAATTTAAACAGATGTTTAAGTTGGCATATTAGAATATTTAAAGGTAAAAGTAATAGCTTCAAAGTAAAAATTTTGTAGCAAGCTAACTTAAGGAATATATTTTGATAGATAACTGCAGTCTCGCCTAATCTTACTCAAAAATATACGCAATTTTTGTACACGTAATTTCTGAACAAAGTTGTAAATAAAATCACATGAGTGATGTAAAATGTGTCCTTCATTTAAATTTTTCTGATAGGATTTGAATGCACGTTTACTACTAGTTGTCGAATGTTTTTCATCTGATGCCATATTTTAAGATTTAACGTATTTTTAAGCTCATACATTCAAAGTGATTCTTATATCTTCCAAAGAAATTATAATGATAGGAAATCTGGCAATAGACTTCAAGTACGCTGTGATTTTTAAGTAGCTTTAAATTTCATTTATTAAATTTTAAATGAGCGACAGGTGGAAAGAATGCACTCAATATATGAAAATAAAAAAAGAAAAGAAAAGGGGAAATAACGGAGCCTATAAACAATATGCGAAACAAGTGGATGATTTAATCTACTAAGAAATATACTGCGCGCATTTTAGACAATTGCAAGACGTATTAAAAAAACAAGTCCATTTTACTCCCTTTCCTGTTTTAAATGTGCTCAGATCAATGTTGAAGTTTACAAATCTCTACGGGTCACTATTTTGATTTAAGTGTTCTTTAAGCATTCAGTTAAGCAATCATTATGTGTTTCCCTCATTATCAGCAAGAAACCTAACACAACTAGAAAGAAAACAAAGCAGGTAAACATAATAGGAATAGCAGCAATACACTAGTGCACTTTAGTCACACAGCTTTGAACTTTCATCCATATGTAAAACATCTTAATGTAATGGATTTGGATATTCTTAATAAAATTTGATTGGCACAATTCTTTTTAGTTACACTAGCTTTAATTTCTCAAACTTTTATTTTTCAATGTCATATCTGTTCTAAATTGTTCAGAGGGGTATGTTAAAAGATAAGCTCTTACCATCAAGGCAAGGAGGTTTGTGCGCTTCGTAACTTGAGGGTATTATTTCTTCGCACATCTTCAGTGAATCAGAACTGTAATATTTAAAATGAGAAAAAATTAAATTAACAGAAAACAGAAAAAGATTGGCAACAAACGGATCTAAACATTTTAGACTCAACAGGTCCTGAATTTACTATCCAATTTTGCCGATTTGCTTAAACACGTTTGATTTAAGTTATAGAGCTACCTAATGTTATTAAAACGACACGGAAGACCTCGTCATTAATGAAACTCTAGAGTCTGATTTCAAAAGGCAATAGGAAATCTGGAAGATAAAAATCATCATAGAAAAGAAATTATCAGCGAACGAGAAAACGCGTTTAGTATCAAATAATCATTAGATTTAACAATTATTAGCTATCCACTTTTAGTTATCTGACATGTAAATATATATTAGGGTTTGGTACATCACTTACTAACGCTATTTTTAGGAACAAATTATTTTTTTTGAAAATACAGAAAATTTGATTTATGTAATGAAGTATACAGTATTAAAATATGCCATGTATTTTAGTAATGAAATCCGCAACATTTGTACTCTCGTTCTCTATATATTAGGCTTAAAATTTTAGTTGGTTTCAAGTTCAAATTATCTGACCAATCAATGAGCCCAAAATACAATCTTACTGTCCAACTTGCAAACATTTGCATTTTCAGTATTTATTATCGTCTTACAAAAGTTTGAATAAAAAAATGGATAGTAATTAATAACTACAGGGGGATGATTGGTATCTATTATAAAATATACATTACTTAATGGTATCATTTAAGAGTTTGATCTATTGGTGTTAGATGGCATTTAAAGTTAAGAGGTTCCCATATAATTCATTATTTTTTCCATTGCATATTATACACTGCCCTAAAATGGACCGGACAGCAGGATGTAATGGTATAAGGGAAAGAATACTTGCTTTAATAAGGGGATGTTCCCCCACGTGCTGCAATTACTCTAGCAACCCTTCTGGGCATACTTAAATAAGGTTTTGATACACAGCTATGGGTATTTGTGTCCATTCCTGAGGCAAGAATGTCGTCAGCTCAGCTGTAGATTTCGGACGTGGCTTCCTGGTTCGAAAACGTCGTTCTAACTCGTCCCTCAAATGTTCTATGGTGTTTAAGTCGGGAATCTGAGCAGGCCGGGGAAAATGTTTTACATCCATATCTTGATACCACGGCTTGACAAAGGCTGCAACATGACATGAAGCTTTGTTGTCCTGGAAGAAACATTCGTCCATTCCATAAAATTGCCAGAGCGTGGGAAGAACCTGACTGTCCAAAATGTCCATGTAAGCGTCGGCGTTCAATTTACCAGGAACAACATGCAAAGGTCCCAGGCCAAACCACGGAAAACACTCCAAACAAGTAGTCGGATTTTATGCAAATCCACGGTCCATTATTGTAGGGTAGTGTATCTCTTAGTATATAGCTGTTACTCAGTTTTATTCTCTAAATTTTAACTCACATAGAACATCACAACGCCACAAAGGTTTCAGAAAAGTAAAAAATATTCAGCAATGCAATGTAATAGTAACGAAATATTTCAATAAAAATCAGAAAATCAGACAATTACCTTTTTTTTATTTTCTGAACCTTAAACAAAAATATTAAACTGAAAAACATGAGTCTTTCTTTATCTAAGTAATGTGATACTATGATAAATAATTCAAAATTGTAATCTGGATTTTTAGGAATGTATCGTACTCTCTTATAATCATCCATTCCTAGACAGCTATGCTTGAATTGAATTCAGTTTACATAACTTAACCAATACTTCTTTATGAATTTTAAATATAAAGCATTTTATAATTAAAGACGTTTTATAATATTCGAATAAACAGAGCAATTTCTGTCAAATGTAAAGATACCCGGATAAATAATCTTAGAAAATCAACCATTCAACCTTTACAACAATCAACTGTGTTTTAATAGGGACTTTATATTTGTATCATATTATTGATATGATAGCGTTTCAATGCAAAGCAATATATGCAAAGGAAACGAATATTGAATTAAAAATTACAATAGTGTCTATTCGGTGAAACCCTAAAAGCATACAAAGGTATAAAATAAGATTGTATAACAGAGGGTGAAATATGAAAAATTTACCACTCCGACACAACATAATACATGTAGAAGATGCCTATGAAAGCAGCGAACATATTCCTTTTACACACCGTCAAGAATAATTTGGCAGTAGTTTCCAAAACCCACAACTGGTGCATCACTAAGGCCAGTGGTAATTTTTCAAAAGGAATCTTATGTCGGGTACACTCATGTTGCCCATTTCCCTGGTTATTGAGGAATCGATCTTTCCCTCTACGAATTTTTATTCGAAACATCTTAAACACGCCTTTATCATCAGCGTCACGCACAAAATTATGGATTTTATCACAGGTCTCTTAAAGTTATCACGCACTTTACCACATTGAAGCACAAAAACCTGCAAGTTCTATAGATTAGCAAAACGCATTTTTCATTTTTTTAAATACCGTACCACTAATAGATATAAATCATGTCAAAAGTAGTTTCAACTTCTTATATTTGCTTTCTGCCACTACATAAAACATTTCATTTTGAACATTGAACACGTTTCGTCACTTAATCCTTCGTGATCAATCCCGGATTGTCGCCAATCCGTTTGGTTTCTCCAGTGCAAAATCAATTCAATTACTAACCCACCAAACTCAATGATTCCTTTTCACGTGCTCATGCATGTGGCTTTTGTCGTGCAACTGAATGGTGCTAACAAAAATTGTTAACCAATGATGCTTCTCAAGAAAATTAAACGGGTCTTTGAAGTATGAAGAATGATTTCCTCCAAACGTAATTAATGTCTGAAACTTTGAACCATATGGTGAGTTGGAGAAGGTGAGGGTTGAAGAAAAAAACGCACTGTATTCCAGAATGTTTGACTAAAAACGTTTTCGTTGTCCTCGCAGGGTTAGATAGGAGTTACGAAGGGTGGAACAAAATTAGAAACGTTCAAATTCACAGAAAGAAATTTTTAAAAGTAGTATATAATTCAAGCTCACAGTAATAAAAATCTGGTTTATGGTTGTTATAATTTACCGCTTACATGGTATAGTGGTCATAGCGTTTGCCTGACATCCAAACTTGAATTCTAATTTCGATTTATAAGCGCATGGATTCACATAGATGATTGTTTCTGCTAGTAGCAATTGAGACTTACCCACTGAGGGCTACCTCACAAACATTAACCAGTTTCTTCTTTTGTAGTACTGATGGCATGAGTGGTCAGCGAACGGTCATTAAAAATGAGTCCAATAAAGGAAATAATAGCAAATTGGTTACATTCAGTTATGGAGCTTGAGAAAATTTGTGGCATCTTGGTGTGGTGAGGGATTAGTTATCAATATCAAATTCTCAACTGCCAATGCAGGGAAAGCCAATTGAAAAATATGGATAAATACAGTTTGAAGCCATTTCGATAGGGAATGCGGAAAGCGATTATTTCCAAAGAAGTCTTGTTAACAAGGTTTTACTGTATATTAACAGAAAATTTTGCTATACTCTCTTAATTTGAAACATAGCATTATTTTCATCGATGTGATTTCAAGGATGAAAATTTTTTAAAACAAAGAGTGAATAATGTTTTTTCACATCATCTGTACAGTAGAATTTTCTTTAAAGTTTCACATTTCTGATTTTACTAATTTTACAAAATTACGAGATGGATAATGGTACCTAACTTAATTTTTTATTTTAAGGACTATAAACATTCATTATCTTTAAGGTAGGTTTTATTTTCCCCTTTTAATGAAACTCTTCTATTACCCAATTCTTTCTTAGCAATAAATTGATTGTAATCTAAAAATATAATTTTCATTCTGTTTTATTTCTTTGCGCACCTGCGCACTTTGAATCTTTACCTTATGAGCAAACAATTTCTAAATAGAAAATTTTGTAATTTTGCTATTTACAATAAATTGTTCATCTTACTTCCTCTACGTTCTTAGATATAGTACAAAAGAAACGTGAATTATATGAAGCAATTTTGTCCAAACTGCCATCTAAAAAATGTATTACGTTACTGTGAAAGTATAGTTTTTAGTCCACAAAGATACGAAAAGAAATTCATATGAATTATGAGTATTACCAGATGAGCTGATGCACCTGCAGCAATTTTAAACATTTTTTATCTATTCTTTTTATATAAAAAGGGTAAACCCAAGAAAACGTCAGAAAGTTTCATCTCTTGATTGAAGCATACCCACAGCTAAACTTTTCCCTAAAATGCTGTCATTGAAGTTACAAGTATTGTTTGTTGCTGTCATAAGCTCATTGATGCTTGCTTCGGGTAATATAATTTAAATTAGTATTTCATTTATCAAGAGAGAGCCCCCAATACCGAACTTATTATCCATTTTTACTTCCCACGGTAGTGAATGAATCAATAAAACTACTAAACGATACACATTATATCTATGAGAGGCCTTCTCAGTTAATCTAAGTGTATTTGTTGGTAGTGTTTCTACAGCGAAACTTATTTCCTGTGCGTATTCTGAACGTAACGTCATTTGTCAGATTTTTCAATACGATTCCAGTACATCGCCTATATAAGTTCCAAACAAGGAAATGGTAATTTAGGTAGGATTGTTGATTATAGTCAACGCCAAATAGATATAAACATCAAACATAGGCAAACCGACTGTTAACTACAGTTTAAAGTAACCCTGGAGCGCCTTTGTTTTCTGCTAAAGACTGTGTTTTCCTCTGGCGATTAGTGAGATGAAATAGTGAGTCGAGAGCCAAGTTTTCCCTTGTTTGGACGCATGGTCTTCTGTATCCTTAACTCTAACTAAAGTTAATGCGTATGTTGTGTGTAACTTAGATCCCATTAAAGATGTTACACTGTATTTTGGCTTCCTATCAATTCATTATCTTACCCTAACAGAACCTAGTGGCTTTCCCCGGCCACAAACCTTATTTGCATCACGAAAGAGTTTGGGTAGCAAAGGTAAAATATTTGCTTCCCTGTTTTAACACTGAAAATCTCTCTCATGCCTTCTGTGACCACCCAAAAAATCTTTAAACCTGCCATTCTCTGCGACACATCATCAGACCCCTACAGTACCATTACTGATGATATCTTACATAAACTCGAAGATATTTTCCCAAATGATGATACTTCCACAGATGAAACGCACCATATCTCCATGAGACAAAATGCTGATAATATCAAGATGAACCAATGTTTTAATCAAGAAAATAGAGACAAATCTCCTTTCACCCTGGAAGAATTGAAAGAAGCTATTAAGAGAACACCCCATAACAAAGCTCCTGGTCTTGACGGTATTGATGGAAAAATTCAAGATATTGTCTACCATGCTATCCCCAATATCATCTTGGAACTCTACAATACCTGTCTTCGACTCAAACATTTCCCAAAGTGCTTCAAAAAGGGTGAGGTCATTTTAATCAACAAACCTGGACGAGACCCTCAAAATCTAAGATCCTTTAGACCCATTTGCCTTCTACCTGTCTTGGGAAAGACATTGGAAAGATTACTGCAATCAAGAATAAATTATCACTTGAAAACAAAGAATGTGATGAACGCAAATCAATACGGCTTTCAAGAAAGTAAATCAACAGAGCATGCCCTAAGCAATCTTATGAAAATCATTGGTAAAAATTTTAAGTCTAAAAAGTACACCGCTGTCATCTCCATTGATATAGAAGGCACATTTGATAACGTATGGGGCCCTCTCTTATTAACGAGCTTTTTAAAAAACAATTTCCACGTAACATCCTCCAGATCCTGTGCAGCTATCTTCAAGACAGAGAAATAGTCTTCAAGTACGGAGATATTCAAGTCACGAAGAAACTACAAAAAGGTAGCCCTCAAGGTTCTTGCCTGAGCCCTATTTTATGGAATATAATTGCCGACAAGATCTTGAGTATGTATTGGGGTTCCCATATTCAAACTCAGGCATTTGCAGACGATTTTATTATTATTATTATTACCAGCTCTACACGCAGGGAACTTGAAACCTTAGCTCAAGATGCTCTCAACAAGTTTAGCATCAAGATATCTGATGAAAAACTTAACATCTCCTCAAGAAAAACTAAGGCTATTGTCTTCTCTAAGCCAAAACTCAAAAGAAAACCTATATTTAAATTTCAAAACACTAATGTTCCGATTGTTAAACAATTAAAATATATATGGGAGTCATTATTGATGAACAACTCACATGGATTCCACATTTTAAGTACGTGCGATCAAACGCACTTCTTAAAACTAGGAACATGATGTGATTCACAGCTCAAACTTGGGGTGTGCGTCCTTCAATTCTAAAGACTACAGTAATTGAGATGGCAGCTTGCTATGCAGCCAGTATATGGGGTTTGAATCCTACTGTAGCGATAATAAACCATCTAAATAATCTCCAAAGGAGCTTCGCTCTTCTGATCACTCGAGCTTACAGAACCACTTCAACGGCATCTCTTCAGATACTGGCTGGTATTGTGCCCCTGCACCTAGTCGTACAAAAGGAAGCTGTCATTTCAAAAATAATGAAATTTCAAGAAAACGTTTAACTATATGGTCAATGGTTTATCTGCACTGATTATGAACAAAAATATTTTTCTTCAACCCACCCAATCCACTCAAGTCTTCAATCCATTATTGGACCACCCTCTCCCAGCATCACAACATCTATCTATACAGACGGCTCGAAAACTCCCAAAGGTGTTGGCAGCGCATATGTTCTTTTTGAGGACTCCAAAATCTGTCATAGTTGGGCTAGTACCCTACATCTTTGCAACTCTGTATACCAAGCTGAACTGCTTGCTCTTAAGGAAGCAGTATACTATTGTGTTTCAGAGGGAATAGCAGCCAACACACACATCAGGACTGACAGTGCATCAAGTATCGCCGCTCTTGGTAATCTCGTCTCCCACAACCAGATCGTTAATGAGGTCAAGGAAAAACTGCTGGAAGCCAATGAAATACCCCAAATTAACATCTCATGGGTTAAAGCACACGCTGGCATCCAGGGAAATGAACAAGCAGACCTACTTGCGAAATCTGCAGCAAATGGAATCTCTCACCAAACAACCAGTCTAAAGTGGCCTAGGTGCAAATTATCAAGTTCTATTGATGCAATAATCTTGAATCAATGGCAAGTAGAATGGGATACTTCTACCAAAGGAAGATACACTTATCAATTCTTCCCTAAGATTTCAACACACCTAAAATACCAGAACTCAAAGCTGGTACAATTCTTCGCAGGCCATGGACCATTTCCGGCATATCTAGAGCGTTTTCAATTTCGAACTAGTGCGCTGTGTATATGCGGCCGAGAAGGTGATCCCATCCACTACCTTTTTGACTGTGATCTCACAAGTCAGTGGCATTTGTTGAAACCTTCTCTGCAATACTACTCTCATTGGTGCCAAAATACTGCCAAGAACATACACTGCCAACACAAAATCCTTAAAGTGATCGAATTTCTCAGCTCCAACATTGATTATATCTGTGAGAGCTGAGAAGTTCAAGTCGAAAGTTCTCAAAATAACTTTGCTTTCCTTTCGAAACTTTTATAGGTCATTTCGGCTGTCTGACATCTGTATTTAACGTTCTGACTTTTGTATATTTCAATATTGTTATTATTTTTTTTTTCTTCTGAAAATTACTTTTTTTTTCTTTGTTTGTTTGTTTATGTTTATGTCTTGTTTTTTTCCCCTCATTTTGTTCTGCGTCAAATTTTCAAACTTTGTCATCCTCTTCTTTTGTTATTTTGTATTTGTGTGCTTACATGTTTTGCCCTTCACTTGACTTTCCCCTTCTGTGTACTTAAATGTGTATGTATATATTGTGGATTGCTTAGCTCTCCCTTATCCCAGAATCTCCTCCGTAAGGCGGACTATACAGCTGAAAGCCGCACAGGTGAAACAGTGTCCGCCTACGGCGTCCAATCCAATGCCTTCTGTGAAAGGTGAAAATACTGTAAAACATTGAATTTCGAATTTCTACAACACAAATAGCACCTTCTCCGTATAAGTAATGCCAATGGAAAAATAACTTTCCGAGAGAGTATACAGAAGATTGACATTTCGCGAACAGTTTGCTTCTCAATTTTAGATTTGATAAATTCATTCGTAATTAGTTCGAAGAGTAGATACCGTCCTGTTGTTGTTTCTCATGCCTACAATTGCAGACCAGAGGAGTGCCAGGCCTGTCGAAGACGGCAAGAGGCGAGGGGGTTGCGCCTTCCATATTATTGTGCCCCATTGGGAGGAAGTCCGACTTTGCTCGACATACATGACATATCCGTTTTACAGGAAGATCCCTTTCATACATCCATTCACTCACACATATCGTAATTTAGATCCTATTCAGAGGCCGATAACCCCCTGATCAGATACCCCCAGAGGTATTGATTTGGTATGGGAACATGGGGGACCTTGTGACCACGACCTATTTAACGTGCCCCAGTCACCATTAGTGAACACGACGGTGTTTAGCCAGGTCGAAGCGCCGATCTCGCAATCATCAGAATTGCAGGCTCCGCCGAGGACAGAACCCACAACCCTTCTGATGCGAGCCCGACGCTCTACTGACTGAGCTACCGCGGCTCAGATACCGTCCTTAAAAAATCTTACAGTAGAGTTATTGTATTGTTGTAATATTTTCTATAAAAATTAAAGCTATTTTAAAATAAATGGTTACTATACGCTCTTGGTAGTAATAACTTAAATTCTTAGGCTGTACGCAAAAATTGAGTAATGAACGCTTGCAATCCCTGCTATCTCAATATCTCATTCTGGCACACATACCTTTAGTGATATGTGTCATCTTATATGGCTGTTTGTTTACTATTCAAAAATAAATTAAGTACAAATAAGTAATTCTTCAAAGATTTAAAATTTAAGATTTTTCCGTTTTAAAAGTGGTTTTCATCTTCTGGTCTGAAAACAATTCTCAGATTTCTCCTAGGTTTTATTTTAAGTTTAAGGTCTTTACAAAATACTTCACTCTTAAAAGCTTACAGTGTGTGAAATTGTCGGTTTCAAGATTACGTAATTTCAATAGATCAGTTTTACAGATTTTACTGACCGAAAAATATTTGTTACTTGTTATGAAATCAACGAACGTGTAATTTTTGAGTGAATGTTTAGTTAGTACAATTACGTTAATTTTTTGTGTCATAAATACAGGGTGGTCCCGAATTCATGGTACAAACTTTAATGGTAGGTACAGGACATTGTAACAATGATTTATTGTATAGGAATGTATAGTCGCAAGTGACGCGGTGAGGCGTAAACAGGGGAAATAAAAGGAAAGAGAAATGGAGTGATCGGTTGGTATCATTGCCGGTAGAGGGCAGTAGATGTCTAGTCGCTGTTGAACATGATGCATCGCAGTAGGGAAAAGCGCCATTCACAATTGTGCTGCCGTAGACGATGGGTGACTTTACGTATGCAGAAAAAGCAGACATGCATTACATGTACGGCCGTGCAAATGGTAACGGCAGAGCTGCGTTACGAATGTATCGCGCGGAGTATCCTGATCGACGAATGCCGGATCATAGAATTTTTCAACGGTTACATCGTCAACTTTGTGAAACAGGTGCGTTCGACGTCAACAGACATGGCGCTGGTCGAGTAAGAGCTGTACGCACTCCAAGGCTGGAAGAAAGCATCTTGAACATTGTGGCTGATAGACCCGAGTCAAGCACAAGAACTGTTGCGCGTGACGTAGGTGTGAGTCATCAGACTGTATGCAGAGTGTTAAACGAAAATCGCTTACACCCCTTCCATTTTCAGAAAGTACAAGCATTGAATCCGGCAGATTATCCTCGCCGCGTGAACTTCTGCCTGTGGGTGATGCAGCAATGTGCGTTGCAGCCGGATTTCGTAGATTATGTGCTAGTTACAGATGAAGCGACATTTTCACGCGAGGGTGTCTTTAATGCGCACAATTCCCATGTGTGGGCAACCGATAATCCACATGCAACGCGTCGACATGCGTTTCAACAACGTTTCAGTATTAATGTGTGGGCTGGTATTGTGAACGACTTTTTGATTGGCCCATACTTACTACCCACGCGGCTCACTGGCGGAAGCTATCTTATTTTTCTGAAAGAAGTGTTACCACAACTGCTGCATGATGTTCCGATCGCCATTCGTAACCGCATGTGGTTTCAGCACGATGGGCGGCGCCAGCACACTTCAGCATTGATGTACGGAATTACCTGAATGCCACGTTTGGTACTCGATGGATTGGGCGTGGTGGACCAGTCCCTTGGCCACCCCGATCTCCCGATTTATCGAGCCTCGATTACTTTTTATGGGGACATCTAAAGCATCTTGTTTATGAGACTCCAGTTGACTCAGATGAGGATCTCGTCGCTCGCTTATCTGTAGCTGCTGCAGGTGTGCGTGAAATACCAGGCATCTTTGAACGTGTACGCCAATCGCTCCACCGACGCTGTCAAGCATGTATCGATACTGGTGGACGCAATTTTGAACAATTACTGTAAACATGACACTTGTCAACAACGCTTTCAATAAAATCTTTGTTTTTCCTTTCGGCCGTTATTTCCCCTGTTTTCGCCTCACCGCGTCACTTGCGACTATACATTCCTATACAATAAATCATTGTTACAATGTCCTGTACCTACCATTAAAGTTTGTACCATGAATTCGGGACCACCCTGTATATATTCCATGTTAACCTACTTTTATAACTGATTATATTACTTTATTTTACTTGTACACATAGTTATTCGAGGACAATAGTTTTTTTTTTCCATTCATTAATAATTTGTTTAATATTACCTGTATTTAAATCAAATAAATTAGTCATATATTTGGAATTCGTTAACCTATCGAACTTATTTTATCCATTACAGCTGAAGATTCAGAAAAAGGTAACTTTTTTTCATTATTTATTGCAGGAAGGGTACTTGTAAAATTTACTGAACTTCAAAATTTTATTTCTTAGCTGTTTCACATAACAAGATACTTTATCTGTTACAAATGTTGGGCCTCGGTAGCCTGGTTGGAAGAGTAACGGATTAGTAACCGGAGGGTTACGAGTTCGAATCCAACCAAAGATCGTCCCATACAAATTGGATTGGTGCACGTTAAATTGTCGTGGCCTCAAATTTGTTTGCGTGGTGTGGAAGTTTGAAGAGTGGGGTGCCAGTTCAGGTGTTGCCTAGTCATCTGACCGTGGTTCAAAATTATCTGCTGTTGTCCTCTAATCTTTTCCTTTGGGGATTATCCCAGACCGTCACCAATAGCCCGTGTTGCGCCAGTGTGACGTTAATTCAATACCTACGTACCTATTATATCTATGTTATAGTTAGTTTAACATTTATAAAAGAGATATTTATATATTTCTGTTATAAAATTAATATAACAGAGATTACATTAAATTTAATATATAATTCAAGTTGAGAATTTTCCTTTTAAAGTAACAGTGAATCATAAATCTCATAATTGAATCAATAATTTGTTACTATACCATTCTAATACATTTTTTAATGCAAACAAAATTGCTTTTAAGTTATAAGCCATATAATTGTTTTATCATACCTTCAAAAATTGAAATCTCCTTTTTCAAATGACTTGGATATATCGAGAAGAGACATAAGCATAAATTATTTGCAACATACGTCAGCTTTAAAGCAGTATGAATCATAAAAGAATATATTAAAAAGAGGAAATTATCATTCGTAATATATACGAGTACATTCTAAAGTATTTATTATGGTGTACGTTTAAGAGCCGGTATGATACTGTCACTTAACATCGTATCTTTCCATCTGACCAGAAGAAATATTTATTAGAGAAATAGGCCATATAGACATCCACTAAAACATTGGTATAAGTCAAGGCTCGAAATACTCGGGTGCACATGAAAATAAAATTGTGCACCTAGTTTTTCCCACTAGGTGCACGCAGTGCACCAAAAGTTAAAAAAAGGGGGAATGTGTTTTGTTATTATGTTGTTTGCACAAAATAATAGTATCGACCTCTCTCGTTCTAAAAGAATCTAATTAAAATTCCTAAATACACATTTTGCGAAAACAAAATCGCTGGGTCTTAAC
Organism: Metellina segmentata; assembly: GCA_947359465.1. Lineage (NCBI taxonomy): Eukaryota > Metazoa > Arthropoda > Arachnida > Araneae > Tetragnathidae > Metellina > Metellina segmentata. Next base: position 68,274,091 of record OX375878.1, read on the forward strand.
AGGTTTATACAGGAGGAAAGTTTACTTATGACACTGCCACCAGAACTTTCTGATGATCGAAACATTTTCCAGATGTCTCTGTTGAAGCGACTGTCAGGACAGCCGTGCGCCTGAGAAAGGAGAATTTAAATCACGTGACCACCCGCGAACGATAGGCATCCCGCATTTCTGTAAACACCTAGTGTGTCAGTAAAGTGTAAAGCCGTAGGAACTCCTGAGAATTGTTTTGCCTTTGCTTATCATAAACAAATATTTTCATTATTTATCTTTAAATTTTCTCTCTCTCTCTCTCTCACACACACAGACTTTATCTGCTTAAAATATAGTGTACTCGTTTTTTTATGGGTTTTTTTAATTTTACTTTGGAATTTGGTATGTATATACTTAGTTGTATGTTTTAATAGCTAAAATCATTTAACAAATGAATTCATTGGATGGACTATTAAAAAGTTCACCGAAAAAACGTCCGAAAAAACGTTCCTATCTTGAAAAATAATACGTTGCATAATTATTTTCGTTAAGACGCGAATGCATGCGAAATCGTAATGACGACGGTTGCGGACCAAAGCGAATCGAAGCTGCTGGACAAACAAAATTAAGTCATTAGTTTGGATTATGTAAATAAAATAGTAGCAAAACGGTATGATAACGAAGAAATAATTGTTGAGAAAGAAAAGGGTGTAGATTTAGTATCCGATACGTTAGTCGCCAAATCAAGATGGCAGCCAATCTAAGCAATTCTAAGATGGATTCCAAAATGGCTGCCATATAGCACAACCAACACTGTAAACCTTTGGATATATTACATAAATAGGTATAATTTTTTAAAAAGTAAAAAACCTTTTTAATACAATGCAACAAATTTATTTGCAAATCTTCTAAATTTTGAACGTAATTGAAGAAAAATAACGGACATGTTTAGAGTAAATACCACACAGAAAATTTAGAAGATTTGCAAATAAAATTTGTTCCATTGTATCAAAGAGGTGTTTTCCTTTTTTTTTTTTTAATTATTCCTGTTTATATATCTGATATTTTTCTTTACTTTTTAAAACGCTACTCGCAAACGCAAAATTCAAGAGGGGTAAACCCTATTAAAGGAAAATAAAAGTGCAACTTACTTGAAAGAATCAACAAATAACAGAATCAACGTAAATCCAACGAACGAAGCATTGCAGAATTTTTTCTGAATAGGATTGCCTTAAAACAGTATGAATAGTGCGAAAACTCACGGAAACTTAACCCATTAACGACGGACGTTGCATTTTCGCAACATTAGTGAAAATATTTTTTTTTTCTTATTCTGTATTGCATTCTTTTATATAATTTTTTTCTATATTGTAGACAAAGCTTCAATGTCTCCAGGGGAAAAAATTTTATTTCCCCTCAATGTTTTTTTTGAATTTCCAATGGCAAGGCTGGGTACAGATTGCAAAGACAAATACAATGCAGTCCACAATTGACCGAAGTCATTGTAGCCTTATAGAAGGCCAGAAGTGATGGTCACTTGTGAAGGGGAACCAAGTGGGTGGACCATCATTGTACCTAACAAAGGACAGCACAACTTACATCCATGCCCCGGATTCAAACCAGGAACCTTCCGATTCAGAGGGCAACACTTTGACCACTAAACCGGTTGGTCAGCATTTTCTCTCAATGTAAGATTTTATAAAATAATTTTCTAAAATTGTTATTTTTTGCGATTTTTTTATTCTAATTTTGAAAAAAATCTCACATATGGCATAACAATTCAAAGAAATTCATGAAGAGTCGCTTATGTTTTAGAAACATAAGTCTGCAAAATGGCATAAAAATATAAGGTTACTATTTTGTCTTTGTTTGTATAAATATGCATTTCTTGAAATATTGCGAAAACGTAACGTTATTCCAAAGCAGTGTATTTATGAACATTTGTCCGAAAATAACGGATGTCGAAGAAAACGGTTTTTAACCGTGAATGAAGCATTAGAATATATGAAAGAGTTAGATCATGAAAAGGTTTCTGAATTTTCATCAGATGAAGACTGTCAAGGTCAAGCAGATATAGTAGTGATTCCACCCACCCCCATACCTCCTGACATACTGACCGACGAGGAATTTATTGATGACGATATGTTAGGAGATAATTTGTCGTGAGCGAAAGACATATCTGGTGATATCGAACTTTATTCTTTAAAAAAACTTAAAAATTTATCGGATCATCACAAAATGATAAACATTTGTCTAAATCACCTAAGAAAAATATTGCTTGGAGAAAATTGCCTCCCGTATACACACTAAAGCCTGCTGACAAAGAAACGGTAGTAAAAGCAATAAAAGGAAGTAATTATACAAATATTGCATGCTCTAGAGCCAGTAGATATATTTTTACAATTATACAAACATAATCTTTTGGAACATATTACTCAAGAAAGTATAAAATATATGCACAACAGAAAATCTTCAAAAATTTTCCCTTTCTGTTCCTATATTGAAACGTTTTATAGGATTTCTGCTTTACATTGGCTATGCATGTCTTCCTCAGGAGAGACTTTACTGTTAATTTGCAGAAGATGTCAGTTGTCCATTAGTACGTACAGCATTAACACGTTCTATGCATACTACTATCAAACAGAATTTGCATTTAGCGGATAACAATGTACTGGATAAAACAGATAAAATGGCTAAAATTCGTCGTTCGAAATTACATGCAGTGGCGTGTGTTTTTTCATCAAATCTTTCTATCGATGAACAAATGATGCCTTATTTCAGTAGACATTCGTGCAAAATGTTTCTGAAAGGAAAACGCGTTCGTTTCGGGTATAAAGCGTTTGTGTTCTTCTGAAGGGTACTTATATCATTTTTATATATACTTTCAGGTAAATATGCATATAAAACGACGGATCTGGGTTAAGTGGAAACGACTTTTAAGTGTAATCGAAATTCTCTCAAACCACTATCTTTTTACATCACATATGTGGTTGTCGAAAATGAAAAAGTCTTGGTTTCATGCCACAGGAATGATCCGTGACAACAAATTAGGAAAATTTTCTATTACACCTGTAATTAAAATGAAAAAGGAACAACGTGGAACATATGACTTCGTCTTTGTATCGCAGTAGTTCGTTGGAACGAAAATTCCGTTGTTGCTCTATGGCCCCCAACTTTGAATACAATCAATCCATATCCAATGGCCAAGAGATGCTCTAGAAAATAAGGAAATCCGCATCTGTAAAAGAACCTAAACTCATCGGGGATTACAGCAGACATATGGGTGAGGTGGACCTGCTTGATAATTTCGTTACAAAGTATAGAATGCAAGTAAAGGGAAAGAAATGGTGATGGCCGGGGATCCCACAAGACATATTATCGAGAAATATTCAACAAATAAAAGAAAAAGATGCAAAAACTGTAGTAGCCAAACAATAACTGTATATAAAAAGTGTAATGTACCGTTACATAGCAAGTTCTTAAGGGCACCGGGAAGTCATCAAAGGCCAGAAATCATGAAATGTGTCCAATATTCGAATGCATATAAAAGTTAAGCTATTATAAGTACCAATATAAATTTTTGTACACATGTTTGTAATGCATTTTAAAACTAATTCAAGCTAAAAATTAAAAAAATTTAAGTAAAAATATTTTGTAGAGTGCATTTATATAGAACTCGGTGAAAAAAAAATTCAATACAGTACACTTTGGGTGCGCTTTGTAAAAAACTTTAATATATATTGAGTGGCAACTTTTTTCCCTATCACTAGAAATGTTTCTTGAATTCATTAAAGTATTCTTTGTTGAAAATAACCCAGAAAAAAAATTTTTAGACACAATTTAAATCAGCTTATGAAAATGTTGTGATTTTATACCTACTAATCACCCATTAAAAAAATTATGTTCATATTTCCTCAATAGTTTATACTTTAATATAATTGCCTAATAGAAATACATGTGTATGCAAAATTTCAGACTGATACCTTTAATAGTTGTTTCACAGAGCGCACCTGAAGATGAAAATTTGTCATTTTGAGAAAACGACAAAAAACTACAAAATAGCATCTCCTTACCTTATCGATAAGAACTTTCCAAAGCACAAGTAAACAAAATTTGCGGTTAAATATAATAACAGTCGCAGTTAAACCTGTTACCAATCGATTAAAATGTATATTTAAACAAAAATATACTAAAAATTAAAAATATTTTTAAAAATATAATCCATTGTCGGCAAAACCGAAACTTCAAACCTGAAACCGAAACCAAAAAGGATAATTTCAAAATTAAGTTTTAGTAACTTAAAATGCATTTTACATAATAAGTGATACATCAATAGATTCGTATAGATGCCCTCTATTAAATGCAATTGAAATAAAAAATTCGATTTTTTGAAGAATTGTGACTTCCCAGTGCCCTTAAAAGATCTTTCCCAAAGTAGTCGGATTTGACTGACGTTGCGTTTTCGCAACGTTTTGTTTCTCTTATACAAATAAAGGTTTTTTTCATGTTACTTTTTTTTGTCTTAATTAGACTCTAATACGCCTAAAAATTATTTTTGTTCATTTCCTTCAAGCGGAACGTAGTGCGGTCGTTAATGGGTTAAATGTTATCACATTTGGCGATAAATCGTCCATAAGTTGTAACGTATAGATACTACATACCATTCAAGAAAAGACTAAAAAATAATTGAGAAAGAAAAGAATAAATAAATAGTTAAGAAGGAAAAAACTTTAGAAATAGTTTAAAAAGAAATGACTAAAGAAATAGTTGAGAAAGAAAAGACTAAAGAAATAGTTGTTGGTACACCCAACTAATAAAGTAGTTAACATTACATTAATGCTCTTTATATTACGTTTTTTTAAATGTGTACCTAAAATATAATCTGTGCACCTAATTTATAAACTTAAATGCACAAGCTGCACCTGTATTAAAAAATATATTTTGGGGCCTGGTATAAGTTGTCGATGCCTATTAAACTAGTGAAATGAAAATAGCAACTTTTTAGGTGAGCAAAACACCCGTATTATTTTGGAATTAATTTAATCTGTATGTTCTAACCTATGATAAAATTAAATACAGTCTTCAAAGCCAGGTAAATATTCCACTTTTGCCATTGGATGTATGCTGTATAATGCAACAGTAAGATAGCAAACATTGAAAGAACAAATTTTTTTCACCTTTAAACCATGATTTTAATTTTTGTGTTTCGAAATTGAGTTCAGAGCCTTGTAAAATACAACTTTTTTGGACGACTCTTAAAAAATATGCCCGTGTAGATAATTGGCTCTTACAATTTTGCATTATTAACGAATCGAGAACATTGTAACAGCAAAAAAACTGGATTTAAAATACGTAACTTAACCTTTACATTCATTTTAAATCTTTTTTAGTTTCCCGAATTCCTATCTAAATCCACTGAAAACTAAAAAGAACATGTTTCTGTTGTATGATTTACCTCATAAGTAGAATTATCAATAGGTGTAACCTTTTCTTGCAAAATCATCATCGACACACTTATATATACTCACTTTACAAATCCATAACAGATTTTTTTCATGGTCGTATTTGTATTTAATGGTTGTATTTGTATTTAATGGTCGTATTTGCATTTCATAGTCGTATTTGTATTTCATGGTCTATTTCATTTTTAGGTCTTCTGAATGAGGGAGGTAAGTTCATCGAATCCAAAGCCAATATTATTCTCCTCGACGTCAACGAAAATACTTTACATCTTAAACGATTCGGAAACACGGCTCTTTTATGAAACTTATTTAAATAGCCCTTTTATATCATTTTCTCTTATAACTTTCAAAATGCGAAATTCTCTTATACATTTTATCCCTAAACACTCTTTACATCAAACAGAAAGTATTAAGTTGTCTGGCGAATACATATATGTTGGTAATAATTTACTGGTGTATCACTATCTGAAAAAACAAGTTTATTTTCGTATTAGAATTAGCGCATGCGCAAATTCCAAAGGCTATTTAGAACCACAAATTCAAACACTCTTAAACTTATTATTATGCAGTAAAAGTTAATAGAATGAAATAAATGCTAATCTATACAGAGGCTGTTCACACATTTTTTAGACAGTGTATATTGTATTCACAATACTAAATTACATAAAATTCTTGTGTTTTATATGTTCTATTTGATAGCCCTTATTCTGAAGTATATTTCGACACCAAAATTTCCAGGATAATAATGCCTTTTGAAGCGTCAGAAGAGGTATTCTATCCCATTCCTCCTGAACAGCTTTCCAGAGTCCTGTCAGGGTTGTGGGACGACGTTTGGATAATGCAAACTTTAAAAGTCCGAAAGCACAAAAATCCATAGGTGATACATCGGGAGATTTAGTAGGGATATCAGTGAAGGGTATGGCCTTGATACCGGTTTTTTGTTCCATTTCTTTAAAAAAATTTACAGTGGATTTTGATGTGTGACTGCTAGCTTTGTCTTGATGGAGTTCCACAGATTGATAGCCCTGTGGGTAAAGCGATGGTATTTCATCCAGAAAAATTGGCGATAAAATATGTTCCTGATAGTATTTGGAGTTAATCTTGACATTTTTTTCCGCTCTCTTTATTTTTAACTTGCCATTATATGAAAAACCAGCAACAATCATGAATCAATTAGAAAAACTTTCTTTCGATTCTGTGAACCATGTACTTAAATTTTTTTCTCCCCTTTTATAATAAATGGCTTTTTTTTTGCTGCTATCATTTAAATACACCCATGATTCATCTATTGTGACAATTTTTTTCCACTTTTCTTTGGATAAGTGTTTTTAATATACAATTCGACAGCGTGTCCTACTTTCAGCGATATGCTTTGGAGAAAGACGATGCACATTGCGTTTTTTCGCTTTCTTAAGATTCAAATCTACGTTTATCGTGTTTACAGTGGACAACGAGCATTTTAATGATTTTGCAACTGTCCTTTGACTAGGGGGATTTTCTTTTAACATTAAACAACGTACCTTAGAAATAGTCGAAGATGTTCGTTTCTTCCTTGGAGACTTGTTTGAAATTTTTGTCCCACTTGAGGCTCCAATTTGACTTTTTTTTTCCTTTCTTGTTGACGATATTACCCATAGACGCTTTAGATATCACAAAACCATGACTCTCACATCGTTTTTGGATAACGGAATATGAATATTTCTCTTCGGAGAGAGCACAAAAATAGCCTTCGAACCACTGCTTCGTTAAAAACGCCATTTTGAATAAAAACAAACCTCTCAAGCAGCAGACGATAATTTTGACTTTTAAAAACATAGTACAATTGCAATTATTTCTTTTAAAGCAAACTATTTTTTATTACCGCTAACCAAAATCGTCTAAAAAATGTGCGAACTGCCTCTGTAAATATATACAAGTAAATTAACTATGAACAAGGCTTATATTATATAAATACTTTTCTGTGGTGATCATTAATAAAATTCCTGTTAGAATAAACCCTTTTTTTAGGGGGGGGGGTCAAGAGGTTGCAGAGTAGAGTGGTATTGCTTTTCCCCTCAACATAAAACGTTGGCGCTGTGTGGAAGTTTGGAGAGTGGAGTGCCAGGTCAGGTTTGTTTTCATCATCGGACTGTAATTCAAAATTACGTGGTGGTGTTCTCATATCTCTCCGGGTTTGATCCCATACCGTCAACAATAGACCGTTGTATGGCTTCAGTGCAACGTTAGTTAAATACCTACCCCATAACATATGTAATGAATAAATATCTACATATATTAGTTACAGGAGTCCAGCGAAAGATTCTATTCGTCAAGCAGATTAAAATTAACTCGAAGTTTTACTAGTAAATCTGCAGATTGCGTAATGGAGATATGCGTTTAAATCCCCTCAGATGGTTAATAAATATAAGAGAGCCCATAATTTTCATTTTCGTAGACCTGTTTTATTTACAATTAAATAACTGAAACTATTCTTGTTTTGGTGACACAATGTTGCTTGTTCTACTTGAAACAAATTTTCTGTATATATAAATGCATTTGCTATTACATTTCTTACGATATGACTGTTTTAGTCAAAGTACAAAAAATTGTCTCTGCATCTAGCCGACAACCTTATATTGGGTTTAGACCTAATTTGTTTCCATGTAGGGAGTTGTACAGTAATAAGGAAGGATAGTTTACAATGCCAAACAAGTAATAACAATTACTATTTCGATATTTTCTCCGTCTTATAGATGCAGTTAAAAGAAAAGGATCACAGATGGAGTAACTAGTGAATGGCAGATTCATTATGTCAATGTGCCGTCCCATTCGAACATCTCAAATAAGGAGTTTTAGCACAAAATCAAATTACTCAGGTGATTCATCCCCTACGACTCAGATTTGGCACCCTGCGACTTCTAGTTTTTCTAAAACTAAACTTGCCTCTGGAAAGGAACCGATTTCATACTGTAGATGCGATTCAGGAGAATACAAATCACAGAGAACACAAATTAAAATCACAGATTCCAGCTTTTTCTTCTCATAGTGTTGTTGGGTGTACTTTGTGGATTTCGTGTCTGTTGTCTTCTATCCATATTTTTTTGTATCGATTCATTGTTTGAGGATTCTTTGTAAGAAAACTATGCATCAAGCAATGTTTGAATAACCTAACTAAAGGTTACTGCTACGTATATAGAGCTGTAGAATTTGCGGACAAACTGATATATTCCATCCCATTATCTTCACACATTTTTTTCTTGTAATTGAGATATATTTTGTCAGTGATCATTTTCAGTCTTGCCAGTGATATGACAGGGTTCATACATTTTGTAAACTGCTAATCATTTCAATTTCCGTATAGATAGTCTATGTACTCGGTGTATAACTGTTTCTTTTTATAGAAACATCTACTCGTATAGCTTGAAAGTCAACGAAATATTTAAAAAAAAGTATTATTTATCGTTTGCGTTTAAGTATTTTTATACATAAGAGTAAAAATATACCTGTGAAAATAAACAGTTTTGTTCATATTACAGATGTTTTAGGAGCTGTAGACGGTAAGAAACGATTTAATTTGTGAAATGCTTGATGATTTCATTCATGCTCTTTTTATTTGAAATTAGACAATTTTTCTTTGCGAATACAGCATTTAAAATCTATCATTTAATACGGTTAACAAGTTTTATGTTGAGATTAATTTCAATAAAATAGTATCAAAGATATAGTTATGCTGAATAACTATTTACATCTCTTGCTACACGTGTCTAGTGTTATAGTCAATAACCCTATTTGAGAGGTTTTGATTCGTGTTTATATTCGTAAAAATGGTATCACGACAAACCAAAATTAAGAAAACATTCTTCATTTCTCACCTCTTCTTTACTACACGGGTAAAAATATAAAGGAAATCTAAGATTGTTTTATTGGTGTATATAATAATAGCTACTTAGGAAGGCTAGAACAATATAATAATTAGAATGTCCCTAACAAAATAGTTTTTATTTTGGTGAAATGATAATGCGCGTCTTAAATAAGTTTAGCTTTAACGCAGAACAGTGCTCTCACCACTCTCTTTACAATATTATTATTTAAATATATTATTTAGATTGATTTACAAAAAGGGTACAGTTAAAAGATGAAACCAATTTTCTTTCATTCGGTTAAATTTTTTGAAATTCATTTTTGTAAAACAGAATTTATATCAATTAATAAACTTATTTTAATATTTTGTTTTGTAATTGCATTCCAGGTTTGGTTGAAAGTGTTCTCGGTAAGTAACTTTTTCATCTAATTTAAACTACATATTTCTAAGTATCCTCACCGTTTGAATATAATGTAAATAATCTCTTTTTGCTGAATTATTAATTTCAACTTCAGATCTTATAAACATTGCAATGTTTTTCATTCAATTTTTCGAATTAACTTGTTGATAACTGGATAACACGCTCAAAGTATATAAAGAAACTTTATTATCCTTTTCCGAAACTTTACTTAGACTGTTTTATTTCGAGAAATAAAAAAATTGTGGTATGTGTCAGTACTTACAATGTTTCACACAACAACGTGATACTTCAAAGAATCTGTGTTTCACATGAAGTTCAATCAGATAATAGGAAAATAAAGTAATATATAATGGAAATTATTAACATTTTAATCAAATATAAATGTATAAAAAATGGTTTTTTCCAGAGAACCAATGATGAATTAACTGAAATTACTAAGGAGCACAACAATCAATAATAGAAAATAAGTTTCTCCAGAAAGTAAAGAATTTTAATATTACATCTGATCCCCATTTATTTTCTCCAATTTTGGAATGTTGGATTGAGAAAACCATTTCATAACTGTTCCTAGTGTCTTAAAAACGATATTGATCCTTCAAAATCCATTTATGTATATTAATTAAAGCAAACATGGTTTGTGAATTCCTTTGTTAAATTAAACTGCAAAGCACCCAAAAACATTTAATCTTAAGCTTTTCTGTGAAACATGTTTTCGATCCATTTCTGAAAAACTGATTTGGTTGATTCATTCGGGTTTACTGGCACAAGGTCCAACAATGGACTGCTCCAAACTCAAGATCAAAATATTCGAAATAACTTTTAAAAATATGAAATAAAAACTGACTGAGAATGAGGGGTAGAGATGGGGCAGTGGACTCAGGAACGTGAAACCCGTGTCAACTAAAGACAGTAATATTCACAAGATACAAGAACCTTGGATTCGTGAAACCTGTATATTGAAAATGAATGTCACGAAGGGCCAATAAAAACGTATTAATATGTCATTGATCCAAGACAAAAGTATTTATTTCAGTAGTAGTTGTTAGCAACAGAATTTCCAGTAGAAAATCGCTCTTAAAGAAAAATTATTACGTTTGTATATAAACAGGAAGTAATTTCAGTTTCTATTTAATTTCTATAAATTTATATCAAAAAGTTTTAAACTGTATGACTTATAACAAACAAAAAATTAGCACATTGAATATTAGTATAATAAAATAAAAATAGCAATAAAATTTTCTCACACTTTCTAATGAAAAATAACCTAACTTCTTTGAATATGCTGAGGCAGTCTTTGCGTGTAACACTACAACGTTTTAGAACAAAAAATTGATGTTTAGTTTGTTTTAAAAGTTGTCTCTCTTTCTATATATGTAAGCATTTGTATGTCGTTTCTTAAGTGTTTCTTAAGCAGTCTTTTAATTTCTTAAGTGTTTTTACGTCTTAGTGAGTTCGTATATTCTTCTGAATTTCTTAGTGTAGCAAGATAAATACTAAAAAACAAGTATTTGACTGTGTTTTTGATATTTTTAATTCAATGCTCTATAGGAATTTAAAATTCTGTTTAGTTTTTTGTACGTTTAATAAATTGGAAAAGGTGTGTCTTGTAAAAGTGTTTGTTTATAGTTTTGCTCTACAAAATTGTACTTAAAGTAATTTTTATTTCTTATCTTTTAATATTTTAGGCTTTGTCAAAAGTGTTGTGGAAAGTAAATGTTACTAATATTCCTAGGTGTTTAATAATGACTGAATATAAGTAGTGTGGCCTTATAGACCGGCACATGCTAGTTGGCAGTAGAGTCACGTGATTCTGAACGAGTCGATTCTTTAGATTAGGTAATGGGATGTAAACGTCGTGTGAGATCACCACTATTAACTGCAACCGAAAGGCTACAGTAGAGTGTGAAGAGGACATTTCGAGGGAGAAAAGGGTCTTGCGGTTTTTGCTCGAAGCAGGATGGATGTGTTGTTCCCTGCTCCTGCTACCTAAGTTTATGCGTTATTGTTTTGTATACTGTTTTAATTTAATTGTGATGTCCACGTCTAGTCTAGAAATAAACATGATGTCCTCACTGCTCAGTGTAATTAATCAGATGTAAATTCATCATACATCGAATTGAAAATAATCCAACTCATAGCGTTCCCACAACTCATATCTTTAGCTTGGATTATGGCTCCAAATTCATCGTTTATTGCTTAAATCGATAAAAGTGGTAACGGAATTGGGCTATGCGAAAACTGTTCAAGTCGATCAAAATTTATACTTTTGAATAATACAACATTCTCCGCTTGCAGATGTATTCAAAACTAGACTGACCAAAGGTTGACTGCCTTCTTGTCAGAGCCACGCTATATAAACATTCATTGTAACTTTTCTCTGAATTCTTTTAATATTTTTAACCAAGTTTAATATTTAGATAAATTCAATAATAATCATTTATTGCTTGAATTCAAAATTCAATAATTTCATTATTTACATGAATGCAGACAAACTAGAATGTATCAAATTTATGGAAGTTACTAACAAAACAATTTAAAAGGAGACCCACATTTCAACTATCCTCAATACCGCAATTCGAACTGAAGGAAATTGCACAGATTTAATTTTCACTTACCAACATTTTGACAAAAACTTTATATAGTCTGACTCCCGTGTGAAGCAGCGTGGGTCACGTGATTTGGAACGAGGGTATTATTTTAATTGAGGACTGGTGGAAAATGTAATCAAATCATTCTTTGATTAGCGTCTTTAGTTTTGTTTCTAGCATCTTGTTTATCATTCGATTCCAAAGTTATCGTGGGATAAACCATCTACGGCCATTGATGTACATGCTTCATTGGCTTCTGCATGTGGTAGCTCTTATCATAGTCTCTCACACCTATTCAGAAATCAATTGACCAAATGTCGACCACCTTCTTACGGGATCCGCAAAGGAGATGCTTTTGAGGTATCTTATTTCCCTGAAAATGAAGCACAGTCATTTTCTAGTCATTTTACCAAAGTTCTTCATCATTAGAGATTTTAGCCCCTAATATACTTAATACCAATCAGAAGCCTTTAACATGCTTCTTGTTTTCTGTACTTCCACAGCGTATTCTGTGAACCTTCAAGCTAAATGCTTTCAAATCATGTTTTAAGCATACTCGACTCAATACACCAAAGAGTATAAGATGATTGGATTCAGTTTTCGGTGGGGGCGTAATCGTTTATATGTATTGAAAGAGAAGTAATGAATTCCTTTATACACTGCTGGCCACCGTAAATGCAACACCCTGAAGGAAGCATGCAAATAATATGAAATTTACAACATGCATTAGCGGAGGTGAGATATGCAAATGATTAGAATTTCAGCGCAGGCGCACATCGCCTGGAGCGCCACTTCAAAGCGCTTTTTAAGGCTTGGAGATTTCGACGATTTCTAGTACGGCAATTGTGTTTTTCTTACGGTTTAAAAAAAACCGATCAATTATGCCTCGTCGAAAACAGCGATTATCTTTTGATCAAGTATCCGAGTTCGACGAAGGAAGGATAGTGGCCTACCGAGATTGTGAATAATCTTTCATGGAAATATATAGTCGTGTTGGACGAAACCAAACAACTGTAATGCGGATATGTGATCGTTGGATGCAGGAGGGTACGACAGACCGACGTGTTCGATTGCATCCACCTCAGTGCACCACTTCACGTGATGACAGGGATATTGTGGGTATGGCAGTGACGGATCGCTCAGCCACATCACGAACCATAGCACAGCACATTCAGTCTGTAACGCATCATCCAGTGTCTGCGCATACCATTCGACGCCGTTTACAGCAGAATGGTCTGTCCGCAAGACGTCCATTGCTTCGTCTACCCTTGACGCAGAGCCACAGACGTCTCCGACGCCATTTGTGCGATGAAAGAAGGATGTGGACGGCAGAATGGAATGAAATTGTCTTTACTGACGAGTCACGCTTCTGTCTGCAACACCACGATGATCGGATTCGAGTCTGGACACACGAGTGGAGAGAGGATGCTGAACAGCTGCGTTATGCACCGCCACACTGGTCCTGCACCGGGTATTATGGTATGGGGCGGTATTGTATATCTCTCTCGCACTCTTCTAGTACGCATTGCCGGTACTTTAAACAGCCAGCGCTACATCTCCGAGGTGTTGGAGCCAGTTGTCCTTCCTTACTTTCAGGGCTTGCCCACAGCCATATTTCAACAGGATAATGCGCGACCACACTTGGCACGCATTGCCCAGGGGTTCTTCATTAATTGCCAGATTGAATTGCTTCCCTGGCCAGCTCGCTCTCCGGATCTTTCGCCGACAGAAAGCATGTTGTCCATGGTTGCTCAACGATTGACCCAGATTACATCCCCAGTTGCCGCACCAGATCAACTTTGGCAATGTGTGGAAGCTGCTTGGTCTGCTGTACCCCAAGAACACATCCAAAGTCTCTTTGAATCAATGCCGAGGCGTGTGGCAGCGGTTATCTCCAACAATGGCGGCTACTCTGGCAACTGATTTTGGCAGCAATTAAAGGCAGTAGTAGAGTCGCAAAATACACTGCTGGCCACCCAAATTGCAACACCAAGAAAGACAAGAGATATCACAACAAAATTTATTTTGTAAATAACATGTTGACCAAGTATCAAATGGTTAAATTTATAGACTTCTTTGAAGTGTGGTTCCTGCCAAAATCAGGCAAGACTATGTATAAGAAACGCGTATTGACTTTAAAACAATACAATCGCCTACATTTACAAGTTAGACGCTTTTAAACCAAATCAACCAATCTGTATTTATTTTAACAGATTTGTCTCTCTAGGCAATTGAAAAAGAGGAGGCACCAAATAAATGCCTCGGAACAAGTTATTTCTCTTATTAAATAATGGCATTCTATCCTCGGTAAGTTACACACCAGTCAGTTTCAAGAGTAATCGTCGATGCTATTCTTATGAAGGTTTCGAACTGTCTCACCTACCTCTGCACACCTAGAGCAGATCGAACAAAATTATAATGAATATTGTATTGTCATCAGCAATACGGAATCATCACGCTGCAAGACCGTCTGTAATAGGATTATATATCGATTGTAAAATTTAATTGTAACAGTCAGAGCAAGCTGAATAAAAGCCAGTAATAAAAACAATTGCATTTTTAAATCAATAATCTGCATCAAATTGAAATGCAGCACTGAAATTTCTGTTCATTTCTTGTACTCCAAAGTATATGGAATGGAGCATCTAAAACATATGGCTCTGAAGAATATGTACAAAATGTACGAATCCAGATTCTCAAAAATGTGCATATAATTCTTAGACATTTCATACATAAAGTATTTGCTAAATTGACTTAGTAATGTAGTTAAACTGATTTATATGTCTTTATTTCCTTGTAGTAGTTTGTCTTTATTTTCTGGTAGTTATATATCTTTATTTCCTTGTGATGATATGTCTTTAGTACCATGGCCATATTTATGTACAGACGTATTTCTTGCCAGCATTACTTATGTCTTCGGAGAATATTATTTCTAGGAAAGGGTATAAATAAAAATATAACGAGTGCGAAAGTATATTTGAAAAAGTATTTCTTCGTACTAAAAAGTATATAAGGTTTTGTTTAAGTATAAGAACAAGTTTTCGAAATGTAATGATCCCAATTTCTTTTATCAGATTACTTTGACTCAATGAAGACGCTTACTAATGAAAGAAATGGTGATTTGAATTCACAAAGATTACATTTTTGTATGGCTGAATGTAAAATACATTTATGTAAAAATAAAGTCATTATAGAAAGTTTTCTTATATATGCCATGTTATTGGTAGTTTTGTTTAAAATTGTGTCAAATATATAACAGAAACAAAATCTTATAGATAAGTACAGTCATGGGAAAAAGAAAACACCCCTCTCCATTAAACAATTTTAACAGTTGATAAATCCATGGATGGTATTCGGAAGGGAATAACGTCTTCTATAAATTCATATGCATAACATTTGCATAAGGAGCCGTCTTCATATTAATTTGAGTACCAACTTAATAGCTTCTACTAGCTATTATCTTTCATTAGAACCGCCTATTTTTGATACGAAACTTCTAATCTAAATCATAATTTAATCACTTTTATTCCAACCAAAGACCGTCGTTTACAAAGGGGTCTAGTGCACATTAATTTTGCCACAGCTTCAAATGTCCTCACGTTGCTCTAGAGTAGAAGCTTGGAGAGTTGGGTGCCTGCTCTTGTGTGAACTCGTCATCTGACCGTCGTTCAAAATTACGTGGTGCTGTTCTCCGATCATTTTTCTTGGGGATTTATCCTGTACCGTCTTCAATAGCCCGTTGTGCTGCACCCAGTTCGACGCTAATTAAAATTTCAACCCAGACGTTTTCGAATATCTTCCTAACTACTATTTCAATAGCGTTGATATTTTGAAGCGGTTTGCTATTAAGGTACCGAAGCAGAATCCGCATGATGTATAAGTTTTCATATAATTTCTAGTTTGCAATATTAATTATTAAATTAATAGCTGAAAATATTATCTATAGGAATGTGATGTATTGTCACTTGATGCATTGTGACCAGACTTTATTCAGAAAGATTTCATTTTTTTCCTCAATCAGGTTTTAAACTACGCTTAAATTTTCGTCATTCCGTTATTTTAAAGGCATCCAAAAACAAAATAACTTATGATAAACCTGAAGAATGTTAATTTTTGATAAATGCCTTCAAATATAATTTATGTAATCCAACGGGCATTTCCTTCTCTTCCTATAATGTGTGGTACATATGAACAATGGTCAATCTAATAGTAAAGAGCGTAACCTTTTTAACGCTAAGTTTTAATGTCTATTGCTAACTTGTGATAACAGCTATTATTAACTGTTATTATTAAAATGTTATTTAATAGTTTTCAAATGCAACAGTGAATACGTTAATGTTTAACATTAACAGTTAAAAATTGAAGTTGACTGTAAAAATCGAACAACGACTATTGATTATCATACTTTACAAATTATTATTTATGTGGCCCAAGATACAATTCACTATTGATTCACGATGAATAATTGCATCTATTGGAAAGTCTGAATTGCTTAGAGATGGAACTTTGAAATTGGTATAGATTTGTACAAAATAACTAAATCTACAATGTTGTGAAGCAATTATAATCTATAAAATAAATTTTGTAACGTTATAAGAGCAGATAATTGTGCTGAGTTGATGAAAATTATCATAATGTTGAAAAATTGCATAGGATATCTGAAAGGAAATGTTAGCAATATATATCATTGGAAAAACAAATTTAGAAGAAATCAGAAAACCTCAAATAGACTAATGCCTAACGATGTAAGATTTATAAAGAACGCAAGAAAGTCTAACTCGTTAAGATCAGTGCGAATACAAAATATGCCGACGTTGCCTGAATCGATGGATATTGATTTTAAACGTGATAACTTAAAAATATTATAAAAGGAAAATGAACACGATATGATTCCAGATACTAATATGCTCGTTATGCTACTCGGGATTTTAAGTATCGATGTTACTCAAAACAAATAAACGCTTACAGACATATGCAACATGTGTTCAAGGTGGAGTACATTTTTAAAACGACCACTGTTATGTATAACACTTGTATAGACCTAACATTTGTAAAATACATTGATTTAAGTAATGTGACATGAGTGTCTTTCCTTAACATTCTTAAATTATTAAAATTACAATTCATTTACATCTTACCTTTCTTGTAACACAAAGATTTATTCATGACTTAGACGATTATACGTTTGTGTTCCCATCGTACACAACCCATATAATGTTTTAGTAGTTTCTCTTTTTCATTTTAAGCCTCTTTCTTTTTAATTCTTTAAATCCTAGTTTCCTCTTCGAGTATATTTTGTCACGACTACATATGGAAAATTCTTACTAAGTTACTCAACTAAGAAAATCATGTGAAAGCATCTTTTTAGCCCCGAATTGTGTTACAAGTTTAGATTAACGTTTATATTTAGTCATTCAAATTCCCGGAGGATTTTTTTTATCTCTTAATGTCAATTGTTTTAAGAGTCCATTCTCTTGGCATTCCATCGTTAGATTACATCCTTTATCCACTAAATGTTTGTTTTAATAAAGAGAGTATTTTCTCGATATCTTGCATTACTACCATCAATTTGTTTTAGTTATCAGCAAGCTATAATATAACGCAAGATACTTTTGACAATTATAGGCATAAAAAAAGTATAATTTTTGAACATATAAGAAAACTGAATGTCTTAAGAACACAAACGGCGTAGGTATACAGCTAGAGATATTGAAAAGTTAGGATTGTCTTTTAGGATATTTCTTTCTAATTCGCTTTGGGGGGAAAATAAAAACTTTAAAAATATCTTGACAAACTTTAGAACAATAAATGAAATTTATTATAAAGACTTATATTTAAATATGTTAAATTGCACAGTTGTCATGCCGATTCCGCTCCAAGTTTTTGAACTTGTTTAATTTGTTGCTAAGTCACATTTAAGAAATACTGGATGTTTGTATCTTTAAACTTTAATAGTGTTTTATTTATATTAATTTGTTATTTAAATATTGGGCATTTATTATATTCTTGAAAACAACCAACCAGTCTGGTGGTGAAGATATTACCCTCGAAATCTGAATGTAACAGGTTCTAATACGGTTCAGTGCATAGATATTTGTAAGCCTATGGTGTAGAGCAGTGCTCCCCAACCTTTTTATCGCTGCGGACCGGATCAACGTTTGATAAATTTAACGCGGTCCGCTGAGGGGGGGAGGAGACGTTGATTGTTCATATTTTAGATTGTTTTGATTTAATAATTTTAATTTAATTGTTTTAAACATGCCTTCAAAATAAAATACAGTTGCGCCAAAAAATGAATGTAATGTGATTTACCATTTTAACTCACTAGAACTCTAAATCAATGAGAACCCTGAGCTTGTTTCTTTGCTACGAGACGGTTTCCTCTGAGGGTAATAGGAGACAATGACACCCGAAGTGTGTTGCTTATGTCCAGTTTATTCCATTGTTTTGTTTTGATTGCTGTCACTGCAGAAAACTCCGCTTGACACAGATAGGTTGTCGGAAATGGCAATAGGGATTTAAGTGCTGTGGTGACAATCTCAGGGTATTCCGCCATGACTTTAATCCAGAACACCGGCAGAGTTGTTGTCTCGAACGTAGTTTTAAGGCCGCCTTCATTTGCAATCTCCAGCAGTTGATCTTCTTCTTGCACAGACATGCTAGATTTGCCTGATTTGTTGACAAATGGGTTGCGGATCCATTCCTTACTAGTTCGTGGGTATTTTGTGGTTTCCCAACCACAAAAACCCACGAAACGCTCGAACTCTTTTAAAAGCAAAGACAGGTGATCGTGCACCAACTAAGAGAATGAATGTTTAGGCGCAGTCTCACCTAAAATCACCGCTAATGTGTGAAACATGTCCACAATGCCTCTGTTCACGCGCTATCCCCACAACTTCAGTTTGGCTTTAAATGCAGCTACTTTGTCTGCTAACTTGAAAACAGCTGTCACATTTGTCAAAATTAGAAAATAGATACATACAGAATTCAGAAATCATAATTGAAGCTCTAGTAACAGAACAAATTTCAAGTTCTGATTTACCGACTCCTAATTTGAGTGGACATTTCATAGATAAGAACAACACAAATCCGAAATAAATACACCAAAGTAAATAAAATGGAAATAATTTAATTTTTCTTGGGCGGCCCGGTACCGGTTGATCCACGGACCGGGGGTTGGGGACCAATGGTGTAGAGGTGGCTGGTGCAGATTAAATCTGTCGTGGCCGAAAGTCCACGCTTTGGGTTGGTGTCGAAGTTTGAAGCGTGGTGCTTTTTCGGGAGTTGCCTCGTCATATGACCGTTGTTCAAAATTACGTTGTGTTGTCCTCGGATGGGAAGGGTCACCCTTAAGGGATTGATCATGGACCGTCGTCAATAGTCCGTTGTGTTGTTTAATTTGTCTTGAATAATATCCCGTTTTTTAATTCTTAGCTTATTTTTGGTGCGTTGTGCACTGCGTTATTTCTAATGTGTGTTATTTACTGTTTAACATGTTTCAAAAGTAGTTCTACCTACTTCAATTTGCTTTTCGCCACTCCAGATAAAATTTTGTTTTGACCATTGAGCTTCAGGTTTTGCCACTTAATCCTTCGTGATGAATCTTGGTCTGTCGCCAATAGCTCGCTTCGTTTCTCAAGAGCTAATTCAATTCAACTACTAACCTCTACCTAACTTGATTTATTTTCACGTGCTCATATGGCCTTTATCGTGCAATTGAACGGCCACAACCAAACTTGCCAACCAATGTAGGGTGTTGCTTCACTAGAAAAATAAACGGGTCTTAAAAGTATGGATTTTCTCTAAGCGCACTGAGTTCCAGAATGTTTTATTTGTCCTGGCAGGGTAAGTAACGGTGGAACTAAATTAGAAACCTCCAAATTCACAAAAAGAAATTTTCAAAGACAGTTGAATTCAAGTTCCAAATTAGAATCCATGGTTTATTTTAAAAGACGGCGCTTATCTTGTAAATAGTTTGCCTGCCATACAGTACTTCTAGTATTCAAAACTCGATTTGCTAGTGAATGTATGTTGAGGATTGCTTCTGCTAGTAGTAATTTCGGCTTTTTCAATGGGAAGACAGTAAAAACATTTTCTTCGAGGAGGTTTTCCTTTAGGGGTTTCATTTTGCCTTCATACTTATATTACACAATTCATTCTTTCTAATAAATTGATTGTAGTCAAGAATGTAATTTTCATTCCTCTGCTTTATTTCTTTGCTCACCTGAGCAATTTGAATCTTTGCCTTATGAGCATAAGACTTCTAAATGAAAGGTTTCATAATTCTGCAATTTACGATTAATTGTTCACCTTATTTGCACTACATTCTTAGGTACACAATAGCTATGTGAATTACGAAGCAATTCTGTTCAAACTACCACATAAAAAATGTGTTACGCAACTGTGTAAATATAGTTTTTTTCCGCAAAGAAAAGAAAAAAATTAATATAAATTACTGACGAAGTAACAAACGTAATTATCAGACGAAAAAATACACCTGCAGCAATATAAAACATTTTTTTTATCGTTTCTTTTTGTATAAAAAGAGTAAACCCAAGAAAACGTCAGAAAGTTTCACCTCTTAATTGAAATATACTAACAGCAATTCTTTTCTCTAAAATGCTGTCGTTGAAGTTACAAGTCTTATTTCTTGTTGTGATAAGCACATTGATACTTGCTTCAGGTAAGATTGCTTAAATTAGTGTTTATTTGTCAAGCCCAATTTTCCATCTTATTATCCATTTTTACCTCTCCCCCCCCCGTTAGTGAATAAATACATAAAACTACTGAACTATGAGAGGCTTTTTTAGTTTATCGAAGTGTGCTTGTTGGTAGTGGTTTTAGAGCGAAATATGTTTCCTGTGTGTGTTGCGAACGTAACGACTTTTGGCTTATTTTTCTAGTACGATTTCAGTACTTCGCCAATGAAAGTTTCAAAAAGAAATGGTAATCTAGGTAGGATTGTTGGTTGGTCAACGCCACATAGATATACACATAAAACAGACACAACTACTGTAAACTGCATATTAATATAACCCCTATTTGTATTACGAGAGAGCGTTTAGGAAGCAAAGGTAAAATCTTTGCTTTCCGTCTGGTTTGATTAACACTTAAATCTCTCTCATGCACTCTGTGATAGGTGAAAATAACCTAAAACTTTGACTAATCAAATTTCTATAATACAAATCGTACCTTATACATACAAGTAATACCAGTGTAAAAATAACTTTAGGAGAGAGATTACAGATGATTGAAATTTCGGGAACATTTTGCTTCTCAATTTTAAATTTGATAAATTCATTCGTAATTAGTCCGGAAAGTGTATACCGTCATTCAAAAATCTTACTGTAGCGTTTTTGTATTATTGTAGCATTCTTCATAATAATTAAAGCTATTTTAATATAAATTAGGGGGCCCGCCCCCTGCTCGCTGACGCTCGCCGACCCCCTGAGGATTGCTTTGCAATCCTCATTGGTTCACTGCGCGAACTTTGCTCGCTTCGCTCGCATCAATGAAGACATTGTTTACAAAATATTATGTTCCAAAGTAATATTTTATAAATATAAATTTGTTGTACTACAGAAAAGGTATACAGTACCTCTGGAATCAGAACTCGAACAATTCAGAATTCAAATGAAAACTTCGAGCAAATTTTGACTCGAAATGTGAAAGCTGCTTTTGAAATCGAATACATGTCGTTTGTAAGCTGCAACAGCTCGACTAATATTCATTTTTTTTTCAATAAAATTTTTTCCGATAACGCTATAAATTTAATTGTTACACGAGATTTCGTGGAAAATAAACAATCGTAAGTGTTGCCAAAACTCAATAACAAATAACGTCGTTTTTGCGTGCCAAGTAAGAGAATTATATATATATATATATATATAGATAGATGGTTTCTATAATGTTCTTGTTAGTGATAGCTTAAATTCTCGTGCTTTATGCAAAATTTAAATAATGAATACTTGTTATCACGTTTAGTTCAATTTTGTATACTGGCACAGATAATTTCGTGATCTGTCATCTTATATGGATGTTTATTTATTAAACAACAAAATTTATTTTTGACAACAGGTATGTTTTTGTAAACATTTGAAACAGACAATTTGCTAAAGCAATGAAAATAAATTAAGAACTGCCCCCTTCAGACATATTTTTCATGTTTTGAATTCCCTGCAAGTTTTCTAAGATACTATTAATTATATTGTTATATTAATGACACATTATACCTTATACAACATACACCAATGTGTATTTATTCAATTTAGATCGGCCATTACTTGATAATAAAAGGATTTATTAGATTTTTTCGGTTTCAAAAGGAGTTTTTACTTTATCATGTTCTGTCATAAAAACAATTCTCAAGTTTCTCATAGTTAGCTTTTCAATTGAAGATCTTCACAATATATTTCTATTGAAAAAATGTACAATACGTGAAATAGTCTTTTTCAAGATTATGCAATTTCAATAGAGATCAGGTTTAGGGTATTTGTTGACCTTAAAAGATTTCTTACTTAAAATTACTTATAAAATTAACGAACGAATAATTTGAGATTAAATATCTGATTAGTTTAATTCTATTAACCGAGTGTTCATAAGCATATATTCCATAGTAACCTATTTTTTAATTGATAATATAGCTTAATATTTCTTGTATATATACTAATGCGAGAATAAGAATTTCTGTGTTCGTTCATGTCAATAATTTATTTACTATTTATTACATGTATTTAAATAAAATAAACTGGTCATATATTTGGAATTCATCAACGTAACGAACTTTTTATCTGTTACAGCTCAAGCATCAGGAAGTGGTAACTTGTTTTCATTCTTCTTTATTACATAATTTTAAAAATGCATAGCGAAAGATTACACTAACTCGAAACTATGGCTATGATAAGTGTTATAGTTTAAAATGTATGAAAACAGAGATTTGATTAAGTTTAATTCCAATTGAAGTTGGCATCTTTTCATTAAAGTAACAATCAAATCATAACTCTCATAATTGAACAAATTATTTTTTACCATACCATTCTGAAACATTTTTTAATGCAAACCAAAAAGCTATTATGTTATAAGCCACATAATTGTTTTATCATACCTTCACAATATGACACTTACACTTTTAATTTCTCAAAATGACTTGAATACATCGAAAAAAGACATTACCAAATGTAATACCTAAATTATTTTAAACTTACATCAGCTTTAGAGCAGTGTGGATAAAATATAGCGTCAAAAAGAGGAAATTGTTATTCTTTAACATATCGTACCCTGTCAAGGAAAGTGAGACGTCAAAAAATAAAAATTTCATGTTGTATCATTGAAAAATATGTATGAGGCGCCCCAGCGTGTTATACTACTATTCTATAGAATATAATAGAAGTTACCGCCATAAATACTTAACTAAAATTTAAAAGAAGCTTAAACTATTTCAATATACGTTTTACAGTATCCTTTAAGTTGATGTTTCTCAAATTTTGAGTTGTGTCACTTTTGCCGGGGTACGATATAATTGCTACAGTAATTGTTTATGGAGTACGTTTAAGAGCCGGTGTAATACTATTAAGTAACTTATTTTCATTCTTATCATAAAAAACATTTATTCAAGAAGTAGGCCATAGGCATCCACTAAAAAATGTGTATATGTCGCCGATGCCTGTTTAACTATCGAACATGAAAATAGCAAATTTTTAGATGAGGAAGAAATCCACTTCAATTGAGAATACAAAAGTGTGCAAGTTCTAAACTCTGATATAAAGAAATACAGACTTCTAAGCCGTAAGCTTCTTAACGTATTGGACTATTTGCTACAGGATGTATGTTGTCCAATGCAACATTAAGTGAATATTTAAGTAGTGAATATTAAAAAAAAAAACGTTATTTTTTTCACATTTGGTCCGTGATTCGAAATTGAACTCAAGATCTTATAAAATACAATTTTTCAGGATGGTAATGATATAAAAATACGCAAGTATAGCTTATTCCAACTTACAAATTTTGTGTTACTAATGAATAGAGAACATTGAAAACAGAAATAAAGTTTAGATTTTAAATAAGATATTTAACTTTATGTTTATTTTAAAATATTATTTAGTTTTCCGAATTCTATAATCATATGGTAGAACATCGTTGTAGATGTTTTGCTTTACCTCACAAGTAAAATTGTAAATAGCTGGAACCATCATAGCACACTCATATATACTTACTTTAAAGATACATAAAAATTCATATTTCATGGTTGTATTTGTATTTCATGGTTGTATTTGTATTTCATGGTCGTACTTGTATTTCATGGTTATATTTGTATTTCATGGTTGTATTTGTATTTTGTGGACATGTTTGTATTTCATGGTCGATTTAATTTTTAGGTCTTCTAAATGGCGGAGGTAAGTTAATTGAATCCAAAGCAAGTATTATTCACCTCGCTGCTGAAACGCTGCTATTTTATAAAACTTGGTTAAATAGCCCCTTTTCAAACACTACCTCATACCTTTTAAAATGCAAAACTTTATCCAAATTACTCTTTTCATCAAGCCGAAATCATAAAGCTAAAACTATTAAGTTTTCAGGAGAATGCAAAATTGTTGGCAAGAATTTACTGGTGCTAAGATATTAAAAAAAACTAAAGTTCTTTTCGCTTGGAATTACCTTGTGTACAAATTCCAACGAAAATTCAAAATCACGAACTCCATTTATCTTAAGCTTATCATTATGCAGCATAACGAAATGAATGTAAATCTATAAACATTAGCTTTCTGTAATGATCATAGATGAAATTTCTGTTAACGTTAACCCTCTGAGTGGGTCAAAAATTTCCAGGAACAGTAGTATTAGTTTTGCACCGCAACACATTTAATGACTAACTATCTACATCTATTGGTTACAAGAGTACTACGAAAGATTTTATTAGTCAAGCAGATTAAAATTGCTCGACGTTTTACAAAGTCTGCTATTTGAGGATTGAATATAAGCGTATGATCCCCTTCAGACGGTTAATAAGTTTTGGAGCCTATGATTTTTATTTGAGTAGACCTGTTTTACTTATAATTGGGGGAAGAGAAATATTCTTGTTTTGGTAACCCTCTTAACGTTCCTTTTTTTTTTCTGAAAATAAATAAATTCTGAATAGAAATAAATAAATATAAAAAAATTTGTGAAATATAAGTTATCTGTACATTTTAATACATTTCTTACGATATGTCTTTTTTGGTCAAGTTACTAAAAATAGTCTCTGTATCCAGTCGACAATCTTACATTAGATTTAGACCTAATTTGTTTCTAAGTAGGAAGTTGTTCAGTTATGGTGAAGAATAGTTTGTGCTTTCCTGGAAAAGCAAATGGTTTGAGGCAATATTTTGCCGTGTAATGAAAATTATGTCTTGATATTCAATATACCATGAAACCATAACATTATACTATTGATTCTAGGTCTCTTCGAAGAGTACCTATGCCATTGCTAATGTAACAAAAATTGATTTTCAGACATCGATGATACTTGTCAATCAAGTAGAGTAGACATTGATAAAAAAATATTGTTCATTTGTTGATTGAAAAGATTGTGAAATGAGACAATGTTCGTGAAAATTCCTGAACCCATTAAACTAACCAGTTGTGTAGTTCTATGTCGCATGTATGTTCTGTATTCGCATAGTTGCACCAAATTTTCTTTTAAAATTCGTCTGTGCAGGAAGTATTTAGATGATTAAGAAGTCTTCCTATTGAAGAGACGGCTTCCTCACTTAAGAAATCACAACAAAGTCACAGAAACTTCAAGACCCTGTTAATTTGTTTTAATTGTGAAGATGGCCATCACGGGGAATACGCTGATCCAATGTCATACAATTAATAAAATTACTATCTTGATATTCTTAGCCGGCAAAGAGTTACAGTTAGAAGAAAATGATCGCAGCTTGAGGTAACTGGTTATTGGCAGATTCATCATATAATTGAGGCGGTCCATTCGAAACTTCTTAAGGGATTTTCGAACAAAAACCAATCACTCAGGTGATTTATCCCCTACAACCCATATTTGGCACCCTACGACTTCTGATTCTAACAAAGCTAAAACACCTGTGAAATGGAAGAGATTACAGACATTGGATGTAATTCAAAACAACACGAGGCAGCTTATCCAACAATGTATTTTCCTGAGTGTTTTGTTAACTACAAGACTAAGGGAGAAGTGTGAGAGGTTTCAAGGTACCTATTTTTAAAGAGAATGTGTATAAAAAACCCTAAGTGTAATGTGTATTTTTTCATATTACATATCTAGGCATTTTTTGAATCTAGGTCGTATGATGATTTGACCGTATAAATCTCATATTCCAGCCTCTTTTTGTCAGTATACTGTAGGGTGTACTTAGTGAATTTTGTGTATACTGTCTTCTACCGATGAAAACATTTTCTTTGTGATATTACTCATAATATAAAAACAAAATTGTTAAAAAATTCTGTACATCAAGCAACGTTTGAAGGTTTAAGCGTTTTTAATAAACCAACTAAAATCTAAAAACTGCGTAAATAGTGCAGTAGGGTTTGTGGACGAGTTAATATTATTGTCTTCACCCAGTATTTTATTCTTGTAACAGACATTTATAACAATGATGTTTTTCAATCTCGCCTGTGATATGACAGGATTCTTATGGTTTGGAATTAGCTAACCTTTTGAGATTTCCGTGTGTAACAAGTCTATGTACTCTGTAGGTTATAGTTTTGTTTCATACAAGCATATATATAACTTGAAAGTGAATAAAATATTTTAAAAAAGTACCATTTTATTTTTTGTCATTTAAATATGTGTATGGATAAAATTAAAAGCATATCTACGAAAATAAACATATTGGATCATGTTGCAGATATTGGAGGAGCTGTAAAGGGTAAGACACGATTTGATTGTGTTATTTTTTGGTCATTTCATTCATACTCTTTTATATTTGAAATTAGAAACTTTTTCTTTGTAAACATAGCATGTTTAACTTTCATATTTAACACTGTGAACCAATTTATATTGAGATTAATTCTAATAAAATAGTGTCAGAAATAGAAATACACTGAGTAATTATTTACGTTTATTCTTATAAGTAATTCTAGAAAAAAGTCAGTACACAATTTGAGAGGTTTTGATTCGTGTTAACGTCCGTAAAAATTTCCTCTCGACAAACCAAAATGTGGAATATGTACTTTATTTTTTTTTTACTAGACTGACCTAAATGTAAAGGAAATCTGAGAATGTTTTATAAGTGTATACAACAATAGCTTTTGCTGAAAGTTAGAACAACGTAATCTTTAGGAAAAAACATCAATTACAAAATGGTTTTTATTTTGGTGAGATGATCATACGTGTCTTAAACAATTTTAGCTTTGAATGCAGAACAGTACACTCACCTCTATCTTTACAATATTATAATTTCAATACATTATTTTGTTTTAGTTACAAAAAAAAAGTAGAGTTCAAACAGGAAACAAATTTAATTTCATTCAATTAAATTTTTAAATCCATATTTGTAAGACAGAATTTATATCAATCAATTAGCTTTTTTTAATATTTTGCTTTTCTAAATTGCATTTCAGATGCATTAAAAAACGTTGGTGGTAAGTAACTTTTTCATTTCCTTTATATTACATATTTTCGAGTATTCTCACCGATTGAAATAAAATAATAGTGTAATGAAGTCCAAATGACTAGATGTGTAATTTGAATAAAATGAAAACAATATATTTTTGCTGAATTATAAATTTCAACTTCAAATCGTAAAAACATTGCACTGTTTTTTATTTTAATTTTTTAACTAAATTGTTGAAAAAACTTCAAAAGAGGTTTTACTAACTGAAAATAAGCATTACATTGTGTCCACAAAGTACTCGTTATCGTTGAAAAATGGATTTTCGTTATTCAGTCTTTTCTTTATGAAAATATTAAGAAAATAAAAGGTGGCGTGTCTCAATATTTACAACGGTTCACACAACTTCGAAGGAATATGAGTTTCACATAAAGTTCAATCAGATACGAGGAAGGGAAAGTAATATACACAACCCTACAATAGTGGACTGGACATCAAGATGTGATGATATAAGGGAAATAATTCATGCTTTAATATGAGGATGGTCCCCCACGTGCTGCAATTACACTAGCAACCCTTCTGGGCATACTTTCAATAAGATTTTGATACACAGCTATGGGTATTTATGTCCATTCCTTCTGCAAGAATGTCGCCAGCTCAGTTGCACATTACGACCGTGAATCCCTGGTCTGTAAGTGTAGCTCTAACTAGTCCCACAAGTGTTCTATAGGGCTTAGATCGGGACTCTAAGCAGGCCAGGGAAGACGGTTTACATCCATATCTTGATACCACTGCTTGACAGAGGCTGCAACATGACACGGAGCCTAGTCGTCCTGGAAGTAACATTCGTCCATTCCATAAAATTGCCAGAGCGTAGGACGAACCTGATTGTCCAACAAAATTTCCAATAGAAAATTACTCTTTAAAGCTACATTATTAAATTTGTCTACAGGAAAGAGTTTTCGTTTTTATTTACTTTTTATATCTGCATATACTTTCTATGAATCAAAATTAAAATTATCTGATTTAATTCGATTATTATAAAAAATTAATACGACTGAACTATCCTTTGCAGATGATACTGGTGTGAAAGTTCCGCGTAAGTGCATTTTCATTATTTACAACTGTTTTAGATCGATGCTTTGCTAAATTTTGACTTTCGTAGGTTAAAACCTTATTTTTGGTGTAACCATTTCTTATAACTTAAGAATTGTTTTGTAAATTTCAAAGTGTGTGACATAGCAAAGCAATACAAAAACATATCAGTATATTAAAATAACCATAGCTATGAAATTTTCTCACTTTCTAATGAAAAATATCCTTACTTTTTTTTAATATGCTGATGTCTGACACTAAAACGTTAGAGATTTTATCGAATAAAAAAATTGATACATAATTAATATTAAAAGTGGTCTGTATGTACAGGGTGTATGTGAACTTCATAGATTAACTTGGAGGGATGCAAATACGCATCAAGACGAACAAAAAATGTAAAGGAACATAGTGTCGCAAATGACGTTGAGTAGGTGAAAATCGCGAAAATGCGTCTGCAAAGTGGTTATGGGAAGAAACAAAACAAACGAATAAATACAGAAAGCATTTATTGAATAGCTTAGGTACAACACAGCTTGTGATGCACAGAACAAACAAAGTTGTTATAATAGTCGTTCAAAGTGGCTCCCGCTGACGTAATTGCATTGAACACAACGACGTAGAAGCGATTGGCGGACACGTTCGAAGTTTCCTGGTGTTTCCTGGATTTCTCTGCTGCAGCAGTCACGATCCTCGCTATCAGATCTTCCTGTGTCTACACAGGTGTTTCATAAACGAGTGATTTCAGGTGACCTTAAAAGAAGTCCAAGGGGTTAAGGTCCGGCGAGCTTGGAGGCCAAGCAACGGCGCCCCCCATCTTGCAGGATACGTTGCATCGAGGTGGCTACGCACGGCACGGGGGAAATTAGGAGGAGCACCATTGTGCATGAACCCCATTTTTCGCTGCATGTAGGCCGTTGAACGATGCTGCAAACCTGGGACGATGTTCTGCAGAAAACCGAGGTACGTTGCGCCAGTGAGACGTTCGGGCTGCAAGTATGAACCCAAGAGATCATCAACAGATATTGACGTGATACCGACGTCACTCTTCGCAGACGTTTTTTCACGGCTTTCCACCAGTCAACGCCATTGTTCCATTGTATTTTTAGTTCGTCTTGATGCGTACTATCATCTCTCCAAGTCAGTTTAGTTCATATACATCCTGTATATAATCATTTATATAACTGTGGCCATTTCTTAAGTGTTTTCACGTCCTATTGAGTTTGTATTTCCGTCTGTTCTTAGTGGGTAAAGAGATGCAAAAAAACAAGTACAGTAGAACTCCAACTATCCGGATTAATTGGGACCAAATCTCATCCAGATTATCGGGTATATGGGCAATTCACTAAAAAAGGTTATTTCTTAGTAAAAAAACGAATTTAGCTTTAGTATGTAATGCAATTTAATGACTAGGAAAGCAATTCTGTTTACATTTTGTTCTTACATACTGCATTGTTTTTGTTGTCGTGCGGGCCATATATGGCCCAATTGGGGGTGCCATTGCCCCGGAGGGTTGGACTTCTTCATGCATGACACATCCGTTTTACAGGAAGGTCCCTTTCACACATCCATTCACTCACACATATCGTAATTTAGATCCCAATCAGAGGCCGATAACCCAATGATCAGGTACCCCCAGAGGTATTGATTTGGTATGGGAACATGGGAGACTTTGTGACCACGACCTATTTAACGTGCCCCAGCCACCATTAGCGAACACGACGGTCTTTAGCCAGGTCCAAGCGGCGATCTCGGAACCATCAGAATGCACACTGTATTAAAATGTATCATTGCTTGGACATATCGGTTCAAGTCAGTTTTGCTGACTAGTTTCCGTGCAGCCAAGTCCCGCATGCGCTTGGCGGTGAATAGCTGTACATGGTCGCAATCCGGCTGCAGCTTCATCTTTTTTAGCGCTGTGTCAAGGCTCTCTAGGGCCTTAGTAGCTGACGGTTCAGGTTCTGGTTTGGTAGTAATGTCGTCTTCATATTCCGGGTCATCATTGAGTTCTCTCACTCTTTGAGTTCATCGTCACAGAGAATTTGGAATCCAGGCTCCAAAGAATCATACACCAGCCACTCGCCTACGTTCTCTGCACTGCACTAGGAACATCCAGGAATTGTCACTATTATGTTTCTTATGTCCTCAACTAACACATCGTCCTCTTCGTTTTTATCATTCAACGATAAGAAACTTTTAAAATGTGGGTTTTGTTTAATTTCTTTTTTATTTCAAAGGAATCCAAATAACTGTCGTCGGATAGCAGTTCTACTGTATTTGTCTGTGTATGTTTGCTATTTTTAATTCAATGCTCCGCAGAGATTTAAAATTCTGTATACTTTTTATACGTTTAATAAATTGAAAAATGCGAATTGTGTAAAAGTTTTTGTTTACTGCTTTTCTTCTACAAAAATTGTACTTAAAGTAATTTTCACTTCTTATCTTTTTTATGTTTTAGAATTGCTCGAAAGTTTACTTAAAGGTAAATGTTACTAATGTTTCTAGGTGTTTAATGGTGACTGAATTTAAGCAGTGCGGCCTTATAGTCCTTCTAGTTGGCAGTCGAGTCACGTGGTTCTGAACGAGTCGATTCTTTAAATTAAATGATTCTCTGTGACTTAAACATAGCATTTCCACAAACTGACATCTTTATCGTGGATTTTGGTTCCAAATTCATCGTTCGTTGCTTAAATCTATCGTAGTGATAGCTAACTGGCGATGTGTAAATTATCCTCGTTGATCGCCATTTATGCTTTCGAATAATACAGCCCTCTCCAATTCCAGGCCTATTCAAAACTCGACTGCCTTCTCGTCCGAGCCATGCGATATAAATATGTAATGTGTACAGCATTCTTTTAGTTTTTTTTAAAACTAAGTTTAACATGTTTAGATAAATTCAATGTTAAACAATTCTTGCTTACATTTGAAATTCAATAATTTTAGCGAAAAAAAACAACTCGAAAGTATCAAATTTTGTAAAATTTACTTACAAACCAATTCACAGTTAAAATAATTAGAGTACTGTAATAAGAGACCCACATTTGAAGAGTCCTATATAGAGCAATTCATACCAAAGGAAATTGCACAGATTTAAAGGTAATCTACATTTTGTCAAAAGTTTTATATAGTCCGACTCCAGTGAGAAGCCGTGTGAGTGATATGATTTGGAACGAGTGTATTAGTTGAATTAGAGACTGGTGGAAACGAAATTAAATTATTCTGTGATTATTGTGTTTAGTGCGCATTCTAGCATCTTGTCTATCATTCGATTGCTAAGTTGTCGATCGATAAACCCTCTATGGCATGGCGGTCGCTGCACATGCTTCATTGGCTTACGCGTGGGGTAGCTCTCATCCAAGACTACCTTTCATACCAATTCAGAAATCAATTAACAAAAGGTCGACCGCCTTCTTACGTGAGCCGCGAACAAGATACTTTATTAGATATTTTGTTCCCTGAAAATGAAATCAACTAAATTTCTAGTCATTTTACCAAATTTTTTTTTCTGAAATATCCATAAATATTTTCGCCGCCATAATATACCTAGAACCAATCAAAATCTCTTAACGTGGACATGGTTTTCTGTATTCTCATAGCGTATTCTTAGCACCTTCAAGCTAAACAGTTGCATTGCAGTTTTTAACATCTTATTTTTTGAAGCCTAAACGAGTCAATGAACCAAAGAGTATAAGAAGTTTGAATAAAGTTTTTGGTGGGGCGTATTTCAGTTTTATGTGTTGCAAGAAGAACTTGATTCTTTTATCAATAAGGACCGTGCTAGAGTCGCGATTTATCAAACAAAGGGTTAACGCGATTTATTAAACAATTATGTACGAAACTCAATCCAATCAAAAACCGTCTTGTCCGTGAGAACTGATGTATGTTAAATCTACCGTGATCTCAAATGTCCTTACATTGGCATGGAGTGGAAGGATGGAAAATTAGGTTGCCCGCTCAGGTGGCTCACTTAGTCTTCTGACCAAGGTTCAAAGTTATTAGGTAATGTCCTCGGATCTTTATCTATGGAATTGATCCCGTAATGTTGCCTACAATCCCCTTTATTATTCTAGTGCGACATAAATTTAAGAATCTAACTTACTACTTTTTATCATCAAAGCTGACGATCACTACTATATTTCATCTTAATCATCTGAAATCAATTCTAATGCTTTATAATATTTATAATGAACTAATGTCTACAAAACTACAGACATAAATTGGTAAGATTTGCTATTTTATAAACTTAAAATTCCAAACAAACCGTATAAAAATATCTTATCTTGATGATGTCAGTTTTTGGTTTAAGAATATACATTTTCATGATTTTGTTGTTTTTATCACTATAATAGTTTAATGTTATTCGTTATTTTGAAATTATTTCTGACTAGCTGTTCGCTCTGCCAGGAATCATCATTTTTAAAGTATATTTCTAGACTAGATCCATAGATGTTTTCAACTGTTTTTGAAAAATAAATCAGGGGTTTCAGTGTAAACACATGTAAGCTCTTTGAAAGTAGGTATTACCTTTTTAAAAGGAAACGTTATTCAATTTCGGATATATCGAGACATTTTTGATAATCATTAGTCTTTGACTTACATAGAAGTAAAGGAAAATTCAAAAGTAATAAAGCGGTAGGAATATAAAGGTAATAAAGAAATAATAAGTAACATAATGTATGTATATTACACTTACGTAATATTTTTGAAAATCTCATTTTATTGCACCGTTAATTGACATTTCATTTTCCAGATGACGTGGGTGTGGACCCTGAAAGTAAGATATCTTGTTTTATTAAATTACACTCTATAACAAAAAAATCAACGCACCAGGAAGGAGTTGTCCGATGAAGACAAAAATTCGTGGATAGGAAAATTATGTACAGAATAGAAAATGATTAAAATTTCAGAACAATTGAATGATTTATTTCAGAGTTACAGTAACGAGCTCAATAAGGTGTTGACCCGCCTCTAGCCTGGTTGCAAGCTGCCACACGGCGTGGCATAGACCGATAAAGCTCCCGGATGGTCTCCTGCGGTATTTCTTGCCAAATTTGCTCCAATTGTCGGACTACGTCATCATCATTACCTACCGGATGCAGTCTCCTTCCCATCATATCAAAGACATGCTCGATGGGGGAGAGATCTGGTAATCTGGCTTGTCAAGGAAGTGTTTGACACGCTTGAAGACAGTTCATAGCAACACGTGCCGTATGTGGTCTGGCATTGTCTTGCTGAAAAATAAGCCCAGGGTACTGCGAAAGGAACGGTAGCAAAACAGGTCTCAAAATGCCGTCAGTGTACCGCTGTGCAGTAAGTGTACCTCTAATGACTACTAAAGGGGTCCGGCTATCAAGGGAAATGGCACCCCAGACCATAACTCCTTGTTGAGGGCCCGTGTGGCATGCAATAGTGAAAGCAGGATCGTCACGCTGCCCTGGGCGTCTCCATACACGTCTTCGATGATCGTCAGGACACAGTTGGAAGCGGGATTCGTCGCTAAAGACTATACGTCCCCAGTCAGCATCATTTCAGCTTGATCGAGCCAAGCACCACTGTAATCTGGCTCGACAGTGTGCAGGCGGGATTGGCAGGTGGCATAACGGTCGGTACGAGCGTATATTTCGCTCTCTCAGCCCTCTGTGAATAGTCATGATGGGCACTCGTGTGTGGGTCGCACGACTGATAGTTGATAGCGATGAATCAGGCGCTGTGACAGCTGATCTGACAATCACTCTGTCATCGCGATCTGTTGTGGCCCTACATCGACTGCTACCATCATGACGCTGAAATCTGCCCTTGTCCACCCACTCTTGCCAGTATCTTCTAATCGCCGCATCGCTTCGACTCACATGACGAGCGATTCTCCGATTTGCCCAACCTGCCTCTTTCAATCCAATGATATGACCTCTTTCAAACTCTGAAAGTTGCTTGTAATGAGCTCGAATCCTGCGGAGAGGCATTTTTTCAATCGTTGAAAGGTATCCTAAATCCCAATGCAGCAGAAATTTTTAACAGCAGTTCAAGAACAACTCCTTATATACATCTGCTGGATGCGCAGTTCCGATGCGCTGGAGATCGCACTATTCATTTATTGGACACCTAATTTTAATCATTTGCATATTTCGTCAAAACATTTTTGCATACGAAATTTCAAAGTAATCGGATGATTTCTTCTTGGTGCGTCGATTTTTTTGTTATAGAGTGTATATTATATAGGTTATTTGCATGGATTCATCAACATTCTACAAAGGAAGTTTTACATTTATCTCTTTTATATTTCAATAATGAATAATTTTTTTCTTGAAATCGAAAGAATACAAATTTTTATGGAGTAAATTAAGAATTAAATTTATTAATTATATTAATTCTTGATCATTAAAAAGAATTAAAAAAAATTAGTATAATAATTTTAAAAATACTTACAATTTTTTTTTCCAAATTGAAATAAACACATTAAATGAATGTAATGTTATTATATGCCAACATCAACTTGAAAATTATCTAAATATTAATTCCTAAATTATGAATTAACTAAACTTGAAATTTAAACGAAAGTTGTTAAAACCTTCTTTTTATATATATTTACAGCTTAAAATGAAACCTTTTTTTTCCTGTATGAATGACTTTTTTTGAGTTAAAGGCATCGATAATTATAAAAATTTCTTATTTCCTCAAACAATTACCACTTAAAAATAAAAACTTGTTTCATTTTGACAAAATCAATGTAAAAATAGCTATGCCACGTTTGCAAACTCTAGAGCTGCTGCTGTTTAACTGTCGCTAATTTTAGAACCAATCTTTTGAACTATTTCAAGTCTGACTTCCAAAACATCGTATTATTTTTTTGTTAATCTGTGACTGATTTTCAGTGTTAGCAAACAAACCTGACAGTCTCATAAGATTTTATTTCTGTCCAAATGCTTTGGCATGATACTTATCGAGGTTACTTAAAAATTAGCTTACCACTATTTGAATCTTAATTTAATTAGTATTGACCATTATAATTCAACCATCATTTTTCAATTCGGAATTTATTCTTTGAAGCTTTTACTATTAAAAAGTATCCCTTAAATTTATTATCCAAGATGAAATTGTATTACATTTCAACAGTTCTCTTTCCAACTGCTACGCCAAATACTTTAAATGATCTTCAAAGTAAATTTATGTAAAATTTAAATAAGCATCAAAATTTCTTTTCACTCAAATGAATCAAAACCAAATGGTATAAAAAAAGTGCTTATCACTTATGATAAGATATAACTCTAAAATCTGTTTCTTTATTTTAAGAAATTTGTAACTATATTTACATCCTCTATTCACATTTACCGTAGTATCATGAAAGCATCATGTTGTATCCATAATGGTTGGTTAAGTAATAAATAATGTATAAAATAATGTATAAAAACCAAATGGTATAAAAAAAAGTGCTTATCACTTATGATAAGATATAACTCTAAAATCTGTTTCTTTATTTTAAGAAATTTGTAACTATATTTACAACCTCTATTCACATTTACCGTAGTATCATGTTGTCATGAAAGCATCATGTTGTATCCATAATGGTTGGTTTAGTAATAAATAATGTATAAATAAAGTAATAAAAATGTGTAAAAAATAATGCAATAAGTGTAGTAATCAAATCATCTCTTAGTAGTTCATGTTGAAATTATTCATTATTAATTCAATCTTTTCAATATTCTAGATATTATAGGTAAATAAAACACTCTTTGTTAACAACTCTGTTTACATTACAACCTTCTGAAATATAGTGATTTATTTATGGTTAATAATTTGTAATAAATGAAACTAATTGCATTTATTGTGACGAGTTGAGTATTTGCTTTTACCTTTCTTTTTATATGCAACATTTTTTTAAGTCTAAACCTAATTTTAAAAGTTCTGAAGTTCATTATTTATGATATAATTTAAACTTCCTGTAGAAGTCATATATCAAAATTGACTTGATAATTATTTTATTATAATGTTTATACGAGACATACAGTTTTATTAACTTTATTTTGTTACGTTTTTTTCGTGTGATGTAATTTTAGGTAACCTTGGTCTGTAATCTAAAAATGTATTTCGTCTAAGCATCTTGATCGCTAAGTAAGTATCCCAAAATTTCATTACTTATTTTAATCTTAATTTATATGACTAGTGTATTAATTTTGTAAAGCTCATGAACATGTTAGCCAATTTTTTGTCGCTGAATGGCTAATTGGATGAACCTGAAATGAGTTACCATAATCCATATTTATCGCCATCGAAATTAATTATCAGTTTGCTCTTGTTCATCAAAAAATAGTGAACAAATTTATTTTATTCATTATTTATTTAAAAACTATCGCAATTTGAATGAAAAAGATTAAAAAAAACTTTTTAAAAACTACGCTTTTACTATTTAAAATGAAATAAAATGAGAAAATAAACTTCTTTTTGGTACTCTAAAATTTTTCCTACATATGACTAAAAATAAAAATGTGGTCGTTAAAATTCATTACTTGAAAACTCATCACAGAAAGTTCATTAATGTTACAAAGTATTAGTACAAAGCAAATTTCAGTAGTTCTAACATAACTGAAAGCCAATAATGATCTATAAAATAAGATGTTTGTAGTAAAAGTAATGAGTGAAAAGCTATGTTTTTTACATGTTATTGAGGAACGTTATTCTGGTACTGAAGAAAAATTAATTTTTTTACACATTTAATGCACTTTAAAATTAATTTAATTATTATATATTTATAAATTATAATATATATTTTAAAACTTTTAGCCTGCTTTTTTCCCTTTTGGTGTTAATGATGTGACCAATCACAATATGTGTGTGTGTTTAAATGAAAATTTTTCTATGACTAACAAGAACCAAGTTAGAGTTACACCTTTGGGCACTCGGTAAACTCAGTTGTAACTAAGACCTTGATACTTCTATGTGGCTTTTATCCCTTGATGTCTGACACATGGAAAAATCAATGAAGTCATGAATCAAACAAAAAAAATTGTAACTTCAGTGTCATCAACTAAGGCAGAAGGTAAAATGGTTAGCGAAATCTTCCATCAGATTTTTTTTAATGTCACGGCTTTCTATCAATTTTACCCTAAACATCACAATTGTTTGTAAAATATTTAGCTCAAATAAAATCACACACACTTTAATGCTAAAGCTATAACATGTTAGTTAAAAAGGCCTAACAAAACGCTTTCAACAGAATGTAAGTATGTGTTACATTTATTTATTAAGAAACAAATGAAGTCACTAAGAGGAAAATTTTTATTACAGCTCTATACGAATAAATCATAAAAATTAACTTTATGTGGAAAATAAGACTAACTGGAACTGTTAGAAATTACTATAAGAAAAAATGTATTCATTTGGAAGAACAGAAAATTTTAAATATACCAATTTATAACATATGGGAGGAATTTTTAGTTTAAGAAAAAAAAGAGAGAAAATGAAAATTTTACTTCCCCTCACCCAAATGTTCTCGCATAATGCATATTGCGGTTTATTTTAACTGCAGTTTATCGCCATTTCAGCGAGGCTTAGCATTTAATAAAATTGGTTTTAACCAATCAATTATAATATATCAAATCAGAACTTATATTTTGGAAATTATGTTACCAATGTGCTTGAATCGTATTCGATGAAGAACTCAGGTTACTTCAAGTTCAGAATATGTATACGAAATACATATTGCCATAGAACCCTACCATAGACTACATTTACATCTTAACCGATTTTGGACCTTGCGTCATTAAACACAAATCAACCAACCAACCGTTATTTTGTTAAACAGAAATTTTTACAACAGAAAATGTTTACTTCACACGATTGACCAAGAGAAAATACAGAAATTTCTAGCAACAATTTAATTTTTTATATTACATAATAGCATTCTATCCTTAGTAGACTACACACAAATCAGTTTCAAACTCTTCCGATGGTTTCGAATTGTCCTCTGCACGCTTAGAACAAATCTAACAAAATTATAATGAATTGTGTATTGTCATCAGCAATACGGAAGCATAAGACGCTTTAAGTCTTGAAAACATAGGTAATAC
This sequence comes from Metellina segmentata, assembly GCA_947359465.1. Lineage (NCBI taxonomy): Eukaryota > Metazoa > Arthropoda > Arachnida > Araneae > Tetragnathidae > Metellina > Metellina segmentata. The sequence goes on from OX375878.1 coordinate 68,313,092, forward strand.
GATTATAAATCGATCGTAATATTTGAATGTTACAGACAAAGCAATCTAAAGAAAATCCTGTTATAAAAAAAATTCTAATGCAATAATATGCATCAAATAGAACTATCAGACATTGACTTAGTAATGTATTTAAACTGATTTATATGTATTTATTTCCTTGTAGTTATGTCCTCTCTCTCTCTCTTAGTTTTATGGCCATATTTATGTTCAGGCGTGTCTCTTGTTAACATTACTTAAGTCTACGAAGAATATTAATTCTAGGAAAGCGTATAAATAAAATATAACTCGTGTGAAAGTAGACTTTAAAAAGTTTTTCTTCATCATATAAGATTTGTGTAAGTATAAGAATAGGTTTTGGTAATGTAATGATTTCTATTTATTTTATCAGATTACTTTGACTCCATGAAGATGCTTACTAATGAAAGAAATGAAGATTTAAAGGAACAATGATTACCTTTCTGTATGGATGGTTGAAAATACATTTATGTAAAAATAAAGTCATTTGAAGAAAGCTTTCTTATACATTTCATGTTATTGGTAGTTTTGGTATAGAGACGAGACGTTATAAAGACAAAATCTTATAGAGACGTACGTACAGTCATGGGAAGAAGGAAACACCCCTCGCCATTAGACAATTTGTAACAGTAGAGCGAATCCATGGATGGTATTCGGCAGGGAATAACATCTATAAATTCATATGCATGACATTTGCATAAGGAGCCGTCTTCATATTAAATTGAGTACCAACTTACTAACTTCCATAAAAAAGAAACTATTTTGAAACTAAATTTATAGTCTAAATCATAATTTAATCACTTTTATTCCAACCAAAGACCAGCTAAAACCAAATGGGCTAGAGTACATTAATTCTGCCAGCGGCCACATCACAAATGTCCTCACGTTGCCCTTGGGAAGTAGTTGGGTGCCAGCTCTTGTGTTAATTCGTCATCTGATCGTGATTCAAAAGTGCGTGGTGTTGTTCTCGGATCTTTTCCTTGGGGATTGATCCTTTAGCCCATTGTGTTGATCCCAGTTCGCGTTGATATTTTGTAGCGTGTTGCTATTAAGGAACGTAAACAAAGCATCAGTTTTTAAATAATTTATGGTTCGTAATATTATTATTAAATTAATTGTCGAAAAAATTATCAATTGGAAAGTGATGTATTGTCACTTGATGCATTGTGACCACACTTTATACAAAAAGATTTCAGTTTTTTCCTCTTGCAGGTTTTCCACTACACTTAAATTTTCGTCATTACGTTATTGTAAGGGCATCCAAAGAGCGAAACAATTTATGATAAACCTGAAGAATGTTAATTTTTGATAAATGTCTCAAAATATCATTTATGTAATCCAACGGACATTGCCGTCTCTTCCTGTCACGTGTGTGGTACATCTGAACAATGATCAATCTAATAGTAAAGATGGTAAACTTTTTAACGTTGAGTTTCAATGGCTATTGCTAACTTGTGATAGCTGCTATTATTAACTTTTTTTATTAAAATATTATTTAAGAGGTATCAAATATAACAATGAATATGTTAATAATTAACAATAACAGTTAAAAATTGAAGTTGACTGTATAAAAATTGAACAACGACTATTGATTGTAATTCTTTACAAATTATTATTTATGTGGCTAAAGGTACAATTAACTATTTATTCACAATGCGTAATCGCATCTTTTAGAAAGACTCGTTTACTTAGAGATGGAACATTGAAATTGGTGTTGATTTGTTCAAATAACCAAATCAACAATGTTATGTAGTAATATAATCTATAAAATAAAATTTTTAACTTTATAAGCAGATAAGTGTGCTGAGTTCAAGAAAATTATCATTATGTTGAAAAAGTTGCATAAGATATCTGAACGTAAATATATGCAATAGAACTAAATCTATAATGTCATGAAGCAATAATAATCTATCAAATTAAATTTGTAACGTTATAAGCAGATAAGTGTGGTTAAATTGATGAAAATTATCATTATGTTGAAAAAATTGCATAGGATATCTGAACGGAAATGTTAACAATATATATGTCATTGGAAAGACAAATTATAAGAAATCAGAAAACTTAAAATAGACTAGTGCCTAACAATGAATATTTATAGAGAACGGAACAAAGTCATTCTAGAAGGCAGTGCTCTACCTCGATGGATATTGGTTTGAAATGTGATAACTTAATAGTCCAAGAGCTGATGACGAATTTGGGAAAGGTATATAAGGCACTGTGAAATTGTAAAATAGTAGTATATTAATGGTAGTTGAATAGTGAATTGAGAGTCGGGAAAGGCGTTTGGGGTTATTTCGCTACTGCGCAGCATATGACATTTGCAAAAACTTAAATCTCACCGAGTATCCTTTGGGCACTTAAAAATTTTGTTAATCTCTTTTTATAGCATATATAGAATCCAGAAATAAAAATCCCAGACTGTTTAGACGGTTTTAAAGTATAACCCGACTACCCCGAACTTGTATTATAATAAACGCAAAAAATATTCTTTAGGCACTCCACATTTTTTATAGCATGTTTATTAATTAGTATTGAAAATATGTTCAAAAAGGCAGACGAATACGACGGTTTTAAATAACAACCCGACGCTAATAAAAATATTACATAAGTATCGGCTGGATGCCGGCAGCTGCCAGGGCCCTAGCTGGCTGGTCTGTGATTGGTTGCTGAGGAACCACATGACTCGAGTGTTTAGTGTGCAGCTGAGGCTGCTTGCATAGCATTTTGGAGAAGTTTATTTTTTTCAAGCAAATGTGACCACGCTGAAAATTATTTTGAGTTCATCGTTATACTGTTTTTTGAGGTTTTTTAAATGCAGTTGTGTTATTAACATTTTAAGTATTAACATATGCACATGTATTTAACTATGTATAAATAGTAATAATTAATTATCATAGTGATAATAATTGTTTTACCTACAAATAAATTCTGCCTATAGATATATTGATGATTGAATTGATTTAATAATAGTAACTTTTCTAATATTTGGAAATTTATCTATCCAGAGGACTTTCTTTAGATAAAACCAATTTAGACAATAATACAACTGCTTTTCTCGACTTAAAAATTTATGCTTCGAAAATTTATGTTCGTGACAAAGCTGACATTAAAGAAAGTAATTCTTGAAACGATGAAAGAAAGTCAAAAAATTACCCAAGAACTTGGAGAACCTAGTATAATTGCCAAAGTTGCGATGCAAATTCAATCAATACAGGAACCATTGCACGGCAATTTATTTATTCATTTAGGAGCGTTCATTTTTATGTTTGTTTATTTCAAAGCTGTTGGGAAATTTATTAGTGGTTGCGGATTAATGAATGTTTCTGTTGATTGTGAGTTGTTAGCTAGTGAATCTATTGAATCATTGCTCACGAGCAGACATTCCAATAGATGTAAAAGAATGCGCGCATTAATGGCACTGGGGTTAGAAATTATGAACTTTAAATTATTTCTCGAAAAAGGAGAATTCACAATTGGAGACGAGTTACGTTCGAAACTTTTGCAATTTAATAAGGGTAGATTGTTTTTCACGACTGTATTGGAAAACCAAGATATGTCGGAGCTTATGACCTCTTATCTTGCACATAGAGAAGCCTCTCTGAATGGATCATTTATAAAAACAGCACAATTTTATATGACTTATATACTTAATTAACTATTATCACATGTTAAGCCGTAGTATCAGAACAGGAGATTTTGAACTATTTAAATACAACTTGCAAAAAATGTATAATCTATTTTTTTAACCAGCCGATTTATGCTCGTTGGTTGGTTAAAAATCACGACAACTAAATGAAAAATGAAGAAACTCATCCTGAAATTGCAGAAGCTATGGAAAAAGGATATTTCGGATTCCAGAGAACTTATAAATCTTTTTCAAGACAACCAATCGATCTGCCTCTGGAACAAACAATCAATGCTGATGCTGCAAAGAGATTAGTCTGCGTCATAAATTTTACAAATTCTATCTCAGCTCGTCACAGTTGGTGTAAAAGCCAAGAAATTCAATTTACTTTTATATCATTTACATATGAAACTACCGGCCTACAAAAGAAACTGGACGTAACATCCGATTTGGAAGAGCATAATATCAAGAGAGATACCAAATCGTTAAAAACTTTTATTGGCGGATTTTCAAAGTTTATAGATTTATTCGATCAAATATTAACCAAAGTTTACTTTTTCAATATTTCTAATGGAAAAGCAGCTTCAGAAAACGTGGAAAATTTTTTATTGGGAGATATTTGAAAAATGAATATTTCTGCTGAAACTATAAAAAAAGGAATAAAAGTGGTAATAATGTACAAAAAATACGGATGCAACGGGATTTGTTTGGAAGTACGCTGGGTATATCAATGGATTACAATGTCGATTTTGAGACGATTTTATGTTATCCAATTATACCGATTCAAATCTCTTTATGCCATTTCTATGGGATCATTTGCAAAACCAAAAAGTCAGCAATTGTAGAAGTTTTTGAAAAAAATCACAAACCTGGAAACATACCTAAAGATTTTGATATCGTAGTAGTTGATGGTTTCCATCTTTTATATACCATGCATGATATGCCACATGCCAGCGACATTCGGCAACATTTCCAAAAAAATTATGAAAACTCTAACAGCGACCAAAGCTTTACGTATTGACATAATTTTTTACCAGTATTTTTTTAACCAATTAAAAGTTACGAACAAGCACAACGGAATTAATTTAACAGCATGTATTTTAAAATGAATGGTCCAATGCAAGTACGTCCAACAGATTTCAGTAAAGAGATAAAAAAAACATTAAATTCAAGCAGGCTCTCGTAAGATTTTTAATAGACCATTGGACTACACCAGAAATGGCGCCATTTATTGGTAACAATCATTAATTTAAGTTATGATCAATGTTACTCTTACAGATTGAAAATGATACGGTAATTATGGCAAAAAATGATGAATTGTCTTGTGACGATCACGAAGTAGCAGACACAAAAATTGTACATCATGTGTGTAAAATTAATAATGATTTTGTCACTAGCGTCCTAATTAAATCTTGCGATACAGATTTTTTAATTATAATGCTCGGCAATATGGATCATCTGCAGTCTGACAATTGTCATGGAGTATGACATCGGAACTAAAAAAAGGTTTATTAACATGGTCACAATTGTCTACTGAACTAGAACCATCAGTGTGTTCCTGCTTGCCTGGGTTTCATGCCATTATGTAGTTGCGATTACAACACTTCTTTTTTCAAAAAAGGAAAGAATAAGTCTTATTAAAATCTAACGGAGATTATCAAAAAGTTTTTACCGATCTTGGAGCAGCCCATGTGTCAAGATTGCGATACGAAACGTTTTCGGTATTACAAAAATTTGTCTGTGAAATTTATGGCTTCAAAAATTTAACCGATATTAATACTGCTAGATACCATAAATTTTGTTCAACATATAAAACTCATAACGCTACTTAACCGTTCAAAAACGTTTTGAAAAACTACGATGCATCAAATTTACTTCCGTGTAAAGCTGAGTTACACCAACAACTCTTATGCACTCAATACATAACAAGCATTTAACGAAATGGACATTTGCGATTTCCATGTAGCATATCGCCATTAAGGCATGGATGGGATTTGCAAGATCAGAAATATGAATTTTAGTGGTTAGAAAGAGTTTGTAAGCCGCCTTCTGTTTTAGATGCTTTAAAAGTATAAATTGAAACATAAAAATACTACAAGTAAACATCGATATTTTTTATTCAATAAAATTTCATTATTTATTGTGCGCAAATGAAAATTAACCTTTTTTTTCAGACAACGAACAAAATATTGATGAAGACGGAGAGGCGTATATTGAGGATGAGCTTGCAGACGATGAAGCATCGGTGAGTAATGAAGAGGAGTAATAAAGTCGAGAATATAAATTTACAGCTTTCAAGAAGTTCAGCTAGCCAGGGCCCCGGCAGCTGCCGGCGCAGCCGATAAACGTTCTATCGTACTCATATCTACCAATACGGCTTTTTTTTTTCGCATTCATGTAAAAGCTTTATTTGCGTCTGGTAGTTAATTAAAACCTCCGTGTTCGTCTGGCTTTTTGCACATATTTTCGATATGAATTAATAAACATGCTATAAAAATTTCAAAGTGCCTAATAAATATTTTTTTCGTTTGTTATAATACAAGTTCAGGTCAGTCGGGTAATAATTTAAAACCGTCTAAACAGTCTGGGGTTTTTATTTCTGGTTTCTATAAATGCTAAAATAAAAGATTTAAAAAAATTTCTAAGTGCCTAAAGGATACTCGGTGAGATTAATTTTTTGCAAATGTCATATGCTGCGCAGTAGCGAAATAACCTCAAACGCCATTCCCGACTGTCGATTCCCTCTTCAACTACCATTGATATACTAGTATTTGACAATTTCACAGTGCCTAAAATACCTTCCCCAAATTAAGGCGCGTTCTCACGAATCAAGTTTATTTGACCGATTATAGTTGATCAACAAAAGTTGAATGAAAACTATAATGAGAATATTTGTTTCAATAGAGTTGATCAACTTTTTAGAGGATCAATAAATGTTTAACCCTTTCTAACTTTATCGTTCAAGTGATGAGTCATCAGCCATCTGCTTTTGAGTTATTTCCACGCAAACGATCTGTCGTGGTTTATTTTATTCGAGAAACAAAACAAAGGGGCTTTTTTTACTCTGTAGTCCAAATTGGTAATTTTACTTATGAGATAACGTATACCGACAACGGTCCGGTTAAGTTTTTATGCGCGGCAAATGTCTTTGAAATAAAGCTAGATTTAAACATTCAATTCGAAGTTATTTTCTTAATGTCTTAAACGCGAAATGTGAAAGATAAGTTTCAATTTTTCTCATCCTCGTGTTAAATTGAATTCGATATGGCTTTTGAAAATGAATTTATTAGCCTGATTTAATTAACTTAATTTACTGCGAGCTTTTTTTCGTATAATTTATATTTTAATCTGGAAGTTAGTGTTATTACTGTTTTTATCGAATTTTTTATATTATATAAACAGAAATTCTCTTTGCGATCTTCCGGTTTTTTACATAAACTGATTCTTAGATTGTTTTTAGTTTAGCATAATTCTTATGTTTTGCCGTGGGTTTTAATCAAATTTTTGTTGAAATACTTCAAAGAGTTGCAATTGTTAAAACTTGATAAATTAGTCCAAAATAATAAAAGTCAGACTGATGATGAATTTGACCCAGTTGCTAAAATTGTCGCTGTTCTGCAAAAAGAGATGGCTCTTTACGATGCAATCTGCCTGGAACAAGTTCAAACTTCAATAAGACAAACGCGATTCAAACTCTTAAACATCTTCACCTGCGTTTTCACCTTCTCATAATACAACCTACTTCAGACATTTCTGAATGATTTCTATATCCTTCTTCATCCTGTAATGATAGTTTCTTCAGGAAGGTTTCTGATGCTCCCAATTAATTTTTTTTAATCTATTGACTTACCCAAAAAACACGTTTCTTACGATTTGTTATCATGTTAAATAAAATTGTTTTTTAGTTCCTTTAACAAACCTGTTACTCTGTACAACTTCATGCACAGCTGCTTTCGATGCCATTTTAAAACTGAAACTGTTGATCAGTTTCTATTGAAATGTGTGAACGGGTCTTAGAATAAGCAGATGGATTTTCTCCAAACACACTGTTACAAAATGTTTGACTTAAATGTATACTTTGTCTTGGCTGGGTAAGTTAGGATGGAACAAAATTACAAACCTCCAAATTCACAGAAAGAAATTTTCAAAAGCAGTTGATTTCAAGCTCAAAGTTGGAAAATTTTCAGTTCTTGGTTTATTTTAAAAGATGCCGCCTACCTTGTATAATGGTCATACCTTTTGCTTGCCATCCAGTACTTCCAGTATTCAAATCTCGATATGTTAGGGCATGGATGTTGATAATTACTTCTGCTAGTAGTAATTGCGGCTTATCCATTTGGAAGATGGTAAAAACATTATGTGGTGTTCCTTTTGGGTATTTATTTTGCCCTTTTAATGAAATACTTCTATTGCCCAAGTAATTCTTTCTAATAAATTGATTGTAATATAAAATGTAATTGTCATTTTCTGCTTTATTTCCTTTCTCACCTGAGCTCTCTGAATCTTTAACTCATGAGCAGAAGACTTCTAAATAAAGCTTTTGTAATTTTGCAATTTACGATTAATTGTTCACCTTATTTCCACAACATTCATAGGTAAACAATAGATATATGAATTACGAAACAACTATGTTCAAGCTGCCAACTAAAAAATGTATTACTCAATTATGAAAGTCTAGTTTTTTTCCGCAAAGAAAACAAAAGAAATTAATGTAATATACTGGTTTTATCAGATGAGCTAATACACCTGCAGTAATTATAAACATTTTCTATCTCTCCTTTTTTTTTATTAGAAGGGGAAACCCAAGAAAGTGTCAGAAAGTTTCAACTCTAATTGAAATTTACCAACAGGTAATCTTTTCTCTAAAATGCCGTCGTTGAAGTTACAAGTCTTATTTCTTGTTGTGATAAGCACATTGATGTTTGCTTTAGGTAAGATAGTTTAAATTAGTGTTTCATTTGTCAAGCCCGATTTTCCATCTTATTATCCATTTTTACACCTCCATGTTAGAAAATAAATAACTAAAACTACTAAACGATACACTATATCTGTGAGAGACTTTCTCTGTTTATCTAAGTGCATTTGTTGGTAGTGTTTCTACAACGAAACTTATCTCCTGTGCGTATTTCTAGTACGATTTTCAGTACTTCGCCCATAAAAGTTCCACAGAAGGAAATGGTAATCTAGTTATGATTGTTAACTGATCAATGCTAAATAGATATAAACTTTAAATATATGCAAACGACTACAAACTACATTTTAATATAACACCTATATTTGTATCACAAGAGCGTTGGGGTAGCAAAGGTAAAATCTTTGTGTCTTTAATCTTTCATTCTTTATTGTAGAAAGGACACTTATGAAAATTACTGAATTTTAAAAATGCATCGTAGCGATTACACTAACTAGAAACTATAGCTTTGATTAAGTTTGATATCCAATTGATGTTGATAGTTTTTTATTAAAGTAACAATCAAATCCTAGCTCTGATAATTGAACAAATAATTTTTTTGCTTTACCATTCTGAAACATTTTTACTGCAAGCAAATAAGCTGTTAAATTATAAGCCATAGGCAGAATTGAACCCCTTCCCCCTTTACTTCCGCTGTTCGATTGCGCCGACTGGTGAGACTCTTTGAAACTAATAAGCAACAGGAAAAGTGTGGCTTAAAACTATTTTCGAAATTTTGATATTATCGTGTCGTTGACATGCCGTGTTTCTGCAAGATTTCATCGTTTTTTTTTGTAATTTCTTTGATATTTCAAGGTGTAGGGCAAGCTGGATAGTTTTCTTTACCATATTTTTCTTCATGCAGGTTAAAATATATAGATTTAGGTGTATATTTCGGTTAATTTACTTTTGCATATCTTAATCGGCATTCACAAAATGGTTGTTGTTTACTTGAGGAAGAAGCCTGGGGCGGAATGGACCTGGGTAGTGTGATCTAGTGTTCTATCTAATAATTAATCTATCTAATTTTAAATCTGTAAGAACTTTCCAACTAAAATAAATCTAAGCTAATTGGTTTCATTTAATTTCCTTTTGAACTAAAGTTAGAAGAATATTTTTATATGAATGCGTAAAATTAAGAAAAAGTCGACAGAACTTTATTTGGGATGCCCCTTTTAACCATATTTTACTTAAATATGTTTTACAGCAAAAAAAAAGTAATTATAGCAGTAAAAAAAAAGTTAAAATACCAAAAATAACTTTTATCTGTGCACATATTGGGATTCATTTCTACTCCGGTCATGGGGCAAACGGACCATTTTGACTTTTTTAGAATTTATTTTTTTATAATATATTTTTTTTTAAGGAATGAATATTACTATTTAAAAAACAAGAATTGAAAGCATTTTTTTCTTCAATTTCAGCACATTCTGTTTTATAGTTTATTTTTTACAGCTTTTTAAATATTAAGTGTGTTCCATTCTGTCTGGGTTCCCCTATAATTGGTTTATCATACCTTCACAATATGAAATTTATGTTTTTAATTTCTCAAAATCACTTGAATATATCGAGAAAAGACATTAACAAATGTAATACGTAAATTATTTGCAACATACATCAGCTTTACAGCAGTGGGGATCAAAAATTAATGTTAAAAGTGGAAATTATCGTTCTTTAACACATAAATACTACAGTAATTGTTATGGTGTACGCTTAAGATCCAGTGTATTGCTATCATGTAACATATTTTCATATTATTAACATTTATTATATTAACGTTTATTCGAAAAATAGGCCATAGGCATCCACTAAAAAATGTGTGTGTATATGTTGTCAATGGCTGTTAAATTATCGAACATTAAAAAAACATTTGGGTGAAGAAGAAATCCGCTTTAATAGAGAATTCAAAAACGTGCATTTTTAAACTCTGATACAACGAAATACAGACTTCTAAGCCTGTTGCGTATGTGAATATTTGCTATAGGAAGTATGTTGTCCAATGCAACATTAAAATTGTAAACACTTTAATAAAAAAAAAATTATATTCTATCCGTGTTTTGAAATAGTACTCAGAGCTTGATAAAATACAACTTTTCAGGACGATTCTGATTAAAAACAAATACGCATGTTTAGATAATTGCAGAACAAATTTGGAATTACAAAAAAAATCGAAAACATTAAAAACACTAAAAAAGTTTAGATTTTAAATTAATTGTATAACTTTCTGTTATTTTCAAACATTTTTTAGTTTTCCGAACTCCATAATCATAAGGCTTCTTAAATGCACAAAAAACCTTATAAGAACATCGTTGTCGATGTTAGCCTTACCTCACAAGTAAAACTGTAAATAGCTGGAATCATCATCGACATACTCATATATACACTCATTGACATAAAAATTTACGCAACAAGAAAAAGTCGTCAAAATGGAACGAAATTTTACACATGTAAGTACTACTTTGATATAAGTAAGTGATTAGAAAATCAAAGAAAAGGTATCATTCATTGCAGAAAAAATTACAAATGAGCGGAAGTTTTAGTACTCAGTTGGACCTCAGTAGTTCACCCTCTAGCGCAAATGCACGATGCGATACGAGCGGGCATTGAGGCATACAAGTTCAGTATGATGTCCTGAGACATCTCGTTCCACAGTTGCTGTAAACGCGCCTCTAGTTCGACAAAACTCGTAGGGTGTCCAACTTGCCGTCCCAAATGATCATAGATATGCTCGATTGGTGACCAATCTGGGGATCGAGCTGGCCAGGGAAGGGTGGTAATGTGGCGGAGGCTGTCTTGTGACATCCTTGCTGTTTGTGGCCGAGCATTGTCTTGTTGAAAAATGACTCCTGGGAGCCCTGCCATGAGTGGCATCACATGTGGCTGAAGGATGTCATGGGCGTACCGCTGGGCTGTCATTGTGCCATGGATCAATATTAGGGGTTACCCTGTATCGTAAGCAATGGCATCCCATTCCATCACACCAGCTGTGGTAGCGGTGTGTCGCTGTAAAGCGAAAGCAGGATTCAGGCGTTCACCACGGGGCCTCCACACACGAACACGATTGTCATCACTGCTCAAATTGAATCTACATTCGTCGCTGAAGACCATCTGGTTCCGTTCCGTTGCAGTCCAATCCCGTCGTGCGCGACACCATTCCAAATGGAGGCGTCGGTGGGTGGGTGTCATTAGCAGCACACGTAATGGCCGCCGCGATACCAGATGTCCTTCAGCCAAGCGCCTTGCGATGGTTCGGGAAGACACAGGGGCCCGTAGTGAAGGTTATTCCTGTGTCTGGATAGCGGCCAATAAGGCAGTTGGCTCTACGCTTGCATTTCGTATGATGCAAAGGTCTTCTCGACGACTGGTCTCTTGAGGGCGTCCTGTGCCTGGTCGCCGTGTAAATGACGTCTCTTCTGTCCACTGGTCCCAACACCTCCTCACTGTAAAATCAGAACGGCCTACTTGACGAGCTACTCGCCGAGCTGACCACCCAGCTTCCATCATCCCGATAATTCTTCCCCTCTAGAACTCTGACAGCTGCTCATATTGGCTTCGTAATGGCATGTCTACCTCAGCGTTTCCTTTGCAAAAGATTTACACTCAAACAAGCTCTGCTTACCTCCCTGCTATACTCCAAGGAGAACGAAGTTCAACGCCCTCTAGAGGCATTACGCAATGCGCAATCACGCTGCATTTCTAATCATTTGCATATCTGGCCGACATGTACCTTCATGCCAAGATTCGTTACGTTCCCACAATTATTTCTTGGTGCGTAAATTTTTATGGCAATGAGTGTATATATATATATGAAATATCATAAAAAAGTTTTAAAATGTCTACATATACATTTAAAATGTTAATAAATAGGCACAAACAAAATGTCAGTTGAAGTTTGTTGCTGCAATGTGTAGCCAATTGACACAGTTTAGTTTTTTGTCAGAAAAACATAGTAAAACACAGCGTTTATTTTTTTTTTTAATATTTTTATTAACTTACACTGTTATAGAAATCAGATATATTTTTTTCAGATGGAATTAAAAAAACCATACATTGAAGTGCTAAAAACCCACGCTTCAACTGCCCATAAAGTATTACTTGTACTAGACAATCATTCATCTCACGTCTGGATATGCTCTGGATTTCTGTAAAGAACACGGAATCGTATATCACGTTTCCGCGACATTGTTTGCAAAATTTGCAACCAACTGATCTATCGGTATAAGTGCCATTGAAAAAAAAACAATTCACAGTGGGACGCTCGGATGCGGAACTGGTAGAACAATGAGTATCTATAACATATCTGGTATTGTGACTACTACTATGCCATTAGCTCTCACTCTAACCAATATAGTCGAGCAAATTCTCCGAAACCACTTACGAGCACTGATGTCTTCTCATCTGAAATAGTGAGATCTTACCTCAAAGCACCACCCAGACTGACAGTTAATAAAGGACAAAAAAAGAGAAAATCTGCAATATATACACAGATACGACAGAAAAAGAGGTAATACGATATAAGAAACTGAGGAAAGAGAACGAAAAAAAGAAGGTAAAAGGAATTAAAGGAATTTAAACAAAAAATCAAATATTCTAAGTCCTAAGATAAAAACAAGAAAATTACCCAAAAGGCAAAAATGACCTCAGATGAAGAAGACGAGGAGTATTAATGCTTGGGTGTGGTGCGTTGAAAGTTATGGCACTAGCAAGCCAGGAGACGATTGGGTACAATGCACAGCCTGTCGAATGTGGGCCCATGAGGCTTGTACAGATGGTTATCCTTATTATTTATGTGGATTAACTGATCAGTGTATGATTTTGCTCATTATTATTTTATTTGTTTTGCTGCAGAAGTTATTTTTGTTGCGTTCTTTGAATTTTATAAGTTTTCAATTTTATTTAAGCTTGTGCTACTGAAATTAAGTTTTTAATTGAAGTTTATCAAGTCTGAAAAGATGGAAAAGAGAGACGAAAACGCTTTTTTTACAGAATTCCTGAAGCTTTGAAATCGTAAGTGGACGTCCAAATTGACGAGTTATTTCAGCTGAATTTAATAGAAGAAAGTTCGGCCGAGATCGCTCACCCCATCGTGTGTGTAAACAAGAAGGACGGAGGTATGCGACTATGCGTTGATTATCGCTCTTTGAACGCTGTGACCAAGGCCGATGACCTTTCTGATGAAAGATGCCATTCAACTACTTCATTGCATTGGAAAAACTAGTATCATTACCACACTCGATCTGTTAAAGGGATATTGGGATATATCCCAATGGAAGAGAAAAGTCATGATTTTACTTCGTTCAAGACCCATAGATCTGAGTACAGATTCAAAGTCATGCCGTTTGGTTTGAAAAACGCAGCTGCCACCTTCCACTATTTATAGAACTTAGTCGGGCGTACATTGGCGACATAGCAATCTTTTCTAACGCCAATTGAAAGATCACTTACAATATTTAGGACTCACCCTTACTAAGTTAGAAGAACTGCAATTTACAGTGAAACTACAAGATTGTGCATTTTCTAGGTCAGAAATAAAATATTTAGGCAATATAATCGGGTCTGGGAAACATCAAGCCGATCCAGACAAAATCAAAGCGATTTCTCAACTACCAAGACCTGAGACCAAGAAACAATTGAGAAATATGCTTGGATTATGTAATTATTATCGAGAATACATACCTTGTTATGCAGAAGTAGCTTTACCTCTGACAGAACTAACAAAGAAGAGAATTCCTTACAGTCTACAGTGGTCGGATATACACGATGCGTTCAACAAATTGAAGTTTGCGTTAGTGAAAGCTCTTGCTCTGCACACTCCCGTTATGAGTGAATCATTCATAATTCACACAGATGCTTCACAGTATAGTGTTGCCACTTGTGTCCTCAGAATGATGGCATCTACCAGCAGGACAATGCAAGGTGTCATACAGCTCGCAGTGTATGTGCATGGTTCGAAGAGCACCAGGACTAGTTTACCGTAGTCATAATCATAGTCATATAGAGTGGGGAGGTCAGGAAAGCCCTAGGTGCTGATTCCACTAGGGAATATTGCACCAAACCCCATTGTTTTTCGATATTCCTGTCAGAGAAAGCCAGATTCCTTGAGAAAGGCCAAAAGGCTTTTGACAGGTTCTTCGTGAATTGTATCAAGTTCTGTTCCAAGACCTAGACTTGAGTGCCTTATGTGTAGCAGAGCTTCGCATTCAAAAAGTATGTGGTGGGCAGTTTCCTCCACCATATTGCATTTTCTGCATAGAGGTTCTTCTTTAAAGATTCCCATCCTATGAAGGTGTTTTCTTAGGTGATAGTGGCCTGTGAGAAATCCAACTATCACCCTCATCTTACCCCTGCTAAGACGAAGGATCTGAGAAGATGTTTTCATACAAGGTTCTTGAATCATAAGCCTTGCATGTTTTTGATCGGTGGTTTGCTTCCACTTTTTTGTAGTTTCTTTAAGCATTCTTTCTCCTATCACCCTTTTTGCGGTAGTCTTAGAGAACCCGCAAAAAGGCTCAGGGCTTAAAGGTAGATCTGCAGTCCCCAGTTTGGCTAACTTATCTGCATTTTCGTTTCCTTCTACACCAGTATGCCCTGGTACCCAAGTAAGAAAGATCCTATTATGGGTCCCCAAGTCATGTAGAAGGTTCCTACATTCCCAAACAAGTTTGGAGCTTATTTGGAATGAGTTTATTGCCTTTAAAGCTGCTTGACTGTCACTGAATATGTAGATTTTCCTATTTGAGTAGGATCTTCTAGAACATTCTTGTAGACAGTAGATGATAGCAAGCAGTTCCGCTTGAAATACTGTGGCATGTTTTCCTAATTTTCGGGAAATCCTTGCCTTAGGTCTGATCTCACATATTCCAGCACCTGCCTTTTCGTTTTGTCTGGAGCCATCTGTGTACCACACAATGTCTCCATTTGTGAGCTTGTAGTTTTCCTCTTTCCATTCCTCTCTTAAGTCAATAAGTACCTCAAAGGGTCTTTGAAAGAGGAATCTTGTCTCCATGATGTCAGAGGGCATCAAAAGTATAGGGTCAAAGAATTTTTGGTTAATACTGGTGTGGGACTTTTGGCTGGCAAAATCCATCCACAGTCCAGCGTTTTCCAGTCTGTAGGAACTTCTTCTGGCAGCACCGCTGATAAAGATATCGAGTGGGACGACAGATAGAATAATTTCCATGGCTCTGGTGGGAGTGGAGGACATAGCACCTGTTATACTCAGGCAGGCAGCTCTTTGAAGACTGTCTAGCTTGGTCTTAACAGTCAATTGTTCCGTCTTTTTCGACCAGACCACAGCCGCATAGGTCACAATGGGTCTAATAGCCATAGTGTATAGCCAATAGGTCATCTTTGGCCTTAGACCCCATGATTTACCAAGAACTCTTCTACATCGTAGAAGTCCAACTTTTACTTGTTTAATTTTACTTTTCAAATGCTGATTCCAGGTTAATTTAGTGTTCAGTATAACTCCCAGATATTTAACCTCGCTCAGCATATTTACTTTTTCCCCTAGTAGGGTAGGTATATCACTTTTGTCAATGCAGGTTCTTCTTCGTGTAAATGGGACAAGAGTAGTCTTTTGAGGATTTACTCTCAAATTCTTTTCACAGCACCATCTTGCGATTCTGTTCAGGGTCCCCTGCATGATATTTATCACCGTTTTCTCATCCATGCCCGATATGTAGACGACAATGTCATCTGCATATCCCTGGGCATAAATGCCGCTTTGATTGAGGTCTGCAATTAGGTCATCAACCACCAGATTCCACAACAGAGGGGAGAGAACTCCTCCCTGAGGACAGCCTCTAGTGGGTCTAGCCTGAAGTGTTGCCCCAAACAACTCGGTTGTAATAATTCTGTCTGCTAACAAGGAGTTTATCCATTTGCAGACTTGTGGTTCAATAGCTCTGCTGGCAGCAGCGATTGAGTTTACCGTACTCCCCTGGCCAGCAAACTCACCGGATTTAACCTCAATCCAGAATCTGTGGGACCACCTCGATCAGGTTGTTCGCGCCATGGATCCTCAACCGCATAATCTAGCGCAGTTGGCCACGGTACTGGAGTCGGCATGGCTCAACATTCCAGTGAACACCTTCAGAAACATAATTGACACTCTTGCGGCACGTCTCGCAGCGGTCTGCTCTGCCAAATGTGGTTATTCTGGCTTATATATATATATATATATATATATATATATATATATATATATATATATATATATATATATATATATAACACTAATGTTAGCGTGACGTCACATTCTCTTGCGAAAATATAAAAGGTATTCAATTTATAAATTTGATTTATTTAAAGAAAATCATATTTGTGGGCATCGATTTAATATGAAATTTTCCGCAGATTTCAAATCCGTTGAAATTTTTACTCTATCTTTAACGGTCTAGGAGGTACTAGGAGAAAAAAGAACTACATAACTAAAGTTAAAACTTTGTTTTTTATCGTCTTGTGGAAAATCATTCCTCAGAGCAAAATGAAAACTGAAAAATAAATTTAGAATCTGTCATATCTTTAATGCTGTTGCCATTCCAAAAAAAATCATAATTAAATTTCATTAAATTCATTTTAAAATGTTCTAGATTGAATTTTTAAATTCCCCGCCACCCTAAAATTACAAAAAATGTGGACTACCTGTACGCCAAATCCCATTA
This sequence comes from Metellina segmentata, assembly GCA_947359465.1. Taxonomy (NCBI): domain Eukaryota; kingdom Metazoa; phylum Arthropoda; class Arachnida; order Araneae; family Tetragnathidae; genus Metellina; species Metellina segmentata. Next base: position 68,330,349 of record OX375878.1, read on the forward strand.
CTGTAAGTGCCATAGATTCGCCAGGACTTAGCGTGTAAAAAACAAACAAACACTTATTTTATAGTATTAGAGATTAAAAGCAGAGTATTGTATATTTTCAATCAATTTTTTTTCATTCTTTTCCAAGTTATTAGCTTCTTTTCATCCTTGTTCCTATGATGGAGTAACCACTTTCCAAACAAGCTAGACATTCTTATATATTTGAATAATTTATTCATACATTTTACTTCACTGCATTGATCCAATAAGTAGAATACATTATAATTTAGGAAATGTATCAGTTTAATTTTAAGTAACATTGGTCTCTCCAAAATAAAAATCACCATTACAGACCAATTTTGAGTCACGTTTTATAAATGGTTCCATTACCCACCCTAGACAAATAATGCAGGAAGATAATGGTTTATGCAAAATAATGTTAACAGTCCATTTTACTGACTTTGTGGCCTACTTCTTCCTTTAACATCAACAAACAGGGTAACCGTGGTGACAAGTAATTCTCAGAAGACAAAAAGTTTGATTGTTTACCTAAATTCACTTATCTTTAGAAATTACGAATGAAAGAATGAAGGATAGTAACTCTACAATTATAATATTGTAATTTACATACAATGCAAAAATTATTGTAATTATTAAAATTTATTTTAATGTTGTTTTTTAAAATCAACTGATGAATTCATGCACTTTTTTCTAAAATAAAAAAGAAATCGTGTTTCATTATACGAAAAATCGTTTCGATATTTTTTAATAAAATTATGTGTAATAATTATGATTTATACGAATGAAATTAGCTTGTAAGAAACCACAAAATCTACACGATTGCAGTACTTATCCTTCCATTAGAACGGGTCTTCTTAAGAAAGGAGATCGTGTCGTGTCTGTTGAGATGAGATAGGCGTATTCTTTCCTAGATACACCCATTAATTATTTTTCCTTTAAAATCTGTTTTGGGGATATACTAAAAAGTAATAGCTGTAAAACATTTCAGTAAAATTTTAAAACAATACATTTTATAGTTCTTTTTATTGCATAGCATTGTAAAAGTCACTGGTCACCTGTTGGAACTAATACGAATAATCGAGTGGTTAAATGATACATTTAAATAAGTCTTAAAAATATTTGGTAAATGCATTTTTAAGTTTTAGTTTAGCGCCATAAGCTGAACAAACATAATAAAAATAGTGAATAAAGATTTCTACTGCTACTATAGCATAATACTGCAAAATGTAAAAAATATTCATACCTCATGGGCTTTAGTAATCGGACTGAGATATGTGAGTATACCTGAGATTTTCAAACTGTGCGTCGTGACTACTTTTGGTGAAGCGGAAGTTCGATAATGTAGTTAATCGTCGTTTAACACCGTTTGTAGTATAATCCAGCTGACTTTGACTAACTACTTAATTTCAATATATCAGTTCGGAAATCATTCTTCGGAATTACTAGCCATTTCTGTTGTTCCACTGTGACGAAAATTCGCCTGGATCTAACTACCATCTTTGGATTGGTAATTTTTAATCAACGTCGTACTAGAGCAACACAACGGGCTATTGACGACGGCCCGGGATCAATCCCCTAAGGGAATGATCCGAGGACAACAACACATAATTTTGAACCACGATCACTCACATGACGAGGCAACAACTGCGCTTACCAACTTTTGGATTTCTTTGGTGACGGAACGTTGAGGCTAGTGCACGGTAAATCTATCGTGGCCTCGAATGTCCTCACAGTGTGGTGTTAAATTTGGAGCGTGGGTTGACAGCTCAGGTGTTGACCTCGTCTTCTGAGTCTAAAATAACGAAATGTTGTCGTCTTTCCCTTCGGGATTGATCCCGGACCGTCACCAATTACTTATTGAGCTGCTCCTGTGCGAAATTAATAAAACAACCTACATAGTTCAGCTAAATGTATCCCCTGGTTGCTTTTCTTTACTGAATGCAATGTATCTTGCTGAATCCAAACAAAATTTTTAATGCATCATTTTTGTTGCACAATAAATGTGTTTGGAGAGAGATTTATACAGATTTTACACAGCAATATTTCGTTTTTCAATTTAGCAAGCCTAAATATAATATTTCCTTAGTTTATTTTTGAAATTATTACAAGGTTAAGAATGTTATAAGCTAAAACACATTATGAGCTGCTTTTAAAATCCTTCCTTTTAATTTATTGCACAATATTTAAACGTCAAAGTATTTAGCCAAAGCTTTTGTTAATCTAGTATGCTATATTATTGTTCGTCTCTTTAACTTAAAAATCTCGACAAACTGTTTATCAAACAAAAGTTTAATTTAGCTCTATTTTATTTATTTGGTAGATTTGAAGCAATAAATTATATCACAAAGTTTATTTTTCAAATGTTTTGTGTTAATTGATTCGTAATACTATTCTGTGATATTTTTTAATATTATACTTTTTTAAAGGCACTGGATAAAGTAATAATAAATAAAATGTGTTTTATTAGTCATTGAGATTAAACTTGAAAATTTCATTTAGTGAAAATTCCTTTTGAAACAGCTTATTAGTCAGAAACTCTGATCCTACAATTTACCAGAAATAATTTTAATACTCAAGTATATTGACTTGTAAGCTCAGATATAGCGTCATACATGGATTTTATCAGAGTATAGTTCATACTTTACAAGGCGGCAAACTTACTTTACACTATATTTCTTATAGAGTAAAAGTTAAAATAAAGCCCTGAACAGATAATTTTTTGCAAATAAATAATTCATTATAATTTGTTTTCCCAATTGCTATAAAAGTAACGATTTCTATTTTTTCACTATTTTTTCTTCAATGACTATCAGAAAATTTTGAATATGAAAGCAATCAAATGACTACAAAGTCAAATCTCTATTTATTGTTAACTTAAATCAGCAAAAAAATCAGAGTCTATTTTACATTGGCTTCCATTGCAGATGCACAAAGTATTAAAATGTGTCTTTAATATATATTTTACCAGGATATGCTATTAGTATTCTACCTATTTTACATGCCGTGTGAAGTGCCGGGATCAAATCACGTGCTTTATTATTTATGAGAATTTAATTTTGAACATAGCGATGAGATTCTTAGTTAATTTAAATTGTTCAGTTATTTTGTACTTCTTCTGTTTGACTCAAATTAACTCAAGCTAATTTTGCCATGTTTAAGAAAAAATCAATTTTTTTTTTACTTGAGCCATTTTTCTTTCTTAAGTTATTTTCATGTTCAACTCAATTAATAAAAATAACGATTTACGGCAAATGCTCTAGCACTCATAGTCAACAAAAAAACAATTTATTTGTAGCTCTCTTGCATCAGGCAAGCGACATAGTTGAATTTTGCAATCTTCTCCCTCTCATAATGACAAAGAATTTTCTAATGTTTGAAAAGTCCTAGTTTGGATTTTTTAAACATTATTATTAATTCGATAACGGCATTATTCTTTCAATAACGGCATTATTCTTTCAATAACACCATTATTCTTTCAATAACGGCATTATTCTTTCAATAACACCATTATTCTTTCAATAACGGCATTATTCTTTCAATAACGGCATCATTCTTTCAATAACGCCATAATTACACTTAAAATTTGGAATAGCAAATACAATTTATTCGAATAATAAATATTTAAAACAGAAAACAAAAGAAAACAACGAAATAAAACAAAAAAATTTGTCTGGAAAAAAAGTTGTTTTAATGATAACTAGCAGGGCTGGCGCTCGGTTGTTTGTAATAGTGCTTTTTTTAAACTTTTTTACACACCTGAATTATTCTTTCAATTATTCTTTCAATATTGACATAACTACACTTACAATTTGCATTATTCTGCCACATTAAGTCGAATGCTTTGCGAATGTGTTGTGTGTGAGAAAAAAAGAAACATAATTAAAATTTAAAAAAATTTTAACAGAAAACAGCGAAATAAAACAAAATAAAAGGTGTCGGAAAAAGTTGTTCTAAAGCTATTAATTTGTGATTCCTTTTTATCTCTTGATATTGCAGTTTCCACAACTTACAACTAAAAAGTACACAAAATTTTAAAATGCGAAATTAATTCACAGTGAAAGAAACACGAGTTTCCGTTTTATTCCCGTTCGTTGTAAAATATCGTCTGTCCCAAGCATTCGGAAATAGTTTACATTGCGCAAAGAACAAAAATAAGACTCGAAATAAATGAAGTATCAGAGCTAAAATTGTATAAAAAAAATAATTTTTTGAAAAATAATTCGTTTTTCAGCAGTACTTGTAAAGCAAATCAAAGTAATCGTAATACTCAATGTACATTACAATTTTTTCCAAAACTACCAAATTATGGTTGATTTAAGTATACTTAGTCAGGTGTTTTAGCATAAAACTCAACTAAATATAACAATAAATTAATATTTAATATTGCATTCACTAAACTTATAGATAATGTATAAAATAAAACACATTGGAATCAAATATTATCTGGATTAAAATTCATACGATGCCTGCACAAACACAAAATCGAACATAGAACAGAAAGACGGACGGACATACTTTCGCAACCAAGTTTACTCACTAAATGAAGTCAAGTACTCACTCTATTCAAATTTCCATGAAAATATATTGAACCGTGTGGACGTGTATAGGGCACATACATACAGACAGACAGACACCAAATGCGCAAGAAACGGATTTGGCATCAGAAGGGTCCAAAAAGAATAGAAAACTTGAAATGGGTCGTAAATATTCAATGTACAAACGAACACTCCATTCTTATTTATATAGATAATTCATTATTCTTTTTTATCACTTGATCTTGCACAGTTGCCACTTACAACTAAAAAGTGCACAAAATTTAGAAATGCGAAATTAATTCAGAGCGAAAGAAACAGAAAATATTACTGTACGCGATCAACCTACACGAGTTTTCGTTTCGTTCCTTTCGTTGAAAAATATCGTCTGTTCCAAATATTCGGAACTCGTTTACATTGCGTAAAGAACAAAAATAAAACTTGAAATTAATAGCTAAATAAATAGAGCTAAAGTTCCATATAAAAATAATTTTGGGAAAAATAATTGCTTTTTCAGCAGTACTGGTAACGCAATCCAAGTAATCTTAATGCTCACTATAAAATACATTCCAGATTTTCCAAAACTAACAAATTATGGTTGATTTAAGTATACTTGTACAGGTGTTTTAGCATGAAACTTATCTAAATATAACAATATATAAATGTAAATTGAGTAAATAATAGAGTAATAATAAATAACAATATATAAATGTTAATAAAGTCATGCGCTGCCTGTACAAACTCATAAACACAAAATCAAACATAGAACAGAAAGACGAACACACAGGCTTACTCAACCAAGTTCAGACACTAAATGAAGATAAATACTTGCATTATGCAAAGTTTCATGAAAATATATTAAACCTTGTGGACGTGTATAGGGTACATACATACAGACACCAAACGCGCAAGAGGTGGATTTGACTCCAGAAGGAACCAAAACGGATAGAAAACTTGAAATGGGCCAAAAATATTCAATGTACAAACAACCACTCACATTTTTATTTACATAGATTAAAGTTCAGAATTTTTTTTCATTTCGGTACGAGAATGAATGAGGGAAATTATTAATTTTCGAAAATAAATTGATACTCAAACTTCGAAGAGAAATAATTTTCTCCGTTTAATCTTTCTTGACATAAAACGTTTCTAAAAAAAGGGGTGTTTTTTTAATGTTCCATCCCTTAGTATGTTTTTTTATTTAAACAATTCACATTTCATTCAACAAAATTTTTAACAAAGCTTTATTTTCTATAACAAGTAAATAGAAAATCCTTTTTAGGTCACAATATGGATATTTACTGAAGTGCTTTATGAGTTGCTTCGTAGCAACATATTACGTAACATCGGTATGTGTATTTCATACACATTCCAATAAAGGAAACGAAAAACTGATCAAACATATTTATTCCAGGAAAGTGTTGACAATTTTATATAAAGAATCGTTATATTACCTTCAGAACAGTACCACCTAATTTAAATAGACCAAAACTGCTTCCAAAAACATACGTAATAATTATATATTGTGGATTAGAAATATCTGTCTCAAATTTTTTTGCTGAATTATTTTGCCAGGTTTTTTTAAGTATAGATAGATAAGTACTGGTTTGTAAATCTCTACGCACCAATTAAAACTTTAAACTTTATAAGCAGATATTTACACTTACCAAAATTAGGTTAACAAATCAAATTAAACAATGGTATCCTTTTGTGTTTTTAATCACCATCAAATTGTATAGTCTGTGAAACAATAATTTATCTTCTTCAAACTATTATACAAACTTAGTCTATCCATCAGAGAATTACTTAGTGCATATTATTAACAATTACAGCTAAGTAACAGAGAATATTCCAACCACTCTGTAACCACAAATGTTGTCAAAGCCCAATCGTAAATCTTGCATCATCGCTCAAAATTTTATTCGAATGACAAATTATTAAATACTTTCGGTTAACCTGTAAAGCAATATTACAAAAGTTGCTTTGCTGATATTGGGTGGAATCGGATGTGAGGTTTCTATGAACAAATTCCTCATACATCATATAACAATTATATCATTGTATATAAATGTCAAATATCAAATTTCCTAAAAAGTTAAATAACTATAAACTATGAAAAATCACTACCAAAAAGAAATAAAACTTCTTATATCTATTGCTTTATTCAGTATGTTATACGTCTAATAACAAATATAGGTTTTTATATGTACTTAAAATTATGTTTGTATAGGAGGACCCAAAAAAATTTGATTTAATACTAATGTATGTACAAAGAGCTATATTAAAGTCATTAAACCTGATCAAAATAGCTTTTTATTGACTTGTCTTATCAAACTACTCTAAAACATTGGTTTGAATGGCATTCAAGATCGTATAAAAAGGTGGTCAGGCTTCTGGAAAGAGCACATTTGGATTCAATCAAGCGGATCAAAAACAGCAATCACCATGGTATCAATGAAGGCACTCTCCATCTTTCTGCTCTTCGTCGTCTTGGCTCTCGGTATGTATTTATTTAAAGTAATCTTTTAACCAATTGTAGTCATTAATAGTTTTATGCTACTAATGATCTCATGAAAAGCGGCTCATAAAAACACCATGTTACGTTGATACCGCAACAGTAATTTGAAACTTTTTATGAGCTTTCTACATGCCTTTTGGACCGATTTGACATGCGCCGTTCAGTCAAAATTAATTTTAAGTACACTTTTCTATTTTTTTTCAACATCTTCCGTACTATTGTCTGACAAAGTAATAGGATCGTTTAAATTATATGCGTTGATGAAATTTGGTAAAATAAGTTTTCAGATAATGAAAACAAAGATTTTGGTGAAACTGCATTTTAGAATAAAACATTTTGAGCATGGAATTTATTCAGATTGTGTTATTTCTAAACAAATTATCCTTGCAAAACTGGAATGATGAATTAGTAACACCCATATCTAATGTCAGCAAACATAAAGGAAGTACTGAAGCTAAATAATTTTAAAGCACCTGTAATGAAATAATTAGCAGTTGCAATTCAGAAAGAACAATAGGAAAAACTTTTAATAAAATAATTTCAGATTTTACCCTTTTCCATTAAAAAGCTCTAGGGTTCAATCCCGATCTACTTACTCCATGGACGTTCATTGTATTTAAGCCTGTAATTTAAACCATAGGTCCTGGTATAACTAACACTCGAGTAGCAAACTTGACCCCAGAGTGACACACTAAACATTACTTTAATATATTCCAGCCTTTTTGTGTCCATTTGTATTGATAAAACACACTCTTAACATGGGAAGGTTCTTTCCCATTGGGATTGATCCTTGCCCACATCATCGCCTGTAGCCCGTTGGGTAGCTCCAGTGCTACGTTAATTACTTACCTACTCTAATACGAACCTAAGGGCAATTTATTTTTTATTTTAATTCACGCATGATCACTTGTTATACACTCAATTTAAACTTTGAAAGTACTTATTTTTTAGAAATTATTATTGATATTTGCACTTTATTAAGTAAATATGTAGTAAATTATGTATTTCAGTAAATTTGTATGATTTAAACTATAATGTAAACTGACGTAATTAAGTTCTTTAACGAATTATGCTTTTTAGAATTTTGTTTGAAAATTAAGTTCTTATTTAAATTTAGCACATACTAATTTTTGTTTCTTTTTATTACTAGCTGAAGCCACGGTCCACCGTAAGTACAATTTTAAAAACCTATTAACGTCTAAAATTTGAACGTTACAATCACAGGAACTGTAATCTGGCACACAACTTATGATTAGATTACATCTTTCAAACTTCATACTTAAATTTGAATGAAGCTCGTTTTCTGATTTTGCGATAGTAGTTGGTATTTGTCGATTACCATAAACAGGTTATCAAGAATCCCAAGTCATAAGATATATAAAAAAACATGTATTCCCTTGAAAAGTATTTTCATCTCAATTAAAGTTAATAATTACGTTTTATATAACGATCAAAACCTCGGTGGTATCATACACAGATATATAGCTAAAAAGAAACCATTGGTTTCGCTAATGTCTTAAAATGTAGGAATTAAGAATTATTTAAAGAACTAGGGGGCTCCGCCACTTGCTCGCTTACGCTCGCCAACACACGGGGATTGCTTCTCAAACCAACACTCCTTTTACATATGCCATTTGGTTTGCTTCGCAAACCAACATTCCTTTCGCAGAGTGAAACAAACTATCTGAATAATTCGTATTATCCTGATTTCACTTTCCTGTCCATGACGTCACAGCGAGGGCTTCGCCCTACGCTCGTCGACCCCCGGAAATTGCTACTCAATCCCGTTTGGTTTCCTTCCGAAACCAATACCTCTTTCGCAAGTGATTTCACTTTTTTTTACTTTAACACTTAATGCACCCTAAACTAATAGCCGCATCAGTAAAATATCTTCTGCATCTTGTTCCTTGTACAATTTTAAGTAAACGATGTTAATCTCCAAACTTTACGATCTGTACTTTGTACTTTCTCGGTAAACCGTCTGAGAACAGAGAGAAAAAAGCGAGCCTTTTTCCTCGCCAAATAAAAAGAAATCGTTTTTATGGCAATTGTTGCTACGATAAATTTGATATCTGGCAAACCCGATAGTCAAAAATACAACCCTCATATGCGTGCGGAATTTGCTCCGCGAAATAAAAAATACGAAATTTGTGTCACCAACTTTTGATTGCATCGAATTTATTTATGAACCAATTTTTAAAATAATTGTACCGTAAGAAAGAGTACATTCTGAGGTATACTGCGATATTTTCAAAATTAAAAAAAAATAATAGTAATACGATATAGATATGATAGTTTTAGTTTTGTATCGGAAATTACGATCTGAAAGTTCCGAAAATTGTATGACCAACTTTTAATTGCATCGATTTTATTTATTAACCAATTTAAAAAATAATTGTACCATAAGAAAGAATGTAATGTAATGTATTCAGTGATGTTCTCAAATTTAAAAAGTAATGGTTTTTGCTGTATATATAACGGTTTTAACAAAAAATAGCGAAAATATCCAAAGATTCCGAATTTTGTATGACCAACTTTTGATCGCATCCAATTTAATTATTAAGCGATTTAAAAAATAATAGTACCGTAAGAAAGAGTACATTCTGAGGTATACTGTGATATTTTAAAAATTAAAAACTAATAGTAATAAGATATAGATACTGCAGTTTTAAAAAAAATAACAAAAATGTCCCGATTTTTCCCGAATTTCAAAAAAATATTATCAAGAACCAAATGGAAATTAAAAAAAAAAAACTCGCCGAGCTGCACAAATTTACGTTGAGAGGTACTGTTTAAAAAAACTCACGGCTGAAGACTAAAAATTTGTATGTGTTTTGCTCACTCGCGGAAGAAATTTCGCTTCTTCAATTTTGGCACTTAATAAACCCTAAACTAATAGCCGCATCGGAAAAAAAATCTTAATAATTGTCCAGGGAATACGATGAAGTACAAACCATGTTAATTTTTTTTCCGATCAGTACTTTCTCGAGAAACCGTCTAAGAATCGAGCCAAACAACACAGTTTTCAATCCTGCGGCGGCGGCGGTAACTGTTTTTTAATATAGAGAGATTATTTGTTTAATACTTCTAGTTGTGTGTGGATTTAAAATAACTACATGAGAGAAAATTATCTACACTATGCGCTTAATTGATATAGAGATGATCATTTGCAAAATATTTTTTGATAGAATTATAGATGAATATAGATTAGGATTTCTTATTGCTCATATGAAATATAAATTTAAGAGACAAGAATTTATATTCTAATTATTTGGTTATTTTTCTCTTTAGATCATGTCGTTGGTAAGTTTTCAAACAGTTTGCATTATCAATAACCTAAAAAGGGTTTTTTGTTAATAATCTCCATCATATTTTTAAATATAAATGCATCAAATTTCGCTACATTTTGTGTATTGGTCTGAATAGGTCCTATGACTTATTCTGACTATTTCTAAATAGGTCCTATGACTTATTGTGGGGGTGACTCTAAAGAGTGTCAGCACCGCAACCAGTAGTCTATTGTACTGAAACGTTCTAACTAATCTATAAAAGATCGATTGATTAAATAAATTTCAGTATGTACGTGATTAGAATGTTTGACAGTTCCCAGGGTTCGATAAAATGGTATCACAGACACTCAAATAATTGGGCGGAGTAATAATCACAATCACACAGAACGTTTATAAAACTCTCATCTACCATCCGACAGCCTGTATATAATGGGTCATCGATAACATCTATGAGGTTGAGGTGTCTGTTTAGAGTATCATGGCCAATTAGAAGGCCGATAGCTACCCTGATTTCTCTTCTGCTCAATTTCAGCAGTTCCCTCGATTTGGGAGATTGTTGATTGAGCTCTTTGAGCTTTTGAAGAAAAGCAGTGACTCTGCAGGGTCTTTAGGACTGCTTGTCTGTCATAGAAGATATTTATGACCCCCTCTTAACAACCCCACTATTGAGACAGTTGTAAGTATAAGCAAAGAATGACCCTAACAATGGAAATTGTGTGAAGATATTCTACAGAATTGTTCAATATACAAGTTAAAAACAACTGTAGGATTAAAATAGAAATAAAATCAAGCAGAAAATTTATTGTTAAATAATTTATATAAAGTAATAATAAAAAAATGCGAAGAAATTAAAATGCCTAATAGTAAGCAAACAAATTTTAAAAATATTACACAACGAATTTCTGAATACAATACTTCATATTAAGGAGACAATGGACAAAATTCGATTTTTTTTATTTCAGCGTTAAAAATTAGTTGATATCAAACTCAGTGGGCAGCAAAAACAATTTCAGTTACTATCCAATTTTGACTGAGTTATATAAACAACAATATAAAATATATTAGTATATCAGTATTTTTTCTACTACAAAAACGCAATTTTCTTCTATTGAATATTTTTGACATTCCTATTACTTCAATTTGTTGCATGTGTGCATCAGGTTTTTATTAATTTCCTTGAAAATATTATGAGTGGTCCTGGCAATATGATGTATATATGTAAATACAAATCAAAAATTCATCATAGCTACCAAGTTTTGAAATTTTTTGTTTCAAATATTTCTTAATCTATGCTTTTTAAGCAATATTTTACGTTTTTGTGAAAAAATAGTATTTTCTTATAATTGATGCATTTATTGAAGGGGCTTAATTTCATTGTAGTTACATAAATTATTATTCACGTCAAAGTTTGAGAATACATGGAAAATTAATGCACACAAGACCTATAAATTTTTAATAATTCATCAAAACTTTTTACAAAGTATTTTGTGGTAACTTGGGCAAAAATGGATGTTTTGGATTAAACTTTATGCGTATATTTTTTAGTAGAAGACAATCTGAAACTTTTATAACAATTAGATACAAACTGAAAACATTTGTTTTGAAAGTTGGTTGTCCCTTTGAATGTTCTTTTTTTTTTATTTGTTTCAATACCTTCTAGTTATCAATCTGTTACTAGAACGCTTAAGTTTTTAAATGTAGTACAGTCTAGGTAAACTATCACAGTAACGAAGGTTCGAATATAGAACACAACTGATAAATCTGCACTGATCATTACTTTCATAACCATAATAATCTAAATATTTTAGAAACTATTTATGATGTAATTCATCAAATTTTATTGAACAATTTTCTGATTTTGCATACAATAATATATAAATGCATATCGTAAAATGCAAAAATTATTTACTCATAACTTAACTTTATATTTTAGAAAAAGGCAGTGGTAGCCGAGGCCATAATGGAAGTAAGAGGATTTTATAAACTTTTTCTCATTTTCATATTTTTAGACAGGATATAAAATTAGCTTCAATATATAAGTTGCTATACTTTAATTATATACATTCATTGAACATATTTAACAAGTGAAACAAATTTTTCAATTTTTATTTCATGACTTTTAAAAGTACTAATTTTTTTATTTAATTATTGAGCAATTTTTCAATTAAGAAAAGTTATTTTCGTAACTATTTTGCTAATTCTTTTTATTTATTATTTTACAGACCTTTTCGATGATGCCGCTAGCGTTCTCGACAACTTTTTCGGATAATTATTTGATTAAAAAAATTTTAACACACACAACAAAAACAACATTTAAAACCTTATGATGTATTTGCCAGAAATGTATCATCAGTTGCCTTATCGGTTGATACAGTTAAATACTTCTACCTACTTCCTTTGTTGAGAAAGCTAATGCTTATTGCTGGATTCACACCTTAATATCTACAGAGCTATACTGTAAAATGTATACGATCTATTTATTTAATAAATTATTTGCAAATTGAATTATAGTTTCTTGATTGTTTTCTATTTATTTTATTTATATCTACATAGATTGTTATAAATTGTACAAGCCCAATGTTACACAGCCTCTCAATATAACTAGCATTAAAAACAAATTCTGTATGTTTAAATCTTCTCGACGAGATATCTCATCATTAGAGCAAAATTTTTATGCAGCAGGTTGAAGATTTATAAGTGATAGATTAAACTCCTTTACTTTTCACAAGTATACTATTAAAATCTCAACTAAAATACTTAAAAATATAAGTCTCGAAGTAATTAAGCAGAGTATGGTAGCTATAATGTATAGCATATCATGTAAGAGTAACAAAATACGTACGCATAGCAAGTCAGGGGATTTTGTCAGATCACTATCTGGACATTAAAATGGTTTATATCCTCTCTACATATCTTATTTTAGAACTTCGGGAACTTTTAACTTAATAACTTTTCTGTAAAAGCGCTAATTTGTTTACGGAAATTTTAATTTACTGATTGTTAATTTTATAATAAGTGAACTGTATTTGATAAAAAAAAAGTGAGTCTTTCTATTGTAGATATCAAGATTTGATCAAATTGAGAATTATGTGCTAAATTATATTTCATCATTTCATCATGAAATGCAAGATGTGTGCTGGAATATTTTGATCATAAGTATTCCATGTTGAACTTTTTATAGTATTTATGATTATTTGGGGTATAGATCCCAGAAAAAGCATAGCTAAGGAATTGTGTAGAATGAAGTTATGAAAATGAATGATCATTCATGTTTATCGCATGAAATTATTTTATTCCTTCAAGTTCAATAATAATTTCTGATATTTTATTAGCCTTGTTGGGAATTAAATAGATGAGGCGAGACGCTAGAAATCCTTCCGGTACGAGATTTATTTCAAATGAAATCCCTAAACATATTTATTTCTATTTACACAGCATTTTTAACAATCCAACACCAGAATATCAAGAATACAAAAAAGAAGACACAAAAGTAAAATATCTTTATTCAAGAACACAGGAAAATATCTTTACGAATGTTTATTGCTAAGAATTCTTTTAGAACACGAATTCGGATCTGCAGTCGGGAGTGTGAGTTGCATAGACGCTGCATACTCCCCTTTCAGTTTCAACGATATTTTGCAAATAAACTGACTGCGTTGGTCTATCTGGGGCTGTTAAAGTACATTGGGGTGATGATCTCTGTCTTGCTCTTGGTAGTTCAAGTTGAATGCGGGCTTGACTCTGTCGATGGACGCACATAACCTTTCTGCCATTTAAGTCGGAGACAAATATCTTGTCCGTTCTCCTCAGCATACGGAAAGGACCATCATAAGGATATTGTAAAGGGCTTTTGACCATATCTCTCTGCGTAGAATCACATGAGAGTTGCTAACAAGGTCGTTATAAAAGTAGAGCGTTTACCGTGGGAATCGAGTGGTTATTGGTAGAGCAACTGCATGTGAGCTGTATTTCTTCCATTTGAGATTTACCAATAGCAGAATATTCAATCACATTGGGCATGTTAATGGAGGCTGCATCGGGCAGACATCGCATCGGCTGCAGCATTTTCTGTACCCGGCAACTGGTGGATGTTTAACTAAAACTGGTAAATGTAGTCCAGCTGTCAGATTTGTCGAGGCGAGCACTTATCAATTTTCGGTCGGAAAGCGAAAGTAAGAGGCTCGCTTTCTGTACAAATTATGAAACATCGTGCTTCGAGCAAGTGCCAAAAATGTCGGATGGCTGCATAGACGGCTAATAGCTCACGGTCATATACACTGTACTGGATCTGCTGGAAAAGATCCTTGAGGAGTTTTAATGAGAGATCCTCAAGGAGCTCTAAGAACAAGATATACTCAAGAAGTTGAAGACAACAGTTTCAAGAGAATGTTCAATTATACAACTTAAAATTTCTGACATTTTTGTGTAACTGGTTTTATTTTTTAGAACAAGCAGTTTTCTTCTTATTCATAACTATGACTAAAAAAAGCAGTCTCCTTTTGTAAAAGAAATTACCCAATCATTCATATGTGTGTCCCTTAACATAGCAGAAAAAATATATAAGCAGAGAAGAATCTTTGACACGATACTACAGTAATGATCTTATTTCTGTACTATTAATTTATTCAATTTAATTTACAGTATTCCTTTCAATATATGCCATCTTATCTTTATGATTACTGCACAATCTCACAAATCTCCCATTAAATAAGACCTTTAGGATGTTTACAATAGTCGTATTTAAATCAATGCCACTATAGTCACTAGCTTTGTTTTAAAAAATAATTTTGTCGAATGTTTAAAACTTACACCTCTTTTTACACACAATAGTATAGGCTCACAATAGGCTCACAATAGTATCTTATGTTAATACCCTCTTACACGTGTTTTTTTGCTACCATGTATCTATTCAGACCATATTCTTGCAATCTTCTTCTTATTATGATCAACGACGCTACTGTGCTTTACCACAAATTGATATCTGACCATAATTCAGGCGTATATATAATTTATTATCCTTATTATTAAACATTTTTCTTCACTTTTTTGAGGTCTGCCAAATCTAAAACGATCTCTATTCAGCCCAGTTTCATTGAAACGTTTTAGTGTCTTATTCAAAGTATTCACTGAAACCGTTTCAAAAGTTTTCTCATCGGGTATGATCCCAGACCATCGCCACTAGCCTGTTGTCTTTCTTCAGTTTGATGTTAATTAGATATCTACCTATCTACCTATTTCTCTACCATTTAAAAAGTTGCCTAGCAGTCTATGAAGATATACCGGCTCGATTATCGATAGTTAATTCTTGTTTAGGGTATATGAATCAAATTCGGGAATTAAAGCACCACGAAGATTTTCAAAGCACAGTATTAAAAACAAACGTCATATAAAAATTAAATTACTTCGAAACTTTGCTTTGACATCAGATTTATTAAGAGAAGGAGTCGTGATTCACCAGAAATTTGCATACTCCCAAAATTACTTCGAAACTTTTCTTTGACTTATCAGATTTATTAAGAGAAGGAGTCGTAATTCACCAGAAATTTGCATACTCCCAAATTTACTTATTGCTTTTCGAAAACTGTCTTCTAAGTAATCAAAAGCCCTTTTGTCATGTAATGTCTGTAAATGTCTACCATGCAATCAAACGCTATTACCATTCAACTTTTAATATGTTAGTAATTTTAAACACTATGTCTAAGGGACTGGATATATTTCTATGAAATATATATTTTATACTTTGAATGCTCACATTAACTTCGTGAATGAACAACTAGTTGTAGTTCTATCTTCATCATGTTTTATGTGTGCCTGTGCATTTTCGTTTGTACAATCATTGAAAGTGTCTCAATATCTTCATAAAATATATTATGTTTTATAAAATATAGTATAGCTTCGTAAGCAAACTTTTCCCTTTTTGCATTTTTATATAATTTGGTCATTCGTCAAAGAACATGTTTATGAAACAAAAATTCAAACTGTAATGAATTATATAAATAAATCTAGCATATATGGGCAAATTGTAGAAATTTTTAAAATATGGAAAATTAAGTCAATATAATTGTTTTTTGGAGTTAAAAGGTATTTATATCTTGCTATGCAAGGAAGAAAATATGATGATCCCTTTTCACTTTATGTTTAATTTGTTCAGCCCGAGACACACCGGGTGTTTTTGCAAAAACCTTTTATTACAGCTGACACACGTTTTGACAAACTCCTAATTTCCAAACTTACACGACTTTACGAATTTTCCCATTTCAACAAACCACCCACTTTTAACTTATTCCTTTGGGACTGATAAAAAAGTGCATCTATAGATAGGATTGAAATTATTTATATGAAATGTTAGGACTTTAATTTAAAAATAAGTAAGAACATTCTAAAAAATTTTACATTTCAAATTACGTTTCAATTTAAATAAAATCAGATAAAATGTTTTTTGTCTTTATACGAATGTTGAGAGAATGCCACGTTAAAAATGTTTGCTTGCATATTGAAATTGAAAAATTAAATTATACTATAGCATTTTCGCATAAACTAATGGAACACAGGAAGTTTCCAAATACATGAAGTGTTCACATTCGTGTACACTCCTATTTATAAGCCTAAATAACTTATACCGTAAAATTCACAGAATGCAGCTAAACTATTTTTATTACAGAATTCAACGAAATTGACCTTACGGTTGTTTTGTAACATCATTTTTCCGCACCATAATAAATGTGTCAGTTTTTTATGAGAAAATTATATCGTTCTTTTCTACTGTCTTTTACGTCTGACTTAACTACAATGCCTAAAAGACAAAAAGAAAAGAGAATATTATCGTAACCTACTATTTTTAGTGTGACAAGATCTGGCATTCTAATAATCAAGAAATAGAATCAGCCATCCCACAGATACTTTCATCGCCAATTTGCAAATTAACCTATCTGCCCTACCACGTCCTTTGCTAAATATGTAGCTTTGTAATGATAAAAGAATATTTAAACCTCAAAAGATACTTTGATCTTAACTAGCTCTCTAGATTCATTAATAAAAGGAGAATCCCACAATGTTATGACTGTCGACATTTCAATCACACCAGCGCTAACTGCAAAATGAACACCAGATGTGTCATCTGGGGTGAAGGTCACAAATCCAAAGATTGTACAAATCGTGATAACAGACCACTATGTGATAATTACAACGAGAAGCACACTGCCAATAATAGGGGTGCCCTAAATACCTGAAACCAAGGCAATTCCAAAATAAATGCCTAATACCTGTCATCTCGTATGCCCAACAATCACGTGGAATAACTCCGCATAATGTAAATCCGTTACCTACGGGAAAAAAAAACTTCTACTTCGGCTCCTGAGATCATAGACCAAATCAATTCTTCTAACAAAAAACTCGAAAATTTTAAATTAATTTTCGAATTATTCCAAGAAATCCGTGAGATTTTTTAAAATGTTGACCTTTTGTCACTTGTCCAAAACTTTAAAAAGTGTACTACCCCAGAAGATAAACTCCTCCAACTGATTGCTGGAATTAATAAACCAATAACTGAAATAGGTGATCAACCGCAGACCGCTTATTACCCAAAGATAAATTGACTATTATTTTAAATTATTGCTCCGAAATGACCCCCTTTTCTAATTCTTAAGACAAGCTGTTGGTATTTCGTATTCCCTTAAACCTACCCCATCACGTGGTGTTCGTTATCCACTCGGAAAATTGTGTTCTAAAGGAGGTGGAGCCATATGAACTCTCAACCAATGCAAACTTCCCCACCCTCTTCCCTTTTACCGCTAACCTCTACTAAGCATTTAACTTGTCACACTCTCTCCAAGCAGCACCATTGTGATCCGTAACCGTACTGTTCTGATTGTCACTGTCATTCAGTGCATTTTTGCTTCCATGTCTTCCTTCAGTCAACTCTAGTACCTTCCCTCATCCAAGACCCAAACTTTGCTATTTGAAATTTGTTCCTAAAAACTCCTTCTGTTTTTAGAGATGTTGCACCGGGAGATAGAAGGCCTTCGGCCCAGATGCTTCCTCAAAATTCAGCCTCCTCCTCTGGTCCATCTCTACCATACTCCAGGCCTCGAAATAGATTTTTTAATACAGGTGCACTAAGTTTTTAAATTAAGTGCACATGTTATATTTTAGGTGCACATTAAAAAAAACTTAATGTAAGAGCATTGAGTATATTATGTAAACTACTTTATTAGTTGGTTATGTTTAGATAGGTTAGTAGTAGGTTGTAAATAAAAATATTTAAACATCTAAATTCTCCCTTCTCCAGTGACAGTCGCTTCAACAGAGCCATCTGGAAAATGTTTCGATCTTCGGAAAGTTCTGTTGGCAGTAGCACAAGTAAACCTTCCTCCTGTATAAGCCCGTTACGGCCCGTCGATTTTGTTTTCGCATAGTGTGTATTTATGAATTTTAATTACGTTCATTTAGAGCGAGAGAGGTCGATACTAATAGTTTGTTCAAGCATTAAAATAACATAAAAGGTTCCCTCCCCTTTTTTAATAGTAGATGCACGGCATGCACCTAGCGAGAAAAAATTAGGTGCACAATTTTATTTTCATGTGCACAGTGTACCTGTGCGCCCGGTTATTTCGAGCCCTGCCATACACACATCACTTCTGTGGTATTACGCCCCTTGCTAGTGGCGATTTTGCGATACGAAAGTGCACCCTCACGGAGACCGATCATGCCGTTTGAACTCCATTAGTTGCTCCTTTGGCACTCTGCGTTTTTGTCGAGGCATATTGATTTCTAATCGATCATTTAGAGCAGTCAAACGACGATACGCACCTTTGCAGTGCTTTTTATACACGGCTCACTTGGAAGTTTATATGGTGTTTCTTTTCCCACACATGCGTGATCCCTTTGTAATTCTAATAATTTGCATGTCCTTACTTGTTTTGCTTTCCTGTAAGTTTCGTTTAACTTCAATGATTCCTTAATAGTGTTGAAATTTTCACAAACAGTAGTGCATGATATTTGGAAGAAACTCAAATATATAATGCTTAAACTTGAGGCTAATCGATGCAGATATGTCCTGAAGAAAGAAGCGAATTGACTTTAAAACAAGTGGTGGAAAAATAATCCGAAATGGAGTCATTACAATAACGTTTAACTTGAATGATTCCTTAATAGTGTTGCAATTTTCACAAACAGTAGTGCATGATATTTGGAAAAAAATCAAATATATAATGCTTAAACTTGAAGCTATTCGATGCAGATATGTGCCCTGTAGAAAGAAGCGAATTGACTTTAAAACAAGTGGTGGAAAATTATCCAAAATGGATTCATTACAATAACATACTAACATAATAATATGGGCCTTTTATGTATAAAAACCAAATTTTTAGGTTTTCAAAATCTTAAATAAGATTTTTTTTAACTTATGTTTTAAAATTTTCTAGGTTTTGAATGGTTTTTCTAGGTTTTATAGGTTTTAACAAAATTATGGCTTTAAATTGAAATTTAACGTATTTTTTCGTCAGCATAATAAAAATATTTTAACATTTATAAATATTATATATATTTTAATTAATTTTTATATTATTTTATATATTTTAATATTATATATATTTAATTATAAATATTTTAATTTTTTTTTAGTAATTAACATTATTAAATTTGTAATTTGTCACAGACACCATGTAGGATGGCAAACTATTGTACGATTTTAATTTTGATAATTAATTTACCAAGAACAAAGCATACGCAAAAACAAGTCTAGAATTGAGGATAACACTAAAAGGTTGGATTTTGTGTTTCAAAATAGAGCTCGACTGACCATATATTAATACTGACGATGTTAATAGAAAAAGTTTCGGTTCAACATCCTAAACAGGAAATAGATTACAATTATCTATAAGGTAATTCGGGGTGAGATGCCCCACCGATAGAGATGCCCCACAAGATGTAATTTCGAAACTTTACGCTAGGTGGCTCTAGTAGTTCCAAGAATGCTTCAGTTAGATGTTGTTTGATGATCTGTGAAAGTTTTGTTACATCACTTTTCGTTTTCTGCTATCACAATATTTTAAGTATCTACCATGTTGTAGTGTAAGACTAGCACTAGATAGTTTGAATGGATTTTTTTTTTATGTAAGCATAAAAACCTGTTGCCAGGAGTTGATCAGTCTACTTTAGGCAGTTTACCGCCATCTTTGCTGTCTTGTACTTCGAACAGTTGTCGAGGCATCTCTCCCATACCAAAAGGATTAGATACCCCACATATATTAGGTTGAGATGCCCCACATAAATTTTCAGGGAGAGATGCCACGCATCCCACGTAAAATGGATTTTTTGGACTTTGCTGACAAGAATCATATTATAATTGTGTGTCTACCAAGCTATACAACACAAGCTCTTCAGCCTTTTAACGGCTCTTTTTTTAAGCCATCAAAACATTTCTTAAAAGATTATTCATCATCCATAAAGATCAATGGGATAAATCCAAGCTTCATAATGTTGTTGTTTCTTAGGCTTACACTGACAGACCATAGGAGTGCCAGACCCGTCGAAGACGGCAAGAGGCGAGGGGGTTGCGACTTCCATGCAAGTGAGCTCGATTGGGAGAAAGTCCGACTTAGCTCAAATTTTTAGCCAACAGATGGCAGCACATAGACACTTCTCGTTTTTACGGAGAGGTCACATTTTCACGACATTCAATCATACTCAGGCACACGGTTGTAATTTTAATCCGAACCAGAGACCAACTAATCCCTGGTTCGGCACCCCCAGAGGTATTGATTTATTATGGGAACATGGAGGACTTTGTGACCACGACAGATTTTTCGAGCACCAGTCACCTTAAGCGTACACGGGAATTTTCGGTCAGCTGGGCTCGAACTCATGATTAGTCAGTCGCGAGCTCGATGCCCTACCGACCAGGCCACCCGGCCCTAAGCTTCATAATAGATTGGTAGAGCGTGAAAAAGGGCAGCTTTTATCGACACTACTATCAATGGTTTTGGGGGGACAGAAATTTTTCCTTTAAACAGAGCAGCGATTCCGACCACTTCTTTGCCATCAGTAAAGAAATGAGCAAGACGGATGAAAAAGTCCCTAAATTGTTCGCAATCAACAGATTTTTGTGCTCAACAGACAACAACTCCCACAAAATGATTGCATCAGATTTTGCCTGTACCCAGGCTAGAAGAAAGACCCAGAAAGAGAAAGAGAGGGTCGGGTAAGATACTTACATTCCAAAGAACACATCCAAGAAAAACAGTTAAGATACGCCAACAAACGTAAAAAGTATCAAAAAATGATGGACAACAGAAGTGATCCTACATGCAACTGACTCGAATATGTGGAAAACTATTATTCGACAAAAGAATTGTTAGATTGGATTAAATGTGTAAAGTGTACTAAATGGGTACATGAATCATGTACAATGTAAAGGATTAGAGAACACAAAAAAAAACTTTTAATTGAATATTTTAGAAATATTTTGCAATATTTTAATAACGTAATAATCTTTTAATACTTTTCAAACTAAGAATTTTTATAACTTTCTAGCAAACTGATTTTTTTAATGCGTTTTACAAGAAATTTTGTTTGTTTCATTTTAAATGTGTTTTATTAAAAACTTTTTACATCTTGTCTATGGTTGTTAAATATTTCAATGCTTTATAAATTAATACTAAGGTAGTATAGTCTTAAAATCACTTAATTTTAATACGTTATATACATTTAAAACCTTTTATGTTTTAAAAATAACTGATTTTTACAGGCTCACGTGAGGCATATCACCCGGAACTTGGGATGAGATGGCCAAATGTAGTGCTGTCACAGTTTTATTTATTTTCTATAGAACTTTTACAATATAGTACAAAACAACTATACAGTATTGATAAATAATAACTGTTATGTACTGACACAAATTTTTGTTTTTATTAATTCCCAATTTATTTTATAACGTCTTTTCCTTAAGTAGGGCATCTGTTCCGGAATTACCTTATGTGTCCCCAAATTCATCTCAATGTCCAGTCCTGTGTGATGGTGGCGGCTTCCTCTCCCCCTTAGGGTACGGACCTGGTGGCTCCCCTGCCTTGTATGATTAATTTTTAAAATTTTAACCTTTTAAATCATTTTTCACTTTTTAAATAAAATGTTTAAAAAAATATCACATTTCATCTTTTACTAGCTTTTATTCTTAATCATTGTATTTATATACAAATACAAATACAAATATTGACGACCAGCTACAGGCTCAAGCCCAACAAGGCTGGTCCTTTGTTTATGAATTCTCCAATTCCCACTGACTATCCAATTGTGTCTTAAATTCGTACACTCCCTTTGAATTAACTATATTTTCTGGCAACGCGTTCCAACTGTCTATTACCCTATTAAAGTAGTAGTTTTTCCTTAAATCCCGATTAAAATGTGTCTTATTCAATTTATACCCATGGCCCCTTGTTCTGTTATCCCTATTGAAATTTAAGCCCTCTGTGCCCCTTGTTTTACAAACTTGAAAAGCTGAATCAAATCCCCCCTCCTTCTTCTTCTTTCCAGTGTATAGATGTTTAGCTTACTTAAACGTTCAATATAGTCGAAATTTGCTAGCCCCTTTATTATTTTTGTAGCTCTGTGCTGAACCCTTTCAATTGATTCTATGTCCTTTCTCATATATGGAGCCCAGAATTGTACAGCATATTCTAGATGTGGTCTTACTAAACCCTTATACAACGGCAAGATTATATTCTTATCCCTTGAAGTTACAGTCTTTTTAATATACCCCAGTAACCTATTAGCCTTTTTACCCGCAGCTGAACATTGGTGACCCATTTTAAAATCCCTATGAATTATCACCCCAAGATCCTTGACTGTTTCTCCCTCCTTTACCTTTACTCCCTGCAGACAGTACTCGGCTCCACTGTTCCTGTAACCCATATGCAGAACTTGACATTTCCCTACATTAAATGACATACCCCATTTTACAGCCCATTCGGATATCTTATCAAAATCTCCTTGTAAATTTCCTATCTGTAACTTGGTATCCACTGTCCCCCATATTTTTAAGTCATCTGCAAATATACTGATTCTATTCTTGATCCCCTGACCTATATCATCTATGAAAATTATAAATAAAATTGGTCCCAAAACTGATCCCTGAGGCACCCCACTTATAACTTCTGTCCACTGTGAATAATTTCCTTTTACCTGCACTCTCTGCTTTCTACCCAATAACCAATTCTTTATCCATATTAATGTTTTTCCCTGAATCCCCAGCCTTTCCAATTTAAACAGTAATGCCTCATGAGGTACTTTATCAAAATCCTTTTGAAAATCTATGTACATGATATCCACACTGCTCTTATTATCCAGCTCTTCAGTAATTTTTTCGTAGAACTTCAAAAGGTTTGTAGAGCAGGATCTGCCCTTCCTAAACCCATACTGATTCTCTGATAACAGTCCCCCTTCCACCAAGTATAACATTATATGCTTTTTTAACAGAGATTCAAATATTTTGCAAATTACTGATGTTAGACTTACTGGTCTATATTTGCCCGGATCACTTTGTATTCCCTTTTTGAAAATTGGAATTATGTTGGCCAACTTCCAATCCATTGGCACCCAACCTGTGCTATATGTTGAATTAAATATCGTGCGAATTACTTCCCCCAGTTCTTCCGCGCATTCCACTAGTACTCTCGGATAAATATCGTCTGGCCCTGGTGCTTTAGATGGCTTAATTCTTTTCAACTGATGTACTATTTCTTCCCTGTTGAATTTGCATTCTTTAATCATACCCCCTGCAAAGGCTCCATCCTTGGGATCCTTTTTTAAACTATAGTTACCATTGAAAACCCCCAGAAAAAAGTCATTTAACACGTTTGCCATTCCCACCTCGTCTTGAATTAATTCACCTCCCTTCCCCTCTAACGGGCCCAGTGTAGTGCTAAATTTATTTTTACCACTTGCATATGCAAAAAATTCTTTTGGGTTTATATTTATTTCCCTTGCTAATTTTTCCTCCAAGGACACCTTTTGCTTCCGACTAATAGTTTTAAACTCCTTTCTGGCTTTCTGATATGCCTCCTTGTCCCTGTCGTTACCAGTGCTTTTATATACCCTGTATGTTCTTTGTTTTAATTTTAAAGCTTTGTGTGTTTCCCCTGAAAACCACATAGGGAGCAATTTTCTAGATTTTCCTTTTTTCCTGAACGTTACATGTTTTTTTAACACCCTGTCTAACTTATTCTTGAATTCCTCCCATTGTTCAGAATGATGCAGTGCTAATTTTCCCCCTTTGAATGTTTAACTCTTCCCTTATCTTATGAAAATTTACCTTTCTGAAATTTGGAATTATTCTACTATTGATTGTGTATGCTGACTGAAAATTTATACTTAATCTGATACTTCTATGATCACTTTCTCCCAGTGGCTCACCTATAACCAAATCCTGCACCCTATCCTCATCATTGCTAAAAATCAAATCCAATATTGCATTGTCCCTAGTATCCTCATACACCATCTGGTACAAAAAACAATCCTGTATCACTTCCAAAAATTCTGCCCCTTTCCCATTTGTAGCTAGATTGTTTGTCCAGTCAATATTTGGATAGTTATAGTCCCCCATTAAAATTAATTCTCCTTTTTGACATGCTTCGTTTATCAGATTGCACATGCCCTTTTCCTGCTCTTCACTACAAACAGGAGGTCTATATATATTACCCAGAATTAGTCCTTTGCCTTTGTCTGTATTCAGTTTCACCCAGACTGATTCTATACCCTCAGTTTTAATATTTAACTTTATTTCCGTACAGTTTAAGAATTCTCTCACATAAATCAAAACCCCACCCCCTTTCCTATACTCTCTGTCCTCCCTAACCATTGTGAATCCACTTAATTCTAAAATTTGTGCATCTTCACTGCTTGCCCAACTTTCAGTAATCCCAATGATATCTATATCCTCTGCTTGTGCAATTCCCTTGAGCTCATCCATTTTATTTCTCACACTGCCGAGCATTACAATAAAATACTTTTAACTTATTTTTCACCCTTATATTGGACTTTCCCCTTGTATTATTTGTCTTGGTATAGTTTTTCTCCCTTACATTGCACTTTCCCTTTGTATTGTTTGTCTCCTGCAATTTAGGCCCTGTTACTTTTCCTAAGCAATTACTGTGTGCTGTCAACCCTCTATGTCCTTCCCATCCCTGCTTGTATACTAGTTTTTTGACTCCAGAATATTCAAAACCCGCTTGCCAACCTCCCTATTACCTATCAAGCTTAAATGCAAATTGTCCCTGCTTATCCAATCCCTCCTACACTCCTTCCAAACATCTAAAAATCTAACCTCCTCCCTCTCACACAAATCCCTTAACAACCCGTTCATCTTACTGGCCCTTTGATTTAACCACCCATTACCTAACCCATACCTAGGTAGTAATCCTAATACTGTTACTTCTGCCCCATGAGACTTAATGCCTCTTAAAAGTGTTTCTGCTTCCCTCTTAAACTCAACATTAGTAGTCCTCTCTACGTCATTTGTTCCCACCCACACTACTGCCTTTTCCTCCCCTTTAACCACACCTGCCTTAACTGCCTCAACTACATGTTTTACCCTGGCACCTGGCAAGCAACACCTTGCAAAATTGCCCTTTTTAGGCCCTACCATTTCTCTCAAAACCCTAACAATTGAATCACCAACCACTACCCCTCTAGTTACCTTATCCCCCTGATCAACATGCCCCAAGTTTACACATTGGACACCCTTTTTCCACTCCCTCTGCAGCCCTCACCTTCAAAGCCTCCAGCTCCTTCCTCAAATCACCCACCTCTAAATAACTCTTGCATGTAAATTCAACCTTCTCTGACATTTTAACCCCGCTCACACACCCCTTTCCTGCCTCAACCATATTCCCACACAAGTCACATTCCACATAGAACTCCCCACTGGCTCCCTCTGTCCTCATCTCCTTGAACATTCTAACTATACCCATGCTTATGCAAAGTAACACTCAATGCACAGAAAAAGCACTACACAAAATCAAACATACAGAAAAAGCACTGCACTTGAATGAAAACAAACAAGACACAAAATATTTAGGCCCAACGAGACATACGTGAATTAGGCCTAACGAGACATACGTGAATTAGGCCTAACGAGACATACGTGAATTAGGCCTAATGAGACTTGACTTAGGACTATTTAGGACTATATCGTTATGCATCGTTTTAAATATCATCACATACATCACTACATAAATTATTTATTTCACTACTCATCTATAAATAATCATCAATTCATTTTTTATAGCACATACCCATTTGTCACCAACATTTTTCATTTTCAACAACTTTTATTCCTCTTGTTAAATTTTTAAATTTTAGTAAAATAAATAAAAAAAATTATATATCTTTAAAATAAAAATATCTTTTCGTGTTTATATCTGTCTTTATCATTTTTGTGTTTCTATTTGTGTGTTCCATGATTTACATTTAAAAATCTTGTGTTCCCGGTGTGCCACCGGTATTTACCATATTCTGTTTCCGGTGTGCCACCGGAACTATGTTTTTTACCGGTCTACCGGATTGTTTTATATGTTTTATTAGCAATGCCGGTTATACCCGTGCTATATACGATCAAGAGAAAGGGAAATTGTAACCAACCCCTCATTTAATTTGTTTGGAAATAAATGATCGATCGGCTGGCGTGGGTTCCCTCGGGGCCTCCTTTGTGCTGTGGTGGAAGTCACCCCCCTTCCTCCCCGGAACATATAACACTCTACACCTAACGGTGAGTGGTTCCGGGGCGGGTCTATAATGTCCAGTCCTGTTATTCCCTGATTGGAGAAAATTATCCCATTCAACCCTACCCTTTAGCGTTTAAGTTAAACTATGCAGATCTACACTTTATAACAAAAAAATCGACGCACCAAGAAGGAATCATCCGATTGCTTTGAAATTTCGTATGCAAAAACGTTTTGACCAAATATGCAAATGATTAAAATTTGGTGTCCAATGAATGAATAGTGCGATCTCCAGCGCATCGGAACTGCGCATCCAGCAGATGTATATAAGGAGTTGTTCTTGAACTGTTGTTAAAAATGTCTGCTGCATTGCGATTTAGGCTACCATTCAACGACTCAAAAAATGCCTCGCCGCAGGATTCGAGCTCATTACGAGCAACTTTCAGAGTTTGAAAGAGGTCATATCATTGGATTGAAAGAGGCAGGTTGGGCAAATCGGAGAATCACTCGTCATGTGAGTCGAAGCGATGTGGCGATTAGAAGACGCTGGCAAGAGTGTGTGGACAGTGGCAGATTTCAGCGTCATGATGGTAACGGTCGACGTAGGGCCACAACAGATCGCGAGGACAGGGATTGTCAGATCAGCTGTCACAGCGCCTGATTCATCGCTATCAACCATCAGTCGTGCGACCCACACACGAGTGTCCACCATGACCATTCACAGACGGCTGAGAGAGCGAAATCTACGCTCGTACCGACCGTTACGCCACCTGCCACTCACGCCTGCACACTGTCGAGCCAGATTACAGTGGTGCTTGGCTCTAGCAAGCTGGAATGATGCTGACTGGAGACGTATAGTCTTTAGCGCCGAATCCCGCTTCCAACTGTGTTCTGACGATCATCGAAGACGTGTCTGGAGACGCCCAGGGCCGCGTGCCGATCCTGCTTTCACTATTGCACGCCACACGGGCCCTCAACAAGGAGTTATGGTCTGGGGTGCCATTTCCCTTGATAGCTGGACCCCATTGATCGTCATTAGAGGTACACTTACTGCACAGCGGTACATTGACGGCATTCTGAAACCTGTTTTGCTACCGTTCCTTTCGCAGTACCCTGGGCTTATTTTTCAGCAAGACAATGCCAGACCACGTACAGCACGTGTTGCTATGAACTATCTTCAATCTTGTCAAACACTTCCATGGCCAGCCAGATCACCAGATCTGTCTCCCATCGAGTATGTCTGGGATATGATGGGAAGGCGACTGCATCCGGTAGGGAATGTTGATGACGTAGTCCGACAATTGGAGCAAATTTGGCAAGAAATACCGCAGGAGACCATCCGGGTTGCTTTATCGGTCTATGCCACGCCGTGTGGCAGCTTGCATCCAGGCTAGAGGCGGGTCAACACCTTATTGAGCTCGTTACTGTAACTCTGAAATAAATCATTCAATTGTTCTGAAATTTTAATCATTTTCTATTCTGTACATAATTTTCCTATCCACCAATTTTTGTCTCCATCGGACAACTCCTTCTTGGTGAGTCGATTTTTTTCTTATAGAGTGTAATTTAACCCTAGTATAGCAAAATTGATCATAAAGCGACAAGCCAAACTATACTTTACATAAGCGAAAATAATTTTTTACAAATTTGACTGTGCAAAAAGCCATTGATAAATTTTTATCAGTAAAGCCCCAGTAATCTTCAGATTAAATTTGTTTCAGTCCTGAAAAAACACTTTCAATAGAACATAATGTCGGGTGGGTAACCACAGGCTTGTATACGTTTTGGCAAAGAGGAAACCTTAAGAAATCTAAATATGTATTCTCTTATTTCGTCTTGGTTAATTATTTTTTACAGTAATGCTCTGTTAGACAGTAAATTTCATAACATTTCAAAAAAACGTAGCAAAGAGTCTCCACCAGAGACTTAACCTCAAAAGTCTGAGCCGTCTCTAGAGGAGACCCTCGCTACGACCAAACTCTTTTCGAGTCTGTCAGAGAATGTCTCGATCACCCAGCCCTCTCTTCTCCAAGCCTCGAAGTCCCAGTCCAGTGAAAAAAAAACGTGGGCAAGCTTTTCATCGTCCGAAAAATTCCAAAAGGGTAGCTTCCCAGTCTTTTCACTCCTATTTCAAATAAGGGGCTAGCCATAGTCAGACCAAGAACGATTTCAGCCGGCCAGGCGCCTGGTGAATCAATATCTCCTTTTGTCACTTTGCCACAGCCTTTCCCCCCATAAAAAAATTTCCTTGTTATGACGAGAAAATTCAAGCAAGGTACAAAAGAGCCTATCCAGAAAATTCGTCCGAGAGACAGATCCTTTAATTCCCCACAGTTCCTTTACAACAGTGACACACTATCACTGTTGTAACGGAATTATTAACACGGCCCTAGGATAGAACGAGAGGAGTGGTCGCTCTAGGCTCCAGGTGGCTAGGGGCGCCAAAATGCCAAATGCGAAAACAATTTCGAGCGAAAAATAAAACTATTATCATGAAAATAAAGATATCTAAGTATTTTTCAATCATTTTAGACTGTACACCTGATATCAGCCACACTGAACAGTTAAGTGTCCCATTTAGATTTTTTGATATTGCATACGTGAATGTTTTGTTACATACACGCCAGTATTGGAGTCCAGTGGCCAGGGTCTCACAGGTTTATTTCTGTTTATGAGGTGATAAAATATATGATTTAGGCTAAGGCTTGGTTTTTTCTGACTCTGTTAAAACTTCAGTTAATTCAGTGTCGTTATTCGGGATTACCAACGAGAATTTCTTACTCAAAAACAAAATAGGGTGCTTCTAGGTTCTGGGACAATATAATTCCCGCACCTGTTGTGCTCGCATCCGCTTGTACCATAAATTCCTTTGCATAATCCGGAGCGTATAATACCGGATTTTGGACAAGTTTCGATTTGAGGTTCTTAAATGCCTGATCGCATTCGTCTCTCCAAATCACCTTTTGTTTTTTCACCCTTCCTTTCAAGGCCATAGTTAACCATGACAAACATTTAAAAACAGAATGAAAGTAGCATGATATAGACCCCAAATTGTGTGAGCTATGAATGACTGATTGTGAGATTACGTTTTGGGTATAGTTGGTTTATTGTTTTTGCTGCATTTTATTATTTGTTTATTTTTTAGTAACCTACTTGGATTATCGGAAATTACTCAGCACGCATCTTTATGTTGAGTAAAAACCTTACCCTAAAATATATTTAAAGAATAAATAAATGGTGGAAAGGTAATTTTTTACGTTTAAAATGTCATTTTAAATCTTAGGTGCATGTTCGTTATACGTTTTTTTAGGTTCAAAACCCTGAAATAGACATTTTTAAGTGCTATAAACTTGTATATTTCATTCAATTGCGATGCAATATCGAAATTTTCTCAAAACACCGATATATTTTAAATAAGCACGTATCCAGAAATTTATTCAAAAAATAAATAAATTGAAAAAGTCTAAGCTATGTATCTTTTTTATGCATGATCTTCTTAGTCGCTTAATTGTTTTAGGTCCTAAGCTCAGAAATAGATATTTTAAGTTACTATTAAATTTATATATTTTTTTCCGGAAATTTTTAGATCATAAAACTTATTAACAGATTTGAAATAAGAGGGCGGATAATTAAATAGGTAAAAACCTAAAAACATCTTTTGCTTATTTATGGCTATAAGGATGTTTCACATTAATGTAACGTGAGAAATTGAGACTTTCAAGATGTGTTTCTATGAATAACAAAAAAAAAGGGGGGGCCGAAGATCTTAAAATTTTAGATTAATACTGTCAATGTGCGAACTTAAAGTAACGTGACCTAAAAGAAACGTGCCTAATATAACGTGAGATATTTTTAGATTAAAAAATTGTTTTAAAAGCTAACATTTTATCGATTAGAATTTAGAGAAACTACATAAAAATGTCTATTTATTTATTGATTGAAATTATTTTTATGGTATGAGAGTTACTAATATTTGTGTTACTTTCCTTCTCACTCATGAAAAGAATATAAATAAATAGATAAAAAAGAATGTTAGGTAAAATCATTGTTACTGAAAGTTTCTGGAACGGTTTAATAGGATTTCATAAACCGGCTCACAAAACTGTTTATTATTATTATTATATAAGCTATTTTTTCCTCCAATTCGTAGCAGAATCTCATTTTTCAACTAGCACCACTTGAAAAATGGAAGAAGTATACATTAAAAATCATCTTGTGTGAAATGTTTGCTGTTGACAGCACCAGTATGAATTCAGCTTAAAAATGTATTGGG
The DNA here is from genome assembly GCA_947359465.1 of Metellina segmentata. Lineage (NCBI taxonomy): Eukaryota > Metazoa > Arthropoda > Arachnida > Araneae > Tetragnathidae > Metellina > Metellina segmentata. Next base: position 68,361,674 of record OX375878.1, read on the forward strand.
CTATCAACATATAGGATAATATTATTTCAAGAAATAAAAAAGAAAACTTATCAGTTAAATGTATCTAGCAAAATCTTCTTCAATAATGACTTCACTTTCTCAGTAATATAAACATCAAAACATTGTTTGGATTTAGAAATTAAAAGATCAACTTATTTTTCGTCAAAGCGTTCATCTAGCTACCACACACATCTATTAAACAAAACTATTCCCTCAGTTTCAATAGCTCTACCGTTTCTGCTAGAGGAGGTTCAGGCGTCTAAATTCTTAAATACTCGAACCAATGCGTCACTTTTGAAGTCTTTACATTGTTATTTTTAAAGTTGCTGAGTTGCACAAGTCTATATAGTGTTGCATTTTTCGCTGCCCAATAATTGTTGGTTCATCTGCCTCTGTACGTCGTCTCTGCGAGGTAAGTCTATAAAAGATTGTCTCCGTCCAGATACTTTTATAGACTAATCTGATAGAGATCTATAAACGTTATGACTCTTCCCTGATAACACTATCAACTGAAAATCATTTTATCCATGATCATTTCTACAGATGAACTAATACAGCTTTATTGTTTACAAAGTAACCAAAGTCTATAAAAGTTTATAAAATAGGTAATATAACTCCCGTATCAAAATTCTATCTGTTAGTGTAGAATTCTGAACGGCAGCGTTACATGCAAAATGATTTCCCTACACTTAATGTGCATCGGTATTGCAGCCGTAGCTTTGTCCTTTGGAGAAAGTAAGTACATAAAATTCGATCTCCATATATTAAGAAAATTTATGATAATTTTATTCATACCAAATTTTAATATCGTTTTCTTAAACTTTAATTAATTATTAGTATTAAAATAAGGCTATGGGATTCGAGCTGCAATATTGGCTTATACAAAGAATATTTCATCCACAATCTCTAAAACAGAAACAATAAATACATAATCTCTAATAGAATCATATTTTAAACACTCAACTTTAAAATCTTTGAAAACATTAAGTAGCTAAAGATCAATTTATTAATGTTGGATGTAGAAACCACAGAAGCTCTTATTAATGGTATATTAAACAAACTTATTGTCTGCTTCTCTTTGACATCTTTCTCACAATTTAAAATCTGAAATTCAACTGATTTATTCAACTAATAAATCTCAAGATTTGTAAAATATTCTGTTAAAGGCACAGTTTTATTTATTTATAGCTTATTTAATTTTAAAATGTTGCTTAAGGATTCCCTGAAGAAGATTTAGAATAAAATTGTGATTTTAACATTCAAAGAAACTGCAGATTTATTTTCATTTACATAAAATGCCACTTAATGTAATTTGTATTTTCTAACAGTATCGTTTTTCAAATGTGGAATTAAAATTGCTTCCTAATAACGTTACGTGTGACTTAAAATATAAAAATTACTAACAATTTTATTACTATTGATTTTTAATATACCTTCAAGTAAACTGCATTTTACATTGCAGTTGAGAACATCCTAATCTGTACTTACCTTTTTTAAATAAATATTCGTTGACTAATTGTAATAATTTAAAAATTTATAAAACTCAAATTTTCAATATTACTAAATGCTATATGCTTAATTTGTTACATTATTTCTTTATTTTTTTTAGGTGAAGCTGGAACCCATCGTAAGTAAAGAAAATTATGTATATAGATCCTGATATACATATATATTACATATTTTGCCATTTTGAAAATTTTTGTAAGCCATTTTGAAAATTTTTACTTGTGGCATAATTAACTGACACTACCAAGTTAATTTTTATTCTTAATTGTTTATCTTTGAATTAAAATAAAAATTGAATTACTAAAAAGTCTAAAAATATGTGTGTGAAATGCCCTTTGATAAATAGTATACTTAGTTGTGAATATTAAAGAGGGTAATTCAATCTTATTTAAATTTAATTACAACAAGGATAATATAAAATTGTAATCACTTTATGAAAAGCAGTCATTAACATATACAAATGCATTTAAAAACTTCTTTAGATCCGAAAATTATAGTGCGAAAATCCAAAAAATAATCTAGACGAAATTTCATTGAGAACAACGTGTATCTTAAAAGTTACTGTTAATGGAATTTAAATTTAAAAGATGGCGCACAGCAGTTGGACACAGATAAATCTTTGGTAGAGGCCAACTGTAATTTTGACGTGCAAAAAAAAAATAATAAAGCTTTTTAATCAAAACATAACAACAAGAATAAGAAAGCGCTGACGTAAGAGCACCTATTTTGGAACGAGAGCTTGAAGTTATTGTTTTGTGTCGGGGTTGTGGAATGTTTGTGAAATGTTTGTGAAGAAACGATAATATACTGCACCCCGCAGACAATGAATAGTTTTATCTCATTACATCAGAATGTTGGACAGTTGACCTTTGTAGGGCAGAATTTTATTCATGTCTGCTATCAAATGTCTCATCAAGTTTCAGAACAATTTGAATGAAGGATTTCAGCAATTGTACGATAGGTGACATCGTTATGTCGTGTTGTTGAGTATTCTGTGATCTGAATGGGAATTATGAACATTGGGAGGTCTACAAAGCGATTCTCTACGGAGAACTATCGAGGGCGTCTATAATAATGATGAACAATCGTCTTTTTAAAGTAAAAACATGGTCACACTTGCCACAGGTTGTTAGTGGAACTGTTATGATACTAACTCCAATGCTCAATCCAACGGTGCGGGAGTTCAGGTAATGACACACTTCAGTGTATCATTGAGATAGATCCCCATCTTGTTGAAATATAAAATATTCGGAATCATCAAAACGCTGTGGCATAATTGCCATTTTATAAATGTACCTCAGGCTGTCACCTGCTGTGTCACAAGGAAGTTTGCGCATGCGAATTTAACCATATGTGACAGCCTATTTCCTTATGTGTTTGGCAAGAACGAGAATGATTCTGATGTTGTAAGTCATAAGATTTCAAAACCCGATGAATCAGTTGCTTTACTCTGTATTTTTAAAATTTATCAGGAAAATTTAAAAGAAAAAAATGTACAATGTGTCACTTTTTCAGGTTATCACTTTCTTCTCATCTGAGTGGTTTTAACTAAATAAAAAACGCAAAATATAAGCTTGAATCGTTGATGGTGATTTATTTAGTTTTCATTGGAGCAGTAATTGGGTAAAATTATTTGGGAGACCAAGCAACACCTAAGTTGTTTCGTATGTTGATGTGTGTTTTAGGCACAGTTTATTTTGTTTACTCAATTTACTTCTCTTATTATCTATTCATTTGCGATATTGAAGGACAGGAACTTAGCCTCCTTAAGAAGGCACAGCAGTATGACGCCTGGTGTAAAAACCTAGTAATTTAGCCCATACTACAATGAAAAATCATATAAATCGTACACTATGTGGCCGCCAGGGAATTTGAACTGAAGCAACTGGTTTAAATTCAATCGTCTTTTATGTACAAATTTTTTCTTTACCCTAAACCTCTTTTCAATTAAATTTAATCTCTTGCCTCTAAAACCCTCATAGTAAACACCTGCTTGTGAATTTAATGTAACACAAATAAATTTTCTGTTTTGCATTGCAGAATAAAGTATCCCACGTCCACATCCAGTCGTCTTACAAGATGTAGGGAAAACATCTTACCACATCATATGATACAAACCCTTTGTAGAGTCGGTATCCTATGATGAAGTTAAGTCGAGTATTGAAAGAAAGACTGAACATAAAAATTAGATTTTAGAACAAAATAATATATTTACCCCCCATTGCATGAATAAAACAACTTCACTTTAATTTGAGTAATATCTCACCAACTCGTATTGTTTCTAAAACTTGAAAATTGTACTATTCCTGTCTCTGAAGCATTCTTTTTGACGCTGTATTTTATTCTCTCGTTTATAATACATTCTAGGGTAAAAAGTAATAACAGAATGCTAAGCCATCTCTTTCATGTTTTAATATACTTAATTTTGAGTGTTCAACAACGATTTAATTTTTATTTAGATTACAGAATTCCTGCTAGCAGTAAGTACTGCCTTCATTTTATGTACTCATAATTTGCAACTCTTTATTATTTTAAAATCAGCAAATAAACTTATTTAGCAACGCCTTTAAAATGCTTTGAAATATTTCCTTTTATGCAGCACACTAATATAATTTAGATATACAAGGTGAATGAACCGCAGAAGTGTATTTTAAGACCGTGGAAGTGATTATTCAATTATAAACAACAAATTTAATGATCAAAGAAATGTTTATATATTTTTTAGTACATTTTAGTTTTGATAATTCATAATTGTTTACATTAACGATATTTTAAACTCTCGCTATGTTTCGAGGATTTCTTATTTCTTTATTTTAAAACTTTTCTTATTAAAGGGAATGGTTATTTCTGGCAGATATGCAAGCTCGAAATTGATGTCCATATTATTTATAATATTACTCAATCGAAAGTATCTTTTCGTCTTTTTAAATAGTGGATGGCCTCTCTATCGCTTCAAATTGTTCATGAAGTGCAGCACGATTTCCAAGACTGTTCTGCACAAGCTTAATTGAATGTAGATCTGGTGATCCAGCTCGCCACCTTATGAGAGCAATAGTTCCCTTTTGAGGGTAATGCTACATCAGTTCAGCTCTGTGGGATCGTGAATCATGGTACTGTAAAAAAGTGTCATGATCACTGACTAAGACTTTTGCAATATGTTAATTTTTGACACATTATCACGATTTTTTCATTGTTTCTTTATTTTTGGAAATCAGTGCATAAATGGTGCAAAAGTCTCAATACATCTCTGTATAATTGCTCTCATCCAGAAAAATATACCAAATATGCTATTCTTAGAAGAGCAGTCTTTTAAATATTCATAAACAGAGCTATAAGTTCATTATGTCTTAAAACTACTGCGATACAATATTAAACAGCAAAAGTATGGCGCAGCCTGTCTATTTCGAGATATTACTCTACAAGACCCAAAATCCAATCCAATCTTGTAAAGGTATTCGAATATAGTAAATTTGAACAATACTACTCCTCATAAAATTAGTCTCTTGTCTTGCATAAAATTGATACAATCTTAATGTGAACATATTAAAGTAATTTAAGTAATATAGCAGATATGATAAACAAGCTTATACATTCGCTTTGTTTCCACAGAACTTGACAGTGGTGAGTACATCCAAATATTTTTTTAAACTTTTGTAACGTATTTCTCTTTAATTTGGTTAATTAAAATGTGTGTAACATTAATAATACATGTTATTTCTCTTAAATTAAATTGTAATAATGCTACTTTCCTTTCAGCGCAACCAAATCAACATATACGTATGTATTTGTATTTTTTATCATTAAATAATATTAAAGTAAATTATAACTTATTTATTAGCAATATCAATCTTTCTTTATCTTCGCCAGCACCAAATAGTTTATTCATATGAATGTCTAAGGTTTAGTCAAAATTAATAATTATCGGTTGACCCTTTCTTTCCAATTATTTGTATACGGTAGTATGTAGGTAAACAACGAAACACTAGTGCAACACAATGAGATATTAGCAACGGTCTGGTATTATTCCCGAAGGGAAATATCCTAGCACAATCCACTTAATTTTAAACCACGGTCAGATGACGAGGACGACATCTGTGCTTGCACTCCACTCTCCAAACTTCTATACCATGCCAACGTGTATATGGTGAATAGTTCTGTCACAGAACAATCTATGAAATTAATAATCCTTATAAAGGTTTGAATTCAATGAAATAATAATTCAAACTTTTACTAACTTTTCATAAAAATTTAAACCAGCATCATCTTTAAAAATGATGACATAGTTCTAAATCATGCATTTTAAAATTCTTATACATACTAATTCAAAAGGCAATCCATTATTCAACTATCAACGCACGCGAATAGTGATTGGTTCCCATCAAATATTCAAATTGGAAGTTCTGTAAATGCAATTAATCAATGTATTTGTCTTAATTTCAACAAGAAAACTTCATAATATAATTTCGAATATTCATTTTAACATTACCTGGTAAATAAGTAACAATTTATGCTTTGTAATCAATTTTTGAGGTAGATTATATCGTTGCATTAGAGCAGAAACTCATTTTTTGACAAAAATTACTTTTTACAGTACAGTTGTTTTAGAACGAATTATTAGGTGTTACTTCAAAAATTAAAAATTATGAGCACTTTGATAGTGATCATCATCATGAGCATTTAGTGTTTCCCAAAAGATGTCAGTTAATGAGTTTCTGCTCTGTCTTGTATAATTTCACTGTGCACCATTCCATCATTTCACATTTGAAGACTGTATTTCAAATGCATTTAAATATAACCCGCAACAGAATTTTGTGACTTTAGTGTTACCAGAATACAATCCATTTTCAGGACGTGTTAAGATACAATACCTTCCACATACCATTATTTTTTTTGTGTGTATGTGTGTGTTGCAAAATCTATTAATCGTTTATCAATAGCTCCATTTTGCCAGTGACTTTAAAATATGTTAATTTGATGTTTGCATGATTACATAGTGACGTGCTTGCTTATTTCCAAGCATTAATTATTACAGATAATGAAAGTTGAAAATTTAATAAATATTATATTCTTTAGGTAAATAAAATATTACAACTGAAATTCAATTCAATTTATAAAATAATATAATACAACTTTTTTTACAGATAAGTATACTATACGTAAGTAGAAAACTATTTTATTTTAATACTAGCAAAATACCCGACCTTACTCGGTTTGAATTCGTTTACTCTAGATTGAAGAGATAATCAAAATATATAATGACTTACGTTTTTTGTAGAATAAAAATTTATTTTAACACCTTTCGCCAACTTCATATTTTCTACAACTTACTTTGGACACAAATCCTACACATACATATCCATTCATGTAATACATTTCACATACATCGCACAATTGCTGTATGACAAAGCTACAAAAAGACGAAAGATGATACTAAGGTTATTACTATAAAAGACGATTTTTATAGGAAGATTTGGAATTCCCTTTCTTAAGTTCTTTTCATGTGCAACTCAATTAATTAAAATTACGATTTACGGCGAGTGCTCTCGCACTCATATTCAACAAAACAATATTTTTTTTACTTGTGGCACTCTTGCCTCCGGTATGCGACATTGTGAAATTTTGCAATCTTCTCCTGTCATTACTACAACGAATTTTTTAATGTTGGAAAAGTTCTAGTTTGGATTTTTAAACATTATTATTCTTTCAATAACGACATTATTCTTTAAATAACGGCATTATTGTTTAAATAACGGCATTATTCTTTAAATAACGGCATTATTCTTTCAATAATGGCATAACTACACTTAAAATTTACTGAAAATTTATACTGACTTACCTAACATTTTCAAATCTAATACTTTGTGGTGCTGTTGGGTGTGATGAGAAGGAAAACACATTTATTAAAATAATAAATATTTAAAACAGAAAACAGTAAAATAGAACAAAATAAAAGATGTCGGAAAAATTGTTCTAGAGATATTAATTTGTGATTCATTTTTATCTCTTGATCTCGCACAGTTGCCACAATTTACAACTAAAAGTGCACAAAATTTAGAAATGTGAAATTAATTCAGAGCGAAAGAAACAGACAATATCACTGCTCACGCGATTTTGTTCATTCTCGTTTCGTTGAAATATATCGTCTGTCTCAAATATTCGGAAATCGTTTTCATTGCGCTAAGAACAAAAATAAGACTCGAAATAAATGAAGTATCAGAGCTGAAATTTCATTAAAAAATATAATTTTTTGAAGAATAATTACTTTTTCAGCAGTACTTGTAAAACAATCGAAGTAATCGTAATATTCAATAGACATTCCAATTTTTCCAAAACTACCAAATTATGGTTGATTTAATTATACTTACTCAGGTGTTTTAACATGAAACTCATCTAAATATAACAATAAATAAATGTTTAATATTGCATTCACTAAATTAATAGATAATGTATAAAATAAAATACACTGCAATCAAATATCTGGAATAAAATTCATGTGATGTCTACACAAACACACAAACACAAAATCGAGCATAGAACAGAAAGACGGACAGACAGACTTTCGCAACCAATTCCACTCACTAAATCAAGATAAGTACTCACTGTATGCAAATTTCCATGAAAATATCTTAAACCGCGTGGACGTGTATAGGGCACAACATACAGACAGACACCAAACGAGAAAAGGGCGGATTCGGCATCAGAAGGGTCCAAAACGGATAGAAAACTTGAAATGGGTCGAAAATATTGAATGTACAAACAAACACTACATTCTTATTTATATAGAAGATGAAATATATTACTACATTCGATTAAGGATTTATTCGAACTGTAGATTTTCAAAACAACAAAAATCGATATTTTTTTACTTGTTTTTTTCATGTTTAAACTAATTGATATCATATTCTGAGGTTAGAAAAAGGTTAGTTTAGTACAAAATATTTTTTGCCTTCCGTTGAGACATACACTTACTAAATGGAGTTAATTTGATTAATCTGAATACCAAGTCTTATGTAAATTTAAAAAATTGACGATACATGGATAATTAATGCTCATAGTATCTTTTAAATTATGTTATCTTGACAAATGTATTGACCTCGTTTCATTTAATAACTTACGCTCAACATACTATTTTTTTAACCAAACTTTATACATATGCTTTTTTGTGTAGAAACCAAACAGTCTGCTTAAACTTTGTAACAATCTGATTATAACCTCAAAAGTTTACTTTCGCATACCCCTCTTTAAATTAAGATAATTGAAAGATATACTACATTTTTAATAACAAGCTATATTTGTGAAGAAAGTTTTAAAAAGAGAGTTTAACAACAAATATTGTAAACTACAAAATATACAAATTAATAAAAACAATTAAATCATAAAATGACTTAAAATATACTCTGTTCATGATAATAAACTCTGGTAATGAATGATACTCTGTTCATGGGTATGATACACCAAACCCTCTCATCAATAATTCTGTCAAAAATGACAATAGAACGTAACGAAACAGTTCTTTGGGGCTCTATTTTAGATTTTGTAGTTCCGATTAATTTGAAACTTCTTCATATTTAATTTGAAACCACAAAACTTGACATGGGTGAGTATATCCCAATAAATTTATTTTCTGTTACATAATTTTCTATAATTTGGTAAATAAAATGTATGCTATTTACAATATGTATTATTTATTTAAATTAAACTGTAACAAAGTTATGTTCCCTTTCAGCTGGTGGAGGTGAACACATGCGTATGTATTTGTATTTATGATCATAATATTCAAATAGAAAATTTATTCATTAGTAATTTCATTCTATCCTTATCAATGCAGAACCAAATAATTTATGATAAAGATGAATGTCTACATTTAGTCACACAGTTCATCAATATCCGATTGACCCTTTTTCCAATTATTTATATACGGTGGCTTGTCAACATAGAACACACACAATCTATGAAATTAATTAACCTTGGATAGTAATTAAAATATTTATCAACTTGTCATTAAATTTTAAAACGGCGTTAACTTTAAAAATGACGACAGCTCCAAGTTGTGGATTTGAAATTATTATACTACACATTAATTCGAAAGGCTATCGAATATTAAATTATCAATCCATACAAATAGGTATTGTTTTCCCTCAAATGTTGAATTAGGACGTTATGTAAAAACAATTAATCAACATCTTATCAATAAGAGATTTTCATGATAACTTATGAAGTTCAGGTGAATACTCATTTGCTTTACCACGAAGTGGAAAATCCTTACAACTCAACTTCAATGTCATCAGAATGCTATTAATTTTCAGTGCTTCTAAAGGATACAATGCCTTCCACCGACCAGTAATTTGATGTTTTACAAACTCAATATAATCGTTTATCAACAGCGGCATTATACCGGTATCCTTATCTTTTTTTTTAGATTTGAAGTTTGTCTGATTATATATTAACTTATTTCCAAACGATAATTGGTACAGGCAATGAAAGTTGAATGTTTTAATCAAAACCTAATTCTTAGATACTTATATATAACCTCTGATGATTAAAATTCAATTCAATTAATAAAATAATATGATATAAATTTTATTACAGATAAGTATACGATACGTAAGTAGATAACAATTTTATTTAATATGAAATATATTACTACAGTCGATTAAGTATTTATTCAAACAATGGATGTTCAAAACAACAAAAATCTATATATTTTTTAAACTATCGCATTAAAATTTAATTGATATCAAATTCTGGGTTTGGCAAAAGGTTAATTTAGTACAAAATATTTTTTGCCTTACAGTTGAGACATACACTTACTAAATAGAGTTAATTTGAATAAATATTAATACAAAAACTGATGTAAATTTAAACTATTGACAATACTTTGACCATAATTGCCCATAGTATCTTTTACATTTTGTTAATTTGTCAGATATATTGACACCACGTTTCATATAACTTACAACTTAGTATTTTTTTGGCCAAACTTTATATAAATGCTTTTTTGTGTAGAAACCAGCTAATCTGCTTAAACTGTGCAACAATCGGATTATGAACTCAAACGTATCCTTACGTACTCTCCTCTTTTAAAAAAGATAGTTGAAAAATGTACAACACTTTTAATAACAAGCGATATTTGCAAAGCAAGTTTAAAAGAAAGAGCTTAACAACAAATATTGTAAACTCAAAAATATTCAAATTAGTCAAAACAATTAAATCAGAAAATTACTTAAAAGGTACTCTGTTCGTGATAATAAACTCTGGTAATGAATGATACTCTGTTCATGGGTATAATACACCAAACCCTCTCATAGATAATTCTGTCTAGAATGACAATAGAACGTAACTAAACGGTTTTCTGGGACTCTTTTGTATGTTTCGTATTACGATTAATTTGAAACAATTTCATATTTAATTTGAAAATACAAAACTGGACAGTGGTGAGTATATCCCAATAAATTTCTTTTTTATAACGGAATTTACTATAATTTGGTAATTAAAAGGTATGCTATTTACAATATGTATTAGTTATTTAAATTAAACTGCAACAATGTTATGTTTCCTTTCAGCTGGTGATGAACACATACGTATGTATTTGTATTTATGATCTTAATATTCAAATAGAAAATTTATTTATTAGTCCTTTCATTCTATCCTTATCATTATCAGAACAAAATAATTTATGATAAAGATGTATGTCCATATTTAGTCACACAATTCATCATTATCCGATTGACCTGTTTTCCAATTTTGTATGTATGGTGGATTATCAACATATAACAATTTATAAAATGAATTAACCTTGAAAAATAATTTAAAAATTTTCAACTTTTCATTACATTTTAAAACTTCGTTAACTTTTAAAATGACTACATAGTTCCAAATCATAAATTTAAAAAACTTATACACATTAATTCGAAAGGCAATCGAATATTCGAATATCAACTCATGCAAATAGTGATTGTATCCTCTCAAATATTGAAATAAGACGTTATGCAAAAACAATGAATCAACATCCTATCAATAAGAAAATTTCCTAACTTTGAAGTTCAGATGACTATTCATCTACTTTACCACAAAATGGAAAATACTTATAACTGGTGCTGGATAAGCCATTTTTGAGATAGATTACATAATCTTTGCTGTGCACTATTCCGTCATTTTAAGTTTGAGGGTTATATTCTAACTGCATTTAATGTCGACAGAATGCTGTTAATTTTTAGTGCGTCTAAAGGATACAATGCCTTCTACCGACCAGTATTTTTATTTCTGCAAACGTAATATAATCGTTTATCAACTGCGGCATTCTATCGGTATCCTTACCATTTTTTTTATTTAAAGTTTGTCTGATTTTATATTAACTTATTTCCAAATGATAATTGTTACAGGCAATAAAAGTTGAATGATTAAATAAAAATCAAATTTTTAGTTATATATAACCTCTGATGATTAAAATTCAATTCAGTTAATAAAATAATATAACAATTTTATTACAGATAAGTATACGATACGTAAGTATAAAACAACTTTCTTTTAATATAAGATATACTACATTCGATTTAGGAAACAGTAAACATGCAAAATCATCAAAATCAATCGAAAAATTTATTTTTTTTTCTAAATTTTGTGTAAAAAATTAAATGTTATCAAATTCTGTGAAAAACAAAATAATTTTTCAACAACGATAATTTTTATTTGAGTTACATATGCAACAACATCAAATAGTTAATAGATACACATTGTAGAACTGATACAAAAGGCTTTTTCTCCTATTGAAAATTTTTAACATTCTTCTGATTTCGAGATATCACCTGCACTTTAGGTTTTAACTGATTTCCTCTTAAAATCTTTGTGAATAGTTCGTGCAACCTTGCAACGTGTTGCATACATCTAGATTCAAATTATATATTCATGCCGCTTCCTAAATTTTTTCAAAATGTTGCTCAACTTATGCTTATTTTGGAAAATTTTATGTGTTTTAGTACAGACCTCTTTGTCTAACTATTGAGTGATCCACCTACCATATTTAGTTAATTTGAAATATATGTATTCAAACTGTGTGTGATACGCCAACCAAATTTAGTTAATTTGATTTATATGTATACAAACTAATGCGTAATTTGAAAATTTTACAATACTTGTACAATTAATTTCTGGGCACGTTTTAAGTAATGACTTACATACAACTTATTATTTTTGCGGACCAAACTTTATATTTATATCTGCATTTTAGTAGAAATCAAACAGTCTGTTAAAAAACTTTATAATAATCAAATAAACTGCAAAAGTTTATTTTGAAAGTCAACTGTCTTCTTAACGAAAAATAATTTTAAAATATATTGTTTTTTAATAATACTATATGATTGAAGAAATGTGTAAGAGATTTCAACAGAAAATTATTAGTTCAAAATGTTGCTAAATATTCAGATAAATATAAATAATTTTATCCGAAAATGACTTAAGATACACCTGTTCATGATAATAGGTATACAACATCAAACCTCTCATTGATAATTATGTCTAGAATGACAAGAGTTCATCAGGGTTCTTCTCTACATTTTTGATTACGTTTATTTTGAAACTTTGTCATAAGAGGAAGGGAATATTTATAGATTTACTTTATAATCCACATGAATTCAATATCTGTCAAAAGGGAAAATAAAAATAAAAAATTCTAATTTTTAGCAAATATTAATTATTTAGGGATAAAGTTGGGTGAACCTATATGTTATTATATACTCATTAGAACTCATTATTATATACTCTTAGAAATTATTATATACTCATGTTTTATCCTAACATACACTGAATATATAACATTATTGGGGTATATAATCAATATTATGTATTACTCATATTTTCCGTCACTTTATACTTTTAATTCTTCCCCATACATTTGTTTGAAGAATGTGTTCAGTTCTATAAAAAGATACGAGTAAATTACATTCTACAAGCGGAATTCTTTTTATGTAAAGCTAAATGTTCACGCTACTATTGTTTTTGTGGTCAAGGTTATTTCCTTTAGGTAATTTGTAATATATAAACAGGAGTAAAATAATCTACTTCTGATGGTTTGTTTTTATATGCTAAAAATCCCTCTGAATCTTGTGGCTATCATTATCCCCAATATGCAATGTTTAACACCACTATGTAAGCCCATTAAGTTGCCGCCAAACTGGTTTAGGGATTATAGTGTTTATCTGCCACCCACTAGGTTTCGGGTTCGAATCCCAGCTTGTAAGCGATAGATGTTGGTAACTGTGTCTGTTAGAAATAACAGCGGCTAAGCCACTGGGTTCTCCTTCACAAATAGCGTTTATTTACCCCTTGTGGTGATGAAGAGGTCAGAGGCCGGACATTCGAAATAAAAAAAGACCATAAAGTTTGTGTGTACCACCGTGGATCGTATTTCCGAATCCTTAATGCCTCTCATAATACCTTTTTCAGTTGAAGCCCTGTGCTATTATTTTAGGTATAATAAAATTAATTTTGGCATATTTTTAAACCAAAAGTTTTTGTTTCTTCCAATTTATAAATATGAATCATTATTATCACCATGGAATCAAAATTATAAATAGCTAATTACAATGCTAATGTGTGAATTCATACGATAATGTACCATATAAAATCAAAGTTATTTTCTCTATAACAAAGACTATGAAATTATTTTATTTATTTAAATTCGTGTCCAAAAGTAATAATTTTTTCAATTTTATAAAATAATGTTATCTTTTTTTTTATATTTAGCTAATGATCGTAAGTACCTGCTTAATATTCTAAACATTTAAGCATTCAAATTATTTCTACTATTACATAGCTGCATTTTACTTCTCTTTAGTGATGTGTTATTAAAAACTAAAACTTTTCCATGCACTAGATTTAAAAAATGAAAAAAAAAATTGTATTAATCTTAACTAAACAAGGCCATCTTAATTGTAAAGTCTTTAATTTTTCACTATTAATTCATTGCCGAAACTGACAATACAACCAAATACAAGGCTTCCTTTTGAAAATCTTAGGATTTTATTGAATTCTTTATCATAACATTTAGCTTGATGATGGAAACATTTTTATCAACTTTAATTAATTTATAAGCGTTAATCAAAAATGTGTGTGAACTTTTCATTCCTTCATTTTATTTAATAGTATGAAAAGCACGCCAATAGCTAAAGTGTGTATAGTTGTATCATATATATTAAATTTTTTTTTAAACTTAAAAATGTTTTTAGAACCTTTTATGTGTTTGTAAATGTTATTATAGAGACATCATGATCCAACATGATCTAAATAACATTCATTTTTGAGAGTCCAACATGATCTAAATAACATTCATTTTTGAATTAGTGGTTCTCATATCGATAGAAAACTAATTTAGCTCATCAGTATTACTTCTCAAATCGCCCATTTTAAAGAAAATAATCATAAATTGAAAAAATATAAATTAAATTGTATTTAAAGCCTTGTGTGGATTGTTTATAACTTTACTTATATCCATAACTATATATTTTTAGATACCTACCGTAAGTATTAATGTTTAATGAAATATTACAGTTTGCACTTTTTCAAGCGATGTGTATGCTATGCTATTTGCGATGTTTGTGAGATCTTTAATTCTAAAATAAAATTAGGCATTCACCTTAAATAATCCTTTTTAGAAACGTAAAAGTAAAACTTTAAAACTGATGAAAACTTTCATCAAAGTCAACTCTTTTAGCTATACTTAAATGTTCTTTACTCCCTTTGTCACAAAAAAGTGTCATATTTGGTATTTGAATTTTGTTGTAAAATAGTTGTTACATTTATGAAATAGACGGAAAAGAAAAAGATTTAATCGCAAATACTTAAGTTTCTTTTTCTAAAATGGTTACATATTTAGACAGCCGTTTGACTGTCAGAGTTTCAATATTACTTGGAAGGTGATCTTCATGCCACAGTTTTTCTTTATTAGTGTGTACAATTTGATGGACATTACCTCCAGATTACACATTACCTTACATGTTAGCGAAGTTCAGAAAATATATTCAAAACATTTCCATTTTTGCAACTGGTACGTGTTTAAAAAGTTCTTTTCCACTTTTTTTACAAGCCTTTGTAAGAAGAGACTAGCGAGTTATATCCTTGTGTTGCCTTATACCTGTAACAAATGTTACCCTCTTTGGTACAGTTCACTTTAAAATTGAGGGAAAATTACTAATATTTTGAACAAAAATGTGTAAATGTGTTACTAATTTTGGGGCAGAATTAATTTGATTTGTAATGAGGTTTCCATGTAAATAGATTCTACCCAGAATTAAATACAATTCATAAATGAAGAAGTAAAATGGTAAAAAACACACATATAATGAAATAATATCAATGAAATGTGGCATTGATGTAAAAATACAAACCTATAAATACATCTATTATTTATTTATAATATTAAAATTTCTAGAACAAATATTTTCCAATTTGGATATATTATTTGAAAGTTGTTATACTCCACATTTTAAAATAATTTTCAATTGTAACTTTCTAACTATATTTACAATGATTATTCGCTTCTTTATTGAAATTAATATAAAAATATTATTTTACTTTTTAGGTTACAAATTACCTGGAAAGAGTAAGTACCTTTTTGCTACTGAAAATCCTTTAAAAATATTATTAAAAAACGGCATACTTAAATATTTGGAAAAAATCATTTCTTATCCGCCATATGACTGAGTGTTTCATAGCCTATCTGAGAGGATAACTTACAGTATAAACATTGCCCAAGAGCTTCTTCAATTTTTATTTTTTGAAGCTTCAATTTACTTATTATAAAATTAAAATGTGAATATTTAGAGTAGATACGAAATGGTTCATTAAAACTACATTAAGTAAAACACATTGAACTTTTATCTCTCTATATTAAAAAAATGTTACCGCCGCCGCCGCCGCCGCCGAAGAATTGAAATTTTTGTTGTTTAGCTCCATTCTTAGACGGTTTCCCGAGAAAGTACTGATCGGAAAAATATGAAATTAACATGCTTTGTTCTTCATCGTATTCCCTGGATAATTATTAAGATTTTTTTCCGATGCGGCTATTAGTTTAGGTTTTATTAAGTGTTAAAGTTGAAGAAGCGAAATTTCTTCCGCGAGTGAGCAAAACACATACAAATTTTCAGTCTTCAGCCGTGAGTTTTTTTTAAAGAGTACCTCTCAACGTAAATTTTTGCAGCTCGTCGAGTTTTTTTTTAAATTTCAATTTGGTTCTTGATAATATTTTTTTGAAATTCGGGAAAAATCAGGACATTTTTGTTACTTTTTTCTAAAACTGCCGTATCTATAATTTATTACTATTATTTTTTAATTTTTAAAATATAGCAGTATACCTCAGAATGTACTCTTTCTTACGGTACTATTATTTTTGATATCGGTTAATAATTAAATTGGATGCGATCAAAAGTTGGTCATACAAAATTCGGAATCTTTGGATATTTTCGCTACTTTTTGTTTCTACCGTTAACTAAAACTGTCATATCTATATCGCATTACTATTAGTTTTTTATTTTGAAAATAGCGCAGTATACCTCAGACTGTACTCTTTCTTACGGTACCATTATTTTTAAAATTGGTTCATAAATAAATTCGATGCAATCAAAAGTTGGTGACACAAATTTCGTATTTTTTATTTCGCGGAGCAAATTCGCGGAGCATTGTATTCGCGGAGGGTTGTATTTTTGCCTATCAGGTTTGCCAGAAATCAAATTTATCGTAGCAACAATTGCCATGAAAACGATTTCTTTTTATTTGGCGAGGAAAAAGGCTCGCTTTTTTCCCTCTGTTCTCAGACGTTTTACCGAGAAAGTACAAAGTACGCATCGTAAAGTTTGGAGATTAACAGGGTTTACTTAAAATTGTACAGGGAACAAGATGCAGAAGATTTTTTACTGATGCGGCTATTAGTTTAGGGTGCATTAAGTGTTAAAGCAAAAAAGAGTGAAATCACTTGCGTAAGAGGTATTGGTTTGCGAAGCAAACCAAACGGGATTGCGTAGCAACCCACGGGGGTCGGCGAGCGTAAGCGAGCAGGGGGAGAAGCCCTCGCTGTGACGTGATGGACCGTAAAGGGAAATCAGGATAATACAAATTATTCAGATTGTTTCACTCTGCGAAAGGAATGTTGGTTTGCGAAGCAAACCAAATGCCATATGTAAAAGGAGTGTTGGTTTGCGAAGCAAACCAAATGGGATTGCGTAGCAATCCCCGGGGGTTGGCGAGCGTAAGCGAGCAGGGGGCGGAGCCCCCTAGTAGTATAAATTAAACTTAGAACGGATATAAACTAAATTTAGGTATAGTTATTGAAATTTAATCAACCTAATGAATATTTAAAAAAAAACATTTGTGAATGCAATAAATTCTAGTTATTAGTTTCCTATTCATTTAGCTAGGTAACGCAATAGATGGATCTTTGAATCAGGTCCCTAGGATGTTAAAACTCAGTTTTTGCATCCACGTCTACCAGTCCTAAGCACAGACATAAAACAATATTCATTCATCTAATCAGGTGTATTTGAAATAGCTGTATCTTTCCTGAATGTTTGTTTTCATATTCTCTTATTCATATACCATAAAAATGTTTTAATTCAGCATGATTTTCTGAATTTTTTAGATAACACACATTCTTACCGTAAGTATTGAAAAACATATTTATACAAAACAAAATGTGAACATTTTATTGAACCTGTCCTTTTACCATCACGTACTGTAGAATAGATTTTTAGTAAAACATACAATGTTTTTCAGAGATATTGTGTAGAAATAATTTTACACTATTTCAGCAAGCAAAATGGCCGTTTTTCTTTTATTAACTGTGAGTGAACATTCAGAATTGTGTTGGATTTCAAAATTCTTTACTTCTGTGCATATTAGGTAAAATTGAACAATTCCAGCAAATATTCTATAATACTGCTTGTAAGACATAGATGCTGCAATTCTTAGGATATTTTCAATAACGGAATAAAATTATCATAAACAAAAATAGTTTTAAATATTTGCAGTCCCAGATTCAAACAACCTTTTCACTATGAAACGCATTAATGCTTTGCAGGTTATCTAACTTTTGTGGTAACCTTCGAATGGTGAAAGTGTTTTACTATTACAAAGTTCTTTTAGTTTATGAATCAAAATATCATTGCATAAGCCATGTTGGGAAAATGTGACATTTATACAAGAATCTTGTCTATTACTAAATTCAGGATTGAATTCATATATGCAAGAAAACATCGCGTATTCGAATATATCAATGAAAATTCCCTTTCAAAATTGATTTTAAAACCATAAAAGCTCATAAATAACTAACTACGCCTATTAAATATGATGTTCAAAAATGTATAACAATGTACTTTAAATTTATAGTGGAAAACATAAGTACCTAATGTATTTTTATACGAATTATTGCAAGCAAGAACTTAATATTTGAACTTACAAATAAAGCAGTACAATTTGTAAAAATTTTTATTCATTTGTTTTTTGTGATTTTTATTTAAAAAATTTTTATTTGTTGTTTATACTTGTTTAAAATGTTTTTGAAATATTTTCTCTTTTTATTTGAAGGTTACAAAGTACCTGGAATGAGTGAGTAACTTAAATTTTCTATTTTAAATATTAAGAAAAGTAGAAGCCTAATCAAATTATTGTTTTGATAAAACTAGATTTAAATTGTTATTCTGACTAAACTAGATTTAAGTTATTATTTTGACTGAAACTAAATTTAAATTATTATTTTGACTAAAACTCGATTAAATAATTATTTTGAGTACCGTTAGAAAATGGCAATAAGTGAAATAAATTTCAGAATTTTATTTCCGTAGTGTTAGAGTTGATTTTTTTTACTGTAACGAATTGCATTTTTTAATTGAGTTGATGCCAAATACCAGTACATATTTGGATGTTCTCTTTTTCGTAATATCGTAACAAAGGTAGAGTGGTCTTCTACAAAATCAAACTACTCTTTCTTCAAACTTCCAGAAGTATCCAGAATAATCTCTTTCGCCCCAAGAAAGAAATTCACGTTCAACTTCTTAGCTTCATAGCTCCTCCCTCAGTCAACCCACAGCGAAAGTTTAGTATGTTTTGCCAATACGAAAGGAATCGGCTTCTTTTTCATTCTTTTTAAATCGGTGCGTAATGGTCAAGCACCTCCTCACCCTGCCCTACCCTATAATCATGTCGTCCGCCGTGATCGAAAATCAGAAGTATTTAACCACTTCAGTTAAATAGAGCAATTTAATTGTTGAGGGTTAAGGCTGAATCACTCCATACGCAAAATGGAAGTAAAGTGGGAAACGTGATTCCAGTATTTCAACAGCTGGCTTAACCATGATAGTAGTATAGAAAAAGGAAGAGAGTGTGTGACCTTCAGAGGTCATTTAAAAGCAATGAATTATAGTAATTGTCTACATTTGACATTAACATTTGTTTTATTTGCAACTAAATGCAATATTATTCTCGAAACGTGAAATAATTTATTAGATTTCTGTCTTTATTATTAATTTAAACAGAGAAATGAAATTAAATGCAAATATATTTATTTCTCAACAGGTCACACCCATACATACCGTAAGTATTTAAAAGATTGTCATTTAGCTATTTTGGGCTAAAAACTATTTTAATTTACCTCGTTAATATTGACAGTATTTTTTACAGAGAGCAAATTTCAAACAGATTTGATTTTTCATTTAACGTTCTTTGTTAATCAATTATTTTTAATGGCTTATATTGTTGAGTGTAAAATAAAGTTTTTAACATGGATACTTTGTATGGAGAACCTATAATATTTGCTATATCCTCGGGAAGTCCAAGATCTCCTACTAAATCACTTAGTTTGGTTTGAATTAACGGTTGTGTGGCTTATTACTTGAGTGCTCAGGAATGAATTTTTCATCATTCAGAAATCTCTTCCATGTCGAAAACAGTGAAATTCAGATTTGTAGGGATTGAAACATCAGAGGTCCTTGTGATGCAGGTCTAATATCAGACTAAAGATTGTGTTAGAAAATGTTATGCTTAATATTTTAGTTTTTGCAGTGTAGTTAGCAATTTCTTAATGTTTGTTTGTGTAATTTATAAAAGTAACAATAACCCCTGTGTGTTTTTTTATTACCTCCAAATTAGAATGCCAAAAACTAGATTTATTCATTACCAACAGTTCATTCATTAATTTGTGTGAAGCCCTCTGTTTTTCGTGATCACCGTTTCACACCCAATCATCAGTATAGTAAGCTCTTATTCACAAACATTTATGTTCTGCCTCTGTTTCTCGATAACAGATTTTCCAAGTATACAACAAAATGAATTTCTATTGTTTACACACCTCTGGAAGCCGTTTTTGATTTTTAACATTTTTAGCCTCTACACAACACTGAATATGTATTAAGTTCAGGATGTTTAAAAAACTAACAAAAAATCTATACTAAAAAGAATGTTTCACACGCAAGTCAACTCATAGGTTGATACTGAAAATATTTATTACCTTTCCCAGGTAATAAATAGAATTGATTAGAGACGTTCCTGTTCGAACATGCTTGTTGTTGAACTACAGTTTGGCACTTGCTGCATTGACATAATTGTACTTTGATAATACGTTTCTCAATTGTATTGTTTGTATTCTCTAAGTATAAAATTAATTTTGCAGTCAAATATCATCCATCGTAATCTAACAAAAAAGCTTACATCAAATACTTTTTATGAAAAGCGTATCATTTCAACTAACATTTTTGCTAAATGTTAAAAATCTTGACATGGTGTCTTATATAATCGAATTCGGCATTTAAAATTGTATTAAAATCTCTTGAAGAACTAAAAACCTTTTTATTGCAGTCCTGTGGTATTGAGATTATTTTATTAAATGTATATTACGTCATTGAAGATTAATGTTTATAAATCTTAAACCACCTCAATTTCCATGCTCAGTTTTTTTATTTTATTCTTATAATTTTTTTTCTGGCTACAAAGAATTGTTTGCATTGAAACAGTATTTTAAAACATACTTATATGCATTCTAATGCAATAATATGTATGCTGCTATATCTGCTCACATAGAGTAGTACACCAGTTTTCATATAAATTATTGCCCGCACTTATACCATTTTATTAAAATGCGTTTTAATGAAATGCCTATATCTCTTATTTTTAAGGTTACAAGGAACCTGGTAAAAGTAAGTACTTTATAAATTTAGTTTAACTTAAAATTCATTTAATAAGATTTTAATATTATTGATTTAAAATCGATCTTAAACTGTCTTGTCCTTAACTTTGTAAACTCTTTTATAATATCCAGTATGTGAGATCCTACAAAACATTTTCAAACAATAAAATTTAATTAAAGCTAGTTTCAAATTATCTCTTTCATCTTAAAAGAAGCTGGTGTTGATACTACGTTAAATTCAAAATATAACTAATAGAACCTGTTAAAAGAAAGCAATACGCCTAAAAATAATTCGTATTTAGGATTTTGGAATAAGAAAGTAGAACTAAAAGTGTGTTTGTAATGTTATAAATTTTTAATACTCCTCATGGAGAAAAGATTATTTTTAGAGAATGACACCATAACTTTCTCCAAAATAATTTTTTATATGTTTTAACTAATTTTCATCAGTTAAGACCTTACTTCGCTAGTAAATGACGAATATAGTTTTATTAAGAGGAATTATATGAAAATTATCATGAACATAAAAAACGTTTGCTTTGTTTAGTATTTTAAGAACTTAGATATTGAACAATATTTTGAATATTGATTTGAAATACTACTTATAAAAGCAGTTTGTGTCCGTCAATTTGAATATATGAATGCAGTGTTTAGTAGAAAATTTAATTACAGTGTCTTTCTGTAAATAGTTTAATTAACTTTCGTAAGTAATCAACTTTTTGTTTGAATATATGTTATTTTACTATTTTAGCTAACACGCACCACTATCGTGAGTATAATTTTAAGATAAAATCTTAATTTTTTTTAATGCAACGAACATTAATTTTTTATTTGTATATTCTTTTATTTTTTCAAATATTTACCTGATGAATATGTTTGGCTTTTTTAAATATTATTTTTAAAAAAGAGTTATAATTATAGAAATTGCGAATTTATTTGTTATTTAAGTTCTTAGCACCCTAATAATTTGATAACTTTGAACCATCAAAGTTATTTTACAAACTTTCTAATATAATCCATTTTTCTATTTGAGATACGCAAGTGATTGTTCATGATGTTAAGATAAGAAAATTGAACTGCAGTTTCAATTTTTTTTAATGTATTGGTTATTAATGTTGCATTTTTTATTACATCTTTATCATATTCTTAGTCTTGTAATTATTCTAATTCACTTAATGAAACTGTAACCAATGTGAGATTGACAAACCTTATAAAGTCATTTCTGTCATCTCAGTTATGTCTAAATTGGGATCATAACTTTATATTATTGTTTTGTAATATTACTTCAAAAATATATTTTATACACTCTCACAAAATCCAACTACTTTTATTAGGTATTCCTGGACAGCCTGGAGATGGTACGTATTCCCTGCCAGCATTTTTTTTAACTAGCGAAATACCCGACTTTACTCAATTTGAATTGGTGTACTCAAGATTAAAGACATGATCAAAATATTTAATGGCTTACGTTTTTCGTAGAATAAAATAATATTTCGTCATTTTTATAATTTCTACAACTTACTTTGCACATAAATCCTACGCATATCCATTCATGTAATACATTTCCCATACATCGCACCCTTGATGTATGACAAAGCTACAAAATGACGAAATGTGACACTTAGGTTACTACTGCAAAAGACGATTTTGAGGCTGATGTGGAATTCCTTTTCTTAAGTTCTTTTCACGTTCAACTCAAAAAATGAAAAACGACTATTTACGCAAGAGGCGGATTTGGCATCAGAAGTGTCCAAAACGGATAGAAAACTTGGAATGGGTCGGAAATATTCAATGTACAGTGTTGCTTCTTTTTTAAAACCGTCTTGAGAAAATGTAGTTCTAACTTTCGCATTTATGTTTCAACTCGCCTCGTGCGTTAAGTATATCATTTGTGTAATATGAAATAAACACTTAAAACTGTAATCAATGTGAATAAAGTTTGACAAACCCTATAAAATCATTTCTGCCAATTAATATATGTCTTGATTGGAATCATAACTTTTAATTATTGTTTTGCAATATTATTTAAGAAATAGTTTATACTCGCTCATAAAATCTAATTCCATTTATTAGGTTCTTCTGGACAACCTGGAGATGGTACGTTTTCGCTGACTGCATTTTATTTAAAAATTAGTTTACTTCTCTTTTAAAACAGTCTTGATTTTGTAGTTGTAACTTTCTCCTTTATGTTTAAACTCTCCCCGTGCGTTGAGTATACCATTAGTGTAAAATGAAATAAACACTTAAAAACTGCAGTAAAATTCAGAAAAAGCATTGTACGTATCTCCTAATTCATATAACATAATAATTTACATTTCTGTGTTTCATTTATCAAATCCTCACCTCAACGTTAATTTACATTTAAAAAAATGTTCTGCTGTATTTTTGCTCATTTTCATTTCCATTATTTGACAATTGTTCGAATTTTCATTATGTTTTAAACTGAATTGTATGAGTGTTTACACTTCAGCATATTCAATAATTTAGCAATTGCTGTAGAAAATTAATATTATCAATTGAACACTGGACAGTTATATAATACTTAAAAGCTGCATAATATGTTTTGCTTAAAAGGATTGTTTTAAACAGTCCCCTTTTTACTTTTCAGGTAACCCTATTCCTGTAACAGGAGGTAAGATAAAATATTTATATGTTAATACATGTACATAATAACATATACATATTTATGCTGCATAATATTTAGGAAATTAATATTATCAATTGAACACTGGACAGTTATGGAATACTCAAATGCTGCATAATATGTTTTGCTTAAAAGGATTAGTTTAAACATTTTCCCCTTTTTACTTTTCAGGTAACCCTATTCCTGTAACAGGAGGTAAGATAACATATTTATATGTTAATACATGTACATAATAACAAATAATATTTATGCTGCATAATATTTAGGAAATTAATATTATCAATTGAACACTGGACAGTTATGGATTACTTAAATGCTGCATAATATATTTTGCTTAAAAGGATTATTTTAAACAATCCCCTTTTTACTTTTCAGGTAACCCTATTCCTGTAACAGGAGGTAAGATAACATATTTATATGTTAATACATGTGCATAATAACATATGCATATTTATACTGCATAATATTTAGGAAATTAATATTATCAATTGAACACTGGACAGTTATGGAATACTTAAATGCTGCATAATATGTTTTGCTTAAAAGGATTATTTTAAACAGTCCCCTTCCTTTTTACTTTTCAGGTAACCCTATTCCTGTAACAGGAGGTAAGATAACATATTTATATGTTAATACATGTACATAATAACATATACATATTTATGCTGCATAATTTTTAGGAAATTAATTTTATCAATTGAACACTGGACAGTTATGGAATACTCAAATGCTGTATAATATGTTTTGCTTAAAAGGATTATTTTAAACAGTCCCCTTTTTACTTTTCAGGTAACAACCCTAATCCTGTAACAGGAGGTAAGATAGCATATTTATATGTTAATACAAATACATAATAACATATACATATTTATGCTGCATAATATTTAGGAAATTAATATTATCAATTGAACACTGGACAGTTATGGATTGCTTAAATGCTGCATAATATGTTTTGCTTAAAAGGATTATTTAAACATTTTCCCCTTTTTACTTTTCAGGTAGCAACCCTAATCAAGTAACAGGAGGTAAGATAACATATTTATATATTATTTATGTCTTATTTTTTTCTATGAGTAACTCTAATTCTACCACGTGTTATAATAACAGATTAGAATCAATAAGATAAATCAATCATCGAAGTAATGTCTACTGTTCATATAGAACTCGTTTAAATTTGATATTGATATGAGATTATTAAGTTAATTGAGATTGATAAGATTATTATTAATTTCTTTAGTTTAATACTTCAGTATTCCAATTTAAAATGTAAAATAAAAAGAATATCTGAAGTTCGTTATATAACTGTCACAAATCTTTTTTTAAAACTAAGGTACCTTATTTTCAAAAATGCATTTTAATAATTTATCACATCATGATATTGTATTTATTTACACTGTCGTAAATTTAAAATCTTTTTGCGATATTTATACTATTTTATGAAAGAAATTCATATTATTTTTCCTATACCTTTTTTAGTTTACTCCCTCAGTAAGTATTGACTTCTTTTCTTAATAATTTTCGAATCAATTTTAATAAAAAATCGATTTTTTTTTTATGTTTTTCATTTGTTAGCATTTAAAGTACATAAAATATTTTACGCTGAAAAAACCTTGCTTCTTCGTTCAAATGGGGGCAATTTATAAATCATTTTTTAAGGTTACAAAATCCATTTGTTATTATTATACTAATTAATAAAAAATGAGTAAATATATAAGAACATAAATACTTGTTTATTTAGAGTTCCATACACAATATTAAAGGCATATGTGTGTCACATGTTGCTATAATTTAATGCTTTTTAATTATTTTAATGTTTATAATGGATTTTAACAGACATTTTGAATATTCTAGGTAGTACTTTGAGAATAATGTTAGCGCTAAAAAATATTCTGACACAAAAGCTTTTTTTTAAATAATTTAAATCGATATTCAATCTTCAAATAGCATTAATAATACTTATTAATAAAACTACTCGTATTTTTGTGAATGTAACAATAAATCATTTATTTATTTTCCATTAATATAATTCTAAATAAAATCATTTATTTATTTTCCATTAATATTATTATAAATAAATCATTTATTTATTTAGATGTTGAATCATTATGAATAAATCATTTATATATTTTACATAATTAGAAATAAATCATTTATTTATTTTACATAATTAGAAATAAATCATTTATTTGTTTACATAATTAGAAATAAATCATTTACTTATTTTACATATTTAAAAATAAATCATTTACTTATTTTACATATTTAGAAATAAATCATTTATTTGTTTACATAATTATAAATAAATCATTTATTGTAATTTGTCAAAGTGAAAGTGGGTGGTATTTAAGTATTTTATTTATTGTCGCATTGGAGCTCCACTGAAAGTGGGAGATATATTGTGTATTGATTTATACTAATTATGTTGCATAGCAACTAAAGTATTTGTGCATCCATATATTATGCATATTACATCCTACAATATATTATACCATTTGAAATTTAACCATTGTGTAATGATTCTATAGTTAAATTCCTCCATTAAAAATTAAGGACGCAGTAAATTTATCGAATTTTCTCCAAGGAGTTTCTGTGTACTTAACTGTGAGATAAATATGAAGTGTTGAGTAGTATTATCTTTGATTCTGCTAATTGTTAACGATATTTCACTTTTATTTTTTTAGTTAATACCATGTACAGTAAGTATAATTTTTTTTTGTTCACTGACTACTTTATGAAAACTTTTCACAATCAAGAATTCATTTTCTCTAAGCGCTATTCATTTTCTACATATATTCTGATTCTAATGCGTAATACATTTGTTCTTAGATTACTTTGCTGTCGGTGAGTAAAATTTCCATACATAAAAATTGAACGAATAGACAGTTAGTTTGATGTAGTTGTCCTTTTTTTTTATAAAATCAAATTCTAGTTACTTGACTTATGAATTAGATATTAGTCATACTTGAAGATAGGTTATTGAAATTTCGGTATTAGACATTAATATTGAAAACGAACAGATTTATCTGAAATGTTATTCAGATGTCTTTAATTGACTAATATATATTTAAAGTATGTAATAACGTGTAAAAACATATCTTTAACAATACGACCTTTCACTTGTCTTGCTCTCACTAATTAAAGAAATAAGAAAGAAATCTCACTTTTTACTATATTTTACTATTCCAGCCAATTGACGTTGTTTTCGAAAATTTTATTAAATATTTTAACTAATATTTCTCATTTAAAAAATGAGAAATTTTTATGAATAACAGAATATTTAATGAATCTTGACATTTAAAAAATACTATTAAATTTTCCAATGTAATAAATTTTGTATTTAATAGCTTGTTTCAATTAAATTAATTTGTAAATTTAATTTTCATGATGAAAAAGCATTATCAAAAATAGTTTGATATTATAATACGGCATTTTCGATAAAATATGTACCAAATCTTGGCATAACTACAGAACGTTAAAAGTAATTAAATTAAGATAATCGACCGATGATTTATATCTTTCTTAGAATTTAATCTATGGTTATCTTTAACAGCCAATTAAATACAAAAAAATTAAGTAAACCTGAATGAATAATCAAGAAAATGTTGTTTTAAAAACTCTAGATAATTATTTAATACAACTAGATAATACTAGATAGATACAACTTTAGCAATAAAACCATTGTGCTTAATGCAAATTCTAGTCAATGATAGTGAATAAATATAAGAAATTATTATTACTTATTACTTCTACAAAGCTGGTCCAGAAAGTAAGTACTGTTTGAGCATATCTCCAGCGCATCTGACAGCACGACAGTCGCGCATGCGTAGTTACATCCTTCAACTCGAGAACGAATTAGCCTAGCCATTTTTTCTGTTTACGTTATCGTTTAGAAGTCATTGTTTGTCGGTAATGATGTTTTAAAAAATCGATCGGCTAGCCAGCTGTGAAATAAGAGTCGTTATCAAGTTTAGGAATGCGAAAAGTGTTCGACCTTGTGAAATTTATCTTCAGATAAGTGAAACTTACTGAGAGAAAGCGATGAGTGAGGGTAAGGTGTGAAAGAGGATTAGGATGTTTGACGAAGGAAGGGGAAATGCCCACGACGGGGAGCGCCGTGGATACCCGTCGTTGATCACCGAAGAATTGGTGCGCTGCGTCGTTCGTTAAAATAGGCGATTCACGATTTCTGATTTGTCAATGAATTTTCAAAACATTTCACGATTTTTATTACACAAAATCGTGACTGAACATTTGCACTACAAAAAATTTGTGTTCGTTATCGGTTCCGAAAACACTAACGAATGTTCAAAAACGGAAACGCATAGGAACGACCTTGGAGCTTTTGCAGCATTATGCGATAGAAGAAAATCATTTTTTTGAAAAGGACTGTGACATGCGATGAAACATGGATTTGTTACGAGACACCTGAAACGAAACTACAGTCACTGGAATGGCGTCCTATTCCTAGTAACAAACCAAAAAGTATCGGTAATATAGAGAATTTGAAATCAGTGTATAAAGACTGAGATGAAGTGAAAAAGAGGACTTTCTTATGATAATTTTTACAGAAAAAAATCAAATGGAAAAGAGAAATTGGTTGATATTTTCAGAACCAAGAAAAAGTGTCTACAGCTACCCTTGCAAACTTTACTCAACATCAAAGTCAAAATCAATAACTGGTTTGCAAAATTGGAGATCAATTACTGTTTTTTTATCGGACCACGAAGTTTCGAAAGAACATGTCAGTCATCTGTACTATGTATAAAAGATCATCAAAATTCATTTGAATTGCTACTCAACAATTACAGGAAAAGAAGTATGTTACTGGAGAGGTGCGTTGAATAGAATTATATCAACAATAAAATTTTTGAGCCACTTAGGATTAGAATTTAGGAGTCACGATGAACTCAAAGAATTCAATAGGAAAATAAATTATTTAATCTACTTGGACTGCTGATAGGTTGGAAGTTACATCTACAAAAATATGCCAACAAAGGACGAGGAAATATAAACTATTTATCTCATAATATTTGCGACGAATTTGTAGATCTTATTTGCAATCAAGTAAGAGCTGAAATAATTGAAGAAATCAAGTGTGCGACTTATAGTATAATTGTTGACTATACTCCCGATGTTTTGCATGTCGATCTACTAACTTTTGTGGTGCGATGTTACATCCTGTGGTAATATAAAGAACAGGTTTGTAGAATTCATTCCCATAGATCATATAACAAGAACATCAAAGAACAAGAAGTTTTGAAAACTTTAATAAAATTAGGAGTGGATATTGAATATTGTCTAGGACAATCAGTTGGTAATGCTTCTAATATGTCATGGAAGTACTCAGATTTGCAAAAACATATTAAAGAACATAGCCCAAGTACGGTTTTTATTCCGTGTGCTAAATCATTCCTTAAACTTAATTGGAAATTTCTCTGCAGAAAGTTGTAGCGCTGCAATTCAGTAATTTGTTTGTGAAGAATTTATTCAAATTTTTTTCAGCGTCAACCCATCGCTGGAAAATTTTAACCAGAAATCTATAAATGGTGTTAACATTCCGTCTCAGTAAAAAGAGTTTCTAATACAAGATGGCCAGCAAGAGCCGATTCTGTATTAACTATGAAACTTGGTTTTACCCATATAAAAGTATAAAAGAGGCTTTAACTGAAATATGTAATTCGGAAGAAGAAAAGCAGTTACTATAGTGGAGGCGACTTCACTTCTGAAGAAAATGGACAAATATGAAATCGCCCTAATGACAGTTATTTGGAATACTATTTTACAAAGAATAAATGCTACTAGCAAATCACTGCAATCAGTGTGGAATGCGAACTATTGAGAAAGAATCTATCTATCTTTACAAAATTGACATTGATGTTTGTACTTTTGAAGATGAATTTGACCATTTTTTAATATTTCTAAAGAAAATGAGGACACCAGAAAAACCACATCATCGAGCAGCCAAAGAAATGCCTTGCACTTTTCAGAATGATGAAACAGTATTTAAAAAAAAATTTTAATTCACTTATCTAATACGTCACTAGAAAGATTGTTTTCTGTTTTAAAACGTGTAAAAAATTATTTAAGGATCATTATGGGAGAAGAAAGATTAATTAATATGGCCATTATGTATAAGCAAGAAATTAGATTAATTAATATGGCCATAGGTAAATCAAGAAATTTTAAACCGAATTGACACTGCCAAAATAATTGATGAATTTAAAGAAATAAGCAAGACGGAAATTCATGTAAAAAATGTTGTTTTGATAAATTTATCTAATGTGTTATGGTATGATATTTCTGATTACTTTGTTTTTGTAAATAACTTAATGAGAGTTTTCTTGAAATTTTTTTCTAACTTGAGTTTGAGGGCCCTGAAATTTTACCGCTTGGGGCCCCCACTTGACTTGATCCGCCACTGCTCTTTCTTCAAGAAAAATCATGTGCGCGGTGTTTTGGAACTGTCAAGAAATTTTGTTAGCTTATTTCACTGCTGACGGGCCGATCGATTGTTTTAAACATGATTACCGACAAACAGTGACTTCAAACGTTAACGTAAACAAACAAAATTGCTAGGCTTATTCTTTGTCGAGTTGAAGGATGTAACTACGCATGCGCGACCGTCGTGCTGTCAGATGCGCGGGAGATATGCGCAAACGATACTTTTTGGACCAGCTTTGTATACTATGTTTAAAGTCTTGTTGCTTGAATTACGTCAGAATCCGAGCAATTACTACTTATTAGCAATTACTATATATATATATAATTACACTAAAACCTTGAAAAATATATAACAAATAATTAAACTATTCTGAATACTAATGTAATAACAAATTTTCAGGAGGACACCTAACTGGAGGTAAATTTTTGTTCTCTATTCTATTAATAAAATTCCAAATCATAAAGTTGTGGATGAATCTAAAACTAAATGGATCTTTTAATTTCTTCCAAATTAAGAAATTCAAATATTAGAAATGTGTGGACTTTTATTTTAGATTTAGATTTCTCTCAATGCTTTTTGTAATTATTTTATGATAAAACAAATTCAATGTACTATGAACTATTTTGTTCTCAAATATTTTATGGATCAGTAATTCGTTTTTATGAATTATGAACACATAGTAAGTAAACTAAAAATCTAACTATTTTTATTTCTTTTCCAGTTCCAGCTCTCGGTAAGCAAATTCTTCCTTCAAACTAGTGCAATGAATTTAAGAAGAATAAAAATTAAGAAAAATATAAAAGTTCAAAAAAAATTTTGAACTTTTTAAGCTTACCATTTGATAAAATGGATGAAAAAAATCAATATTAGTCTAAAATTAATTATTAAAGAAAACAAACAGCTACATTATTTCTATTATTTTTAAGTACTATATGCATATTTCTATATTATTACATGCTTTTGTGTAAATCACAAGCTAATCATTTAAATATAAAAATATAAATGGACACAATAATTTTATAAATAAAATAGAAATAAATTAATTTAAAACTATTAGGGTCTATCCTTTTGAATATATGTTAAATGAAATGAAGTGAAGCATCCGCAAATTCTTGATTAAAAGTGAATTCGAAGATAATGACTACTTGTTAAATTAAATTGAAGATAAAGTCATAATGGAATTATAATTTCTACTTTCATCTCTCAAACTAAAGAGAAAGTACGTCAAATTATGAGAAGTTACTAACCATGACAATAATTACAAGATATTATCAACTTTTATGGTAAACTAAATTCCAGAATCCTAATCGTAAAAAAACATGTAATAAAATGGTCAGTTACAATAACAGATCTCGCTATAAAGGTTACCACAACGCAAGGGCACTAATCTGCAAAATTGACGTTTCTACCAAACAAGTTCAAAGTTTTGATTCTTAGGAATATATCGAGATACGACTCAAAGGTTGCCTTCTCTATGAAAATCGACATTTCCACTAAGAATTAAAATGATTCGTGGTTTTAAATTAACCATTATTTAACTAAACATGAAATGGTGACTCGAAAAATCCAGTTAGGAGAAAATTGCCAAAATGCAGGTTGGAGCCTTTGGTGTGGTGGTTAAGATATATTTTCCAAAATTGAATTGTAAACTATTTGTCATTATTGCTTTTCAGCTCTAAATGTATAACTTTCGAAACGTAATTTCCGAATAACCTTATAATATTTAAGTTTAACTTCTCTATTAGGATTTTAAAAACTAATTGAAACCAAAAATCTTATAATTTAATGTAATTGTAGTTGTTTTCTATTTTTGACAATTATTTCTCTCGTTTTTCCAATAGATCTTGTTTTACTAAGTAAGTATACTCAAAATATACAGATTCTCACTGTAATTTCTTTAACATGCAAATTTCTTGCATTAAACTTTTACTTACAATACATCCATTGCAATTCTATTGCAGTTTTTTTAAATGATATTGGGAAATTTAAATTACTTTTCAAGATATCGAAATAAGTTTTTATGTTTCAACTACTTGACACCCATCTGTACATTTCATTTTATAATTCTATGATTTTAAAGTAACAAAATGCATTTTAATATTTTACAGGATACTACGTCGCACGTAAGTAAACTGTTACAGTTTTTTAACGAAGTTCAAATGAAGTATGCATTACAAAAAGTGATCTGAAGATTGAGTTTCAAAACTGTCGAAATCACAGTATCTTTCCGTTTCTTATAGCTTTTAAAACACAAATTCAAATATGTTAAACTCAACATTTATTACATTGTGTTATATTCCAGCAAACTTAGACTTCAAAGATTATGTATTAAAAGCTATACTAAGTTACTCAATAAAAATTACTTTTATGTCATTAGAAACCAGAGTTATTTTAACACTTTTTACATGCATAATTCTATTACTTTATAATAAAGCAGCTATTGTATATTTCAAAAGAAATCGTAAAATTAAGAAACAATAATTTGACATAACAATTTTAAAACGCAATTTTATTTGTCTTATTTTTTAAATAATTATTCTAATTAACTTTTTTTTTTACTTTTCTATCTTAGAGGGTCCAAAAAGCTTCTGTAAGTATAATTGAAATATTTGTTTTGTAACCGAATTAAACCTATCTATTTTTATTTGAAATTTAAAAGGTTTTGTATAAAATGAAAACGTTCTTAAAATAGTAATACGTTAATCTCATTGTAACCCTTATCAGTCCTAATTTTAAAATGTTAAATCTACTGTGAAGCCAAAATCATTTATAAAATAATATTCCTCTATCAATGAAGTTAGGATGTCATTCTTTGTTATAGTTCCAAAACTCGTACCGAGTACTTGGAATATGAAATTATTTCAACTAATGCTCATTCTAAATATTCATCACTTAATAACATATGCAATTTTCATAAATATTTTCATCTATATTTTACATTACATATTGTTAATGTATCTTATAGATGAAAATAACACGCATTCGTATTAGTTTCTCAGAAAATAATTTTGTCTCAAACTCTACTATTATAAAAGGAAGTGTTCGTTTTCTGTACGCATTGTCCTGACGAATCTATGGCACATACAGAATGGTATTTGGCACACAGGTTGTCCAAATTTTTTTCAATGTTTGGGTCGCGGCGAATTTTAAAATTTTGTCTAGAGGATTTTAAAATTTATTTAATGTAATTTAATTATTATTGTTTTCTTTGGAATGGCAACAGCATAAAGATGACAGATTCTAAATTTTATTTTTTCCTTGCTGCCATGTTTGATTTTGGGGAGGAAAGATTTTTCAGTTTACGATAAAAAACAAATTTTAACTGGAGTTATATAGTTCCTTTTATCATCTCCTAGACCGGTAAGGATGAAGTAAAAATTTCATCGGATTTGAAATCTGCGGAAGATTTAACATTAGACCTAAAAATATGATTTTCTTTAAAAAAATATATTTTTTAAATTGAATATATCTTTTATATTTTCGCAAGATATTGTGACGTCACGTCAACCTTCGTGTTCCAAAAATCAACTCATACAATTTCTGCGAAGGAAAGCAAAAAAAAAAAACTTTTTGACTGGCATTGTTTAGTTCTTTTTTGTAAAATAAATTGTAGATAACTGTAATAATAAGATGATTGTAAGATAAATTAAAAATTTCAATGGATTTATATTTTCGCAAAAGATTGTGACATCGATTAATACAAATACAAATACAAATATTGACGACCAGCTACAGGCTCGAGCCCAACAAGGCTGGTCCTTTGTTTATGAATTCCCCAATTTCCACTGACTATGCAATTGTATCTTAAATTCGTACACTCCCTTTGAATTAACTATATTTTCTGGCAACGCGTTCCACAGCTGTCTATTATTCTATTAAAGTAGTAGTTTTTCCTTAAATCCTGATTAAAATGTGTCTTATTAAATTTATACCCATGGCCCCTTGTTCTGTTATCCCTATTGAAATTTAAGCCCTCTGTGTCCCCTTGTTTTACAAACTTGAAAAGCTGAATCAAATCCCCCTCCTTCTTCTTCTTTCCAGTGTATACATGTTTAGCTTACTTAAACGTTCATTATAGTCGAAATTTGCTAGCCCCTTTATTATTTTTGTAGCTCTGTGCTGAACCCTTTCAATTGATTCTATGTCCTTTCTCATATATGGAGCCCAGAATTGTACAGCATATTCTAGATGTGGTGTTACTAAACCCTTATATAACGGCAAGATTATATTCTTATCCCTTGAAGTTACAGTCTTTTTAATATACCCCAATAACCTATTAGCCTTTTTACATTGATGACCCATTTTAAAATTCCTGTGAATTATCACCCCAAGATCCTTGACTGTTTCTCCCTCCTTTACCTTTACTCCCTGCAGACAGTACTCGGCTCCACTGTTCCTGTAACCCATATGCAGAACTTGACATTTCCCTACATTAAATGACATACCCCATTTTACAGCCCATTCAGATATCTTATCAAAATCCCCTTGTAAATTTTTTATCTGTAACTTGGTATCCACTGTCCCCCATATTTTTAAGTCATCTGCAAATATACTGATTCTATTCTTTATCCCCTGACCTATATCATCTATGAAAATTATAAATAAAATTGGTCCCAAAACTGATCCCTGAGGCACCCCACTTATAACTTCTGTCCACTGTGAATAATTTCCTTTTACCTGCACTCTCTGCTTTCTACCCAATAACCAATTCTTTATCCATATTAATGTTTTTCCCTGAATCCCCAGCCTTTCCAATTTAAACAGTAATGCCTCATGAGGTACTTTATCAAAATCCTTTTGAAAATCTATGTACATGATATCCACACTGCTCTTATTATCCAGCTCTTCAGTAATTTTTTCGTAGAACTTCAAAAGGTTTGTAGAGCAGGATCTGCCCTTCCTAAACCCATACTGATTCTCTGATAACAGTCCCCCTTCCACCAAGTATAACATTATATGCTTTTTTAACAGAGATTCAAATATTTTGCAAATTACTGATGTTAGACTTACTGGTCTATAGTTGCCCGGATCACTTTGTATTCCCTTTTTGAAAATTGGAGTTATGTTGGCCAACTTCCAATCCATTGGTACCCAACCTGTGCTATATGTTGAATTAAATATCGTGTGAATTACTTCCCCCAGTTCTTCCGCGCATTCCACTAGTACTCTCGGATAAATATCGTCTGGCCCTGGTGCTTTAGAGGGCTTAATTCTTTTCAACTGATGTACTATTTCTTCCCTGTTGAATTTGCATTCTTTAATTATACCCCCTGCAAAGGCTCCATCCTTGGGATCCTTTTTTAAATTATAGTTACCATTGAAAAACCCCAGAAAAAAGTCATTTAACACGTTTGCCATTCCCACCTCGTCTTGAATTAATTCACCTCCCTTCCCCCCCCCCCAACGGGCCCAGTGTAGTACTAAATTTATTTTTACCACTTGCATATGCAAAAAATTCTTTTGGGTTTATATTTATTTCCCTTGCTAATTTTTCCTCCAAGGACACCTTTTGCTTCCGACTAATAGTTTTAAACTCCTTTCTGGCTTTCTGATATGCCTCCTTGTCCCAATCGTTACCAGTGCTTTTATATACCCTGTATGTTCTTTGTTTTAATTTTAAAGCTTTGTGTGTTTCCCCTGAAAACCACATAGGGAGCAATTTTCTAGATTTTTCTTTTTTCCTGAACGTTACAGGTTTTTTTAACAACTTATGTATTATATGTAAGGTTTGTCTAACTTATTCTTGAATTCCTCCTATTATTCAGAATGATGCGGTGCTAATAATCCCCCTTTGAATGTTTCCTTTAACTCTTCCCTTATCTTATGAAAATTTACCTTTCTGAAATTTGGAATTATCCTACTATTGATTGTGTATGCTGACTGAAAATTTATACTTAATCTGATACTTCTATGATCACTTTCTCCCAGTAGCTTACCTATAACCAAATCCTGCACCCTATCCTCATCATTGCTGAAAATCAAATCCAATATTGCATTGTCCCTAGTATCCTCATACACCATCTGGTACAAAAAACAATCCTGTATCACTTCCAAAAATTCTGCCCCTTTCCCATTTGTAGCTAGATTGTTTGTCCAGTCAATATTTAGATAGTTATAGTCCCCCATTAAAATTAATTCTCCTTTTTGACATGCTTCGTTTATCAGATTGCACATGCCCTTTTCCTGTTCTTCACTACAAACAGGAGGTATATATATATTACCCAGAATTAGTCCTTTGCCTTTGTCTGTATTCAGTTTCACCCAGACTGATTCTATACCCTCAGTTTTACTATTTAACTTTATTTCCGTACAGTTTAAGAATTCTCTCACATAAATCAAAACCCCGCCCCCTTCCTATTCACTCTGTCCTCCCTAAACATTGTGAATCCACTTAATTCTAAAATTTGTGCATCTTCACTGCTTGCCCAACTTTCAGTAATCCCAATGATATCTATATCCTCTGCTTGTGCAATTCCCTTGAGCTCATCCATTTTATTTCTCACACTGCGAGCATTACAATAAAATACTTTTAGCTTATTTTTTACCCTTATATTGCACTTTCCCCTTGTATTATTTGTCTTGGTATTGTTTTTCTCCCTTACATTGCACTTTCCCTTTGTATTGTTTGTCTCCTGCAATTTAGAACCTGTTAGTTTTCCTAAGCAATTACAGTGTACTGTCAACTCTCTATGTCCTTCCCATCCCTGCTTGTAGTCTAGTTTTTTGACTCCAGAATGTTCAAAACCCGCTTGCCAACCTCCCTATTACCTATCAGGCTTAAATGCAAATTGTCCCTGCTTATCCAATCCCTCCTACACTCCTTCCAAACATCTAAAAATCTAACTTCCTCCGTCTCACACAAATCCCTTAACAACCCGTTCATCTTATTGGCCCTTTGATTTAACCACCCATTACCTAACCCATACCTAGGTAGTAATCCTAATACTGTTACCTCTGCCCCATGAGACTTAATGCCTCTTAAAAGTGTTTCTGCTTCCCTCTTAAACTCAACATTAGTAGTCCTCTCTACATCATTTGTTCCCACCCACATTACTGCCTTTTCCTCCCCTTTAACAACACCTGCCTTAACTGCCTCAACTACATGTTTTACCCTGGCACCTGGCAATCAACACCTTGCAAAATTGCGCTTTATACGCCCTACCATTTCTCCCAAAACCCTAACAATTGAATCACCAACCACTACCCCTCTAGTTACCTTATCCCCCTGATCAACATGCTCCAAGTCTACACGTTGGACAGCCTTTTCCACTCCTTCTGCAGACCTCACCTTCAAAGCCTCCAGCTCCTTCCTCAAATCACCCACCTCTAAGCAACTCTTGCATGTAAATTCAACCTTCTCTGACATTTTGACCCCACTCACACCCCCCTTTCCTGCCTCAACCATATTCCCACACAAGTCACATTCCACATAGAACTCCCCACTGGCTCCCTCTGTCCTCATCTCCTTGAACATTCTAACTATACCCATGCTTATCCAAAGTAACAATCAATGCACAGAAAAAGCACTAAGCAAAACCAAACATACAGAAAAAGCACTAAGTCAAATACACAGAAAAAGCTCTGCACTTAAACAAATATACAGAAAAAATTGGAATTAAATATCCTATAACCTTATAGTAGTCAGCTATCCGAATGAAAACAAGCAAGACACAAAATATTTAGGCCCAACAAGACATACGTGAATTAGGCCTAACGAGGCATACGTGAATTAGGCCTAACGAGACTTGACTTAGGACTACTTGACAAGTCAAAAACTAAGTACAAGGACTATAAAAACACTTTAAAAACAATTAGAAATGTTTGAACTAATAGAAATAGAAGTAATACACTGCTTAGTACTAAATAAATGAAGAATAACGCAAAAAGAACTTGAATTTCGCGGAGCTCCGAAAACGCGACGCACACTGCTCGACACCTAGCGGCGAAATCTTTTTGCGCAATTGGATCTCTTTGAGATACGAATTAGGCCACATTTGACAATGAGCGTTGCCTGTAACGTTTGTATCCAATAAGCTTCGATTTCCCATTTGGTAAGCGAAGCAAACCAACACCACGTGCAACTACCTTTTGGCTGCGCAAACAAAATGGGAATTCGTTTTTAATTTAGAGATATTGATTAGGGTTTTTTTTTTCTCCCTTGAACCGACGTTTTCGACCTTTTTAGAATTGTCACGGGCAACGCCGTGCTGGCCACGCAGTGGCTAGTAATACATAAACAGTATTTTTATTTTGTGTTTCATATGGACAAATATTATTAAAATCGGATTAAAATTAACAAAATAGATTATTTTCTTAAAGATATATGGTATTCCAGGAATAAAACAAACTCAGCGTATTTCAAACCTCCCGTATTACACATAAAGAGAGTCACGAGTCTCCTTCACCTTCTTTCAAATGTGCTCGGATGAGAACATCATGAACATGTTTTTTAATCCAGTTATTACAAAAGCAGGTGACACAAAAGTCAAATTAATCATTAATTAGGGTTTATTTATACGAAAGTTGTTTAAGAAGTTTTAAAGGGTTGTTTCATTTTAAATAAAAAAGAATTAATTAAGACAACTTAAGCTTAATTAATAACAACTATAATGCAGTGTCCCCTACACAACCCGTCGTCTACTGTCTTCTGCTTTCCTAAAAATGTCCTCTCTGTAGAATTCTTTCTCAACCCTTCAAAGGATTGCAAGATTCGGCTGCTGGCGATTTTTAATAGTTCCATGAAATCGAACCTTATAAGCAGGTATAAATGTATTGACTACACACAAGTTTATACAACGTATTATTAATACATTGCTGGCCATCAAAAATGCATCGACAAGAAAGACGATAGATATCAAAGCCAGACTTCTTGTACAAATAACATAATACATGTTCG
The DNA here is from genome assembly GCA_947359465.1 of Metellina segmentata. Lineage (NCBI taxonomy): Eukaryota > Metazoa > Arthropoda > Arachnida > Araneae > Tetragnathidae > Metellina > Metellina segmentata. The sequence continues at coordinate 68,401,326 of OX375878.1, forward strand.
ATGGGTGACAAATCTGGAGAACGGACCATAGAAGAAGTGAAGCCTGGTAGACATTGAGGAATTGTTGTATGTTGCATGTCAAGTATAGTCGCACATTGTCCTGTTTAAATCTGCACTCAAGCAAGCCCTGAAGTTAAGGAAAGACAACAGGCTTCCAAACTTCAGAGATATATCTGTGGCTGATGAGTGTATCGGCAATGTTTATTAGGCGGATGCCTGCTAGAGTAGAATCCGATGGTTCTTAATACTATAACCTTAGGTGAACCGGCATAGCGATGCATAATGCAAGTCATGCAGTTTATCACAGCGGTTCTACAAAATTTAAATGCGACGACCGTGGTGCTGTAGATACAATCCGGATTGGTCTGAAAAAACGATATCGTGCCATTCATTTGTCCATGTGTAGCGTTTTACGTACCATTGCATCCGTACACGCTTGTAGTGTAAAGCCAAAGGTAGTAGCAGCAATGAACGCATTGAAAACATTTCCAGGTGTTGCAAACTACGTCCTATTGTATATTCTGACACATGTATACAGGGTGGTCCCGAATTCATGGTACAAACTTTAATGGTAGGTACAGGACATTGTAACAATGATTTATTGTATAGGAATGTATAGTCGCAAGTGACGCGGTGAGGCGTAAACAGGGGAAATAAAAGGAAAGAGAAATGGAGTGATCGGTTGGTATCATTGCCGTTAGAGGGCAGTAGATTGCAGCCGGATTTCGTAGATTATGTGCTATTTACAGATGAAGCGACATTTTCACGCGAGGGTGTCTTTAATGCGCACAATTCCCATGTGTGGGCAACCGATAATCCACATGCAACGCGTCGACATGCGTTTCAACAACGTTTCAGTATTAATGTGTGGGCTGGTATTGTGAACGACTTTTTGATTGGCCCATACTTACTACCCACGCGGCTCACTGGCGGAAGCTATCTTATTTTTATGAAAGAAGTGTTACCACAACTGCTGCATGATGTTCCGATCGCCATTCGTAACCGCATGTGGTTTCAGCACGATGGGGCGCCAGCACACTTCAGCATTGATGTACGGAATTACCTGAATGCCACGTTTGGTACTCGATGGATTGGGCGTGGTGGACCAGTCCCTTGGCCACCCCGATCTCCCGATTTATCGAGCCTCGATTACTTTTTATGGGGACATCTAAAGCATCTTGTTTATGAGACTCCAGTTGACTCAGATGAGGATCTCGTCGCTCGCTTATCTGTAGCTGCTGCAGGTGTGCGTGAAATACCAGGCATCTTTGAACGTGTACGCCAATCGCTCCACCGACGCTGTCAAGCATGTATCGATACTGGTGGACGCAATTTTGAACAATTACTGTAAACATGACACTTGTCAACAACGCTTTCAATAAAATCTTTGTTTTTCCTTTCGGCCGTTATTTCCCCTGTTTTCGCCTCACCGCGTCACTTGCGACTATACATTCCTATACAATAAATCATTGTTACAATGTCCTGTACCTACCATTAAAGTTTGTACCATGAATTCGGGACCACCCTGTATTGTGCAACACGCCCTAGTCCTTGATCACCCATAATAGCCATGAACACGAAATGTCCGTCTTCTTGTTTAATGATGTGACGAGGTCATATTCGCATCACTTTTGCGACTTGACTTTCTCCACCAAGTACACCGATTTCTCGGATACATAATTTCCAGTTTCTCTATAAACTACAATTCTTCCTCTGTCAAACTCACTAACGTGCTCGGATGACTGCCGTATTTTTTGCTACCTAAACACAGGAACAGAGTGAATGCACAATTCTAGTACTTAAAATTGGCTCTCTATTATTCCTTCTTACACTGCGTACAGGGAGGATTACTGTCGCATATGATTTTCATTTGCGCTGCGGCGTTAATAATTTACATGTGCTTCCGTGATCGTGAAATATCAAGGCTATTGGATGCTTCCTTCATGGTGTTGCATTTTTTATGGCCAGCAGTTTAGATATTAAGACTGTTTGCTGTATTTCTGATGTATTTTCAAACATTATTACTTTTGTTTCTATAAATTCAATTTGCCTAATCTGTTTTTTCACTTTTTCTTTTACAAGGCCCCCATGGTATGTGAATATTTGTATAATCTATCAAACAATTATCTTTATTTGTGTAAGAAAACAAAAAAGTACTTAAAATTAAAATTTCCTAACAAGTGTACATCCATTATGGTCTAGTTTTTTAAATTGCTCTCCATTTACTGCAATCTATTTTACATCTGTTGTTTTTATTTTGATTTCCTATAGGCGGAAAATAGATGCCGATGGAAGGTAATGAATAATTCTTTATTTAAACTTCATTTAGGTTACACTTTTTTAATTTTAAGCTGAATAGTATGATTCGATACTATGTTTTCCGATTCGAGCAGACAATTTTTAAGAAACTCAAATCATCAGTTGCATCACAATTATTTAATTTTTTGAACTGCGCCTGTATTTCAATTCTTTACCAGTTTAAATAAAAACGTATTCTTTAATAAATGCTGTTGCTTCTTAACCCTATTTAACTCTATTCAGTTCTTCCTATAACAAAGTATATGCATTGTAAAAGGTGACTGTTCTTAAACTGAGACTACTCAAAACCATATTGTAGCTCGATCTATCAACTAGAATGGTATAAAATTTGGTGGGAAAACTAATGAAGCATGGGAAGAAGGATTATTCTACGAAAAACATCAATTGTTTGAAAAGTCGCCGATAGAGGAAAAGTGGCGATCTGAAATGTAAAAATGAGTTATTAAAATGAGAAGCAGACAAATTAATAACAAAGACAAAAAAACTGAAACGTCACCTTTCGTTAAGCATAGTCACTTCTTTCGTACGAAAAGTAAAGCAGTTCAATGTGGTCATCATTCTTGTGAACCAGTTATTACATACTGTGCCAGCATTCTCAACAGCTTGTGGGAAGGTATTATTCATCACAGCCCATGATACATTGTTCTTTAGGTAAGGTAATTTTAATTAACGTCATACTAGAGCAACACAGCCATTGTTCTGTAAGGTAGTCAAATTCACAACCCGTTAAGATATACTTTAGATTTCAAATAACCCACCACCACACACACACGCAGCCAAAAGTCGCTGGTGATTTTTTTCGTCAACTAAATAATGATGTAAATGTTGTTGTACTGATCAAGCAATATGTGATGGTGCTCCTTGTAGCATAACTTTTATCTCATCTAGACTTTGTCTTGGCTGAAGTTGTATGATGATTAAACTGTTCAGCATATCGCGATATTTCGACCCGGTATGGCACAGGACACTGTTCTTGTTAAAGCAATGTTCTAAAATGAATGATCCTACAGTGAAATTTGCTTTGAAGTCACACCAAGTAGTAATTTTTAGTTGATGTTTTTCTGAAAAACATTGGCTTGTTCGGATGTCCAAATTCTACAATTTCGGGTGTTGACAGTCCAGTCCAGATAAAACATAGACCTCATCTCCCTGCATGGTTCTGCTAGATCAAGCACCGTCAACTAGCATTCAGTCAAAAATCGTGAAAACAAATGTCAATCGTATATACTGATCATCGTGTTCGAGTTGCTGTACGCGGCTTATCATATTTGGATAAAAGTGATTAACTTTCAGCATGACTTTTCACCCCGTGGCATTACTCATATTTAATTATCTGAACGGGTGTATTTCCAACTAAGGTCCCCTGGTGAACACAGTTGCAATTTCAGTAACTATTGGTTCTTGCTCTCATTTCCTTCCTCTGCCAGATCAAACTGCAAGCGAAACTTTCTTCAATTTTTTTAATAATAAGCGGAGTTTCAAATAGCAAAGAATTTGCATATAACTCAGATTAAAACTTTTAATGCTAAGTCACAACCACGTAGGTTTGATCCGAGTCATTAATTCATACTGTTAGAGGCAGGAGAACTTCATAAAGGTATTTCGATCCCCAGTTTTGCTCAACATGCATCTTACATTTATTAAATTATTTTACCTTCCAGTCCTATTTACCAGTCCTATTCAATCACTCTTAGTAACTTTAAAATCCAATAGAATCCAGGAATTTTAAAATCTAGTATTGTCTACAAGAGAGTCTTATATTCCTCATATTGACGACTTTTGGAACTAACATATGTTTTGTGAAATCATTTCTATGTTTTTGTCAATACCCCTGCAAAATTGATGTCATTGAGGTTGTTAGATCGAGCTACAGATGGTATTGAAAAGTATTAGTTTACTTACAATCACCTTAAATACATTCGATATTAAAGAATTTCAAAATTGTATTTTCCTTTCCACAGTTAAAAACCTAAATGTTTACATATTGTTTACTAACGCATATAGCTTAATTTTCTTTCCATAAACCGTTATTTCCTTAAAACTTCATTTAATTTATCTTCTCCAAGTTCATTCTAACTAACCTTCTTTATAGTATGCTTGCTGAATTATCACGACTTATAAAATTTAATCATTTTTTTTCCGAGACATTTGGAAATTTTCAGGTAACAGCAAATTTGATAGAACACTCAAACTTTTCTCTTTTTCAAACGTCCGATATTTCACAAACAAAAGTTTTCGCTTTAGTAATTTTGGAAATATTTAGAGTAATAAAAATAATATGTTTTTTTTCTTATTTTCAGGCAGCATAACTTCAAATATGTTTCCGGCACACACAACCACCAAAAATTCTGCACTGAAACATTTTGCGACGCAAGACACTGTGCGCACCAAATAATAAATGAAACTTGTTCTGTAACTTCTGTTCCCCTTTTGTTCTTATTTAGCGTTATTTGTAATAAAACAGATTTTAAAAGTAACATTACTCGGCAATTTGAAATAAAATGTGTGCAAAAATATTATATGCAGTACTCATAAACTAATATATTTTTTATAAAAACTTGATTCAATGCATTCAGTAATCCCACTATACCAACACCAGAAGAATAAAAACTTTAAAGTCTTATCTCATTAAAACTAATAATTATTTTTTCTTCAGTGATTTTAAGTCTGTAGTTTTAATTTTAATAGTGATTGTGTTTGAAAAGATGGGAAGAATTTTAGACGTTATTAGAGAAACCCCCCCCCCCTCACTTAATAGTTGTATCAAAGCAAATTTAAGTCACAAGAACACAAGTTATAATATCAGCAACATACAGTTAAATAAATACAGTTAAATATTACGATGGGTTACAAATATTAAGTTATGAAATATTTAGATAGGTCACAAATATTAAGTTATGAAATATTTAGATAGGTCACAAATATTAAGTTATGAAACATTAAGATTGGTTACAAATATTAAGCTATGATATATTAATATTTGTTAGAAATATTAATATGTAATTGTATAATATTAGGATTGGTTAGGAATAAAACGTAAATAAAATTGCTATCATTTTAAATCAATATTAATGTTATTGTTTGAGAGAAATTTCATACATTTTAAAGTAGTAGAAGCATTCTGCTTCCTTTCTTAATTTTAAATTTAATTCAATAAAATTTAAAATTTATAGTCCTCTTATGTAGATTCTTCATTTGAAATGACAAAAGCACTCCTGTCGTGTTTTATTAATAAAATTATTACACGATTTATTGAAAAATGTGGGTCTTTATTCTAATAATAAATAAGTAATTTTCAAGATAAGTGACACATTTCCTTAAGAGTTTCATTGGATAAATATTCAAAATATACATAATACATATACACAAGAGATACATAATACACGTATCCAAAGGATGCATAATACAGGACAAATTGGAATATCTATACTTCTATACAAAAATTAAATGTTATTAATGACTTTTGAATATTTCATAAAACAGTTTTGGGAATGACAGGAAACTTGGCATGTTTTTATAAAAATGCATTGAAAGGTCAATAGCAGAACACTAGTAATGAAGAAATAATATCTTTTATTATCATGAAAATTTCGAAAATTAATAAAACGCTATTTTTGTTCAATCAAATACAACTTTGAGTTAGAGATGGATACAATTATATAATTATTATTCATCGTATTAATCCACTAATGCCTAGCGTCCCTTTTTAGGGACGCTTCAAAGAAATAGCCTCACTTTCACATAAATGCAGCTTTCAACTTAAAAATCACGAAGAAGCATTTCTAAGAATTTGTTTCAATTATATTCAGTAGATAATAGCATTTGATGGTAGTAAAGTTGGTGATGTGGGCTTTCTATTTTTATCTTCCACGCAAAACGCAACTTTTGCAATGTCGAATCAAAAGAGGTTAGATTTCACATCCTTTATAAATCAATTAATCTAAATTTGATAAATGTGGTACTAAATGCAATTCTTTAGTTTACGTGTTTTGGGAATTTTACAAGTTTTTAAATTTTGATGACGTTTTTAGCATTTTAGAAACGTTCCTAAAAAGGGACGCTAGGCACAGGAGGGCACGTATATTTGCCATGAGCAAACATGAGAAAGATCCTGGCGTTTCTTGTCGGGGTTAAATAGTTGTTGTAAACAACCATTAGAACGCTTTTGCAAAACTTAACTTTTGTTTTTCTTTGGATTTTTAAAGAAATTAAATAAATAAATTACTGTAGAATTCCGTTTGATAACGAAATTTTGGAATTTCCTTTGTTCTTTAGCAGTCTTTTAACCAGTGGGTATGCTGTTTTGCCTCATAGACGTCTTTATTGGTCTACTGAAATTGATGTCAACATTACAGCAATAAGTTCTGTACTGTGCAGAAATCGATTTGAACAAATAATACAGTACTTCCATGTGCTTGCAACCCTAGGAGCAGCAACTATCGATTGATGAAAGCATGTTGCCGTACTATGTCCGTCACAGCTGCAAACATGGGACAGGAACTGTAAATATTGTTGAAAAATTAAGTATGGGAGGTTCTACTGTCGTGGATCTCACTTCATAACTACCTGAACATTCCAACATTGACTTTAAAACTTGAAGCTTGAAACCCGTATATGATGGTTGGCCTAATTATGGCTTTGTACAGAAAGAAGCTGATCAAGTTTTATGCATGCCATGGCACCGACGCGCAAACCGCGTTTGATGTCTCGGTCCAGAGTAATTTTTGTATCAAGAACAAGGCCTACGTATTTGTACCTGCGAACCCAGTAAACAGGCGTGCCGAAGAGTAAAATTGGGGGACATTCAAATATTCTGGGTTACCAAGGTCAATATTAAAACCATATTTTAGTTGGGTGCATCTCCTGGAGAAGAACATGTATACACACTTCGAAACATTAATTTTCACCTGCCAGATTTGAAGGTCCTGCACGGATGTTCTAATTTGTGTGATGCTTTTTATTTGATTGGGTAAGAATTGCAGAGTCGTTGGCATATATAGCCAACTTCGTATGCGGATTTTTGGGCATACTGCAATTCTGGCGCAAAACCAAAAAAAATACGAGGGTAGTTCGGATAGTAATGAATGTTTGAGGATGTGAACCATTTGACAGTGGCAGGTGCACCGGTCAAGGTCAACCAGTTTTAAGGACTCGTCAGCCTGCTGTTTACTGGATTACATCGCATTATAACGGTAATTGTTGTTTTTATAAGCAAACAAACTGTCCAAGAAAATCGACCGTGCAGCCAAGTGTGAAGTGATATCTGTGATCTGATTTCTAAACGTAGAAAGTATGCAATCAAGCGAAATTTATCGTGAAATCAGATCAGTGTATGGTATGTGATGGATGAATCATGTGTGTGTCGTCGGAATTTTAATTTTAATGAGGGAAGAGAGAGCATACACGATGAGAAGTGATGTGGCCACCCAACCGCCATTACGGATGAGCGTGTCAAGTCTCTCGATAAATTCATCAAACAAGATCCGCGTGTGACTTCGTATGAAATTCACGATGAATTTTCACATTTCTTATCATTTACGAAGTGGTAACAGATCACCTCAAATTCAGAAAACTGTGTGCAAGGTGAGTGCTACGCATGCTTAATGACGACAACAAATACTTAAAGATGTTACTGTTTACCTCAATGGACTGGCGGCAGAGGAGTATAACACTGGTATTCAAAAGCTCGTAACAAGATACGACAAATGTTTAAATTTGCAAGGGGAAAAATTTTAATTGGTCTGTATTTTATTTTAAAACGCTCATTACTTTCCAAACAACCCTCGTACCTTCACAGAAATCTGCAAAAACACATGCACACTCTTTCATCTTGCCTCTATAAATGGAAAATAAAATTGAATGTTAATAAAAAAAAACGTTGCTATAATATTTACCTACAAATATCCTCCATCCTGCAAACTAAAAATAAATAGCGAAATTCCAGGTGCCCAGGAAGTGCGATACCTTGGAGTTACATGAGATAAAAGATTCACTTTTCTTTGAACCGTGTAATTCAACTCTATGTAAATATTATACACGTTCTAACCGCATATGTATCTTAACCGTTGTATATACTTCCTACCGTTCCTTCAGATAACCCTTCAGTCACTGGGGGATACTCTGTGGTGAGATCTCTGTGTGAAGTTTCTGTAGTGGAGTCTCTGCTGTGAAGCGATATGTAAAAACGTAACTGTGAACTGAACTGAAGTAGTGGTTCAGTAAATTAATAATTAATATAAAAAGAACAGAGATACTTCACCAACGGAAATTATATTCGTACCAGGCATTAAGGAATGCAAGGTGTCAAAACGGATAATTGTAATAAATAACTTGAATATCAAAGTCGTTGTATTCATTCATATGGAATTAAATATTCCATAGAACCAACAATAATTTACAATTTAGAGGTAATAAAGGGACACGAGTTTTTTGGTGCCAGGTCTTGTGAGGCGCGTTATGCAATGGACTGAGAAGCAAGGATTTTGGCCTTTTTCTCCAAGAAGTTCGTTGCAACAAGTAAGCCGCTGAGGACAGCTTTTAGGCTACTTGAACGCACATCGATTTCCTATCGTTCGATAAAAAAAAACGTAAATAATCGTGCGTTGCTTGCACACAATAGACAACTGTCGTGGTTTATTTTATTCTAGAAACAAAACAAAAAGGCTTTTTTATTCTCGAGTCCAAGTTTTTATCTTAGCTATCGTTAAAGATAGAGTGAAAATTTGAACGGATTTTTAAATCTGCAGAAAATTTTAAACCCAATCGATACCTTAAAAGGGATTTTCTTTAAATAAATAATTTTTCAATTGTAACTTTTACATTTTCGAAATACGAATTAAGCCGCATTTGACAGAGATATTGATTACGACCACAAAAGGGCTATTTATCTCGATTTATTGAAAATATATAACTTGAATGGAGTACTTAGTTGCCTTAATTTACTGCTTTATATAAATAGCAACTACAAATGGGATGAATATTTAATTGTTTTCGATTTTTTGAAGAGTTTACAACAACGATGATAGTAGGTAATTTTATTCCTGAGATATCGTATATCGACAATAGTCCGTTTAGCTTTTAATTCGTGGAAAATGTCTTTAAAATAAAGCTAAATTTAAACATTCAATTTGAAGGTGTTTTTTTTTTAATGTTCTTAACAGGGAAATGTGAAAGAGGCTCAATTTTCATTCATTTTTCACATCCTCGTGTTAAATTGAACTCGATATGGCTTTTGAAAATGAACTTATTAGCCTGATTTACTGAACTTAATTTACTGTGAGCTTATTTTCGTAAAATTTATATTTTAATCTTGAAGTTAGTGCTATTACTATTCTTATCGAAATTTATACATTGTATAAAAATAAATTCTCTTTGCGATCTTCCGGTTTTTGACATAGATTTTTTTAGCTTAGCATAATTCTCAAGTTTTGTCGTGGGTTTTAATCAAATTATTATTGAAATATTCCCCCGTACTTCTCAGCAGACGTCTTCCCATGCATTTTCTGGTAGAATTTTCATCTTTGTACAGTTGTTATGTTTTATCCAATAGCACTGGTCTTATTTGTACCAATTTACAAAATTAAATCGAAATACAAATTTCCTTATTGTCTTGGAACTATATTTTCAACATTCAGTTTTGTGAGAAAAAAAAATTTAATCCTTACTTATTCAAGTTTCTGAGTGTGACAGGTCATTTAAAAAGTAGCGATTTCCATGCTATCGATGCTATATTACAATATGAGGAAATTACGAATCATTTTTCTCTTTAATTATTAAATACAAAGCGAAAAAGGCTAATAGCAAAGACTCTGTTATCCGTTCTTCACGATTTATGGAACTGTGTTTTCGTTTCGAATAAGTTTTTATTTTCTAAATTGTATTTTAGGTAATTCACATAATTTTGAAATCTGCCTTTTTAAACAAAGAATTATTTTTTTTGATACCTTAAACTAATATAATTTTTTTGACTGATACGTGTTGTTTTCCTATTGTATTTACAGATAATATTGCACTTCTGATCTCAAATTAAATTTTTCTGTGTTTACTCTAAAACTTATCTTAATTTTCTTCAATTAACTAGGTGTATTAAGTACCTGCTTACCCACCAATAAAATGCGTAGATGACAGCACACGTCAGTCAATTTAACTACAATTAGACTATCGAAACAAAGACTAATCCTCCAACCTTTTCTTTTTCAGGGCATTTATAGCCCAATGGAACCACGAATGGTATAATGACTGAGGAATATTTCAACAAAAATTAGATTAAAACACACGACAAATCGTGAGAATTATGCTTAAACTAAAAACAATCTAAAATCTCAGAAAACAGTTTATGTCAAAAACCGGAAAATCGCGACGAGAATATTTTTGTCTATATAATATAAAAATTTCTATAAAAATAGTAATAACACTAACTTTAAGATTAAAATATATATTCTATGAAAATAAACTCAAAATAAATTAAGTTTAGCAAATCAGGCTAATAAGTTCATTTTCAAAAGCCGTATCGAGTTCAATTTAACACGAAGATGTGAAAAGTGAATGAAAATTGAAACTTATCATTTACATTTTACGTTAAAGTCATTAAAAAATAACTTCGAGTTGAATTTTTAAATTTAGTTTTATTATAAAGACATTTGCCACGCATGAAAACTAAAACGGACCTTTGTCGGTATGCGTTATCTCAGAAATAAAATTACCTACCCTTTGTTGTAAACACTTCAAAACATCGAATACGATTAAATATTCATCCTACTTTTAGTTGCTATTTATATAAATATATGTTCTATAAATAAAGATAAATAGCCCTTTTTGTGCTCGTAATCAATATCCTCGTCAAAGGTGGCTAAATTCGTATTGCGAAAATACAAAAGTTATAATTGAAAAATTATTTATTTAAAGAAAGTCACATTTAACCCATTAGAGCCTGATTTTTTCCCCTTCAGTTATTTGTGCAGTGGTAGCAGATGGTGTGAAATGAATAAGAAAAAAAAATTTTTAATTATTAATAAGGGAAATGGAATTTATTTTTAAAACATGAATCGTCAAATTTATTGGACACGAGAGCGTGCATGTTTTTTCCAATACAATATTTATATGATTTCTTCTATGAATCTATAGTAAAGTGATCTTAGTATTTGTAATACACGATTAAGTATATTTAATTCACTATACATTTCAAGTGTAAATAATAATAATTTTTTTAACATATATGTACTGTGTGTTTGATGTACAATTATACGTTCTTAACCAACACGGCACTAATATGTAAAATGGGTATATCTACTGTGATGATATAGTGACTTCCGAATGAACAGTACAAAGTTTGGATTAAATATACACTGCTGTTTGTAAAAAATGCAACACCATGAAGGAATCATCCGAATGAAATGAAATTTGCAGCAAATGTCAAATATAGGATGTTATCCAAAGAAGGAAAGTTTCAGAGCCACCACGCATGCGTGGTGTGAGCAGCGCCCTCTGAACTGATACTAAAAGCGTATAAATAGAGGGCTGTAGCGGGACGTTGAAAATAATGCATGGTTATTTTTAGTGGCGAACGTTTAGTGAGACCTAAGTATGCCTCCACGACGAAATAGGGTGAAATTTCAATAACTTACGGAGTTTGAACGGGGTAGAATCATCGGCCTTTGTGAAGGGGGATTTTCCTATGGCGCAATAGCAGCTCGTGTGCTGCGGAACAGTTCCACAGTGATGCGAGTTTGGAAGCAGTGGACCGACGAGCACCGGACAACTCGAAAAACTGGGAGTGGACGACGGAAGGTGACATCAGCGCGCGATGGTAGACACCTGGTCCACATGGCGGTGAATCACCGTAAAGCTTACTCCAGGCAGCTGTCAGCGCTTTGGTCTACTGCTACAGGTGACTAATGACGGCTTCGTCAATTCGCCGACGTCTGCTGCACCGTGGACTGCGTGCAAGGATTCCGTTATACAGGATCCCCCTCACGCCAAACAATTTACGGCTGAGTCTGCAATGGGCTCATGAGCACAGAGCCTGGCGGGCTGATTGGCAACAAGTTGTCTTTTCTGACGAATCCCGCTTTAATTTGTGGAACCATGATGGCCGTATTCGTGTTAGACGCTATGCCGGTGAACGCTGCCTTCCAGAGTGCGTTATCGAACGTCATAGTGGCCGAACACCCGGAGTTATGGTCTGGGGTGCGATTTCGTATCATTTACGATCTCAGCTGCTACGAATTGAGGTTAATCTGAATAGCAACAGGTACGTCCGTGAAGTGCTAGAGCCCGAAGTCGTTAACTTCCTTCAAGGCATCCCTGGAGCTGTCTTTTAACAGGATAATGCACGCCCACATGTTGCAAGGAATGTGCGAGACTTCTTTTCAGCCCAACACATGCAACTTCTTCCTTGGCCTGCTTATTCGCCGGATATGTCGCCTATTGAGCACGTGTGGAATTAAGTTGATCTGTGTCTCGCTCGTGATCCGCGTCCTACAGCTTCAAAAGACGAACTTTGGGTGCGCATACAACAATGTGGAATTATCTTCCACAAGCAGACATTCAACATCTGTTTCACTCCATGCCACGTCGTATAGCAGCACTTATTGCTGCGCGTGGTGGCTACACCAAATACCGATTTCGGACACTTAATATTGTTTTTTTTTATTTGAAAATTCATTCATTTATTTGTATTAATACAAGCCGTTTGTGTATTAAATTTCATTTAATTCTGATGATTCCTTCATGGTGTTGCATTTTTTACAAACAGCAGTATATTTGCAGGTTTAATGGGTATTCCTATTCAGTTTATACACAAGTAATCACATATATTAAGTAAAGTAAGGTTTATATTAAATGACTCGCGGTAAAGTCGTGTGCACCGTTAGGACCCCGTTGCATCCGCTTTCATTCTCCCTCTCAAGAGAACCCCGTGCATCCAGCGTCCTCACTCCTCTGGGTCCGAAATTTGGCGGAAGCAAAGGGGAAACCCTCATTGGAGGAACGGTTAACTGGATCTCATCCCGCTGGCTTAAAATGGGATGAGGGGGGGGGGGTCATCTCAAAGGGTAAACTATTGATGGGAAGTGCTATGTTTGAGGTTAAATGGACATGTGTTGAGGGTACTTCACCACACTCATTTACTAATGTGCTATAGGTATTCAGAATATTTAAAACTTTTTGAAAATATATTCGTCCTTTTGGGCATGGTACTTTTATAAATATAAAGACAGTATATATAAGGAATGTGAAAAACATTGATTTCGCATTTAAGTGACAAGTGTTAAGTGATTTTTATGAAAATAGGTTTAATTGTATTGCATGTTATAATTTTCTTTCATAAATTATGTTAATTAGATTAGATCAAAGTAGAAAAACGTGATCTCAAATGGGGAAATTATAAAGGATCATGAAATGGAGCAATGAAATTTGAATATTTGACGACTAATGCATTAACTGATGTATCGTCTATCCACAAACGACATTTCGAGTAGGTCCATCAAGTGGTGTTTGAACGATTATGTAACAAACTTTCAACGTTTCAGACTTATATAAGGTATCTTATATAAGGTATCGGTTTCACACAAATTGCAATCAGTCAATTCGTGTGAGTATCTATCGGCTAAAATATAGATAGTATTTAGGCCACTAGAATAAATTAAGTGGTAATAAATTAGTAAGAGCCGAACATAATGTAAAGCAAAGTAATACCTCTCTTACTATTCTGTACTTTTAAGTAGGTTAGAGTTATCTGAATGTATATACAGAGTGCATGCAACATTTACTTTCTAAATAATTATTTTATGCCATGCACAAGCATAATTAACTTATGTTCGTATAATTTCAAAATTTATTTATTTTTCCAAGTCTTCTTAAAACTTAATTCGAATTTCACGTACAAATTGGTTACTTCTGTCTACAGACTTCTAAAAGGACAACTTTTGATGACACTAGAGAAGGTTATAAATTTATTGCTATATATTTTTGCTGACACTAGAGAATGTTACAACGTTCAAAACAATCGTCAAATTGAAAAAGTTTGAAAAGCTCCAGTGTTCCATAAAATTAAACAAACAAAACAAAATGCAGGGATTCATGTTTCAACTAGTCAATGTTTATTGAAAGTCTAGGTACATAAAAGTCACTCCTTTTCCTCATCTTGACAACTTAATCAAAATTGTACAACAAAAAAAGAAAATGGGCAGCCCATACGACTACGAGTTAATGGAGATAGTTAATTAATGTCACACTAGAACAACACAACAGGCTATTGGAAACGATCAGTGATCAATTCCAAAGAGAAAGATACAAGGACAACGCCTCGTAATTTTGAACCACGTTCAGGTGACATGAACAGCGCCTAAACTGGCACCCCATTCTCGAAGCTTCCACACCACGCCAAACGTGTAAATGGGAAATGGACGTGATAGAAGCAACTGTAGAGACATAAAAGTCGAAATTCCAGAGTGTGTAAAGGCGCTCGCCCAGTCAAATTCATCACTATCTTCATAGTTCAATGGTTCCTCCGCAATGGTTACTCAACGCAGTAGTTAAAGCATCTTATGTAAAATCTGGTTTTAGTTTTCATTATTACTAGTTCTTATTTATATTCTTATTACTTATTCATATTTACATTATTTTTCATTATTATTTAGACACAGTTTTTTTTCCGTACGGATGAATACGTGCATGGAAATAGCTTAAAGTTCATCGAAACAAATTATTCACTCCCAGTTTTATATTACGACTTATTAATTCCGTTCCTTCGGACTAAAAACTGAAAATTTTAGAAATAAAAGGCAAATGTTGAACACTTTGGCTCAAGCTTCTTCCTAAATAAACTAAGTTATGTTAGTTTAAAAGTTTATGATTGGTTGTAGCTGACAAGCCTAATTTCATTTCTTTTTCAGGAAACCAATCCTTAGAAAACTATTATACTCAGGAGCTCGTTTTTAATACATTGTAGCATACACTTTCTCGAATGCTTCTATCTGAAAATAAACTCAATAAGCAACAATAAAACACATAGAAAATTTTGATTAGCTTTTATTAATATCTTCCCTTTCATAAAAATATTGACACGTTGGAATGTAAGAAATATACAAGCTACTAGAATAAACGCTTTTCTATTTTTCTGATTTCCTTGACAAACAAAATTGTACTCGGCAGTTGAACCAATGCAGCTGAAACGTTATTAGTTTACATTGAGATCCATAAAAATATGGTCGAAACTTTACTACCCTTTCTATAAATTTCTTTTGGGACAGATTGTATCAATTTCAAATCCTCACAAGATGGCTCGCTTCCACGTAATTATGCTATGGGTAGCTGTGGTTGCATTCTTGCATATCTTCGTTGAAAGTAAGTGAATATTTTTCATACGGAATTAAATATATATGAAAATCTTTAAAAATATCATACTCTCTGTTTTATTCATGCCATCAAATAAGAAAGCTGATTAGTAATAAAGCTATTCATAGTTTGTACAAATTACGAGCTTTTTCGCCTAATTCTGATACAAAACTTTTTCTTTTAATTACTTTATTGGTGATTTCTAATTGATTTAAAGTTAAAAAGAAAGAGAAAATAAAAAGTTTCATAACTTTTTGATTATTGCTAAATAAATAGATGTAAATCACTTTTTAAATTTCTTATTCTGGAAAAAGAACCAAACAACATTAAAATTTAATGAAAAAAACTTAAATTTTTTTTCACATGGAACAGATTTATTTGAAAAAGTAGTTCGAATTATCGTTTGCGCATTAGTTACTGTCGTATTTTCCTATTATCGTCTGTGCACTAATTACTGTTATATATTCGTATCATCGTTTACACACTAGTTAATGTCATATTTTCGTATAATTTTGTTTGATAAGAATGGCAACAGTATGAGAGATATCGCACAGCTTCTGATCTCCGTGTTCATTCCAAAAAAAGAATGTCTGATAACGCAATCATGTAAATATTTCTATGTATGGAGTTAGATTAAATAAGGTGTATTTTTGTAGAGAATGATTGAATAATTTGTGATTCAAGGAGTGTCTCGTAGCACCAATCACTCTTACCATGAACAAGAACGTACATGCTTAATTTTGTCCTAGTTTGAATGACGAATTAAACTCGTCATCCGTAACTTAGGCAAAACAAGTGCATGAAGAGTCTCAGTCATAAAATGTACCCAAGAGATTAACTTCATTTCACAATTAATTCAGTTCTGTTTGGCATTTAACGAGGGTTTTTTTCCGGCATTACTTTTTGATTAGCTTTATAGTTAATTTCTATTTAGCTCTACACTTTGTTTACTTTTATTTAAATTAGAAAAATAATTTATTACATCAGTCTCAAAATGCAAATAAAAAATCTAATTGCAACCCTACGTCTATGCATACGTTTATTCGTGTATCTTGATTCGAAAAACTTTGAATGTGTAAAGCAGTGTATTTCTCACACTATTGACATTTCAATGCTTAAATTTTTAATCAATAGATTGTATCTAACATAGCGATGTTTATAAATACTATAGAATAATCCATATAGATTTCCGAGGAGAAAATCCGAAAATATTTCTAAACAGGAAACTAGATAAACGTTAAATAGTATTGAATGAACCTAATTGTTTTATAAAGACTTCAAATACTATTACATATCTTTCCTATTCTATATGCATTGGTATGATTCTGAATATTCATGCAACGCTCTGGATGCTCCGATTCACTTTTGTATTTTTCTGTCATTGTGACAACGAACGATTGTACATTTGTAACTGAAATTTAACGTTTAGTAAACAAATTTGGAAACTTTCTACTAATAAATATAAAGTGTGTGGATACAATTTGTTTCTCTAATCTAAATTTTATCTCATCTTTTAGTAGCAGCTAAGAGTAAGTTCATTTTTCTGATCTATAATATATCTTAAGTTGACGTCTCAGTTTTTCTGTCGCCCCCTCATAACTTATAAAATCAAAATTTTTTACATCAATATCTGTACAAAGTTTTAGCTAAATGAAATGTAAATTATTTTAACAATATTAATTATAAAAAGAATAAGAACACGTTAAAATTGCTTTTTTTTTTTAAACTTTCGAACTATGTGAAAATGCACAAATTAGACTTTCACGTTACTTGGACAATATATATCATGAGATATTCAAATTCTTGTTTCCATATTTGGATTGCCTTATTCATAAAACAGTTTTAAAGTATCCATCCCACAAGCTCTTCTCAAAATACAAAGAGTCCTTAGATAATAATGCAACAAATATGGTAGTAATCAAACATGATATTTGAAATGCTAGATGTATTGAATGCAACTATTTTATATAAATCAGCAAAAAGAATAAATAAAAAAAGAAACTTTGCTTATATTTTTTTTCAATATTTGTTTAAAAATCTAAACAAAAAAAATTTAATTAAAAATAGCACATTCACTCACAAGTTTTATTCGCAAGTCATGTGTAAAAACGGTTCTCTTTATTTTTGAACTAATCAAAATTAAGATATAAATAATAAAGGGAATTCATAATTCATCAAGAATAGGTATAGAACAGGCTAATTATGTTTAACAGTAAATGCCTATAATGCATACTTTAGTAAATGTTCTAAATTATAATCTACCTTTTCACATTGCATAACCTCATCAATACAAAAATAACAGTCAAATTTATTAAAAAGAAGTAATCATTAAATAAATTTCACCGAATAAAAATTAAAATTGCACAGGTAAATTTCATGTTGCATTTCACGATGTATAATATATGTCAAAAACGATGTTCTTACTTATCCCTATTCACTGACATGGAACAAAAAACCCAAATAATGTTTTATGGAATTCGTCATAATCTCTCCCAATGTTTTATAAAACTGATAGTTAAATTACTATCAAATTGCTTCAATGTTGTTAATTTGAGATTTCATACTATTTAAAAATTATTACTGATAAAAATGTATGATGCATTAAATTTGCATGATTTTAGACGCTGATGCTGAAGTGGGTATGTTGAATTAAAAACCGTTATACCTAGTTTAATTCTGTGGTGTGTGATAATAGGATTAATACATAGAATTCTGTGCCGTTAATAGAATATTTGATGAAGAAAATTCTGTTCCAACCCCTATTTTTTTTATATGCATTTAAACTTGGTTAAAATAGGTTAAAGTAGTTATTTTTATCAATTATTATGCCTTCCGTTATTATACCTGCTTTTTTAAACTAATTCTCTAGACATTAAAAATACCTTTTTCTGTTCGATCCAAGATAGATTATCTTTGAAAAAATGCAGCTACAGCAAAATTTTCTTAATAAAACTTTAAATGGGATGCTCTTATACTCAAGTCCTATTATCATTTGTTCTGAGTAGGACATACAAGAAAATTTAACATTTTTCAAATTCATCAAATATTTTATTATTATTTCATAAGATAAAGTTTTATGATGCTGTAATATTTTTTAAATCATGTTGTAAGTGATTTTATTAGAAAGCTATTCCGTGAGGTTTAAGTCGTTTTTCGGATCCAAAACATCTTTATCATACTTGTGTTCCTTAGTCATATCGTTAATATTTTATAAAACGCGTATCCCCAAAGCGAAAAATTTATGCAACATTTTAAAACAACTTTGATCTTTAACGCATACTTAGGTTAGGTTATTTACGCTCTATGAAGTTTTAAGTTAGATGTATTTAAGTTAACATAGAAAAAGGATGAGGGGAGATTACAGTAAAGGCGACGAAATCCACGGATACAGAATTCCAAGCAAAGTAACAATCTCATGTTGTTGTTGGGTTCAACAGAATAAACTGGCTGTTACCAGATACAACATAATTATAATTTCACACTCCCTCCAATTCTGTTGTCCCTTTAAATTGCACATAGAATAACTGGAGTAATAAGATTACAATGACTACGAGAGAACAGCTCAAAGAATTAATACTATTGAAGTCATACACCAATAAAAATATTAATGATAGTATCACACTAATAAAGCAATACTATGCTAATAGTAATACTGCACTTGTAATACTGTATCAATGAGAATACTACTGATACACTAATGTTAATCAAATACTGATAATACAATGTCATACCATGGTACTGAATCACTTATGAACTTTTTTACTGCAAACAAACAAAAAAATATCTGTAAAAGAAAAGAAAATCTAGGTTATACACAAAAATTGTTCGCTGATGGAGTTCATTACAGTTCTTTAATATTGAGAAGGTCACGACAGTTCTCAAACTTTGTTTTTGGCCATGATTTTGTCAGGATATCTGCCAATTGCTTTTCCGATTCCACGTACCTGACAGTCACAGTTTTGTCCTCATATTTTTCACGAATAAAGTGATGGAGTACATCAATGTGCTTGGTTCTTTTATGGAATACTGGGTTTTAATAAGCTTAATGCCACTTTGATTATCAACCAAGAGAGGAATTGCATCTTTTATCATTGTGGTCTCACCAAGGTCCTGTAGTAGTTGACGTAGCCCCACTATTTCTTTTACAGCAGTTGCTGCTGCAAATACCCTGCCTCGGTGGTTGAGGTAGACACAGTTTCTTGTTTTTGGCTACACCAGGTCACAGGCCCTTTACTTAGCATAAACAAATATCCAGAGGTTGACTTTCTGGTATCCACGTCGTTGGTAAAGTCAGCATCAGAGTATCCAACTAGTTGTAAAGCATCCCTAGAATTACTGGAATACTCGATGTCATATCTTTTTGTGGTCTTCAGGTATCTAAATATACGCTTAACAGCATTACAGTGTACTTGACCAGGATTCGATTGGAATCTGCTGACCAAGTTGACAGCAAATGCTACGTCTGGTCTCGTGGTACTGGAGAGAAACCTCAGTGATCCTATGGCTTGTTGATAAGGAGTCTCTTCTGGAACTGGAATAGACTCCGAACACGTAACAGTACCAGGATCTGCAGGTATGCTATATGGATGGGCATCATCTAGATAGAATATCTTTAAAATCCGTTCAATGTATCCTTCAGAGTGTAAGAAGATTGAACCATTAGAATTGTGTTTTATTTGTATCCCTACAAAGCATCCATTATTGCAGAAAGTGGCCTCAAATTTTCTTCCTAGGTCAGAGACTATTTCATGGAGTATTCCTTCCTCTTCATATAGCAGCAAAGTATCATCCACATACAGCACCAGAAGAACTCTTGTTCCACGAAAGTTTCCACTAAAGGCACACGAGTCTGCTGCGCTCTGGTGAAAGCCAAAACTCGTGAGGAACTCAAAGAAAGTCCTGTTCCAACATCTGGAAGCCTGTTTCAGTCTATATAAAGACTTGTTCAGGCGACACATTAAATTGTACTTAACATCACGGCCCAGAGGAGGTTGCATGAAGATCACCTCCTTAACCTCTCCATAGAGAAAGGCTGTTTTGATGTCTATCTGTACAATGGACCATTTTCTTTGTACAGCCACTACTCTGATGGTGTCAAATATTGTAGTAGGTGAGAAGGTTTCAGATAAATCCACTCCCTCCACTTGGGAGAACCCTTTGGCACAAAGCCTTGCCTTGAACCTTTCAATTTAGCCATTTGGAAGGCATTTGACTTTAAACACCCACTTTGATCCTATAATATTTCCTCGCTCTGGTGGAGGCGCAAGTTCCCACGTCTCGTAGTTTTTCAAGGAGTGGAGCTCATCTTCTATAGCAGCCTTCCATTGCTCTACCTCAGGAGATAAAATGGCTTCCTCATATGTGTCAGGAGTCAAGATGTCTGCAATATTCACCTAATAACGGGCTGGTCTTCTAAGTGTATCTCTTGGGCGAAGGCAAAGACCATAGTCATCATTTGCTGTGGGTGTTGGATGACAAACAGGTGTCTCGTGATCAGAGACATTTTCATCAGCAGAAGTCTCAACTCGAAACAAGGATGATGGGGTGACTGAGGGACAGGAGGATCTGGAGATGTCTTCATTGAAGACTAAGTCCCTTGATACCTTCACAGTCCTTTTGTTTGGGTCATACAGACGATAATTTTTATAATCCTTCTCGTAGCCCACGAGGATCATTTTTTTGCTCTTACGAGCCAGCTTTCTTCGAAGAGCATCAGGTACATGCATATACGCATCTGAGCCAAAGATTCTGAGATGATTGAGTACTGCCTCTTTACCAGTCCATAGTTGAAACGGAGTGGAGTCCGGAGCTTGGATGGTGGGCGTTCTGTTTAGGATGTAGGTAGCTGTGTTTACAGCTTCAGCCCAAAGAAATAAGGGCAGGTCCCTGGAGTGTAGCATGAACCTCGCTCTTTTTACTATTGTACGAAGGTCCCTTTCAGACCTCCCATTTTGCTGCGGGGTGTAGGGAGCAGTTGTTTCAGACTTCATCCCCTTGCCTTTCAGATAGTCACTGAAGTTCAAGTTTGTGTACTCTGTTCCATTGTCCACCCTTAACCCTTTAACATGGTAACCAAATTTGTTTTCACACAGTTGAACAAATTCTCTGAAAATTTCAAGAGTGTCACTTTTATGTTTCAGGAATTTTACCACTCGATAACCACTGAAGTCATCATTTAATAGCACGAAGTACCTTGCTCCACCCAATGATTGAGTGGACATTGATCCACAAACATCACTGTGAATCAGTTCACCTGGTTTGGTTGCTTTATAGTCGCTATGGTGAAAAGGAAATCTATGTTGCTTGCCATATTGACATCCTTCCCAAAAGAAAGTATCTTTGGAGGCCCTGATTTTTTCAATAAGGCCCCTCTCACTTAGTTCACAGAGAGACTTGATGTTGAGGTGGCCAGTTCTCTCTACCACAGTCTTAGAGTGTCTTTTGAAGCTGTGTTTGCTTCACAAGATTTTACATTTATGAACAACATCCGATATAGATTGTTGTTCGAGCGTACAGCTGCTCCAACCAACTGACCATTTTCGTAAATTTCAGAGCTGTTCAGAGTTTTAGTAATTTTCATGCCTTTTCCCACAATGACACCTTCAGAGAGAAGGTTCTTCTTCAGGCTTGGTACATACAAAACTTTGTGTATTGCACCTTCATGCCAAACACCATTAATGAGCTTCTCTATTTTGACATTCCCCTTTCCTTTGATAGGCAACTCTAAATTGTTTCCAAGGCGAATGCTGTCCTGTTCACTAGTGTTTGTGAAGCTTTCGAAGATGTTTATATTGAAAGTGATGTGTGCAGAAGCACCACTGTCCAGAATCCACTGGTCTTCATTACTCTCCAATCCTACCAGTTCAGTATGGAAAGCACTATGGTTCCACGAGTTTTTGCTTTTGAAGGAACCGTTGTTCCCTCCGTATTTGGAGTGACATTCCTTGGCGTAATGTCCTTTCTTGCGGCATGCATAGCAAGTTACTTTGGATTTGTACACTTTCTTTGGTAGATTGCGATATCCCGATGGTCGTCTCTGCGTAGCAACGAATGCAGACTCTTCTCTTTCCCCCGCATCCAAATTGGTTTCCTCATCAATCAGTCTGGCTATTAGGTTGGACAAATTCTGCTTACTTTCGTCCATGTATAGCCATGCTTGTCGAAAGTTGCGGTACTTGGATGGCAACGTACTGAGGACTTTCGTAATGAAGGTCATATAGGTTAGTCTTTCACCAGAGTTCTTGATCGGGAGGGCCAAGTTTTCCACTCTGGCAATGTACTCCACCACATTCTCGCTTGTGTCCATTTTCAGTTGATGAAACTTGTCAAGAAGAAGCATCTTGTTGAAGTCTGATTTCTGTTGAAACACAGAGTATAACTTAGTCAGCACCTCAAATGATGTAGAACAGCTTTCGAAGGGGGGTAATTTGCTTCGTTTCCATCGCAGCGGTGATTGTAAACATCGCAATGGCATTGCTCTTCTCCCATTTCTCAATGTCAGCCTCAGCAGCAGCACTATCCTCAGACCTTGTCTTTGTTCCATTTGCCATGCTGAACACACCTTTGGCTTTTAAGGCACAGTTAATTTGAAATCGCCACTGGGAGTAATTTTTCCTATCGAATTTACACATTGCTGACATGTCCAGTCCCGACATGGCACTAATCCTAACGGTGTCTTGTGGCATGCAGAGTTAGTCCCGAAAAACAAGCAACTAATGCTTTCTAGCAACGAATGATTCAGCGAGCGGGATTACTTACGCATGGGCATTGACTGGGCCCATAACCTATAAAGTTTTAAGTTAGATTTATTTAACATAGAAAAGGGATGATTAGAGATTACAGTACAGGCGACGAAATCCACGTATATAGAATTCCAAGCAAAGTAACAATCTCAGGTTGTTGTTGGGTTCAACAGAATAAACTGGCTGTAACCAAATACAACAGAATTATAAGTTCACACGCTCCTTGTGATGACTTGTAAAATATTTTTATAAAGCAATCAAGAAATCATTTTTTCTATTCATACACTCAAAACACACATACCTTATTCATTCAGTGTCCCTTTTATAATTATTTGAAATTTTTGTTCTAGTGAATCTCTTCTTACCATATACGTAACACTACTTCTTAAATCTTTTATCATAGGGCATGGCATTCGTAAGTAAACTTTTTATAATTTCACTAAAACTATACCTGATTTTTTCAGAAACCCAAACGTTTTAGTTATAATATACATTTAAGGGGATCTCTAGAAAATAACCCCAAAAGTATATTAAAAATAACTTATTGGTAAAGAGTTCTCTTGCAATCACTATCGAAGTATATATTCACAGAAATTGACGTTAATTGTTTATTGTCGAATGGCAACGGTATAAACAATATAAAATAGATAGTTATGGTAATCATTCGCTGATTTTGAAAAATGACTTTGTTTAAATATGTTTATTTGAGCCATGGAGGTGCATAATATTGCTAAAAATCCATGGAAGAGTTTGCGAGACTAATGGAATTATTCAGCTATGCGATTACAGAAAGTAATAAGAAATCTGGAATATAGAAATTAGCACAGAAAAGAAAATACTATCAAAAATACGTTTAGCATCAAAAATTCAGAATTTCCTTTGAATGGGATGAAATTGAAAGTTCAGAATATAATAGAAAAATTTTAAACTAGTGGTAACATGACAGATTGTGTTTTGCTATGTATTTTGTAAATAAGAATTAGCATCAGTAGAAGTAAACGAAATGCAACTATATGTTTTGGATAATTTAATTTCAGTTAGAGGTATATTATTCATTTATGTCAATATTTTTTTTTCTAATGGCGGGCACATTTTGACCGAAGTCATTGGCCACTACAAGGCCGGAAGTGATGGCCACTTGTGAAGGAGCACCCAGTGGGAGGGCCATCATTGCCCCTAACAATTACATCGTAATTTTGAACCATGTTCAGATGACGAAGCAACACCTAAGCTGGTATACGCTTACAAACATCCATGCCCGAACCCGGATTCGAACCGGGGACCTTCCGATCTAGAGGCTAACACCTTAACCACTATACCGGTTGGTCGGCATTTATGTCAATATGGATGGTATAATTATTATAAATGGAGGAAATAAGATATGAGAAGTGTGTAATGATACTTTGCCCCCGAAAGAAGTAAAAGCTATCATACAAAAAAATTTTAAATAATATGAAAAAATTTAGGACGGGCTATTTGCGGCTCTGTTAGCATACAATTATATCACTGCTGTAACGTGATAAAACATTTTGACAAATATTATGCTTTTGTAACCATTATTCACAATGCATTATGAAAACTTTGTAGTTATGTACTGCTTTGGATTTTAAACATATATTATAGTCTTTATTTTTTCTCACTAATTATATACATTTTTATTCAGATGATGAGTTCAATGGTAGGTATATTTTTTGTTCCACACTAAATACCGCTATAAGAAAACGAACTCGGATATTTTGAATTTCCCATATATTATCGATCTCTAATTTTGGGTTACATGCGAGAATTATTTGTACATAGCATATTATCAAATTCCGTTAAATGGTTTTGTTGATATGTATTCTCAGTTGCATTCTTTATGAACTGAAATACAATATTGAATTGTTTTACGAAACTAGTTATACACGATTTTCTTCCGCATCAAATGTACAGTCGTAGTCGGTCATAAAGAATCATTCCTTGAAGCTGGCGAACAAGTAACAAACTCTTCTTGACATCTACAAATACTTTATTTAACTATTTATATCGTAAACACAACACACACTTTTATGTGTTTTCAGAAACATCTGAAATATCCTACCTCTCTTGGATCCCACGCCACGCACACACATTCGCTAACTCTTTTTTTTAAATATTCTTGATGAGTAAAGGTCAACAATATCATGTTGACTGACCTGCCCTCTATTGAGCGAGTTATACAATTATTACATCATTGCTACCACAGTGCGATTAATGATTTAAAATCTTCCAAAACCTTGACTAACATTTTCATCAGTATGACATTCCGTGATTATCGATTACTTCCTTTTCTAACAGTTTCAATGCAAATATGTTGCATCTAAAAGTGAAAAAGATTATTTTGCTCACAAGTTTTTCGTTTATTATCTAGATTTTAAAATATTTGTTTACTTACAACTAGCAACGTGCTGTTATATTTATTTTGCTTACTAATTACGAAAAATGCACTCAATGAAAAAATGTAGTTAACTTCTTATGTTAAATTACTTGGCACGGTGTAACGTGAAAATTAACGCAATGTCCTTATTTCCATTGCATATTTCATATAAATTCTGAGCAAACAATAATTATGGCTAATTATTTTTTGTTGAACGCAAAACTATAAATTTGTTTGTATGTTAGTTTGAAATCTTTGTCTCTTACGGCATTATCATTCAGTTATGACCTTTCGAGTATTCTTTGAAATTAAAATTTTTTTCAAACAAACTCATTCATACATTTCACGAGACTTTTATGGAAAGTTCATGTAGAAGCAAAATGCAAAAAACAATTTTTCCCTTTCCGTAATACATTATATACTCAATTGTGGGCAGAAAATACGACACTCAGCCTCTATTCTGTCAGAAGTTCGGACTATTGAGCACTAGTCTATAATTATAGAAACGTGTTGCAAATGTTTGTCATAAATTTTCATAACCAGTTTTACGGATTATAAAACTGATATGTGTGTGTATTTTTTTTTTGTAATAAGTATGTATGTATAATGTCATTGTAAACTGAACTTAACCTTGCTGCTGAAATTTATTAAACAAATACGCTTTTTAAGGATGCAAATTACAATTTACAGATATTTTATTACTATCCTTAAAATTAACAGTTAAATGTAGTTCAAACTCTTTTTGATGATGTAGTGTTGATTTATACAATTTCATTACTACTTTAAATAAAAGTATAACATCGGAATGATTTTACTTTTCAGACTTCGGCATAGATAATATGGCTAACGGTATGCATAAATTTTAAATCATTCTTAAATAGTTTACACGATTAAAGATAACAAACGTTAATCAAATAAAATAATAAATGTATTTTATTTTACTTTTACTCAGATAAAGCAACTATATTCTTCAGAAATACCTTTAAGCCCATAAGAGCTTAAATTTGACAGTGTTCAGTATTTTTTTTTTTTAAATATTGTAATGTGCTTTGTGAAAATATTCAATCCATTGACAAAATATTGTTTTCTTACTATTGACCAAAAAATATGGTCCTATCATAAAATGTAATTGTAATTATTAAGTTGTTTTTAAACACATGATTGCTGTAACATAATTAAACTCACTTGTGATTCAAACGTTAAAGTAGCATTTCTTGAAAAATTACTCAATTCAATAAGATGTTATGAACAAATAGTAAATTTCTCGATTTACTGTCCTTAACGAAAAGATTTTTATACTGCTTGCTCATATTGGAGATAATTTTTATTCAGCTATTCACATAGGATAAGGTTAAAATGGTCATACTTTAATTCCTATTTTGGTGATACTAACTCATAAATGTATTTTTTTAGAGGATGGACTTCTTTGCAGTAAGTTAATTATTTTCTTTTGCATGAATTTCTCTTAAAATCTCTCCATACATTTCTGGAAAATGTGTGTTAGTTCCTATTAGAAAAATTATATTTATAATCTATACAAAGTATTTGGTTCTAATTTCTAAACGCCGTAATGTAAGGTATTAATCTGGTGTAAAATTTTCCGCAGATTTCATATCCGTTGAAGATATATTCAATTTAAAAATTATTTATTTAAAGAAAATCATATTTTTAGGTAACAATCTAAACTGAAATTTTCCGCAGATTTCAAATCAGTAGAAATTTTTACTCAATATTTAACGGTCTCGGAGATAGAAAAAAGAAGCGTGACAGTAGTTAAAAGATTTATGGTATGGCTAGATAAACATTTCTCCGCCCAAAATCAAAGCGGAAACGAAAAAAATAATTTTCTACGCGTGCAAAATGAAAGCGGAAACGTAAAAAAATAATTTTCTGAGTGATCTCCGAAGCGATGAAAAACTTGGCATGGTTCCAAGGTCACGTTGGTAGAAAAGTCAAGATTGGGGTTACGAAAATATAAAAGACGTATTCAATTTAAAAGTTTTTTACATAAAGAAAATCATATTTTTTGGTGTGGATCTAAAGTGAAATTTTCCGCAGATTTCAAATCCGCTAAATTTTTTACTTTATCTTTAACGGTCTAGGAGAAAAAAAGAACTAATTGACTCCAGTTAAAAGATTGTTTATTTTTATCGTCTGGCTGGAAAATCCGCTCAAAATCAAAACGGAAACGGAAACGATAAATTCAGAATCTGTGATCTCTTCTATGCTGTAACATTCAATAATGATTAAATTTCATTAAATTCATTTTAAAATGTTTTAGATTAAATTTTAAAATTCGCCGATAGTTGCAAAAAATTTGGTGTGTCAAATCTCATTGCTGTAAGTGCCATAGAATCGTCAGGATTTTGCGGTAAACAGACAAACACTTCCTTTTATAATAGAAGAGATAACTAAGAATAACGAAATGTGTCTAACTTTATATTTAAAAAGCACATGATCAATGTGATGCATTTATTTTCATGTAACATTAAAAGCTCTTTATTTTCTTTTTTATTATTATTTTCAGATGGTCAAAGTGACGGTACGTCTCATCTGTTATGTTTGCAGCTTTTTTCTCAAAACAATTATTCACTTTTTTACAAAAAAAAAAAACAGACCAAAGCTAAACTTTCAAAAAGAGTTTAAGGGATAGAAAATATTTAGCATTTATCATCGCTCTTAAAATTTAAATAATTCATAGAAATAATACTTTCATAGCAAAACTAAAAATTAAGTTCGATTATATAGTTTGGAATTCAAGACAAAAGGCCTTTTGAACAATAATTGGGAATACGAATACAGAAATAATAACCTTGACTCAGTTTGGATAGGTGAACTACTGAAGCATTTAATTTAAGATTATCAGAAACCTCAGCAAAATATTTAGTTCTTGCCAGCAGCTTATCTTCATGTGTAATTGGTATCTTAAAGACAAAGTCTCTACTACATATTGGTATAACTATAGCTTTATTTAAATATCACTCTCGCATGTTTGAAAAAATATTTCGTTAGAATATAAACTTCTCGTAAAATGTTAGGTTATAAGAAATATAACCAAATTTAACTTTTAGCAATAAAGTAAATAAAGAAAATTGAAGAAAAATGTTTTTTATTTTGTAATATAGAGTTTGAAAGCAAAAGAACAGCTTTTAAGAAAAATCATGCCATTTATAACATTTTCAATAAGTGTTTAGAAAAGCACTTTTGATCATTTGAAACATTATATTGTTAATTAATTAAATTATATGGATGCACTGTCTGAAAAACTATTTCGTCTATGTTGTTAAAATTCAAAGAAATTATCGAAATAGCTACTGTTTACAAATTTAAACAGATTTTAGTATTCGTTTTAGTAGGGTACAAAAACTTGAATTTTTATTTCGAAATTTTTTGAGAGAAAAATTATTTAGAACTATATTGATATGAAAAACTAAATGTTCTCCAATTTGTAATAATTTTTGTGTAATAAATTTGCTTCGTTAAACTTTACTTCTTCAGTAATTACTTAAATTTTCTTTCACTGTTTATTTCAGAATTTTGTTAAGTAAGTGTAATCATTCATCAAATAAGTGTATTTTTAACCTTAAAATATTTTTTTAGTTTATTCGTGGATTGTATTGCTTTATTTTTAATGATTGTATAGCGAAGGGCAAATATTATTAAGAAGAACACACACATAATCGAATTTACTTTTCTTAAACAAAGGAAATCATTTACTTTTATTAAAATGCCTTTAACTTGCTGTAAAAAAGACCACAAAACACTCCCTCTCCCATCCATACTCTACATTTCACATATCCACAAACTTCTAAATGTATGAAAGAGAAATATGATTTGAACGAACATGCTAAACTATAACAGTAATAGATTGATGAAAGGTTAGACTTAATGCTTCTGATTGACTTGAGATCTGTTTCTTGCTGCCATTAAGTCACCTTTAATCAAATAATTATTTTTGGCAACCTTTATTAGGTTAAGCTTGAAACTTGGTTTCTTCAAGGGGACCAGGGGGGCGTTTAGTATTTAGTTTCAAACTACATTTTTTTTATGAAATTGGATATGCTAATTATTTGGAAGGAAACATTGATGCCTAACATAACAGTCGAAATGAAAATCTACACCAATGATTAATCAAATAGCTTCGTTAGACCTTGGAGGTGAGGGGGGGTATTCAATCCCTCCTAATTTGATACCAAGATCCCAAGCAATACTGTTCCTCCTTATTTCCTCCTTCATAGAATTTTTTAAGTGATACTTGTGTAGAAAAGGTGCTCACACTGTGCAGAAAATCTGCATTAAGAAGTGACCGAAGACATATCTCGAATGAACGCTAAAATGTACATAACTTTATTGAAACCTTTTCGTGTAGAATCCATTCCTTATTGAGATGAGGCTACTCTATCTTAATAAGGAAAGGCTTCTACAAAGTAGAAATGTCTTCCACCTCAATCGGTCAAATTACGATGCCCTCGATCAGAAAGACGCAATGGCATAGCCTTATTTAAAGGCTCTCAAGCTATTGGTCCAATTTTTCCCTAGAGACTCCTTAATTTACAAAGGGTATATTGAATTCAATTACCTGAAATACCATAAATTGCCGTAAATTGTCAAACCAAATCAAAACATATGCTTAAATATTTTCAATATTTCAAGAAAGCCATATCTGATCTTAGTTTCGTGGTCACAGAATATCGTATTCAGTAGACTGCAAAGTCAAGAATCTGTGGTAGTATCCAAAACATTTTCGATAGACAAGAGAAGCGAACCTCCATTGGAACAGAAGCTTTAAGGAAGATTAAACTATTTTTGAACCCCTCTATACAGTATGCTTTTAAATAAACATAATAAAATTGAAATTTGTTAGAAAAACTTTGCACTACAATATGAACGATAGAAAAACTTACATTTTCCTATACTGAAAACGTCTTTTAATTTTGATTGGTTCATTTTAATTAGTATATTTTTAATGTAACAAGAAGAGATATTTATGATTTTTGTAGATGATTATTATCTCCTCTCTTTTAGAATAAAACTGGATGTTTATATTGTTTTGTACATACCGTGAGAGGGATTTTCAATGTAAGCAACCAAACCATGCAGAATGCGAAGATTTCATTTTTATTGTCCAAATGCTCTCGCATGATTTACATCGGGGTTACCTTAAAATGTAATCTATCGTAATTTTAGAAACGTTTGGCGCTTAATCTAACTGGGGTACTGCTACTGTCTACGTTTATAGTGGTGGCAATGGCCTTAGCTATTCTTTTTGGCGCACTTCTAGTAGCGAATTACGGTAAGTTAAAGCAACCCATCTGTATTTACGGTTATTAGGGTTTTTATGGCAACCTCGGCAAACGGAAACTTTAAATTTCCATTTAGATTATTCTAGAAAGTTCTTTTAAAATCCGTTAAAGTCGTTTGATTTCATTGGTTCGTATGAAATGTGTTCTTTGATTCCATTGGTTATTTTATTTTTAAAATATCCTTTGATTGCATTGATTCTTTTAAATTTTTTTCTTTGATTTCATTGGTTTTATTTAATGGTTTTTCTCCAGTTGTGGAGTGGAGTTTATTTTGTTACAATTTTTTCCCGGTAGAGTTTTTACATTTATTGGCTTTAAGCCATTAGTGGAATTTTCCTTTTTAATAATTTTTTTCCCGGAATAGTTCTGACGTATCAGATTGTATTATTTTTTGCTTTCTTTTCTTTTAAAAATATTTTTCTTTTTCCACTTGCTCTCTGTATTTAGTGTAATTAATAACTTTCAGGTTATATTCTTACCCAACATTCGCAGCTTTGTTTTTCTGCTGTTTCACAAATGGGTTTTAAGCTTATTACTTTTAGTGAAAGATTTTTTAAAATATACTTTTCAAAACGCTCTTAAATGTGTTTTCAGGCTTTCTTTTTCCGTAGTAAAAAGAAAAATATTTTTAAATGAAAAAGATTTTTTAAATATTTTTTTCCTTGGCGACTTTAGAAGCGCGCCAAAAAAATCGCCAAGACCTTTACCACCGCTATAAACGTAAACTGTAGCTGTACCCTAGCTGGTTAACTAGTGGACCAACCATTATATATCTTATACTTTGGGATTTCTACAGGCAAAGTGCAGAAATTGTATTAAAAAAATAAACTACCTGACGTCACGTTCGCTGTCATAAGATCTCAAAAGTATAAATCACGTAAGCTTACAAATCGCATCGACCTTAAAATGAAATAGACGGAGCATGCGACCGCAGTTTTAAGTTATTTCTTCCAGTTGCTTGGTTTGAAGATGTGTCACGTGGTTGTGGGTAAAAGCATGAATCCTAAACAATTAATTGGTTAACGTGTCTATCCACCGTTATTATAAACACTAGTCTGCGCTTCCATAGCCAATCGGATAAGCCAATTTGTTTTTTACCCTTCAGAGATCTTACGACATCGACTCCGCCCACATGATCCGTCTATTTCATTTTAAGGTCGATGACAAATCGACTTGGGCCGATTGGCTATCCAAGTGCAGACTAGTGTTTTTAATCTCGCTGGATAACTTTAACCAGTCAATTTATCTCATATTAGAATTCATGCTTTTTCCCTCAACCACGTGACAGATCTCGAAACCGAGAGATCGACCAGAAGAAAGGTTATGAATCTTTTTGTACGTACTCTGGTCTTTTCATTTGAAGGTTGATGCAGAATGTGTACAGAAAACACGCATCGCCGCTTATTTAACTTGACACAAAATTCCCTCCTCTCATTGTCAATTACCAGAATTACAATAAAATTTATTAAATGTTTTTAAGGTCCCTAGTATCAGCAGTTGAAAGCAGTTCTGTTATTTCCATATGATAATAACAAAATGAATTTTTTTTTACTTCTTCGACAAACCAGTATTTTGTACGTATTTTGTTAATTTTAAGTAAAAAAAAAATCATTACAATTTTTTCCGTTTTAGGCCTGTTGGTGAGTGTCGTGAAATGGATACCGCAGCTGTTTCAACATCAAGCGCTTTCTTAAAATTAATAACGAATGTAATCATATATTTTCATGAATAAAAATTACAACCAAATTTTCTCTGTGAAATGTTTATATCTATGTTAAGAAAACGAAGTTGTGTTTTTCAGCAATGCATGAACCTAAAATTTTGCACTAATGTATCTTGAATACTGAGAATCCGCAACTCGGGCTTCAAATTTTTGAGATTTAGATTTGAAAAGAAGTGAGGGGGAATCTGAAAGACGAGTGCCTTTTTGTGTAGGTTGGTCACAAGAAAAAGCAATTTCTGCACGATTACGAGACAGTAGTCAAACTCCGATTTCTTTACCAATATTGTTTTAGAAACAATTTTTCAAAAAAATTATTTTTACACAGTCTAAACTTTAATTCCTTATGGTTGAATTAATTTTTTGAATTACTCTTCCAAAATATGCTCGATTTCCGAAAATTGGAAAGATGATATAAAATAACTTTATAAAATTCTAAAGTGATGGAAACTAATTTTAAAGGTCACATTTTACAGCAATTACAACTTGAAAAACTTTGATTTTGTAGGAAAAAACCCACTGATGAAATTTTAATTTTGCTACTCAGAATCCTACAATGCCAAAAAAAAAAATTCTAATTTAATTTTAAAATAATAAAATAAAAATAGAATAAATTGAATTTTAATTCAATTTAGAATTTATGACTTGATGCATCTTAATAAAAACAATGAAATGTGTTCATGTTATAGCATTTTTAGGTATCATGAATATGTGTTCTTTTTAATAAATAAATTTTTATTGTTTTTCAGTACAGGTGACCTCTTATAACACGGTCAAATGGTACCGTGTTATAAGGAAACCGTGCTATACGAAGCTTGGGGGGGGTCATACAATTTTGTATATTTGGTACCGCTTTATATGGAAACCGTGCTATAGGATAGTTCGTGTTGTATATAAACCGTGTTGTTAAGCGAAACTTAGGAATTATATAAAAGTAGAGATTGCGTTCCATGTAATAAGGAAACTAAAACCGTGTTATACGGAATACTAAAAACATTAAAAAAAAGTTAACATACTTATTTGTATTTTAAATAAAGTTACATAAGGTAACATTAAATAATATAAGTAAATTCATATAAGTTTTAAAAACATTTTAACTACTATATACAGTTAACCCTAGTATAGCACGGTCAATTGGTACCGTGCTATAGAGAATGTGTGTTATACGAAACTTGCAAGTCCCACAAGTATGATATTGCGTACTGTGCTATATGGAATATCGTGTTATAGGAAACTCGTGCTATATGAAAACCGTGTTAACCAAAACTCAAAGGTCATATATAGTTGATAATGCGTACTGTGTTATATGGGAACCAAAGAACTGTTATATAGAAACCACAATTTTCATGAGAATATATTAAACCGTGTGGACGTATACAGCAGGGCCGTATCCAGAGGGGGGGGGGGTATAGGGTTCACACACACACACACACACACCGAAAATTATGCAAATTGCTATTAAAAAATAAAAACATTTACAGGTGTATTTCATAAAGATGCTAAAATATTACACAAGTACACTAAAGTGAAATAATTTTTACTACAAATTTGTTTTTATTTTACAATACAAAACGACGTTTTCCTTCTGATTTTGAAAATCGATCAATGACATCATCAATGTTCAAATTTATCTCTATGAATGCACATTAAGGCCGGGCCATTCAGTCGAGTTTCGCCAGTTGAATTCCTTAAATAGGTTTTCAACCTCCTTAGAGTGGAGATAGTTCTCTCTGGTTGTGATGTTGAGACTGGTAATGTTGATAAAATTTGAAGGAGTTTACTAATGTTTGGGAAAAAAAGGTCTTATTGCACTTGAAATAACCTTCAATGGCAGTTTGGTTTTTCATTTATCTTTTTCCACTTAGACTGCCAAACGCAAAATTCAGCATTAAAAGTAGCTGGTTGAGGTAGGATTTTTGCATAAAATGTGGTGTATTCTTCCAAATCCTCTGGACTAGTTGCTAGACATCTGCTAGGAATCAGTTTTTGTAAGGATAAATTAAATTATGTTTGTAAATCTGTCACAAAGCTCGAACCACACATGGTATCATAGGTCATCAACGCTTACCTTTAAAAAGGACCCTACATCATATTCACAGAACACCCCGGTCTTAGTACGAGGGTCATCATGTTCTATAGCCTTCTGCAGATTTGTTGGGTTGACACCTACATCCGTTGTACTCTTAGAGATGTTACCTTTCTCAGAATCCTCTCTAGAACATCATTTCGGATCAGTTGCACCCTTAAACAGCGTCTGTCTTCCGAACTGGAAATGGAATCTTCCAGCAGGACAACGCCCCATGTCACAAGACTCGGATTGTGATGGAATGGTTCGAGGAGCATGCTGATGAATTCCCCTTAACGTCCTGGCCACCTAATTCGCCGGATTTTAATCCGATAGAGCACATTTGGGGTGTCATGGAGCGATAGCTCAGAGCTCAAACACCACCATGTCCGACTATCTTGACTTTGCGTGCCCGCTGCTTAGACATTTGGTATAATTTGTCTCCAGTCATGTACCAAGAACTCGTGGCATCTATTCCCAGGCGAGTTACAGCTGTTTTGCAAGCCAAAGGAGGCGCAACGCGTTGTTGAGTAGGTGGTCATAATGTTTTGGCTCTTCAGTGTAGATTATAATTGTTATTGTAAACCGTGTAATATGGAGAACCTAGGCGTGTTATATGAGGGATGCCGCAATTTTGGTACCGTGTTATAGAAGTACCGTGCTATTCGAGGGTTACCTACAGTTTATTCGTAGTATTAATGGGATTATATACTGTTTTCCCGAGTAGATTCGAAGTTGAATTCCGATATTTTGCTCACATCTTTCGTCTTTCAGAACTCTACAATTTTTTTGATTGGCCAAAATTCCATTTCTGTTTTTTAACTTGCTACTACTGCATTTATGTGTTCCTTATTTTATGTGATGTGAATAAATTATTTAGGCCCTGTTCACATGAAGCGTTTTCTAACGAGCGTTTTCGAGGTCAGCTTTTCTTAAGCATTCAATTATGTTATTTTATTCCTATGATTAAAGATTCTATCTTTGCGATCGTTGAAGATAGAGTTACAATTGTAACGGATTTCAAATCAGCGTAACATTTTACACCAGATCGTTACCTTAAATGTGATTTTCTTTAAATAAATAATTAATTATTTAATAAATAATTAAATTATCAAATGGTAAGTAATTAAATAATAAATCAGATTTGGTATCGTTCTGGCGTAGAATTTGTTTATTACACTTATAAGGTTTGAATTTACAACTTGAACTATCTACATGCCTATTTGTACCTGAAGAAACAGTAAGTTTCTCTTCTCACAGTTTGTCTTTGTGTTTTCCCCGAGATTTGATTTCCCCGTATAACTGTCTCGAGAGCTATCTCATCCATCCCCTTCCTCTGTGGCTTCTCTCGCTCGAGTTCCTTTCCTATTTTCTTCGGGGGCATTCGCCTCTCTCCTGGAATCTCGAAAAAAAAATCAGTTTAAGAACAATCCGAAACGATAGGCTGAACTTTGCAAACCATTCAAATAAAAGAAAATAACATAAGTTAAAAAAATGCAGACCAAAAATAATTAATCATACTCTACTTTTCTAACATTATATATCTATATATTTTGAACACTTTTAATGTATCTCAGACCGCACTTGCGTTGCGGCAGCGACGCCGCACGTTGAAAAACCGGATGCGTGCACCGGGCCTAAATCACTTGGAATCTTCTTCGGGAAACCAGTTCGCGAAAAAACCGTCAGCAGAGCAGCTATCCAAAAATAATAGAGGGCTGGGTCGGCCGATTACGTGTGTTGGTCAAAAATGTAGTAGGCATGAAACGTTTTTAGGACCGACACCATTTCTTTACACTAAAAACTTCAATGAAGAATATTTATATAAGCCTTTTAAATTCGAACAGCGACATTTAATTTCTTGCTAGTTCATCAAACAAAACCGCATGGTAGCTGAGCGAGGAGACCCTTTGTGTCGAACGGAAACACACACGGCGTCTTCTCGACGGAGAAGAGAGTCTGTTTACTTTTTTAATCACGTGCTCACATTCAAAGGGGGGAAATAAACATATTACTTCGCGAGCCTCTGGGTAACCGTGCATGAAGTAGAAAAACCCTTTTCACCAACCGTGACTTTCGCATACTGCTACAGCACTCCCCCGACAGTGTCGTAAGACACGAATTTCTTGGGAAAATGTACTTTTTATCCAGAGCGCGTTTGTCTCATTGGAACTGCAGAAGCGGGCGGTGAAAGTGAAGGGTCCAGTTCGTTCAAAAGAAAGGCTGGTTTCAATCTGTCGACACAGACATTGTTTTCTTTTCCATTTCAGAAATTTTGAAGAACTTATCTTGTTTGTCGATGACCTGAAAGGGACCATCATACGTAGGCTGGAGAGGACGACGTACGGCATAATGCCGTACAAAGACATGAGTACAGTCCCGAAGAGAAGGGTGAACAAAAATTGTTCTATTAGTTCGATGATACATAGATGTTGGTGTCAGCTGGCTCATAGCTGCTCGAAGGTTCTCGACAAAATCTTGGGGTTTTTCTTCCACAGCGGATGTGTCGCCCAAACGTTCACCTGGGAGACGAAGGGTACAACCGTAGAGCATTTCGAATGATACGGACGCTCACGTGTCCTCTTTTAGTACGGCGCGGAAACCTAAGAGAATAAGTGGTAACACTTCTTCCCATTTTTCCGTCATGTAGCATTTGATTGCGGCCTTCAGTGTACGATGGAGTCTTACCACCATCCCGTTGGCCTTCGGATTATATGCTGTTACTCGTAACTTTTCGATGCCGAGAAGCTTGCTAAGTTGTAGGAAAAGTTGCGATTCAAATTGTCTTCCCTGATCGGTGGTATTGCGCTGGGGAACTCCAAAACGAGAAATCCATGCCGTCAGGAAAGCAGTTGCCACGGTCTCTGCAGAGATGTCTGTGATCGGAACAACTTCTGACCACCTACTCAGGCGGTCGACCATCGCATATCTGTATCCTTGGGGAAATGGCAACGGTCCCACTAAATCCAAATAGACGTGCTCGTCGTGGAAGCTCAAACTGTCCAAGCGGACTAGTGGTATGGCGTTGATCTTTCGCTCTCTGGCACGCAACGCAGGCTTGTGTCCAAGTATTGCAATCGGTATTGATGGATGCCCACACAAATCTGCTGGTGAGCAACTTTCTGGTTGCTCTAACGCCAGGATGTGATAGGTTGTACACTAGACTGAATGCTGGAAACGAAAGTCCTTTGGTAAATAGGGTCGTGTTGTTTTGGTTTATATGTCACAATACAGTTCAACATTTCAAGATGGCAAAACAACTTTCACCAAATTTAAGTTAGATGACGTATTTAAGAAAGATTTCAACTCTTCATCTTCCATTTGTGCTGAAGCAACAGCTGCATAATTTATTTGTGAAGGGGTCTCGATTGCTGCTATTCGATAAAGGGTGTCTTGCAATAACGTTTTCATTACCTTTAATATGTTATATTTCTGTAGAAAATTGTGCAATGTAATCGTGCCGCCTACATTGGCGTGGTGATAGCTTTTCTGATTTTTGATTAAAGGCATAAATAAAGGGGTTATGGTCTGGTCTGTGAGGATTTTAAAATCTCTGCCCTCTAACATATTGAGCCGGGGTCGTGATCGTATAGATACATTTAGGATGATCGTA
Organism: Metellina segmentata; assembly: GCA_947359465.1. Lineage (NCBI taxonomy): Eukaryota > Metazoa > Arthropoda > Arachnida > Araneae > Tetragnathidae > Metellina > Metellina segmentata. The sequence goes on from OX375878.1 coordinate 68,439,818, forward strand.
TAGATACATTTAGGATGATCGTATAGATACATTTAGGATGATCGTATAGATACATTTAGGATAATGGAGTTACTATAATAGATGATTAGGCAAATTCTAAATTAACATTAAACTTTATTTTAATACTGAAATTAGGGTTGACCGACTCACCGACAAGGCCTGACATGCTTCAACTAATCCGGCGGCGTCTAGCGCGATGCCAAGTTCTCGCTGTTTCTCCGTCTCCGTCTAGCTTTGCGTCCAGTGGTAAAGTGGTCAGATAACTTTCTTGGAGACCCAGGGGGAGGGGTTGCATAACAGGCGGGCAAACGGGGTCGCCTGACCCGAGACGTACTCGCCTAATTTGGCGTTGCGGGACGGACAGCGTACGGCTGCGCTTCAATATATCTGAAATGCTTCACAGAAGCGTAAACAGATAAAAGCTCCCTATCATAAGCGCTGTACCTCCTTTCTGACTGGGAAAGTTTCCGGGAAAAAAATCCGAGAGGCTGCAGATCATTTGCTATGAGTTGCTGCAATGCTCCTCCGATAGCATAATCTGAGATACCTACTGATAAGACTATTTTTTCCGAATGATCCGTGTGAGCTAATAAGGTAGCTTCGGCTAATTGTTGATTAGTGTTTTTAAAAGCAACTCTAGCCTCTGGTGTCCATTCGATCTTTCGCATGTCATTCGTTTTTGCGCCCTTTAATTTATCTGTGTGTAGGACTTGATGTTCAGCTGCACAACGCACATAACGTCTATAAAAGTTTAAAAGTCCTCGATACCTACGAAGGTCATTTATAGTTTCAGGCTCCTTAAAGTTTAAAATTGCATTAATTTTTCCTCGACATGTTTAGTACCGTTAATTGAGACTAAGTATCCCAAAAAAATTAATTCTGATACTCCTAACACACATTTAGAGACGTTAAGCTGAATGCCATACTGTTTCAATCGATCGAAAACAATCCTTAAATACTTCTCATGCTCCTCCGGGATACAGGAAAAAATTAAAATGTCTCCAAATATGGAAAACAAAAGTCTAAACCCTTAAAGATTTCATTCATAAATCGATGAAAAGACTATGCCGCATTGCATAAACAAAAATTTAAGAACGGAAATTCGAAAATACCAAATGGTGTTGTTATGGTCGTTTTGGGAATATCCTCTTTATTTAAGGGAATAGCGTGGTAAGCCCTGAAAATATCATCCTTAGAAAATATTTTCTTTCCGTGTAGAGCCTGAGAAAAATCCTACAGATGAGGAATCGGATTTCTGTCTGGAATAGTTTTCACATTGAGTCTCCGATAATCCCCAACTGGTCGAATTTCGCCAGTAGCTTTGGGCACGACGTGTAACGGCGAAGACCAACAACCTTTAGATGGACGGCAAAAGTCTTGCTCGTCCAGGTATTCAAATTCTTTTTTAACGGCCTTCAAAACCTCTGGTCGCAACCGACGTGACTTACTATGGACTGGAGGTCCTTTAGTCATGATATAGTGCACACGCACATTAGTGTGAATCTCTTAAATTGAAGGTTTGTTATTGTAATTTCAGAAAAATCTTTTAAAATTCGGAAAAATTTATTATCTTGTTCCACTATTTTAATTGTCGGTTTTTCGCGGTCTTTAGTATGACCAAGACAATCAAAACGTGTCGTGGAGTCAATGAGTCGTTTTTTCTCAAGTCAACTAGTAGGCCAAAATGAGTTAAAAAATCAGCTCCAATGATAGGTGCAGAAACTTCGGTGATAATAAATTGCAATTTAAACCTGCGACTGAGACCAAAATGCAAATTTAAGAGCTTAGTGCCAAAAGTGTTTATTTTTTATTTATTTGCAGCATGAAGCTGTAAGCTAGCGGGTTACAAATTCGGTTTATTGTTAGGGACCGGAATGCAACAAACATCGCTTCCAGTATCAATTTAATACTTGCAGTTAGTAACCCGTTTATACACATGTAATCGGCTGATGCTCCCTACGATAGAATGGCTGCCGCTAGCGGAAGATGAAGCGATTGCCTCTACTCGTTTCCCGAATGGTCAAACTTACAAAGCGCTCGGCATTTTCTTGCTACAGTACCAAATCTCTTGGATAAAAGCAAAACTCTAAATTTTCTCTCTCATGCTGAGACTTGTTCGGTCGGAATGAACGGTTCCTTGAATTGGATCGATTTCGCCTGAAATATCTACCGGCTTCTATCTTATCGACGGATAATTTCTATATTTGACGAGAAGGTGTCGTTTTGTTTTTGCAAATCTAAATTAGATGGCTGCGTACTAGAACTGGCAGTGGTACCAGAAGTGGCAAAAACATAATGGTTTCTACTGGCGGTAACTTCCGCGACCTTGTCCGCGAGCGTGGCTAATGTGGACTAATCCTCCTTTGACACAGATAAAATCGTTTGAATTTCCATGGGTAAGCGTTGCATCCATAAGCTCTTCAAAAAGTCATCGTTGAATTTTCTATCTGCAAGCACAAGCATCTGTCGTAATAAAGCAGAGGGTTTGCTGTCTCCTAATTGTAACTCTGTGAGCAAACGCTTGATTCTAGTGAGCTCGGATTCAGCGAACTCTATTACAAGACGTTCTTTTAGAGTGTTATACTTGTCCTCAACCGGTGGTTTAAAGATTATACGGCTGACATGAGAAAGAGTATCTGGCTTGATAGTGGACACCAGACTCGCGTATTTTGTTTCGTCATTTGTAATTCCTGCTAACAGAAACGCCGCCTCTACTTGGGAGAACCAAAGTTGAATATTTCGGCGCCAAAACGGGTATTTTTAGTGCGATCCGGTTTACTTATCTTAACTTATCCGGCGCGTCTGTTACATTATTGGTATTTGCCATTTTCGTACAAACAACACGCTACAAAATTGCAAGGAGAAATATATGTGGTGGAAACTATCACCACGTGTATGCAGAACTCGATATTCCACAAATTAGAATAATATGCTACTAATTTAGAATAGAATTAGCACTATAAAACATACAACTTAGCTACTGGACTGTAAGTTTCACTGTAATCAATGACTTGGCTTGACTGTAAACTGACAACAAATACAAGCCTAGGCTTGTATTTGTTGATGCTGCCATCTGGATTTGTCTTGATTTGGTAAACCCATCTGCATGGTATAACCTTGCTTCCTGCTGGTAGATCAATCAGCTCCTATGTTTGGTTTTCTTTATGAGAAGTCAATTCACTGTCCATGGCTTTCTTCCAGTTTACACTTTCTTTGCCATTAACTTCCTCTCCAAATGTTCCAGGACTGTCAGTCTCATAAACAAATGATTCGTTTTCCATAATATAGTCCTCAAAACGCGCAGGCTGGTGTAATAGAGAACGGTTTCGCAACTGTCTATCACCTGAAGTTTTGAAATCCTCACCATTGTCTTCTTCGACATCACTTGTCCTTCCTGGCTCATTTTCTTCTGATTTATCTTCAGAATCGCTTTGAGATTTTTGTTTTCCAATCAATTACTCCTCTTTGGGCTTTCCCTCAATAGGAATTCCTTTTATCGTCAATTTAATGTGGTCATATTTGCTAGATTTCTCTTGAAAAATTACATCTCTTGAGAAAATCACTCGGTTCTCTTCTTTCAACCAAATCCTATAACGCTCATCACCGTCATATCCAACAAGATAGCCCTTGACAGCTTTCTTGTCCATTTTCCTCCTCTTCTGAACAGGAACATAGCAAGTGGAACTCATCACCCGCAAATGTTTCAGGCGAGGTTTCTTTTTCATCCACAATTCATATGGGCTAGCACCTTCCACTGATGATTTGCCTGTTCTGTTCAAAATATATACAGCAGAGGTAACGAGTTTAGCCCACATTGCAGCAGGATAATTGGCATCAGGATTTGAATATTTGAATGTTCTTGCCATTTCTACAATGGTGCGCATCTCACTTTCACTGGCGCCATTTTACTCTGGCGTGTAAGGTGCAGTTAGTCTTTGCGTGACTCCTTCTTGGCATATAACGGCACAAACTTCTTTGTTGTCAAATTCACCCCCATTGTCACTGAGAAATTCTTTAACAGAATGCCCTACGTTTTTAGCATGAGCGAGCATTTGCTTAAGCACATTCTTTACATCTGATTTTTCCTTGATTACAAAACTATAGCCAAAATTTAGTATAATTATCTTTGAATACAATCAATAATCGCTTTTTTTGAAATGAGGGTGGAGTGGTCGTTCACGGTAAGAAGGCGATTTGTCGCCAAATATGGTAACCTTCACCTTTTGCGGATTTTCTTCACATCTGCCGTTTTTGTTATGGCAACCCTATCTGCTGTTACGGAATTCGGCCGCCATCTTGATTTGGCGACAAAAATTAGTTGGCGACAAACTTCTTACCGTGAACGACCACTCCACCGAAATGAGTAATCAAAGGGTCCACACACATCAGCTGAAACCAATTCACCAGGATTGGAAGCTTTCTTTCTGGTTCTGAATGGTAATCGATGTGCTTTGCCATAAACACATGATTCACAGGTTTCGTTATCTAGTCGAACACTGATTCCCAGTTCTTTTTGCAGCATATCTTGATGTCCCCATCTTTCATGATACAGCTGCAACAAGGAGCTGTCTTCCACAACTGCATTTACTTCTTCTCCTTTCTCAGGTACAATCGGTTCAATAGCAGCCTTGAATAGAGTTTCATTTACACTTCGTGTTCCATATAGTACAGCTACTCCATTGACTATTAGCCAACACTCAGTAGAGGATGACCTTAATTCACCATTGACATTCCTATCTTGAGCAGCCAGCACTGAAAACAAGTTTCTGCTTATCTCAGGCACATACCAGACATCTTGTAGTTGAATTTCTTGGCATTTCTCATTAACAGTGGTCTTTACACAAATAGTGCCTCTTCCTAGTGCAGCCAAGGTTTATTTTCCAGCAGCCTTAATGTCACAAGTACTATGGAAACTTGTAAACTCTACAAAATACTCTGGAGAATTTGTGATATGACGAGTTGCTCTATTATCAACCCAGAAGGACGTTAAATCAATTTCAGCGGCACATACTTCATCACAGATGGACATCAGGGACACATTGGCAGTCTCCATGTTTCCATTCACTGGTTTTATCATGCTCGGTCTTCCATCGGAAATCCACTTTCGGCAGTCCTTCACCCAGTGTCCCCTTTTGTTGCAATAGTTGCAGACGTCTCCTTTCCTTGATTGCTTCAGGAATCTGCCCTTGTCATCTTGCTTATGCCTGTCTTGGTTAGTAGCTGGCAAAGCTTTCTGAATGGTTCTTTCACTCGTTTCAGATTTTGCAAAATTCCTCTCAAAGATGCACAGTTGATTAGTAAGTTTATCGATAGTCCGGTCCTCATTTTTGGCTAACAACATCCAACTGGACTTAAACGTCTCAAAGCTGCTTGGCAAAATATTTAAAACTTTGCACACTAGCATTAGATTTGGTAGCTTGTTTTCACCTCTATCTTTGAGACCGTTGTTCAGCTCGTTCCATAGACTCCTGAGTTTAGCTATGTGTGTGGAAACATCATCGCCAAGTGACCAGTTAAAAGCAAAAAATTCTGTAAACATTTTGAATAGCTGATCTTTTAAAGTGGCTTCAAACTGCTGTTTTAGAGCTTCCCAAGCCTCATGTGCAGTCTCTTTGTCCATGATTTTCTGATACACTGTATCAGTAACCGTACTTGCGATCATAGATTTGGCTTAAATATTTGCCTTGCGGTAGAAATCACACTGTTGCTTGTGATCCTTGATTGCATCTGCATTTTCTGAGTTGAGCAAAGGCACTGGCTTGACTAGCTTGCTATCAATCACTTCTAGAGCTCCTTCATGGTAATCTAGCAAGTCTCTAACTTTCCTTTTCCAAATTGGCCGCTCAGATTCTCCAGTTAATAATTTAACGTGTCTTGTTAAATCCATTCTTTCTGGAATCGTTTGCTTGAGGTGAAACGAGTTCTTAAATATAATCACAAATACTGTCGAACTAGACACAAGTTTGGCTAAGAAATAGCAATCTATCGTTAGCGATCTTAGCTAAGCCTAATAGTGGTAGCATTTGCTTCCAAGTGTAATGAATCTATTATTCTACTAAAAACTCATCGATCTACTTACTAGTACAGGTTCCAGCGAGTTGATGGCCCATAACATGTTTGAATAATTCTCTAAACGATGTTGTTTAGTAGAGATAATCCACGCTGGGTTGGCGTGGAAGTTTGGAGAGTGGGGTGCCAGCTCAGGTGTTGCTTCGTCACCTGACCGTGGCTCAAAATTACGAGGTGTTGTCCTCGGATCTTTCCCTTAAGGGACTGATCCCGGACCGTCGTCAATAGCCCGTTGTGTTGCTCTAGTACGGCGTTAACTAAAATTACCATTACCATTACCCGGACCGTCGTCAATAGCCCGTTGTGTTGCTCTAGTACGACGTTAACAAAAAAATTACCAATTAGTAGAGATAATCTAACGTTACTTTATTGGGTACAGCTACAGTCTACGTTTATGAGCGGTGGCAACGGCCTTGGTGATTGTTTTTGGCGCACTTCTAAAGTCGCCAAGGAAAGAATTATTTCCTAACTCTTTTCTGTCAAAACTTTTTTTCTTTTTACAACACACTTTTTAAACATTTTCAGAACGTTTTGAAAAGAATATTTTAAAAAACTTTCACAAAAAGTAGTAAACTTAAGCACATATTAAAACACATTTGTGAACCAGCAGAGAAACTAAGCTACGAATGTTGGGTAAAGAATACCATGAAACTTATCAATTACACTAAATACAGTAGACAAGTTGAAAAAGAAAAAGATTTTTAAAAGAAAAAAAGCAAGAAATAATACAACCTGATACATCAGAACGGTCCCGAGAAAAAAAAAATTACGAAACAAGAATATTCCACAAATGCGAAAAACAATACATGTCAGAACTCTGCCGTGAAAAAAAAATTATTATAAAATAAAAATTCCACAACTGTAGAAATACAAATAAATAAACCAATGGTATCAAAGAAAAAAAAATGTAAACGGCCAATGCAATCAAAGGATATTTTAAAATCAAAATAACCAATGGGAGGAAAGAAAAATTTCAAACGAATCAATGAAATCAAACGATTTGAACGATTTTGGAAGAACTTTCTAGAATATTCAAAATGAAAATTGAAAGTTTCCGTTTGTCGAGGTTGCCATGAAAACCATAACAACCGAAACGAAAGACGGGTTGCCTTAATTTATCGTAACTCGCTACTAGAAGTGCGCCAAAAAAAAATCGCCAAGCCGTTGCCATCACTCATAGACGTAGAGTGTAGCTGTACCCTTTATTGAAAAAGAAAAACCGTAAAAAACAGAGAACATAATTAAATCAAGTGAAAAACAGCACGAGCCGCTTAAAAGATAGAACTAATACAAAGAAGTTACAGTTATAACAAAACACGTTAACACTTAGAATAACTAGTTACAACATTACTCTCTCTCTCGCAAAAGACAAAAAAGAGACTTACCTTGTTACTCATTTGGTTTTTGCCATTAGTACAGCTCGCAGACTGTTTCTTCTGTTAGGCTTATTCCAAAGATTGTCATTCAGATGGTAATGCTTCCAAACAGTCAAATTTGTTCAAAAATGAATTATATACCTGATATCAGACCAAATACCTGATTATGTGAATAAAAAAAAATTTATAGTGTACTTATCGATAAAATAGATTGAAATGGTAATGGTAATTTCTAGTTAACGTCGTACTAGAGCAACACAACGGGCTATTGACGACGGTCCGTGATCAGTCTCTCAAGGGAAAGATTCGAGGACAACACCTCGTAATTTTGAACCACGGTCAGATGACGAAGCAACACATGAGCTGGCACCCCACTCTCCAAACTTCCACGCCAACCCAACGTGAGGACTTTCGGCCACGACAGATTTAAGGTGCACCAGCCTCCTCTACACCATACGCTTACAAACATCCATGCCCGGACCCGGATTCGAACCAGGAACCTTCCGATCTAGAGGCTAACACCTTAACCACTATACCGGTTGGTCGGCAAAATAAATTGAAAAGGGGCTTGTTTTGGAATATTTTCTTACTTTTTAAAAAGAAGCATTCATATAAAAAAATTAACTAAAATTAAAGAAACAAGTTCATATATAGTAAGATTTCATAATTTAAGGTTCTTTCTTAAGTTCAGAAGACATTGAAAAAATTGCTATTTAGAAGCACCTATGCTAAAAAATATGTAAAGAATATTTAGCTTTCAATAAGAAATGCAAATTGTGTTTTGAATAGAATAAAACAGCGCGAGATAGTTGTGGCAACCTAGTTCGGTTGTTATGGTAACAAGGCCTAGATCCGACACTATAGTAGTGTCCTATGATTCCCCCCACCTCCACCCACCGAGGACACCAGCGTCTATACGATTTCCCTTGTTGTTTACATGTCCATTGCTTCCAATGGCAGTGAACCCTCTGTCTTCTAATTCTCTGTAATCCGCACCAAGGGCGCTGTAAGTCATACCATGAATAATGAACTGAACTGAAGTCAGGATTGTTTGTGTTTTAGTTCACAGAACTTCTGTACATGCTTGTTTCATAACTAAATTGATTTTAAATTGCAAAATATTTGAGAAAGGCTAACGAAATGAAGACAATTCTAAATTTCAGATTCAACAGCCTTTTATATGTGTGCAACAAGCGGCATTTTTCCAAAGTATCTAATGAATATATACGAAACATGAAAAATGACCTTTTCACCAAAGAAAAGCTTCGGCAGCAATCTTTAATAAGTAGAATTGAAAAAATCGATGTTAATTACAGAGGAACACCCTCCGATTGCTCTCTGGTAATGAACAAAAATCTTTCAACTCCATATAATTGCGCTATGCACATGCATGAAATTCTGTATCAAAGAGCAGTACTTGCAGAGGTGAACGGAGAGCTATGGGATATGCACAGACCTTTAACCGAAAACTGTGAACTGCGACTGTTAAACTTTCAGTCTGATCCAAATGCTTTGAATAAAGTGTTTTGGCGAAGTTGCAGCTTTTTACTGGGCTTAATCATCGAGAGAGCCTTTAAAGACAACTACTTTATTGACTTGCATAGTTGGCCAAAACCAAATGTAAAGAGTGGTAGTTATGTTTATGATGCTTGTATTGGAGTTTCTAACTGGAAGGTCTCCAACGAGGAACTTAAAACTTTCACAACAATGCTTTGTAAATTGAGTTGTGAAGACAACGCTTTTGAAAGATTGGATGTGCCTGAGTCACTAGCAATGGATATGTTTCAACACAATCGCTTTAAGCGGCAGCAGATTCCTCTGTTAGCCAATGATGGTAACGTTACATTGTATCGAGTTAAGGATCATGTTGACATCAGCTGTGGACCAATGATTGCAAATACCAAGTTTGTTGGTACAACTCAAGTAACAGCTGTTCACCAATTAGATAATGACTGTGGTTATAGGTTTCAAGCTGTATCTATCCCAAAGTCATTAACACTAAACAGTTTTGCATTTAGCGTATTAGCAGATCGAGCTAAAAAGTTAAATGATACTGGATTAAAACCAGATGATGAAAAATACAGTGCTTTAGGTTAAAAATAAATGTCTTGTATATTGCTATTCTATTAAATATTTTCTGTTGGTTAATACATCTTTGTTTACTTAACTAGTAGTAAAAATTGGCTTTATTTTTTTTACGTTCAGATAGCAAGTTGGTTATTATGTATCAGATGACATTTCAAAAGGTTAATTCATGTGAACAAAATATCTCTACATTTTAAGAATAAAAACATGTTCTATTGTATCAGATGCATTAGCTCTCGAGGATGAATTCAAAAGTGTACAGATGCAATTCTTAATGAGATTAATTTAATTGTTTTGGAATATACCAACAAGGAATATTAATTTCATTATAATTGAAAACATTGTTTGTATTTGATTACAAAGTGTTCCTTAACCTTAGATGTCAAAGTAAGACCGACCTTTCAGGTTAGTTTCAATGTAATTTCACATCAAGTTATGATAGAAATAAAGGTAATAAAATATTTGGCCAAATTAGCTTTAATTTGTAAAAAAGGTGCATGGTTTTATGTTATTTTAATCTTGCAGCTCTACAAAATGTATTTTATCTCTTATTCACTTATCTATCTATTGACGAAATAAAGTGAATTTTTATGTTGATAAACCAAGATTAAGTAGCTACCTGAAATAGTGATTTGCAAATTTGGTGGAGTGGTAGTATAAGAGACATTGGCAAATTTTCACCAAATGTGGTCCTGCTTTCGATTTCTTAAGCAGTTTTAGGGCAACCCTATTCTGGAATTCAAGACGTTCTCCGATTGGTTCAGATTTGTATTTATTGGTTAACCATAAGCAATAACGATGCTTTAACCTCCACTTTGTTTTTTTCGTGCTTCGTTTGCGTTTTACAGCGGATGTTTCTGGCCTTCGTCCAGAAAATTAACAGGATTTACAATGTAGCAGAGGAAACTAAATTAGGGAAATTTCATTTTTCTCTAACTTATCCACCAAAAAATTACTATCAAATCCATATATGCAAAGGTTCAGTGTGGATTTTGCTACATGGGCAACGCCATCTTGATTTGGCAACAAAAAAAAATGCATTGCCGACAAGGTCTCGTGTGTTACCACTCCACTGCAAAAATTTCAGTGTTTATAGAACTCGTCAAAGTTTGGCAAAAATCAATGATTTAACCATGCCATCATAAATTGGATCGGGGAAACTTTGTTGTAGCTATCAAAATTTCAATTCATCTATGAACAACTGTATGATCTTATTAAAAAGATGACTGGATGCTGTTAGGTTTGATTTACAGATGTTTTTAGACTCCAAGAAATCTACTGTCCTTCAGTTTCTACTGCTTTTAGTTAACGTAAATTTTATTGCACTCTTCTGTACAACAATCAAACTATATTTTAAAAATTACTGTTACCTCTTGAACACTTCCCAAAGTTTTATTTATTTTCTTCAAATGAAAAAGTTCTCCCATCAAAAAAACTTGTTTAACTAAACATTCACAATTAACTACTAGGACAAATTTTTAACACTATCTTTCACACAAAAACATTCCTATTTTTAAAGTAGTCATGTTGATTTGTTGCAATTCAAAATTTGGGGATTGTAGGAATAAGTTTTGCTTTGTATTTATATAATATAAATATTTGTTTAAATGTTTTCACATTTAATGTTCATTGGGTGTTGCAACAAATTTAAAAAAATGAATTTTCTTTAACCCTCTGCATACGAACGGGCCCGAAAATCTTTTTCCTTTCCTTACGGGGGACAGGGAAAGAGAATGTTGTCAGATTCCCAACGATCCTTTTCCCTTCATCTTCAGGCCTTTAAAGAAGAGGGCGTGTTTTGTGATCACTGTTGATCACTTCTAGCTGCGTCTGCGTGATACCGATACTGCTTTTTCAATGGTGTCAATTTTTAGATTTGTCATTCAAATTGCAAATGGAAGATAGGGTTTTTTAGTTTTAAAACGAATGATAAACGTCGACATGTCTATGTCTATATATTCCCAATCTATTACATAATTCAAATTTAATTATCTACTTCAGCTATAACTTTTAAATACTTATTCTAAAAGCAGGTGGTTTTGAGAATTTATTTTTAATATTCCTTTGACTATCCATATTTCCTTTGACTTTGTTTTATATGATAATGAGTTTTTTTTTTCAATTTTATGGGTAAATTTCTGCGACTTAAAGGTTCTCTTCAAAACAGCTTTTGCAAAAGCATTTCTGATATATTTTGCACTCCCATGTGCTCTCTACAAATCTGTTAGAAAACGTTTTTATTTCGTTTTTCATCAATCCTTTGGATAGGTTGCCAATGTTTATCCTCTTTTCTTTGCACAGAGAATTGCATATGTATTCGTGTTTACTTGAATAACTTCATTCATCCGAAATTAACAATTTAAAAAATTTCAATGCTGGTGAGCCTGTTGGCAATTTATGCACAGGTTGTGTGTGATGCACAAATTTTGTTTCTTGTATGCATTCACTCTGAACGTCATTTGACCAATCGACATTAAAATCAAGCGTCGACTCATCAAGGCTTTCACCAAAATTCATTTCAAATTCCCCCTTATCTTCTTGACACAAACTGCTATCTGAAACACAGTTTACTTTCTTAGTACTTTTAGAGAATCATCATCATCCGATTTAAAAAAAATATGGTTTGTGAGTATCTTGAAACAAAATTGCTTCAATTTCCACTCGGTTCACCGATTTGGTTTTGCGTGACATAATAATCTTGAATCAAATCTGTATTTTCAAGCCTATAAAGCAAATAGATTTAAAGCTAATAATATCTGCCAAAATAGGAAGAGTCTTCAAAAAGACTTTTTTAAAACTAGAACAGAATTAAAAAGCACAACCTGTAAGCAGGGAGTGAAGGTAAAGTACAAGTGAGAAAATAATTCAAGAACTCATACAACTGTGCACATAAAAATTACCACGTGAGCCCGTATGAACTGGTTCTGTGTCAGAATACTATGCTTCGGAAAGATAAAGGACTTCTTGAGTAGTTTTTGACCCCCTACAGCCCATACAAAGGAGATGGTCAAGTAGAGTGACAGGGTAATACGCCTCCTAGGGGAAAACACTAATCTCGGGAGCTCTCTGTATTCTGCTTGTCCGGGCGCTTCTCGTAACGAGAGGTTGAATTGATATTTCGTATGCAGAGGGTTAAAAAGCAGCAAATCAACAATTTTATGCCTGCTTGTGTGCATAGCAGTTACAACATGGTTAAAAAGTGCCAATCACCAGTAGTTGTGTTTTGCACCTTTGTTTTGTTTTGATGACCAAGTTTCAAACCCAGTTGTCATTTCTGAAACCTGATTTTACTGAATATATTCTTGTATGATGCAAATTCTTCCTTCTGATAATCAATACTCTTAATATATCTGCAAATTATAAAACAATATTTACTGTAAATTAATGACTTAACAAAAAGTCCTTAGAGTAGTGAAAAAAAGCCCCCCATATCCAAATGCAAATAGTCCAGGCCCTTGTTTTAAAATACACTGTGTGTTGATACACATCCTTGTAAACACAGTATATATTTTTAGTTGCACCAAAGTGGAGTATTTTGTCAACAGAAAAATATGGACCTGCCATTGACACCCGACTTTCTGCTCCTAATTTTCTACTTGTTCTATTTTACTTCACATCCTTAATAATATTATATAACCCCAAAATATACTTTCAAAACATGACCATTTCAATTTTTGAGTTTTACATATTTGGGTCAGTTTAAAAAATCCCTTAAAAAGCTATTTTGTTCGAAATTGTATTCCCTGCAGTGACATAATTTTTTTTTACTTTAATCACAAAGTTAGTACCTTTGTGGAACATTTTAAATTCTGAACTCAACAGTTTTATGGTGAAAACTAATCAAGCAATTCAATGTAATATTCTTCATGAATGTTTGAGAATCACTTGAGGTTTTAGGTGCACAAGGGCAAAATTATTAGTCTCATATTTAAATGTTAGAACTTTTAACTCCCATTAGCAAATATTTAAACTCCTAGCCCATCTAAAGAATCTGCCTTTGGTCACCAATAGTATACTGAGTGATTCTATAAATATCTACATTAATGCTTTCTAAATATTTCCTTTTAAAAAAATTCATATTTCTTTATATTATAAATTGAATAGACCTGCATAAAACCTGAGCGATCTTTGTGTTTTCTATATTAAATAATTATTAAACATTAAAACTTTACATCAAGAATTTCAAGTTCTGAAATAAAAACCAGTATATATTTTACATTAATTTGAATGTTTTTAGATTAAAAGTGGTAGGAAAAACAAAATATTTTAATTTTTTCTAAACATTCTCTATTTTGGGTAGTGAAATATTACATACTTTCTGCATACCACTTGGAACCTAGTTTGGGAACCACTGGTGGAAGCAAAAATGAAGACGGTTTCTAAGTTCACATAACTTCTAGACACTTTCGAAATTAATCCAGACTTTTGTTGTCTTTCATTCAGAACTCATAGCTATTGAGTAAGCATTAAGCTATGTTATTTCTCTTAATTGTTGAACAGATATTTTGATCCTTTCAGATTGGCATATCTATCCAATATTTCAGTCACTGAGGAAAATTAAGAAACGAAACTGGAACAGATATTTTAAATTTAAAGCATGCTCACACAGATATTCATAACCAGTGGATTGATTCCTTCTCATGTAAACCTTAAATATTTACAATTTCCTTGAAATGTAGCTCTGAACAAGCCTCCATAAGTCATATTCTGGACTGTGTTGGTCTGACAAGAAGCGATCTCTAGTGATGGCTTTGAGCATGTTCAAACTCACTGACTTGGTCTAGCTGTTTAGATATTCCAGAAACATTTAAATTTGATTGCAAAACATCGATCAATGGTACTTCTAAGCAACATTAGCTGCAGTTTTACAAACTTAATTTTATGTGTTATTAATGAGTTAATTTGATATTGATAATCATTTTTGCTATGATGGCTGAATTACAAATGCGGAAATTTACAAATACGGGAAAAAAGTTCAATTTCTTTTCATAATTCGTTAATGTCAAAAGAAATTTTTAATTTGTTCTCATAAAAGTCGAGTCTAGACATGATCTCATAAGCTTAACAAAGAACTGCTGAATTTTAAACAAAATCCATATAAATATTTTTTCATATCAAATCTATTTCTAAAGCTTTGAGTGATTTATATACAGTCAGTATCGGTTATATGGTCAGCTCAACGGTCCAGAAAAATCAGATCATATATGCGGAACAATACTAAACTATTTAATTATGGCAGGATTATATGCATCTATCAGAATATAGTGCTCATAAACAAATTAAACTTTTAAGAACATTTAAAAAATTTATTTTATAAAACGGGTTTTCTGGAGTGACGAATCAAGGTTCACCCTCTACCGTTTGGATGGCAGGGTCTGTCTGGAGAACGCCTCCTGCCAGAATGCATTGTGCCCACAGTAAAGTTCGGCGGATGTGGAATTATGGTTTGGGGGTGTTTCTCCCGGTATGGACTGGGATCTTGGTCCAAATTCATAGTAAGCTCAATGCAGAGGAGCACTACACGGTTAAGCTTTCCTTACTTTCTTTCCCCCTACACATGTTTCACCTTTGAAACAGAGTTCTGTCTGGCAAGATCCGATAAAAAAAGTCGACATTCATCAATGTTGGCAGATTTATATCTTTCGAGGATTTTTTTTCTTCTGGTCATTCCCTGTGTTGCTCTCCGCCTCAAGAAATGTTACAATTGTTATTTTTCAACAACAAAAAAAACCCGATAACCTCAATGAAAAGATTTTAAAAAAAACGACCATATAACCGATAACTAAGAAAATAAAATGACTATATAAGTGGTGCGCTTTAGCACATGTTCACTATTAAGTTAGATGGGACTTTAGGAAACTGACTATATAGCCGGTACTGACTGTATATTGTCATGTCCAATGATTCCAAACAAAGATTTATAACTAGAGGGCATATTGTATTCAATTATTAACAAAATTTACATATATGGGCCCTAAAATATGTTTAACCCCTTACCTAAATTAGTACCATACAATTTAAGAATTTTTGAAATAGTGAAAATGTATCAGTATATAAAATACATCCATGAT
This sequence comes from Metellina segmentata, assembly GCA_947359465.1. Classification (NCBI taxonomy): domain Eukaryota; kingdom Metazoa; phylum Arthropoda; class Arachnida; order Araneae; family Tetragnathidae; genus Metellina; species Metellina segmentata. The sequence continues at coordinate 68,455,419 of OX375878.1, forward strand.
AAATCTGGATGGAATTACAATCTTATGCTTAATGGGATGGCCAAAAACTCATGCATAAGCTGATTTTAAATGTACCTGATACTGATGAACTTGCACAAGTTAAACATGGAAACTATTGTGACTTTATAATTAAAGCCCAATTAATTTCATGATCAAAATTTTCCAAAAAAGGACATCAAAGTGACCAATTAAAATCATAATAAAAAATCATGTAATAATGTCAATACTTTGCTTTTCCTATTTCGGATTAGAATCAAAGGAAAAACTATTTTTTAAGATAAAGGGCAAATTGATTAACATTATGTACAGATATATATAATACAATAGCAAATAAATCATTTTTGCATCTCTCAAAATCTTCAAATACTCTAGCCAAAGCATCGATATAAAATAATCTAATCTCAGTCAATATTCATCTGGTTATAGGACAACACAGCTCATGAGATCATTATAATTTAAATAGCATCATTAATCACATGGCATATATTAATATACTTGCTATGTTCCTAAATTAAGGAAGTTTTATTTTATCCAATTTAATGTGGAGAGTTGGAATTTTAAAAACAAAAATGTCAAATGTTGACTTCTGTATTTTGAAAATAATTTGAGTAGTTCTTTGACATAGGGAAGCTACATATGCTACTTAAATCCAACTTTCTGTTTTACCTGAAAATGTAACATAACAATTATTCGCATAAAAAGTAAAAAACTTTAATCAAGGTTTTCCTTTTACATCTAATTTATACACTATAATTCTTCCAAAGAAGTCTGTACTGCTATTAAAAACAACTTTAATACAATCTGTACTATTTTGAGGCAATATAAATACTTATGAAGAATTAAGGAAAGTTGTATCTATTAATGAAATCAGGAAACACAAATATAAGTAACAAGTGAAACACTTACAATAAGTAAAAAATAGTAATGAACAAATATTTTAAAAAGCATAAAATTAATTTCTACTGTAAAAATATTTCTAAAATAATATGTAATTAAATAAATGAATTTACAACATTTAAGGGTGTATTAATCTAGAAATATACTTTCGATATTTTCTTTGAAACATTTTATATATTTTAACTGTCTAATAAAATAAAAATTAAAAAGAAAATCTATTTCCTGTGACATATGAAGTATAAATTTCAAAATTTTAACAGAATATATTTAAAATAATTTTAAATGAAATAGTATAAAATATATGTTAAATTATTTAACATTTTAAACCATTGTAAATTTCAATAAGAAAATCTACTTCTCTTCACGTGAAAAGCGAATTTGAAACAGTCTTATTAAAGTAATATAATTAAGAACATTCTGAGCTTTTAAACACAAACTGAATTCATTATTTAACCTATTAAAATAATCCTATAAAGAGAAAAAATTATGAAATGTTACCTTCACCACAAATATTAAAAGCTTAGCATGTTGGCTTTAGCATCTGCAAATATTTGTTATTTTATTGGCAAATAGAAACTTTGAGGTGTATATATATGAACCCCTTGGTTTTTACATTCATATTGAATCTAATATTTCTACATTTTAGTAAGAATTGAAAAAGTGTAATTTACATCAGTTAGCTGTCATAAATTACACAGAATGTAACAAGATTCAGAATAATGTGAATTGAACTCAGCGATACAGATGTGCAAGGTAATAATGACAGTTTAATAAGAAATATAGCAATTGTTCTTTCTTGGTGGGAAGAACATAACAAACCCAATATTTATACTTGACTATGAGTAAAAATCTCAGAACTCACGATCAGCTTTAAGGTCAGTGTTTTTATAAATAATTGGTTAGTCTTATCAGTAATTCGAGTTACTGCTATTAACCAATATATAAATCAGCTCTCATTTATTACCTAGAACTCCACAATAGCAATTTTAAAGATTTTTCTCTACAAATGGTAAAAGCTCAGAATTATATTTAGATAATGCAAAAACCTTTGTAGGAGTCTATTTGGAAAAAGCACCTGTAGAATCTTGTACAAAATCTTGATAACAAGCTGATTATTTATCCTCAGGAAAGATTGATTGGAAGTTCCTTCCTCCTCGAATCCCAAATTTTGGAGAATTAGGGCTATCTTATGTATTTATTAAGCATCATTTGGGAATGATGGTTGGGAACTCAAACCCTATTTTTGAAGAAATTTATAAACAGTTGTAATTCATATAAAAGGAATTCTAAATTCAAGACCAATGTGTCAATATCATCAGATACAAACAATTTTAAGCACTAACTCCAGGGCATTTTCTTATTGGTCGCCTGACAAATACTTTAGTCAAACCACTATGTTGTTCATGACAGCAACAGATTATCTAGATGAAAGTGAATCACAAAAATGGATCAATTGATCGAGAAATACTAGCACCATGATTATCTTAGCCACATGCAACAGTAATTCAGTGGCAGTTTAAAAAGAATGTTATTATAGGAACATTAGTTTTGGTAAAGATAACCTCCGATTGCAAATGGGTTTTAGCTCAGCATTATAATATTGCATGTGCAATAGTGATGAATATTTTTTAACTTTTCATTCTTTCTTTAGATTGTTAGATTATGATTAATTTGACTATCTAGCAAGACTATTGTGGTAATTGATTTACCAAAATATTTACACCTGTGCATTCACTATTGTAAAGTGCCATCTTGAACTTAGAAGACACGTAAACATTCTCTCAAATCTCTTGTAGCGTACTATAGGAAAAGGTTGTCTCTTATATAATCTCTTGAAGTCAGAAAATAATAAATCAATTTTATAGTTATCTTTAGAATCACATAGTCCATCGTTGAAATTTATGTAAAATACCAGTGGCCAGATCCTCAGTCATATATTCGGGACTTAGCTAGAGGGCAATTGGCTCATTCAAATTAAATTCAATGCTTAAAACAGTTTCAATTATGAAAACATCTTCTAAGTATTAAATTGTCATTTCAATTCTTTTAGTAGAATAAACCTATTATTCAAATCTCGATTTTAAAAATTTGTTTAGTATAAACACTAAAAGGATATTTGTATGGAATTGCTGTCCTCTGGATATATAGAAACAAGTTTTTTCATTTCCCCATTACTTTTAACTTCAATCCAACATTCTTTTCCAGCAAAACCACCTTGAAACTGAAGATGCAATTCATCAGCAGATATACATTTAGGAAAATCTAACTGTATCCACTGTGGAGTTCCCTAAAATCATACAGAAAATAAACATACATGGAATATAGCACTCAAATTTGAAAAATAGAACAATTTATAATTTGAAACACACACATAAAACAACAGTAGATCATTTTCTGGTGGAACTTATTCTTCAGTCACAACAAAATCTATGTAGTCCACAAAAAATTACATACAAGCAACTACATTGTTGTGTGGACCCTTGTAATGTTCATATGAAATGAGAAATTGAACCTGCGCTATGTGACTTTAATCATAAATTTTTCATACCCTGATTCTAACCAAAATCAATAACTTTGCTGCTCTGTTCAAAAAAACTGAAACTAGCTTTGAACGTGCTTGGAAGCAAGTGTGAAACATGACACAGGACATCAGGAACAGAGGCTACTTTCCAGGAGAAAGTGTAGTTTTATTTGCATATCCCTCATGCAGTTCTTTCTTGAAGTTAGGATTTCCTTTTCCATTACTGTGCATTTAATTACAGTTACTTTTACACTTTTTTATTTTTCACTGGTATTAAAAAAATTGCAAAAAATGAAATACTTTGATTTCATCTAGAAATATCAAGATTTTATTAACTTAAAATAAAAGCCTGTTTTTAAACATTTAAAATATAAGACAGTACACATTTACTGCATATTTAACAATAACAAATGGGGAATAATTTTATGAATGCTTACATAATGTATTCATACCTGATCCGAATTCCAACAAGTATCACCACAATCATCAATCAGATACTGCTTGCCAAACTCTTTAGAATTTTTATTTAAAACAGAGCTCACTCTAAAAAAGTAAGATATATTTTAAGAAGCATTAAAGACAGAGTAATCAAACTTTTGAATAAATTATTTATGCCCATTAAAAGTTCAAACTGATTATTTTATCTTGAACTTAAAAGGTTCATCCAGATACACCAAAAATACATAATAATTAGAATAACTTTTAGAATCAATCCCTAATTAGATAAGAAATGAATGTGATATGACAAAAGCAGCCACTTTAATATTCTAATGAAGCTAACAATTTCACAAAAAATCCTAATTTATACAGGCAATAAAATGTAAAAACTATGAGAGCTGAACTATTGAGTGCAAAACAAAAGGTATACAGTAGATTCATGTTCAGTACTTCAACAAGCTAGTACTTCTAGAACGTTCTATCCAATGGCTATTGCATCAAAAATTTATCTTAAAAAATTTAGATATAGTTAATCAATGGAGGATCATTTTTTCACTTTTTAATTTTTACTATTTTAGAAGAAAAATACTCCTGAACTTCAGAAATTACCTTTATGAATAATTTCAAAAAAATTAAATGAAGTAAAATTTTTAGTCAGGAACTAAATTTTAAGGGAAAGGATGCATTTCCCGAACAAAGTTGTTATAGCCAGACTTAACTTTAATGGGTAAGTTAGGTCGAGTTTTATGGCACAAGGGCCATATTCAGCCATGCTTCACCAATCTTGATAATATTTTTTCACAAGCCAGATATCATGAAGTTATATCTTTAATTGGAGTTTCTAGAGTCCAAATCCAATTCTGTTTGTCCGGTTTTGCTGATAAATTATACAGAAAATATTTGTAACAAGATTCTTACTTTTTTAGCAGCTACTATTAGTAAACCAGCATTACATGTACAGAACTGCCTTTGGTGCTAATTAAATATCTTAATGCTGTTAAACTGAAGGTAAGTCAATCATACAGTATCAGTTATAAAATTTGTTCCAAAAACTTCTTTGACTTGATGAAAGAATTGGTGCTGTATACATATGTTTTAACCAAGTATAAAAAACATACTTTTGGTGTTATTTGCATGCTTTTTCTGTTATTGCAATGCACACAGAACAGTTCACTGCAGGTATTACAGTATATTTAACCAAACAGTTTTAGGATTCATGTTTTATAAATTAGCCCATGCATCATACTTATCTCAAGTCAGGAGTAACAAATTTTTGTTTAAGATGCTAAGAAATAATGATAGGTAAATTCTTAATATTGCTGCCCATCAAAAATGCAACACCATGAAAGACAAGATATATTAAAGCCATATTTAGTATAAAAAATATATAAAGCCTAGGGATGAACTTATTGAAATTTGACTAGCAGAATGCAAAAGTGTATTGTGTGTAGTCATATTGTTTGGTAATAACTGCTGCTACACATCTCAGCATTGAAAGATACTGTGTAGATATGTGTTTGGGGGATATGTCTCTTCATGGTGCCTCCCCCCCAGCCACACTTCAACTGGCCTAGCCTTAGGTGGTCTGTGATACGCTAGTCATTAGGCGATTGTCAAACAGACATGTTCGATGGGTGACAGATCGGCTCAAAGGGATAAAGATAAAGTGAAACCTGGTAGACATTGAAGAATTGTTATATGTTGCATGCCACATATAGTTGCAATTGTCCTGTTAAAATCTGGCATGCCCAGGAGTAAGGAAGACATCAGGCTCCAAACTACAGAGCTGTGGCTGTGGAGTGTAACGACAATGCATATTAGGAGGCTGCAGGAGTACAATCCAATGGCACCCCATATCATAACACAAAATAATGGATCAGTATGGAGATCCATAATGCAAAAGTCATACAGGGTGTGCTGTAGACAGAGGATTCATGCAAAAAAAAAAAACTCGTGCCATTTGAGACCATGTGAATTACTCTATGCCCCATTGCAGCTGTTTATGTGTAGAGTAAAAGGTAGGCACAGCAATGGACACTTTGAGAAAATTGCTCTGTCCTGTAGACCATATCAAACTGTACATTCTAACACAGGTTGTTGTGCAACACACCCTAGTTCTTGATGTTGCAGTATGATACAGAATAGCCATGTGTGCATGGTGTCTGTCCTCTTGCTTGGAGGTGTGACGAGGCTAATCCAATCGTTCATGTTGATCAGTTTGTTTCTACTTAATTAAGTTTATTGTTATTGAAAATGAAATAACTATGATGAAATTCGTGTTATTTTATTCAATTAAGTTAAGAACAATATCAAAAAGGTAAATTCCTTAATTATTCAGAAAAAAAAAGGCACTTAGTCACAATGAAAATTTTCCTGCAAGCATCACTAAAACATTCCAATTTTGCATAACAATCTTAAAATTGGGAATTTTTATACTTTGTTTTGTTTTGTGAAAAATGTTTTTTTTTTTTTTTTTATTTCATTGGGAAATTTTATGTATTTTTTTGAGAAATTCTTTCCTAGGAATTTTTTACACTTTTCTGTAGCTATTCAGTATTTATGAAATAGAATTTTGGAATATAAAAGTTAGTTCACACATCTAATAATTGATTTGCTAACATAATAGAATATGAATTGATGGAAAGATATTTCTCTTCTCTGATTCTGATAATTATCTATTACAAGCTCAAAATTCCACTCGACATGTTCAGGGGAAATGCTATTGCACTTATTCAATGCTCTATCTACATAAAGAAAAGCATCATTTTCTGGTATGCTATGTATACCCTTTTCTGTGCTTGAATTATCACTTTGAAATACTTATCAATGCGAAGAGAAAATTTGAAAATAGGCATATTTGATTTCAATTTATGTATATTTCATGTCCTGCCTAATTTTTTATTTTTTCTTACAAAATCCAATTTTAACAAATAAGTACTTTTTGCAAGCTTAATAAATAGGAATTTTTTCATGAATTTCTTTGCAAGAATTTTTTGTAATAGTTTTCTATTGGTGACATCATTTAAAAAAAAAACAAGTCTAGAACAATTATTTAATAAAAATAACTTCAGAAATTCAACAAATATGTGCTTGTGTAAAAAAATTCTGAAATTTGTCTAATTTTTCAATTTTACACAAACTTATTTTTGGGGTTAGTAAGATTTCTCAATACTAATTATTCAATTCAAAAAATTTCATGCCACTGGTTATGGGTTAAAACTAAACTAATCTAAACCACTCCATAATGCCCTCTTAGCTAATTCCTATATTGCATTTTAATCTTTCAAATTTTTACCATGCTAAGTTTATTAATATTCATAAAAAAATATGAATGTTTAACAAAAATTGAAACTGCATGTCCCGTATCTAACAAGTTAAAAATTGTACCGACAAGAAATTAATAAAAACCGTAGTAATCAAATTTAATTTTTATTATTTTTTAAAACTATCTTACATACCCTGGCTGCACCCACTGATTCCATTTTCATCATTGCTGTTGCTTGATTTCATACAATATGAGCATGTGAAAATTTTACTGTTACAGAAGAGAGTATTACACCCATAGAGGAATGCATCTGACAGGAATCGAAACAACATGCTTAGAACTTACAGGTTGTTAGTGCAGTGGGTATATCCATAAAACCAGAATAACCCTTTACGAATGCATAATGAAGTTACTAATACTCAGGAACAGCAATAATACACAGTTCCAATACTCTAGACCTGAGCTCTCTGTTTTTCCTTTTTATAATACTACTTACAAGAGGCAAATTTCTAAACATGTCTTAAAAAATACACCGCAGTGATGCCATCTTCATGGTGTCACATTTTTGATGGCCATTAGTGTATATTTATTCATTTGTTTGATTTTCAATACTGTGCTAAATAAATATAACAAATGAACCATTACTAGACATATTTGTTGGTTGAATACTGCATTTTAACAAAATTAGAAAATAGCATACAACCTGTAAAAACAATAAATTACAATTGACATTATTGAACTGTAAGGATGTTGCAATAATGGGTAAATAGAAATGCTTGATTACTCTCCATCTTACATAAACTGATACTATAATTACCACATCCTATCTGACAAAACTTCCATTACCTTTCAACATTTCCATATGAAACTCAAACAATGACAGTTTTGAGGAAGATCTGTCTCATACAATGACATTTTCATCAATAATGATAAAACTATAAAAATTTAACTTTCTTTAAAAAAATTTTGGAAAAGTAAATGTCTTTTTTATGGTATTTTGAGTTATTGTTTAAAAAAGGATTCAGCAAGAGAAATTCAGAATTGCCTATGGTCCCCAAAGAAACACAATTGAAATACACTGAAAGAAAAAGTACTCTGTTAAAAAGGAAACAGCTCCTAAAACTTCATACATTTTACACAATAATTTGTTAAATAATACTGTTTACCTCAAGGTAGAGAGGTCTTGCAAAAACGAAACACTCATTTCCACTTGAAATTAACAAATGAAGTAACGCAAATTTCAAGATTTTTTTTTTTATGGAATTGATTCCAATTAGTTAAATTTGCGATGGTATAGTGTTTCTTTACGATACAAAAATTGACGTTCTCAGATCCGCATGGAAACGAAAGTAAATAAATAAAAATACTTCACTTCAGTTCACTTATGTCGGGTTGTAGTCAATCTCTGTGCTATTGGTAATTGGTAATTTTTTAGTTAACGTCGTACTAGAGCAACACAACGGGCTATTGACGACGGTCCGGGATCAGTCCCTTAAGGGAAAGAACCGAGGACAACACCTCGTAATTTTGAACCACGGTCAGATGACGAAGCAACACCTGAGCTGGCACCCCACTCTCCAAACTTCCACGCCAACCCAACGTGAGGAGTCAATCTCTGTGCAGTAAACCACAAAGAAGTAGTAACATACAGAGGAATCATTTCTAAATAACATGGGAAACGCAGACACTTGCGCCCTTTGTGTGGGTCACTAGACACTATTACGTTGTATGATCTAGGCTCCGTTTCCATAACAACCACCCAAACTAGGTTTCCATAACAACTAACAGACAAACTCAAGCTGTTTTATTCTATTTGAAAGGCCATTTGCATTTCCGAATAAGGCCCAGTGCACACATCAGGTTTTTGAACATGCGGCGCCGTTGCCGCAACGCAAGTGCGGTCGCCGCAGCTCGCCGCATACTCTTCTTCGGTCTCAAGTACCTTGCTTTCATAAATAAACGGAATATAAATAATAATTAATAAATGGTTGTTTCCAGTTACATCTATTTTATTTCAAAATATACTTTTTTCATACCAATTAAGCGAAATAAACATGCTTTATTCGATAAAATATTTATCGCAAATGGCCCGGAATGAGTACTTGTGTCATTCCACGGTTATGTGTGCATAGTTGTGCTTCGGTGCCGCAGCGGCGCTGCACGTTAAAAAATCAGATGTGTGTGCACTGGGCCTTAACGCTAAGTATTCTTTGCATATTTTTAAGATAAATGCTTACAAATAGCTATTTTCTTTAAGTCTTTTAGACTTAAATAGAGCCTTAATTTATAAAGTCATTTATAAATTCTGAAATATTCCTAATGTATGAACTTGTGTCCTTAATTTTCCTTTTAAATCCATTTTTGAACAAATTATACAATTTGAAAAAGGGACAGAATTAAAGTGTTCATGTAAGTAGCAAATCAGGTCACTAGGAAGGGTAGAACGGAGCATAAACTCTAGCTTGAAAACATCTGGCACTCCGCTGTCATTGAGCAATTCAATACAAGTTGGACCGTTAAGACACTAGGCACCCTGTCAATTAAGCCTAGCAGTTTTTTCCACACAAATTCAAGTCAATACAAACTGTATGAGTAACTTTAACTGGAAAAATTTCTTAGATCTGCCATAAACATAAAAAATACAAATGTATATAAATTAAAAGTGCTATAAAATTTTTTTATTTTTTAGAATTCATATCCTCTAATGCAGTGGTGTACATACCGTGGGACCCCTCTGGGAGTCACGTGAAAATTTTTGCGGGTCACCAAATTCAAAGAAATTTATTTGACAAAAACAATATAAGGCTTGATATATATGTGTGCTTGACTGGCAACACCAATTGAAGAATTTATTTGCCTCGATTACCATGCGTAAATTTTTACTAGAGTATTGTGTTTTTCATTTTAAGTAGCGAGCATGTGCAGTTGGTGTAAAGTGATGTTTCTCTTATAGTTATATTTTCTTCTCTTTAATTCTCGTCTGAATAAGCTACAAATAATATTCAGAATTTACCAAAGAAAACAATATAGATTTCTTGTTATTCAAAAACATTATTTTCCGTCATGTGATAAAATTGGGTAATGGTAATGGTAATTTTAGTTAACGTCGTACTAGAGCAACACAACGGGCTATTGACGACGGTCCGGGATCAGTCCCTTAAGGGAAAGAACCGAGGACAACACTTCGTAATTTTGAACCACGGTCAGATGACGAAGCAACACCTGAGCTGGCACCCCACTCTCCAAACTTCCACGCCAACCCAACGTGAGGACTTTCGGCCACGACAGATTTAAGGTGCACCAGCCTCCTCTACACCTTACGTTTACAAACAACCATGCCCGGACCCGGATTCGAACCAGGAACCTTCCGATCTAGAGGCTAACACCTTAACCACTATACCGGTTGGTCGGCGATAAAATTGGGAGAAAGCTTTTCGAAAAGGTTCGAATATTTCCAAATAATGCATTGGGTTGGATACGTTGTCCATTTTCGTTTGATATATCTGTTATCTTATATTTTATATATGTGTTATCTTATATCCAATATTTGTTTAAATGAAAAAGAACAGTGAATTGATGTTTCAACTGACGATACACTGAGCATTCAATTTAAGTCTCTGACTTGGCAAAAGATTTGGTTATCGATGGGAAACGAATATGCCGATTTAAAGAAAAAGACAATTAATATTGTGATTCAGTTTGCATTGACCTACTTATGTGAAACCGGCTTTTCAAAATTAGTTGCCATTAAAACAAAATATCGTTCTCGATTGGTTTAAGAAGTTGACTTACGGCTTGCACGAGCGGATAGATATGCAACGGTTTCCCCTAACGTCACAGAATCGATAACCAATGAGAAGAGAACCATGATAGTACTTTACGCAAGTCCAACTTGATTGGCTAGTTTCACGGGCTTGGCTTCACTTGGATATCTCGCCAATCTGATTGTTGCAGTAACCATTTTGATTTTGATCTCGCCAACTTATCCTAAGGGTACTTATACTTTTAAAGAGCTACTTTTCGGAAAGCAACGATGGTCTAATGGCTATAGTCCCCTGCCTTCAGATTGACGTCTGCTGCGGAGGATGACTTCCTGAGTTCGAACCCGTCTAGCGGGGAAGTTTTTAAATCCTCCAAATTGTTTAAAAAAAATTCCAATTTAATTCCTTTTCATTCTAAATTACTTTTCCTAATTTTTAATACCCTTTTTATATTTTTCCAAGCTTCCGTTGATTTTACATAAATAACCACTCCTGAACTCACTACCAGCTGATATTTTACCGCCCCTTTGCTTTAGGATGATGGTGTCGTTTCCATCCCTGGCTTAGGACCATTCTGATGTAACAAAAAGCATACATAAAACACTAACTTATATAATTATTAACTTATATAATAAAAGGATACAATTTTCGATGATGATGTTAGATCAATGAAAATCATGTTACACACCTTATTTCGTTTTTTCTATAGCCCCTCCTGATTATACAGCAGATCTGAATTTAAAGTTACCGAGTCAACTAAAATATATAACTAAACAGCAGCAAAGAAATTTATCCTCACATAAATTTCGAAGTACGCCAAAGGAAGAGATAAATTGCCAAGAGAAAACTTCTGATGACATACGTATCTAGGTCATGTGATCCGATTAGCCAACAACTGCTCCCATTCTCTTCTCATTGGTTATCGATTCTGTGACGTCAGTGGAAACAGTTGCATATCTATCCGCTCGTACGGCTTGCAATTTCCAATACAAATCCAAACATAGAAGCAATTTTGAGCTCTTTGCTAGCTTATACCTCACAATGAATTCTTATGAAGTAAAGTTTTTTTTAAGTATTTTTCATTTAGAAAAATATATATATATATATTTGTGCCCATATGTATAAATAAAACCATTGCTTCATAATATTATATGTCTTATTCAGACCTTTAGTAAGGTAGAAATATAAGCACAAATCCTAAAAATAATTCAATTTTAACAACGTTGACGATTAAAAAAACGTCTAGGTATTGTCTATCCAGTAGTCGTGACAAAATAATACACAAAATGGGGGTCAAAAATGAACATAGTTTGCGTACCACTGCTCTAATACACTCTATAACAAAAAAAATTGACGCTACAAGAAGGAGATTTCCTATTACGACAAAGATTGGTAGATGTGAAGAACATAAATAGAAAAACAAACGATTAAAATTTCAGAACAATTGAATGATTTATTTCAGAGTTTGACCGTTACCAAGGGAGGAGGTCAATAAGGAGTTGATATACCTCTGACCTGAATGCAAGCTGTCACCCGGCGTGGCATAGACTGAAAAAGTTTCCGGATGGTGTCCTGTGGAATTTCTTGCCAAATTGTCTCCAACTGTCGGGCTACATAGTCAACATTTCGGGATGGTTACAATCGCCTTCCCACAACATTCCAAATGTTCTCTATGGGAGAGAGATCAGGAGACCTAGCTGGCCAAGGAAGTGTTGGGAAAGCTTGAAGACCATTCATAGCAACACGTGCCGTGTGCGGCCGGTCATTATCTTGTTGAAAAGTAAGTACGGGGTTTCGCAAAAGGAACGGTAACACAACCGGTCGTAAAATATCGTCTACGTAACGCTGTGCTGCAAGTGTGCCAGAAATAACTACCAAAGGGGTCCGGTTATCAAAGGAGATGGCATCCCAGACCATAACGCCCTGTTGTGGGTATACAGGTATGTGACGTGCGATAGTAAGGGCAGAATCCCCAAGCTTCCATGGACGTCTCCAGAAAAATCTGTGGTTGTCGTCAGGACACAGTTGCAAACGGGACTCGTCATTAAAAATAATACGTCCCCAGTCAGCGCCGTAAAATTTTAGTTTTCATCTGAAAGTAATCGAGCGTATACCAAGTTTGAAAGAGTGTCGTTAATTTATTTTTCAGCATTTTGACATATCGTGAGTTATTTTATTATCCTATAAGTAATTAATTTCATATTATCTTATGAAACACCCTTAGGGCTGTTTATAGTATTTAAGGTACAACTAAAATGATTTGGATATATTTTTCTTTTGTTAAATGTAAATACGAATATTCAAACTAACTCACATAAAAAATGGCGGTTCTTGGTGATAAGAATTTTTTCACTGTTGAATTCAGTGCTTATCACTGTTGTTTCATACAAAATTTTTCCAGCTACTACTTGTAAATTTGGCAAAATTTCATTTTCTTATACAGCATCATTTCAAGAACAAATTATTTTTGAAATATGGTTGGCTTGGAAGTGATGCAGACGAGAATTTCTTAATAATTTTTTATTAAATAAGAAACAAGATTGACGATAATATTAATTCATCGATTGAGCAGGTAGTAAAAGCTTCATCCTTTACGTCGCACTTTCGACGAAAGATGGTGTCGAACTTTTTGGTGCAAGAAATACTTAAGAACTAAAAATTTTGCACAACTAAAAAGTAATTTTTTAGTGCAAATAGACCACCTCAACATCAACATCTTTTAGTTGAACATGTAGAACATATTTAGAAGGAAAAGCGAGCGATTGATTTACAAATAGAAACATTTGATCGTTGAAAATATCTCTTCTAAACCTTAAAGTACTGGATGTAAAATAGTCTCTCTATGACTTTAATTGATAGCAAAGTACTGAATGTTCTAACTGGAACAAAATCAAGTCAAGTTTCAATTTACAGTTCAATTCCTCCAAATTTTCAACAATTTAAGGATTTGAAAACTAAAAAATCATTTAATCATAAACCAAAAACTTTGCATTATGTCATATGGCTTTGCATGCTTGGATTCGTTTTTTCAAATGTATGTTTCATATGACATATGTAAGTGGCAGGTTAGGGGAACCCGAAAAAAAGACATAGTCAAAAGAAGAAGAAAATTAATACAAGAACATTTTGATGCAATTAAATTTACATGTGGACAAAAAGGCGCCACTGTTCGTTGAGAATTTAAAGATAGTGAATGTTTTTTTATATAGTTAAAGACGTTGATGAAAACTTAGTTAATAATTTCAAAATCATTTTAATTTGTCTCTCTTGACAATACCAGATAGATGCACAAAAGTTCGAAGACTATTGTCATGAACTACTAGGCTATTCATGATAAAGTACTCTTGGTACCCAACTGTCCGTGGTTCACAGCTATTCCAGAGAAAGATCTTAAGCAAGAATTAAACTTTATAAGAATTAAATATAGACAGTTCAACTCCAGAAAAACAACAAGCAAAACTATCTGGTTTATATTATATTTTAAATAGAACCATAGACATTTCAGATCACACGATTTCAAGAATTAATTTACCAAAACAAATAAATCGCCATGGTAAACTAAAACTTCCTTCTGAACTATTTAATGTTCTTCAGCCGAAACCTGAAGCTTTGCAATCAGAGAATGAAGGCAGGTTCCTTAGAGGAGATACCAATTAATTTATTCGATACAATATTGAAATTGAAACTGATATAATAGGAATTGAATTGAAACTGATAGCTTTGTTATACATAAATAAACCTTTTTTTTTTACTTAAAATCAATTAATTATTGAAAAATCTGTATAAAGTGAATTGTAATTACTTTAATTTCGTTTGAAGAAAGACTAATTATTTTTTTCGTAAATAACATTATGAGTTTTGGTCCAACATTAATATTCTTCCAAAATTGATCCAATAACAACATTCTTACACTCAATTTCAACACTCAATTTCAACACTCAATAACAGCCCATACTATTAAAGGAATAGTGTAATGTAGAACTCACTGAATTACTGTGTTAAATAATTGTAAAGTAGGGCAATGTAATGTTTTTATTGAGCTCATATCACTAATGTTCTCAAGTTTGTTTTACAAAACACTCGCTCTTCAGGATATTTCATTTCCGTAATAGTGAAATGTCTGGTCTAATATTGCGATGATATTATTATAACTTCGTTCTATAATCCTACCCGTTTTTCAGAGACTGATTCTTTAGAGAAAATCAAAACTTCAGGGCAAAACTAGCTTTAGAGAGAGCAAAACTCTTTTTTTATAAAGCTTTCATAAAAAGATACACGTACTTAAAGTTAAAAAACATAATTTTACAATTTAGTTACGTAATTTCAAAAGTTCTGTTGATAAAATGTAAGTATGTGAAGTAACTTTCAGGATCCGAAGTTAGTCCAGGATGTAATTGGAACACATTCTGTAGCACTACGTTTTGTAATGGAATATGCTTTAGGAAAAAGAAAGCACAAGTAACAAAGATATCGTTATTTTCTAGACTACGCTTAAACTATAAAAATGAATAGTATAGTTGCATATCGCTGCTATATTTATAACAGATTACTTTTAAAAATTGCACTAGTGAAGTGTAGAACATAAGGAAAGTTAATTGACGTCGCACGGGATTAATACTATGAAATATTGGTGATAGTTCGGGATCATTCTCGAATGGAAAGGTTTGAGAACAACTCGTAATTTTGAACCACCCTCGGATGACACCTGAAATGGCATCCAACTCTTCAAAATTTTCACATCACACCAACATGAGGACATCTTTGGCCACGACAACTTTAACATGCACCAGCTCTACGTACACGAAGGTCCTTGGTTGGATCAAGTTTCGAACTCGCAACCCTCTGGTTGCAAATCCGTTACTATTCCACGCTTCCAACTGGGCTACTGCGGCACTGAACTAACGCAGATGGCATCTATCAGCAGGGAAAAGCGACGTATACTGACAAAATTATTCGAGAGAGGTTGGAAGAGTACGTGAACATTTTAAATTACTTCTTTGACCCACCTGATTTACACTAATGTTAACCTAATTGAAAATCTCTGAAACAATCTCGAACGACATCTAAATTCTACTGAAACAATGAAGAAATTAAAAACTAAAAGACACTTTATTGAGAGAAATAACTACAAAACAAATGGAATGTTTATATTTTAAAAGAATAAGCAGAGAGATATTTACAAAAGGTAATATTTTGTATAAAATCATCATTTTTTCAATTTTTATTCAAATATATACCCCTATCAGGAGTTTTTTCAGTATCCCGTAAGCCTTAAAAATAGCTTTCCTCTAATAACCAAAATAAGTTAACATGAAACTTTTAACACAATTGATTTGTTGGTCTTAGGTTACAATGGAATTCAGATCCGGTTTCTTAAATAACAAAGATGAATACACACGGATATTTCATAGATGATCTTCAGGTATGATGATAAAGTAAGCGTTGTACGCGCATGCAGTAATGAGACAATGTTGAAATGCGGTGGATATTCTAATGATGGTTAGACTTCAGAGAAGGTCTAGGTATACCTGAAATATAAAAAAATTCTTTTAATAAATTCAATTTTTCTCACAAATAAATTTTATTAGTGTGCTTCATTTGCTTGTAATTGTTTAGAATCAATATATGCAGAAGTATACATGGGGTTCCAATTCTCCGGATATACGTTTTACTGTGACATGATTCTTAACATATAAAACAAAAACCTATATATTCCCCTTAACTCAGAAAACCTAATATTTAATTTGATCCTTAATGATAAAACTAATCTGAAATATTTTTAATAGTAATAAAAGCGAGGTTAAATATTAAATAATAAGAACTTAGAATATCAAAATCCGTAGAAATTAGACGTTCTGTAGAATTTATAGTTGATACACTAATGAGGCATTCTACTGTCATATATGGAACAATCACACAAATAATTTAGTCAGGAAAATGACTGTATCTCTTATTTAATTTTTTTATTGATCAAAAACATTTATGAGCTCTAATTATCTTTCCTTCTAATAAGACTGTCCAAATAATTTGGTATATCTGTCATTTTTCTTACACAAAAAGAGCTAATATAAGCGTCACGTATGGAATGTCTCTGGTTACGTACATAGCGTGGTGGCTTGATATTAACTCCTTTTGTGTACAAAATGACTTATATATACCAAAAATTTTGTACATGATTACTTGAATGTAAGGTAGGTTAAATTTAAAAGTTTTTTTATGAATAAAAATAATAATAAATACAGCCATTTCAAGATTAAATCTTTGTATGATTGTCCCATGTGTACTGGTGGAATTCCCATATATGAGGGTTGGACGTAGGGATTGCAATCCTGCACGATTTTCAATCCGGCCGGATTGGTACTTTGTCAATAAATCTATCTAACTAGTATGTATTTTTCCAAAATCGGCTGAGTGGAAGTAGGTAAAAAGGATATTATTCCAAATTGACGAACAAAACGTTTATTTTAACATTAGAAAATCCATTTTATTAATAATTATCCATTGGTAGGAAATCAATCACCAACAATTAATTCTAGTAACTACTAGTAGTAAGTATTAAACTATTGATGATGAACAGTCTTACTAGTTTCCACACCAAAAAACATCAGTTTGTTTTATACGTAGTACTTTTCTATTTATCTAAAACTAAGTAGTCTCTATCTCTAATGTCGTTCAGCAAATTGTACCTAACCTGCATACAAATCTAATCTTTGGCAGTTTTGGGTTAATATAACAAATAAGGGAACTCTTAATTCTTCTTAATTTCTTTAATCGAAGTTATATAGTAATGAAAATCACTTTTGAGTTTGAAAGAACGATCTATAGAAACAAATCGTATTAATTGTCATCCCCCAACCTACTTCTCAATGAACTACAAATATAACCAGCAACTGAGAAGGTCCTCTCATCTTAGACACTAGTTGGTTTAAGATATCTGACTACGTTGAAAAGTCCATTTTTGACCAAAATTTTGTATTTCGTTTTATTTAATATTATAAAAATCTAGACTTTTTTCTTTCCAAAACAGTTTTTAATTTGTTTCTACGATCAATAGAAGTGGAGATCTATTCATTTGAATTAATCGTGAAAGCTGATTTTCAAACCGGAAGTTGAGTAATTGCGCAGTTTTGGTTTTGGTTTCGCTTATAAATGAATTAAACAGCCACGTATGTCTTAAGTATTTAACAGCAGAATCGCTAACTCATGTTTTTATGCTGTGCTATATATCAGCCACAAGTTCTTTTTATTTTAATGTTCGTGCTGTTGATCCAAAGACAAACCTATGCATGGACAATGTCCGCAGGGTGAGAACAGCTGGTGTCGTTTCCAAAGGGCTAAAGCCATGGGGAAAACACTGAAAGGGAAATCACTTGGTCTTCCCAATTCAGTTATAAACATTGTGATACCAATATACATGAGTTTGTGTGATAGAAGTCTGCTAGAAAAGTGTATGCACGGAATGACACAAAATCAGAACGAAGCCTTCAATGGAGTTTTATGAAACATTGCCCCGAAAGAAACTTTTGTGAGTCTAAAAACTCTCAGACTTGCAGTTTATATTGCAGTAGTGCAGTTCAATGATGGTTTTAGGGGCTTGCTCCAAGTTTTAAATAATATTGGACTCAGTACTGGAGTTTACATATCAAAAGGATATGCCTCCATTGATAAAAAGAGAATTTCCTCTTCTGAAAGGCAGTCACAGCCTTCGACGAAACTGCGAAGAAAAAAATTAAAAGCTTCCAAAAATAAAAAATGGGCATGTAAGGAGATAGAGGAAGGTTTAATGAATAAAACAGGCGAATTTTGAAGTAATTAATTTGAAATATATATTAGTAAATTATTTAACAAATCTTTAAATGCGTTTTTCTCAGAATGTGATTTTCAATAAAATATTTGCACGACAAAGATAATAACTCAAAATGTATTCAAAATTTTTGAATGAATTTTTTTTCCATGGCTTTTTATATTTGTTTTGAAGATCCCAAGCTAGGATATAAGTTGTATGTTGAAAGGAAAATTTTTTAGAGTCATTTGACTGTAGTGTCGTTAGGAAATATTTCAAATTTTCATGTTCTTTCTATGTTATGCACTATATATCATGACTGGAGAGGAATATTGCAAATATCCTAGCTCAGGCGCTAGATCATATTGTTTCGAGACTTGACAAAAAATCTTGTGTAGTTGTAGTGATATGATTTTAGGTTATGGGCTTTGAAGTTTTCGTCCTTTTTGACCAAAATTTGTCAATTTTTGCCAGTTAAAAAATATATATATACATACTTTTAAGAACATTTTTGTTTTGTATTATCTTTTTATAAGGTATTTTATCATAAAAAGAAAAAAAAACCTATTCGGACACTTTTTCAAAAAAAGCACTCCGAACGTAGTCAGATACCTTAACCGTCATTAAGTAGTCGTACGTAAGAGACAAATATTTTCCTTTGACTCCATTTCATATGAAGTCATTTCTTTCTTCAGTATTTTCTCAAAATCTGTTTCTTTTCTAAAGTTTGTCTTTTTACAATCGTCTTCATTTTTTGCAAAATTTTCTTGCAAATTCCACTTTATTAAAAAAATATTATTGATCATTTAATTTATTATTTTTGCTAGAATTCTCCCCAAACTCATGATTGAAAAACATAAAATCTATTAATTCACAATCGATAGATTAATAAACGATTTTGCGACTATAAAGTTGGGTTTAAATAATCGATAATTTAATTGTTTTTAATTCGGGTTTATCGGATCCGGATCTGATCCGGTAAATAGCCAAATGATTCCGGATCCACCGGAACCGATTGCAATCCCTAGTTGGATGCTTTACAATGGCATACATAAATCCATCCTATTTTTACCGTCCTTCAACATGGTCATCAGAGTCGTGTAGTACCCTTTTCCAGTTATGTGAAAGCTGGGGGATGCCATTGCCAAGCTTGTTTGGTTGGTCGTTCTTATAAATCGCTGTAATCAATTCTGAATCTAATGTCATGAAATATTTTCTTCATTTTGGTGATACGGTATTAGTAATTTGGGTTTGAGTTGGTAGAATATAGACGGTGGCAGAAAATTCCCTAGCCTCATCTGGCAAACATCTCATTTACAGCATCTGTAATGTGCATTCAAACGATATTGGGCGAAACAATGGATAGGTTCCACAAAGAGTGTCTGCTTCTTTAAACATTGACGCTTATTGTGGGCCAGGAATATGGTGTAGTACTAAACAATGATCATTTGGAGGAAATATGTGACATGCGTCAGGATGCCACTGCTCCAATTTAAAACAAAATATATTAATACTAGACGATTTTATGAACTACATACCCATCCATCCCTCTGATTCCATAACCAGTCCTTTGTTCTCATAAGCGTGGTGTAGAACCGTCTCAGCTGCGCAAGAAGCTCTGTGCTGCAACTCCACACGATCGTCATACAGGTAACTGCTCTGACTTAGAGGCCTCTGAGCGAGTGAGGCTCGGCTGCTGGGCATACTCAAAGGTAAGGTCATTGTTTCAGGTTCAGAAGAGTTGGAAGGTCGACGCTTCTTACCTTAAAAAATAATAATGTACGGTTATGGATGAACTTGAAAAATCTTAGTGGCAAATGAAACTAATATAATTTTTTAAAATACGGAATATTATGTATGTAATGAAGCAAAACAAGATGCTTTATGCATAGCAATTTAAGATACGATACAGCTTATCTGCATTGAAGTAAAAAAATTTCCTTATCAACTGAACAAATATTTTCTTATAAACAAATGCTCTTACTAACAGAGCGGGGGCCTCACATGGTAACTCTCCACTTCCTACCATTAAAGTAAAAATAAGTGACTTCCCTACCCGTATTCCTAAATCTTCATGTTCGCATAACTATTGTGCTGCGAACTAACTGGTATAGTGTTCACAGCGTCTGTCTGCCTCGCAGACCATGGTACGAATTCCTGTTTATAAACGCTTGGATGTTGGAGATTGTCCATGTTAGGACTCAAGAGTGGTAACCTATTTATGTACACAGAATCACGGGACCATAACTAGCAGTAACGTTATCAGACTGCTTTCGTCTGCCAGGATAAAATAAACATTTATCATTAGATTGATCCCCTGGACGGGAGAAAACGACTACCAATTAATTCATCATCTGATTGGTCCGAACGGCATATTACCAACCTTTACTCGAATAGAAGACATGGGAAATTTTTAACCCCCTGATTCATTGGTTTCTCACCCCGTGATCTATGACGTCACGCACTCATAGTGCGCACTGCGCTTAAATGAGAAGTACCAATATTTATTTGCAATGTTTACGAAGAAAAAATTGTAACTGCTTCGACCGAAAATAGAATACTAATAAAAATGATTATACAAGGCGATATATACTTTCAAATGATTATACCAAGCGATAGTTCAACGGTTTGTACCGTGTAATTGTGATCGTAAATGTTTTGTGTTTAAATGCAATTTTAATTCCAGTATAGATTCTACATGCACAATTTAAAAATAGTCCATTTTCGAACTTTAAAGGTAACTTGTAAGGGATGTGTGAACTTTCGGAACTTTAAAACCTTTTCATTCTTAATCGAATATTTACTAAATAGCACGGAATTTTCTTGCATTACAGATTAAATTGGATACTTAAGGTTCCCATATTGTATGAAAACATGAACAAACAAAAAAACATGTTTATTCGCGATGTTTTGCGAAAATAGTACTTACGATTGACACGAAGCAGTATAAAGATTGTTTTGATTCGCAAACATTTAAAAAAATTAAAAAATATTGTGCTAAGTAGTTTTTTAGTCGTCATTAAATCACATGCATCATAAAACCATAGAAGTAATTAAAAATGTGATCAGTAGGAACTAAATTCATCCTTCAATACAAATTATTTGTCAAAAAAATTACTTAGTCATACCAAAAGTCCTATTATAACCCAAAAATAGTATTTCTTAAAGTAATACCAATTACTAAATTAGATATGGCTAATATCTCAGCTGCTTTCGTTTGCTACCGTCTTTCACTAGAAACTTCGTACCGAGTCCACGTAAAGGCGTCACGCACTATTTAAGGCGTCGCGTAGAAACGTCATATACGACTGTTTGAAACCAACGAATCAGCCGGCTTAAAATATCCCCATGTCTTCTACTCCAGTAAAGGTTGGTAATATGCGTCCGGGGGATAAAGTAGCAGACTGGCAATTTCATCATTTTTGCAACCATTCTATAGAAATGCTCATTCACACGTTTACCCTGTCATAAAAAATTGCATTGCTAAACTAGGCGATAAAATGCCACATTGGCCTCACGTGACTGCTCGTCAACAAGTTGGTCACATTGTTGGAAGCTCCTCTCAATATCAGTACTCATTCTTCTTATATTCCACGTTATGTGACAGGAGTTACGGCGGCCTTGTTTATATATAATATGAGGGGCAGTTAAACTTTTTCAAAAACAAACTAACCCTAGTAGAGTATTTAATCAGCTATTCAACAGTTAAATAAATTTTTTTTAACTTATAAATCGTGCTAGTTATAAGTTACTCCGTTGTTGTAGCGTATACAAATTACGTATCAAATAAATAGCAGACTCGTGGGTGATTTTAGCATACATCCTTTAAAATGGAGCTCCACACCAATCAGACGGTCTGTCTTGTATGTTCCAGTAAGATCCACGCCAAAACAGTGCTATCTTCTACTGTAAAGTACTGTCCGTAAAAGGAGGGATTTGTGCAGAAAATTTCAGACACCCTATGTGCAGACAAGGCAATTTATCTATACTTATGTAATTGATATAAGCCTTTAAGATTGGCACCTAGAACTGTAACAGTGCTCAATTCTATTCGAACGGACTCAATAAATGGCTCTCATGAGAAATAAGAAAATATTTAACTTTTAACAACAAATATAGAGTTTAAGATAATTATCATGGTCATATCATTGAGACACATAATATCAAGAAACATGGTTCTGAGATATATCAAAGTTGAAAACGTTTTTAATTTTTAAGCAATGAGGAAATTGTAAATATGCTTTAGCAGTTAGATATTGCTCTCTTTGTATTAACTCAATTTGTAATATATATATATATATATATATATATATATATATATATATATATATATATATATATATATATATATTCCGATGTAAAAACTCTAAAAATCTCACTTGTAGGCCGAAAATTTATTCAAAAATTAAGATGAAATTAACAGTATTTTCAAGAAAGTGCATAAAGGTTCATTTAATGCTTTTATAACCAATATGTTCACAACAAATTCTATGGTTATGTGCTTTTAATAAAAATTTAAAACTAATTCTTATCATAAAAATAGTTTTTTTCATAGTTGTTTGGAACTAACAGAGAGAATTCATACCTACCATTAGGTCCTTCATAATCCGGGGGTGGAGTGTGAGGTCGAAAGTTTTTGGAAGTTCGTGTGGAACTCTCTGTCTCAAATGCATCATATGGTGTATTCAGAGAATATGGCATGATGTTGAAATCAGAATTGAATGGCTATCAATAAAAATGGGATTGAAAAATTATAAATTTTACGGGTTGCTCTTTTTTAAACACCATTTTTTATATAATTTGAAATGTATTTTTCTTTAAAACAGAGCCTTGACCAATGAGAAAATATTTTTTCAAATAAAGCAGCCTTATAATTTATTAATTAGTGCAACGTAAAAGTAAAGCTGCAATTTAATATTTAAAAAAATGCATCTAACAATATTTCTTTAGTTTAAGCATAAGCTGGCTTTGCATAAGTAAATTTCTGAAAAAAATTCTAATATCAATATAGTGCGTGCTAAAACTGTTTTTAAGTATAATAATAAAAACGTAATTAAAAACTAAAATTAAACTTGCGAAAATTTGGAATGCAAATATTTTACTCTTGCGAATGCCTAGAGTATTGTTTTATTCTACTGAGAACTCCTTTAGGTGTCTAGATGTGGGTTCAATGTTTTCCGTATTCATTGCGTTATTATACCACAATCGTTCATTACAGTTTGTAAACATATTGTACTGGGTAAAAAAATCACTCTCTTCTTATTTTCTTTTAGGTCGTTAACTTGCAATACATCCAACTCATGTTTGAGATCACAAAGCTAATAAGTTATACTTACGTCTTGCAATATTTTTGAGTAAACAAACAACTTAAGTTGATTTATGACTGTTTAAAAGTTAAATAAACCCAACGTAATGTTTGCTGAAGGATAAATAAAACAAATTTGTTGTTCCGCATTTTCATTCGCCATAAACAGCAACTAACAACCAGAATTAGGTTTCAGTAAAAATGTCGTTCTTTGAATGTTGACGAGTTGTTTTCAATTTGATGATAACAAAATTATAGCAAGTAGAAATTTTTATTTAGATTGCATTTTTTTGTAAAAGGGAAATACTAGTGTGATTTTTCCCGTAGGAATATTTAACTTACCATTCTTTTGCTTTTCCCAGATCCAATTTCTTGTGATCGCTGAGCAACAAAGACACATAAAGCTATCTACAAAAAATTTAATGTTCAATTTAAATTTGAATAAGTAAAGAGATTCGCGTGAACATATAAAAGCTTCTCGGAAAATTTAAAACTTATTTGCAAAATTTTCAATATTTCATCTCATAAATTCTTGATAGTTTGCAAAATTTTCAATATTACAATTTCACCACTGATTTAACTTTCCCTTAAGGTACTGATCCCGGACCGTCGTCAGTAGCCCGTTGTGTTGCTCTAGTACAACGTTAACTAAAAAAATTACCAATTACCACTACTGATTTAAAGAAAATAATCATCAATTGATAGTAAAACAAAGTAAAATTTTAAATCATACAGTAAGAATCGGAATTGAAAATCATATATTTAAAACACTTTCTTAAACACAAATACGGCATCTACACTAAGGTATCGGAAGTAAATAGCGTGTCAATAAATAATACTTGTTAATTACAACTTTTTTAGTTTATAGATTAAGTTTTACATGCTTTATTCTTTTTAAGACGTTATTGTTCTGAAAAGATTTTAAACTGTTCAACTATAAAAGCTCTTGGTGCAATGTTTAGCGCTGAAATTATGCATTTAGAGTTAGCACGCTAAATCAAAAATACTAGAACTAATGCCACGTTTTTGATATTCGGGAGAATCGCTCTTCAAATTTTTCTTAATGTAACAGAGAAGGCAGTGAGACATTTTTAGAAGCCCCACAGATCCACTATTGGTGTGTGAAGCTTCTAAAAATGTCTTCTCTTCTGAAAATTCTTCTTCCGACTACATGATAGTAAAGCAGATTCCAAAGCTAGTAATTCTGGCAGTATAAATCTGAGGTGTTTTAATGCAGAATTTTGATTGGACTGCAATAGTCGATTGTTACACAATCTTCCTTTGAGCGGGGTATAAGTAATCATGATGACGAGCCGACATCATGATTACCCATAACCAGAGTGAAATACCGATGATGAATGAACTCATAAGTCATTAAGAAACCGTATTGTGTGGCTCTGATGAGAAATCTGAGTCGAACTATCTCAGCCGTTAAGGCATAATAAACAAACGTCTGTGTATGGAAACAGACTCTTCGTCCAGACCCTCGTCTTATTTCTTCATGATTCAAGGTTATTTCATTTGGTAAACAAAAGTTGTGGTTTTTGGAAACAGAAACAAATTTTGAACAATACTTCTTGCATGTTCGTGGACAATGCAGGTTAAATAAATTAATGACTCGACATTGCATTTTAGAATTTCGTTCTATATAATAATATTCAATCGATATGCTTCTTGTAAAATTAGTAAGTATCACCAATGAGTGGATTTAAAATTTTACGTTTGTTCTTCAGTTTGATTTGACTCACTGTATCTAAATAATAGTTTATTGAGGAATCTGATACAATTAAAGATGGAATTCTCACCAAAAAGCATTTTCGAAATAAACAAAAGCTACGAGTTTGACAACTCATCGTTTAGATTATGGAATAAATAGCAATTACTTAATTTATTATTTTATAAAATTTTAGAAAAAATATACCACATACTTTGTGGTCAAAATCAACTAAACAATGATATGTAACAGATTTTATATTTAACGTAAGTGGTACAAGTAGGTAGGTATTTTAATTAATGTCACACTGGAGCAACACAACTGGTTATTGGCGACGGTCCGGGATCAAACCCGAAGGGAATATCAAAATACAACACCACGTAATTTTGAACCACGGTCAGATGAGATCACATGTGATCTGGCACCCCACTCTCCAAACTTTCACATCATGCCAAAGTGGGGACATCAGAGGCCACAACGGATTTATCGTGCACCAGCCCCCGTTGTACACGACGGTTCGGGTTCCACAAATTCTCAACCCTCCTATTGTCAATACGTTACTGTTCCAAACGGGCTACCACGACACCGTAAGTAGCAGAGATATTGGCAGTATTTGAAAATTGACGTATGACAACATAAGATAAAAAATATATAAAATTTTCTCTTGTAGCGGCAACATTTTATTTCCTTCGCCAAACGATTCGAGCGGAGAGAAGCAAAACAAACAAAAAAATTTGACTGGCATTGTTTAGTTCGTTTTTATAAAATTGGTATCATTAAAAATAAATTAAAAATTTCAACGGATATGACCTCTGCAGAAAATGTTACACCAGTTCGATACCTTAACTGTGATTCTCTTCAGATAAATAATTAAATAATCATATGGTAAATAATTAAATAATCATATGGTAAATAATTAAATATTCATCTGTTTTTAGTATCGATCTGGCGTAGAATTTTACGGTGATTTGAATTCCGTTGATACTTTCACTTTATCTTCAACAATCCCGAAGTAAAAAACTTGGAATAGAGAATAAGAAAGCCACTTTGTTTTGTTTTTGGAATAAAATAAACCACGACAGCCGTCTGTGATTGAGCCTTGGTATTGCCCATTCTCAAACGTATACTGTCCGTCTAAGTTGACACCTCTGGTTTTGTTAAGACGGCTGCCTAGTTATGCCCGCGGCATCATGACGTATCACGGCTGCTAGATAACGGCTCCGCTCTTATGAAACCGAAGCTTAAAACAGAAAGAAGCGTAGAAGAAATTGTAAGCGAACGTGAAAATTGGGAAAATTGGAACGTGGTGATTGGGATGAAATTGAAGTGGACGTTCAGAAGCTAACTCTGTGACATCACTGAGATTTGTATTTTATTGGATGTAGGGGCCATGGTAGCCCAGTTGGAATAGCAACGGATTATAACCGGTGGGTTGCGAGTTCGAAACTATCCAGCCAAAGACCGTCGTGTACATGGGGTCTGGTGCACATTAAATATGGCATGGTCTCAAATGTCTTCACAGTGGCTTGGTGTGGAAGTGTGGAGGATAGGGTTACATCTCATGAGTTGACGTCATCATCTGACCTCGGCTCAAAATTACGAGGTGTTGTCCACGGATTTTTTCCTTCGGGACTGATCCGGGACCGTCGTCAATAGATCGTTGCGTTACTCCAGTGCAACGTTTATTAATTATCCTCTCTTGTTTTTATGCCCATCAATGAATATTATTATGTTTGTTAACCTATTATGATTATCACATAGAAATCTATTTAACAAACGCCTTTTTTAGATCGTCATCTGCCCATGGTTCAAAAATTACTCGTATATTTCCCAACAGGATTGATCCCTGGCCGTCATCAGTAGCCCGTTATGTTGCTCCAATGCAACTTTAAATAACTACTTACCTATATTATTCGAAGAATACGTCTTATCAGAAAGAACAATAAATGAAATTTTATTTCATTAGGAGGTATGAAATTCCTATACCAATGCTTAAATTCATTGTAAATGTATTTAATTAAGGTACATAACAACATTGTCATTGAGATAGATAAATAATTAAGAAACTGTAGCACAAATTCTATGATCTGGTCTACTAGTTTGTAAGAAATTAGATTTAAGTAGTATCAAACTACTTTTATACTAGCCAGAGAAAGTTTATTAATCACATATTACAGAAAATAAGTAATATTTCTTATTATAAAAAGAGAGAAAAAACTTACATTTATTATCCACACAATAATGCCACCCCTTGAAAACATAACAGCATAAAACACATAGAGATTTGTGAAAAATGAAGTACGAAAATCAAAAGGTTCTCCAGTTTTCTACAAAATATAAATTGTTACATAAAATAATAATGCAGTTCATAATGAAATGAAGCAAAAGAATGATGAATAAGATATGCCTATTAAAATGAAATATTTGTATAAGAAAATGTATTTTTGACCAGTTCAATTACTCATAATTTCTGGTTTATTTTATAACAAAATCAATGGTTCCTGCATTTTATTTCTTTCTGTCAGCATGTTTAAGGGAGTATTCTAAAACAACAAGATACATTATAACGAAATTATACATATTTTTCAAATTTGCAGTAATTTAGTGAATAGGCATTGAGTATCGGAGTGTTATGTTTGTTTGCATATTTGAGGTAGTGCATCAAAACAATTAAAAGTTCCATCACATTTCAATATAATTGACCATTTATATGATAGCCTTTTATAGAAATAATGATGTTTCCATTCTGCATTTGTTAGTATCCCTCTAAGTTTAAGTATCAAAACTAAATTCTTCAAATATAGAAATGGATTATTATTCCGATAGCCGTTTAAATATCAGGGTTCTTGAAAAATAACACTAGACAATTGATAAATGTAAACAATTATCTATAAATGTTATTGGGATAGCAGAGAACCAAATGTAAATAAATAAAGTTTCAAAAAATAAAAGTTTCTAAAATTAAAGATTTAATTAAAAAATACTTTTAAATTACTTAATGGCTAATTTAAGCAAAACATTTCTTTAAAATTAACTGTAAATGTAAATTTTAACAATTAATAACAACCGTTGAATTCAGTTGCTAACTGCTAACGAAACTGTTAACATAAACAGCTATTATAACTGCTATCGCAAGTTAGCAACAACTCTCAACACTATTATCACAAAAATCAGCAGTTTAGACCATCTATTTAAATATCATATAAACTAAAAGTACTAAATTTAAAGCTTAAGGAGCCCCAGTCATCAATAATAAAACAGCAAAATGTTGATGTCATTCCAAGCTCAACAGGAAGATAAACGCCCTCTTCAAGCGGTTTCTCTTCCAAATAACAAGGCATGCTTATTTAATAGAAAAACTAACATTCAACTTATTACATTAATATCTATGGCTAATTTTCAAAACAGTGATTGGAACTTCAGCTAGTGTATCGGTTCAAAATTGTTATACATACTATAGCTTTAAAAATAAATAACACTGTAGCAGCAATATCTGTAACAGTTATGATGAGTGTTGAACCTATCCAAGGTTTCAGCATATCTTGACATTTTTCCTAAAAAAAGACAGATTTAATTAAAAAATATCATACTACTATTCACAGAACTGATCTACATTCCCATCAATATAATTCAAACTATTTGCTGAACCTTTACAATAGTGTTTGAATATTAACTCATACAGCTTGAATTCTAGTTAATAAATGGTACTTTATTTAATAAGAATATGTTTAACTGTTTTGGTTGGTAATCAAATTAACATAATCAACCAGTAGATAGTCTTTGTTAGGGATTTGATGACAAATACTAGATTAAATTCAAATGAGATCTCTAAACTTTTTACTATCGAAACAGTAAATCTGATAACTGCATATTAGTTTTAAAATACAAATTAATCGATGTTTCTGTTAGTAAATTCGCATAATTTAGTGTATAAAATGAGTTGTTCTCAATCATTTAGAACATATCCTCTTAAGTCAAACCAATGTAAGGTATTTTACAATGAACTTTTGAATGATTGAATAAATTAATTAGTAGGATTATTTCGATATTAAAGAAAGATAAACTGTAACCAGAGTACTTACAGCATTACCTACAGCCAATGCCAGTGTAGTTATTAACCAAAATGAATTGAGGACCAGGGCAACAATTAAAATTTGAAACATATCTGAAAATAATGAATTACATAAGAATTTATAAATAATTAATCGGAATTAAACTGTATCAAATATAATAAAACAATCATATACATCTTTAAGATCAGAACTTATATATTTCATATAGATATTTCATTGAAATCAACAACAACAAAAATCTGACCAAATAGGCAATAATGTGAAAACTAATTTTCTTAGTCATAAAAATCGAGGGTATTAAAATCAAAATTGCAGTCATAAAATATAGATGTACAAAGATATACAAAGACAAGTAAGTTCATTAAAGTAAGATTTTGAAATGATTTTTATTGAAATTTTTTTTTTGGATGTAACACATGAGACATTAAAAAAAATTGTTGTCCCTTTTAGTGTAATGTTTACATATAATTTAAATTAAATAAATGCAATCTCAAGTAAATTAAATTAGAAAATTTAAAAACCTAAAAATGTCTAGAAAAATATATAAATTAAAATATTACTATGCCATGAAATAAGTTGGTTGTCATAAAGTTTAAAAAAAGAAAATTTATAGAAAGCCAGAAAGTTTTTCTGCACAATTTCTCCTGAATAACACATAATTCAAAAGCTGAAAATTAAGTTTGGGATAATCATAATTAATTTTCATCTTTCCCGTTTCTTTTAATTAAGCTATTTTTATAAGTTTCACTTTATTGACCGAATGGTTAAGATCATACTTGAATTATTACTTTATACCACAGCAGCAATGGTAAATATTCATGACACATAATACCCCTCGAAATCTAATCATAACAGCCATTTTTAACGTTAGATTTATACAAACTTATCTGTACAACAAATTAAGCATATGCATTTTGATTTAAGTGAGTAAAGATACAATATAATACAAAATAAGCACTGTCCCAAAGTTTTGTAATTTTTCAATTGTCAATTTTTTAACTACTTTTTATGAAAATTTTTAATTAGATAATTATTATTATTAAAATACGATTTAAAAAAAATAAGTACAAGAATACTTACGTTCGTCAATTGCAAGATCGGATTTCAGATTATTAGTTAAAATATTCCACAGCTCAACAGATGATGCATCACTGATATTTGAAGTATATGCAGCTGACAGCTCGTCATCAGCGTACTCTGTATCAGTAATAGGTGAAAACGTTGTGGTGAGTTCATCTTTAGTTATATTTGAGGTTGCTTTGGAGGACATAAGAACTATGACTAGAATGTTCCATGAGAGTCCGAATATGCTTTCCACCTAAAAAAAAGTATCATAAAATGAAATAAAGGACAGAGAAAAATAACATTTTATAACAGTTTTAAAAATTGAACCCAGTCCTCTAATAACATTAAAGTAGGTTATTTATTTAGCGTTTTTTTTTAATACAACAATGTTACGAAATCAATTGTAAACAGTATCCAATTTCAATTACAGTATTTTCTCTGCATATTCTTGAGTCAAATAATTGATAATATCACGATTTTCATTCTTTTATTCACAGAAATCGTTTTCATATATTTTATTTGGAAGATTGAAAGCAATACAATCAGATAAATCACGACTCTTAAATTTTGTATATGATTTTTTTAACTAGCACCATCTTACATTCAATACAATGATTCTATAACAGTACTTACAAGTGTAATAATTTAATGCTGAGCACTGGAAGAAAACAATCTCATAAGTTTTTTTTTATATAAGTATATATTTTTTATTTTTAAAATAAAAATAGATATGTTTTAGCTATATATATTGTTATGATTAATATTTATAATAATAATATTAAATTATATTAAAAATAATGAAAGCCTATATTACATATAACTGATCTTTAAACTCGCGTATATATCAACTCAAAATGTAACTCTTATTCAAAACAAATCATAAAATACCTAGCA
The DNA here is from genome assembly GCA_947359465.1 of Metellina segmentata. Classification (NCBI taxonomy): domain Eukaryota; kingdom Metazoa; phylum Arthropoda; class Arachnida; order Araneae; family Tetragnathidae; genus Metellina; species Metellina segmentata. The sequence continues at coordinate 68,487,135 of OX375878.1, forward strand.
TAATTAAGTAGCAAGTGTGCACAATTGATGAAACATTTTTGCTAATATATTGTCTATCACTGTTTCACGTTTAAAAAATTGAAAATGTGGACCGATAATTTCAAATCTGTCAAAAAGTACTTATTGAACCCCAATTGATCTATTTATATTGAATATTCAGTAAGCTTCACAAAGACTCTCCTCTAAAATTTCAAAAAATGAGAATCTGTTAGATGCAACCTCTAATCAACTAATTGCCAATTGCGAGATACCATTAGAACTGACTACATTAAAAATCGCGTTTGTGAATGTGAGAACATACTAGAGATAATGATTGCTTTGCTGTAGCCATTAGCAGAGGAATAAGTAAGGCCCTACCAGTGTGAAAACTAAAAAGCAACATAATATGAAGCCGTGGAGAGACAGATTCTGAGATTACGTGGCTTGAGTCTGGTGGAATTAATCTGCATTAGTAAACCTTAACTTTTTTACGTCCAAATCTTCAAGAATCTATCAAAATGCTGGTAAGTTGGATATAGAAGGCGCCATTTAGCTATTTTTTAAGAAGGGCTCTCTAATGGTGATTTAGAGCACAAATTTACCTCACGTCTGTCTATAACTAACGCTGCGTATCTTAGAAAACTTCAAAAGAACTCCAGTAGATACTACCTCTTGTTAAATGATCGCCAATTGCGACATACCATAATATCTGTATTAAGATCACATGTGAATGTGAGGACATGAGTGTGAAGACTGAAGGACAACATGAAGTAAAGCTGTGATAGCAACAGGGGCAAAAATTCTGAATTATACCAAAGGAACACAGCTCTAACATCTACAGCCTAGATCAGAAAAACATCAAGAACAAGAAAGTAAAATTTCCTTCTTTCTGACAATCGGTCGCGATATTACCATTGACCCCCTCGTGTATCACCGTATCACTCCAAGAACTGAGTAATTAATGACAATTAAGACTTAGCGGCTGAAGGAAAAAAGTCTTGTGATGTATTTCCTTATGAACGTACAAAATAGAAAGTATTGCTTTTAAAATCAACTAACCAAGAAAGGGTAAATTTATCCATTGCAATTAAAATGTTAATTGGGTTGTATGAATATATATAAGACGCAACGCATTTATACTACTATGACATTCTAAGTTTATAGCATCATTTTTGGAATTTGCTCCATAAACCGCAAAAATCCAATCCAATCCACCTTTGATTGCTTTGAAGAAACAGTGGTTCGTATTCTAAGTTGCAAACTCGTATCTCGAGAAGTTGTCATTTCATACAACAAATCACTTATCGAATTCGAGATACATAGAAATTTAATCATGCGGATATGAGTGAATATTTAATGGCAATACCTATAAAAAATGTTATTACAGTTTGAGAATAAAGATATTTTCTTTTTTTTTTCTTCCAAACTCGATTGTGTTTTGTGCTTAGTCTCAACTATATCAGGAGAGATGCTAAAGAATAAGAATCCAAAAGGTTAAAATATCATTTTTATTTTAAAATACGTCTACTGAGTTAATTTAAATAAAACATTTTGATAACAAATGCTTTAAAAGCGTAAAACGTGTTTCATGTAGCGATTTTTCCATCATGACACACAGGCGGGTCGTCTAGAATCATAAATTTACATGAATTTATGGTGCGTTAGTTGGTATTAAGAAATGCAGATACACTTGTGAATAGCAGCACAGAACGCATGTGAAAATAATGCAAAATCTTTGAAAATATGTTGATTCTGTAAATCACTGTTGGAAAACGCTTTTTATCGTATGTTTTTACTTCACCGCATTCCGACCTTTGTAACGGTATCCGTAAAAAGCGAGATAAGTAAATATCTCACTAGGACAAATATCTTAGGCAAACAGTTCCGCTTTGTTACATTTATTTATAAAGCAAACAAAGCTTAAGTAGATCTTAAGCTTAAAAAAAATTAAATTCGTAGATATTCATAAATAGATTGAAAATGTACCTCGTTTTATCTTCAGCCCAATGTCAAAAATATGAAAATATTCCAACGCAATTTTTTCAAAGTAGAATTGAATTTCGGATTGTTATTTGTTTCGAAAAACGAATAAAACGATTGTATACAATTGACTCGGCTATTTTAATATTCTTTTAAATCCTGCAGTATTTTCACTGCTATTCAAATCCAAAACGAATTAACAGGAAACACAATGTATGGTGATAATAAAAGAAGGTAATGATGAAACGTAGACTAAAACACAAAAAAGTCAGATGATATTATAAGACGAATAAGCTATTTATGATCAACAAAAATAATTACAATCCATAGATATGCTGAATATTTGTGATACGCAGGGCAATTTAACCTATATGTAACTGGATTGGAAGCTTGATTCAAATATTTCCAAAAAAACTCAAAACAATTTATTTATAGTCACTGTATTGAATGAAGAAAACAAATGGACGAATATTGTTGAATCATTGAACCAATGGCATGGTTAGAAATATCAATGAAAAGTGACTATTTTATGAAAAATTATGATGCAAAGGGAATGACTCTTTTGACAGCATTAAGCTATAGATATAAAAATGCTCACGGTTGTTTGAGATTGAGATGGAATCACAATTTTCAAACATATAATGTTCCGAATAGAATTGGGTGTCTTCAACTAGGCAGCGTAACACCGACCAACTTAGTCAGTGCATGACGTGATTTGCCTTTGGGTTACATAAATCATTTAAGTTCTTTTGAAACTACCTCTATTATTTTCATTTTCGAAATTCCAGTTCTGTAAAGGCTCTTTGAACTGATGATTTATTTTAAATCAGGAAATTACCATTACTCTTTCAACAGGATGGTAAATCAAATCTTTGAATCAATTACACAATCGGTGTAGAATTTTCATTAAAGGAAAGAAATAAAAAAATGTTTGATACGAATTAAAAGCCGCTCCATCTTAAATATTTGATTTTATCTTGTATTATTTCGTAAGTTGAAATATGATGTTTTCGGTCTAAAAATCGAATGTCAGTTATTTATTTGTATATTGATTTAATAAAAAAATCACCAGCAGCATACATTTTGGAAAAAATATGCATTTTTTAATACAGGTCACTCTATTTTACAAAGCTGACTTCCTTAGAGAAAAAGTAATTAGCACATAGATGTCTCAAAATGTATTTAATAATGGAATTGAAATCAAAAGATTTCGTACATTTTTTAGTTTTTAACCTTTTATGCATGTACACATTTAATAGAATTCGCGAGTTTTAGGTACCGTATATTTTTACCACAAAACATTTCTTTTTAACACCCATGTTTATTATTCACACTACCACTCATTAACTCCTGCAATGCTTTGATAATGGAAACTCAAAATTATTTCGAAACAATTGCTAGGAAAGTTAGTAAATTAAACTGGTTTGTGTGATCTGGTATTCCGAAACAAATCATTTATATTTCAACGTGTTTCTAATTCCTCCATAGCGTGATTGAATGCAATTTAAACAATCGTTATACTAATTAACTATTATCAGTAACGGTTATCTCTTCACAGAAATCCAGTTTGTTTTTTTAAAGACAAGCCGATACGAGCGCACAAGGTCGATGCGCTATTCATTATGATAAACGAGAAACGCGTTCTTTTGCAGTGACAAAACTACAATAAGTGTAGACACAAGTAAAACAACTAAAATAAGGCATTGATTTACTTAATTAAATTTTTTTTAGAAAAAAGTGAGTTTCATTTCCATACATGTTTGATAATGCTGTCTATGTTAGAAGTTTGGAATATACACTCTATAACAAAAAAATAGACGCACCAAGAAGGAGTTGTCCGATGGAGACAAAAATTGGTGGATAGGAAAATTATATACAGAATAGAAAATGATTACAATTTCAGAATAATTGAATGATTTATTTCAGAGTTACAGTAACGAGCTCAATAAGGTGTTGACCCGCCTCTAGCCTGGATCCAAGCTGCCACACGGCGTGGTATAGAGCGATAAAGCTCCCGGATGGTCTCCTGTGGTATTTCTTGCCAAATTTGCTCCAATTGTCGGACTACGTCATCAACATTTCCTACCGGATGCAGTCGCCTTCCCATCATATCCCAGACATGCTCGATGGGAGAGAGATCTGGTGATCTGGCTGGAAAAGGAAGTGTTTGACAAGCTTGAAGGCAGTTCATAGCAACACGTGCCATATGTGGTCTGGCATTGTCTTGCTGAAAATGAGCCCAGGGTACTGCGAAAGGAACGGTAGCAAATCAGGTCGCAGAATGTCGTCAACGTACCGCTGTGCAGTAAGTGTACCTCTAATGACGACCAAAGGGGTCCGGCTATCAAGGGAAATGGCACCCCAGACCATAACTCCTTGTTGAGGGCCCGTGTGGCGTGCAATAGTGAAAGCAGGATCGGCACGCTGCCCTGGGCGTCTCCAGACACGTCTTCGATGATCGTCAGGACACAGTTGGAAGCGGGATTCGTCGCTAAAGACTATACGCCCCCAGTCAGCATCATTCCAGCCTGATTCAGCCAAGCACTACTGTAATCTGGCTCGACAGTGTGCAGGCGTGAGTGGCAGGTGGCGTAACGGTCGGTACGAGCGTAGATTTCGCTCTCTCAGCCGTCTGTGAATGGTCATGGTGGACACTCATGTGTGTGTCGCACGACTGATGGTTGATAGCGATGAATCAGGCGCTGTGACAGCTGATCTGACAATCACTCTGTCCTTGCGATCTGTTGTGGCCCTACGTCGACTTCTACCATCATGGCGCTGAAATCTGCCATTGTCCACCCACTCTTGCCAGCATCTTCTAACCGCCGCATCGCTTCGACTCACATGACGAGCGATTCTCCGATTTGCCCAACCTGCCTCTTTCAATCCAATTATACGACCTCTTTCAAACTCTGAAAGTTGCTCGTAATGAGCTCGTAACCCTGCGGCGAGGCATTTTTTCAGTCGTTGAAAGGTATCCTAAATCGCAATGCAGCAGACATTTTTAACAACAGTTCAAGAACAACTCCTTATATACAACTGCTGGATAAGCAGTTCTGATGCGCTGGAGATCGCACTATTCATTCATTTAACACCAAACTTTAATCATGTTTAATAATTAGAAAACATTTATAGGTCCCATGTCCATTAAGTTTCAACTTATTGTCAAAATTTTAATTCACATAACAGTTTATATACGTTTAAATAAAATTAATTCCATTTGGTATCACTCATTTGTAAAGGAAAAATTTTTACTAAAGGGTTTCATATTTTGCAAAAAAAGGCATAGGACTACTAACTACAAACTAATACAACAGATTGCAAGGATTACCCATATACAGGTATTATCTAGGAAGACATTTAAAACCGGAATCAGAGAACATTTTGAAATCAGAATATTAAAAAAAAATATGAATCGTAGAAAAACAAGTTTTTTGTAGTAGGCTTAATATACTTATCTGCTCCATGCTCCATGTTGTTGTATATAACTCCTCAAAAATTTAAACGAATTCTTTTTGTTATCCAGTTTATATAAATTAATTTTAACAATCAGAAAAGCCATAGATTTTTTAATGAAAAATCGATTCTGGTGATTTTTAAAGTTCAATGCCTCCTTTAAGATTATACCTTGGATTACTTTTATAAAATAAATTAATGGTCTAGAATCTAACTCAATTGTACATTAATAGAATTGACCTCGGAACTTTTTACTCGATCAGAAGAAGGTATATGTTGTAAGGATTATATCTTGAAGGGGAGATGGGAAAATGTTGTGATTGGAAAATTATTTTCACATTTCGGTGGTAAGTTCTTTCATTCAGCACATCATAATAAAGAATTATATTCCCCTTTAAAGATTGAAACTATTTTTTAACTCTAAGCTATTGATACCTCATTGGTTTATATCCAATGGCGTGTATACATGCTACGCTATTTGATTTCTAAATATTTTTTCTCTTCAATTCATGAATCTCACTTACTTCCTGGAACACGATGGAAGTATCCATGTATGAAAACATTGATTTTTAAAAATAGAGTAACCCGTTTGTTTACGCAGGAAATAACGTTTTTGGTAGTTGTTCATTTCTGATTTTACATTGTGATACTGACTCGTGAAAGGCATAACAAATTATTAAATTGTTTTTGAAGGTTTATATCGGGCTTCTTAAAGAAAGATAAACCTTATTTTAGAAAAATCTATTTAAAGCCATTTAAGGGAAAGCTTACCATCATCTGTTTGGAACAGATGGTTATCTTTATACTGCACTCCCTCTACTTGTCTTGCTTAAATTACCTTTCATTGCGTATAACATTTGAATATTGTCACTCAGAGAAATCTAACAATACGCCAACTTTGATATTGTCTATGATTTGATAAAAAAAAAAACATTTCGTGGTGTCTTTCTATCAACAGAGCTGCAACGTATCACTGTTTTAATTTCAGAACATGCAACGTTAATATATTCATTGACTAGAGTAGGTTGAGTCTAGGAGATCTAGAACAGTATTCCCCACACTTCAAGCAAAAAAGCATTACAGAGACTGTTCGCACATTTTTTAGACGATTTTGGTAAGCGGTAATAAAAAATCGTTTGCTGCAAAAGAAATAATTGCAGTTGTACTATGTTTTTAAAAGTCAAAATTATCGTCTGCGGCTTGAGAGGTTTGTTTTTATTCAAAATGGCGTTTTTAACGAAGCAGTGGTTCGAAGGCTATATTTATGCTCTTTCCGAAGAGAAATATTCATATTCCGTTATCCAAAAACGATGTGAGAGTCATGGTTTTGTGATATCTAAAGCGTCAATAGGTAATATAGTCAACAAGAAAGGAAAAAAACGTCAAATTGGAGCCTCAAGCGGAACAAAAATTCCAAACAAGTCTCCAAGGAAGAAACGGACATCTTCGACTATTGCAAAGGTACGTTGTTTAATGTTAAAAGAAAATTCCCCCTAGTCAAAGAACAGTTGCAAAATCATTAAAATGATCGGTGTCCACTGTAAATAAAATGATAAACGTTGTTTTAAATTTTAAGAAAGCGAAAAAACGCAATGTGCATCGTCTTTCTCCAAAGCATATCGCTGGACGCAGGATACGCTGCCGAATTCTATATGCAAAACACTTATCCAAAGAAAAATGGAAAAAAATTGTCACACTAGATGAATTATGGGTGTATTTAAATGATTGCAGCAAAAAAAAAGCCATTTATTATCATAAAAGGGGTGAAAAAAATTTAAGTACATGGTTCACAGAATCGAAAGAAAGTTTTTCTAAGGGATTCATGATTGTTGCTGGTTTTTCATATAATGGCAAGTTAAAAATAAAGAGAGTGGAAAAAAATTGTCAAGATTAACTCCAAATACTATCAGGAACATATTTTATCGCCAATTTTTCTGAATGAAATACCATCGCTTTAGCACAGTGCCATCAATCTGTGGAACTCCATCAAGACAAAAATAGCAGTCACACATCAAAATCCACTGTAAATTTCCTAAAAAAAATGGAACAAAACACAGGTATCAAGGCCATACCCTTCACTGATATCCCTACTAAATCTCCCGATGTATCACCTATGGATTTTTGTGCTTTCGGACTTTTAAAATCTGCATAATCCAAACGTCGTCCCACAACTCTTACAGGACTCTGGAAAGCTGTTCAGGAGGAATGGGAAAGAATACCTCTTCTGACACTTCGAAAGGCATTATTATCCTGCAAATTGCGGTGTCGAAAGATAGTTCAGAATAAGGGCTATCAAATAGAACATTTAAAACACAAGAATTTTATGTAATTTTGTTTTATGAATACAATATACATTGTCTAAAAAATGTGTGAATAGCCGTATTAGCTTTTTAAGACCTTTTCAAGGTTAGGTTTTCATTCTCCTAATGCTACATTTGACATGCTAGGAACAGTAGATTCGTGAGTGCATGTGTGAATTATTTTTACGGCTGCTGTGTTTGGATCTAACGGACTCAATTTTTTAAAACATCGATTTTCAGCTAACCTGTAAACATTATGTCATCGGTTTTTGATGACACGTCCTTTCACAAGTATCATTGACCTCAGTTTTTGAATGCAAATTAAAGAAAATATGCAGCATTATTGCAAAAAATACGAATTTTAAGGGCCGTTTCTTAGACTCGTGGGAACCAACAGTGCATACGTGCGTGTACGTGTGTGTGACAAATTCACACACTAGGTTGAAGGTTTGCTTAGTGAACAACGAAAACAGCACTTGTCTGAAAAAGAGGGATTTAGTGAATGCATTTTAAGGGAGCGGCTCAAATTTTCATTAATCGTTTATCAAACCTTCTATGTAATTTGTTAATTAGTTTTTTTTTAATATTAAAAGAGTGATTTAGAGCTTTTACATTCCTATATGTTGTTATGAAAAAAAGCAAAAGACCCTATAAAAATAAAAGAGTATGTGTTGATTTTTATGGAATTAAAATAATTGTTTTATTTGTGAATATTTGTTTCATTTTTCAAAAGTTTCGTCGGGGCGTTTGGTGAAGTATTATAGGACGAAGTAAACAAACTCATTTCAAAAACTGATCGATGGGGTGAGCGCTTTTTGCTTATAATCAAATAAGGTGGCGATAATTTGATTTTTCCTTAGCGAATTTTCGTCCGTGGGTGTTGATGCAGCTTGTTCTGTTAGAAATTAAAGCTAATAACAAAAATATATTTAGTATCCCAATGAGAAAGAAGAATTCTTATTGATATCATAAAACTATAATTTAGTGTGAAAAGAAGTTATACTTCTGAATACATCTAACTGAGACTCCTTTTACTTTCTCTTCGAAATAAAAAAAAATTGATAGAACAATAGATGGTGTGGTAATAAAAACTTTTATCTTTCGGTAGTTTATACATTATTCATTGCAGTGCTTATTAAGGAATAAAGATTACCTTTTCCACAAAGCATATTCGTTGTACCGTGATGAGATTTTTATTTTTACTAAGTATAATACTTTGTGCGCTTGTATGCCATGCATCTACCAGTTTAATGTGTATCGGAAGGACAGTAATATTGTTATAGAATAGATTTAAAATAAAAACCAAACAACTAATGAGATAAATAATCAGAAATTATGATAGAAAATTAGGAGATTCTAATTTATGATGAACAAATATAAAATATTTGAAACAATTGGGTTTTCGATAACATATTATGCGAGGTTTTTTTCAGTTAATCAGTGATATAGGTGGAGTTAGTATTTCTGAGATAACGTATTTCCTATGAGTAATCCGAAAGTGACGTCACCTGGCTTGTTCATAGCATATGATTTTAGCAAGTAGCCAATAGGGAATTTAAAAGAATTGATTGCAAATTGATATGTGATAGTTTATAGCAGGCTATACCAATTCAAATCAGCTTGATTGTAATAGCGATTTAAATATTGATTTACATCCAAGTGGTTTTTATCAACAAATCATTGATTTAAATCAAAATTTTATTTTTTTGTCTGTATCAAGTTTATTAGTACTAAAAATTAAATAACTATGAAGAAGATCTATGTTATTTTATTCAAGTAACCAAAGAACTGTATTAAATGCGTTAAGTCTGCTTATCAAAAATAAAAACACAAAGTTTTCTGTAGTATCAAAATAACATTCAAATTTTGCACATTTATCTTTACAATTGGGAATTTCAATATTTTTTTTGTTTTGAAATTTCGTTAGTTAATTTTTATTTACATTTAATTGGGAAACTTTATGCACTCCGAAGAAATTCTTTACACTGCTGAATTCGGATGCTAATAACTGTTCTGTATTTATGGAATAGAAATTTGGAATGTTAAAATTAATTGAATCCATCTTATAATTGAGTGAGTATGTTTATTACATTTATGAATGATATTACACTTATTACATGCTGTTTATTGAGGAAAGTTTCATGTTCTTATATGTTATGTATGAACCTTTTTTGTGTGCATGTAATATAACTGAAATATAAATAACTGAGTTTTGATTAATTTTACATATTAATTTTTCATTTATAATATGTGTTAGTGGAACCCTGCAACCTTATTTATCTGTTCAAAGAGTTTCCTGTCATTGGTTATGGTTTAAACCAAACTAATCTATACTCCTTGAGAACCAGATGTAATAACATTGCTTATGCATGGCATTTGTTGTGCTGTTCTATTTACTCTAGCATGTGGTTAACTTTGCTAATTCCTCTATCGCGTTTTAATTTTTCAAAAATTTACCCTACTATATTTCCAAAACTATCAATGTTATCATAATATTATCATCCATTTCATTCATCATATCATTATCTTCATAATATTCATATCATATCATATAATTATCATCATAGTATTCATATCATATCATTATCATCATAAATATTAATGTTCAACAAAAATCAAACTATCTAGAAACTACACTGTGCTTTTCATGACTCACATAACCAACAAGGTTTAAACTTGTATGGTCAAAAGATTAACTAAAATCATTAAAAAAATTTGAATTAAAAAATTAATTATTTTTATAAAATGAATCCGCATTTTATATTTTTTTCAAATCATGCTATATAATGCCCTCGTTGATTGGTCTACGCAAATTTGATTTAACTCCAAAGGTCACTAAAACGGCTATAAACTGCATTTTAAGGTAATTTTAATATGTATCAAGCGAAAGAATTTGAACAGCGGTAGTAAAATCTTCACAGACCCGATTGCCTTGCTTACACTGAAAATACCTCTAATAAACTAAAACAGAATGCTGAAAGCAAGAAAATGTCACCGATATTTAAAATGCAAATACAAAGGTAATTATTCTAATATTCAAATGTGGGATAAAATTAGACATTTTTAAAGAATGGTATTTAAAATTTTAAGTAAATGTTAAAAAATTGAATATAATTAAAAATGTTCATATCATGGAAAACAGTCAGTAAATTTTCGTATAAACCTGTTTTGCAATAGATTTTGCCAATACTTCAGCATCTCTTTAATTGAATGTGAATAGTCGTATCTGTAACGCTAAAAATAATATAGAAAGTTAGAAAACTCAGGTTTTCCAGGAAAATATAAGTCAATTTTTAAAACTGCATGCTCTAGAATGAACATATTTGAAATCAAATGATTGAAACATTTCAGTGATAAATTCAAGCTCATTATAAAGATATTTATGGCGCTGATGATATTTGGAATATTTTAAAATGGTAATGTGATACCTAAAAATTGAATACAATGTATTTCAAATGTTGAATATTCGGCGTTTGATGTGTGTTAAAAATTGTTTTCAAAATTTCACATTTGAATAATTGTTTTTACACAGCAAACGCCTCAAAAAAAGTTTATCCAAATATTCTTAACATTTGCGACAAAATAAGTGCTATTTTCGTAAAATGCTTGCGTCGTGTATTCATTAAGCCAATTTAGCCCTATAAAATAACTGAAATGTAATCATATTATTGAACGGAAGATAAAATAGGTCTTGACATCACACTCCGTTAGAGATAATTATTATCAATACTTTAATCACCTAATTGCTTTTCAAATACAAAAACTAGTTACGTCTTAATTTTTCGTTTGTAAATAAATACCTTGGTTTGTTAGGGAACTAAAAATTTATTCTAAGATCGTTTTTTTCCACAGCAAAATTCTTCTTAAATTGATAAATGGTATCTAGATTGTTTCCTAAACATATTTCTTTTAATTTCAACTCGAAATATTCTCGCAAGAAACTGCGTAAATATTGTTAAACTTGTACAGTCGACCATTTTTTTCACGAGCCCCTAAGGTAAAAATTCGTTAAAAGGGAATTAAAAAAAACTGTTCTGTAATATTTTCTACAGATTTGATAGCAGTTCGTAAAATTGTATGGGTTTGTAAGTAGCAGTTCGTTAAAACGCCAACTGAATTCATAAGTAGGACCGATTATGCTCAAGTGTCAAAAAGTAAATTAGAATACGGTAGTTCGTACGGGCTGTTTTTGTGTTACTTGATGTTTTTGTATTACGTAGTGTTTTTGTCTACGAAAAAATTTTAAATCCGACAAACATTAAACGGGATTCCATAAAAAAATATATGTGCATTAGTCAAACATCTACCTAGTCGGCACTGATTGTAGGATGGCTTGTTTGCCCTTTTGTATTAGCTAAATTTTATAAAAATTTATGTTTTCTTCTACATTATTCTCTATATCTCATAAATAGAAAGAAATATTGCATATATTTTAATATTCACTAGCTTATCTATGTATTTAGGAGACTTTATACAAAATTTTAGGAAAATTTACGCATAAGTATTGTATTTCAATTGTTATAATTTCCGTTAACGTCATTTTTTATCTACATTTTCCAATATTTCCCAAATAATGATAATTTAAATTTTTTTTTGTTTATAAAGTGTTTTTATATGTTGTTTTACCTTAAAATAGTATAGTTTGAAAGTTTAAAAAAACTCAGAACGTAATTAAAAGTATTTACAATTATTTATCCGTAAAGCCTCCGCTTATTCAAAATATTAACAATATTTACAAATAAAACTATTACTAATAAAAAAGCAGTGCTGCCTAAAAGCAGAGAACTCTGAGCAGGATCAACAATTTAAGATCCTCGTGGGGAATTTATTGATTTCACCAATTTTTTAAGTTATTATAATCACTAATTATTTGTCCTTTAATCTGTCATTAAATGCATAATTCTAAAGATAGAGTTATTACATTTTTACCCTCTGTAAATAGGCCCACGTGGCTTCGCCATGCCCAGAGAGAACAATGAAGCTCTGAAAATATCAGCAATCTATTTTTCCAATTAATATTTATTCAAAAGTAAAAATTATGATTTATGTTTTATCAGACGATAATTAATCATTTAACACTCTAGGAAGTTCACTCACGTTATGTCACCTTGTAATCTGCAATCTTCCCTAAGTACCTACCCCAGGTGCAGAATTATTTTCCGTGTTCTGCACAACTCCAAGAAATTGTAACTGTTCTGTAGGCATTGTGAACGAATTTTTAAAACCGCAGTAAAATAAAAATAAAAAACAGATGTAAAACACAATTATCGACTAAATATGTATTACATATTTATAAAATAACTTCAAAATTAATTAACGTACTTCATTTAAAACCAAGCCATACTTTCAGAATTTGAAATTCTGTCGATAACTTTTGAAGTTAAGTATTTTGTCATTGACATAGAAGATGTGTTATTTATAAAGTGTTTGAGGTGATTTGGGTGTTGTATGGAGGTTGTTCTGCAGCTATAGAAAAGAAGAAAAAAAAGGTTTGGCAAGGAGTGCGCTTTGCACTGTAGAACAACGTAACATGATTTTTAAAAATATCGGCCAAATTTTTGATAAAATTAAGGAAAAATTGTTCAACTATGACTTTGTTCAACGACCATCGCAGTTTTAAGCACTTTCTGATCCCGGGGTGCCTACTATATATATATATATATATATATATATATATATACGATAGAACCTTCAGCTCTTAAGACAGCCCTGACAAACTGATGTTGCTTGAAAATCGAAATTGCACCGATTGAGCTTCGAACGGGAAGGGAATCCGGAAGAAAGTGAAATTACCTGAATCCAACTTTTCCGGAAAGGATTAGTAATTACTGTCTAGGACACGGTGGTTATCACAAGGCCACTGCATATCTTCAGGCGACTCATAACTTCAGTTGGCTCAAGTTCACCAAAGAAGTGAAAACATAAAAGAATAGTCATCACAACGAATTTCGAATCACTCAAGCGAAAGAGATTCTCTTTTATTCCGCTTACAGAGAAAATAGAATTTCGCGCGTGGCTGAACCTGTTTGTTTAGTCTCTCGTGGGCATTTCACTTTCGTGGGCAAAATAGTTCATATTTTCTTCGGATAGAAGATAAAATTGCTTTATTACAAGTTTTATTGCAGAATGTGAATCGATCAGAGATGGATTTATGTGCTGCATAAAGGGCATCTTTAGTAACTTTAAATTCATTTTAATCCTTTCATATTTGAATATAAATTTTATTTAGCAGGTTAAATATAAAACATATTGAGCAATTTTTATGTTTAATAACATATTTTTTCTATGAAAAGTAGAAAAATATTTGTTAGAAGCATGGTCTATCTGAGCATCGTAAGTTATAGTGTGGTGTCGAAATGTGCACTATCAGGTAAGAGATGGTAATGTATACTTCAAAGACGTTTTAATTGCAACAAACGCATATTGAAAAGTAATTAAACCTTTCAGTAATCATATTTCAATCCTTTCTTTAATAAATAAACCTAGAGTACTGGTTGAGAATGTTTATCAATTGGAAGCAAAAGCTTAAAGAAGTTGAAAATTTTCAATAAATTTAACATGAGTGATTCTAATATAACAACTACATGGAGCATATATACGTATAACCATGGGAATCTAAAATTCATTGACCTTTGAATTGGTTATTGTTACTTTACTTATTGTTACCTCTTGGTTAAAGTGAAATCCAGACCAAGTTCAAAAGACCATGTTTTCAAAGTCACCTGATAGGAGCAGATTATGTTTTGTGGGTTTTTGTTTGTATGAGGAGTAAATTTCCACCACTATTGATTACTACTACAGATTGCTATTCTCTGGACTGATCACCTCTTTAGCCAGTAAATCAGCTATCTTATTGTCCAATAATTTTATGGATTTAAAGTATGCGTAACAAATGGGAATTTTAAGCTGCCCTATTTTAGCAGTTCAATAATTACAGTCAGTTTAAGTACAAAACATTATAATTACGCGCTAATTTGGAGAAAAATAACGCAGTTTGATAAAATACAAAAAAGGCTCTTCATACGTGTACTGCATTTAATATAATGTTACAGAAAAGAACGAACGAAAACACGTGACGAAAGAAACTTTTTTATTTCGAACTCAAGTATGTATATAAATTCATGAAAAACGAGCAAAATATTATGAAATAATAGGTAACTTTTCCAATTCTGCAAAGTTTAATCAATAATATGAAATGCGTTTTGTTCGTCAGTGCGTCCTAATAAAGACCTTCTCAATTATCCTTTCCCCAAAACCAGCTCTTTAAATTTAAATATTGTTGTTTAGAAAACGAAATCTTTTAAATTTACAATAAAAATTGTTTTCTTCATAGCCTTTCAAGTTCTCCATAGTTATATTTTCGTCAAAAGTTAATCATGAAATTTGGTAATTCTAAAATTGATTAAAAATTTGATAAAAAGTTGAAAAGTTCTGTTTTGGTTGTAAATTAAAACTAAGTCACAACGTTGTTTTTAGAAAAAGTATCATGAATTCTTATGATAAAAACACTAAAAGTATCATAAAATACTGGTGTGTTATTCTATCCTCGAAATATTCAAAGGCTTCCTTCACTGTAGTACTTGTCATTGTCGTTTACTTTCGACCAGCTGGTAAGATCTGATAGAGTCAGATTTTGATTTATGATCTGATGCATCCGACAGATATTGACAATGATGTCTTCTGTGTGTGTGTGTGTTTTTTTTTCATATTTATCATTGTTTACTTTGTCACATTCATTTTTTTCTTGCATTGCAAATACGGTTATTTCATTGAAAATGTCAAAGCAAAAATAGTCATATCAATGTACTTTTAAATCCGCATTTTAGAATTAAAATATCTGTTAAAACATTAGTACGAATATCTGCATATTGATATGCTCAATTCAGAAAAAGTAATCATATATAAACCTTAATCTCAACAAATATATCTTAAAAGACAAAATTACAAAACTTGACATAAGGTTTGTCTATTTTGAGTCCCTTTTTGTAATCCCTTTGACATTTTTCGCCCTAAAGTTGTACAAATATAACTGCATATTTACAATTCCACCATATTAACGCGTTTACGACATAAAAACGAATTTTTTTTTATTCAACAATAGGTCACTGTATTTTCTGTAGTCCTTTACAAAACCTCGATAAGCCAAAAGCACGAATCTAAAAATAGTCTTTCGACTTCAACAATTCTAACCTCACTTTCAATGAAAACAAAACGGATCTATTTTAGTATTCCCTTCTTCAAATCTTAACGTCCATTTTTATCGCAGTTGCTCCATTTTCAGAAAACGTAACTCGAAGATCCTGAGAAAAAAAACCTCGAGGAAATTGATTGAAGTTGTAGTGTTGCACTACCCATCCGCCCACTCAAAAACGCATGTGAATTGTGTGAGAATCGATACGATCAGGATCACGATCGAGAGAAAAACTGCTTTGAGCCTCAATAAATGGATTGGGGCTCGTTCGTTTCTTCCGGTGTCTGTTCGCATCCGCAACAGTACAGCGTATCAGCTCATAACAATAGGAATCTCACGCATTCTTCGATGTATTCCTAGCAATGCTGGATTGTACATATCTCAGAACTAGTAATAAAGCAACGATTTTTTTTTAATCTACTTCATATTCAAAAGAGCAGTGTAGTGTTACGATATTTCAGCAAGAAGCTTTAGAAGTGATATTTTTAGATTACCAAGCCACATCTGAATACTACTACTGGAACTATACTTCTACTGGAACTCCACTACTCGATGGTTTCACACATCTTTTTAAAATTCAATGTGTGATTAGTTTTCCTAACCTATATTTAATTAATAAATTTTGGAAGTACAGTAGAATTCCAACTATCCCAACTCCAGTTATCCGGATCAGCAATTATCCGGATCACTTTGAGAAAAAAAAGAGATCAACAAAATTCGCAATTTTAAAGCTTCTTGTAGGTAAATGACGAAAACGAAGAGGACGAAGTGTCAATTCAGGACATAAGAATCATTCCTGGATGTTTCGAGTTCAATGCAGATGACGCAGGTGAGTGGCTGGTGTGGGATTCTTCGGACCCTAGACTCCAAATTCTCAGTGACGATGAACTCATTCCAAATACGAGAGAAGAACTCATTGATGACCCGAAAGATGACGACGACATTGATACACAACCAAACGCGGGACCGTCAGCTAGTAAGGCTAGTCAGGTGGTAGTGCCTTGACACAGCGATAAAATGGATGGAGCAGGGAGCCTGCGTCCATATACAGCTACACACCGTAATTTAATGCGAGACATGGCTGCACGAAAACTTGTAAAGACAGCAAAACAACTAACTTTGACAGGTATGTTCAAGCAATGATAAATTTTAATACAATATGATATTACAAAATTTAAACAAAATTGTTTCCATAGTCATTAAATAATATTACATACTAAAGCAAAATTCATTTTTTTACCAAGAAATAACCTTTTTGTCGAGAAGTATCCAACTATCCGGATATTTGATTGTCCGGATGAGGTCTGGTCGCAATTGATTCGGATAATTGGAGTTCTACTGTATCTGAATAGTTTCACATTTCATGAAAATGCATTAGCTAGTAACTAAACTATGTATGAAATTCACACCTTAAAAAGTTTAGTTTCCAAAGTTTCGAAAATTGGATGCGTTATATTGTTTATTATCTTTAAATCCCTTGCTCATTTTCACTTGAGTATCCATGTAGCTTGAGTACCATAAGGCTAGGTCGTTCTTTTAAATAATTAGTATCGATAAGGTGTCTGCTTTGGTCAAAACAATATTTGGTTGAGAAACGAATCTCGTGTCTTTTGGTAGTGCCATGTTGGGAGAAAAGACTAACACACACATATCCAAAAATTAAGAATCATTCTGAATTTGTATCAAGCAATCAATAAAGCTCATTTCATTTCAATCTAGTAGAACATGTTTGTATGCCCTCGGACATCATCGCATTGCAGCCTACGCTACACCGCCAAGGACCGTAAAAGAGCAAAACGTGTTCTTGTTCATGAGACTCCTTGTTACAAGAACTCTTGACAAGCCTTTGTGAAAAGCATATCTGCAACGTTGTGAAGCCTGCTTTGTCAGAGACCAGTACATTTCATGTTACGTTGCTTTCAAAAGGATAAAAATATAGTTTTCGCAATAACTAAAACTTACAATGCATTCCCAAGCATTTTATTTTTATTTCTTTAGTTCACAGTAGCAACACGAGGTACAGGGGTGCTTTTAATTTAGTCCACATAGCTTATAGAACATTCATTAGTCATTTTAAGGTACTTGTCACGAGATTTTGTTACGAATTACATTATCCTTAATTTTCGGACCTGTGTGTATTTACAGAATAACAGTAGGTTTAGCGAGACTTTTCAGTGCATTAATGGAGAACCGATTACAGCTAAATCCATTAATGTTATTACAGATAACGTTTTCATCATTAAATTTTTATAACAAATATATAAAATAATAAGAAATATTGATTTGTCCAAGTTTAAAATCGTGTAAGATTATCGCATTCCATAAGTAATTAACTCAGAACTATCCAAACTGTGAAAGTTCAGAAGAAGTAACAAATTATTTAGGATTGCAAAACTCTTGAAACTGAACTTTAATCCATGTGAACCAATAAAGTCAACTGCTTTGATATGAAAGTGGACAACCTTTATGACTGATATCATCTTTTCTCGTAAACTAGAACAAAGATAAACAAATATTGACAGTGTAACTGTCGATGTGCACCCAAGTGTGTAATTAATCTCATGGATTCCGCAAGACGTCTCGCGTCCGATATGGTTCACAGAAAGATCCGATCCACAGGCGCTGAGTTTTGAGCGATTTGAGTGAATGCTTTCCAAACATGCAAACTAAGAAGACGTGAATTTTTCAGACTGCCACCCGGTGGACCGAAGAAGAAATATGTTGCAATACGATTCACAGGTACTCATAAGATGACTGTGAACTTCTATCAATTATTTCGGTCATTTCGAAGATTATCACACAAATTGCCAGCGGGAGTCTTATTCAAGCGTGTAGTTTTTCTTTGCGGAATGAAATTTTTGAGCTGCACAATTGCAATTACAATGTGACACATTGATCTCACGACGCATCATGAGGTCTCATGAGTAAAAGATGTTATTTTGAAATAACGTTTTTGTCCGTTCCTAGTAATTTTGCGGAAAACATTTTCTAGGTCAATGCATTTCCTTTCACTTACTTTTTTTGAACTGGTATGAACCTCTCGGAAGCAATTTTACACGGTCAAAATTATGAACCATTTCTATCTAAGAGATTTTACCTTAATCTTATACAAAACTAAACATATATTTACAAAATTAGCTTTACATAAATTATATTACAATTTATTCTAAAAATTTAGAATGCAATTTGAAAAGAAAATAGTGTCAGAAATTATCACGTATTTTATAGTTTTCAAAAACTTTTCACGGAACATTATATACTGTTCATTCTTACGTGTGTCCTTTTTTAACTACACGCATAAAAATATTTAAATAACCTATTTACTTCGAAAAAAAACATTAAGTATTTTTTTCATCGCATTGTGTATCCTAAAAGCAGTTCACGTTCATGAACATTTTATTAATGTGAATGTATTATTTCTTTATATCAACTTATCAAGTATGTATACAAATTTAAGTGAACGGAAATTATTTTAGGAAATAAATTTATTATTGGATAAAAGACTATGCGTTTCTCAACATTTTTGTGAACTCAATTTTATTGATTTATAAAAGGGAGGATTCGAAATGAGTACTATATCATCGAAATTTTAAAAGGATGTGGTAAAATGTAAAACAAATATTTCCACACGATAAATAATATAAAAATAATTTCACATATCGTTGAAATTCAGATCTTTCCTGAATCATTCGAAAGTTTACATAGAGTTCGATCGTTATAAAGAATTCGTGATAAAACAAATTAAAATTTTTATAGAATAAAGTTAAAAATACACTACTTTACGATAATGATTTGCGTAAAATCCGAATGCATGTCGAGGGGTGTTTTTCGTGGCATATCCTGGGACCTTTGCATGTTGTTCCTGGTAAATTGAACGCCGACGCCTACATGAACATTTTGGACAATCAGGTTCTTCCTACGCTTTGGTAATTTTACGGAATGGACGAATGTTACTTACAGGATGACAACACTCCATGTCATGTTGCAGCCTCTGTCAAGCAGTGGTATCAAGATATAGATGTAAAACGTCTTCCCTGACCTGCTCAGAGTCCCGACCTAAACCCCGTGGAACATTTGCGGGACGAGTTAGAACGACGCTTACGGACCAGGGAACCACGTCCGAAATTAACAGCTGAGCAGGCGACATTCTCGCAGAAGGAATGGATACAAATACCCACAGCTGTGTATCAAAACCTTGTTGAATGTATGCCCAGAAGGGTTGCTAGTGTAATTGCATCACGTGGGGACCATCCCTTATTAAAGCATGCATTCTTTCCTTTATACCATCACATCTTGCTGTCCTGTCCATTATTATAGGGTAGTGTATTTCATTTAAAACAAGTTCTTCCATAGATTCTCGAAAACCTAGCTCCACTCAAAAGAATTGTAGTCATCATAAATATTAAAGATACATTAGCTGCGTATATCTCAGTTCATTTACCATTTAATATGCTTTTTTAACTCAATCTCTCCGTACCCCTGCAGCCTAGTTAGAAGAGAAACGGATTAGCAAGATCGAAATTCGATCCAGCCAAAAGACCGTCGTGTACGCGGGAGCTGGGACACGTTAAATCTGTTGTAGTCCCAAATGGCCTCATGTTGGTGTGGACATCTGGTGAGATAGGTTCCAGCTCAGGTGTTGACCTCGTCATATAACCTTTGTTCAAAATCACGTGGTGTTGTCCTCGTTAAATTGTTCCCGTACCGTGACCAATAGCCCGTTGTGTTGTCTCACTGCGACGTTCATGAACCTATTGAGCTCCATACCTCTCAGCATAAATAGAAATATTGTTTATCCCCTGGTCTAGAGTATACTAGAACAGGTCCATTAGATATTGACGCCTGAGCAGAAGAGAAGCTGATTCATCTTTGTCTTCGTTAATCATTAACTAGGTATCGATGCAGTATATGACATGAGAGGGAGTTGAGAGCCAGGCAGTACAGGAGCAAGATGTAAAAACTGCCACCGCGCACGATAAACATACTTTTGGTATGCTTACTTCTAAGCCTCGCCAAAGCTGTTTATAATGACCCGGGACTATCAAATTGAAGAGAAGGAACTTAATCAAGTACTCTCTATCTCTTTCTTTCTCTCTCTCTATCTCTCTCTCTCTCTCTCTCTCTCTCCCTCCTCTCGCTCCAAAGTTATCACTTACGTTTTCAGGTGAAAAGAAAAACTTTAATCCAGTTGGTTAACATACTTTTAAAATATAAAATATTTCTCATGATTTATAACTTTAATTTAAAAGCAGTGGTGAATTAATAATTTCATTTTTAATATTAAGGGGGTCCGGGACACATTGAAAAAAATTTTATTTATTAATTTAGAATTTCGAATTTTTTGGTACTGACTACCCATCTAACTAATCAACGAAATCACAACACAAAATTTTTCCAAAAGTTTTTTAAAAATTTTAAATTGAAATTTTTTGAAAAAAAGTAGGGTCATATTAAATTGCTAAAACTCAAAATATTATTGATCCATTTTCAAAATTCTTGCAGTAAATTATTCACAAATTTATAAACTTTAATTTAGATTCAGCAATTTAAAAAATATTAATTTAATAAAAAATAAAAAATATTTGAATGAAAATTTTTGAAAATTTTAAGGTACTTTTTTTTTAAAAAGTCATATTTTTAAAAGTAAATATTTGTTTCAAATTTGCTGAATCACAATTAAAGTATAATGTTTGAAAAAGATATATTCCAAATTTCAACCCTTAAACTTTATCGGTTTTCGACTTATAGCAATTTGAATACAGGAAATCATGAAAAAATGTATCATGGAGAAAAACGCATTTAAAGTTTTAAAGATAAATGTTGTTGCCATGACAACAACTGTTAAGAGTGTTAGATTTTCAAAACAACGCACCACAAAAATTATTACATCTCTAGTTCTAATTAAGATAAAAAACATGATTTAGACGTCATTTTAAGCAGAAATACACATAGAATTTCTTAAAATAATTTTTAAAAATTCCAAAATTTCACGATTTTTGTGTCCCGGACCCCCTTAATCGCAGATACAGTGAATCTTTTTGAGTACACCATTATGTGTTTCAAAACTTACAGTACAGACTTTGAATGGAGGTAAGACAACACAAAATTAGAACGTATTCACAGAGGTGTGAATGCTTGCAAACACCCTCCCCCCGAATGTACTAGAGGGTACTCTAAGGAGCTGAAACGAACAACGAGTATGCGAACAATGTCACTGGCAGTAATTTTACAGTTTGACTGAGTTGTGCTCAAAGTAGCTAATATCAACAATAATGTATGAATGACAGCGATGACGCATGGGTTGCAATATAATTACAAAACTTTCTGTCCATGGCAATCTCGTAGACGATGCCTTTGAAGTATCCGAAGAAATCGATGCATGACAAATTGTCAGTGGCTGAAAGGACGATGGCCCAAACTTGCGAATTATCGAATTGCTGGAAAGCATTCTGTAGCAAATCTAAGTGGTGCTTGCTCACATATATATCTAAGTGTTATTATGTGACCCAGTTTATTAATGTGACCCCTTCCTCCTATAGAATTTTACAGGTTTCAAAACACCGTGTAGGTAAAATACAACGAGTTTAACCATGTTTAATTATCCATATTTAAGTTCGGAAGATATTAAGTTCGGAAGTACGCTGAAATGCCATAAAAACTGGTATAGACGAGCCTATCCAAAATACATATTAGCGCCACATATTAACGTCATTGGTTACATCTGCCAATGCATATATAAAGCGATAGACATCTATACATCATAACAGCATCTAGAGCTGTTTCCGCCGTGAGAATGGCAAGTTATCAGTGGAAGCAAGGGATGCCTCATATCAACAAGGAATTGTAAAGGGTGGTGGTTATTCCGTTATGATATGGTGTTTTTAGATGGAATATAATAAAACCCGTGGTATGTCTGCAAACGTCTTTGACAGTTTAAAAACTGATATGCTGTGTGTATATTTTATGACGAGTTACATCAATTCACTTCATCATTCGAATAGATTTGTACTCTTCCTACAGAACAATGGGCGGAGCACCACACTTCTAATTAGAGGTCTGAGTTTGGGGTCTTACCATTCCCTCCTATGTCCATTGATCTCAACATTATCAAACACATCTGGAATGCCATGCAACGGACAGTGGAATTCAGAAATCTTACACCTCGGAATGCAACAGAATTGTGAACCGCTCTACAGGAAGTTTGGTGTTCAATGCCAACAGAATGTTTCTAGCACACGGATCTCCAAATTAAATATAATTGATCAAAAATACAGTATTTCGTGTACTTCATATCGGTTATAATTCTTATTTCCAGTAAAGTGCGTGACAAAAAGGGCATACCGTAGTCAGATTACTACAACTAGTTTCTGATTATCCACTTCAATTACATCAAATTCACTTGTACAAAAGAGATTCGGTATCTTATAACGTCTATGCCTATTTTCGTGTTCGCGGACATTTGAATTGTTGCCCTGACTTCTAACTTATGAATTTCTCCTTTTCTTTTCTAATCAAACTGTTGTTTAATTTCATTAGAGCGGCAAACTTTTCGTGTATATTTGCAATATTATGCAGTTCTATTCCTCAAATCAAGCACATTTAAACTGAACGACAAAATTGAAGAATATATCCTGAAATATTGGATTTCATATTGCTTATATCGGTTTGTTGATATTCTCCAGGAGAAGCAAATACTATCGATTTCTATGGATATAGATTATTCACAACTCCATTAGTAAAATAAAGTTTCTGCGTTTTAATACCACAGAGTTTCTGCGTTTTAATACCACAGAGTTTCTGCGTTTTAATACTTCATAGAGAACACACTGCTGGTTATTTTCAATACAGAGGGTTTCTACAAAACAGTTTTCTATATGACGGTTGTATTCAAGTTTATAATATAATTATAGTAAAATAATATAATAGTTATAAACTATAGTTCTCACGTGTGTTTATCCAAGTCACAGTTTTTTGTGTTCAGCCCATTTCAATAAGTACAACTCTCGAAACATGTATATTTAATCAGTATTCTAATTCTGTCCACATCAATCTCAGCATGTTACCGTCCACATGGTAGCAATGACGCTTGTTATTCTTATCTAAAAATCGTTGATAGCATTAACAGATGTTTATTTTACGTTGCATTTGACAGACATCCACAAAAAAAAAGTCAATGAATGAAAAATCAGGGGACGGTAGAAGCAGGACAATTGAGTCATCTCTATGTGTTCAACTTACAAGAAAAGCTCTGGTAAAGACAAACGCAATGAAGACTATATTGGGATTATATATAATTAACAACTAACACAATTAACTTTATGCTTTCGTGCAGGACCAACCAGTTTTAACTCTAAGTCAATGCATGTTCCTGCTTTTACAATGTATAGCTGTGTGTAGCCTTTATGTACAATATACCCTTGAACGTTTATGACCAACGTATCAATTTTATTTCTTTAAATACAGAAAATCATACTTTATCATCAAAATCATATGTATTGTACTACCTGTACTTCCCCTTCCCTTCAACATAAAATTTTGTTTTGTAAATAATTAAAAACACTTTTAGAAACATTCATTACAAACAATGACGAAAATTATTAGAATTTAAAAGTAATTAGGATTCCGAGTAAGATGTTAGTATAAAAATATTTTATAACTTATCTAGCAAGGTTAGAAATTTTGAGTAAAAAGTTAGGCATCAAAGGCACCTAAACATTTTTCCTCGGTCGCCAGAAAGTTCTACTAAAATACAATCTCAAATCTATTTTGCTGAAATGGATGTGTATAAACAAGCAGTTGGGTCTGTTATCATTTGCAATATTGGATCTTTTCCTTTAAAAGGGAAATATTTTGTTTTGTCGTTGGTTTTTGCATTTCTTATAAAATGTTACGTATACAAAACATTTTACATGGTTACAGAGTAGAGAAGGGTGGGGAGCGCATGGCCTTGATGCATCTGTTTAAAAGTCGGAGAGTAGATTCTTAGAAGGCAGAAAAAACAGTTTATTGACCAAAATTTCATACAAGCGCGAAAAAGTCTGAAAAATTAATCATCGAAAATGACAACAGTCAGAAAAACTCAGTCGTCAAAACGAAGACAGTAGGTGCAAAATACGACTGACGACTGCTAATTTCGAATCCTTGTTCATGGTATTAATTAAAAAAGAGATAATATTAAGTTATGCCTTATCCGATTTGATACCAACAGTTCATATTAACATCAATGACAAAGTTTTGAGATGCGTAGATAAAAAGTCTATATTTGTTCCAAAGCTTCCTATTATGTTTTCATTTGTTCTATTTTACTCACTTTAAAAATATTTCACGGATAACAGAATGTTTGTTTTTTATATAATAATTTCATTTAATGTGCAATTAAATAAAGCGGCACTTCAAATTAGAAATATTTTTCTTTTCCCGTGTTCTTAACACACCTTAAACATAGCATAGCCAGTCTTTCTATGTATATCTACTGTTTCTTCAGGTGAACAATGGATGATAATATGTTTCTTCTCACAAAGGAAATTCCTTGCGGTTTCTACTGCATTCTCGTTATCATAACATGAGTTCATCTTCTCCTTGCCACCCTCCAGATAAACCACTTTTCCATTGAATTTGCAATCGTTCGTTAGTTTGTCTTTTACTTTCAGCGGAAAAGTATGACGCATAAATAAAAGGTCACGTAATTAGATGCATTCTACACAGAAGGTATACTTTGGGTTCAGTGCGTAAAATCCACTGCTAGGATCGACCCTGCATCCTATTACGCACCGCATAGTCTACACTTAGTCTCTGGCAAAAAGACAATATCATAGCACAAATCATATGTGCAGAACGAAAAAGATTGGGTACGCATGAGGAACCAAGCATAGAGAATCTTTTCACGAACAGCATTTGTGCGGGAATCTTATCACAGACAAGATCTTCCTTGCGTTTTATTAACAATCTCTATACGTTATCGATAAGAAGTTCAGTTAACTTACTCCTACCTTTTACATTCCTCATACCGTTTTAATTGTGACACACACGCAAAGTTATTCAGTTATTCGCGCTTTATGCTCATTTGACCATATAAGCACGGCAACATTTTGTTTAATGTTCCTTGGTGTGTTTTTCCTCGATACCGTTTTAATCATACGTTTGGATCGTGGCTAAATAAATAACCGATTGAAGAAGAAGCATTTAGAATCACATATGCTTACAAGCTAACCTTACCAGAAATAAGTATCTAGTTAATAAAAATGGTATCAACCCTACAAAAGGTATGCCTGTATTATTCTACCATAAGACCTGCAGTTTCCCTGTATGACATCTGACCAGTTTTAAACTTCTTGGCCAATGGTATTCTTTCTATTATTCTTTCAATTAATAGATGTGGTTATTGAGCCATTGAATGTGTTTTAGGGTAAAATCCATACTACGCTACTCGAAAATTTCGGATCGCTCAGAGAGTTAAGAGCGTGTATACATACTTTAATTTTTACAAACTAATGCTGTTTAACATTTTTATACTCTTGTATTTCACTTACACTTTTACAAAATTTTGAATGAAAAAATTATTGGCTTCATTTGAAGATGCTTTGAAAAGGCTTTTGATAGAACTGTACAACTTTAGGTTTATAAGATGTTCTGGTTTGATTCTCTGATCTATATTAACTTAACTCCATCTTTCTTCCAAGAAAAAATGTAGTGAAGTAAGTCATTTAATAAATGAGGTATAAAAACATACACATAAACTTCATGAAAATAATAATTGTATTTATGCTCTACTAAGTTTCATCGCGGTTACTGGTAATTTGGATACAAGAATGAAAAAACGACATTTCCATTAAACTAAATTACTTAACTGTATTTAAATTAAAATACACTTAAGAGTTAAATATTATCAGCTAATTTTTGAAAACCAAAGTTTTGAAGATCGCATTGAATTTATCTGATTTAAATTTAAATAAATTGAAATTTATGTTTTTACTTTCAAATAACCAATAATTGCACAAGAATCAAGCTCAGTAGTAAAGTATGCACGCGACATTTTGTATGAAACAAAGCTCTATTTTAGGATTGAAATTTTAAATTATTTTAATGAAATTAAGTAATATTCTCGCTACAGTCTCTTAAAAAGACTTAATCTTTTTTATTTACAAATTATAAAAATAAGTTATTCTCAAACTACTTAGAGGTGCTGATGAATGGCCACATACGATCTAAAAGAACGCTCATTCATGGAAAATATTGTAAACAGACTTCTATAAATGGAATTAAATTCCTCCTCCAGTCACTCCAATTGTCACTGAAAATAACTCTTCACTTTGATTTCGGAAAAGAAAGTCGTGGTAAATAATGTGCAAATGTTTCTTGCGTACGGATGGGTCAGGTTAAATAAATAAATGCTATAAAGTACACGGTGTCCTAAGTTCCTCTTGGGCTTCTGTGCTCATGAGTGTAACAACTATTAGAAATAAGTAATGCTCATACATAATTTGAGTTTTTGCTAACATTTAATTTTAACATTTACATTAAACACGCCATATTTACTTATTCCACCGTCATTTTTCAGATACACTTAGATAGCGATGTAGAAAAGGGAATTTTTTTTGTCCAATCCATTGAAATATTATATTTTAAGCGGGCAAAAGGCAACGAAAGGCTGAGAAAATGACGAACATCTTTATACTAAAATTTTCAATCTTGTTTCTTAAGTTAAAAATTTATAAATATTTTCATGATATTTACAGTAAAATTGCACAAATACACAAAGGGAAAAGAAAGAAATGTGCTTTTGTGCAAATTGAGCGTTAAGTACTTGGAATATACATTTACAATTAATTGAGAGTGTTGATTCTCTAAACAGGTAATACGACCCAGACTCAATTGTAGGAATTGCTCAACAAGGGCGAAGATTGATCTCAGACAGTGGCCAATAACCTTTTGTGTTTCTCCCGTGTGACGCTAATTCAACAACCTAACTAGTATCTAATATTAATTTTTTTATAATTAATGATAGATTAGACATAAAAAGTAGGCGAATTAAGTTAATGGGTCCTCAGGACGAAGTAAGAAAAGGCGCGCTCCTGCCTTGTTTGTGCTCTTCAGACGTTTATGCTTTGTTTCTTCTTTTCTGAACACACATTTAGGGTGTACATGAAAATAATTGACTGTTAAGTGTCGTATTTTAAAAATGGCGTGTGTGAAATCACGTTCACTTCACAAGCACAACAACACTCCCCTCACTGACAAATACTTCTGTGATAAAGACAAAATTGTGTTTGCAAGTATAAGATTTTGAAGAAGGGCTAAGTATATATATATATATATATATATATATAGAGAGAGAGAGAGAGAGATAGATAGATAGATAGATAGATAGATATAGGTGTTTTTCGTGGTATGGCCTAGGACCTTTGCATGTTGTTCACGGTAATTGAACGCCGACGCCTACATGAACTTTTGGACAATCAGGTTCTTTCTATGCTCTGCATGGAATGGACGAATGTTACTTCTAGGACGACTACGCTCTCTGTCAAGTAGTAGTATCAAGATATGGATGTAAAACATATTTTCTGGCCTGCTCAGAGTCTCGACCTAAAAACCATAGAACATTTATGGGACGAGTTAGAGAGGCGCTTAAGGACCAGAGAACCAAGTACGAAGTCTACAGCTGAGCTGGCAACATTCTTGCAGCAGGAATAGACACAAATACTCATAGCTGTGAATCAAAACCTTGTTGAAAGTATGCCCAGAAGGGTTGCTAGCATAATTGCAGCACGTGTTGTGTTATATTTATATATATATATATATATATATATATATATATATATATATATATATATATATATATATATATATATATATTAATAAAACAAAACACACCAAATAACAATAAAATTAACCAAACAGCCGGGGTGCGTTAACCAGAAACCGAACTGATAACTCGCCCTGATCCACCAACATTTCTTCATTTTTTAAGATTTTGTTGTAATTTTTTTTTTGGAAATTCCTGTATTTTTGAAATTATATACATACACACACACACACACATATATATATATATATATATATATATATATATATATATATATATATATATATATATATATATATATATATATATATATATATATATATATATATTCAATGAGCAATATTTCGCTGTATTTTTAACGGGTCGTTTAAAAAATAGTTTCTTGATAATAGCACTATGTATCTGGTCAATCTTGAGTGCAACAAGACTGTATAAGGTGTCGTTTTGAAGCTCTCAATAAGATCCATTAAAGTATGTGAAGAACATTTCGCAGTGGTTCGAATTGACTAAAAATTGTTTTGTCGTGAACCGGTGATCACTTTTATAACAAATGAAATAAAAACTTTTAACAATTCTGGACTAGCTCATTTCAACTCTCCGATCTGCAGATTGTTGTCCAAACCGACGGCTCAATCAGAACTGGGCCTACTTGATTTTTAAGCATTTTTTCCCAAGGGAAACTACTTTTTGATAAATATTTCAGAAACAACGCCCTTTCGGACAATGTCGCTCGGGACCGTGCCCTTGTCGTTGTCACCTTCCCCTTGGCTAATCCACTGGCTTTCAGTTTCTCGAGAGCTCGACTTATGAGAAGATACAAAAAGTAACAAATCGTAACCACATTCACCAGCAAACCGATTAATAAACATCACATTCTCTCATTCTCCACTTACATACCAATTTCGCCAATTACCTCACATGATTTCCTCACGAAGGACGCTCAAACTGCTAACGGCGATACCTAGAAACAACAATGATTGCCATGACCTTAGATCCGAAGTCATCCTTTTCCTCTGTCTTTTGACATGCAGTGAACACAAATTTATTCCACCCGGTGTTGTGTAAGGGAGACCAATTTTCAATTAATATATGCACTTTCTCTCGTCAAAGGTTTCGAAAATACGGGTCGCTAAAAAGTGATGTAACTTTCACTTTCCATGTAAAAGCATTAAGTAAATGCAAATTTTGAGTTAAATGGAAAATTGCTTGCTATTTACATATTGTTTCAGTAGAAGAGAAATTGGTAGGATAAAAGGGAAATATGAGACTAGGACCTTTCGTGTATTCAAATAAAATTCACGCTCATTCGGTAATTAAAAAAAAATTTTAAGTATGGAATAGTATTGAATTTTGAAATTATTTTATTATAGATTATCACATACGATTGAAATGCAAAGCTATTTGAATGAATATGTATGTGAGTGAATAGAAAGCTAAAGATAAAAGCTAACAAATTTTTTTGTATTAGTTCCAGTAAAATTCACAGTTGTATCC
The DNA here is from genome assembly GCA_947359465.1 of Metellina segmentata. NCBI lineage: Eukaryota > Metazoa > Arthropoda > Arachnida > Araneae > Tetragnathidae > Metellina > Metellina segmentata. Next base: position 68,517,337 of record OX375878.1, read on the forward strand.
TAATTCTTACAGTTTCTAATGTCTTAATACATGAAACAAGATACTTAGTTTAAAATTATCGTTCTAGTCACCTTCAAAAGCTCTGAGAAAAATAGAAGCATACAAATTAAAATGCTAAAGTTATTTCCCAAACAAGAATTTAATGTGTGTTGGAACATCTATAAAAGTATATTGAAATTATAAATATCGAGCACGAGTATTAATGTATATAAAATCAATTTAATGCAGATACCTGAGATTTGATAAGCATAAGTTGACAAAAAGTTTTAACCTGTTCAATCAAAACTCAAAAATAAAAGAAGGATAATACTAATCTTTCACTCTGCTTGGTTGAGTCTTATGGCGCAAGGGTCATATTTTGACCAAACATGCGCCAAGCACAAAACAATACATGTCAAGTAATGGACATACACACAGTTAAAGTGTTATTAACATAGAAGAGAGAAACACGCCTAGGTTAAGTTATAGGAACACAACCTGCTCTACCTACAACTCGGAGGTTGTTAAGGAAGTGGGCAAACCTACTGCCCTACATTGGCCCCACACTGTGTGCAACTAATTTTCAAACAAACTATTAGTATATGGAATGGTTATATTGTAATTAATGTTTTATTAATTACTTACAAACGTTATATGAATACTAAAATATTAATAAATTTCAGTTATATTTGTGAGATTTGTATTGTTTTGTATGTCACTTGAGATATGAGATACTATCGGGATTATTATTTGAGTCAAAAAAAAGTAAAATTGGCATGCAATAAGAATTTAAATATTTTTACAATTGAAAATTGGTAGTGAAAATACGACAAGTTTTATTGAAAAAAAAAAAGTTTTGGATGATAGTTACATGAGTCTTAAAAAAATTTCGAGCAATGTCCGTGCATTCGTTCGTGTTTACGCATCTTTCATTCTTATAATGCAGTTCTTTTCCGATGCCCTTGATAAAAATCTAAAACAGCAAGTGGGGAGAAATAATCACCGAGAGCAATGAGAAATTCAATGACTCACCAATCCAAGAACGACAGCTGTTACTGCTGATCCAGCCAAAGTACATCCGCAGCAGCCCATGATCGTTAAGAAAGGCAAATCTCCGAATATATTAATGTAATTTAACACGTATCTCCCCTTTGATCGGAGCTTTTTTCACCTGCTGTAATATTCCACAAAACGACACAACCGCATGTTCAGCCTCAAATTGTGCACGACGAACTCGAAATTTGCTTCCAATGAAAGTGCTTTTTCAGGGGAAAAAAGAGAGGAACCTTCGTTTTCGTACCTTTCACAGGTGCAACTCACATGTCGCTGCTGCTGCGTTCTGATCTGGCGGCATAGAAACGTAAATATTTCTCTCGATGAGGACTATACGTCACGCATTGTGTAACAGGTGATTTGTTGGATTTCGCGCGTGCGATGAAAGAGGAGGAGCTTCAGAACAACTTTTTCGGATTTTTCCGCCGTCGTCTGATTTTTGTTTCTTTTCAGAGAAGAATGAACTTTCTGTGGCGCGAAATTTAAATCGCTCTTTTTTATTGTTGGTAGTGCAAACCTTGATAAGAAAAGAGCCCGCCCCAACAAGTGAAAGTTCGATGATGCTCTTGGATAACTTAGATAACATTTTATAAGATAGAAACACCTCTAGCTCTTTGAGACATTCAGTGATGAAACATTTCATATCTTTTTCGAGTTGTTGACAATGAAAATCCTCACAAAAGAATGAAGTATCAATATAAAATACTGGTAATAACTGTGGGATATTTTCGGAACTTTATGACGCTGGACAAATATATAGTGACACTCTTGATTAATGATACATTTGGGCAATTAAAAGTAATTATAATAATGTTTAATGTAGCAAGAAAAGTTTGTCATAATTTCAACATAACTTTTCCCGTAGAAATTTTGATAATACGTCTGAAATTGTTATAACTATAAACGAGCATAGTTTTTTTAATGCGTTTGCCAATACTGCTGGAAGGTCATTGACCCCATTAGCTTAGAGTATTGAGAACATGGAACCTCTGAACTGAAAACAAAATTCATCTATAACATACACACAACTTAACCTAATACCAGTCATTTGACAAAATCTAGGGAAATGTTAAATCCCTCCATTGATGGTGCTTTATGGCGCTAAAGGTCAGATTTCGCCAAGCAATATTTTTCAATTAAATAAATGGACATGCACACACATGGAAAGTATTTACAGAAGAGAGAAATACACTCAGGGTAGTTGTATGCACCGAGCTTACGCTGTCTACAACTCGAAGTGCAATGGACAAATCCATCTATAGAATTTAAATGGAAGCATAGTACTTCATAGGAATGAGAAATTGCTATGTAGTAACTGTAAATGAGCCCGTTTGTAACCAAAGATATATAACTCTTCATATCTTCCAGTGATTTATAAATCACGCTCAAGAAATTTGACAGTAGTCATCCGAATTGTTTTCATTTGTGCATTAGAACGAAAAACCGCTTGGACAAATGATATATTAACTTCTTCCATGCCATCTTAAATACAAGATTTACTATGATGCTTTTATTTAATAATCCTATTATCAGACATTCTTTAAGTGAATATTTATGTCTTGTTATAATGTAAGGTAAGTTTTCCTGTTTCGAATTATAGGTTCCTAAAGAAAATCCTGTACTCATAAATCACTACAAAAAAATTCTTAATTTCAATAATTGATAAGCCATTTTTATCATTACCAAATACTTGATCTTCAGTAGGTGTTAAATATTAGATCTGATAACTTGTAGTTGATACATTGATGTTAATATATCTGCATCAATACTCAAATTGGAATGCATGAATACTTTTTGTTTCAATTTCCCACACAAACGATATTTTACTTCCCCAATATGTACGATTCCTTTTTCCATGAGTGATGGCAACGTGTAATGACCACATATCGCACCACGGCTAGAAAAGTGACACAACTCAAAATTGCAGAAATCGAGAAACATCACAACTTAAAGGATACTATAAAACCTGTATTGAAATATTATCAGCTTCTTTTAAATTTTAGGTAAATATATATGGTGGTAACTTCCATTGTATTCAATAGAATAGTAATATAACACGCTGGGGCACCTCATGCATATTTTTTATGACATAACATCAAAATTTTTATTTTTTGACTTGTGTCACTTACGGGGGTGCGATATGTGTAATTTGTATTCATCATTTAATTAAGGTCTGGCGGGGTAGTTGTAAAGAAGGGTAGTTGTAAACAAGCTATACAAGTGCTCACTGGGATTCGGAGAAACTAAAAAGTTGTGAAATATGAAAGCTGGCAACCCTGAGGATACAATATGGTGATCCCGTATTTCTTTGAACCACAGCTGATAGCAATATGTTTAGTTGAAAAATTTATGATTGAAAAGTTGGGGTTTTAAAGTTTTTGTGTGCTGCAATTTCTGCTGTCCTCCATAATGTATTGAAAGGTAAGTGGTTCCAATTTTTTACTACGGTCAGTTATGATTCTATCGAACAGAAAATCATTGACTTTTGCTTCTGGGAACTTTAGTACACCTACAGTTGAATATTTACAATTACCCCATATTTTTCAAGGGACGGGGTAGTTGTAAACATAACTTTGCCAATAATTTCGTTCAATTTGGATTGAAAACCAATATGTTTCCCCGTGTAATTTTGTATTTAATCGTATTTAGAACGTTTGAATTGCGTTTGATTGCATTTTTCGTCTTCTAGGGGTGCAGGAAGACTGATTTACTAAAACTTCACACCTATGGTGAAGTTCTTACAACTGACCAAGCAATGTCACGCTTGGAGGAGGCAGAAGAGAAAAAGAACAAAAGGAAGCCTGGTGAGAAGATAGTGAAAGAGCCAGAAGTAAGCAAGAAACTAAGAAAGAAGCAAATGGAAAGGACAGCAGAACTCGAAGACAGCGAGGATGAGGAACTATTGAAAGAATTGACTAACTTTGATGGTGAAGAGTTTGAAGTTCTCCAAACATTCAAGCAAAATGTAGAAGACTAGCTTGTAGGAGAAGTTAAATATTTTGGAGCCATTCATGGAAAACATTGAAACGACTACGTTTCAACTTGTAAATTTTGAGGGGGAAAGAGAAAGAAACCCTATTTTACGTATGTATGAAGGGTGGATGTTGTTTCAGAAGAGGAGTTTGAAATCACCGTACTCAAATGCATCGATAATGCATACATTAAATTCGCTGTGGTTCAAAAAGACTAATTATGTGTTACCAAAGACCATGTAAAAGCAATTTTACCTACTCCAATCTATAGCAAAGAAGACCGTAAAGAAATTTTCCAATTTGAGGTCACTGTTACTGTATAAGAAATGTAATGTGTGTTTGTTTTTTGTACCTAAGATTGTATTTTTCAATTTTAAGGTTGTTTTTTTTTTAATTTTTAAATTTGTAATTTTCTGTTTTTTACACTAAATACATTCTTTGTTCAATAAATGTTTGAATAATTTATTCTTATGTATTACTAAAAGTTCACCTCATGATCAATGCAACTTTCAAGTGTCAGTTTACTTTTTGGGGGGAAGAAGTGGGAGTATTTGGTAAAGGTAAAAATCAAAACGGGGTAGTTGTAATTATGTTATTAGAAGGGTAAATATACCATTGGAGTTCCTTCTACTGCCAAGACTACTGCTCGTGCTGTCACTTGTTCAATATTCAATATCACAAGGAAAATCGTTGTTTACCAGTACCCCTACTTTCAGGGGTAATTGTAAACAGCCGAGTACGGTATTAATTATCTTTTCTGGAATCTTCGTACTAATTAAATATCAAAGTAGAATAGTGACAAGTTAGTTTAGTAGGGTGAACAATGTTTACTTACTTTATCAAGAGTTTGAAAATAGGGATTGAAAGTGAACATACAAATTTTGTTTGCAATTACCCCGCCTTACCCTACAATAGAAACATTACGTACTCAGAAATATCTGTCGTTAAAATCATTATTGTATTTGATTTTACAATCTGAATATTATTCTATATTAATTAGTATACTCTTTGCAGCTTAATTTTTCTGTTACGATTAAAATTAGATTAATTTTTAATTTTGTTCAGTTACGGGGAAATTGTCAGAATTCAATATTTTTTAGGTATTGAATTCACTCTCAGTATTAACCATTATATACATATCATTATAACATATATACATTATACATTATATACATATTAACCATTATATACATATCAGATATTAACTAATCAAAATTAGAAAACATTTAATCTCTCAGCAATGCGTCCTTATTACTTTAAACATCTTGAGAGCTATTTCGTTTGAAAAAGGTAAATCATTAGAACTTTTGAATCATACTAAGTTTATTTTAAGCACTTTTGCTATGCTCATGCTTTAACATACTTTTGCGTGTAAATTTTCGTTTTTCCTCCTAAAATTTCTTTAATTGTCCCGTGTAATTAGATTTCTATTCAATACTTCTTTACAATATATGCAATTACATTCATAAAACCCATGCTCAATCTTCCTTATTACTTTAAAACAGAAATTTTACTTACTATCTTATTAGTACTGAGTACACAATTTTAGCAATACTAAATTCACCAAGTTCAGTTTAATTTAGTACTAATTCTGTCCCGTACATTGGAAATATAGCCTGAGTTCAATGTAAGGTTGGAATATTATGTGAAGGATTATAACATATTGCTAAAGGTTTTACTTTTACACATTTTACTTGTTTTACATTTTACCCCCAGAGCTGTTTACGACCACTCTCTAGTTTTGTGATTTCATTTACTTTGACAACTCTCTTACCGACTTCTAATTACTATAAGAATTTTAGGTGTTATTTAATCTATTTACCCTTATTATAAAAAAGGTATATTTTGCTTTTACACAGTTTACTTGTTTTAAATTTTACCCCCAGAGCTGTTTACGACCACTCTCTAGTTTTGTGATTTCATTTACTTTGACAACTCTCTTACCGACTTCTAATTACTATAAGAATTTTAGGTGTTATTTAATCTATTTACCCTTATTATAAAAAAAGGTATATTTTGCTTTTACACAGTTTACTTGTTTTAAATTTTACCCCCAGAGCTGTTTACGACCACTCTCTAGTTTTGTGATTTCATTTACTTTGACAACTCTCTTACCGACTTCTAATTACTATAAGAATTTTAGGTGTTATTTAATCTATTTACCCTTATTATAAAAAAGGTATATTTTGCTTTTACACAGTTTACTTGTTTTAAATTTTACCCCCAGAGCTGTTTACGACCACTCTCTAGTTTTGTGATTTCATTTACTTTGCTAACTCTCTTACCGACTTCTAATTACCATAAGAATTTTCGGTGTTATTTAATCTATTTACCCTTATTATAAAAAAGGTATATTTTACTTTTACACATTTTACTTGTTTTACATTTTACCCCCAGAGCTGTTTATGACCACTCTCTAGTTTTGTGATTTCATTTACTAAGCTAACTCTCTTACCGACTTCTAATTACTATAAGAATTTTAGGTGCTATTTAATCTATTTACCCTTATTATAAAACAGGTTCTTTCTCTTCGGGGGCTAATCAAGGACTCTAAAAAATCATTATAAAATTTATTCTTTCCCTATGCATTTTAAACCTTCCCTCAATTGGAGACTTTCCTCCTTTCTGGTTAACAGAAAGTGCAACGAAATAGCCGTCTTCTGGAAATCTGTTCAACGAACCAATGCTAACGGTTCGGCATAGCGCGGTTGAGTGAAATAACTGCGATTATCTAGAAGGTCATTGGGACAATCTTCGTCCATCTACAGATGAAGAAAATGACACAATCGTGAAAGACTGTTGGAAGTGTCTTTTACGGCGAGTGAAGAATACCGTATTGTAAACAGTGTTCTGTTGCCTTATTCCTTTCTGTGGTCTATCAAATGAGAAACGGAAACAGCTTTAAGCTATCTATTGTGTGATAAAAAAAAGAAAACAAGTGCATGAAATCGATTGGATTGGGTTGGGCACTGAGCGCAAAAGCCATATTTGGTCAACCCGCGCCAAACACAAGGCAGTTAATGTTAAGAAAAAGACACACACAGCGAAAATTTTAATAACGTAGAAAAGAATGTACGCACGGAGGATTGGTAATTAGTCATTATTAGTTAACGTCGTACTATAACAACACAACGGGCTAATGACGACGATCCGGGATCAATCCCTTAAGGGAAAGATCCGATGACAACACCTCGTAATTTTGAACCACGGACAGATGACGAAACAACACCTGAGCTTGCAACACACTCTCCAAACTTCCACACCAACCCAACGTGAGGACTTTCGGCCGCGACAAATTTAAGGTGTACCAGCCGCTTCTACACCATATGTTTACAAACATTCATTCCCGTACCCGGATTCGAACCAGGAACTTTTCGATCTGGAGGGTAACACCTTGACCGCAAAACTTTTGGTCGGCATACGCAGAGAGGAATCAAACTGCTCCGTCCGCAACACCCTCCAGATCGGAAGGTTCCTGGTTCGAATCCGGGTCAGTGCATTGATGTTTATAAGCGTATGGTGTAGAGGCGGCTGGTACACCTCAAATCTGTCGTGGCTTAAAGCCCTCACGTTGGGCTGGTGTGGAAGTTTGGAGAGTAGGGTGCCAGCTCAGGTGTTGCCTCGTCATCCGACTGTGGTACAAAATTACGTGGTGTTGTCATCGGATCTTTCACTTGGGGGATTGATGTCAGATCGTCGTCAATAGCCCGTTATGTTGCTCTAGTTCGACGTTAATTAAAAATTACAATTACCGCCTGCAACTCACCTTAGGGCTATTGACGATAGTTCATTATCAATCACTCAGGAAGAGATTTTTTAAGTACGTTCATACTTCAATGCCGACCAACCGGTATAGTGGTTAAGGTGTTAGTCTCTAGATCGGAAGGTTCCTGGTTCAAATCCGGGTCCTGGCATGGATGTTTGTAAGCGTATGGTGTAGAGGCGGGTGCTGCACCTTAAATCTGTCGTGGCCGAAAGTCCTCACGTTGTGTTGGTGTGGAAGTTTGGAGAGTTGGGTGCCAGCTCATGTGTTTTTTCGTCATCTGACGGTGGTTCAAAATTACGAGGTGTTGTTCTCGGATCTTTCTCTTAAGGGATTGTTCTCGGACCGTCGTCAATAGCCTGTTGTGTTGCTCTAGTACGACATTAACTAAAATTACCATTACCATTGCCAACCATAAACTTGGTATGGTTACATGGTAGGGTAAGGCGGTGTAATTGTAAACAGAATTTGTAAGTACACTTTTAATCCTTATTATCCAAACTCATGATAAATTAATTAAACATTGTTCACCCTACTAAACCAACTTGTCACTATTCTGCTTTGATATTTAATTAGTACGAAGATTCCAGAAAAGAAAACACCGTACTCGGCTGTTTACAATTACCCCACGTGTTTGCAATTACCCCTGAAAGCAGGAGTAATTGTAAACAACGATTTTCCTCGTGAGTGAATATTGAATAAGTGACAGCACGAGCAGTAGTCAATGCAGTATAAAGAACTCCAATGTTATTTTTATCCTTCTAATACCATGTTTACAAAAACCCCGTTTTGATCTTTACATTTACCAAATACTCCCATTTCTTACCCCAGCAAAATATAGTGACACTTGAAAGTTGCATTGATCATGAGGTGAACTTCCAGGAATACATAATAATAAATTATTCGAACATTTACTGAACAAAAAAAAATGTATTTAGGGTAAAAAACAAAAAAAATTAATAAAATTTAAAAATATAAACTTAGGTACGAAAAACAAACAAACGAACATTACATTTCTTACACATTAACAGTGCCCTCAAATCGTAAAACTTCTTTACGGCCTTCTTCGATATAGGTTGGAGTAGGTAAAATTGCTTTGACATGGTCTTTGAATCACAGAATTAGTCTCTTTTATCCATAGTGAATTTAGTCGATGCATTTGTGTCCGGTAAACTCAAACTCCTCTTCTGAAACAATATCTACCCTTCATACCTACGAAAAATGGGTTTTCTTTCTCTTCCCCCCTCAACATCTACAAGTAGAAACGTAGTCATTTCAATGTCTTCAATATATTTAACTTCCCCTTCAAGAATGTCTTCTATATTTTGCTTGAATGTTTGGAGAACTTCAAAATCTTCACCGTCAATGTTAGTCAATTCTTTCAATAGTTCCTCATCTTCATTGTCCTCGAGTTCTGCTTTCCTTTCGCTTCATTCTTGGTTTCTTGCTCGCCCCTTTCTGGCTCTTTCACTATCTTCTCACCAGGCTTCCTTTTCTCTTCTGCCTCCTTCAAGCGTGACAGTACTTGGTCAGTTGTAAGAACTTCACCATATGTGTGATGTTTTAGTAAATCAGTCTTCCTGCTCCCCAAGAACACGAAAAATGTAATAAAACGCAATTCAAACTAAATACGATTAAATACAAAATTACACGTGACAATATATTGGTTTTCCATCCAAATTGAACGAAACCATTGACAAAGTTATGTTTACAATTATCCAGTCCCTTGAAAAATATGGGGTAATTGTAAACATTCTACTGTATGTGTACTAAAGTTCCCAGAAGCAAAAGTCAGTGATTTTCTATTCGATAGAAACATAACTGACCGTAGTAATGAATTGGAACAAATTTTTAAATATATTTTGGAGGGCAGCAGAAAAGGCAGCACACAAAAACTTCAAAACCCAAACTTTTCAACCATAAATTTTTCAACTAAACGTATTGCTATCAGCTGTGGTTCAAAGAAATACGGGATCATCATATTGTATCCTCAGGGTTGCCAGTTTTCATATTTCACAACTTTTTAGGTTCTCGGAATCCCACGTGGGCGCTTGTGTAGCTTTTTTTTTTTAATTTCCCCTTGTTTAAAATTTTATCGCCTGACCCTATACTTTTTAGAAAGAAAAATCGGTAGATGATTTACAAAAGTAATTGCAAGAAGAGGCAAATCGCTTGAAGGAGGTACTAATTGTTAAATTTGGTCTAATTAGGGTTATGGGTCCTCTGGGTTTACCATTTCGAGGACACGCAAGTAAAATTCAATTTTCAAATTGCGGCATTTACCTAAAGTGGCTTAAGTGTATTTCAACACGCGATCCATTATTTTTAGCATTTATCAAGTGAGAAAAGAATAAAATTCCTTAGTGACAGAATCAGGGAAGAACGAATAATGTCCATTTCTACCGCAGTAAAAACAAAACTAATACGTTTGTGTAAAGATTCAAAGTTGTATCAGTGATTGTTGATACTACCACCGATATCAGTCACATGGATCAGCTGTCCTTTTTTATCCACTTTGTTGCAAATCAAGAGTCCTAAAGTGTCGAAATTATAGAACTTTTTCTGGGATTTTACCATGCGTACGACTCCAGTACTGATGGTATAGCTTTTATGTGCTTATGAAAATACTTTATAAAGAGTGTCAATTTAATATAGTTACAAGCATACGATGGTGCCAATGTAATGAGTGGAGCATTAGGTGGCGTACAAATCATATCAAAAACCTTAGATGGCTCTAATTGCTACCTTCCTTACGTTCACTGCGCACGTCACCAATTAAACCTAGTGTTAGTACACGTCACCGAAAACCGGAAAGCAACAGCAGAACGCGGAGAACTACATACACTAATTAAAATTGTGAATTTGTATGATCACGTTCAGGCAGTGTATACATTTTTCAGTGCATCCAATCGCCGACGGGATTTATTTTCTTTCGATGACTGAAAAATCCAGTCCTATTAATGCAAGTGCTTTTGGCATTTTTCCCCAGAGATGTGCAATCAGAGGTAGAGACAAAATCCGACGAGTTCGGGCTCGACTGCAAGTCATTATGAACCTGCGAATATTGATGCTACTAAGAGAAGTCCAACTTTAAAGTATTAAAAACAAGATGGGTGGCTCGTTTGTCAGCCGTCGATGCTGTTCTAAGAAATGTTGTTGATGCGATGAGAATTGTTTGGCTGAGTTAATTGACCGTAAGCATACTAGTGCTCAATTTAGTAATGCAGTCAATCTGCAGGAAAAACTGGATTGGACATTTTTTTTATAACTCACTTGGTGGCATAAAGTGTTATCTATAGTAGATGTGTTCCGAGTTTTACAAGCCAAGACTTGATCTTTCTTTCTGCGTTTCGAGAAAGTGCGAAATTTAAAATTCTAAAAACGGAGGAGTTTACCGAAATTTAAAAAAATTCTAAGACAAGAGTGGGTATTTATGGGTTTGGGTAAAAAGACTGCTATTTTAAGGTTATACGCGTTCGTAGAACAAAAACGTTACTGCAGTGTCCGGTTATAGATCTAAAGGGTTCTACAATTGCCTTGATTGAATGATATCAGATCTTAAAGAAAGGTTAGAAGCCTTTAAAACTGTTATACATTTGGATTCTTGTATCCAGAAAAATTATCAAAGTTATCGAATGAGAGTATTCATGTTCATAACCTCACAAAAAGTTTCCTAAAAATTTCCCTTCTGAATTTGTTTCAGTTGATATCATTCGAAACTATGTTAGTGATGGTGATAAAGTGAATGCAGAGCGCTATATATAGACGTCTTAAGTTACTTACAATTCCTTATTGACAATTATATTGCAAATTCCTTCGGTTAACTAGATGCTTTTTCGGTTGTTTCTAGCGTTACCAAGTGCCGAACGATCATTCAGCGTACTTCGGAGGCTAAAAACATATTTACCGTCAATGGAGAAGTTAGTATCACACTCGTTGCTATGCATGCTATTAAAAAAGATGCATGTGATGGCTTTAACTTGGATGTCATTGAATCATTTGTGAACGCAAATGTCAGATGTGGTGGAGTAACTAGTAAGAAATATTAAAATGTAACCGATTTTCATTTTTTTCTATATGCCGTCAGAATATTAAATACTTTGAGCACCCCCACTTCTTCAAATTTCCACCACTCCAACGCGATTCTCAGTGAGGTAAGCATTCTTTCCAGCAGCAAATTGGCTAGCAGCTTGAGTGTTCTAGGTGAGGAACGATTCCTCCTTGGCATATTTCTCATTTGTAACAAACTTTCATGTCGATTTCTAGTCTAGCTTTGGCGCAATTTGGCCAAGTAGTTATTGTGACATAAAACTGGGATGCAACAAACAGCAAAATGTTAAGTGTTACTTCGAAACTTATCAGCAAATATTTTACAACACGTCAACCAATTTGATAAAGCTTTAAGTAAGTTTTTTCTTCAAATGAAATATTTCGAGTTCCAAATCATGAGCGGTGCCTTATCAACCGATAAATACCATTTAAAGTAATCGGTGAATGAACATCTTAGCCTATATTCCACAACTTGAGTTTCTGCCCTTACGTAATAAGATAACACCAAGACTTTTCCCTGTTAACGTTTCATTTTACGAATGCGTCTAATTACTTTTTCTCGAAATCATTCAATAACAAACACGATAGATTTCCGCTCCACAACTTGCACGACCGACATTGCAATTGGGCTAGTTTCAAAAAGATGCGCGTTGGACGCAATGTTTAATGCATGCACTTGAATTTCAAAAGAGGCCTACTGCATTCAATTTACAGGAAAAGTAAACTTCACGTCGCAATCCAAGTGCGTGGATTTTCAAAATGCAAGTATAGGAGGAGAAATTTCCAACAAATGCTTAATATTTTACAACTGTTAATTATACTCGTAGCGTTAAAAGATGAAACTTGCAAATAAGATTTTTCTAAACATTAAGCCTTAAAAGCAAGTCAAAAAAGGAGGCAGGAAAATTTTTGAAACGCCAGTACCGAGAAACGTGAATGAAAAATAATGCAGTGTAAGTTGATAAACATGTTTTCTTTAGCATTAAGTATTCAAACTATTCAACTTTTGGAGTTTAGATACGAATAATTAATTTGAATTATTGCCCGTTTACATGGGATGTTGCAAAAACAACGATAAAAATATTAATTTATATGGATGTTAATATTTTATTAATATAAATCAATAAACAAGAACAAATTTTATTAAAAAGTAGAAACTTTATAAAAGATCATAAAACTGAAGATCCTTAAACTTGAACACTTCTTTCAGGGCGCCTGCGGCAATTACACAAAGTTATTAAACGTGGAAAATACGGTAGTATTACTGAAAGTATAAGGCCTAAAAATCCAAAATTTGCGTAGTATGTAAAATTGTAAAATGTCTCATCACAGTAGTTCTTTTCCCTGGAATCAAAACTGGGGGACGCTCTGAAGAAACAAAGTAATTCTGAAAAACAAATTACAGAAATCAGTCATTTAAAAGGTTTGCAAACGCGTGCATTGCATATTAGAATCTCATACTATTTTCACCGTTAAGCCAAGATTAACCGTTTTGAAGTTTTCATTCCCGATTTGTTATTCAATTAAAGGATCCAAGGTCGCGAAAAACGTTTAGACATGTTTCAGTTTAAGGCTTTCGAAGTGAAGTGATCCGCTACAAATCTAGTGTTAAGTATATGCTAGGTTTAAAGGATGAAGGATAATTCGATTCAGATTTTAATTATAAAGCGCTTTGAAATTAATGTTGTTAAGGATATATGCTACTAAGTAGCATCAACACAAGCCAATACTATCGTTTAGGATAAATGATATTTCGTTCTAAAAATTATATTGCTACAACTAGGTAGGCAGAACGCGAAGTAATAATTTCCAGCGACTTAAAGTTAGAAATATCCATCTCTGATCAAAATTCAAAAGCGCGCACCAAAAATGGTAGATTCATAAATCGAGTACTTTACCAAACTGAATCTTGATTTAGTTTGCAAATTATGTATTCTTAAAGCAACACATTTGATACAAATTTAAAGCTGTATTGGTTTACAATAGGATCAAATTTAAATGTCGATTTTTATTCCTCTCAAAAACATTCAAGTTTTTTTCTACCGAATAGATATTAAGTTATTAAAAAATTTGTACAGTTAAAGACTTTTATCGCGATTTACTTTATTTTCTCTTTTAAAACCTACATAAAATATGTTTCAGTAAAATGAACCTTAAATGGTTCTTTGGCTTCATTTGAAGACCTGTTAAAACATCTAAAGAATCTAGACTTACCAGTACAGTAGAACAATAAAACGACAACGCATCCAAGAATTATGACAGACTTTGGATGTTCGCAATCATTAGGAGCCATAAATCTTTTTGCGAGAACAATTGCCATGCGACAGAGGATGATAATAGTACCAAGTATTCCCATCATAAACAAGAGTAAGGGTGTAGGTACGCTCATGGGACACTTATCCATGTATGTTGCACCTAGAAAGGAGTAGAATGCAGTAAATTTATGCTCACAGATCCTACAGACGGTTCTATGCAAGTCAACATACAAATTTTAAGTAATTATACTTTAATCAACTACAAAATTTCTTCAGAATTGAATATTTTGGCAATTTAAAGTTGGAAAATTTTTTTTTATTATAAAAGTTTTTACCAGTTTTACTCTTTCTATTATTCGTGAAAGACAGATTTTTTTTTACTCTCCCAATCAATGTTATTTAGTATCGTCTTTTATAATTTCTCCGGTAATTAACCTCCAAACTTCGTCGTTCGTAGCAACTTTTATGTTAAAACGCTGCAATAAACCCCACCTTAAACACTTAAATTCTCATTTATTAAAAACACCGTTCAATTTAGTTAGATTCAGTTATTCAATGTGATATTTAATCTAGTTTACACTGAAAACTGACAATGGTGGCAGCTCTTGTTAGAATTATGTCGTTTAAGTATCAAATAGTTCATACTTTCACTATACAAGTACAATTTTTTTCTCCATTTCGTACGCAAGTGAATTTTTAATCTACATTAAAGGGGGTGCACAAAGTGTTGTCATGCTCCGTTAGTCTTGTAAATTATAATTTAAATTAATGATCAAAAGCAAACGCTACCTCAATGCCAAAATTTCAATACATAATTTCCCTCGAGATGATTTTCAATCTCGCCACTTCATTTCACGCATGAAACTAAAACCATTTATTCATATTTCCGAAAAACAAGTAATTTTCTGTTACGAATTGCAAATTAGAAAATTCCATCTAGCGTTTAAAGCAGCAAAAAAGATGTACATTTCATTCTTAAATTGGGTAATACCAACAGAAGATTTTTAGTTTGAGCTACTTAATTTTTTTTTAAGGTGAATGTAATGCTAAATGGTTTCTCATCAATACCACTTCTACTAGACTCGATTTGTGTATTACATTCGCGAAGTTACCGATCATAACTCTTATAGAATGTAGTAAAACAATACATACAAGAGCTTAAAATTAACTTGTACCAAAAAATAACGAGGCACCCAAAAAAGCTTTACTTCCTAAAAAAGGATAAATTTGAGCAAGTTTTAAATGTAATAAAAACATTAAACCTCTTCTATCATAATACATAAATAACATTCCTTCTAATGGGTGTGCAATTAGCTTATTCTACTCAAATAATCGAAGTTTGAAAATGAATCTTACCCATAAATCCTGTTGCAATCGGCAGCACCAACAAGATACATTGTAGTGGCAGCACGAATACTGCAAAATGTATCGTTTAGATTAGGAATTGTGCGAAATACTTAAAAAAAATGCAACTTTTAAAGCATTGTATGCAAAGTTGTATTAATTGTTCTTTAAAGCAAAATTAAAACTTATGCAGTTCATTAGTTACAAAAGTTACTTATCGCATAAGCACAAGATTATTCGCCCCGTCTAACTTGCCAAGAATTAAAAAAACTTAACATTCAAAGATATGTGTACTAAAAGATTAAACCATATCCCTACCCCAAGTATAACTTGTCAGAGTATACATTCCTCAAACAGATCGAATGATCATTAATAAAATAACCCAAGACTAGTATACGAGCAGCAGAGTAAACATTGGCAGTTAGTGGTACACAATGAACCAAACGGGGCACGATTCGAGATACAGTAGTTTCCAAGTGAAGAATGGTCAAATTTGTAAATGAAATATTAACATTTGCTTCCGTTTGTTGCTTTCATGGCGCACTCATAAAGGATAAAGTTAAATGCCAAGTATTCTTTTAACTACACGACCTTCAAATAAACTAATTGAAGGGAATGGGATACCACGGAGTTGCTTGATACTTTACCCTAAAGTCTCCAAAAATTAGGTCTTTGATTCGCACACATTTCAAAACCTGCAATTCCATTAAACGATTGCTTTACCAATAAAGTATTATCAAGAATTATGCTTGAAATAAGTAAAATAGTCCATCCATCCGCGTAAATTAGGTCTTGCTTCATAGCGGATACATTTGCGCCTTTTTCAGCCAAGCTAAGAATTTCTTCAAGTTTAATACACACATTTCGAACTTCTTGTTTAGTCTTATGGCACAAGGGCTATATTCGACCAAGTTGCGCCAAGCGCATACCAGACAGCAACAAATATAGGAAATGTTTTACTGACGGAAGAAATTCCCTAGTGTACGTTTAAGTATTAAACCCTGCGTCGCCTACAAGTCAGCATCTATCGGAGTGAAGTTTTCTGAAACAGACAAGAGGACATAAAACATGTCAAGATCTCTAAACACACTCGTCGTCTGTCGATATTTGCAAATCGTGTATCTCTATGATGAATTTAAATGTTTATAGCAATTTAAAATACGAAAAAATTATCTTTATGGTCATAAATCTTTAGTGTAAACACTTTACCCCCCAAAACTCTACAACTCAATAAAACACACCCCAATTTCAAAAACAATAACTAGCATAATACACGCAATTTCTTTAGTACAAATTATGTTCCCATTTCGTAAACTGAAGACGACAGACAAGAGCAAAATGGCTTTACAGTAGTTCCATAAGAAATTTCCAATCATATTATGGTAATATAAATTTGGAATAAATCATGACTTGCGGTATGATTTACGACATATTAGATTGGTACTATATCGACTGAAATAATTTGTTCAAATCAAATTTAGAACTAACCCTTTCCTTTAACCTACAACTTTCAGTTTGAAATTTTGGTTTTCCCATCAAATAAGCCCAGCTTGAATTAAATTTTGACAAGACTTGTCGATACATAGGAATTTTAACGGGCAATTTCGCTGAACTAAGTACCGAGGTTAAAGCAAACCAATTTGTTTCAAAGCTAGATTTTGTTTCAATGGCCTGTTTTGAAAGACAACTTATTAGATCTGGACCTCTACGAACATCCACACCAAGACCCGATTCGGGCCTAGAGTCCGTCAAACTGTAGGGTCACAGCTCTTCCAGCTTTAAGAAGCTAGTGAATAAAAAAGATTTTTAAAAGTCGTAAATTCATTTAACTTACAAGATTCCGAAACGTACGCTTCCGAAGTGTTCCACAATCCATACGATCCTCTATACACTGCGCAGCAGCGACTAGTTCCTATGCTTTCGCTTAGTGTCGTTTCGAGTTCCGTGCTTTCAGAAACATCCACGCACACTCCCTTCTCAATGCACTCCTCGGCAGGGCGAAATTCCTCGTTAGAATCTGCAGTAACCTGTACTAAGGTTGTAGGTTCTACAGCTTTTTTAGGATCTTCGGTTTCTGTCATTGGTTCTAAAAGAATCGTTATTAGAGAGAACTCCAAAATTTGGGACATCACATTTGCACTCTGGACCCTAGTAACTCATTCGACCTACGGAACCCTCAAGGGGGGAAATGTACCCCATATGCATTGTGTTTAAGCAGCACGAATGTTTGCGTGACAAAAGAAATTTACACTATTTAATACAATGAAAAATCCAAGTTTAAAAAACAGACCACATTATAGTACAAGAAACCCGACGGGCCACTATTTTTGTAGATCTCTAAAGCCAGCACTATGATACCCGCGCACTCGTATAAGCTGTCCCTTCCTTTAAAATTGAAATCATGGAACTCTTCCAATGTGTTTTCGCTCCATCATGTGTAATCCCACATTAGTGTCACAATTTTGCATATTACGTAAATTTGGGCCTTGTACTTGCACCAGTCAACCGAAAAAAATTTTTGGTTTGTCGATCTGAGGTTATTTTCTAACGGATAAATCTGTGCTCAGATTTCAAAATCTCATAATTCACTTTTCCCAAAAAATTGAGTAAATCCCTTCCTGGAGTCTGGTTTGTTAATGCTTAGAAGATGGCAAAATGTCGCAAGTCTTTCTCTTACAGTTTATGAGAAAACAAAGGTGGGAAAATTGTAATAAATTAAAAACCACATGTTGAATCTCGACTCTTAAAATTGCCGTCACGAAAATTTTTTAAAATTACAACATTTTGCCATTGGAGCACAGAAATAGCGGTTGAAGTAAAACGCTATCAATGTGTGCAACTAAAGTGAAGAACAAGTTAATTTGAAAAACAGAATTTTCCATTCTAATGAAAGAATACCGAAACAAACATTTTAAAGATAATGTGTCCTCTCAGATTTCAGAAGTGTTTTATCAAGTGCTCGAGTATTAAATTATTGTACATCCGCGAGGGGAAAAGCGAACCATTTCTATATTCCAGTCGTTCAAATAGAGCGAATTCATAAAATACTATTCGTAAACCTCTTCTCGACGAGGTTTCTCGCCATTAGTAAAAGTGACCAGAATTAGATGAACGATATATCCCCTCATTGGAAGAAAACTGGCCAGATCTCGATCTCGTAATCAAAAAGTTAATATCTTGATGACAAGATTCCTTGACCACCAAGATCTAACGAGTTCCGTTAATGAAGAGATCAACGAAATCGCTTGGAGGATTAAGTAAAATTTGTATACAAGAGGTTCTCATAACACAATATCCAAGACGGTTCGTCTTGCGTCAAAGTGGGCGTTTACATTCAAGATTTGATATTAAATTTCAAACCTGTTTTGAACTGCAGAACAGATAGAACCCATTTCGATGTATTCCAGCCCTTTACGGATTGAGAATAAAATTTCAAGACCATAAAATTAAGATACATGACTATAAGAACTTTGTAATATCAAAACATTCCTATCGTGCCTATTCTTCCATTACATAGATATTAAAGAACACAAACAAAATGTACCCAATGTTTCTTTTTAACTTTAGAGTTATGAAACTAGTATTCGAAAGCATGAATAGAAACCGAATCTATTCATAACTATATGAATTCAAGCTTCATCGAATTTCAATCAACCGATCCTGAATTTCTGGTGTAGGCATTTTAATCAACGCCGCACTGGATCAACACAGTGGGCTGTAGGCAAGGATGCGGGATCAATCCTCTAAGGGAAAGATTCGAAGACACCACTTAATTTTGAACCACGGTCAAATAACGGGGTTACACCCGAGCTAACATCCCACTCTCTTAACTTCCACACCATGCCAACGCGAGGACATTAGAGGCCACTACAGATTTAATGTCCACCAGTCCCCCTTTGAACACGACGGGTTTTGGATAGATTCTTACTAGCAATCCTTCGGTTGAGAATCTCCTGCTCTTTGAACCAGGCTACCGCGGTCCCTTGGTTTTTAAACTGATACTTCCATGTTTTCTAGACGAATCACTTAAGCTCGCATATTCAGATAACATACAATTTAAATCAAGATTAAGTTTGCTTATACTTGCCTATAAATTTTATTCTTTGAATTCTGTAGTTTGTAGTCATTACTGTATACATTTTTAAGCATTACCAATTCATTTTATTACAACTTTATTTAAAAAAAAACTTACCGGTAGTTATTTCAACAAGGATTTCATCTGTGGGAACAATATTATCACCCAGAAGAGGAGCAGTCTAAAGGGAAAATATCACTTTACACCACTTAAAGTTTGTATGCATTCAACCGCTTCTAAACTGTTTAAAAAGGCTGCGTTTTAAAGAGTCCTTAAATACCAGATAATTTTAGCACTAGTTTTTCAGAGGAAGTGGGATATTCATTGTCCACTTCCCCTTAGAAAACTGAAAGCATCAAAGCTGTTTTACTATACGTGCACACACGAGGTCTTTGCTCTTAACAAGTTCCCTGCCCAGGTGTACTGAAAACTGTAAACACAGTAATTTGATTGGCAAGTCATATTTTCGACAGCTAGAAACTCGTTGAAAGTAGAGTATACATTGCAAATACAAAATGCACAACAATGTTGGGTATCGAAAATATGCAAGATTACATATTACTTGGCACGAGTTTGTGTACTGTACGTGGGAAGGGTAGGGTTTAATTTTTTCCCTATAAACCATTTTCAAAGCGCTAAATAGATATCCGAATGACCAATTTTTCAAAAGTCCCCATCTCGCTTTTAAATTGTCGTTTAACATTTTTCTAGACCAATATGGAAGAGTTAACTTTCGCTTTATCTTAGATATTTTGAAAACGAGTTAAAGAGGAAAATCCAACGGATTGCCAGTGCATATCAACCTAATAAGATCTCGACAGACGATTTCCAGCACTCGGCCGTATACCAAGTTTACTAACAATTCGGGAAACTCATTACACCAATTTATAAACTTTATAATAACTTACTTTTTAGACAAAATCAGAAATCTATTAATTGTACTCTAGAGCTTTCTAAATACGTCAACATGCAACAGAAACTTAAATTTTCAATACCACTAGTCATAAAATAGTTGCTTAGATTTCCATATTAAGTTTCGTTAAAACCCCTGCAAGAACGAGAAACAATGCAAACGTTCGATAATATTCTAAGGATATACCACGAAAAATTTACAATTTTCCAGTCGAAATCAATTACAACTACATCGTGTAAATATAAGTCAGTATATATCACCTCAGTCGTCGTGACAGAAGTAGCAACTGTAACATCGGGCTGCTGCGTTTCAGACATATCTTCTTACCGTGCGGATGTTCTGAATAAAAAAAAGACACGAAATTCTAAGCTAAATTACAAATGTTTTCCACTTATAAGTAGGATTATAATATTCGTGTTACCGTTTTTCATTGGATAACATAGAAATGGAGATGTTTTGAATGCAAGATAGTCATCTTCTTTGTTTGAAAATAATATCTGACATCTAGCAAACAAATTACGTGTGGTGTTGTTCTCACTATGTCCCTTAAAGGATTGATCCCGGTAATTTGGTGCCGACCAACCGGTATAGTGGTTAAGGTGTTAGCCTTTAGATCGGAAGGTTCCTGGTTCGAATCCGGGTTCGGGCATCGATGTTTGTAAACGTATGGTGTAGTGGCGGCTGGTGCACCTTAAATCTGTCGTGACCGAAAGTCCTCACATTGGATTGGCGTGGAAGTTTGGAGAGTGGGGTGCCAGCTCAGGTGTTGCTTCGTCATCTTACCGTGGTTCAAAATTACGAGGTGTTGTCCTCGGATCTTTCCCTTAAGGGACTGATCCCGGACCGTCGTCAATAGCCCGTTGTGTTGCTCTAGTACGACGTTAACTAAAAAATTACCAATTACCCGGTAATTTGGTAATTTTGTAATTAACGTCATACTAGAGCAACAGAACGGGCTATTGACGACGGTCCGGGATCAATCTTTTCAGAGAAAGATTCAAGGACAACAACTCGTAATTTTGAACCACGGTCAGATGACGAAGCAACATATAAGCTGGTACCCCACTCTTCAAACTTCCACACCAACCCAACGTGAGGACTTTCGGCCACGACAGATTTAAGGTGCACCAGCAGCCCCTACACCATACGTTTACAAACACCCATGCCCGGACCCGGATTCGAACCAGGAACCTTCCAATCTAGAGGCTAACACCTTAACCACTATACCGTTTCCGATCTAGAGGCTAACACATTAACCACTATACCGGTTGGTCGGCGGATTGATCCCGTACCGTCGTTAATAGTTCGTTGGGTTGCTCTAGTACGACGCGTTAATTAAAAATTACCACAATTATCAAACAAACAACCGGGCCGAGGTAGCCCAGTTGGTTGGTAGGTTGGTTTTGGGGTTTTATGAGGCGCAAGGACCATGGCCATGCTGCACCAGACACAAGACATACAATAGCAAGTAATACACACACAAACAAGTTTTACTGACACTGAGAAGAGAAATACACCAAGGGAG
This sequence comes from Metellina segmentata, assembly GCA_947359465.1. Taxonomy (NCBI): domain Eukaryota; kingdom Metazoa; phylum Arthropoda; class Arachnida; order Araneae; family Tetragnathidae; genus Metellina; species Metellina segmentata. Next base: position 68,539,266 of record OX375878.1, read on the forward strand.
AATTGCACATCAAACATTCGCGGTTTACAAGTCGAATTTTGCTAGCGTAGTGGGGATACCTCCTGAAACCTGGTAGCCCAGTTGAAAGAGCAACGGATTAGAAAGCGAAGGGTTGCGAGTTCAAAACTCGGTCCAGCCAAAGACTGTTGTGTACAAAGAGGGCTAGTGCACGTTAAATCTGTCGTGGTATTCAAAGTCCTCATGTTGGCATGCTGTAGCCGACCAACCGGTATGATGGTCAAGGTGTTAGCCTCTAGATCGGAAGGTTCCTGGATCGAATCCAGGTCAGGATATTTGTAAGCGTATGGTGTAGAGGCGTCTGGTGCACCTTAAATATGTCGTGACCGAAAGTCCTCACGTTGGGTTGGTGTGGAAAGTGTGTGGCATCTCAGATTTTGCCTCGTCATCTGACCGTGGTTCACAATTTCGTGGCGATACATCGAATGGCTTAGGCTGGGACGGGGATAACTAGTTGAATGTTGGCATGGTGTTGAAGTTTGGAGAGTAGGTGCCAGCTCAGGTGTGACTTTGTCATCTGACCATAGTTCAAAATTACACTCATTGCTATAAAAATTTGCGCACCAAGAATCACATAAGACCATCACATCATACGAAACACACGCGTAGAGCTAACTGCCTCATTGGCCGCTATCCAGACACAGGCAGCACTTTCACTACTGAACCGATGTCTTCCCGAACCATCGCAAGGCGATTGGCTGAAGGACATCTGGTATCGCGGCGTCCATTACGTGTGCTGCCAATGACACCCACCCACCGACGCCTCCGTTTGGAGTGGTGTCGCGTCCGACGGGATTGGACTGCAACAGAATGAAAAATCTTCAGTGACAAATCAAGATTCAATTTGAGCAGTGATGGCAATCGTGTTCGTGTGTGGAGGCCCCGTGGTGAACCTTTCAGTCCTGCCTTCTCTTTACAGTGACACACCGCTCCCACAGTTGGTGTGATGGTTTGGGATGCCATTGCTTACGATACACGGTCACCCCTAATATTGATGCATGGCACAATGAGCGGTACATCCATGACATCCTTCAGCCACATGTGATGCCACCCATGGCAAGGCTCCTAGGAGCCATTTTTCAACAAGACAATGCTCGGCCACACACAGCAAGGATGTCACAAGGCTGCCTCCGCCACATTACCACCCTTCCCTGTCCTGCACGATCCCCAGATTTGTCACCAATAGAGCATATCTGGTATTATTTGGGACGGCAAGTTGGACACCCTACGAGTTTGGTCGAACGAGAGGCGCGTTTACAGCAACTGTGGAACGAGATGTCTCAGGACATCATACGGAACTTATATGCCTCAATGCCCGCTCGTATCGCATCGTGTATTCGCGCTAGAGGGGGGGGGGTACCAACAGAGTACTAAAACTTCCGTCCATTTGTACTTTTTTCTGCAATAAATGATCCTTTTTCTTTGATTTTCTAATCACTTACTTATATCAAAGTAGTACTTACATGTGTAAAATTTCGTTTCATTTTGACGACTTTTTCTTGGTGCGCAAATTTTTATGGTAATGAGTGTACATGGTGTTGTCCTTGAATCTTTTTCTTCTGGATGGATCGCGGAGTGTTGCCAATAGCGCGTTGAGTTGTTCCAATACAATGTTAATTAACTAACTACCTATTAAAGTGCCTTTGTGGTCTGATTACCACTTCTCCATTGTGAGCTGCAGTACAATGAGGATTTCACTCCCAACTGTTAGTATCCGACCAACCGGTCTGGTGGTTAAGGTGTTACCCTCTAGATCGGAAAGTTCCTGGTTCGAATCCGGGTCAGAGCATAGATGTTAGTAAGCATATGGTGCAGAAGCGGCCGGTGCATCTTAAATCTGTCATGCCCAAAAGTCCCCACGTTGGGTTGGTGTGGAGAGTATGGTACCACCTCAGGTGTTGCCTCTTCATCTGACCGTGGTTCAAGATTACGAGGTGTTGTCCTCGTATATTTCCCTTGGGGATTGGTCCCGGAACGTCGTCAATAGCTCGTTGAGTTGCTCAAATACAACCGTTAATTGAATTTACCTTACCTCACCTTACACAAATCTTAGTTAAGGTGTAATTTTCTCATCTTGCGTGTCATTGTAATCTAACTTCTGCCAGTTTATCCGTGACTTGACCAGGGCCGCGGTAGCCCGGTTGGATGAGTAACGGACTAGCAACCGGAGGGTTACGAGTTCGAATCCAACAAAATACCGTTGTGTAAGCGGGGGATGGTTCACGTTAAATCTGTTGTGACCACAAATGTCTTCAAGTTAACGTGGTGTGGAAGTTTGGAGACTGGGATACCAACTCAGGTGTTGTTGTTGTTGTCGTGCGGGCCATATATAGCCCAATTGGGGGTGCCATTGCCCCGGAGGGTTGAACTTCTTCATACATGACACATCCGTTTCACAGGAAGGTCCCTTTCACACATCCATTCACTCACACTTATCGTAATTTAGATCCCAATCAGAGGCCGATAACCCCCTGATCAGGTACCCCCAGAGGTATTGATTTGGTATGTGAACTTGGGGGACTTTGTGACCACGACCTATTTAACGTGCCCCAGCCACCATTAGCGAACACGACGGTCTTTAGCCAGGTCTAAGCGCTGACCTCGCACCATCAGAATTGCAAACTCCGCTGAGGACAGAACCCACAACCCTTCCGATGCGAGCCCGACGCTCTACTAACTGAGCTACCGCGGCTCAACTCAGGTGTTGACCTCGTCGACTGACCCTAGTTCAAAATTACTAGGTATTGTAATTGGATACTTCATTTCAGGTTAAATCCTGGACCGTTGCTATTAGACCTTTGGGGTCCAACCAATAGCCCTATACTTGAGACCACTACAGAATTAACGTTCACCAACTCCCACGTATACGACTGTCTTTATATGAATCAAATTTCCATTTTGCAACCCTTCGGTAGGTAGGTCAGACTTAAGTCATCTGACCGTGTTTAAAAGTTATGAGGTGTTGTCCTCGGATGCTTCCACTAAGGGATTGATTCCGGACCATCGTCACAGTTCAGGTGTTGCTTCGTCATCTGACCGTGGTTCCAAATAACGAGGTGTTGTCCTCGGATCTTTCTTTTAAGGGACTGATCCCGGACCGTCGTCAATAGCCCGTTGTGTTGCTCTAGTACGACGTTAACTAAAAAATAACATTACCGGACCTTCGTCAATAGCGTAGCTCTAGTACGACGTTAATTACCAATTACCATTACCTTCGGTTGGTAATCTGTCGGTGTTTTAAATGGTTTCACTTTAGATTTTGATAGTTTGGAGAGTGAGATGCTGTAGAGGTGAGGATTTCGTTATTTGACAGTGGCTCACAATTACAAGGTGTTGTCTTTGATCTTTTCCCGGACGTTACTAATAGCCTGAAGTGTTTTTCTGGTGCAACATAAATTATCGGACCTATGTATCTATGCTGCAATGCATTGCTATTCACAAGAAACGTCAATTCATTTTAAAGAGTACCTAAGTGTGTACAACCATGACACAGTTTCGTTTTAAAATATTGTAAGGTGATAAAAGTAATGAATGAACGTAGCACTGGAGCATCACAACGGGCTATCGGCGGAGGCCCGAGATCAATCCCGAAGTGAAACATCTAAAAGCATGAGAGGTAATTTTCAGTTCCCACTCTCTAAACTTTTCCCCACTCTCCAAACTTCCACGCCAACCCAACGTGAGGACTTTTGACCACGACAGATTTAAGGTGCACCAGCCGCCTCTACACCATACGCTTACAAACATCCATGCCCGGACCCGGATTCAAACCAGGAACCTTCCTATCTAGAGGTAATGGTAATTTTTAGTTAACGTCGTACTAGAGCAACACAACGGGCTATTGACGACGGTCCGGGATCAGTCCCTTAAGGGAAAGATCCGAGGACGACACCTCGTAATTTTGAACCACGGTCAGATGACGAAGCAACACCTGAGCGGGCACCCCACTCTCCAAACTTCCACGCCAACCCAACGTGAGGACTTTCGGCCACGACAGATTTAAGGTGCACCAGCCGCCTCTACACCATACGTTTTACAAACATCCATGCCCGGACCCGGATTCGAACCAGGAACCTTCCGATCTAGAGGCTGACACCTTAACCACTATACCGGTGGGTCGGCCCTGTTTCTCAAATGCTCTGTCATGATACATATTTGAGTTACCTTAAACAGTAGCTTATTGCCCTTTTGGCGGGAAGAGGCCGATTGTGAGTTCTTCGGGATTAATATAATCTACGCTACCTAACAGACAATGATTTCTGGTGATGTCATTTGCTTGTTATGTATCGCGTCCCTTTTCATGTAAAAAATTATCTTGGACTGAAAACTGCTGGCTTGACTTATTGTGATTTGGAAACAACAGAAAGAACCCATCCAACAAAGTCGTAGTTCATTCTTTGGCATTTTTATTGCCACCATGCTGAAATTGCACTCAAAAAGCAGGCTTTCTGAATACTTACAGGAAGTACAAGAACACCACTACCGCCACCTACATTCAGCTTGACAGAAACCTATCGCACCACTATTCAGGCTGCAAGGGCTAATTCACACCTCTTATGTAGTTACGTTATTTGGATGACGTATTCGGTCCGTCACATCAACATACGCCAAGGTTCTTGGTTTTTACAGTGTAACTTCCCTTTGTCCTCAGTCTCAAATAGTGCATTCTTTAAAAAGCCTTTGTTGTCATTTCCCCCTTCAGAGTGAGTCCACAAAAACTTTACAATATTTTTTTTTGGAAAATGCACAATACACTAATAAAAGTTAAGATAATGTATTTACTTTTTTTTTAAGTTCCAAAAAGGTTTTTATAGGAGTTTCTTGAAAAGTCAGAGAGCAATTATTTGTTTCTGTAAACATTTACGAAGATCCCGGAAACATTCATTTTTGAGGATCCCCTGTAAATTAAAAGGGAAACTAAAAAAATTTCGAGTTAGCATTATATATAAAATTTGAGGACTTTTTAGAATGTGAGGCCCGGTCAAAAGCTTTGCAGGCCCTACATTAGGCTAAAAGCGCAAATTTAGTTTTTAGAAAGCAGTTTATTTCAGATTTACAAAATTATTTTCATGTTTTTCAGTTATTGCTAATATTGTTGTTGACTAAAGAAAATACTTATCTTAACGGTATTTTTGTGACAGTTGTGATAGTTCGTATTTGCTTTGAAATAGCATATTTTTCTTTAACTTCAAACAAATATTGGAGGAATATTTTTCATTTGTTTTATATTAACAGATATTATTTTGAGCACATAGATAACTATAGCAATATTATTCCAAAAATACTACTTTTTAGAAAAATAGAGAGAAACATAAAACGCACACAAATAATCAAAATGATCCTTTCGGTTAGAGTGTTTTTAGCATGTTTTTAAGTTATATGTTTTAATTTTGCATGTCAAATATATAGTTGTAAGATTAACTTAGTCTTTAATTTTGCATAGTGGGAACAAGATTTTATAATATTCAATAATCATATCAAATCGCATGATTTGTATAAAATAGATCTTTAATAAACATGAATTGGTGAAAATGTGGAACCCACCCACCCCCTCCCTTATATGGTTCACACAGTTAATATTTCTTATTATGTGTAATTTAATGAGTAATAATTAAATCCGCAATACTTATAAAAATGTTTATTAAAAATTAACTTACAGTATAAAATAATCGTATCACAAAAAATAACTCATCTTACAAATAACAAAAATATAAATATGGCAATATAAAAAAAGCGTACAGGAACAAAGAAAGCAATTTCAAATCTTCTCTGTGAGAACGTTGGAAAACAGTGAGACACAAATTATACATAAATTATGATTTTGAAATACAAAAAAATCACTTAATAGCAAGAAATTAAAAAAAAAGTTAATTCTGTAATATGGATTTTGTAATAAATATAATACAATGAAGAAAATAAACAGAAAACAAAATTATTGTTTTGTTTGTAATTATTCGTATGCAAGTCATATATTGAACACGACTATTCACTAACTGTTAAATTAATAAATAACAACTGATTAAAAATTTGTTAAAACATAAACTTTTCATGTTCCTTCATTTTTTCATATAATCTAAGCAATAAAGAAACATTCATTCAATTAATCAGTTTGTTTATCGAGTAAATAAAATTTTAGTCCAATTATTAGTAGTATTTCCGAATTATATTTCTCACTGAATTTCGTTTGAAAGCTGGTGTTAGATTCGTTCATATTGTCTTACTCAAAAAGATTTGGAAATAAATATATAAACTGTTACTTTCACTTCACCAACACAATAAGGCTAAACATAAAATGACAGCCGATATTACCACCATGGCACCAAAGAATATAAAGATGAAGTTAAGCAGCCAATAAACGAATCCGTACAAATGAGAATTGCAGTACTGCGAGTTATCTTTATCAGACAGCTCAAATTTAGGATGAACACTGTACACCCAGTAACATGCTATAAGTAGAGGAAACGAGGAAATTAGTTACATGACTAAGTAGAAGGTATAAAATATTTTTTATCAAGAATAAAGAATACAAAAACTGCAGTAAAAGTTATTTCCATATAATGTTATGTTAGTTTCATTTTTCTTTAGAAAAAACACCATCTATACAGATAAACTTGATCAACGTCCAAAACTTTAACTGATAGATAGTATTATGATGCAACTAATAGATAGTATTATTTGACAGATAATTGTCATGCTTTTCTACCGATTAACAGATTCTAAGATTAGATAAATCGAGATTCATATTAGATATATTACTATTTTAGTAATATACCAATTTTATTTTTCTCTTTACATACACTGCACTCAACTAAAAACCACAATTTAGTGTTTAAAATGTCTATTAAAGGTTATTTTTCATTTTTAAAATGTCTAATGTTTGAAAATCATTCTCTTGGGGAAATTTATTGATCTGAATGAACAATTTTAGAATTTATAAGACTATCAAAACGATAATCACCATACACAATGTTTTATCACATTAAAAAGTGCACAATTTTTAATTCCATCAGCTCTAAAAACTAAAAGATCATGTTTTCTCAAATTCTTGAAATCAGACAGATAAAGACAGAATAGATCAAGAGAAAATCTGATATGCGTGTGTGTCCCAAATATTTTCCTTTAAAACTTATTCGGTCCAAAAGGAATAAAAGATTAATTTTATATTATTATTATTTTTTTTTTTTTTTGCTTTTAGAAACCCAATTGTGTTATGAATGCGTAAATAAAAATTGCAAGTGTAGTGTATAGAAATTTATTAGTCGTTTCATAAAACTTTATATTCCATTTCATATAAGTATTATTACTTTGATTTATTCAAGCTAATTTTAATTATATTTATCGTTCCTATTTAATGTATTAATCTTAAGCTATAGCTATGTAGTATTTCTAAAGTCTTGAGACGTTAAAATTATTTGTAGCCATTCATAAATAATTTGTATCCATTCATAAATATGGCTTAAAAAGTATTTTATATCACCCTCAAATTTTAAGCCCTATTTCTTGGATAGCGTAAGCACGATAAATTTGTTTTATATAATACAAACTGTGTATACCAATTACTCTCCCTGTATTGCTGTATCAAATAGAGCGGTCTCCTAGATCGAATCCTGGTCAAGAAAAGTATGTTCCTACATGCTCGGCATCCACTTAAAGCTATTAGCAATATAATGTGCCTTAATGTACAGGAAAGGGTACCCAATTTGTTCTTGAATAACGTTTAAATAAAATATTTTTTACTCTTAAAAAGGGTCTGAAATACAAAAATCGTCAAATTTTCGAAAAAAAATAATTACATTTTAAAAAAAAACTGTGTTTTTATCTCTCTATATTAAAAAAATGTTACCGCCGCCGCCGCCGCCGCCGCCGAAGAATTGAAAACTGTGTTGTTTAGCTCGATTCTTAGCCGGTTTCCCGAGAAAGTACTGATCGGAAAAAAATGAAATTAACATGCTTTGTTCTTCATCGTATTCCCTGGATAATTATTAAGATTTTTTTCCGATGCGGCTATTAGTTTAGGTTTTATTAAGTGTTAAAGTTGAAGAAGCGAAATTTCTTCCGCGAGTGAGCAAAACACATTCAAATTTTCAGTCTTCAGTCGTGAGTTTTTTTTTAAGAGTACCTCTCAACGTAAATTTTTGCAGCTCGTCGAGTTTTTTTTGAAATTTAAATTTGGTTCTTGATAATATTTTTTTGAAATTCAGGAAAAATCGGGACATTTTTGTTACTTTTTTTTAAAACTGCCGTATTTATATCTAATTACTATTAATTTTTAATTTTTAAAATATCGCAGTATACCTCAGAATATACTCTTTCTTACAGTACTATTATTTTTGAAATCGGTTAATAATTAAATTGGATGCGATCAAAAGTTCGTCATACAAAATTCGGAATCTTTGGATATTTTCGCTACTTATTGTTAAAACCGTTTTGTCTACGGCAAAAGCCATTATTTTTTAAATTTGAAAACATCACTGAATACATTACATTACACTCTTTCTTATGGTACAGTTATTTTTCAAATTGGTTAATAAATAAAATCGTTGCAATTAAAAGTTGGTCATACAATTTTCGGAACTTTCAGATCGTAACTTCCGATACAAAACTAAAATGATCATATCTGTATAGTATTACTGTTAGTTTTTAATTTTAAAAATATTGCAGTATACCTCAGAATATACTCTTTCTTACGGTACAATTATTTTTAAAATTGGTTCATAAATAAATTCGATGCAATCAAAAGTTGGTGTCACAAATTTCGTATTTTTCAGTTCGCATAGCTGCCTCCGAAAGCAGTAGTGGGTTGCACTTTCGACTATCGGGTTTGCCAGATATCAAATTTATCGTAGCAACAATTGCCATAAAAACGATTTCTTTTTATTTGGCGAGGAAAAAGGCTCGCTTTTTTCCCTCTGTTCTCAAGACAGTTTACCGACAAAGTACAGATCGTAAAGTTTGGATATTAACAATGTTTACTTAAAATTGTACAGGGAACAAGATGCAGAAGATTTTTTACTGATGCCGCTATTAGTTTAGGGTACATTAAGTGTTAAAGCAAAAAAAAAGTTAAATCACTTGCGAAAGAAGTATTGGTTTGAGAAAGCAAACTAAACGGATTGCGTAGCAATCCCCGGGGTCGGCGAGCGTAAGCGAGACGCAGCGAAGCCCTCGCTGTGACGTCATGAACCGGAAAGTGAAATCAGCATAATACGAATTATTCAGATAGTTTCACTCTGTGAAAGTAATGTTGGTTTGCGAAGCAAACCAAATGGCATCTGTGACAGGATGGTTGGTTTGCGAAGCAAACCAAATGGGATTGCGCAGCAATCCCCGGGGGTTGGCGAGCGTAAGCGAGCAGGGGGCGGAGCCCCCTAGTGCTTAAAATAACGTCTGCATCGTTTGTATCTTAATTATAACGAGAGATATAATTATTTTTGTGATTCGTTGTTTTGAAAATCTAACACTCAGACAGTTGTTGTCATGGTAACAACATCTGCGAAAGACGTTATTTAAGTCTACGGAGACCTTTAAACTATGCAGAAAAAAGGTGGAACTTGCAAAAATCCAACTAAACCAAAGTTTTAAGAGGAAAGCATACAGATGGGTTAGATACTCATCTGGATGCCTATAAAAGATATTTAAACATGTTATTAATTATAAATCTGTCTTTAAAACCTTAAATGCGTTTTTGTCCATGATACATTTTTTTAAGATTTCCTGTATTCAAGTTGTTATACGTCAAGAATCGATAAAGTTTAAAGGTTGAAATTTGGAATATATCTTTTTCAAAGATTATATTTTAATTCTGATTCAGCAAATTTGAAACAAATATTTACTTTTAAAAAATGACTTTTTTGTTAGAAAAGTAACTTAAAATTTTTAGAAATTTTCATTCAAATATTTTTTATTGAATTAATATTTTTTAAATGCTGAATCAAAATTAAAGTTTACAAATTTGTAAATAAGTTATTGAAGAATTTTGAAAATTGACCAAGAATATTTTGAGTTTTAGCAATTCAAAATTACCCCTCTTTTTTTTTTTTTTTTAATTTACAAAAACTTTTGAAAAATTTTTGTGTTGTGATTTTGTTTATTAGTTAAATGGGTAATCAGTATAAAAACTATATTAATTAATAAAAAAAATTTAATTTGTCCCGGACACCCTAATCAATTAATTTCAATTGACAATTTTAAATGGAGGCATCATTGACCCATTTGTTTTCGAGGATGATATTCAAAATGCGATTACCCTTAACTGTGAATGATGCTGTGCGATGCTACAAAATTTATTTCTGCCTGAAATTGATCTACAAGGTTTACAGCACGTGTTTTCAAGGCGCAACATATACAACTCTTGCAACCGTGAGATTTCTAGCGAACGCATTTGTGGCCGAATAGAAACTGCTGAATTCAATTAACCTCCGCGTTTCCTTTCTTTTCTGCAGTGTAACTTGAAGGAACAAGTATGCACTAACAAGCCTACAACGATTCAGCAGCTTAAGCAAAACACTCTCGAAGAAATTGAACAAATCACCCCGGAAATGTGATCGAGAGTTAGAGGAGATTAGGAGATTACTTGGCTGGCGTCCAAATCTATATATATAATTCTCTTACGTGGCACGCAAAAAAGACGTAATTTGTTATCGCGTTTTGGCAACACTGTACGTTAATTGTTTATCACGAAGCCTCGCGCCGTAATTGAAATTATAGCGTTATTGGATGAAATTTTATTGAAAATCTATCTATACATATATTTCTCTTACGTAGCACGCAAAAAAGACGTTATTTGTTACCGCGTTTTGGCAACATTGTGCGATTGTTTGTTTACTAGGAGCCTCGCGCCTCATTTGAATCTATAGCGTTATCGGATGAAATTTTATTGAAAAAAATGAATTTTAGACGAGCTGTTGTGGTTTGTAATAGAAATCTAAGAAAGCGGAGGATCTTTTCAGGGCTATTTAAAAAACGGTCCTTTTCAAGGCTAACAATTATAGTACAACAAGACGCATGCGCTACAACTTTCGACAACAAACTCAGTCAAAAAGTGTATGGGTGGCTCGAGTACTGGGGAAATGTACACACAAACAACATGCTGGGTATTCAATTTCTAAAGCAGCGTTCACATTGCGAGTAAAAATTTGCTCAAAGTTTTCATTTAAATTCTGATTCCAGAGGTATTGTATATATCTTTTATGTAATACAACACATTTAGATTTGAAAAATATTTTTTTGGAATATATTTTGTAATTAATCCCTTCTGCTAGGACACGTGTCTTCATTGATGCGAGCGAAGCGAGCATAGGTTCGCGCAGCGAACCAATGAAAATTGCGAAGCAATCCTCCGGGGGTTGGCGAGCGTTAGCGAGCAGGGGGCGGGCCCCCTAGTATGTATAATTCCACGAAGTCATGAATTGAGTAAGCAAGGTGTAAAAAAAAAAGTTTTTAAAAATGTTTTATTTGAAAGTTACTCCAAAACAAATTGTGTCTTTTGCAACGAAAACATCCTGTAGTAATACCAATAGGGCCGCAAATTAAGCCAAATAAAATCCAGGCAGTTCCTGAAAGGTGTGCCTGGGGTTGCACTTGCTTTTAGACAGGTAGAAGTAGGGGTAATTATTTAATAAATTGATATTTGAACGTTTTAGAAATAAAATGCAATGAACTAAAATATTGTTGCATTATCACCAATAAATAAATAAGTCACCACCACCAATAACAAATAATCAGTTGGAAAGTGGGCAATATTTTAAAGTTTACTTTATTTTAAAGCCATAGCTACCTATAAATCTGAGCATAGGGATCTTAAATATGAAGAAAGTTATCAACATTTATTTGTTAAGGGCTATTTACTTGGAGCATCAATGTGCTTGAGTAGAACAGTTTGCTGAGGTTTTTGAAATAGACAGCCAAGATATCAGGAATGGTCTTGACCAAACCCCACGTATACACGCAAATCCTCATGTGTTCATGTATGCAGTTGGGATCCTTAACTTTCACTTTTGCTACTACATGTGTATACATTATTACGCTTTGAATTCAAATTTTGTTTTTTAGATCGTGTACAGGACTTATTCAACTGGAGGAAAGCTCTGTGATAACTTACTTGCTACGAACCAAGCCGCTAGGAAAAGATTCAGAAGAACATTTATCCATCCGATGACAGTTTGTCTCTTGGGCATACCCGTTTCTGAAAACCTCCGGAATCTGTCCACAAAATTGATAACATTGCTGAGAAGAGCTACACAACCAGCGACTATTAAACTGATGGGGATCATCTTTTGCACGGGGCAGTCGTGGAAATATTCAGAGCCTAGAAAGCAAAGTACGTGATTTGAACAGGGTACATATAGTTCATAATGGAACTTGTGACATGTCTACATCTCCAATCTTCATTTTTTCATTGAAGTAAACATGAAACTGTAAATTAACTGGAAAGGGATTGTTTTGATCAAATTCTACTTGAAAGATAGTAAAACATATACAACTTTTGTTTATGATTTCAAAGCTACTGGCTTCACTTTCACGGTGCAGCTATATATATTAAATGCAATGGTCGCAAAATAAGAAAATTGAAACAATAGACTGAATTGCCTATTTGAAGATCGTAGATCGTAATACATGAGAAGTACTTAAATAGTTGCACCAATTGACAAAGATTAAAGAAGTTTTAATGAAGTTTATTTTGATTTCTTGTCTAAATCATTAAGAACTTGCCTATGGCTACATAGTTGTGGCGCTATATTTATTGGCGAAAACATCTTTTATGGATTTACTATACATCAGAAGTTAAGCCCAATCTTGTGAAAACCTTTTCCGTGGGGTAAGAAAATATCTGCTTAAATAACAAGCAATGAGGACATTCTGAAATCTTCTTAAAATGAAAGAAGCATGCGATAATTTTAAGAGCTTCTTTATCCAATGGCTTTAGAATGAATTTATAATTTTATTGCATTCACTATGCGGAATCATATATCGAAAATAAGAACTTCAATACTTAAATCAAAAACAGTCATGCGAATTAGGGAAAATTTTAGAGAATATATTACTGATATGATAGTATATATACATATACGGTATCTAGCAGATAGTTTAATTTATGTCGCATTTGAGCCCACAACGGGCTGTTAATGGTGTATATGCGATTTTTGAGAAATATGAAGAACAAATTCTACTTTGAATTTTTCATTGAATTCCAAAACCTTAAGAGTTGTTTATGAAAACAAAATAGAAAGAAATAGTGTCATCTTTGGAATTATGCATCAATAAAGTGTTTTTAAATTAAAAACGACTGATTGCGGAAAGGCTTTTGGGAAATTGAATATTCTAGAAGTTAATATCTATGGCATTAAAGGCTTAACGTTCTACTTTAAATTGTAATGTAATATATTTAAGGAAAACTTTGATAGGCAATAGTAAACAAACCGTTTTTGGTACTAAATGCGTAAAACTTGTTTATATAGTTTTCTTCGTCTTTCCATTTTCTAAAACAGCAATACGAATTTTCGTCATATGTCTATTTGCTGTGTTTTTTCATCTGTTTTATAATTAAATTATTACCCTTATCTTTCTTAGCATTAACTATATTTTCGTTATCTTTTTCTAAGAAGTTAATGAAACATCACAATAAATTGATAACAAATTCTTGGAGAAATAAAATTGCACAAAAGTATTTTACCTATCACAATCATGACGATAGGAACAGTTATGATGATAATTATGACGATGGTCCAAACAACTGAAACAAAAGTCAAAACAATGTTGTTATAAAATAACTCATTTGAATTTATCGAAAACTTTAATTTAAAGTTAAAGCTAGAGAATATGTATAAGGCTAATAAAAAAAAGATTTATGGTATACAACAGTATTTCCAAGTTTCTGCAAAGCTGATATCAGATAATTCAAATTTATTTGAAAATATATTGTTCTTGGTTTTTAGCTTTAAGTTCAATGTTTTATGTACTTATGTGCATATTGAATAAATATATTTTAAAACTCCATTCATGGAAATTGGATCTGCAAAGTTTTCAAGTTTCCTTCTTGTTACATCCTTAAAACAAAATTATTATTGACTGAATTTATATTATAAAGTCTACATGTATAACTAGCAGTTCTCAACCTTTGATATGAGCACCTGAATTTGAAACAATACGTGAAAAAACTTTCTGATTCTATCCATACAAATAAAATAATCTTTCTATCTATACAAATAAAATACTATATATGCGTGCTTCTTATTCTTAAAATAATCAATGCAAAAAAACGTTAATGACTTATTATATAATATAGCATTTGAAAGACTAATTTTTAAAATTCGTTGCAAGGAAGGAAGTAATTTAATTTACGTCGGACTGGAGCAACACAACTGGCTACTGTCAACTGCACGGGATCAATCAGGAAGGGGACGATGCAAGGACAATACCTTTTAATTTTCAACCAAGGTCAGTTGACGAGGTAGACACCTGAACTGGCTTCCCACTCATCAAACTTCCACACTTCGCCAGAGTAAGAGCATTTGCGGTCACAGTTGATTCAACGTGCACAAGCCCAAACGTACTCGGCAGCCTTTGGTTGGATCGAGTTTCGAACTCCTAACCCTCCGTTTGCTAATCCGTGACTCTACTAACTGGGATACCATAAAGTATGGAAGAAATTATTATGATATTTCTACACTACTAAACCATCGATCTGACATAATTACATAACTACAATTGATATGAACCCATTCAAGCAATAATACGAAAAAAAATGGTAATTTCCAAAAACAATGTCTCAGTACTTTTTTTAGTACTGTTTAATAAGAATTATTTTATTCAACTTTGAGGAACAGCCCTTATACATTCATTCGTGCACTTGTATCAACTAATATTAGACCTTTTCACAAGCTTACAGTAATCATTAAAAAAATCATATTTTGATATAAAAAAAATAATGTATAAAGAGACTATTTGGAAAAGGTAATAAGATCTAAACTTCGCACAGAAAATTCCCTTTTAAGTGTGGGCCTACTTCGAGTTCATGTTTTGGCTACGCTACTGACCTTTTCCAGTACCGTAATGACCGTTTCGGTACCTAATCTAAAATCGGGACAGACTATGATAGTAATTTCTGTCGACATATCCCAACAAGTAATTAACTTTCTCATGGGGGTATGAGCTACTGATTAATCAGTATTAATTAGATTTATACAAGATAAAACTCACTTGATCCAAGAAGTAGAGCGAAAAACGCTAGACAGAAATTACAGCATCCTATGTTTTCTTCTCTGGCCTTCTTCACTTGAGATAAAAAAGTTTGGGGAACCTCTGAAACTGGAAGATATTCAATAGAGATATATTTAATTTCCCAAACTTTGTAAAATAAAGTCCTACAAAAAAGCATTTTAAAGGAGTGTTTACCATTGGATTCATCTCCTTTGATAGGCCCTCCTCCTTCTACTGTCTGGTAACCAGTCCGAGCAACCTGAAATGATTCAGGATTTCATCCAGTGTTCATTTTAAGAATTTCAGTCAAATATTGTTTCTACTTAAGAATTGCTTATGTAATGCCTGCAAAATAATATCTGAAAGAATTCTCCAAAAGGTTATTAAAAGGATTTATAACCGGGTTTATAAAACCATAAAACTATGTCACTTAACCATGGACTGTAGTATTTCTCTCTCCCTCTCAGTCCCTAAATTTGTCTTCAATTTCTACAAGTCTTAGTTTTGTTGTAATTGCATAAAATTTTAATCGTTTTACTGTGAAAAAGTTTATTTATTTTTAACTTTCTTTGTTATTTTTATTTTAGAACAACTTGGTTAGAATCAAACTAATTTTCAATTGGTGTAGACGGAAGTATGAAATAAGTGGCGAAAAGGTTGAAAGTGTTTACGCAATTTTAAAATTGTATTAATAAAAATTTAATTTCTTCCGATTTAAAATGCTTGCAAAAATGCATATTAACTGTTTCACAATTCTCAACTTGTTGGCATGCCATTATTATGCATATGACTTAGAAACTGTGGACAATTTGTTTCCAGTCCTATTATATTGCATATGCCATCATTCGTTTGATGCTTCTTAAACATGGACTCGAGTCAATGAGACTGATATCTGGAATTTAAAATAGTATTTTTGATGCTGTAGACCCGACCCTACTGTTTATAGTTAGAAAACTTGTAATCAAATATGAAACATATTCCTCCTCTTTTCTACACAAGAATGCTAAGCTTTTCAGAAGTATAGAAGACATTGCCCTTTGATTTTTTTTTTTTTCATTTTGTTAATGGACTCTTTCCTAATTGTGACTCATAAACGTTTTTATCCAAACCCTCCAGAAAATCCTGAATAATTGAATTTTACTTACGATATAGTTCAATTAAATGATTTCAATCTTGTTTTCAATAGGTACAGTTAAATAATAGCATGGTATTTTCATGACTAATAAATTACACCATGTTTACTCTAACTTTCAAACATTAATTGACTAGCAATGTACAACTACGGTCATTATTCATATTTAGCAAATTATTTATATAGGTAAAAACTTTCAACAATGTGAGACCGATTGAAAATTATCTGCTGTAAAACATTCCTGAAGTCATTCAAAACGTCTCGTAAAGTTTAATGAGTTCGGGCAAAATATTCATAACTTGAAATTATTCCTTGGATTTGAAGATTGTTTCAAAAGTAAAGGAAATGTTACTCTGTTTTCCATCTATTCCTTTTTTTTAAATTAGTACCTTTCCACCTCTCTCTAATTCTCGCGTGCGAAAGGCCTCCAGTTATTTTTGTCACGCTAGTTTGTTTACATACAACAGAAGCATCCCATGACGTGAAATTGAAGTGACCATATTCCAGACTTACCCCTTGCTCGTTGGAGACAAGATTATCCGTACTCTGATACATGACGTGTTGGCCTCGAAATCACGTGACTTCTGTTACCGGTTAGCCTTCTGCTCGAGAAACTACCTGAAATAACAACAGCATTAGAAAAACCGAATGATAACAGGTGTTCAAACAGATAACGACTACCCTGGCTTCGTCACCGTCGTTTACAGGTTTTTCTTCCTGCCTTGCTTTTACATACGCAATACGCTAATACTGACAAGGCATTCCGAAATCATTATCCGAATAATTCTAATCACATATCCTCAAATATTTTTACAAATACTGGAAGTTACGGACACGAAAAAGACATGAATCATGAAATACTGTGATCACGATTCCAGCGATCGCTTAGAATCTGAAGCAATACCTTATGCGAAGACTATTCACACTTGATAAAACGTTTACGCATGTAGATGTTTAGTTTCTCTTTCCTTGCTTGAATAATAAATCTCATAATAAAATATCTCAACGATCTTTGTGAAGAAGTCTTCGAACTTGTTTCCCCATTCGTAGCTTTCATATTTCTTATTTCATCTTTCTTTCATATTTCATACTTCAACTATTATTGCTAAAATGGTTAGTAACTAAAACAAAATTTTCCTTGATTTATACATTCAAAAAGTATAAAACGACTACAGGTATAGTCTGAACTTTTTGGAAAATTGGCCTCGTTCGTGAAAATTTTCAGCAGATATAACTATATTAATTTTTTCAACCAGCAAGCTGACTCTCAATCCAATTTACATTTTGCAATATAACAAAAAAATATTTTTGTGGTAAGTTAAATGAGACGTGTAATCATTTTTGTAGTTGTTGATACAAAATAGTTATTATTAGCAGGGTAAATTCAAAGTGGATAAAGGTTCAGATCTTTTTAAACCAGTATTTTTTAAAAAGGCTGGAAAATAAATGCATAGTTTGAAGTTGGTACTATTCCTAACTAAGTGGTCTATTGTTTCGTTGATAGTGGGTTCGAATTCTCGCTGTGATTTAAAATCATTCCAATCCCTATAGCGAACTTTTTACTGTATATTACTCATTAATATTAGAAGACAATATCTTGCTATATGGTATTCAACATTTGTTTTTGAAGACTGCGATACTGAACACAGTTTCGTTTTTAGGTGCAGGTACTAAAGGCAAGCTTTGGATTAATTTTTAAATAGATAAGGGTATAGATATGATATATATATATATATATATATATATATATATATATATATATATATATATATATATATATATATATATATATATATATATATATATATATATATATATATATATATATATATATAACACAAAACAAGCTAAACATTTAAAAAATCAAAGAACCAAACAGCCGGGGTGCAATCAAACAGAAAACGAAACTCGAAACTAACCATACAAGCGCGCTGCAGCTGCAGACATAACAAGGTCAGTAATATAATTTCAAAAACAAAAAGAAATTCAATATAAAAACTATAAGAAAATTTTCGAAAATGAAAGTGTTGGTGGATCAGGGCGTCATCAGGGAGGAACCTGAACCAGACAACACGAAATGGTGTTTTCTACATATGAGTAGCAAAACGTTAAAAAATGGCTTGGGGAGTATATGAGCAATTTTTTAGCATTTTGCTGCTCATATGTAGAAAATATCATTTTGTGTTGTATGGGCCAGGCTCCTCAATGATGACGCTCTGATCCAGCAAAACTTTCATTTTCGAAATTTCATTCAAATATATATATATATATATATATATATATATATATACAATAAAATTTGAAGGGGCAGTACCGAATACTACTATTGATGTTACACAAAAATATAACACGTCCTGTCTTCCATCTTTGATGCTGTAACATTTCACATTCGTGAGGAACATTTGGCGCGCGATTGTAACATAGTTAATTATTTATCTTCATTTTAATAGAATAATGAACCAACATGGATACCGAATAAAGAATACCATAATTCATAATTTTCACTGAGGAGCGAAACTAGCTTTTAAAATTTGTAATGAAATGGGCGTTGATGTAGTTTCCAAAAGCTTTGACTCTGTTACTAATTTTGTAACAAAGCTAGAAATGATTATGAGACAGATTAGTCATTGCCAGTTAAAGCAGTTGTCAGTTTCGTCACTGATTGCACCTTTTTTCAAATGAACACTGAAGGTTCAAAATGTCGACCAGCTAGAGAGGGCATTCTGTTAACAGCAATACAATGTAATTTCCTGCATGTAAATGTGAATTAGCTCCTACTAAGGGGAACCCCGTTTTAAACTGACATTCTATTTTTATTTCCGAAAGGAATTTGGAATAGGACACAAATTTTTATAGAGTAAAGGTAAATTTCCCAACACTATTAAACACAATCCACATGTTAAATTTCATTCTAGCGAATTTCAAAATGCTAAAAGGCTACTCTTGTTTTCATAAAAGACATTTTGAGCACTCAATTGCGTTTGCTGAAGTGATGCATAGTCAATGACGAAACTTTGAAGCTTATCTATCCACAAGGAAATCACCATTTTGTTCCACTGTAATAAAATGATGAAAAGTTCCGAATATTTTAAGCATGTTAGAAATTATAATAACCGTTGAATCTTTAGTTCTTGAATAAAATATTTAAAGGTCAATAAACACCATTTCATTTCGTTTAAAAATGAAAATACCTTAATGATTAGTAATATCATAAGTCTGGACTAATGCCATTACTAATTATATGTATATACAATTCAAACGCCAAAATTTTTCTAAATCAATTTCGTAGAATTATTTATCAAAAATTATAACTTCGCTTCCCAAATAAATAATCAAAAATAAATAACTACAATAGCATTGCATTCAAATCTATTTAACAAAATGTAAGGGACAACGTTTTAATGACAGTCAAACTATGTACAATTTTCAGTCTTACCAAAGAAGTGAAGTAAATCCAAAAACCACAGTGGTTAGTCTACAAAAACACGAAATTAAATCTGCTCGTTAAAACAGAGCGTTATTTATATCGGTATTCCCGCTGGGCCTTTAACCAAATGATGTGTAACACAACAAAATTGTTTTGATTTCAGAATGTTTCTTGTATAAGGGGTGAACGTCATTATCTAAATACGACTTCTAATCTAATTTAGATACGCGGAAAGATTTCTGTGTTTGATAAGGTTGTTGAGTTCGAATTTTGCAATATTTCTACCAAAATTTCAGTCGCAGGATATTATGAAACACTGTCTATAAATTAATTAATTATAAAATGATAAGCGTATATCACGCCTTTTTATATCCTTCATATTTTTGTTCATGAGAAAAGGATTTAAACCACGCGCTTTATTTTTTAATGTTGAAAATCAGGACTATTGAATCTTAAATTTGAAATGATAAGGCGCAAAACTTCTTTTTTTGCAAAGTATTTTCATTTACTCAATTAAATGCTATACTTTTTGATGCATTCTACACTTTCTGTCAGAGGCTCAATACCAGATTCTAAAATTTTAAAACCTGAAAATTCAATGGAGGAAACTGTAAAAACGTATTTTGATGGTTTTAAACTGAGGCCATAATTTTGTAATCGTTCAAATAATTTGCAGATGTTCGATATGATCTTCTGATGACTTTGAAGCCACTAATATGTCAACAAAAACATAAACGAAAGTGAGAGTTCGATTTACTTCATTTATAAATCTTTAAAATGTAGACTCGGCGTTACATAGACCAAATTGCATAAATAAGCTCTCAATTAAACCGAAGGGTGTAGTGATGGAACTTTTATAAATATCCTCAGGATTTATGATAAGCTTTAATGAGATCTATGTGTGAAAAATTTTAGTTCCATGGAGTTCAGAATTAAAGTCTAAAGTATTGGGTATGCTATAATTATCTTTTATTGTTTGAGCGTTAAGTGCTCTATAGTCTCCTACTGGTCTGCTCTCATTGTGGTCATTTTTAGGTACCTTTATGTTATGGGCTAGTGTTTTTGCTTTTGGATTGAAGAATGTGACCGCGGTCAATCATGCTTTGAAATTCTTCTTTAGGCATATGCAAACGATCAGGTACAAGACGGATTGGTTTGGCAGTTACAGAAAGGCCAGTAGTTTGAATATGATTAACTACAGTGTGTTTCGTGTTCTGATCAAGAATTGGTGGTTTAGTAATATCCGGATATTTCTTTTAAAAAATTTGTGATAAATGCTATATACTGATACAGTTTTAATTGAATGAAAATCAACTGTTCATAATTTAAAATTAGAACTAATATTGGTGTGAGAATGGATAATATTTTTGTTCGGAGAGATAGTTTGGATAAAGAAATACTAACTAAGAAATTTCTATCCTTTAGAATTGTTTAGTTGGCATCCTTAAAAATATTTCGAAAACTTCTAGCTAATATAGTTAAAAGTCTTTGTAGCAGCTCGCCGAAATTTGAATTTCTTTTACTAAGCGCAATATTATTCAATTAGTTTTTACTAGTCAAATCGAGATTTATAAATTCAGATTCACAAGACAGGATCTTATTCTTTAATGTGTGTGATTTTCTTTACATAACATTACAGTTGTATACTTGGTTTCAACCATTTTATACCAAAGAGCTATGAGGTCCTTTTAAAAATCATTTCCACTCCACAATCACATCTATGCTGTGTACGTTTAAAAACATTCTGAATTCATTTTTGAACTTTAATGCAAAATTTGCTCATACCAGGCATCAAACAAAATGTTTCGATACGCGCCTCATTTTTTCATATCGATATTACTTTTTACCATTTTAGACTGAGGGTAATTATAATTAGCCAAATACATAGATTGAATTTCATCTAAAGTAGTTTTTTTCGTCTCTTCAAGTTTTCCCCTGGCAAAATAAATAAAAGCTGATTTTAAACAATATTTAGAGAAATAGCATTCACAATAAAATAAAATGGAGACCTCTGACCAGAATACAAAACATTATTAAACGAAAATGTAACACAATTCCACCATTTTTCTAACTATACTTAAAGAATATCTTTTAAGCAAATATTCGCCTAAAAGCTTTTATTTCATGAAAAAGTGTATTTTTTAAAGGAACAGAAAAAAAAAGTACATTTGCATTTGGAAACATTTTTGCCATAAAAAAAGAGCTTTATTTATTGTGTCGAGAGATAAAGGTAATTCTTAATTTTTAGAATTTTAACGAGTATATATACATATTTCATCAAAGCATAAAATGCGTGTAGCAAGATTAGAAGAAAAGGATTAGAAGAAAAACTTTTAATGAAAAGAAGAAAAATATAATGCGCGCAGACAGTTTGAAATTAGAATGTCAAGAAATTTCGAACTGAAAAACTTGTATTTGAAGTTAATCCACCATACTTAATATATCTACTATCTGTTGTCAATGTAATTCTTTCAAAAGTTATCACAATTGGGAAAATATTTTTCACTCTATAGAGTGTTATCAGATAATTTCTAAAATAAAAAATGTTGTAATTGATTTTCGATTTATTTTGGGGATTTTAGAATTCAGTGTCTTTTTAAATATAGTTAAAATATTCCATGTTAATAATTTGAATTTTATAACACTTCAGTATTTAATTATTTTGTTTACTACGCATTTATATCACAGAGACCATAAATATTGATTCATGCGTTATCTATTTTAAATGAGCTGCCGAAACATTTATTTTTATGCTGGTCGATACATTTCGTAGATTCGCTTTGTTATTCAGCGTTATCAGATCAAGTCTTTTTCGATAACTCGTGTCGAGTCAAGATCATGTGAAAAAAAATTAGTTCACACGATCCGTTACAATGGCATGTTGCAATACGATCCAATGACGCAGCAGACACCACAAGTTTAAAATATTATATAGTTTAAATTTATGTAGAAGGGAAGTATTAAGTTGTAACTAAAAATTAATTACAGAATAGCGGACACCGAAAAAGTTTAATATTATGTTGTGTTGCGTACAAACAGAGAAATTTTATCTACGACATGGTACGTAGCCGCTGTTTTTAAGCGCACAGCTTGCACTGGTCAAGTTATCTTAGTTAGAACAAGACATTTGTCAAAAACAATTATGTAGTTAATCTAGTTCGATTTAGTGAAAATAAACAATTGAAAAGATATTTTACAAATCATAAGAAAGATTTTGAAGACAAGAGATTTAATAAATCAAATTTGGGAAAATTGCATGGTTTAAAATGCGGTGCGAAGATCATCACGAATTACATTTTGAAATACATACATGAATTTCAAACACCATGGGTATGCAATTTATCATAAAATATACAAATTTGAAGTAAATGTTGTAAAACGGGGAGGGGGGAGGCAAAATCAGCGTTTAAGGCTTTCTTAATTTAACGGAGTTTGTAAACGCATTTGGAACCATAAATATTTACGCTGTAAGTCAAGCATAGAGCTTCAAGGAAACACTACATTTTTTTTATATTAGAGATTATTAAATCACATACTTTCGAAGGTCACAGCATCCTAAACTCTTACTTCTTATTAGATTACTAAGAAAAATATAGTATTTTAACTTTAGAGAAAGAAAATTAGGGCTTTGAGAGAAAACGGGATGAAAATTTTAAAATTATGTTTAAATGATAGATTTATTCTGTGAATTTAAGTTAAATTTAACTTTTTAAGGGTATTTGAACTATAGGAGAACGTAAAGAAAATTGAGTTGGGTCGTTGTCATTAAAGTTAGTGACGCTACCAGCTTGCTGCAGAGCATTTGTGATTGGAGGAACAATTCAAAGATCGGGAGACGCCGTAGGCCTATTTGGTAGAATCGCCGATTAGCTACAGGAGAGTTGCGAGTTCGAATCTCGATCCAACCAAAGCTCGTCGTGTACGTTGTGATTTGGAGCACGACTTTCTTGTCCTCAAATGTCCTCACGTTAGCGTGGTGGGGAAATTTGTTGAGAACGGTGCTTGCTCAGGTGCTGACCTCGTCATCTGAAAGTGATTCACAATTACGAGATGTCCTCGGATCTTTCCCTTTGGGATTCATCTCGAACCGTCATCAATAGCCCATTGTAACGTCTTGAAGATACAGAATCATTATCGAGAATCGTGGGAGATCACAACGGGAATCGTTCCCGAAGTCCACCCCCTGGTCCGACTGCGGAAGTGACGACTGGAGGAGCCGGGCTGGGAAGAGACAATTTTTGGAGAGAGGCTGTTGCTAGTCGCAGACGATTTGAGGAACTTTGATTTTTAGGTGGCTGTATTGTATCGGTGATGTGCATCGTCTTTAATTATAAAACTGTAGCTGTACAAATTCTGTAAATATTTCTTTTTAATATAAGTATTTTAACCAGGAAGTGGTTTTACTTTTTCGTCGATACCGTACAGATCTGCCTGAGTGGTGGCAGCTTATGGTATGCGAATTCCGCGTTATATTTTTTAGCTACAGTTGTGATAAGACCGCCAGCGTCTTTTGGAATGTTCGTGTAGAACCTGGATATTGACGACCACCAGCGCGTCTGATGTGTGGCTGTTTTAAAAGGGTAAGTGCCAACTTACCAGAATTTCATTGTAATTGTAAGAATCGGTGCACACCGAAAATGCATTTGTTACAGAGTTTTCTGTGTTTTGAAACAACCTGTTTCAAGTGTTAATTTAAGTCAACCCGACTTGTTTAGTTTGGAAACGTCCCGTTTCCATTTTCCTAAGAAGTCGTCAGACTTGGTGTTTTGAAACAACCTGTTTCAAGTGTTAATTTAAGTCAACCCGACTTGTTTAGTTTGGAAACATCCCGTTTTCATTTTCCTTTTAGAAGTCGTCAGACTTTGTGTTTTGAAACAACCTGTTTCAAGTGTTAGTTTAAGTCATCCTGACTTGTTTAGTTTGGAAACGTCCCGTTTTCCATTTTCATTATAGAAGTCGTCAGACTTGAGTGTGTTTTGAAGCATCTTGTTTCAAATTTTGGTTTGTGTTAAGTCAATCCTGACTAGCATTAAAGTCATTCTGACGTAGATATAACATTAGTTCTGATTTTTTGTGTGTGGTTGTTTTATACCATATTGTTATTTTAGAAAAATTGATATATCATTGTGTAATGATCATATTGGAAGGATATTTTGATAACAAGTTGTGTGAATTATTCTTAAAAGATTTATGTTTCTAATACAAGAATCATTTTTTAAAATTATTATCATTGGTGAAATCAATTTTGATATATTTAGTGTGAAATTTTTGTAGATAATTTTGGAAAAATTCTAGTTTTGCTTTAGTGTAGGGGTATTGCATTGAACAGTTGTCGTTACATGTGAATACGAAAGTACTTTTAAACTACGATATTATCAAGTTTTATGTTTAATTATCATTTGAATGTGTTATTATCGTTTGGTAATTTATTTGAGCAAGTATAGAATTTAATTACTTCCTTTTAAAAGAATGTATAACAAATTACTGTGAAAATTTAATGAAGTACATTTGGTTCCTTATTCTGATTCAAATCGAAAGTAGAATTGATTTGTTTTATCTTAGTTAATCGATAGTATTTGATAACATAATAGTATTATTTTAATAACTGATTTTCAGTGTTTTGTGTATTCTATTTTGTGTGCTTAAGAGTGTGATTTCTAGGTTATGTTAGAATGGTGTTTCTTAAAAGAGTTGTTAAATAATTGTATGACGTAAGAATTATTTGATTGTGTTTACACTGGGATCACTATGTCATTTCTTGGGAGAGCTAGAATGGAGGAGGTGAAATTTTTGGCAATTAAATTAGGAGAAGTGGTTCCTCCAGATGCTAAAATGATTCACTTGAAAAAAATAATAGAAGGTTCTAAATTATACGATGCAAAACGTGTGGAAGATTTAATGATATCTCTTATTAATGAAAGAAAGGAACGAGAGTAAGCTGGACGAAGGTTGAAAAAAGCTGTTTGGAGGCAGGAAAGTGCTGAAAGGGCGTGGAAATTTTTACGACGGAGATTGGCTCGTATAGAAGCCGATGAGAGGTTGGGAGGAATGAAACGATCTTGCGAAGAAGAGTGGGAACTAGCTGGAGGAAGACTGAAAACTGCTCGAGAAGAGGCAGAAAAGAGAAAATGTGAGCATGAAACCAAATTACAGGAATTTGAAATGCAGAAGGAAAAGAGGTTAGAAAGAAAAAAACAAGAGGAAGAAAAAAAGGAAGAAGTAATTTCAGTTCCAGAGTTTGAAGCTGAGATGGATATTGACGAAGGCGATTTGTTTTCTTTCCCGCCAAATGAGATGGAATCTTGTGAAGGACTTGAACTTCTGAAAAGTGATTCCCAAACGTTCGTTGAAATGCAGAAGGAGAAGAGTTTAGAAAGAAAAAAACAAGAGAAAAGAGAAGCCGTTGACAACACTCCAATCTGTTTGCCTTTAGCAGAGGTGGAGCTACAAGGAATGTTCGGGCATGTAATAACCAAAGTCGCACTTGAATGTAATCCCTCTGACAAGGAAATATATTTGTTGGAGAATGGAACGGATACACTTCTAGAAAAGATGAAGGTGGATGATGTGCCATATCAGGTGAGCACCATTCAACAACATGCTCAGAGACAAATGGCTCAACAAGTGGAAGGGGAAAAAAAGACGAAGAGGAAAGGGAAGGAGTTATCAATTATGATTTGGAATTCGTTGACTGCAGAGACGCCAGTGATGATGAAATAGAAGAAATACAGGATATACTAAAGGGTTCTGGGAGAAATGGTTGCATGGAACTGCCATGGGAAATGGAATTGACCGAAAACTGCTTTGAGGCTTCTTCAGAAATTGAAGATGAATATGAAACTGATCCCTCAACGATTCCAATCGGCAGCACCGGTCTAGGAATTGTGACTGGTCATGTCTTGCATTTTGTTGCAGCACAAACTAACTTGTGTTTGCCTGTCGCTCCACCTATAAAGAAGGGAGTTCAGACACTTGATACATTACCCACAACTGTAGGTCCTTACAGAAATGCACCGCACATTGTCTCTCAAGATATACCTTATTTACCTTCCGATATCTACATGCGTGTACCGCTTTTCGCTTGTCCTCAGCCTAGAACTAGAGAAGCAAGCTACGGGCAATTTGTGCCCATGGTTCCAACTGGACACAAGAAATTCGTTCGACAGATTGCAAATGAATCGAATCAGAATAACAAGGTGACTGCCAAGAAGCATTTTCACAGACACAAGAAAAAAACTTTGAAACTCGGAGTATGCAGGTGTTATAGAATTGAAAGCGTTGATTCTTACCCTAGGGAAACTGTCAAGAGTGAAGCCTTTTCCCTTTACGGTTACACACCTAGCACACATACTCTTAAATGAATGCAATTAAGTAATAATATCTTATGTAACTAAGGTATCTTTTAATTTTTGTTTTGTATTATTTGGACACTTTCTTTCATTAAATTTTGTTGTGTAAAAATTGTGTCAGTACCCTGAATTTGGTGATGCACTGATTCAGTCTTGTAAGTTGGTACTGGCCCCTTAGTGTGAGCACTTATGCTCATTACTTTTCATTCTCTTTTCGGGACTTTTCTTCGATCGAGATATGCAGAAAAGTTTTCTTGGAGGGGAGGAGTCTGTAACGTCTTGAAGATACAGAATCATTATCGAGAATCGTGGGAGATCACAACGGGAATCGTTTCCGAAGTCCACCCCCTGGTCCGACTGCGGAAGTGACGACTGGAGGAGGCGGGCTGGGAAGAGACAATTTTTGGAGAGAGACTGTTGCTAGCCGCAGACGATTTGAGGAACTTTGACTTTTAGGTGGCTGTATTGTATCGGTGATGGACATCGTCTTTAATTATAAAACTGTAGCTGTACAAATTCTGTAAATATTTCTTTTTAATATAAGTATTTTAACCAGGAAGTGGTTTTACTCTTTCGTCGATACGGTACACCATTGTGTTACTCTAGTGTGACGTAAATTTAAACTTCCTCCTCCTCGCAAAAAAAAAATCAAAGATCAGTTGATTCGAGAAGCGGCATTATATTTCTAGTGCCTGTGTACGGGCTATTGCTGTAATAAGATATTTTTCTAAATTACATTAAAACACTTTTTTGTTCATATTATTTTTTGATTATACAATAAAGAAAAATGTATTATTTCTTATATGTATCAAATGTTTTTTTATAGATATAATCACTTCACATTAATTACGGTATCATATCGAAAGAACGTACAGTTGTATATTCTATTCATTAAGTTTTACTACTACTACAATAAAATTTGTAAAAATGTATATTATTTATTCAAAATCAAGGCAGGTAGATGACTTTACGTTACACTGGTACAAAACAACGGGCAATCTGTGAGGGTCCATGATCAATCCCGAATGCCAAGACTCGAGGAAAATACCTTGTAATTTTGAACCACTTTTTTTTCTTTTTTCTTTTTTTTAATTTTTGCGATATTTGCAAATAAACATTATTGCAGTTTTAAAATGTTCGATAAAAACTAAATAGAAAGAAACTAAAATGTTTAATCAAATACAATGGGGTTTCTATAAATTGCAGAACAAATAGAAATAAATAAATAAATATATATATATATATATATATATATATATATATATATATATATATATATATATATATATATATATATATATATCATGGGGTCAGTAGGCAACAACTTCCACTGATACCGCAATACATTTTGAAATCCGTTTGGGGAGGTGGGTTGAGGGCAGTAACATGTCTTCCAAAAGCGTTCCATACATGCTCAGTGGGATGTAGGTCGAGAGAGTACGCTGTCCAATCCATAGTGGCGATACTCCCATTGTTAAAATAATGTCAAGCGAGGGACTAAGGTTATCGACTTCCAAAATAATTATATCGCCAATTTTCACAAGCATCGGATGAATGATGAAGTTCAAAACCTTATCTTCATCATTTCCAATGATCTTCATTCATTATCCAAAGAAATTAATGTACATTTTAAAATGCTTATGTGATGTAATTAAAATCATTCATTCGTATTGTTCACTAGCATGAGCATTTTAGGAATGATTTGCTGGTCTACTTTTTCATGGAGCTCAACACAGTTGTGTACTTAATTCCTATACATTAAACACGTCTGTGGAGTCGGCTACACATTCGACCTCTTCAGGAAATCTATCACAACGTTTTTGTTCTGACCGGGTGCAAAACGACCAAGCGGCAGAAACCCGGGACGTGTATTCCAAACCGTATCATTCGGTCAAGCCAAGTGATAAAGAGGTGTCCAATATTATTGTACATACGATAACAACAAAATTGCAACACCTGTGGTATAGCCTGTTTGAGGATGTTGAAATAGTCCATGTTGG
The DNA here is from genome assembly GCA_947359465.1 of Metellina segmentata. Lineage (NCBI taxonomy): Eukaryota > Metazoa > Arthropoda > Arachnida > Araneae > Tetragnathidae > Metellina > Metellina segmentata. Next base: position 68,568,390 of record OX375878.1, read on the forward strand.
TAAATTCTTCTTATTTAGGCTTATTATAGCGTTACCATCACGCCAAAGGCACGAATCTGCATTTTTTGGCATTTCCATCTAACTGCATTTTTTGAATTACAATTTGATGCTTTGAACTATGCCAAAGGCACGTACCTTTATTTTTAGTGGAAATGCCCATTTCGCCAAACAACATAAATTAGTTTTCTCACCGAGCGCGAAAACACGAATCTAGTAGATTCGTTATTTTGACATTGTAAGTAGCATGTGACAGTTTCAGGAATCTACCACTAGCCAGTTGAATTCGTTTCTTTGTTTGCCTCTTGTCAGTTGAATTATTTGTGGACGGATATATAACAAACGTTTTTCTTGTCCACACTATGTCGGACACATTTGAGAAGGTCGAAACAAAAACTCATTAGTGGAGGCAGTGTGCGTTCACATATTAAAAACAACTGTTGGTTTGAAAATCATATACGTTATGCCTTTTTCGATCATACGTCAATTGAGCACATAGAAATCGAATGTGACTCCATCCCTTCAAAAGTAGTCAAATTGCAACAGTTTGCCGTTTATCTTCCCGAAGGTTGGGATCAAATTGTTCGAGAAGTTCGAACAGACCAGGCACCCTCTCTTGTCCATAACATAACATTCGAGAATTTCTTTGAATTTCTCAACTTCGTCGAAATTTGTTATCCCGTGGAGAAAGGTGGAAGAGAAGGTGGAAGTATTTTATAAGACTGATTACGATGGTGAATTTGTTAAAGCAACATTGAAACGTCCGGAAGAAAGGGCAAGCAGAGAAACCACCAAGGGCTTACATGCAACAACTGAAAATTTCGGAATCCAAGTTCAGACTTGAAGATAATGAAGACATTGACCTTCTTCTGTGCACATCTCCAAGAGACTTGAAGATGCGCACGTAAGAAGGGGATTCACCAACCCGATGGAATATCATTTAGATTCTTTCATTCAGTGGAACCTTCTATAGTTCGTGATAAACAGCCTGAACCCCATCTTAGTGAGAAATCGTAATATGAAGAGGACGAACTGGATGATCAGTGATTTTAATGCTAATTAATGCTTATGTTTTTCATTTTTCAATGAAGTTTGTCTATTTCATTCAAATACTTTTCAGCGGGATTATTTTTACAGTTGTATAGTTCTAAAATGAATTATCTTTCAAAGTTCGTGAAATGTTAGTTTAGAGTCTTCGTTTTTAATCCAAGCACGAAAGTTCATGTGCCACGCCAAACACACAAATCTGTTTTAGCTTCTCCAAATGTAATCGAAATTGACAATTACTTCCAATGAGATTTAAAAAAAAAAAGGTGGTCTCTAAGATGGTAATAATGAGAAAACAACAACTTTTAAACTCGTAAATCGATTTTTTCGGAAGCATCAAAAGATTTAACGCTTTTTTCTCGAAACATGGTTTTTGCAGGTTCGTGCTTTTGGCATGGTGTTGACGATATATCCCGGTTTGTCTGATTACTTGATATTTTTTAATTAACCTCGCTTTGCACAACATAACGAGCTATTGGCGACGGTTCAAGACAACACTCCCCCCCTCCCCGAAATGTAATGGTAATGGTAATGGCAATTTTAGTTAACGTCGTACAAGAGCAACACAACGGGCTATTGACGACGGTCCGGGATCAGTCCCTTAAGGGAAAGATTCGAGGACAACACCTCGTAATTTTGAACCACGGTCAGATGACGAAGCAACACCTGAGCTGTCCCCCCAAAAGGAAAGATCCCGGTTTGATTGAGATCACCTCGTCTTGAAAAACGCGTCTTGAGATCCCAGTCAGTCAGAAAAGAAATAGAAATTTTGAATTCTTATAAATAGTTTAATAGGTGCTTTTAATAGGGACTTGCGCTGGCAAAAGTTTGAATGAATGAGATCTTATGGAAACTTTCTATAAAAGGTGGTTGCTCTACACCATACGCTTACAAACATCCATACACTGACCCGGACACAGATCTGATGACAACACCTCGTAATTTTGAACCACGGTCAGATGACAGGTCAACATTTGCTTGCACACTCTCCAAAATTGCACACCGTATCAACATGAACCAATTTTGAAAAGGATTTTTAGTATAACATACCACCGGAAATGAGGATTTTACTTCTGGATATCCAGTAAAAAAAGGAATAAGTGCTGGTAATTGGTAATGCTGTAATTAACGCCATACTAGAGCAACACAACGGGCTATTGACGACGGTCCGGGATCAGTCCTTTAAGGGAAAGATCCGAGGACAACACTTCGTAATTTTGAACTACGGTCAGATGACGAAGCAACACCTGAGCTGGCACCCCACTCTCCAAACTTCCACACCAACCCAACGTGAGGACTTTCGGCCACGACAGATTTAAGGTGCATCAGCCGCCTCTACACCATACGCTTACAAACATCCATGCCCGGACCCGGATTCGAACCAGGAACCTTCCGATCTAGAGGCTAACACCTAAAGCACTATACCGGTTGGTCGGCAATGGTAATTGGTAATTTTTAGTTAACGTCATACTAGAGCAACACAACGGGCTATTGACGACGGTCCGGGATCAGTCCCTTAAGGGAAAGATCCGAGGACAACACCTCGTAATTTAGAACCACGATCAGATGACGAAGCAACACCTGAGCTGGCACCCCACTCTCCAAACTTCCACACCAACCCAACGTGAGGACTTTCGGCCACGACAGATTTAAGGTGCATCAGCCGCCTCTACACCATACGCTTACAAACATCCATGCCCGGACCCGGATTCGAACCAGGAACCTTCCGATCTAGGGGCTAACACCTTAACCACTATACCGGTTGGTCGGCACCGATTGGTCGGCACCGATTGGTCGGCGTATAAGTGCAGGAAACATTTTCTACCATAAAAACACCAGCGCCGTCTATATTTAACTTTATAAGGAAAGCCTGACATAAAATGAACCGTATGTGACTGTTTGAGAATGAGCCGTAACTCTGCCGGATCCGTTACCGATGAACATGTCATAATTTGTTGTGATCCATGTGTTGCTGTCACAAATAATAAACAACCAAAATGTTTCTTTGCTTGCAATAGATTTTGATTCAAAGTAAGCTAGAGTTTGAAATTTCATTCAAACTGTCACACAAACATCTTTATCTGGTCATCTTTTTGCCTGCGGTTGTTTTTCTCTGTACACATTGCGCGATTAGATAATACTTGGTCACACATTTAATCTTACCAAAAACTTCTGTTCTTTCAATAAATTTTTGCAAAAGGTCTAACACAGTTGTCACAAAAGTATTCGGCCGACTCACGTTTCCAACTATTTTCATATTTTTATTTGGATGTAGTTAAATTTCCCCACGTGAAAGCTGTCTTTCTAATTTTCACCTCCCCAGAAAATAAATAGTATTTTGAAAAGTTTTGCCAAAAAAATTAGAATGTCTCAGCCCAGGAAAGCGTACACAAAAAAGGGTTGCTCCAGCTTTGTGAAAAGAATAAATGTTCAAAACTTCCAAATCAATGTATGATATTTTTTGTGTTTTGTCTTCACCTTCATGGCCTTGAAGCCAAAAATTATTGTTTGCACTGTGTATTTAGAACTGGTACCAATATCATTCTGTTCTTTAAGACATTTTCAATGGAATTCAGTTTTTTATGACAAAAAACATGACTTCCTCAGACCTTATAAAGGTAATGCTGGATACAAATCTTTAACTGGAGGTCATTTTGATTGCTTAAACACCACCCATACCTTTATATATATATTTTTTCCCCAATGGCGGGCACATATGAACTTAATCATTGGGCACTACAAGGCCGGAAGTGGCCAGTGTGAAGGAGTACTATCATTGCCCCTAACAAAGGACAGCAAAATTTACATCCATGCCCTGACCCCGGATTCGAACCAGGAACCTTCCGATCCAGAGTCTAACTCACATACCTTTATATAGAGTGTTACATTTTGTATTAATAGCATGTTGGACTAAAATATAATCAGCCTGCACACTTATGACAACGCAGAGGATTTTCTCTCTTCTGTATGTAGAAGTTCTCTTGTATGTTGATTGCTAAAATATTGGTATGTTGATGATAAAACATTGCTTGGCCACAGATCTGGCCTTTGCACCATTAAAAACCAACCAACTGGACCAAAATATGTACTTTTATTCAAATTTACTACCAAATATTTTTGAATCTTCAAAAAGATTAATGCCTGCATATTGAACCTTAGTAAAAGCAATGAATTCAAGTGCATATGCTCCAACTTATGACACACACTGCTAGATCATTCGAGTATACTCTGCAATTTGACCAATGTGCTTTAGCTCTTTGACAGACGCAAATTAATATTCATAACAGCCTACAAACTCAAAGAATATTAATCGTCGGAAAGGACTTTCGAATAAGAAACCTTTAGGTTTTGGAGCTTGTCTCAACGGACTTATAGTACATCGATTCCATTGGATCGCCCAAGTTCACGTCCTGACTTAGCCTATCAAGGCGGTAATGAATATTTCGAGCAGATCGTCAAGGGTCTGTTCTCTATTTTCACACTCGGGGGCCCTTCCTCACTCTTGTTGCAAAATTCGATATATACCAACAAGGGGTAATATGGAGGGAAGTGTGCTTCCAATTAACTGGAACTACATTTGATCAAATTATTATTTGAGCATCCAAATTAAAAGTTCATTTTCAATGCTGAATTCAAGTTCTTGGTATTATATATATATGCAAGATTTTGTAAGGCAGCTCAAATCATAGTTTGGTTATTGCAATATTATACAACTGTCAAATTGTGAGCATACTTGTAGTGATGTGGAAAGTCAGCAGCCGGAGTATAAATGTTCATATATTATTGTCCTCCCTCGTTGTTTTTTCTATGTTATGTTCAGTACAGCTTGGTCAAATATGGCCCTTAATGTTCTGAAATCTTGATGTTCTTCACCAGTTGTAATTTCGTTTACAGCAAAAACCCATCCTTAAAACAACTTGCATGTTAAAACTAATAATTTAAAATGCATCATTGTTGAGTTTTGTATTGTCCTCCTAGTTTACTCTGAAATATAATTTGTTTTGAAGTTTTTCTCTAAATCTTTTATTATCTTAAGCATTAAATAATAGATGAAAGCTAATTGCTTGAAATGTAAAATAGACTTCTAAGTCCATATTTTTTCTCTTTTTGAAAAAATGCTCATTTGTTTGTAAATCGTTCTTATCTGTTACCAGGGATTAAAATAAACTGATATCCTTTTCCAAAGATTTGTGGAAATTGTATTTTTGGTAGACTTCATAAGATTTCTTCTGTGTATCACTTTTAACTAACATTTCATGTCTAATGCTCATCAAGATAATATTAGTATTCTTGACAATTTCTAAGCATAATAGTATCTGCATCAGGTTTGTCATCTAATTTCTTTTTGAAAAATAAAGTCCATATTTTGTCCTCTTTGTTTGCAAAGACATTTCCTATCTATTCAGTTTATTGTTTCTTTTACGTTGTACACATTACCATTTTATGGATTTCATTTCAGTATTACTTTATTTGCAGTGAAGAATAAAAATGGAAGATAGTGGCATTGAAAGTGACTCAAAAACTGTCCTACTTGGGAAACGTGTAAATTACGCCACACCGGATCACATTGACGAAAGTAGGGATCCTGTTGCTGTTTCTGAAAGAACAGATTGTGAAGCTACAAGACTTTGTAACAATTCCTGTGGTGTAAGCTGTGACACATTTTATCTTATCCTCAAGTGTCAAATATACAAATGTGTGAAAGTTTCTATGACTTTCTATAATATACTGGAAAGTATTAAGGCCCTTAACTTTTTATGTGGTAGCCTTAGAAAATTAATATTTCTAATTTCAACAAAAACTTGTTTGTCTTGCCAAAAATTATAATTTGACTTTAATTATTTGTATCGACTATTTTTTGATTTAGAGGTAACCATAAAATATGAATTATGATCAAACACTTCAGCAAAATAAGATTGTTTGTGGTAGTGTTGGTGATGCTAGTAGTCATAATTAGTGTGTTTATTGTTATTTTAGTGCATATATTTTATGAAATCAAAAGTTTTCACTTGTCCTTTTCTGTTTTAAATAATTGATTTTGGAATTAATTTTCAATTCGTTTCAGGTCAAAGGTATAAAAAACTTTAAATCAATGAAAAAATAAATACCTTGTAGAAAACTGGTTGATTCTACATTTTAGGTCAACTTAACTTTATTATGTATGTTTACATTCATTACAATGTGGATTCTTCCACCATAAAAATAGGTCTTGTTAAACATTACATATTTATCTCAGGATAAATTAATGCTGTATCAGATATAATTTGTCATACAATTTAAAACTGAAATTCTTTAATATTAAATGCTTTACTTTTATTTTGTTGAGTATTGTAATTTATTTAATGAATAAATGCCCATAAAGACAGCACTTAGAGGAACATCTTGTTTGCTTTTCTTTTTTTAACATCCCTAAACTAAAGGTGAAAATGAAAAAGAGAATTATATCAATAAAATGCATGATTTTTCTTTTTTTTCACAATAATTTTCCAGCTAGATAATTAAGAGTGTCCCTTGTTTAGGACTGGTATATTGGATCTGAAGTTCATGGGCTCAGTAGGTCTTTTGTACTACATGTGAAACAAACAAATAACTATCATGCTACGAAAATAGTTTAATTGTGAGTAGAAAGGAAAAAGTACACACACACACACAACAAAGTAATTTTGCTGACAATTATTTCTCAATAAGAATTCTGACTTATAACTAAATTTCCAAACTGACTAAATCTTTGCCTAATCCAGTTGCATTCCAATTTAGCTTATTTTGTTTAAATGAAGAATGTTAATAGATTATTAAGTTTTCACTTATCAACACTTGTACCATTTACAGTCACCTAAAAGCTGAAGCCTCTTTAACTCTATGCATGACATACATAGCGGATGAATCCAAATTTACAAAAAATCAAAGAATTCCATTTATACGTGTGAGTTTTAACCAATCAGTATTGCATTATTTTATTATCAAGTTATAGGTCTAATTAGCTCTTATGTAATAAAAAAATTACCATAGTGCAGCAATCCAAACCGGAAAGGTGATTGCTACCACCAAATAGAAAACAATATTTCAGTGCCATTACGAAATAACCTAGGGGCCAATCTGGTACCTCCCGTCATTCTAGGTATACGATTCTATACATACAGTTCTATGGCAGCATGACCAAAATGGTTAAATACACAATAAGTGTAAACCAAGTAATTAAATGTCATAAAATAGCATGATATTCAATTCATTGGTAAAGGAATTATAAATTGGCTAACCATGCCAGGGCCACAAAGGCCTCACCCATCTCTTTAGTGTTCATATAAAGATGCTTTTGTTTTTTTACTACTTTATAATTTAGCTTACAATTTATTTTTTAGAATAATGGAACAGATTCTGTATTTTACAAAGGTCCTTTCAAAACAGCCTCAAAACTCAAGCAAACATCCATACTACAAAAGCGACTTGGTAAGTTGAAATCTGTTAATTGTCACCATAACTAGAAATGGATTAGAACAATTATGTACTGGGATCTCCATAGCACTGAATATACCCATGTGTTGGAGAAGGCTCTAGGGTGGTTACAAATCAGAAAAGAATCAGTGTATTACAAATCAGTATAGTGGTGAATTTTAAATGTAATGAAAGCATTTTTCTATTCATAATAAAATTATAATTTCTAGTATTATGTTCAAAAACTTATTGTTATAAATATCTTTCCATCAGCATTTTCAAGAACTTCATGCTTGTTATAATTTAGCTTACAATTCATAATAACATAACATTAATTTAATATTACAATTGCTCCTGTTGGGTTGGTGTGGAAGTTTGTAGAGTGGAGGGGAGGGGGGTGCCAGCTCAGGTGTTGCTTCGTCATCTGACCTTGCTTCAAAATTACGTGGTGTTGTCCTTGGATCTTTACCTTAAGGGACTGATCCCAGAACGCCGTCAATAGCCTGTTGCGTTGCTCTAGTACGACGTTAACTAAAATTACCAAATTAGAAATGAAAAATATCATTTTAATGATTCATTATTTCTCTTCCATCCACTATAGTCTAATATATATCTATTTTATACCTGTTGCATATAATGTGGATAATTTTTTCATAAATTTTACTGGTTTTTATTCTATTAAAATTTACTATTTTTCTTTAATATTTAGAAAAGCAAATGCTCCAAACAAGGAAACTGCGTCAAAGAGAACAGAGCTTAGAAGGACTGCCAAAAAAACTTATTCCTCGTAATAGGTATGATGTTTTATAAATGTGTATGGTTTGATATGATAAACATAGTTTAAAGAATTTAACCTATGTATTTAACTGATGAAAAAAAACAAAGGGTACCAACTTTTAGTCCTGTTCATGAACTAAATAAATGTGGTGGGGAAAAAATAATTCTGTTATGTGCAGTAAGTGCTAATAAATTCACTTATTTTCACAGAAATTCATATTGTAATATATTTATACTAAATTACAAGTGTAGTTTTCACTCTTTCATCTATATTTTGCTCCCTTCGTACTAGTTTGTTTTAAACATCAAGATTTATATGGCTAGAAAAAAAAACTGAAAATTTAGGTACATCTGTCTTCAATTTAACAAATTTATCTCTAAAGGGTAAAAAGAGTGAAAAAGATTTTAGAGTGAAAAAATCTAAATTTGTATATTGTCTTAAAAATAATCTAAATGCGTTAGGTTATAATAAAATAAGGCATCCAAATATGTCCATTATTAGAGTCATAGAGGCGAATTTAGTAAAAGCCACTTTTGTAAAAATGGATGACAGGTTGCTACAGCTGTTAAATTCAACATATGTCTTTGTCAGTTGGATGATTAGTTATATTAGGCCAAAAGGAACAAACTGAGAATTTACAAAGTAAAACAATGAGCAGATCTGTGTGCTTTAGAGTCCCATTGTTTAAAACAAATGCACAAAATTGTACAAGAAAGTCTTGTCAAGAAGGAATTGTTTCTTATAGACGTGAGCAGTTTTGAGGGGTTAATGTAATTGTTCAATTTATCGTGTATAACTTTATTTTCACTACTGTCTTTTAGATATCTCAAAACTAATTATCCTACAATAATAAAACTTTTCACATCTGAAAAATTATCTATGACTGATGTTAGGATCAAACTTATTTGTGCATAGTTTAAAATATTATATTTAAATTATACAACTATTTCGTTCATGTTTTTAACTATAGATAGTTTTAATTATATGTTTTAAAAATAGGTTTTTGAAAAAAAATTCTATATTTTATTTTAAATTGAAAACTAATTCAATTGATACATTAGAATTTGAATTATCTTTTGAGCTAGCATTTCACCACAATTCATTTTTATATTTTTGTTTATAAACAAATTATTTTTAAAAGTAGAAGCATTTGTAATTTCGTTTTTAAATAAGTAATTAAGGCTAAAATAACAGTACTAAATTTTTTTAATATAAATTAAAAAATACGTTTTTTACAGAACTTTGAAATTATTCTCTATTTTTATTGAAAATACTGTGTTTAATACTCTGTCCACTCAAATTACAGAAAATGTTTTGAATAGATGTAGAACAACAGGATAAAAGGTTTAAATTATTTGACTTGTTGAAAACTGTACAAATGGTAAAAGTAATTTAGTTTGTAGGTCTACAGAAAGGCACTGTTTTGCAGCAAGATAGATACACAAAATGTTACACTAAACTGCATCAAAATCTTTAAAATGCAGACTAATTTAGAAAGTAAAGTATTGCACTTAATTTTAAAAAATTAAAGTAAAATTTTTTATTGTTAAATCTTTACTCATGTTTGTTATTTGACAATGACTTGATCATCACAGGGTCTATCTTGGTTAAAGGTAAACAACTTCTCAATAGTAGCTTTTTCATGAACTGTCTTACATTTTCTTATATGTTGGTTTTTATTTTGGTATTTAGAAGTCTAAATTGTGTGTTTTCACTGTTGACTGACAATGTGCACATTTAGGGAGTTCAGATTCTTTGGCCCCTGAATGATTAAATTTGTTGATGTCCCTGGAAGAATTCCAAGAAATTGACATACTTTAGACCTTGCTCCTGTTCTTTCAGTTGCTTTTTACTCAACATTGTCAGTAAAAATGTTTGTATTTGATAACCAGCAGTGTCAATTTGATAAACAGCAAATATTTTACAATAATATTGCATTGATTTGAATATATTACATGGATTTAAGCATATTAAGTAGATGATTTTAACAATGGGGATTTACAACAATACAATTCAATATATGATTATTTTTTAGAAATAAATTAAATTGTTCATTTATCACTTAACTTTGTAGATTTTTTAATATTTAGTAACAGTGTAAAAAGGTTTTTTATGTGTATTTTACTATTTACTCTTTACTAGACTTAAAGTTCCAAAAGGCCAAGCACCTACTGCTAATAAAACAGATTCTCATCCTCTGGTGTCTTGGGAGAGTGAGAGGTAAATTACAAAAGCTACTTTTAAATTATGTAATAGACAGTAGTTAACTGTATTAAATTATGTGCAAAAATTATAATATAGCCTTATCAGTAGGGCAACTTTTGTGTTGCAGTAAAAATGGGAAAAGTTGCATTTATCATTCCCTAAAGTTGCATTTATAAAAATAAAGTTGTATTTATTTTTGTTACACTAAAATCTAAAATAAATTATTAGTAAAAAATGAAAAAATTCAAAAATTATTTGTACATTATTAAATACAGAAGAACGTTGATGTCGTTGAATGGCCTATCCTTGGTCAGTTATTTCTTTAACATTGAAAAACCGCTCAACAGAGACTGATGTTGCCTAACATTGTTGCATTGGACTTTTTCTGCAGTTGTGAAACAAGTGTACCACTCAAATAACTTGGAGCAATCGCGGATAAAACACCTTGAGTGTGATTCCAGCCGCAGTCATATAATATGCTGTATCGTATATCAGAAGCGCAAAATCCTTTCGCTCAACATTCAGATATTTTAAAACGTCATCTACAAGGAAACAACATAATGATGATCGAAACTCACCTCGCAAACTCTGCAGTCGATTACGCGAGTTTGCTCTGGATTATCACGAGTGCCAACCAATGTGTTAAAGTACTTCTTGCTATTTATTTCACTTTCGTCTGTTAGGACGAATACCTTCTTTCCACGAACTTCTTGTTGGATCCGCTGTACTTCGGCGTTCGCAAGATCAGACACACGTAATTGAAGGGTTGATTCAGAGGGCAAAAAATGAAACAGTAATTTCATATGAATTAATTTTAAGCTAAATTGTAAAAAGTTGCAATTATGCAAAGAGTTGCATTTATGTAGAAAGTTGCATGTATGTTGTGGTTATAATTTACTTACAATACACTCCATGTAGGAGGAATTTTGTTTTTAGTACTTTATATAAAGCGTAGAACGTGTGAAAAAAAGTTGCATTTGTTGCAAAAAGTTGCCCTACTTATCAGATTTATTCAACAAGATTACAATATGAAATTTTCCTTCTCTACAAAATGTTCATGTGAAGTAAATTGATGGAAAATAAATTTATTTTCTCGATTAAACTGAAGATATTTTCCAGTATTATAGTATGGCGTGCTTTTTTATAGCATGCCGTAATATGATAATCTCTTGCATTTATGTATGAAATTTGCTAGAATGAGTCCAAAAATAATTTATACCAATGTCCTTATCGCAAGTTTGAAATTATAATTTACAAAATATGTTTATGCAACACAGTTTTGCATACATACCTGTCTCAATTTGTTTTTCAAATTATACAATCTATCATCTGTATCAAGGCAAAAGGGGTTGAATCAACATAGCTACTTCTCAGAATCTGAAGTTGATTATTTCACTCTTTCTCACAAAAATTCAGAAAGAAAAATAAGCATACCATGATACGAATGTAGTAGAACTCCAATGATCTGAACTCCAATTATCTGGATTGCTTTTAGAGAAAAAAGAAAGAAGCAAAATCCACATTTTATAAGTTTCTTATCGTTGAATGGAAAAAACAAAGAGGACAAAATGTCAGTTGAGGACATAAGAAGCATAGTGAAAATCCCTGGATGTTCTGAGTGCAGTGCATGTAGGCGAGTGGCTGCTGTGTGATAACTCAATGACCCGGAAGATGACAACGAAATTTTACTCAACCAGACACGGTATCTTAGCTAGTAAGGTCGTTTGAGTGCCTTGACACAGCTCTAAAATGGATGGAGCGGCAGCCTGAGTGCAACCTACAGCTACTCACCATCAAGCGCTTGCAAGACTTGGCTATACAGAAACAAGTCAAGATAGCAAAACAACTGACTTTGACCAATATGTTTAAGCAATGATACATTTCAATACAGTATGCAAGTACAAAATGTAAACAAAATTGTTTTCAGTCATTAAATTACATTACATACAAAAGCAAAATTCATTTTTTACTAAAAAATAACCTTTTTTTCCTTAATTATCCAATTATTTGATTATCCTGATGGGGTCTGGTCCCTGTTGATCTGGATAATTGGAGTTCTACTGTTGCTAATTGCATTTTAGATTTGTTGATTTTATTTTATTTTAAACATTTATTATTTTATATATTGTACTGATGCACTGGATTCCTTTGGACCCATCAAAAGTCAGACTTGCTGCCCCCCCCCCTTTTTGCACTAACACAGAATATATATGAGTGTTGTTCTTCCTACAACTTTTCAATATGGCGGCATTACCCGATGAGGTTAGGTCACAAATTTACGTACACATAGGAATTGTGTCTTTAGACTGCTGACAATCTCACTATTCATCAAGGTGATCCAAGTTCATTTACCAGCCATGTTGATTTTGCTTTTAAATGAAGCTGTAAACAAATTTAGAATGTTTTTTTTTTTTTTTAAGAAGTAAACTAAACACTTATTTTTTGCCCACTCGAAGTGTGTATCGGAAATTTTTAAATCCTTTTCGAATTGAGGGTCATAGTGGTGGATATAGCCACTGTGCTAGCAAGTTGTAAGCTGCTCAGGTATGATTCTTGTGAGTTTATATTCCTCCCTGTGTGTATTTCTCTGCTGTGTCAGTAAAACTTTCCTTGTGTGTTTTTGTCGTGACCAAATAAGGCCCTTATGCCATAAAAAACCCAACCAACTTTTTCAAATTAAAACATTTGCTAAACTTACCACAAGATCTACAAGTAATAAACAATTTCTTTCGCCATATAGTTCAGATAAAATTACATTATATATCACAATCATTGTAATGTTATACTATGTCATTTGAGATAGCTGCAATCAGATATAAAGATGTAGTCTTAATCCGAATTGAAACTATATTTATTAAATCTACCTGAACTTCGTCAATATTTTTGCCTAAATATGATAAATTTAGAGCATAAAAGATTGGAAAGATATGTGGTCACTAATGGTAAAATGTTGTTTCTTGTATTTTTCTAGCAGTATTTTTTTCTGGTATCTAACTTAAATTATGTTCTAAAAAGTACTTACTGAAGGAAGGTGGTCATTAAGAAATATTTTACTGTTCTTAATTTTTGTGACTATAGTTAAAAACATGTTTCTAATTTTCATTCTAATAAGAATACAGTGATATAAAGATAGTGTGAGTCTCTAAAATCTGTTTATCTGTAAAGTTTATTAATGGTCAGATACTTTTACTATTACATCCATTTCTCTGCTACTAGGATTTATTAACTACTTATTTGATACATTTTTGTCACTTTGTGATCATTATGATTGTAAATCATCAAATATTCTTAACAGAACTTACATGTAAGAAGAATTTTTGTATTGAATTTTTCTTTAAAATATAGTATGGCACTAGCAAATTTAGGTAGCTTGTTTTTGCATCTATCTAATTGTTTCCCCATGTCATAAAAAAACTAGAACTACAAAATATCAGGTACTTTTCTTTAGAACAACAAATCTGTTTCAAGAAAAGTTCCCGATAGTATCTGTTAAGTATCTCTCTATAGTAAAAAAGTTGCCGCCGCAGTCGCAGGATTGAAAACTCACTTTTGTCGCTTGATTGTTAGATGATTTCCGCAGAAAGTACGGATCAGAAAATTACAGAATTAACATGGTTTGTTCAAAATTGTACAGGGAATAATAAGACGGTGAAAAAATTTTCTGATGCGGCTATTAGTTTAGGGTTTATTAAGTGTCAAAATAAAAAAAAGCGAAATTTCTAACACAAGTGAGCAAAAGACACAAATTTGCAGTCTTTACCGTGAGTTTTTTTCTAGACTACCTCTAAACGTGAATTTTTGCAGCTCACCAATTTTTTTTTTTTTTTTTTTTTAGAAATTTTAATTTGGTTCCTGATAATATTTTTTTGAAATTTGGGAAAAATCGGAACATTTTGGTTACTTATTACTATTAGTTTTTAAACTTGAAAACATCCTGTTAAACCTTAGAACAGGGCTCGAAATATCTGGGTGCACTGTGCACATGAAAATAAAATTGTGCACCTATTTCTTTTTAAATGTGCGCCTAACATATAACATGTGCACCTAATTTAAAAACTTAGGTGCTCAGAGTGCACCTGTATTAAAAAATCTGTTTCGAGGCCTGCCTTAGAATATACTCTTTTTTACGGTACAATTATTTTTTAAATTGGTTAATAGATAAATTCAATGTGATCAAAAGTTGGTCTTACAAATTTTGTATTTTTTAGATCACAGAGCGAAAGCGTACTTTTATCTTCACGGAAATGAAGGTTACGTTTCTAACTAACGGGTTAGCCAGGTATCAAATTTATCATAGCAACAGTTGTTGGTGAGCGTAGGTGGTGGACTGCAAATCATTAAGATAATGTTGCAGGAGATTGACTCTGCGAAAGGAGTGTTGGTTGGCAAGCAGGGGGTGGAGCCCCCTTGTCTAGTAAATTAATTCTAGATTAAGATAAAATTCATGAACATTCACTTAATTACATTCTGTAAGAGGTTGTATTCTCATGAACAAATATTCAATACTACTTATACCCTCCAATACTCCATGTAAGTGTCATAATTGCTTTGGAATATTTAGTAATTTCTCTTTATTTTGGAAACATTACAGTGGTCTTGAATGTTTTTAAGTACTTTTCCGTGAAACAAATATCTATCTTTCTTTCTAGTGATGATGAAATTGACTATCATCCTATATCAAAATCTGCTGCCAAAGAAATCTCAGAACAGTTGATCAAAGATGGATATAATTTGGATTTAACACCTGATGATGAAGATCTTGACCTAATTCCACCCAAACCACCAAATCATAGATGTATATGCTGCAGTTTAAATTGTACGTGTCTTATTCAGTAATGATGTTTCATTTTTTTTTATCTTCATATTTTAGGCATTTGTCTGATCCATATTTGTGGAACAATTTTAATTTTATTGTGTGCATACACTCAATGAAAATACAGTTCAGTGACTACTGAACTGTTCTTTTTAGAATCTATGTATTGAGAAGCATTGTATTTTGATTTTAGTTATACTATTGAAGTTTTTATTCTTTTTTTATTTTTTATATTGTTTTTCAAGATTGGGATGGGGTTAATTTCCCATTGCATACAAAAAGTGCTAAATATATGTATATGTAATCCAAATACACAATGGAAAAGTAAGCATTTAATGATGCTCAAAGGACAGTTTTACTTATTTCATTGCATTGCTCATGCGTTTTTTAAAATAGATTCAAAATAATTGTACACAAATATTGTCATGCTAATTGAAAATATAGATAGTACACTTGACTGAAATGTTATATGTATTTTCAGTAAGCATGGTAATTTAAAATTGGTCATTTTTCATGACATGTAGCTTCGTTTTTTAGCTTTATGAGCAATTTACTATATTCTTGCATGTGAAAAACATTTTAGTATTTACATTATATAAAATTGTTTAAATTTAGAAAATGAAAAGGCCTTAAAAATGACAAGGGCTGACTTACTGGCTTCCTTTGAATCCACTTATTTTACAGTAATTCTATTGTGTGGCATTTATAATTTGTTCAATGGAAACATAATGACAATTTAATCGTGAACCCAGTGATTAAAATAGTTTCTATCCTACTTTATTCCTTTTTAGAAATATAAAATAATCTTAAGACTACCTTAGTAGAAAAAGAGCAAATATCCACTTTGTAAGTTTTGATAGCACTATTAAGTTATTTTTAATGCAGCTTAAGAAAAATACATTCCAATAGTTTGATTAGTTCTTAATGTATTAACAGGAGGACTTTGGCACTTTTTCTGTTACAATTTTTATCACCGTAAAAATGAGTTGTAGGCACAATTCAAGATCAACAAATTTGGACATAGGTCTTTTTTAACAACGTACATATATAAATGCATGTAATGCACCAAAAATAATTTAAAGAACCTTCAAAATGTAAATTCCCTGTATAAAGTAATGTGCATTTTTTTATGCTGCAATGCTGCCAAAATTATAAAATATGTTGAGTTACATAAAAAAAAATCTGATTACCTTGAAAAGAAGGGATACACAGTATTTCGATATTTCTAACATCCCAAGTACTAATCTCTGTTCAAGTAAATTTCAAATCATTTTAGTAGTTTAGAAAATAAAGATTTTTCTAAAAATATAAAGGAAGTACATATTTATTGAAAATAATATTGATATGACAACTTATTAAAACCTCAAACATTGGGAGTCAGATATTTGAGTTATATTAATAACTGCCTGGTGATTTGTTTTCAGCATTTGAAGGAACAAAGAAACTTTTTTAATATCCAAAATACAAGCCCAACAGTTTCAGATGAGAAATATATAAGGTGCTATTTAAGTTTATGGATATTTACTGAATTTAAATTTTTCTTTTCAGAAGTTTTTCGAAGATATTAGAAAGAAGAAAAAAAGTACATTTTTCTATTTTCGGGGAAATTTTGATAATAATGTAGAAAAAATGAACACTTAAAATAGTATTTAGCTTAATAGTATTTAGAAAAATAAACTTGGAAAATTTTTGTTTCTCAAAAATTAACTATGAAATTATTGAGATTGATTGAAAGTATTGAGTATAGTTTGATTACGTTAGACACATTTCAGAACACAAAAAGCAGAGTTGGACGACATATTTTGCAACTTAACTTTATCCTATTAAGGATTTAATTGTAAGAAAGCAGGGCAAAAGAAGCTGGTTTTTTTTTGTTGTTGTTAAATTAATACTGCAGATTAATTTCCATTGATGTGAAACAATCAATGCCAATATATCAATCTTTTTATTTGATTATAACACCCTTTATATTTGTAATTATCATATCTTTGCTTTCAACCAACATCCCTATTTTGCCATTAAACTTTAGTTTATGCATGCACACAATCATAGATAGTCGATACTATTGCAGCAGAACTATACCTTTGCTGTTATAAATATTTGTTTATCAAAGAAAGTAAGCCATGTAAAAGTGCATTCCGTAGCGTTTTAATTCCATTGAATGACATTCTTGCCATAAAGTTCAAATTGAGTTGTTCAAATATATAAGCAAGATGTAAGAACACAAATTGTTATTCCTAAACTGTTGAAACAGTACTACTCTAAGAAAGCAATCACTGTATCAGGATTACTGAAATTGGCTAGAACTCTTAAGATCGCAATAAGAACTTCTCTTAAATTAGAAACTACTAGACAGTGAAAATCCAATTTTGCAAACACTTACAACTTTGTTTTGTTGATTATGGTTTTTAATGTTTTGATAAAAAAAACTATTGTCAATAAAAACAAACATTTCATTTCTTCTCAGTAAACATGATTTCAAATCGTTACTAGCTTTTTATGCATTATGGACTTTTATCAATATTTAACTTTGGACATAATTCATGACAATACAAGATTTCTAACAGTAGACAATATTCATTGCCTGTTTGTTCACTCAGATATGTTTAAAGGGATGACTATTACCTCTGGTACTTTTTAATTTTGGGATTAACTTTTTTTGTTGCTCAATCATTGAAGGTGCTAGTGTAATAATTTGTTAAAAGATAGTGTATCAGGTTAAAGATAAAAAGGCATAAAAGAACACGAGTCATTTCTTACACAACGAAATTTAATGCATAGTGTAAAAATGGGAGATGCTTCTTTATTTAAATGCATAACTATTAATACTCTTCCATCAGTATTCCAAGTGATTATCTCACTAGTCTTGCCAAATTTATTAGATCTATTTTTAATGATATATTATAAAAACATTAAAGTGTTCGTACTTTTTTAGTTCTATTTCCCTGTAGAAAATCATTCGTTTTTTTAGAACTTACTTAACTCATCTATAGTTGTATTGTTATTTAAAGCTAAGCATATGGCTCAAGTTTCTGCAATTATTTGTCTATCATGTTATTTCAGTGCCAAACTGAAAATTTGTTTCTTATTTTTCTATTAGAATTTATTTGAACTACTTTACTGGTGTTTATTTTTAAAATGAATGTATTTTACATCTAGTCAAGATCTAGTCTTGTGGTTGTTTTATAGATTGTATTATATTTGTAAAATTACAATTTCAAAAATCAAAATGAGGTTATATACCATGTTTATTTGTACCACTTATATAATGAATTAAAATGTTATAAAATACATACTAATTGTTTCATTCAGATTTTTATTTTGCATCACACATTCTTATTTACATGTTTCCTGTGCTGCTCTCGAGTGTCATTTTCAGGCCGTTCCGGGTATGATACACACTAGGATTTTTTTTGTAACTCATTTTGCTTTTAGAGCTGGAAACTTGCATGTTAGTAAATAATGAAACTACAATGCATAATGTAGCAACTTTATTTTGTGTTGAAAATGTACGATTCTCATCACTAGGCCTGAAAATTACGCATCTCGGGGAATTTGTTACTCAAGATATTTACTGATTTTAATGAACACAAATTGCTGTAGATGACTTTCCTCTTTAATTATAAAATGCTTTTAATGTGTATAATTTAATTCTCAAGACAAGATAGGATGTTTCTAATCTTGGAAAAGCACATTTCGTTATGCATTGATTAGTTATAGTGAATAACACATTTGACTTTATAAGAAAGAAAACTTTAAATTCCTTAGAAGAGTAAAAACCACCTGGCAGTTACTTTCCAGATAGGTTTGGGAGAGGGAATTATGAAGATGCCTAAAAGAGATAAAAGATTGTTTGGAAATAGTCGATGCGTTTTAGTTATTTGTATGGCAATGAAAAATCGTGCACAACATTTTTTTGGGCCTATCCAATAAAGTAAATACACCTAATTCTGTTTTTCCACAAACCTTTTTTACCCGAATTCAAAATAAATATTTCATTCAATTTACGCGAGTCCTTTTGATTTAACAAGAGCGGGCCAAGCCAATTACCAAGACTCTTTTTGCCTAAATTCTAACAAAAAAATTTTCCATTTGTGGCATAGTAGTATCATTTCTATATTACTCGTACAAATAGATTGCATAACAGCTAGTGTGTGCTTTTGTTCACCAACGTGTACATCTAGGTATATATTGAAGTTTTTATTGAATTTGGTGCTCATCTGTTATACAATTTAATAGCCACATACCTTCGAGTGGGTCGATGGATACCACTTAATACTATTTAATAAAAGGTCCGGAACTGGCCAAAAAATTGGGTAATAATTTTGTCAAACATGACCCTAATGAGGAACGTGGAGGGAAGTTTCATCATGAAATGAATATCGAATGAAACCACATCTCGGAGAATTATAGCCTAACCAAAACATGATTAATAACTGCATTCATTCATAAAACCAGTTAAACAGCACCAGGAGACTCAGGGCTGAATTATCTCAAGAGATCATAAAGAAATACTTTAAAAGAAGATGTCCATAACATTTCAAGTGATAGTGATATTACAGTCGTACACAAACATATACGCCATATATTGTCTGGTAAAAATAAATAAAATCTTATGTGTAAAAGATTTTTTTCATTTTTTTTTGTTCAAATGCAAATTTACTTTAATAAATTTTCATGACATATTACTTTTGTTTTGTTGAAATAAAATAAGTTTAAAACAGATATTTTCATGGGGTTTTTTTTAATTATTTTTTAGATCAGAAACCAATCCTTTCTTCTGTAGATACATCTTTTGTTTCGTTTTCGTCAGGAATGTATCTATTGTGTATTGTAACGTATCTAACAGAATTAAGTGTATGTCAATTTGACAAATGGAGTTTGAACATATTTCCAATATCCAGCTACCAGAGGCGGATTAAGCAGCTGCGTGGGGACCAGGAATACCAAAGGGCCCCAAAGTCTTAAAATATCTTTTCATTGGGGTTCGAGGAAAGTTGTGACCTGAAAAAAGGGATTGAGAAAACACAGAAGATAAAGATAGTTCAGAAAGACGCCTCCATATAGATATCGAAATAGTAAATGACATAACTTTATGGCCAACAATATTAACAGATGCTATTATATTCTTAACAATCTCAAAAAATATCGAGAATGTAGAGCATTTGAAATCGGTCTATAAAGACATGAAGTGTATTACCGAGAACTTATGATCATTTTTACAGAAAGAAATCAAATGGAATTATGAAAAAGAGAAATTGGCTGATATTTTCAGAAACAAGTAAAAGTGTTTACTGCCACCCTTGCAAACTTTTCTCAACATCCAAGTCTAAATTAATAACTGGTATGCAAAATTGAAGATCAATTACTGTTATTTTATCGTACCACGAAGTTTCAAAAAAACACGTGTCAGCCATGTGTACTATGTATAAAAGATAAAAAAAATTCAATAGAATTGATACTCAATTGTTACAGGAAAAAGAAAAAATATGCTACTGTAGAGATGCGTTGAAAAGAATTGCATCAACAATAAAATTATTGGGTTGATTAGGATTTAAGGGTTCACGATGAAGGCCAAGATTCCAATAGGAATGGAAATTATTTAACCTGCTTAGAATACCTAAGCAAATACAATGAGTTCTTGAAGTTACATCTACAAAACAAAGAACAAGGAAATGTAAACAATTTATCTCATATTTGCGACGAATTTGTAGGTCTTCCTTGTAATAAAGTAAGATTGGAAATAATTGAGGAAAATCAAAATCTTCAACTTGTATATTATAGTATAATTGTTGACTATTCTCCCAATGTTTCTCATGTCGATCAACTAACTTTTGTGAGAAGATATGTTTCATCCTGAGGTAATACTTACGTAAGATTTGAGGAATTTATTCCCATCAATAAACATTTGGAACAAAAAGTTTTGCAAATTTTAATAAAGTTAGGAGTGGATATTGAAAACTGTCAAGGACAATCATTTAATAATGATTCCAATATGTCAGGGAAGCGCTCAGGTTTGCAAGAATGTATTAAAGAACATAGCCCAAGTGCCATTTTTATTCTGTGTGCTAATTATACCTTAAATTTAATTGCAAATTTCGCAGCATAAAGTTGTAGCGCTGCAATCCAGTATTTTATTTTTGTGCAGAACATATTCATTTTTTTCTACGTCAACCCAATGCTGGTAAATTTTAACCAGAAATCTTGAAATGTATAAACATTCCATCTCAGAGAAGAGTTTCTGATGCAAGATGGTCAGCAAGAGCAGATGCTGTATTAGCTATGAAACTTAGTTTCACCCATATAAAAGAGGCTTCAACTGAAATTTATAATTCAGAAGAAAAAGTTACCAGTAAGGCGACTTTACATCTGAAGAAAATGGGAAAATATGAGTTATTTTTGGAATACTATTTTACAAAGAATAAATGTTACTAGTAAATCAGTAGAATGTGAATTATTAAAAGAAGTCATTAAAAATTTTATAATTTCAGAGAATTTGAAAAAGCGACTGATTTGTCAGGCTTTTATGCAATGTGGAAAATAAACTAACTCGCAGACTACAAAAGAAGAAAAAAAATGTGATGAAAACAAAGAAGTCGGATATGAATTTACATAAGAGAAAATTTCATTGTCAATTCATTTTGTCTCCACTATTATATAAGGAAGTGTTTGTTTCTTGCCTACGAAGTTCTGACGAATCTATGGCACTTACAGTAATGGGATTTGGCACACAGGCAGTGCGCAATTTTTGTAATTTTAGGGTCAAGGTGAATTTTAAAATTCAATCTAGATATGTCATATATAACACCAAGGCAGATTATCTCAGAACTCAAGACATATGAAGTTGTTGGAGCCTTCTCGGAATATCTTTTTATTGGGATTTATCAGTTGAAAGAACACGATACAAAAATTGAAGGATATTTTCAAATGACATTGACGTTTGTTCTTTTGAAGATGAATTTGACAATTTTTTAATCTTTCTATAAGAAAACGAGGACACCATAAAAACCACACTAGACATCTATCGAGCCGACAAAGAAATGTCTAGCACATTTCCGAAATGTTGAATTTTTTTTTAACAATTTCTTTACATGTAACAGGAAAAAGATCGTTTTCTGTTTTAATTATTTCAGAACAGTGGGAGATTAAATAATATGGCCATTCTGTAGAGTAAGAAATTTGAAGCCCAATTGACACTTCCAAAATAATTGAGGAATTTGCAAAAAATAAAGCAAGACGGAAATTCATGCAAAAGTGTTTTCTTAATGAATTTATTTAATGTGCTATGGTGTGACATTTTTTATTACTTTTCTTTTTTGTTAAGGCATCACATTACCCTTTTTCAAAAAAAAATTTTAGAGACAATTAAAGTGCAAATAGCTATTTTTGTTCTAAAGTATGTTTATAAACATATTTCAAAAAATAAAGTCAGTTAGTTGAACCTTATCTTAAAAATTAAAAAAAAAACTCAAATTTTTTAAGTTTTTTAAACTTTTATAAAATAGTCAATTTGCAATATTTTTTACTATTTGTGGTTTTTTTATAATTGTTGGATAATTAGAATCAAATGCTAGCTAGCATTTATAAAAATCGTTTTCATTGTTGGACTTCGATAAGGATTTTCGTATCAGAACACTGGAAAAACCTTGAAAATTTTAAATCTATCTATACACTTTGACATTTAAAAAAAAATAAATAACTATAGTATTATGACACAAAATATTAGCTAACATTTAAAGTATATATACTTAAAAGTATATACGAAAAATTTCAATACTCTGCCTTGAACAGAAAAAAAGCCTTAGGGAATAGTTACAAAAGTCTGAGAAAAATGCATTTTAAGTTTTATAAGACATCTAACAAAACTTTCTAATGCTTGTAGAGCTTTAATTTTTTAATATATTATTTTTCAACTTCTTACATATATACTTAAACAAAATTTTAATTCAATATGATCACAATAATTTTTTCTTCTATCCAAAATATTGTTGTTTTTCATATAGTTGAAAATATGGTTAATGTGACAAAAAAACAGGCAATTTAGCTATTATATTTTATTAAACATTCTCAAAAAAAAGTTGTAAAATACAATGCAATAATTCAAAATAATATTAATTAACCATTTTTTTATTCATATTGAAGTTTACGCAATTTTGCTTTTTCGCTGTGCAATTTTATATTTTACACATTGTTGTGTTTCGAAAATGGGTTCTCGTAGTCAGTTAACAAATAAGTGTTTTTATGTCAAACTAAATTGAGAAATGAAAGGTCTGAAGTGTTTTCAACGTAGCACAATTATATTTGGAAATTAATCAGTCACGAAAGCAAGAAAGATTTGTTCCTGACATCGCTCAGAAAACTTCAAATATCACAAAAACTAAATTGAGTTCAGGTCTTAAAATTTTGAGCATAGCTTTATAACTAACTGTATGGGCCATAGAAAAATGTAAAAAATAAATTTTCGTTACTTTGGTCATTTTTAGAGTATTGTGATGCCTTAATAACTTAACGAGTTTTCTTGAAACTTTGACTCGCGTTCGAGGGCCCCGAAATTTTTACCGCTTGGAGCCCCCACTTGACTTGATCCGCTACTGCCAGCTCAAAGTTTTGATTACCACGACAGGTGTGAAACTCTAGTCGAACAGCAGTGTTGTTTATCAAATCATGCATGACTGTCATCTAATTCAATTCCAACAGACAAAAACCACTCAGGATGCAACATCCAGGTAACAAAAACAGTATGCCAATTTATAACAGCTCAACTTGGAATCAAAATTTTCCTTTCAGCATTAAGTCATGAAATAACCGAAGTATGTTTTTTATTCAAATAAGTCATGTAAGATAAAAATAATGACTTCCCCACAGTATCATAAAAGCATTCCAATTTTGCATTCTTTATAATTTTAATGTTTTTGGAATGTTGGTTAATTTTTAATTTAAGAAATTTTATGCATTCATCTCTAGAAATTCTTTACTGCTTGCAAAACTATTCTGCATTTATACAATAGAAATTCAGAATTTAAACTAATTTGTGCCCATGTGATATTTGAGTACGTGATATTGAACAAAACAGATTATGCAATGAAGTGAAAGGTTAATATTTCAACGATTCCAATTTTTTATTGCAAGCTCAAAATTCCACTCATTGCTAGCTCTTGGCTATTTCCAGACATTTTTCCTCAAATTCAAGTCTACATATAGCATACGTTATACAATGCAAGGCAATTTTAATTGAAGTCGTACTAGAGGAACACAACGGCTATTGACAACGGTCCCTTCTTTGAGAAAGGATTTTTAACACTAGGATAACAATTTTGAACCACGGTCAGAGGACAAACTTTGCAAAACTTTTTAGAAAATTTACGTTATTATCTTGCAACCTTATTTACATGGACCGAAAAATTTCATGCCACTGGTTACAGTTAGAACCAAACTGATTTAACTGCTCGAGAACCAGATGCAAAAACAATGATTGTGCATCATGGCATTTGTGCTGTTAATTCCTGTATCAATGATTAAAAAATTTACCCAGCTACATTTCATAGTATATTAATATACTATTCATAAATATTTTTCACAACATAAATCAAAATTATCTAGAAACCACTTAGTCTCATATCCCACTAGTTTTTAACTTGGATTATGATTTAATTAATCTTTCTCAAACAATTTTTTTCCCTGGACAAAAACCACTTTACTAAGTACCCAGAGTCACCATCTTAATCAGGAAAATTCGGCTTTGATAATTTGTTCAACTTGTTTAGGAATAGTTTTATAACATCAATTCTTATGAAAAATCAACTTTGGGTTAGAAGTGTCCAATAGGATTTTATAATATAAATAAAATGTAGGATTTTTTTTTACAAAATATAGGACAAAATGTAACCAAGATTAACGGCAACACTAAAGATATTTTTTTAATCTCAAAAGTTACGTGCATCGTGGCGGGAACAATAAGTCCGTTGTTGCTATTCCGACAAAAGAAAATAATATCAAGTTCCAAAGACCATACATTTTGAGGGTACAGTGTGATGTCGTTTAGTTATAAGGCATATCTGCCCATTTAGATTCCTACTTTTCACATTAAGGAAAGAAAGGAGAAAATATCCTTTTCCTCCTCTCGTCAAAACAAGAGGTTATCAGAGTATGCCTGTGTACAACGCTGAGCAGAATGATTGAAATAAATTAGAGGGAAAATAACTGCATCTACGAAGAAACATACGACTCCTATCCCTGTTAACTCATCTACACGTAACTCGTGAAGCATGTCTTATTCTAATCAGTTAAAAACATTAAAATTGAATATTTAATCCATCAGGCCAGAGAAAATCTTTCAAATGCAGTCACTTGTATACTTTGTTCAATTTTTTTATTCATATTTCATCACTTAACTATTTTGATGTGAAAAATTGTTTTAAATGTTACCAAGACAACAAATGCCAAGTTCTACTAGACTTTATGCAATCTTTAAATTGTGTACTTGTTTCTCTTTTCACCAGATACGTTATTAACCAAAAATGTGATATTGAAACATGAACTGTCCAAGAAAGTACTATGGGCATGAATGATCCAAGTGTGAAGGAAAATACTCCAAACACACTATAAATAAAAGTTTATTAATGAGGTCAGCATAATCTATGTACAAGACGTGACAAGCCATGATGAAATGAGTAGCTAAAACAGTGAATTAACGACTGTATGGATGATAGGCAGTAGTGGCAGCTCCAGCAGCAGCCCCGCCACCGCCGCCACCACGTCGAGGAGTCTTTCCATAACTACTTGGCTGTTGACCTAAAATATAAAAAATATCAGATTAAAAATATCAATTTTATTTAATACTTTAAGAATACATACTATACAAAATAAAAATACTGAAAAGATAACGAAATATTTTGGAAAAGAACAAAATAGATAATTTTACATTTATCATATTACACACAAGTTTTTGCAAACATGACCTCAAAAATGAACAAAAATAAGCATTATTCATTAATGTCCACTATATCATGCAAAACAAATTTCTCGAATCTACATTTCAATAACACAGAATAGCAAAAATAAGCCAAATTTGGTTATTTAATCCATTTGAACCAACACATTAATTACATAATATGTGCAACTTTCGAGGATCCACAAAAATCCAGGCAGTCTTACGACATTCAGCACTAACCAAAGACATTTCAATACAAAATGATAAAAAGATAAGATTTCAAACAAAAAACTACAGCAATTAAATATAAACTTACCATAGCCACCAGCACCACCGCCATAGCCACTTCCTTGGTTGTAGTAGTTGCTGTAGTCATAGTTTCCGTAGCCACTTCCATAACCCCCACCATATCCATAGTCGTAGTTTCCATAGTTTCCGTAGCCACTACCATAACCTTGATTGTAACCATATCCTCCTTGTCCACCGTAACCACCAGTATATCCGCCACCGGGAGGATTCCATCCCTGGGGTTGAGAAAATCCAGGTCCTGCAACATTGAACTCTCATTAAATGCACAATTTTTTTTTCTATACAACACACCTTACTTTCTTAATGTTTAGAAATGTATTTTTACAATTGTGGTCATTATTCAATATGATTTTAGATCATTTTAAGACTTTTATCTGGTCATATTTTTGCATGTTTCATTGAAATACTCTAGTAATATCATGTAGTTAATTTTTACTATGAAAATGTTCAACATCTATTGGCTTAAAAGCTTGTGACCCTATCCTTCAACACAATATAATCTTTTGTATGTTTTATATAGTTTGGAAATTATTGAGTGATTTAATAGAAAAATATTTTTACTATTACATTATTAAATTGCAAAATGAAATGACAAAGCTTTAAAGATGTGGTCCAAAAGCCAATACAAGGTATCAGGAAATAACTGAAATGTTAGAAAATGCATTGGTAAAAGGCTTCCAAATTAAATGCATTGGTAAAAGGCATTGCATTTATTCTCATCTTGATCCCATCTGCAAGACCCTATCGGATCAGCAAATTAAGTGGACTCAAGACAGCTCTTCTAATTATACATTGTAAATAAGAAGCAAGTCAATTTTAATGCCCTTTTTGAGCATTTCTTAGTATTACAAAACTTGGACCGGATAATTATAAAAATAAGTTAAGATTAGTGAGAAACCTACCGCCACGACCTCTGGCACCTCCTCGGCCTCGGCCACCACGTCCAGCAAATCCACCTCCCCAGGCACCACCGGGTCCACCACGTCCTCCTAATCGTGGGTCTGGCTTGTTAGTAGCCTTCTTTACATCACATTCTTTGTTTCCGATCTTTTGTTTAGATTGCTTGCAAGAAGCTTCACATGCTTCTTCAGTTTCAAATGTAACAAAGCAAAACTGTCTACGCTGATTTTTCACTTTGTCAAATGGCAACTCCACATTCTCAACTTTACCATATTTTTCAAAGTAAGATCGAATATCAGCTTCAGGATAGTCGATATCAAGTCCACCAACAAAAATCTTTTTAATTCCAGGTCTAGCCTTGGCTCTTTTAGGATCAATTTGCTTTCCTTTGATTGTGTGAGGAACAGCTTTCAATACCTATAGAAGAAAAAATTTACTATACTAATCTGTAAATGATAGAATAAATTTTAATATTAATTTGAAGGTTTTTTTATATTTAGTTCCTATTTTTTTTAACTTACAAATTAACCAAATACTTTTCAGTGATTTTATGGAACATCTCAATACAATTTACAAATTATGTATGACTGAGTATACAAACACTAAATTTAATAAGGTGGTCACTAATACACATTTCCAGATTGGAACTAAACAAAACTATTTTTCTCCACACTTCCTGAATCCAACACAGGACAAGTATGAAGTACTCACTTTTACTGTGATGGATCATTAGATTGCTTCAAGTTGCAGTGTCCTAACAATACTAGAACAATTTTTTTTCTTATCAATTACAGATAACAAAAAGGTTTGCTTAACATTTTTACATACACGTCTTATTTTACACAATGGTGTACTAATGTCCAAATAAGAAACAGTCCCAGTTTTAAATAAATAGGGTAGTTCCCAGTTACGATTACTGAATTGTGTTTTCGTTCATAGTTAAAATATTTATTGATCATTTGGTTTATTTCAAGCTTTAATTCTACTGTTACCAGCATCCAAACAAGTCATACATTTTGTAAAAATAGGTCTTTGCAAAAGGTTAGTAAATCTAGTGCTGCATAACATTAAACATTGCAGATGCCTCACTTTCTAAGTTTGCACTCCGAAGCAAGGACATTTCAGGCCGTGACATATTTAACATGCACTGGGCCCTACATTCATGGTCTTAAGTTGGACCTAGTTTAATAGAATTAGAATATAGAAGCCTAACATAGTTACTTTCCTGTAGCTTATCCATTACTCTTCTGAACAGGTAACCATGACCCTATAATTCATATCTTAATTTTGGGGCTTTCAAAACAAATCACTTCCCTATATCAAGACCACCATAAAATTATTTTTAATTAAACCAAATACATACACTATCAACAGTTTCTTCTGCTCCAAATGTAATAAACCCAAAGCCTCTAGACTTTCCAGTAGCAGGGTCAGTTTTGATGGTAACATCAGTAACTTCACCAAATTTTGAGAAATATTCCTTAAGATCCTCTGCAAGGAAAATGACAATTGTTTAATATTTAAAGACTAATGTAAAAAAAAATGTGAAAATAAAAAATCCATACACAACAATACTTACTTTGATCAGTATCCCAGCTTATTCCTCCAATAAAAAGTTTCCTGCAAAACAGAAATTTGTGTTTTTAACAAGAACAAAATAGAATATTTTACTCCAAGCTTTTTTTAAAATCTGTTACCTTTAATAGAATTAACAGAAAATGACCAATTCTGGATTGAGTGAAAAGGTTTATAAAGGCCTCTGAAAAATTAATTTTACAATACAAATTAAATTACACCTTGTGCAGACTGAAAAAATTAAAACTCGGCTATATTATGGCTGTTGAGGCTTTTTTATAATATGAAATTATAATGTACTGCAAAGTTATTGTAGTACACTATCATTACAAAAAAACCTAACATATACCATTTGTGCCTGGAGTAGTCATCCTGTTGAAGACGCACGAGGAAACCTATTGGAGATAAAGGTAGCAGTTAACAATTGTAATGCTGCTCAAGAACTAGAACAGTGTTTCAGAACCTTTCCAGTCATAAGGTTCAGATTTTCATGACAAAACTGCACTTCTCGTATCAACCCACACCAGCATGGGTTGCCAGTCTTAGCATTTATAGGTTACTTTGTATATTCAAGATGATTATGTACTTCAAAATGCTGATAAAATTACTTTCAAGATTTTGCTGAAATAAAAATAGAGCATTTGCTTCTACAAAAAAAATTATACTTTAATTCAATTAACCCATATACCACTTTAGATAACTTTAATTTGAAAATTATATGAATAGAATTAAAATTGTAAACAGTAATCACAAATTTTTCAGAAACCAATATTACAAGAAATTGACATTTAACTTTGTAAATTTAACACTTAAACAATTATATGCAAAAGAATAAAACAATTAATGAATAATTAAACAATTACATGCTGCTTATTTCAAAATTATGTTTTGTACACATTTTGTAAGATACATTTAAACATTACAGACAGATTTCAGTTTACCCAAACAAATTACTGACATTTAAAATAAATTACATAACTATACATTAATAAACATCAAATGGCCTTGGTATTTGGTAATGACTGGCAACCCAGAAAAATGTATTTGCAAAACAAAAATTTTATAATCTTCATTGTAAAATGTGACTGAAAATATTTGAATAGAAATATTTTACAACTGTTCAATTAAAACAAAAATCAAATTCTACATTTCTTAAACAGTGATCATCAACTTTAGAGACTTTGGGTAAGCATTTTTAGAAACTCGTGAACTTTTGATATAGGCATACAGGCACATAAACATGCAAGTAAGATAAAAATGCAAAAAATCTAGCAGTTAATAAGTAAATTAACAGCCATTTGTATTTTCAAGTTTACAGAAGATGGCAAAATTAGTGTCACTTCATTAGATTTTACGAGATCAATATTACTAAACAATATAGCACTGACTTCGAAGTTTAAGATTTAATACAACTAACAGTACTACTATTTGAGCATTAAGTTGATGACCACTTATGTTAACATTAGAAAACAAAACATTTTTAAATTACATAAATAAGTTAAGCCACATTTTAAGTCATTTTTGGTTTAGAAACACTGTACTAGAAATAAAAATCAACATGTATAAATACAAATACACAAATAGTTCCATTACTTATATTTTAGTTACAATTACAGCTCAAAAGTTTATTACAATTACTTTTTCACATTTATAATGTTCACAATTCCTTTAGATTATCACTGTCAGAGTTGGTTAAGCTTATACTCTCATCTCTTAGCATATTTCTTGATAATAATGAAGTTCATCTGACAGGAAAGTTGTAATAAGTTCTTGGTATAACTTAGTTTTACATTTACAGAATTTTTTTATCTTAACACCAATCTTGAGTGCTGACATGAAGTTACATTTTCAGTAAACATTTGATTTTAGATGGTTTTTCCACAATGTTATCTTCAATTAACATTAACTTTTGAAGTATATAATGCCAGCCATATTCTCATTAAATTAATTTTCATTTTCCTTAGTAGTGCAGTTATGTTTGTGCACCACCGTATCTTCAGTTTTTAGCTTAAGACAAAAGCTAAAGACATACCTTCACAGGCAGGATGACATCACTGGAGCCAGTAGCTTCCAAGATATGTAGACTCTGAAATAGGCCAACAAAGGATCCGCTATCTTCCAGTTCTAACATCATGTTACATGTGGATTAATTGGTAATTATTTCAGTAACACCATTGCAAACAGTTCAGTGGTTTAACTTAGTGGTCTGTGAAATGTGGTTTATAGAAATGTTTGAAAACATGAAGTTCTTTATCATTATCTTCTTGAGCAGAAAAGGAAGTCGCAATAGAAAATGCCAAGATCTTATTAACCAATACATGGTTCTTCTAAAAAATTCAGTGAATGCCATGCCATGCATTATAGATCAATTAATCCACTTTTCAATAAATAAGGCACATCAATGTTTCATTAAGTTTAAACATTATCCGTTTCAGATCTCAGACTTAACTTTGTAAATGTATACATTTTTTAAAAGTTAGCAAGCAGATCTGTATGCTAATGATATGTGTAACAATGTTAATTGACTGAAATTCTTGATTACATAAAAACCTGAAATGAAACTGATATTCACATGTAATAATTGAAAGCAAAGAAAATATTAATCCTGAAACTTATTAATCATTTGCTTAACTCAACTGAAATCCCTAGCAATAAAAAAATTTAGAATGCATGAATTCCATATAAAAAAAGGGGGAAACTAGGGTTCACATTTACACTAGTTATTTCTCCTTTAGTGAATTTCATTAAGCAATTAGAAAAATAGCTCTGAAATGAATATACGCCAACTCATTTCCTTAACTATTTGAAAGATAGCATGTGTTTTGAATAAACTAGAATCTTAAAGTAAAGCTAAAATATTTGTGACAAGCATGTTTCGTTAAGTATAACTTAAAAAACTGGTTGTTTCCAAAACATTTGTTTCATAGTTTAGACGAATGCTAGGAAGTATCAATACAAACTCGTAATTAGTATCCCAGTTTACTGACAAATTACCAAACTAGCTTTTTATTTTCCAAGGATGAAACAGACAAGAAAAAAAATCAATATGGAGGCACTATTTTCCTTAAGATAATTAATTAATCATGACAAGCAAATCAATTTTATGAAAAAGGGTGAACCAGCAGTAGTTGACAAATTATGTACATTATTGATACATAATCAAAAATTTTACAACTTTTGAAAATCGGTATTAAACGTCTATCGGTCGTTAGACGACGGTTAATAGACGTTTTATACAAGCTCCAACATATTGCGATAGTAAGCATTAATTATTTCCGTTTATTGGCTTTGGAATCATTATAAACTAACCAACACTGTTTAGAGGGGGGGGATTGCTCGTACATAACAAAAACCGACTGGTTTATCATAAATGGGCTTGAGCTACCACTCCACAGTATGTGTCAACATTATTAGGTGTTTTAACAAGACAGCACACAAATATTATTATCTTATAAAATGACAAGAATGCAGTTTAAATCTTATATCTAGTGGAAATAAAAACTAAGCAAACGTATGAAAATTAAAAAATATACATTAATAGGTAAGCTAACAGTAGCCTCGGCGAAAAATAAGAGTCTCTTTTAACACAATACTTAACCTGATAAACTAATAAATTTAACGTTTTTGTGTTAATTTCCAAAATGTAAAAAAATTTAGTGTAAGGAATTTATTGCTCCTGAAAATTTTAACATTCAAAATGGCACCTGTTAATCCGATCGCCATATTGTTGCTCAGTATCCGATTTGTTATCTTATCTTACGATTTTAAATGCAATTAATTTGTCAAAAAAAAATAACTTTATGCACTCACAAACAACAATTCTTTGATAGTGAATATAAAGCAATATTTTTCAATTATTCACGATAAGGATGTAAAAAGATTGAGAGCTGACACAGAAATGAACTCGTTACCCAGTGAGATCCAAAATAACGTACGTTAAAAAATTACATCCTTACTTGCCCACATTAAAACGCGGAAAATACCTTACCTTTCATCATCACTAGTTGTTTTAGCAGAGGATTGACCATTTGAAGAACCATTCATATCTTGTATTTGACCACCACTTTCGCCGCCTTCCTCCATTGCTTCAGTGTAACTTTGTTCATTATATTCAGAATATTGTTGATCTTCAGCAAAGTTTTCATTGTACTGTTGTCCGTCAGTAGCCATGGTTTAAACAAGTTTTTAAAGAACTAACTTCCAAGATAAAATATACCTAAAATTTAACTTTCAGGACTTGAGCGAGCCTGGAAATTGTGAATACAAAGCTCGGAGATGATAATGGTGAATTGGTGACGCTAGACGGAGACGCTACAGGAGAAGTATGGGAAGGAAGTTTACGTCACGTCACATGATACTCATTCTTGCTTGTGATTCGTCCAACACATGCCGCACTAAATTATACTGTTGCCAGATATGCATTGCAAGTTTTAAAAATAAAATAATTCTGTTAAGTATGTATTTAATTAAATCTCAACGGCAACAAAACGAATATAAGCAATTATTCACGATAAAATACGAAGACAAAGATCCGAGACCATCACATAATTTTGTACGAGTGTCATATTTAATTAATTGATGGAACATATTTGGTAGGTATATTAATAAACAACCCACTGGAACAACATAACGGGCTTTTGACGATGGTCCGGTATCAAACCCGAAGGGTATGTTGGTACGTATTTTATTAATGTCGGAACTGAAGCAACACAACCGGTTACTGGCAATGGTCATGTAATCAATAATCTCAAAGTAACGGCGTACTAGAGCAACACAACGGGCTATTGACAACGGTCCAAGATCAATCCCCTAACGGAAAGATCCGAGGACAACTACAGTGCCTATATAATAAGAGAGGCGACAACGGACCAAATTTGGCCCAATGCACATGCGCGGCAGCCATTTTTCTACCAGAATCGTCTCCAAGAAGGTTGCCGGGCAAATATGTTTCTACAATCAGTTTCCCGCATTTCCTCTTTGTATTGGGAAAAAAAAAATTTATACTCACAACTTATTGAAATTATTTTCGTGAATATTAACAAGAAAAAGAGAAAAAAATTAAGCTTATAACTTCAGTGTTAAATAAAATTGGATCTGATGTATTGTCTCTCTCAGGAACTTCAGTTTTTTCTTTAAATTCCTTCCATGCTGTGTGATAGAAGTTTACGCATTAATTTTATAACATTAAATAAAAAATATATTTAAAATGTCCTACTGTTAATGGATACTTCCTTAAAATAACACTTTCTTTCAACCGACTGCTCAACACGTAGTTTTTCTTTAGTGTGATTCATTCTTTCCTTGCATTCACCTAACCAGAAAAGATTCTGACCAATTTTATTTGACCTTTTTAATACATGACACAAAATTTTATCCCACAAAAATGTAATTTTTTTTTGTTTCATCCATTTATACAAGTCAGAAAACATGTAATTTCAAAAATAGTCAACATCATCAGAACACATTTGTTAAAAAATCTATCACATTTTCAGATGAAAAAATAGAATTAACAGATTGAAACTAAATTATGAGCAAATATTGGCCTAAACAAACAAGAATAATCTCGATAAAAAAAATAGTTAACAGCATTTGTACGCATTGATATCCAAATCCACAGATTAATGTTGATGTGGTGGTTATGTTCCGAGATCTAGCAACAAAATAAAAATGAAAGTTTCCCTCAAAAATAACACTTTTGTAAACATTTCTCTTTTATTCTTTTTATATAAAGCATGGCTACAATTTACTCTCTGCTTATATCATGATTCAATTCGGTATAGGCTATTGTAAACCTTTTATAGGGGAACAGCTAAAAAAACAACGCATTATCAAAAGTTTAAAACTTGCTAACTGCCTTTGGCGCAACGTTTACATCGCAAAAGTAGCGGGAAACACCAGGTTGTTCAAAAAAAGCTATTTGCTTAAAAAGTATTCAAATTTATACTGGTAATGGTAATTTTAGTTAACGTCTTACTAGAGCAACATAACAGGCTATTGACGACGGTATGGGATCAATTCCTAAAGGGAAAAATTCGAGGACAACACCACGTAAGTTTGAACCACGGTCAGATGACAAGGCAACACCTGAGCTGGCACTCCACTTTCTAAACTTCCACATCAAGCCATCGTGAGGAATTTCGGCCCCGACAGATTTAAGGTAGACCAGTCGCCTTTACTTCATACTCATAAAAGCAACCATGCACTGACCCGAATTCGAAACAGGAAACAAAAATGTTGTCTAGAGGCTAACACCTTAACCACCAGTGCCACGGTTTAGAATCAACCACCGAAGAGTTAGGTTAGGTAATTTTAATTAACGTAGTACTGGAGAAACACAACGGGCTATTGACGACCGTCCAAGATCAATCCCCTAAGTGAAAGAACCAAGTACAGCACAACGTTTTTTTGAGCCATGGGCAGATGATGAGGTCAGACCTAAAATGGCAAACCACTCTACAGACTTCCATAGTACGCCAATTACGAGGTGTTGTCCTCGGTCCTTTCCCTTAAGGGATTGATCCCGGACCGTCGTCAAAAGGCCGTTGTATTGC
The DNA here is from genome assembly GCA_947359465.1 of Metellina segmentata. Taxonomy (NCBI): domain Eukaryota; kingdom Metazoa; phylum Arthropoda; class Arachnida; order Araneae; family Tetragnathidae; genus Metellina; species Metellina segmentata. The sequence continues at coordinate 68,603,927 of OX375878.1, forward strand.
TCTAGTACGACATGAATTAAAAATTTCCAATTACGATAGTACTCCAACGGGTGGAAATTTGTGGTCTAGACAGATTTAACATTCACTAGCTCCTTTGTACACAGTTGTCTTTCGTTGCATTCGAACTCGAAACATTCCGGTTACTAATCCGTTACTTTTCTAACCGGGCAACTACGTGGTGTTGTCCTCGGATATTTCCCTTGGAGGATTGATCCTGGATCGTCGTCAATAGCCCGTTGTGTTGTTTCAGAATGACGATAGTTGAAATACCTACCAGGCTACTGCGGCACTGGAACATATTTTGGTGTCGTGTGGACGTTGTGTAGACTACTGTGTTACCCATTAACTACCTACCTTTGGCGTGGGTATCATGTGGGCGTTTGGGACGCCTGCTCAAATGTTGTTGACCTTGTAGGGAGTTTAGTCACCACTACAAAACCAACTTATGATGTAGAAGTATATATAACAGTGTCTAAAGTAAAGAACATTTTGGTAGGCAAAGTTGTTTTATTTCTGGTTGAAAAAAACTCTCGGAACCTTCCGTTTGGAATTGATCCTGGACCAACTACGCAGACCAACCGGTATAGTGGTTAAGGTGTTAGCTTCTAGATCGGAAGGTTCCTGGTTCGAATCCGGGTATGGATGTTTGTAAGCGTATGGTGTAGAGGCGGCTGGTGCACCTTAAATCTGTCGAGGCCAAAAGTCCTCACGTTGGGTTGGTGTGGAAGTTTGGAGAGAGAGGTGACAGCTCAGGTGTTGCTACGTCATCTGACCGTGGTTCAAAATTACGAAGTGTTGTCCTCGGATCTTTCCGTTAAGGGACTGATCCCGGACGCATACTCGGAAACCCTCACGCTTTCAGCACCTCTTGGCGAGTTGGCGATATATGCCTGTATCGCCAACTACGATAATCCTAATGTTAAAACTTAGAGGAATTGCCGCTAGAAGGCGTATTAGTTCTGTCGGCGGTTTGAAAAATCGCGCGATGTTCTGATGTTGAATGCATTCTGTTTTGTTTATGCTTATGAGAATGTGTGAGGAGCTCATGTTTTTCAACGGTCTTTGTATTGAAAGCGGAATAATTTGATTAGGAAAAGTTAATTTGTCTTTAGGCGTATTCTTTTGAAAGATTGGATGTATAACTGAAAAGTAAATACAATCTCCTTCAATTTTCAAATGTGTTTTTTTGATGCTTTAGAGATGCAAGAAAAATTTGTTTCAGCTTTGATTTTGAATTGTTTTATGCTATTGCGTTTAATTATATTTGTGAAGTGTAATCTTAGTATTTTAGTAGAGGCAGTGAGATTGTACTTTCTGCGATCAGTAGTTTTAATTTTTGATTTATAATTAGATGTAATCTAGTTTTTGAGATTACATTATATGAAAGTCCACAAATTGAATACATCTGATTCTATCAAAACGGACCATTTCTTTCGATTTTTAGATTGTTACAGGGAATGCAAATTTAAAATTAAGTGATTATTTTTAAAAATCAGTGATTTAAATAAGAATTTTGATTTCATTTCCTTTCTGTTTTATGTGTAATAATATTGAAAATGAAATAACTATGAAGAAGAGACATGCTATCTTATTGAAGTTAGTTGAATATTAAATCAGCCTTCCTTTGAAGCACTACATAACCTTTTTTGATAGGGATCATAATTACAAGACAACTCTTTCCCTTTTGGGCCATTGAACATATGTCACTCACAAGCCTGTTCATCAGCATAGGTTTTGTTTAAAACATTCCATGTGACTATAAATCCAATGGGCAATTTTGAATCATTCTTCTTCATATGATGGGTGAAGATTCACTTAATATATTTACTCAAGCATTATACCTAAAAAAGTTCCAGGGCCAGTGCGACCCCATTAATTCAAATTAGAAACACATGCTTTTTCCTAATCTCTGCAGCTATTTTTTTATGTGCTTTCATTTGCAAAATCTTATATTAAGTATTATTTTTTGACCCCTCATATGCCTGTACCAAAACTTTTGCATTATTAATTTTATATAACTTCCATACACCGAACACTGATGTGCTAAAAGTCATGGGATAGCAGTATGCAAATTTACTAGTGCTCACATTGCATTAAAAGAGTATAAAGAGTCAGATAGTTATCAGTGCTCTCTGTTAAACTCTTGAATGTCGACCTGCCAAGAATTAACAGAGTTTGAACGTGGAAGGATAGTTAAAGCTAAACGCATAAGCTTAACATTTTGGACATAGTTGAGACCTTGCTCCACATTGTCAAGGGTGTATCGAGAGTACCTCATAGAAGGCATTACCCATCACAAGTGCATTTGTGCTAACAGACTTAAGTTCTCATATAGGTATGTTGAAATAAACAATGTAATATGTCGATTTGGTTTTCCAAAACCTCTGTTGAACAAAATTTGGGTAGTACTAATGATTTTGTGCTATTCTATTGATACACAAGCGGAAAGGGGAGGTGAGGTGTAGAGGGAATAGTATCATTACTGAGTACAAGGAGTGGGAAAGCAACTTGCTGGTGGTTCAGTGGGTTTCTCATTGTTAATAGCTTGCAAGCTGTAGATGACATAGGTTCAATTCATGTGACTACCCTGAGCGTATTTATTTTTTTGCGTCGAACATTTCCTGTTTGTATACGCTCACCTAATTCTGTTTTTGCACAAACTTTTTTTTTTACTCAGATTCAAAATAAATATTTCATTCTCTATTTACTCCAGTCAGTTTGAATTTATTTGCCCAAATTTTACGAAATTTTTTTTTCTATTTGTCGCATAGTAGTATCATCTGTTAAACTACATGGGTATTCGTAGCAATTACTGGGGGTTAGCAAGCAGTGGTCACACCTGACCCCATGAAAAGAACTATCACGGGCAATGCAGTGGTTAGTCAGTTATATTGCACCCACAAATAGATTGCATAACATGTAGTGTATGCGTTTTGGAATACATGTTTTCATTTACCAATGTATGTATCTACAATGTTCTAATTGTATTTGGTAACTAACACGACTGTATTCCCAACATCATTACAATGACACGCAACTGGAGGATTCAGTGATCTATCATTTGAAGATATTCATGAATCATTCGAGAAAGCCGTAAGCAAAGATGAATTATTAGAAGAGGTTGGCTTTGAGACTCCTAATCCCACAGAATGTAGTGATAATGAACAATAGGATCTTGTTCTAAATGCAGGTTTAGTAAAAGAATGTCTGGAACTGACCTGAAAATTGGGTAATCATTTTGTCAAACATGACCCTAATGAAAAACGCGCTAGGAAATTTCAACGTGAACTGAAGTTCTTGGTAGCCTCTTACAGATAATTATATAATGGCCTAACCAAAACACAACAATTAATAACTGAATTTGTTCGTAAAACTGTTGAAACATTCGCACAAGATGATACTCATGCTCGTCCAAACAGAATTAGGTGTACATTAGTGTTGACTCGAAAAGGTGAGTTTGTGATCTCATTTGTATTGTACTGATGTGCACACTTTATATTTTCAGGTTCCTCATCCTTCAGATTTTTAACTATCCCTTACTTGTATTTATGTTTTTGTAATTTCTATTATCAAAATGTGTTTCTATGTGGTTTTGTTTTTATTTCTTGAAGCAGGTGTTTTTATGATAGCAGTTATTGCCAAAATGTTAAGTAATTTTTTAAATTACCCAATTTTTTACAAAAATAAACATTTTCTCTATTAAAAAAAAAAGTTTCAAGATAAAAAAAAAATTTAAGATTGGAAATACTTAAATTTGAATAATTCTACACTTAATGGTCATAAGTTAAATTTTCATGCAAAAACTTTCTTTTTGAGTCTTGTATGGTTAATTATATTTACAGAAAATTGGGATACGCAGCGAAAACTTGAATCTCTTCAAAATTCTACTCTACGTATTATCAGTGGTTACCCCTGGTACTACCGAAACGCTAAAATTCGCGAAGATCTTGAAATTACCGAACTTAAAACTTACTTCAGTAAACTTGCTACTAATTTTTATGCTAATCTTGAATTAATTGATAACCCTGCCATCCAGTGTATCCCAGATATGACCCTCGTCAACCCGAATATAATAAAAGACCCAGAGTCATTCTTAATCCTTAATGTTCTTACTATTTAAATCTCCTGCTTTTATTTTTTCTTTAATTTAATAATTCTTAAGCCTTCCTTGTCATCTTGCATCTTATGTACTGTTCCAATTGTACTCGTCCTTGATCTGCCCAATTTCTAAGCCACCTGTTTTCATTAGACAACCAACTGCACTCACTCTACCTTACATATTTCAGTGAACTTCAAAACCTGCTCAGTTCCCAACTACTTTCTGAGGGAGATAGAAGGCCTTCGGCCTAAGTTCTCCGGCTCACCCATTATTTCATTTTCATTTACAGAAAAATGAATTTTTGTAATGTATGACTAAATTACTTGATATTTAAAGTTTATTGTGTATTGAAATGAAAATAAAAGTTTTTATGTACCATTTGTTTCTTTGTTTTTCTTGTAAGACATTAATTAAAAAATACCTTCTATAATGAATTGAAGTACATATATTCACTGTAACTGAAACACTTCTTTTTGTTTACCTTCATGTGTTTGTTTACAAAAATATCTTGCAATGTCAGAATCAGTCTCAATAAATCATTCTGAATACATTAAATGTTGCTTACAATTTGTACTAAAAGATTTATATTTAGTTCTGATTTTCATAATTATTCAAGATTGCCAATGTTGTCTGGTACACGCAAGTATTGTTAACCTAGTAATTTTTTTCTGGATTGAACTGTTTTGGAATGTAATTTAAATTGAACTTTAGAACTGAAATAATTATACTTATATGTGGAATATAATATGGACCAAGAGAATTGCATGCATAATAACATTTAGAGCTTCAATGAAAATCCAAATTTTTCCCATATTGTGTTTGGAGAAAGCCTACTTTTGTGTAATGTCAACAGAGGTCCCTTGTTTTTCAATAACACTATATATCATACAGTATCAATGTTTTCTTGGGAACTTTCTGTAAGAAGTCGGTCAGACTTTTTCGTATCTTGCAGAGAACAGTGTTTTGAAATTTTTTTTACACATATTTGTTTTGAAGGCACACGATGTAGCCCAAAGTAATTTTACAATTTTCTAGAAGTCTCCATCATAGAGAATTCATTTTGATTAAATATTTTGCTAAAATGTGCTGAGATTCACACTCACTAACCTAGATCAGCTTCCTAAATAAATGACAATCAAAAGCTGTAGAGCAAAATGGTCTTAAGAAATCATGTGGATGGAAGACTAAATATGCAGTGCTGGCAGTCATTTGATTGATATTAAATTCAATGAATAATGTCAATCATTGAGTGCACAATGAAATTAGAAATGTTTTATTTAAAAGTTATTCCAAAACAAAATGATGTCCTATGTAAACATCCTGCATAACAACTGAAGAAATTGTAAACCAATATTTTGGTTGGTAAATATTTTCAAGTCGTAAAATTTTCTGTAGCTATACATTCTGATTCTTGCAACTTTAGCAATATTGGCTTTAGTCAGATTTACATTCAAAGCTTATCTAGAACCACGAGTCAGCTAAACTTGTTCAAAGTAGACTTCTGTGAAACTTATAAAAATGTGCTCATGCTATCTCCATATATTTAACTCACTCAACATCTGTCCTGATCAGGACATGAAAATTTTAGATAAAATAATTTTTGAAAAATTAATTAAATCAGCATCATGCTAATATAACAGGTGCCGTGGTGGGAAGAGCAACCAGAGGGTTGGAAGTTCGAATCCAGCCAAAGACCGTCATGTAGAAGGGGGCTGGTGCATGTTAAATCTGTTGTGTTGCCTCGCTATATGACCATGATTCAAAATTATGTTGTCTTAATCTTTCCCTTTGGGGTTGATCCAGGATCGTCACAAATAGCCCATTGTGTTGCTCCAGTGGGAGAGAGAGAGAGACGTTAATTAAAAATACCATTAGATATACCACGTTTCATCAAAATGTTGGTTTTAGACTAATCAGTAGCATGTTATAACTCCTAAAAGGTCTTGTGAATAAATTATTGCACACGTAGTAATTAAACTAATAATATTACTCAGATTAATATTGTAATTTTATTATAAAACAAAAAATCTTTTCTTCTGTTCATAATAAGAAAAATTATAAATTTAATCATTGATTATGTATTTTTTGGCATACAAAACTAATATATGATGTAACTCCTAAAAAACTACAACTATAACAGGTGCCATGGTTGGAAGAGTAATGGACTAGCAACCGGAGGGTTGGGAGTTCGAATCCTGCCAAAGACCGTCGTGTAGAAAGGGGGCTGGTGCATGTTAAATATATTGTGTTCTTACATTAGCGTGGTGTGTAAGTTTGGGGTGCCAGCTTGGGTGTTGCCTCGTTATTTAAAAATGATTCAAAATTATGTTGTGTCTTAATTTTTCCCTTTGGGGTTATAAAAATAACCAAGTAGCATAATTTTCATAATCGCCAAATTGAACTTACTTTTAGACCAAAGTGGGGCCAAGGGTCTGAAAAGTAGGGATGCGACATCAATGTCGATATTTTCAAAACATTGATGTATTGGAGCCTATGTCGCATCACTAGGTGCTAAACCAGTTTTAAGAAATGGGGAAGAAAGTTTTAATACACTGAATTTTAAAAACATCGATGTTTTGGGGGCGATGCATTATCAACCTTGATGTTTTAATTTTGAATATCGATACTTCAAAACATTGATGTTTAGCTGTCGATGTTGCATCCGAACCACACAGTATACATCGTGTTACTTTGCGGGCCTCTAGCAAAGACCTTCTCAAGCCAACAGTCAATGCTTCATCACACTACTACTCAAAATACCCACCAACTTACCTAATGTTGTGAAGAACGGCATAAGTTTGGCAGTCACAAATCTGTCCAAGGCCAGGAGGGCCTGGTGATACTGAGGGTGTTGTGAGTAAGTTTTGGTAGCCTCTTTTAGGAAAAGGATATCACCCCTAAGGTGTTCCGTGAGTTTACAGTGGAAGATGTAATGGCGAGTCAACAAACTCTCCACACTGACACAGATCAGAAACTTGCTTTCCGAAGAAAAAAAGTTTTTTAAAAAGTATTCCGGAAAGCGACCATGGCCTATGAGTAGCTGGGATGTTATGGGGTGGTACACATATTGACTAATATCTGGAGTGGGAAAAAACTTGTGCATTCTTCTACCTATTGTATCTGCACTCCATCGTAGTTCCCACAATTCCATAAGGATCTTGAGAATTTGAACTGACAAGGCAATTGTGCCCACATTTCACAGACAGTGAATTTTGACAGTATCAGTCTTGTCACCACCCATGTGACATATTGACTGCAGCGACAAAGTAATGTTGTTAGGTGCGACACGACTTCAGAGACAAAGCACTGTTGTCGTCACGTGAGAGGTGACTTACGACCACAGAGACATAGTACTGTTGTTAGGTGAGAAGTGACTAATGACCGTTAAGGGTTAAAATGGTAATAAACAACAACATAATACATAAAGTGATTTAAAATACAGAATAATGTAGGTCCTTGAAATAAAAATATTAGACGGGAAAAAACTACATGTTTTGCTTGAGTTACAAATATATATTAAATACATTATAAAATATATGTTTGTGACACATCCTAATAACTTAAACAATAAATATGAAATAAAACAAATTAAAAAATTTTTGGTCCTTTATGAATGCACGCGTAAAAATTTTTTGTCTCCATAGCAGCCCAAATGCAAGTGCTATAATTATAGGATATGAGATAGAAAAAACTTTGTTTAAAGAAAGCTAAGCTATTGAAAACAGACAAAATGGAATATTTTTTCAATTTAAATTTTGTTATCTTGAGCTCAAATGAGTGAAACAAATCGAGAAGTGTATTTGTTTACAAAAAAATTACTTTGCTTAAATCTTAATACTTATTATTGATAACTGCTTTTACTAAGTTTATATTTACTACTAGTTGTCTCAACAAACAGTGGCGAGATTATATTAGGTAGACGATCAAACAAGAGATTTGATTCATAAGAAACTATATTATGAAAATACAAACACTGTGTAGGTTATAAGGGCGAATAAGTTCCACAATAAACAAATACATACTCATCAATTCTTTGTATTTGACGAGTTTTAGAGTCAGTGATCATTTTATATTGTAAAAATCATAACAAAAGGCAATTGATTGACTAAATTTCAAATAAATGTGAACGTATATAAATTTGTTTACATGGGGGTACGTTTTTGCCGCCTGCTTCTTATATCAACCAATTCTTCGAAGTAGTTACAATACAGACAGATAAAGAATTGCAAAAAGATTTGTACATTACTATCTAGAATGTCAACATATATTTAGAATATCCAAAAAGAAAATCATACGGAAAATCATAGCACTCAGCGAGAGAAAAATGGCGATCTTTTTTAGAACGTAGTAGGGTTGCTCGAGAAATTGAGAAGGATTGCCAATTTCCCCAGTCTTCGGTTCTCAAAGTGCTTTCTATCGCCAACTCGCCAAGAGGTGCTGAAAGCGTGAGGGTTTCCGCGTATGCATCCCGGACCGTACTCAAAAGCCCGTTGTGTTGCTCTAGTACGACGTTAACTAAAAATTAAGGGAAAGATTGGAGGACAACACCAAGATCAGATGACGAGGAATTGATTCCGGATCATCTCCAATACTCTCTTGTGTTGTTCCATTAATTCAACTAACCAGGTTAGTAGGCTGTTGACTATCACGACAGGGTATCATTCGCTTAAAACAGAAAGTGTCATTAATATCTAGGCATTGATGTGAAATGCAGGGTGTTTCGTAACTCATGGGCAAAAATTGAAAGGGCGATTGAAAACATCTAAACAAGCAATTTTCACCATACAATGCATGGGCAGAGAGCAAGCGGAGAACCTCTAGACGGCGCTGTAATATAAAGTAAAGCGCGAGTTTTTCGAGCATCGTCACTTCTATCGTGGATTTCAAAAGGCATGACGACGTATAATAATGTGGAAAAGGCAGACATGCATTTAATGTTTAGTCTCGAATGGGAATGCTCTGGAAGGCGAAAAACTGTACAGGCAGCGTTTCCCGAGAAGACACGTGCCAGACCGAAAAATGTTCGAGCGATTGCATCGGTTTCTGTGCGAAACGGGATCTTTTGTCACCGGCATTTATGATATATGGCGTATCAGGAGTGTGCGGACGCCACAAGTTGTAGAAGACATTCTGCAAAGAGTGGAAGATCGTCCGTATAATAGCATGCGAAAGGTTTCCCGTGCCGTAAATGTGCCCCACTCGATTGTTTGGCGAGCACTACGGGACGAAGGATTACACCCATACCATGCAGACAGTGCAAGCCTTGATACCTTCAGATTATGCGCCACGTGTCGAGTTTGCACGTTGGTTTTTGCAACAGCGAACAGGGAAGCCTGTTTTTAGTGCACGTATTATTCACGGATGAATGTACCTTTACTGGTGAAGGCATTTGTAATACGCACAACCTTTATGTGTGCGCATCTAACAATCCGTACGACACGTCCTCATGGCGTATCAGAAGCGTTTCAGCGTAAATGCTTGGGCTGGAATTGTGGGTGACCATTTGATTGGTCCATACCTTCTGCTAAGTCGGACTTCCTCCCTTGCATGGAAGCCGCACCTCACTCGCCGTCTACGACGGGCCTGTCACTCCGATGCAGGGGTGCCAGTTCAGAGGTTTTACCTTTAGAACTAGAGGTTTCAATTCGCTTCAGAGGTAAGAACAGAGGTAAAAAATGCTCAGAGAAGAACAAAGGTTTATGTAGAGGTCTGAAGTATAATTGCCGTTAATACGCCGTTTGTAAACTAGCCTAGGGGATATTTGATGTTTTGAGTTGGCAACACTGGCCTGCTAGTTTTTCAAAAGTGATTATGATTAATATACATTAACCTAGGTTCAGAGTGTTTTACGCAGCGCATCTCTTCCGTCTGGACTTTTTCCTGTGGGCCATTTGAAGTCTCGTCTTCGAAAGCCCCATTAAGTCCGACCTAGTTGTCAGGATTTCTGTTTCTGCCGTCCGAGACATGCCGAGCAGTTTTTGTAATTTTGCCACACATGCTGTCAATAAAATTTAGTACTTCCTTTATCCGTTTGGTTTTCTTTCATGTGACAATAACGGCGGATACCTCCTAGCGGTTCACAGCTTGCTCTCCGCCCATGCATTGTATGGTGAAATTTACTTGTTCAGATGTTTTCTTATCACCCCTTACATTTTTGCCATTGAGTTCCGTAACACCCTGTATAAGTAAACTGAGCATTGCAACTGAGAGGAATTTCAGTGACCAATACATTCGATTAGTGTCGACTGCTCTAAAAAATTGTCTCACTAAAATTTTTGCTTTTGTGAAAATTAAAAGTTCTTCCAAAAACAACTTAGTTGATTTCCTTCATGAACGTTCGATGTGTTTCTAAAGTACGTTCTATCAAGCACCCGATAAAACACACGGGAAAACAACTGTTTTAACAGTGCATCTCAACCTCCAGATGTATAGTCATTACATGCATGTTTTTTTTTGCAAAATATTGGTAATCGATATTTTTAACTGCTTCATGAAATGCGATGCTTGAAAAATAGTATTGAACAATTAAATTCTAAGCTGAGAGTAACGACTGAAATTTACACTTCCAAGCAATGCGACGTTCTATATTCACTGAATCAAGAAACCAAAAGTAAAGCGAACTCGTAATTTAATCACTAATAAGCGCATAACATTAAACACAATAAGCAATGTTTTAATTTACTAAGATAAACACCATTGAAATATCCCCAAAGCGAATTCCTCAGAATAAAATCTGAAATTAAAGTAAATAAAACAGTAAAGTCTGGCTACTAAAAACATAATTTCTAATTCATGTACAAAAGCATATTTGTGTGGTGGTTGTTTCTTTGCATGACTACAGGTCCTTCCTAGTTCTTCGAAGAAATAATCTAAGCTGGGCAGCTATAGAAATTTTTCCAAATGAAATTTTGATTGTAGTCATAAATATATACAAAAAAAAAAAAAATTCCTTAACAAAATTTGCACCATGATCGTCACACGATGACTACAGCATATCAGTGTTCAATCTAAATTTCAGAATTTAATCCCAAATTTTTCCACGGTTATCAATATTAGAATTTGGCGATCTAGGTTACCAATTTAAGTATGAATTTTACGAACATCTCACGGGTGTAAGAATCATAGCAATTGCGCATGCGTATGGAGTTGGGAAATTTTTAACTGTATGTTTGGTTCGGGGGAAAGATATGCCAAATTTGGCAATTTATCGCTTACAATACGAGGATTTTTTGAGTTTGCTGCCAGTTGTTAAAGTAATAAGTACGGCCAGTTTAGTATCCTATTTTTATAGTTTAGTATAAGTAAGGCTTATTTACGACCAGTAAATAAGTATTAAATTTCTATACTATCTTTCTACGAAAAGTTAATTTGTGTAAGTTCATAATTTAAAAGTTTATTTAAATGTCAAACACACACATTATGAGTTTCTGAAAAATAAATTATTTTATAACTTGTAATTGTGCACTATATCCATTTGCTCTACATCCAATACTACATTATGAGCACTCGTCACATGTTCCCTCAGCTTTGTTCGTGTTGAAAATGTTTGTTCACACGATACTGCAGGGCAGTTTATGATAAATTTTCTTTTGTTGCTGACATTAGTCACAATGTGCACCTTTTTTATATGACGTAATAAATTCTGTCGATACTGGAAAGTTTTGTCACAAGAATCGCATTTATACTGTTCGTCCATTCTAGAATGTCAACGACAGCGGACAGATGCTTGGTTTGGCGCGGGGTGAAAATATCCTCGTCTTCGCCAAACAAACCACTCGTAAAGAAAGGGTCGCAACAGAAATCCGGACCGGAATAAATTGACGCATGCGCAATTGCTATGATTCTTACACCCGTGAGATGGTCGTTGAATTTTCATCTAATATTTCAAAAATAACTCAACGATTCAAAAACTTCACAATTCTAGTGGCTTTCAAGTTAAGAATTTTACTATGGATGTATGGCCATTTTTTACCCAGCTTGTAATGCCTTTTTTATATTTTAAAATGTATAACACTTGGTCATACTTTGATTTAGTACAACGAAGAAAGCTTGGAATAGGTACCCAGATGTTACCAATTACCAAAAATGGATACTACAGGGTGTGTTTCTGTCGTGATGACTAACAAAAACAAGATCTAATAACAAAAGAATAAACGCAGACGCGCTTGCGTCCTGCTTGTTGACAATACAGGAGCAGGAACTATAATGCGCATGAAGCGCCAAGAGGAAGTAAAAACAATAGTATCGCCTTCTGGCGGATTTGCGCGTCACATACATGGAGGCTGAACATACTCCCACTCTCAGGACCTCAGTCCTGATACTTGAGAAAGGGTATCACCTTCACGGTTGAGCGCTTGAAAGTTCCAAGCCGTGTCTGTATGGAGACTGTCCGTGTTGTCCTGGATGGACTGCAACAACACGTCCCAGTGGTCACGTTAGTGGAGACGTTTGCAAGTCTTGTAGGAGAACCATGTCGTCCACGGCAAGATTAAGTTGTTTGGACTGCCACTTCTTACGGGGTTGAAGAGAAGTGTCGTACTCTTTGCTCCACCTCTTCCAGAATCCTCGTCTTAGGTTTAGAAGGAGCTCCCATCGGGACTTCAAGGACCGAGAGGCAATAGGATCATCTGGAATTGAGCTTGAAACATCTCTTGTAATAAAATGAGAATGAGTGAGGGTGTTTATGGATTGAGTGTCAGACTCATTCACATAAGTGAGGGGTCTTGAATTTAAGATAGCCTCAATTTGTGCGAGAATTGTAGCAAGTTCTTCGAATGTTAAGAGTGTTCCGCACAAAATGCGTTTCAGATGAAATTTCGCTGACTTAATTGCAGCTTCCCAAACAACACAAACGTGAGGAGCGACTGGTGGAATCATATGCCATTCAATAGTTGATTTTGTCAGATGATGTGACACAGCTTCGTTATCTTGAATGGCAGACATGAATTGAAGATCTTTCTAAAGTTACACGGTGTTCAGGCAAATTACCCATTTGCTGTGGAGCTGTTGAAGCCTTGAATCTGCAGCAAATCAAACACTTGTTGACACATTTATTAATGATTCGTTTACTTCCGAGTATCCAGTGAGACTGTTTGACAATATGAGAAAGAAACATAGGTCCGGCATACAAATGAGTGATATGACGCTCCTTCACATTTAATTCACTATTTTTATGTTGCGAGGGAAGTATAATTGGATGCTTGATGTTAAATGTTAATGGTGAATTTTGAATACGTCCTCCCACCCGTAGAAGACCGTCAACATCTACAAATGGGTTTAGTGAACGTAATTGACTTTTCTTTGGTAAAGGTTTTATTCTCTTTTACTGATTTCAAATCCTCAAAAAAATAAAGTTCTTGAATCCAATGATTTATAGCTCGTTCGACTGTGTGTATTTCTGTTAATGAGAGAGGTACTGAACGCTTCGATGGGTCATTGTGTTGCATTCTTTGACTATCAATACGCTTCTTGCAATTTTTAATAAATCGTTGGCAGTATGCAACAATGCGAATAAGTTTAGATAAACTTGAAAAATGTTCGAAAATATTTGTAAACAGATCATTAGATTTTTGTAGATGACAATTGAATACCGGATCAGATCTCTGCTCGGCGTCGACTTCTTTGTAACCGTCTGCCTTAAATTCGGTTTTCGTCCAACTCTCTTCGTTAAGAGCTAGAAAGTCTGGACCTTCCCACCACAATTTGCATTGTTGCAAGCTCTCGGGATGAATGCCTCGAGATGCAATATCTGCCGGATTTTCTTTGGAAGGAACATGATGCCAGTGTTTAGTGGGTACTAGTTCAATGATTTGCTATGTTCTATTGGCTACAAACGTTTTCCATTTTCGTGGATGTGCGTTTAGCAGGGGTAAAAACAGCCAAAATGTAAAAAAGAGGAAAATATACGCAGCGTTATTTTGAACTACAAAAATAACGGAATAAGAATACTTTATTTGTGTACTAATGTGTGTACAGAATAGTGGTGCAGCCCGAAATTTTTTCTGAGAGGTGTAGGCAAATTTTAGTTCGATAAAACCTTATAAAGTCCACTAAAAACAATAAAATTTGTCTTTGGAAAAGGTTGGCACCTCATGCGTAAACTCAAATTTTATAAAAGAGAAAACATATGTTGGCAATTTTGTAAACAGAAAAATAAGTTGCATGAAGTTGAAAATGTTATTTTTATGAATATTTTTGAACATTTCACCAATGGCGAGATTTTTTTAAGAGTTGCAATTGTTCCAAAACCTTGATACAAAAATGAAATTAACAGGAAATAAAAATGCTATATTACAAAAGAATAAATAAAAGAAATACTATTTTTAATAAATTTTATATGTAGACACCAAAAATAAAAATGGTACAGCTTCAGTCTACGTTTATAGCAGTGGCAACGGACTTGGCGCTTTTTTGGCGCACTTCTAGTAGCGAGTAATGACAGGTTAAGGTAACCCATCTGCATAACGGTTATTGCGAATTTTAATACAACCTGGACAAGTGGAAAGTTTAAAAGTTTCATTTCGAATATTCCAGAAAATTCTTTCAAATTCCGTTAAATTGTCGTTTGATTTCATTGGTTCATTTGAAATAAAACTTTCCTTGGTGACTTAAGTGCGCCAAGAGCAGGCCGTTGCCACCGCTGTAAACGTAGACTGAAGCTGTACCCCTGAGGTAAAAAAATTTAGCTTAATTCAGTTTAAATTTACAACCTATTTTCGTAAATAAATAACTTTTTTTTTTCAAAATATCTAATATCTATATTTTTTGTAACTATTCTTATTTTCTAACTAGCAAAATACCCGACCTTACTCGGTTTGAATTGGTTTACTCTAGATTGAAGAGATAATCAAAATATATAATGACTTACGTTTTTTGTAGAATAAAAATTTATTTTAACATCTTTCGCCATCTTTATATTTTCTACAACTTACTTTGGACACAAATCCTACACATGCATATCCATTCATGTAATACATTTCACATACATCGCACAATTGCTGTATGACAAAGCTACAAAATGACGAAAGGTGATACTAAGGTTACTACTATAAAAGACGATTTATAGGAAGATTTGGAATTCCCTTTCTTAAGTTCTTTTCATGTTCAACTCAATTAATTAAAATTACGATTTACGGCGAGTGCTCTCGCAATCATAGTCAACAAAACAATATTTTTTTACTTGTGGCACTCTATACTCCGGTATGCGACATTGTGAATTTTTGCAATCTTCTCCTGTCATTATTACAACGAATTTTTTAATGTTGGAAAAAGTTCCAGTTTGGATTAATAAACATTATTATTCTTTAAATAACGGCATTATTCTTTAAATAACGGCATTATTCTTTAAATAACGGCATTATTCTTTCAATAATGGCATAACTACACTTAAAATTTACTGAAAATTTATACTGAATTACCTAACATTTTTAAGTCTAATACTTTGTGGTGCTGTTGCGTGTGATGAGAAGGAAAACACATTTATTAAAATAATAAATATTTAAAACTGGAAACAGCAAAGTAAAACAAAATAAAAGAAGTCGCAAAAAATTGTTCTAAAGATATTAATTTGTGATTCAATTTTATCTCTTGATCTCGCACAGTTGCCACAACTTACAACTAAAAGTGTACAAAATTTAGAAATGTGAAATTAATTCAGAGCGAAAGAACCAGAAAAAATATCACTGCTCGCGCGATCTTGTTCATTCTCGTTTCATTGAAAAATATCGTCTGTCCCAAATTTCCGGAAA
Source organism: Metellina segmentata (assembly GCA_947359465.1). Classification (NCBI taxonomy): domain Eukaryota; kingdom Metazoa; phylum Arthropoda; class Arachnida; order Araneae; family Tetragnathidae; genus Metellina; species Metellina segmentata. The sequence goes on from OX375878.1 coordinate 68,619,773, forward strand.
TCGTTTTCATTGCGCAAAGAATAAAAATAAGACTCGAAGTAAATGAAGTATCAGAGATGAAATTCCATAAAAAAAATAATTTTTTGAAGAATAATTACTCTTTCATTAGTACTGGTAAAGCAATCGAAGTAATCGTAATATTCAATAGACATTCCAATTTTTCCAAACCTACCAAATTATGGTTGATTTAAGTATACTTACTCAGGTGTTTTAGCATGAAACTCAACTAAATATAACAATAAAGAAATGTTTAATATTGCGTTCACTAAACTAATAGATAATGTATAAAATAAAATACAATGCAATCAAATATCTGGAATACAATTTATGTGATGTCTACACAAACACACAAACACAAAATTGAGCATAGAACAGAAAGACGGACAGACAGACTTTCGCAACCAATACCACTCACTAAATGAAGATAAGTACTCACTGTATGCAAATTTTCATGAAAATATCTTAAACCGCGTGGACGTGTATAGGGCACAACATACATACAGACAGACAGACGGACAGACAGACAGACAGACAGACACCAAAAGAAAAAAAGGCGGATTCGGCATCAGAAGGGTCCAAAACGGATAGAAAACTTGAAATGGGTCGAAAATATTGAATGTACAAACAAACACTCCATTCTTATTTATATAGATTAAATCAACTTTAAATAAAATAAAACTTAAAATTAATAGCTCGTATTATCCAAGAAACAATTTAACTTATTAAAACAATCTATATAAATAAGAATGGAGTGTTTGTTTGTACATTCAATATTTTCGACCCATTTCAAGTTTTCTATCCGTTTTGGACCCTTCTGATGCCGAATCCGCCTTTTTTTCGTTTGGTGTCTGTCTGTCTGTCCGTCTGTCTGTCTGTATGTTGTGCCCTATACACGTCCACGCGATTTAAGATATTTTCATGAAAATTTGCATACAGTGAGTAATTATCTTCATTTACTGAGTGGTATTGGTTGCGAAAGTCTGTCTGTCCGTCTTTCTGTTCTATGCTGGATTTTGTGTTTGTGTGTTTGTGTAGGCATCACATGAATTGTATTCTAGATATTTTATTGCAGTGTATTTTATTTTATACACTATCTATTAGTGTAGTGAATGCAATATTAAACATTTCTTTATTGTTATATTTAGTTGAGTTTCATGCTAAAACACCTGAGTAAGTATACTTAAATCAACCATAATTTGGTAGTTTTGGAAAAATTGGAATGTCTATTGAATATTACGAATAATTCGATTCTTTACCAGTACTGCTGAAAAAGTAATTATTCTTCAAATTTTTTTTTTAATTTTTTTTATGGAATTTCATCTCTGATACGTCATTTATTTCGAGTCTTATTTTTATTCTTTGCGCAATGAAAACGATTTCCGAATATTTGGGACAGACGATATTTTTCAATGAAACGAGAATGAACACGATCGCGCGAGCAGTGATATTTTTTCTGGTTCTTTCGCTCTGAATTAATTTCACATTTCTAAATTTTGTACACTTTTAGTTGTAAGGTGTGGCAACTGTGCGAGATCAAGATATAAAATTGAATCACAAATTAATATCTTTAGAACAATTTTTTGCGACATTTTTTATTTTGTTTTACTTTGCTGTTTCCTGTTTTAAATATTTATTATTTTAATAAATGTGTTTTCCTTCTCATCACACCCAACAGCACCACAAAGTATTAGACTTGAAATTGTTAGGTAAGTCAGTATAAATTTTCAGTAAATTTTAAGTGTAGTTATGCCATTATTGAAAGAATAATGCCGTTATTTAAAGAATAATGCCGTTATTGAAAGAATAATGCCGTTATTTAAAGAATAATGCCGTTATTTAAAGAATAATGCCGTTATTGAAAGAATAATGCCGTTATTTTAAAGAATAATGCCGTTATTTAAAGAATAATGCCGTTATTGAAAGAATAATAATGTTTATTAATCCAAACTGGAACTTTTTCCAAAATTAAAAAATTTGTTGTAATAATGACAGGAGAAGATTGCAAAATTTCACAATGTCGCATACCGGAGGCAAGAGTGCCACAAGTAAAAAAATATTGTTTTGTTGACTATGAGTGCGAGAGCACTCGCCGTAAATCGTAATTTTAATTAATTGAGTTGAACATGAAAAGAACTTAAGAAAGGGAATTCCAAATCTTCCTATAAATCGTCTTTTATAGTAGTAACCTTAGTATCACCTTTCGTCATTTTGTAGCTTTGTCATACAGCAATTGTAAGATGTATGTGAAATGTATTACATGAAAAGATATGCATGTGTAGGATTTGTGTTCAAAGTAAGTTGTAGAAAATATAAAGATGGCGAAAGATGTTAAAATAAATTTTTATTCTACAAAAAACGTAAGTCATTGTATAATTTGATTATCTCTTCAATCTAGAGTAAACCAATTCAAACCGAGTAAGGTCGGGTATTTTGCTAGTCATAAATATTACCCTTAAAAAAAGCATCATCTTGAAAACTTACGTTGCAAAAAATAGCTACAGTCTATGTTTAAAACGGTGGCCACCGCCTTGGCGCACTTCTAAAGTCGCCAAAGAAAGAAGTACGAATTTTGAAAGTACTTTCTAAAATATTCAAAACTAGCCACTGCGTGGCTAGCCCGGCGTTGCCCGTGGTGTAACATTTTCCGCAGATTTTAAATCCGTTGAAGATATATTCAATTAAAAAATTATTTGTTAAAGAAAATCATATTTTTAGGTATTAATCTAATCTGAAATTTTCCGCAGATTTCAAGTTCGTTGAAATTTTTACTCTCTTTAACGGTCTAGGAGATAGAAAATAGAACTTCGACTTCAGTTAAAAAATTTATCGTCTGACTTGGAAATCAATCGTTAAAAAAAAAAAAAAAAAAAAAATTCTCCGCGTTTAGCGGATGAAAAAAACTTCACATGATTCCAAACCCTGACTGCAAGGTCGCATGAGCAGAAAAAGTTCTCAGCGTTTGAAAAACCGATGGAGAATAAAACTATGAAATTCATTTAAAATCTTCTAGATTGAATTTTAAAATTCGCCGAGACCCAAAAATTGCAAATAATTCGGACTACCTGTATGCCAAATCTCATTGCTGTAAGTGCCATAGAATCGTCATGATTTTGCTGCCCCAAACAAACACTTTCTTTTATAATAGTAGAGATGGAAATTTAAACTTTCCCGCTTGCCGAGGTTGTGATAAAAGACGAAATAACCGAGCATCTTATTTTCTAGTTGAAAGAGAAATCACATTAAAAGCTGACCAACTTAAAATATTTCATTTATACCTTTTCCGCCGCATCATGACGTTTCACGACCGCTAGATAACAGCTCCGCTGTTTTACGAAACCGTAGCTTTACCTACGAAATGTAACACTACGTACGCTAACTAATTCAAAATCCAAGTTCTCCAGGTTTGCCATTAAACTAATAAGCTTCTCACAAAAGATTCTTTTCAAAAAGGAATTTGCAAGATTTATCAGCTTGCAAAATTTAGGAGTGCAACGTTGGCAATATGTCTCATTTGGCGCATTTTACGTTCATAAAAGACAGAAAAAGGCAAAAGTCGGAATTTTTTCGTAAAAAATGATAAAAATCGGTCATTTTTCAAAAATTTACGAAAAGTTGGAAATATCTAAAAAAGTCGGAATAATCTCATCCCTGAAGTAAGGACATATTCACACTTTCCTTATTATTTTTTTTAACATTTATTCTTTGGCGGTCATTTCATGATATAAGTTAATTGTAAAGAAAAAATTGTAGAAAAAGCGGAAATTTTCGGGTGGAAAAAAAGCGAAAATTCTCGGAAGGAAAAAAAAAGCGGAAATACGCGTAAACGCGGAAGATTTTCACCCCTGGTTTAGCCAGGAGAGAACCATCTTCGAATAAGTCCACGCAAACACTTCAAATATGTATTTGCTTAGAGTGTTCAAAACTGCTTTGAGTAACTTGGATAATAAATGTGCACTGGAAAGTTCGAATCGCGGTATTGAAACTTGTTTGATGGGCGCGACTTTAGTCTTAGCAACTAAAAGATGAACCTTTGCATGTTTGTTGTGAACTTGACGGCAATATACAGCAGCCGCATAAGCCAATGAAGATGCGTCGAAAAAACCGTGTAATTGTATAACACACTCGCTGTTGATGATTACACGTCTCGGGATGTTGCAGTAATTTATCCGACTAAAAGTACTTTGAAATTTGATCCACTCGTTCACTAAATGTGGTGGAATATGTGTGTCCCAGTCTCCTTTCGTGAGCCTCAATTTTTGATAAAATATTTTAATCAAAATAGTGCAAGGAGATAAGAGTCCTAATGGGTCAAAAATGCGGGCCGACTCTGAAAGTATACTTCGTTTAGTTAAAGGTGTAGTTAGCTGTAAAACAGCTTTGAAATTGAAGTTATCTTTTGTTGAGTCCCAAAACATTCCTAACACCTTAGAACTTTCTTTTGGAATGATTTCAAATTTGGATTCATGTGATTTGTGATCACGAAACTGAGTTAATAATTCGGATGAATTTGAATTAAATTTTCTCAAATGAAAACCATGTGCTTGAAAAATGGAAGTAATTTTTCTTGCAAATTGATGCTGCTTCGTCCACGGATTCAGCTCCACTGAGCAGATCATCCATGTAGAAGTCTTCTTGAATAATGCGAGTCATGTCTGTATCATCGTTAACCTGGAGCGATATTTGTTTCAAGCATCTTGTTGCCAAAAATGAAGCAGATGAAGTGCCATATGTGACTGTGTTTTGACTGTAACTTGTATTCCCGAATTGGATCATTGGGATTATAGCGCCAAAGTATGCGTTGAAAATTTTGATTTTCGTCACCTACTAAAATTTGTCGGTACATTTTTTTCGAAATCTGCGGTAAATACCACTTTTAGAATTCGGAAACTTAACAAAATTTCGAAAATGTCCCTTTGTAATTTAGGGCCTACTCCTAGAATGCTATTAACGAAACGCCATTGCTACTTTTACTTGATGCGTCAAATACAACGCGTATTGAAGTTGTTAGGCATCAAGCCTGATGGTTTCAAGATAGCGTGATGAGGAAGTATGTACTTGCTCTTACAAGGAGTGTCTGATGACTAGGGCTCGGATTTTGCATATCTTCTTTTTAACCCCTAATGTTGATAGAAATATTTATTGAGTGCTTTTTTTTACCAATTTGCAACAAAAAAAACACGAATTTGTTTTGCATATTTGGGACCATTTTGCATATTTGGGGTTCTTTGCATGTTTTGTGCATATATGAACAATTTTTTATTACTCATTTATAAAATTTTCCATTTTCAAACATTTTTACAAAAAAAAAACTTCAAAAAAGTTTTTTTAAGACTTTTGCTTTGTGCGTTTGGAAAGATTTTCAGAAGCAAAACACATTTGGGTTGTTTGGCCTGGCCTTTTCTTGTTTAGCCAAAAATGTATAGATATAAGAGGAAGAGAAAGATAGTAATGAAAGCATAAGCACATGAGGCAAAACATATTGCTTAGTTCTATAGTAATCGAATTGCAACGGAGACTCTCAGTCTGCAAGCTACTTTGATCAACACAAATCAACTGCGACTCACAAGCAAAGAGTGAAAAGGGCTCGAAATGTTAAGCATCTTAAACTTTGACCCGATGAAAGGCTGTTGAAGTCAGAGTCTCAATCGTCGGAGAAGAACGAGATGTTCCAAGATCTCTGCGAAGCAATGTTGAAATCAATTATTGCTCTTAATAAGTTGGAGAATGAACATTTTAGAGCCTTCTTGAAGAAATACGCAGGCAAAGAAATTCCCCATGAATCCACACTTAGGAAATATTACATTACGCCAGTATACGAGAAGGTGATCAAAAGGATACAAAATGAGATAGGTGATTCCATCATCTGGATGTCAATTGATGAAACGACTGATCCTTGCAGGCGATATGTAGACCATGTAATAGTTGGGAAACTCAATTCAGAGGAAGCTGGACGTAGTCACCTAATTTTATGCAGAGTTGGAAAAAACTAATCACTCCACGATCACCATGACAGTGGGTGAAGCGATTAATATTTTGTGGGGGATTCACGTGCAGCAGTATGGGGAGGAACGATTGTTGGCTTTTGTTACGGATAGTGCAGATTTGATGCTGAAGGCTGGAGAAAGCCTAAAAATGTTTTATCCCAAGATGATTCACCTAACGTGCATAGCTCATGGTGTCCATCGCATTGCAGAAGAGTTGAGGAATAGTCTACCTGATTTGAATAAATTAATACCTTCGAGAAAAAAGGTATTTGTTAAGGCACCTAGCAGAGTAAGGGCTTTCAAAAATGCATATTCTAATATTCCTCTACCACCTGAACCAATAATCATAAGATGGGGCACGTAGATTTCTAAAACTAATTATTTTGCTGAACATCACCAAAAATTGAAAGAAGTGATTGGAAGTTTTGATGATATCGGGAACCAAGCTATTTTGTGAAAGCAAAAGCTGCACTGAACAACTCTTCTGTGGTCCAAAATGTGGCTTACGTCAGATCCAATTTTGGCAATTTTCCTGATTTAATTACCACTCTGGAAAGTAGAGGAATGGATCTGTGTAATTCTGTGGCTTTAATCGACGACTTGATTACGAAAAGTAAAGATTGGAACGGGCCCATCGGGGAAAGCACGAGGAAGAAGCTGGATGCGGTACTGAAAAGAAATCCTGAATGGAAGACTTCTCAGGCTGTGTCAAAGATTTTGAATGGAGAGGTTGTACCATAATGTGAGTTGACGGACCCTCAAGAAATACTATCTTACCGATTTCTCCCCATCGTCGCATATGACGTGGAAAGGTCATTCTCCTCATTGAAGAATGTTTTAAGTAACAATAGACGAAGTTTCAAGGTTGAAAACCTTGAAAAAACATCGATTATTTAATGTAATTTCAATTAGTTGGAGGATGTTCAGGGATGTAACTAGACTAGTTTTCGCCCGGGAACACCTCCCCGACAACACCTGTAATCGCCACCACACATTAATTCCACAAATTCAAAATTTTTAAATTCTACAAAGATGGTAAGGACTTAATTTCAATTTTCAAAAGTAAATCGATTAATTTGCAGAATTTTCCTTGACAAATAATCGAACCGTAAAACTGACGTCTCAACTAGACACTTTTAAAACTAATCGAATTCAGTTTCGTTTGTCGGCGCATCAAAGCCACTTGGAAGACAGGAAACTTCCGAGACACGAGCCCGTTATCCTAAACTTCTTTACTCACATCAGTCTCGTGCAACCCTTCACACAATTTGCATTTAGTTCCTTTTATAGTTTTTGGTTTTTGTAGTCAACTAATAAATTTTCCTCTTCATTTTTTATCATGCGTAAATTTTTATCATGCGTAAGTCGTTGGCATGTTTAACAACCCTACTCATTCCGTCGCGGGCACATGTCCCGTCCACCCACCTAGTTACATTCCGGAGGAAATTTGAAATGCTTTAATTTTAATCTACATTTTCCCCCAACGATGAAAGATTTATTAATTTGTTGCTTTGTATATTTTTTATTACCTATAACTGCGCTGTAAAAATAAAATTGTGAATTAATTGAATGAAAGTGTGGTTCAATTTTACGTTATTCTATTCACTACCCCTTTTTGTAAGAATTAATAAATTTTTTTACAATTTCGCATATTTGGGGAGTTTAGTGCATGTTTTGTGATTTTGAAATGCATATTTCAGGTCATATTTTTGCATATCGATCCGAGCCCTACTGATGACTGATCATATTCGATGACTGTCATGTGACCTAGCTGTTCATATTCCTGCATAAAATTTTTGTACTGCTTTTCAAACTCTCGGGAATTAAAGAAAAATAGCAGACATCTCTGACGAGACAATCAGAGGGTTAAAATCATTGCATGGAAAAACAACTGCAAGAGATCCATGGTTAATCTTTAAATTACTGCAAAAGGTTGACTTTAAAACACGCCAAGCATGGGCATAACTCACAACCGAAGAAGAATTTCCGTCTTTCGAAAGGTTTTTAGAGTTCCTAAATAACAGGTGTGCGTCATTAGAATGATATCAAAGCGATGACATTTCAATCGACAACAAAGAAAAGGGATTTAGCAGTAACAGTTTCGTAAATAACAACGGTAACAACTGTTCTCTATGTTCAAACCCTCATTATTTGTATAAATGCTTTAAATTCAAAAACTTAAACATAAAAGGAAGAAAGCAATTCGTATTAAGGAATAAAATTTGCCAAAACTGTTTAATTTCAACGAGTCATAATCACTACAAGTGTTAGTTAAGTAGTTGCAAGAATTGTGGAGAAAAATAAAGCAGTTATTTATGCGAGAGATCCAAGGGTCCCATTTCAGCATTTTCACGTAGTCATAACTCTGCGACAGAACCCACAGAAACTGACCTTGAACCGCAGCCGAGTTCTGACCACTTGACGGGGAAAGAAGTTTCTCCTGATACAACAAATTTATGCGCTCTACTCCCAACAGCGAAATTAACAGTAAGCAATAGTGAAGGAAATTGTAAATTGTAACAGCTCTTCTCGACAGTGGAAGTCAAATTACCATGGTGCGAAAAGACGTATTGAAAGATTTATGTGCAGTCAGAAAAGAGGATAGATATCCGGTTAAAGGGCTAGGCAAGACGCCAGTTGGTTTCACCAAGGGGTCGGTTTGTTTAACATTACATTCTGGAACTGATGCACAGGCAGAACTACATATCAACGCTTTCATCTTGAATAATTTGACAGGTCCTTTACCATCAAAACAAATAAATTACCAAGACTTCCAACACTTAAAAAACCTCAAACTTGCAGATCCTGAATTTCACATTCCAAAATAAATTGATTTAATTATTGGTGTAGACTATTTTTTCTCTATTCTTTTACCGGAAAAAAATAGTATCTCCAAACAGCAATTTAATTGCACAGAACTCAACTCTCGAATTTCTCATTTCCGGGAAGTTGCCTGAAAATTATTCCAAAACAAATGCTTCTACACACATTAATGTGTTCGAGTTAAACATTGATACAGAGCTTCAGCGGTTTTGGCAGATGGAGGAAATAGAGAACACGAAAAAGAATCTTTTGACACCAGAAGAGCAATTTTGCAAAACACATTTCAAGGAAACTCATTCCAAAATCAAAGCGGTCGTTTTGTGGTTAAACTCCCTTTCTATAAAACACATCTCAGTTTGGGTGACTCTAATCCTGCAGCACTTTCACGTTTCTTTGCAACGGAAAGAAAATTTACAATTAATCACGAGTTTGAAAAGCAGTACAAAAATTTTATGCTGGAATACGAACAGCTAGGTCACATGACAGTCATCAGACACTCCTTGTAAGGGCAAGTACATACTCCCTCATCACGCTATCTTGAAACCATCGAGCCTAACAACTTCAACACCCGTTGTATTTGACGTTGTATCACAACAACATTGCTATGGTTCATCTTTTAGTTGCTAAGACTAAAGTCGCGCCCATCAAACAAGTTTCAATACCGTGACTCGAACTTTCCAGTGCACATTTATTATCCAAGTTACTCAAAGCAGTTTTGAACACTCTAAGCAAATACAAATTTGAAGTGTTTGCGTGGACTGATTCGAAGGTGGTTCTCTCCTGACTAAACGCACATCCACGAAAATGGAAAACGTTTGTAGCCAATAGAACATCTCAAATCATTGAATTAGTACCCACAAAACACTGGTATCATGTTCCTTCCAAAGAAAATCCGGCAGATATTGCATCTCGAGGCATTCATCCCGAGAGCTTGCAACAATGCAAATTGTGGTGGGAAGGTCCAGACTTTCTAGCTCTTAACGAAGAGAGTTGGACGAAAACCGAATTTAAGGCAGACGGTTACAAAGAAGTCGACGCCGAGCAGAGATCTGATCCGGTATTCAATTGTCATCTACAAAAATCTAATGATCTATTTACAAATATTTTCGAACATTTTTCAAGTTTATCTAAACTTATTCGCATTGTTGCATACTGCCAACGATTTATTAAAAATTGCAAGAAGCGTATTGATAGTCAAAGAATGCAACACAATGACCCATTGAAACGTTCAATACCTCTCTCATTAACAGAAGTACACACAGCCGAACGAGCTATAAAGCATTGGATTCAAGAACTTTATTTTTCTGAGGATTTGAAATCAGTAAAAGAGAAAAAACCTTTACCAAAGAAAAGTCAGTTACGTTCACTAAACCCATTTGTAGATGTTGACGGTCTTCTACGGGTGGGAGGACGTATTCAAAATTCACCATTAACATTTAACATCAAGCATCCAATTATACTTCCCTCGCAACATAAAATTAGTGAATTAAATGTGAAGGAGCGTCATATCACTCATTTGTATGCCGGACCTATGTTTCTTTCTCATATTGTCAAACAGTCTCACTGGATACTCGGAGCTAAACGAATCATTAATAAATGTGTCAACAAGTGTTTTATTTTCTGCAGATTCAAGGCTTTAACAGCGCCACAGCAAATGGGTAATTTGCATGAACACCGTGTAACTTTAGAGAGACCTTTCTTCAGCTGTAGAATTGATTATTCTGGCCCAGTTCAAGTTACATTTAACAAGGGTCGTGGCTCTAAAACAACTAAGGGCTACATCGCATTATTCGTCTGCATGGCTACAAAAACTGTACACATTGAGGCCGTTAGCGATCTCACAACTGATGCTTTCTTAGCCGCACTTAGACGTTTCACCGAGCGTCGAGGTAATCCCCGACACACATATATAGTGACAATGGTACTAATTTTGATGGTGCCCGTAGAAAGATAAATGAACTATATCAATTCATGTCTACCATTCAAGATAACGAAGCTGTGTACACATCATCTGGCAAAATCAACTATTGAATGGCAATATGATTCCACTAGCCTCTCCTCACGTCGGTGGTGTTTGGGAAGCTGCAATTAAGTCAGCAAAATTTCATCTGAAACGCATTTTGTGCGGAACACTCGTTAACATTCGAAGAACTTGCTACAATTCTCACACAAATTGAGGCTTTCTTGAATTCAAGACCCCTCACATGTGAATGAGTCTGACACTCAATCCATAAACAACCTCACTCCTCCTCATTTTATTACAGGAGATGTTTTAAGCTCAATTTCAGATGATCCTATTGCCTCTCGGTCCTTACAAGTCCCAATGGGAGCTCCTTCAAAACCTAAGACGAGGATTCTGGAAGAGGTGGAGCAAAGAGTACGTCACTTCTCTTCAACCCCGTAAGTGGCAGTCTAAGCAACTTAATCTTGCCGTGGACGACGACATGTTTCTCCTACAAGACCTGCAAACGTCTCCACTATTATTAAAAATTGCTAACTGCATTCTTTTTCACGAAAACAGTATGCAATTTAAATGTTGGGATTAAATCAACAAAAAGTGCACTAATCTTATATCATGATCAAAAGTAATGCTTAGCTATGAGTTCATGGTTCCCACTCTATCATTCCCTCTGTAAACCCCCCCCCCCCCATTTTAGTAGACAACTTGTCTGAAGAACCTCTCCTATAATGTAACCTCTTCATTACCATTCACATACTTAACAATTCCAAATATATTTCTAGTCAATATTTGAGCATGTTATGAAAAAGAAAAATTCTTAAAAAGAAAAAGTGAAGAAGCTAAGTTATTATACTTATCTTCTATCTGTTCAAACTGACACAGAATCCCACTGACCTTGAGCATAGAAAATTAACACATGCCTTGATGAACAAGTGTATTTGGAGTATTCTTCGGAACCAGAACAAATCCACGCCTTCTAAGAGCGTTGTGAGGCGTGTGTATTTCAAACTAATTCATACATAAAAATTTCAGATACAAAATTTTTAAAATAAATTCTGTAGCTGGAAGGTGGCTGCCTCAGTAGCATGAAATTATTTTGAAATATATTGAATATTAGTAAGAACCCATGCAAACAAAAAAGGTATCCGAAAATCATTTATACATAAAGAAAGTGTTTTACTTATGGTCACACAATAGGCTTTTTGAAAGCCCTTCTGAGGTATAAGCTGCTTCAAAGAACCAAGCTAGCACCAGGCTAGAAAAACCTATTGATTGAGAAATACTCAGCAGTAATGAAAAGGTTTGTTTTGAATAAATCATCACTTTTAGGTTGTATCAATAATTTTTGTAAGGAATAAAATGAAAAATGTTTTTAATGAGAATTAGGTCAAAACTTTAACTTCGTACATAAAATCAAAAATCGTTTAAATGGCAAGTGATGACTTACAAGACTTTCAAAAATGTATCATGAACTTAGCCATTAAATAATTGATAGTGAAATTAATTAAAATATTGTTGTGTAAAAGTTTATTTTTTAAAATAAATGATCTTGCAATACGTGTAATTTCCTAGATAAAGAAATAGAAACACATTTTCCCAAGAGGGTTCAAAAAGGTTAAGAGCCATTAACTTATAACTAAGGCAACTTTTTGCAACAAATGCAATTTTTTTTCACATATTCTATGCTGCACGTAAAGTACAAAAATCAAAATTCCTCCTAAATGGGGTGTATTGTAAGTGAGCTATAATCGCAGCATAAATGCAACCACCTGCAATTTTTTAAAATTTAGCTTAAAATTAAGTAAAAGGAAATTACTATTTAATTTTTTGCCCTCTGAACCAATTCTTCTATCACGTGTCGAATCTTGCGAACGCCGAAGTATTGACGATCAAACAAGTTCATAGAAAGAAGGTGTTCTTCCTAACAGAATTTACGAGGTTAGTGTTGATCATCAATATGTTATACGCCTTGTAGATGACGTATTAAAATCTCTGAATGTTGAGCGAAAGGATTTTGCGCTTCTGCTATCCGATACAGTACATTATGTGACTGCGCCTGGCACTGTTTCTCAATGTAAAAGAAAGAACTGGCCAAGGATCGGCCATTCAACGTTCTTCTCTATTTAATGATGTATTATAATCTGTTGTACACGACTAAAATTGTCAAGTTATTAAAAAAAATTTTACGAATATTTTATTTTAGAGTATCAAAAATAAATGTAACTTTTCACAATTTTGCTGAAAATAAAAAGTTGCCCTACTTATAACCTCTGAATGTGTGCAATAACTAAAATTTTTCAAGGGCATTCTAGTTCCCCAGAGGATTACACAACCATTCTGCTACAGAGAATAATTTCCCTTTTCGTCATACTAACCCGGTTTCTAATTTTGGTTTGTTTCAGCGATTTCTTAAAACCATAATATTATTTGTTTGTTTCTTACTGTCATTTTGTAATCCTAACTATCGTTTTTAAAATTATATAACGGTTTCTATTTTTGGTTTGTTTCAGCGATTTTTTAAAACCATAGTATTATTTGTTTGTTTCTTATTGTCAGTTTGTAATCCTAACTATCGTTGTTAAAGTTATATATTAACGGTTTTATCCTTTTTTAACATATATTAACGGTTTATTATTCTCATTTTGGAAGTCACAACAACTCCACTTTTCTGACAACCAATAAACAGAATTTAAAACACGAACCATAAAGTTCAAAGCACACAACAATACCTCAACAATAGAGGCAAAGGTGGTGAAAGCACCCAACAATCTTTACTTTTTTAAAGTATAGAAATAGCTTTCAATATGCCTCAGCCTCCCACCAAACGAAAGAAGAAAGGTTTTGTAAGACAACAGCGAGAGTCCAGAGAAAGAGCACAAAGAATTAGAGAAGCTGAATCCAGCCTAGAAAGACAAACACGACAGCGACAAAACAGAGAACGACAACAAAGAATAGAAGCTCAATCCAGCCTACAAAGACAAACACGACAGCGACAAAACAGAGAACGGGAACGAAGAAGAAGAGAAGCTGAATCCAGCCTAGAAAGAGAAACACGACAGCGACAAAACAGAGAACGGCAACGAAGAAGAAGAGAAGCTGAATCCAGCCTAGAAAGACAAACACGACAGCGACAAATGAGAGAACGACAACAAAGAAGAGAAGCTGAATCCAGCCTAGAAAGAGAAACACGACAGCAACAAAATAGAGAATGACAACGAAGAAGAACAGAAGCTCAATCCACCCCACAAAGAGAAACACGACAGCAAGAAAACAGAGAAATAGAACAAATAAGAGAAGCTCAATCCACCACACAAAGAGAAACTCCAATGCGCGCGTTTACAAATTTTGATGATGCAGCTTTTATTTACGACCCATCTGCAGATTATCAATCTCATCCTTTGTGCACCATTGGATCCATGTGTTTTACATGCCAACACTGTGGATTGAAAGACCTCAGACATAACAATGAGATAATGGGAGGCGTCACAATGGTGTTAGCTGGCGACTTTCGCCAGACACTTCCGGTTATTCCCCGCGGAACCAGGGCGGATGAAATGCAAGCCTGCTTGAAATCATCTCACATTTGGAATGGCAACCACATACTTCGACTCTCGACAAACATGCGAGCTCATGTAACAGGTGATCCCTCTGCCCACATTTTTGCAGATAATCTACTTAAAGTGGGAAATGGTGCCATTGTTTCTGATAAAACAGATGGAAGTATACCAATGCAAAGCATTGCAAATATTGTTAAAACACAACAAGAGCTCAAAGACGCAGTGTACCCAAATGTCGCACAACACTTTACTAATCACACATGGCTATGCCAAAGGGCAATTCTTGCCCCAAGAAACGAAGATGTAAATGTTATTAACAAGCAACTGTTGCAACAATTGCCTGGTAGTGTTCAAATTTACAAATCTATCGACACTACGTGTAACACAGATGAGGCCGTAAACTACACTACAGTGTTTTTAAACTCACTGAAACCATCTGGAGTACCCTCTCACATATTGGAGCTAAAGATTGGGGCACCGATCATGCTTTTAAGAAATCTCAATCCACCTTCACTCTGTAATGACACAATACTGTCTGTCAAGAAACTCATGCCAAATATTATTCAAGCCACCATCATGACTGGACATGCCACAGGCGAAGACGTTTTCATTCTGAGAATACCAATCATCCCTTCTGATATCCCATTTCAATTTAAAATACTTCAGTTCCTGGTTCGTTTAAGTTTCGCTATGAGCATCAACAAGGCACAAGGACAATCGTTGAAAGTTGTAGGACTCGACCTCATTAAACTGTGTTTCTCACATGGTCAACTGTATGTGGGGTGTTCGAGATTTGGAAAAGCCAGTAATCTTTACATCCTAGCTCCAAATGGAAGGACATTAAACATAGTGTATAATGAAGCTCTGTAATATATAAAATATCACTTCCAAACCACCATCAAAATTTTCCATCCAATGTTGTCCAAAGCCACAGGTGTCATCACAGGTTGTAAATGTATGTTATTTTAAAATACGTCATCATACTGTTTCACATTGGCACCACCAAATTAACCATCCATAGAACCACCATTAAATTTGTCAAAAGCCACACATGTTATGTCATGTCAAAGTCAGCCTCATTTTTTATATTTATGTTTTTCTCTCACACAGGTGCAATGTGGCAACTACAATAAAACCTCAATCCCATATCGGTTTAAATCCACCTTCAACATTTTACATGCAATCGTATTGACAACGTCAAATATCTCCAAACCCACCAGTGTGATGTGTGGTGGTAAATTTTGCTTCGCTTCAAACGCATCAATAATACTTCATTTCAGCAATATTTCTTTTGTATCCATTTTTTCTTTTTTTATTGTTGTGTTCTATTAATGTTTTTCAAATTTCAGTTATTTTTTTGTTGTTTGTAATGTTTCTTAAACCACTGTTATTTAGTGTTTTAGTAAATTTTTTTTTCAGGATAATTTTTTTTTCTTCTTTGATTTTAATCTCTACAAAGCCATCTGTGTCATGTCTGGTGGTTAATTTAGGTTGTGTTGGATGTTACATTATTGTTCTGTTCAAATACAACAATAATGTTCAAGGCTTATTGCCACCACCAATCTGTTCATCCATAAAGCAAAAGTAAAATCTGTGCAAAGCCACCATTCTCATGTTGGTTGGTCCATTTGCCATCACCAAAACAAAAAAGCAACACTAAATTCAATATGTGTTTGAAGTCACCATCAACATTTTACATTATATGTTATTGCCTCTGTCAAATCTTTCCAAACTGCCCGTGTTATGTTGGGTTCTAAATACAATATCTGTTGCAAAACACCGTCAATATTTCCACCAAACTTCAATGCCTTCAAGGCTTATTGTACCAACAAACTGCCCTTCCATAAATCCAACATCAAATGTGTCCCAGCTTACCCGTGTGATGTAGGTTGCAGGTGGTTACATGCCCGTGTCATGTACTGTGAAAAAAGGACCTAATTTTTTTACATTGAGGTTCTGTTTAAACACACAATTTATGTTCTTCCATCCTTCTTCACACCACCAAACTTCAAGTCTGTGAAAAGCCACCAGTGAATGTTGGGTGGTAAATTTACCATCATTGAAACAAAAAAAAAATTAAATCCATTGTGTTTCAACCCACTATCAGCATTTTACATGCAATTTTATTGCAACTGTCAAATCTCTCCAAACCACCCGTGTCAAGTCGGGTTCTAAATCCAATATATCTTTCAAGCCACCATCAAGATTTTTACCAAACTTCAAAGACAACGCTTTCAAGGCTCATTGCCAACAACAAACTGCCCATCCGTAAAGATTCCATCAAATCTCTGCAAGGCTACCTGTGTAATGTTGTGTTAAGGATGTTACATGCCTGTAAAATGTTGTTTTAAAACGGGTCCTTATTTTTTACATTTAGGTTCTGTTCAAACACAATCTATACTCAACAAACTTCGAAGCCAACGCCTTCAACAATTATTGCCACCAGCAAACTGCCCATCCATAAAGCCACCATCAAATCTGTCCAAGGCTACCCGTGTCATGTCGGGTGCAGGTGGTGACATGCCAGTGTCATGTCGTTTGAAAATAGGGCCTCATTTTTTACATTTAGGTTCTCTTCAAATACACAATACTGTTTCAGGCTTATTCACACCACCAAACTCCAAATCTATGCAAAACCACCAGTGTCTGTTAAGTGGTAAATTTGCCATCATCGAAACAAATAAACAACACAATCCAATGTGTTTAAACCCACTATCAGCATTTTACATGCAATGTTATTGCCGCTGTCAAATCTCTCCAAACCACCCGTGTCAATTCGGGTTCTAAATCCAATATCTCTTTCAAGCAACCATCAAGATTTTTACCAAACTTCAAATACAATGCCTTCAGCCTCATTGACAACAACAAACTGTCCATTCGTAAAGACACCATCAA
The DNA here is from genome assembly GCA_947359465.1 of Metellina segmentata. NCBI lineage: Eukaryota > Metazoa > Arthropoda > Arachnida > Araneae > Tetragnathidae > Metellina > Metellina segmentata. The sequence goes on from OX375878.1 coordinate 68,636,992, forward strand.
ATCTCTCCAAACCACCCGTCTCAATTCGGGTTCTAAATCCAAAATCTCTTTCAAGCCACCATCAAGATTTTTACCAAACTTCAAACACAATGCCTTCAATACTCATTGCGAACAACAAACTGTCCATCCGTAAAGACACCACCACATCTCTGCTAGGCTACCTGTGTAATGTCGTGTTAAAGGAGATTACATGGCTCTATAATGTTGTTTTAAAACGGGTCCTTATTTTTTACATTTAGGTTCTGTTCAAACACAATCTATACTCACCAAGCTTCGAAGCCAACGCCTTTATTCAAACCACCGTACTTAAAATCTTTACAAAGTAACCAGTGTCATGTTGGGTGGTCAATTTGCCATCATTTAAAGTCACAGTCCTATATTTATTTTTTATCTACATAAATCTGTCCAAACACACGTGTCATATCTGTTGGTACATTTTGTTTCCGTTCAATAGCATCAACAATACTGTTCAAGGCTTATTTAGGTTTGTATTAATTATTTCACTAATACATCTTTTGTATCCATTATCAATTTTTTTCTTATTGGTTGTGTTGTATTAATATTTTTTTAATTTCACTTATTCTTTTGTTGTTTATTTTGTGTTTTTTAAACCACTCTTATTATTTTGTTTTCTATTTTCAGGAATATTTCTTTTTTATCTATTTAAATGTGTACAAACCCAACCATGTAATGTGTGGTCGTAAATTTTGGTTTTGTTTCACACAAACACACCATCCATATTCTTCAAAACTTATTGCCACCACACCGACCAACCGGTCAAGGTATTGGCCTCTGAATCGGAAGGTTCCTGGTTCGAATCCGGGGTTAGGGCATGGCTTCACAAGTGACCATCACTTCTGGCCTTGTATAAGGCTAAAATGACCTCGGTCAACTTTGTATTGTATTTGTCTTCGCTTGTACTGCCTTGCCATTGGAAATAAAAAAAATAAAAATTGCCACCACCAAACTGTGTTTTATATTAATAGTAAATTTTTTTTTCTATATTAATCTCTTTTAGCAATAATTATTTTTAAAACATTTTTATAATTTCAGGTTTTTTTGGTTTCTATTAATCATTTCTCAATTTCAGCAACATCTTTTTTTATTAATTTTTTTTCTCATTTTTGTGTTCTATTAATAATTTTTTAATTTCAGTTCATCTTTTGCTGTTTATAATGTTTTTTTTTGTCACTCTTATTTAGTTTTGTATTAATAATTTTTTAATTTCAGTAATATTTATTTCCTATCTATTTTAATATGTACAAAGCCACATCTGGTATAGGTTTGGTTGGGTGTTCAATTTTGCTTCTCTTTAAACACATGAACAATAATGTTTAAGGCTTATTGACACCACCAATCTGTTCATCCATAAAGCAAAAGTCAAATCTGTGCAAAGCCACCACGGTCATGTTTAAAGGTAAATATGCCATCATCAAAATAAACAATACTAAATCCAGTATTTCTTTTAAGTCACCATCAACATTTTACATGTAATGTTATTGCCACTGTCAAATCTTTCCAAACCACCCGTTTTATGTCTGGTTCTAAATCCAATAGCTGTTGCAATAAACCATCAATATTTCCACCAAACTTCAAAGCCAACACCTTCGAGCCTTATTGCTACCAACAAACTGTGTCTTTTATTAATGGTAATTTTTTTTTGTCTATTAATCTTTTAGCAATAATTATTTTAAAACATTTTTATAATTTCAGGTTTTTTTTGGTTTGTACTAATCATTTCTCAATTTCAGCAATATTTATATTATATCCATTGTTATTACATTTTTTTCTTATTTTTGTGTTCTATTAATATTTTTTAAATTTCAGTTATTCTTTTGCTGTTTATAATGTGTTTTTTATACCACTATTATTTAGTTTTGTATTAATAATTTTTTAATTTCAGTAATATTTCTTTTCTATCTATTTTAATATGTACAAAGCCACATGTGTCATGTCTGGTGGTAAATTTTGGTTTGGTCATATGTTCGATTTTTATTCTGTTAAAACACATCAACAATAATGTTGAACGCTTATTGCCACCACCAATCTGTTCATTCATAAAGCAAAAGTCAAATCTGTGCAAAGCCACCACTGTCATGTTTAAAGGTAAATATGCCATCATTAAAACAAAACAATACTAAATGCAGTATTTGTTTTAAGTCACCATCAACATTTTACATGCAATGTTATTGCCACTGTCAAATCTTTCCAAACCACCCGTCTTATGTCGGCTTCTAAATCCTATTGCTTTTGCAATAAACCATCAACATTTCCACCAAACACCTTCAAGCCTTATTGATACCAACAAACTGCCCATCCATAAAGACAAAGTGAAATCTCTGTAAAGCCACCAGTGTTATGTTGGGTGGTAAATTTGCCACCATCCAAAGTCAATCCAATATTTTTTTTTAATCTACTTATATCATTCCAAACCCACCTGTGTCATGTATGGTGGTCAATTTTGGTTCTGTTCAAACACACCATCAATACTGTTCAAGGCTTATTGCCAACTTTTAATTGCTACCTAAAAATACAATTTTCTTTTAATAAATTTTTTTTTAATTCAATATATCTTCAACGAATTTAAAAACATCGGAAAATGTTACATCATATTAATACCTTACATCACGGCGTTGCCCATGGTATGGTTTGCGAAGCAAACCAACACCATGGGCACGGGCAACGCCGGGCTAGCCACGCAGTGGCTAGTAAAAAATAAATTAATCAGATTTTTTTAAATATTTAAATTCCTGCGAGTCCTATACACTGTTTTTACAATAATCTCTCTATATTAAAAAAATGTTACAGCCGCAGGATTGAAAACTGTTGTTTAGCTCAATTCTTAAACAATTTCCCGAGAAAGTACTGATCGGAAAAAAAAACAAAATTAACATGGTTTGTTCTTCATCGTATTCCCTGGACAATTATTAAGATTTTTTCCCGATGCGGCTATTAGTTTAGGGTTTATTCAATGTCAAAATTGAAGAAGCGAAATTTCTTCCGCGAGTGAGCAAAACACATACAAATTTTCAGTTTTTTTAAGAGTACCTCTCAGCGTAAATTTTTGCAGCTCGTCAAGTTTTTTTTTAAATTTCAATTTGGTTCTTGATAATATTTTTTGGAAATTCGGGAAAAAACAGGACATTTTTGTTACTTTTTTTTAAAAAACTGCTGTATCTATATCTTATTACTAATAGTTTATAATTTTTAAAATATCGCAGTATACCTCAAAATGTACTCTTTCTTACGGTACTATTATTTTTGAAATCGGTTAATAATTAAATTGGATGCGATCAAAAGTGGGTCATACAAAATTCGGAATCTTTGGATATTTTCGCTACTTTCTGCTAAAATCGTTATATCTACAACAAAAAACATTATTTTTTTAATTTGAAAACATCACTGAATACATTACACTCTTTCTTATGGTACAATTATTTTTCAAATTGGTTAATAAATAAAATCGATGCAATTAAAAGTGGGTCATACAATTTTCGGAACTTTCAGATCGTAATTTCCGATACAAAACTAAAACTGTCATATCTATATCGTATTACTATTAGTTTTTAATTTTGAAAATATCGCAATATTCCTCAGAATATACTCTTTCTTACGGTACAATTATTTTAAAAATTGGTTCATAAATAAATTCGATGCAATCAAAAGTTGGTGACACAAATTTTGGTTTGCGAAGCAAACCAAACGGGAGTACGTAGCAATTTCTGGGCAGGTTGCGAAGCCCTCGCTGTGACGTCATGGACCGGAAAGTGAAATTAGGATAATGCGAATTATTCAGATAGTTTCACTCTGCGAAAGGAATGTTGGTTTGCGAAGCAAACCAAATGGCATATGTAAAAGGAGTGTTGGTTTGCGAAGCAAACCAAATGGGATTGCGTAGCAATCCCCAGGGGTTGGCGAGCAGGGGACGGAGCCCCCTAGTTATATACGAATTTGTTAAATAAAAAATTGAGTTTGTGACATTGTAAATCAATATTTACTTAACATTAGTTTAACACTTTAAAACAAGTTGACAACCAACAGTTTTTCTTGAGTACATTACATCATCATGTTAACAAATTTATCAGTACTGTAAGACATAAATATATAGTGAGAAGTAGAATAGAATACAGAGAAATAATCAGACTATAGTAAATTCTAATAATAAAACTGCCAAGCAGCAATAATAAATTAATTATCATTTACTTTTAATTCATATTGGATCTTTCTTTCTTCCTGCTGACATTTTAATGGCTGTGTACTTGTGTTTTTTAACGAATGAAATCAGTCACCTCAGGGTGTTGCGGCACACACTTTGGGAACCCCTGAGCTAACTGACAAATGCCTCAAAAACTTTCCAACTTGGTTTTTTTAACTTATAAAATCAGTCACCCCTTTAGTTTATAATTTTGAATCAAACTGTTGCATACTTCCTTCAAGTGTTTATATTACGAGTGCAAACTGAAGATTATTCAGTATGAAAATTATTCAGGAATGTTATTACATTACTCTTTCCAGTATATACTAATAAGTTACAACTGGCTGTTGCAATCTTTTATAATATGCAGTAGTTGACCCAGTTCCCTCTGAGCTTGGTGTAGCCATTAGTGCAGAAAAATTAAAGCATTTGACCATATCTGTGATTATTCTTTGGTGCATTTACTGCGTAAAAATGTGATTAAAAAAAAACATTTCATTAAAATCGTGATTTTAATCAGCGATTTAAATCTTGACTCCCTGATACTAACAAATACTTGACAAAAAACGTATTATGCCTCCCTGTTGAACATTTGCTTTCAGCCACTTTTAAATTTATTGGTATCAGTTAAATAATCATTGTATGTAATTATGATTTTGTGGTATGGTTAAGCTTTTTTTTAAATGATTTCAGCAATTTACTGAAAAAGTAATAAAATAAACGAGATTCATTAAATTTTCATTTATTTTTTTAAATGCTCACTATATTTCATTAGCGAGTTGAAGGGCTAACAGCCCATACTCTGATAGAATTGTCCGTGTAACCAGCAAATAGAGTCTGTCCATCAGCAGACCATGCCATAGATATGCACTGTGGGGGTTCAGCCTTTGCACTATTTGTGATGACTTCAGGTCTAAGTTCATCAACCATATTCTTACCTTCCAAATCCTAGAAGAGGAAAGTTTAAGCATTAATATAAGACCTAATTAAGTTTTAAAGAAACTTACTATGTTTCACTGAGATTTGAGATAAAAAAGTGATAAAGGTATTTCAAAGACAACTTAAGTACAATACTAATTATTTAGAGTTAATCACTATTTTTTAGTGGCGCCCACTTCTTAAATTTCTTTTCACAGCACATCCTATTTTAAAATATTTTGCACATGAATTTTGTAATTCTAAATTCAATAGTATTAATATTTAGTTTCAATACATATGAATTTCTGCAGTTAGATAATTAACAAAACTCACCAACTGCTGTCATTCAGACCAGTTTATGTCAGTAAAATTGCAATTGTAACAAGCTTTGTATTGTAGTGTAAGCTTAGCATTGGGAATTTGCCATTGACCTTTTGTGTATAGACCTGTCTGGTGCAATTGTCAGTAGTTTATCTAGCATCTTTACAATTAAAAAAGGAAGTGTCTGCATGCATCTATGCTGTGTTGTCCAAATTTAAAAGTTAATCTATAACATCTTTTAATAAATTTTTTCATTTTCATTTCATGAGCACAAACAATTCCAGGGAAGCGAAACAAATTATTATTTTTTTTTTTTGACTGGCATTGATTTCTTGTTTATTTTTTAGTTTAACTTTTTGTATCTTTGCGATAGTACGAAGATATTCATTATGAACGCAAAAGGACTATTTGAGGTTTTCTATCTTGCAATCGTTAAAGATAGTGAAAAAACAGATGATTTGAAACAAGCGGAAAATGCTACACCAGATCGATACCTCAGGTAGTCTCGAGGAGGAATGAGACTACATGCCTATGTCATGTTGGGTGAAGGTGGGACTCCAAAATTCATAAATTCTGTAGTTAACCAGTTTAGAATCATGCACAAGAGCTTTTGTAGCGCTCATTTATTACCTTAAGGCCAATGAAGTAAATGGACAGAACTTGAATCTAAATAATTTTATGAAAAATCTTTTGCTGTTTATTGGTATTCGAACTATATTAAGTTAACCATTGCAGTAATAGATAATTTTACTAAGCATCATTGTAAAATGTTTCTATAAACTTCTAATATTATCAAGTGATATTTTTATTGAATTCTACAAAAGCCTAAAAATGAATTGATAAAACTCAATTTAAGATTTTTACCTAATAATCTGTGGGTAAGGTATTCTTTTAAACAGGGAATGCCAATTTAAATAAAAAATTTCTTAAGCTATATGTAATAGTAATATTAAAAGTGAAAACTTGGGATGGGATGCACATTTTAACTAACATGTTTTAAAAAAATTGGATAATTTAACAAACCCCCCCCCTCAGCCAAAAAAAAAAACCATTAAAAAGAAACATCAATAACTAGCTTCCTACTTTAAGAAATTGTTATTACATATACAGTACAAAGTCCCAAATCCAGACGTTTTGTTAACCAGCGTTTTTCTCCTCACTTTTATCACATCACTGACAATTTTTAAAGAACAGAGTTAAACCTGGACTGAATTGATGAAACAACGCAAAATAACGGACATCTTCAGAGTAAATATCACAGAAAATTTTGAAGATTTGCAAGTAAAATTTGTTGCCTTGTATTAATACAAAAAAGGTTGTCCCCCTTTTAAAAATTATTCATATTCATATATCTGCTATTTTACTATTGCAAACGCAAAATTTGCACGGGGAGTGGGGCAATAGAGATTTTTTTTGGCAAAGAATGATCTGAAATCCGGAGGATTCCAGATTTTGAACTGTATCAACGTTGAACATAAACCAATACTTCTAAAAATTACAATGATTTGAATGCATCCGATGCAAACTTTAAATTTTTAAATGGTTTTTTGACTTTCAACCTAGTTTTTCTTGTGACATTTCCCACAGTACAGCTTGTTACAGATTAATTTTTTTTGTTACCATTTTAGCACTGAACATGTTTGTGTTTAAATACAGTCTGGTTTATTTAAAATGTAAAATCATGGACAACTACTGTAGCTAATTCAAAACATTTAGGAAATATAAAAATATTTAAATGAGCATTGTAACTTACCCAAATCTTAATACTGGGACCAGTTGCAACACAGAGCCAGTAGCGATTAGGACTGAAGCATAAGGCATTAATAATATCAGTGTGGTCTAAAGTATACAAATGTTTGCCTTCATTCAAATCCCACAGCATTGCTTTGCAATCCTACAATAGTAAAATAATTCAATATTAATGTAACAAGTTAAATCAACAGAAGCAATATGTTTTAATAAGGAGAACCGAACATTAAAACATCTTTATGTTTATAAATAAGTCAGACAATACTTTATAGCTTTAAAAATGATTAAATATTGTAAAATATCTTGCAAATAAAAAAACGAATTTTTGCAACTAACCTTTCCTCCAGAGGCACAAAGAGAACCATCGGGAGATACAGTGACAGTGTTCAAATATCCATGGTGACCAATGTGATTAGTTTTCAAGCGACAGTTTGTAAGGTTCCAAACCTAAAAACATTAATTAACAAATCAAATTATAAATCACACTAAAATTAAAAATATGTATAAAATTCACATAAAAAGAAAATTACATTAACAATGACATCTTGTGTTCTAGAAATATATATATTTTTGCCATTTACCTTAACATATCGATCCCAACCACAGGACACAATTATTGGATTATTGTTGTTTGGAGAGAATCTTACACAGGAAACCCAATCACTATGACCATCTTCCTGCAAAAATTAAAAGTAGATTATTTTTTCATTTGAGTAAAAAATTAGATTTAACAAGATAAACAAAAAACTTGAACCAACCTTCATGCGAAAAAAAATTACAACATAAAAGCCAATGCCCCATAACACTAATCTTTTGCACTTTAACAATATCTTATTTCAATAATTCATCAACTAATTTCGAAAAATTGTCAATTTCTTAGTTCAGAAATCTTAACGGGGAAATTGTGCATTATAAATATATGAAGTATGGAATCAATATACTTGTTACTTATGGAAAGAACATTACTTTCTTCTAATACAAACCACTGAAATATTAAAAATAAAATAAAATAAATAGTATTAACAAACATAAATGTAAGTGTTTCCATGCTTTTGATCTCAACTATCCACTCCTATTTTAGATCATCTTAATGTCCACGCCCATAATTCCTATTCCAGTGCTCACAATAGGTATGTCTTCCAAAATCAACATTAAGTTTTACAGCTAGAATTCTTAAATAATTTTTTTTAAGTTAAAAACGATTAACAAGACAAAAAAAAAAGCATTAGCACCAAATTAGGATATATGAAAGGAATTTGAAATGGAAAAAGTAACCATATCTACTGTTTTAACATATATATATTTGGTAATTTGAACTTGGAATAAGTAACTAAGCAATGTTACAATTGTTGCCAAAAAATATTTCATAAGATGTATTACAAATTGAACTATTATTGAATGTTTTTACAGTAAAAATGTGGTTAATTAATGGCAAAAGTTTTCTGAAAATCTAGCAATTGCTGATTCCAATGTTTGCTACTACAAGGAGTGGGAAACCTCTTCTGCTAGAACCAAAAAAATGTCTTACCAGACAACTTAATAAAACTTGGCAAGTTTAAGCAACCAGTATGATTAAAATTTATTTCACATCTATGTAATCAAAAATGTAAGTTTCCCTTTGATGAAAAAAGGCAGTTTTTCAAGTAGCGTGCATGCTTGTCAGGAAAAGGATGCTATGTGAAAAGCACGGAGATTGATGCGTACGGTGTTTTGGTGCCAACTCATTATCATTCCTATACCGGTACCGAAGTATAAACAAATTGCACCCCACTTCAAAAATTTTTAAATCTTTATCAGTCTTCATGTTTTGTTTCCCAGTAACACACATAATTTACACTAACAGCAACAGTTTTATCTCTAGTATGCAGTTTTTATCTCTACAACATGCATTCAATTATTCCCATGCAGTGAGAAATGATATTAAGACTAACTTTGTTATCTGAGATTTTTTTATCATTTGTTCATGTTTGCAATATTGTTGCCCCATGCCAAACAGTTAACTGTATCGAATTAAAAGTATTGAATCTAGTTGCAATGAGCATAAAATCAATGGAGAACAAGAACAGAATATTGGAATAGGAATGAAGGAGTGTGTAAGGTATCAGAACAGAACAGAAATAAAACACAAATGTTTTAGGCTAGGTATTTATTCATGGTGCGATTATAAATGAATAATAATAAAAAGCATAAACAGACCACAATGGTGACGCAGACAAATTAGTGATGGAATTATTTTTACGTTTTAAGAAAGGAGAGGATTTTGAGGTTTAACTGCTGCCGTCCTTTAGAACCATGTAAGTTTCCCCCCCCCCCCCCGATTCTAGCATGTTTTGATTTTTGTTGTTGATCAGTATAAACTTTCTTCTAACAATTTCAACCTTGTCATGGGCAAAGACTACTTGATGTTTTCTATCTCCGTTAAGATAGTGAAAATCGTTCAAGATAAGTGAAAATTTCAATCTTAAATTCTTCAAAGTAAAATACACAGAAAATTTTACACCATAGTGATACTTTAAATTTAGTATTTAAACAATTACACCAAAGCTGCCAATTCTAAAGACAATACCTTTTAGAATAACATACACAGTGGATTAATTAACAGCAAATCAAAGCGTCATATTTGTGCTTGACAGATGTTTTACATATCTAGAGAGTATTTCATACAATCAAATTAAGCTGACCAACTATAATGCACACATACCAACAGCTTAACACTTTACCTTTCTTTAACACACAATCAAGCTTTATTTTGGCATGATTTGTTAATATTTAGATGGAATTACATAAAAAACAAAAAAAAAGTTACTTGCTTTTACACGAGTAAGTGACATTACCTGAATGGTGTATTTACACTGAGCCAAAGTATTCCAGAGCTTAATGGTCTTATCTCTTGATCCAGACACAATTTGACGGTTATCAGCTGAAAAGGCAACACTAAGAACATCTTTTTGATGGTCTTCAAATCTTCTGGTAGTCTTTCCACTATAATTATAAAAATCGATTAAACTACAAGAAACTTGTTAAGGAATAAAACATAAATTTCAAGTTCTGCTGTGAGTTGACATTCAAATGGAATATACTTTGATTCCAAATTAATTTACACATGTGGGTGATCACTATCACAAAATCTCCCAACACATATTATCAATTAATGGTATCACGGTAATAGTGAAATACCATTTCATAAAAACACTAGTTCTGGTAGCACATAATGCACAATTCCAGATTTCCCATTCCAACGATTTTTGAATTTACTTATCTCTCTTGCAACTAATGCATATGTATCAGCATATGAGGCTTTATAGATGGCAGTTCTTAACAAGATACACATCCAAGTTTACTTAACCTTTTTTTTAAAATTACCTCATTAGTCATTAAAAATGAAAGTTTTAAACTGAACACTGCTTGAAATAAAATTGCATGCACTACTTGTTAAATGCACTAATTGACTAATTCAATGCACAGTAAAATTTTATATGCATAGTTACAAAATGATTCAATTAAAATTTCTAACAGTACAGCACAAACATAACAAAAGATAGCAATATATTTCTTACTAAGTTAAATCCCAAAGTCGCAGAGTTTTGTCCCATGAACAAGACAATGCATATTGTCCATCGGAAGACATGACAACATCAGTAACAAAATGTCCATGCCCACGAAGGCGCTTCTGAGGAACACCATAATTTGTGTCATCTCGAGTCAGTTTCCACATGATAAGAGTTTTATCTGCAAGTAAAGAATTCAAGAATTAATGATGACAATAACACATTTTGATCAGAAACATGCTGGTTGGACACAGATCACTTGAACTCTGCCATCTCATTAAATTCTAGTCAGATTTTTCAAACATGTTCTATGAATGTTCCCAAGTAAAGCACATCACTTAAGAAGTTCTATCTTGGTGGAGTGGTAGAAAACGGGACAGTAGCGGCAAGGCGGGTTTTTTTTTGTCGCCAAACCAATATGTTGGCATCAATAGTCTTCAGTTCTAAACAAGGTTGCCTTAACAACAGTATAAATTGAAAGTCTCCACTTTTGTGAGAAATTGTCCACTGTCCCGTTTGCTACCACTCCACCGCTATCTTAAACATGTGACTATTAGAGAAATTCTTAGATCAACATGGAATAACAAAAATCTCAGATCAACACAAAATATTCCCTTTGGCAAGAAAATCCATTATCCTTTTGCACCCAAATATTACTATCATAGGGAGCCAATGTTGGTCTAAATCCGTAACTTGAACATAAAGCTACAGCAATTAAAATCTAATTAGAATCAAATCCAGTTATGACAGTGAACTCGAACTTGTTACATTCACTGAATGAAACAAGAATTGATAAATCTGCTAGTATATCAGTTTGATATTCTGCTTAATACAATTCGCAAACCAACAGGAATGGAAAAAAGATGATTGAAAAACAAGTCATGTGTGATAAATTCTACATTTAAATTCTCAGTACGAATATGCAAGTTTAGAACCTGATGTATTAGACTAGACAACAAATTACAAATGCTCAAACAGTGACAGATCTTGTATGTCACTTAAATTTTTTTTTTTTCTAATTACACTACTGAAACAAAAAATACAGCCTGCAGTATTACACTTGAAAATCAATTATTATTGAGCTACTGTATGTGATTTTTGGGTATAGCTTAAAGGAAATGGGCACTCGCACATACATACAGAGTTTTATTGACATATAAGAGAACATAAATCAAAACTAAGCTGCTTATCGTAGGAATGCGCACAGGAATTAAACCCAATTTTCTAACAAACGAAAAATAATAAAAACTACGTTCAATAATTCTGAAAAAAGAATCCATAAAATTATTGCTTACAGAATTTAGAAGAGAAGTGGAAGACCCGTTTCGACTTAATTTCAATAAAATTCTGGCGTTTAAAAGATTATTTTCATTCATTATGCAGATTTACAATATTTATTTCATAAACGCTTTTGTTTAAATGGGTGTTATTCTAAATCACGAAAATATTTTGCTTTAACTTCAATCAAAATTACAAATCACAGGTACAACACATAAATTTTATCTACGATAAAATATAAAATTTAACAGCAACTTTCAAAACTAGTTTTTAACGAAGTAAATAAAAATTAAAACTTGACACATACCTCTGGAAGACGACAAAATCATATCGGGAAATTTGGGATTTGTGGCAATTTGGGTGACCCAATTATTATGGCCCCGCAATGTACCCTTTAATTGCAGTTGTTCAGTCATCTTTGTTTTAAGATTTTATACTTTAATTTATTAGATGTATAAAGATTGAAAATTCAATAAACACGGCACTCTCACGCCGAACAAATTTACTCCATGAGCCAAGAAAACAGTAGTCAATTCAGTTCAGTTTAAGAGACCTGCGGTCGAAGTGAACACAGAGAAGTAATATACAGAGGGTTCACTGAAGCCATGACGTATAGCGCTCCCGTGGGGAAGCCAGTCCCTAATTGTGGGCGGGGTTTGAAATGTTACAATCAGAGCCAGAGCGGAAGCCATTTTTTATTTTCCAATCGACAGACTTCTTGAAGCGTCATACAGCTGAATATTCTTTGCATCATTTTAATAATTATTTAAAAACTGTACTATCCATCAACAGAAAAGGTTGATCCCCAACCGTCACATATATCTAGTTGTGTTGCTCCAATACGCAGAGTGAGTGCGATGTTAATTAAAATACTATACCATCATTAATAGAAAGCCGTTGTTCAAGTTTACCGCCTGTAAAAACAGTTGAAAGGTAAATTGCTTTTGTTTTTCAAAAAATATCATAACTTGGAAACTACCAATGTCAATTATGTGCCATTTTTATAATCGTTTTACAATCAAGTAAAATTAATAACACTTATTTTAATACCCAATTGAAGGACGAAAAAATGAAATCGTTTATTTAATTTTAAGACTATTCGCCCAAGATAACTAATTTTTAAAAATCTTTCAGTGTTAGTTTGTGCATTTTTTATTTAATCAAAATCAATCGTTCTTAAATTTAAGAAACATGTGGTATTCAGAATTCTGTACAATTGTGCTCTATTCATTATGCATTTTGTGTATTTGTTGATTTTTTAAAATTTACATTCTGTTTTTGTGTAATTAAAATTTACCTTTTTCTGAATTGCAACCGGTTTTATGTCAACATTTATAAAGATATTTTTGAATGCTTTTGTGTGATACTCACTGTGAACTTAATACAGAAAAGAAAATTAAATTTAAAAGTTTGATTTTAATAATGATATTTTTTATACAAAAATAACTTGATTTAAATCAACATATCCTGAAACTAACCCTTTCCCTGTGAAGATTTTCGAGATACAAAAATTGTCGTATCCTGTTGTGTATTTTATTGTTTATTTGCTACACTAAATGGTGAAAAATTGTGTGATTTAGCTTTAATAATGAATAAAATAAGTAATATTATCCATTCATTTGCTACTCTAAATGGTGAATTACGTTGAGTTAGCTTGTTTATGAATGCTAAACAATGAATTTTACTCTTTGGAAGGCAAATGAAGATTCTTGTTAAGTTGCTTATTTTACCAAAGTATTTCATTCCTTTAGATCCTGTTGTGTATTTTACTGTTCATTTCCTATGCTAAAATTGTTCTAGATGGATCACACAGAAATATGTATAAGCGAATAACAATAGCTGAACTATGTTCTTTTTTTACAATCAGAACAAGGTCAGGTAAAACCTTAGTTTTTTAGGCGCCAACTTCTTTCTTTTTGTATTCGTATTCTGTGTTTGGGGAGACAGTAGCGTGAGAGATTTTGCCTATAGGTTCAATACCCTTTTGTGTTATTTTCTTCACAGGGAAGAATTGTGTATTGGTGATTGAATTCATGATTCGACAGTAAAATTCATACAGTCCACTATCGTGTGTGTGATTGACTTACTACTAAATGAGCTTCGACGAGACTTCTTCATAAACAGTACTTCTTTTCTATTCCTTTTCAAATTGTATAATTTGTTCAAAAATAAACAATGTACCTGATTTAAATTGATAAAAAAAATTTATTATGTACTTTTTCGTTCAAATAATATTTCAGACTATCAACAGAATTCAACAATTTTCCAAATCAAACATGTTTTGCAATATATTTTTAAAGAAACATTCACATAATATAATAAAAAAAAATGAAAGAAAAAAGTTCATACCTTGGTAAGATTTTATAAATAAAGGGTGTTTTTTTTGTTCATAAGACATTAAGAAAGTGCTATTTTGAAGCATTTATGCTAAAAATTATTTAGCTTTTAATCAAAAATGCAAATTGGGTTTCGAAAAAATAAAATAACCTGAGATAGCTGTTGTGGAAACCTAGTTTGGTTGTTATGGAAACGAGGTCTAGATCCGACGCTATAATAGGGTCCGGCTCCCCCGCTAGGGGCGCCAGCGTCTATGCGATTTCCCATGTTATTTATAAGTCCATTGCTTCCTAAGGCAGTGAACCCTCTGTATACTACTTCTCTGTGGAAGTGAACACAGAGAAGTAGTATACAGATGGACTTATAAATAATATGGGTAATCGCATAGACGCTAGCGTCCCCAGCGGGGGAGCCAAACCCTACTATAGCGTCGGATCTAGACCTCGTTTCCATAACAACCAAACTAAATTTCCACAACAACTATCTCAGGCTATTTTATTTTTTCGAAACACAATTTGCATTTTTTATTAAAAGCTAAATATTCTTTAAATATTTATTAACATAAATGCTTCAAAATAGCACTTTTTTAATGCCCCCCCCTTCTGAACTTTAAAAAAAAAACTTTATTTATGAAATCTTGTCAATGTATGAACTTTTTTCTTTCATTTTAGTCTATTCTTTTTTGTGAATGCTTCTTTAAAAAAATATTCCAAAACATGTTTGATTTGGAAATTTGTTCATCTCTGTTGATAGTCTGAAATATTATTTGAACGAAAATGTACATAATAAATTTTTTTTATTGACTTAATCAGGTACATTATTCATTTTTGAACAAATTATGCAATTTGAAAAAGGATTAGAAAAGAAGTACTGTTTATGTAGAAGTCTCGTCGAAGCTCATTTTGTAGGAAGTCAATCGCACACACGATTAAGTGATAGAGGACTGCATGAATTTTATTGTTGAATCATGAATTCAATACCCAATACACAATTCTTCCCTGTGAAGAACATAACACAGAAGGGTATTGAACCCCAAGGCAAAATCTCTCACGCTGCTGTCTCCCCATACACTTCTTCTGTGCGGAAGTGAACACTAAATAGCTACATACTGTTTCAGTCTCTTGTGGTTGTGTCAATTATTCAGCAAGTTTCATAATCGTATTTAAATGAAGGCCACAATTCACAAACATAACTTTATTGAACAAAGCCTGACGTGCTCTCTTGGTTATCTATATCAAAACTGTATATTTCAAATATCTATAGAACAAGCACTTTTACAGTTATGGTTACAGTTAACACATCACATCCTCCCTTTTAACTTGCATAGTAAATACTAATACATATAAAACACTTCATAAAATCAAGAAACAATCAATAACATATATAATCACTTAAATACCTGGGTCGTCTTATAGTACGACCTGATTGGCGAGCATGAGGTTTAGTTACAGTATTGGATAGCGGCGCAGTACTCGTATCAATAAATGTTTCTTTATTATCTGGAAGATTATCGGGAATATTATTGTAAAATGGATGGGAGGTCTTGGATAACCTTAAAAACTTTCGGTTTCTCACTAAGACTCTTCCAAAGTTTGTTCTAATCTTATATGACCTTGGGTTATTGGTTAAAGACAAAACAGTAGCGGGTTCCCATAATTTAGTTTTTACGTTCTGGACAGTGATTTTGTCTCCAGGCTGAAGTTCTTTCAAATTCTTACTGGATCTATCGTAATAGTGCTTCTGGTTTTGTTGCATTCTCAACAATTTTATATCGACATCTTTAAAGAGTTCAGGGTTAAGAAGTTTATTACTAATAGGCAACTTGGTTCGTAATCGTCTATTAAACATTAGCTGGGCTGGTGATAATCCTAATCCAGAAATGGGTGTATTACGATATTCTAATAATCCTACTGAAGGTCTACGATTATCTCGAAAGCTTTCTTAAAAATTGCTTTGGTTATCCCAACTGCCTTCTCAACCATCCCATTACTTTGGGGATAATTAGGACTAGTGAATATAATTTCAATATCCCATCCCTTTCCAAAATTTTTAAATTCATAGCTGTTAAAGGGAACATTGTCACAAACAATAATTTCTGGAATTCCAAATTTGGAAAATATATCCTCTAACTTGAGAATGATTTCTTTAGTAGTCTTATTTCGAATAGGTATCGATTCAATCCACTTTGAGTAATAATCAATTAATACTAGATAGTCACTGTTATTAAAATACATTAAATCTACTCCGACTCTCTCAAACGGACGGTTTGGTACATCATACGGGACAAGAGGTTCTTTACATAGTGATTTTTGAAAATTTTCACACACATTACACTTAGAAATGATATTTTCAATGTCTTGATTAATTCCTGGCCAGTACATTAATTCCCTAGCTCTATTTTTACACTTCTGAATACCCAGATGAGCTTCATGTATCAACATTAACATATCTTGTCTAAGAACATTTGGAATGACAATTTTGTCGTTTAAAAATACCAATCCATCAACACAGACAATATAATTTTTCAATTTGTAGTAATGCCTCAAGGTGTTGGGTACATTTTTCTTTTCAGGCCATCCAATTTTGAAGTATTTACATATTAACTTTAAATCATTATCTTCCTCAGTTGCTTTCTGAAATTGCTTAAATTGTTCTCACTCATTGGCAAGAGTCTAGATACAGAATGAACCATGTTCATCATTTCTGGGTCATCTTTGCTTTCCTCTTTAATATATGCTCTTGACAAAGTGTCGGCAATATACATTTGGCTTCCTGGCAAATATTTTACAGTAAAATCATATTTTAATAGTTTGAGAAGCATTCTTTGTAAACGAGAAGAAATTTTACTTATTGGCTTATGGACTATGGAAGTCAAGGGTTTATGATCACTTTCAACAACAACATAACCATAGACCAAATTGTGATATTTTTGAAAAGCAAAGACAATTGCCAGCAACTCCTTTTCAATTTGGGCATAATTCTTTTCAGCTTCTGTTAAGCTCCTAGATGCAAATGCAACTGGATTACCCTCTTGTAACAAACATGCTCCTAGACCATCTTTAGAACTATCACACTGGATAGTAATAGGCAAGACGTCATTAAATACTTTTAGAACTGGTGTTGAACTAATTAACTTTTTAATACTCTCAAAACTTTTATCCTGTTCATGACTCCATTCAAATTCAACATCATTTTTTAACAATTCTCTTAAAGGAGCAGTAACAGCAGATACATTGGGTACAAATTTAGATAGAAAATTAACCATGCCTAGTAACCTTTTAATATCGCCCTTACACAGAGGTTGTTCTAGTTCAGTAATGGCTCTAACATGACTTGGATCAGCTTGTATACCCATCTTAGATACTAAGAAACCCATATATTTTACTTCAGGGACCCTAAACTGAAATTTATCACTATTGAACTTTACATTGTTTGTTTTGGCTCTCTCCAGAACCTCTATTAAAATTCTGTCATGGTCTTTTTCATCTTTACCTGCTATGATGAGATCGTCAAAATAAATTTCTACTCCATTAATATCACCAAATAATTTCTGATTCTTTTTCTGAAAGACCTCGGGAGCAGAACAAATTCCAAAAGGTAGCCTGTTAAACTTATATCTACCAAAGGGAGAATTAAATGTACACAATTCTGAACTGGGATTATCTAATGGTATTTGCCAGAATCCTTCTTTTAGATCTAATACAGAGAAACATTGCTTTCCTTCCAATTTGTTTATGATTTCTTCTGCAGAAGGAATTACAAGATGTTCACGCTTTATTGCTTTATTAAGATTTCTGGGATCAAGACATATTCTTAATTTACCATTAGGCTTTTCGACCACAACTAAACTATTTACCCAGTCTGTGGGTTTGTTTACCTGAGAAACAATTCCTTTTTGTTCTAATTCCTCAATGGTAGTTCTTAACTCTTTATGTAAAGATTGGGGTACTCTTCTAGGAGCATTAACAACAGGTGGTACATCTGGCTTTACTTCAATATGATGAGGCTCCCCAGGAAATTTTCCCAATCCCTCAAATACATTTTGGTAATTCTGGATAACATTTATTTTCGATTCAAGATAAATTATATCAATAAGTTGAATTAACTGTAGTTTTTCACAAGCTTGCAAACCTAAAATTGTCTTGGCCTTTACATCTACGACAATAAATTTAAGAATAACATCAGAGTGTTTATCAGTACAACAAGCTAGATCTATAGACCCAATAGTTTTCAACTTATTATTACCATACGACATTAAAATCACATCAGTTGAGTTTAATTGGTCCTTTTGTTTTAAATTTAAAGTTTCAAGAACATGGAGTGGTAACACATTGACTTGGGCAATTGTGTCCAGTTTAAAAGAAACTTGTTGACCCTCAACTGATATTACTTTAAGCCATTCATTGCAAATATTAGATTGAACATTACGTACAATATCAACAAATAGGCTAACCTCCGAATTATTTGTTTGCACTTCATTCATTTTCCGGTGAATACTTCTAGCAATTGATTGATGTAGCATTGGATTTACCTTGCTTTTGCACATAGCTGCAAAAAGGTTTTTTCTTTTGCACTTGTTACATAGTTTATTATAAGCTGGGTACTGACCTTTCATGTGCTTTCTTCCACATGCCTGGCATTCAATAATTTGTTGCTTTGAAGATTTTGGCGGGTTATAGCTATGTCTATTTACAGCATCAACACAGTTGGAGTTATTGATGTTTTTTACCTGACTCCTACTCAATTCACAAGCTCGAACACTGTCGACCGCTTTTTGTAAGGTTAGGGCAGGTTCCCGTAGCAATCTTTCCTACAAGTTGACATCTTGGACTCCCAGCACTATTCTGTCTCGAATCAGGCTGGTTTCCTGCTCTCCAAAGTTGCATGATGCAGCAAGTGTCTTTAACTCAGTCAAGTACACGTCAATGGATTGGACGTCTTTTTGTGAACAAGAGGAAAATTTGAATCGTTCAAACACTTCATTACTTTGTGGTAAACAGTGATGATCGAATTTATTAATAACTTCCTCAAATTTTCTCTCTTCACCCTCAAACTTGAATGTATTATATACATTTACGCCTTCATCACCAATTAGATTGAGTAATATGGCAATTTTGATATTGTCCGCGGCTTTTCCACTTTTTCTGATGCCATGAGAAAATTTTCTAGCTTCTGCTTCCACTTCATCCAATTTTCACTGGTATTCCCGCTGAATCACAACTCTCCAGGAGGCTTAAAGGTCATCGCGAATGATGATAACAGATTAGGCAAAGTTCACTTTACAGAACACAAAAGTTAATTTTTTTTTCGAATATGAAGTTTCTTAACAGGTTCCTGACACCATGTTTCAGTCTCTTGTGGTTGTGTCAATTATTCAGCAAGTTTCATAATCGTATTTAAATGAAAGCCACAATTCACAAACATAACTTTATTGAACAAAGCCTAACGTGCTCTCTTGGTTATCTATATCAAAACTGTATATTTCAAATATCTATAGAACAAGCACTTTTACAGTTATGGTTATAGTTAACACATCACATATAAAGAAGTGTAACTAAAGGTTTTGCTTTCAACGCCCTCGAATATGATGTGTGTTCCTAATTCTAGTGCTCTTTATCGAGGTGTCCCAAATGGAAATACATCGAATTTGCAACTAGAAGGTTGAGAGTTCGAAGTTCATTATAGTCAAAGGTCGTCGTGTACAAGGCAGCTAGTTCACGTTGAATCTGTCGTGGCCTCGAATGTCCTCCCGTTGACGTGGTGTGGAAATTTGGAGGATGGGGTATATAGGTATATTTAAATAAAAACCGTAGTAGAGCACATCAACTGCTATTGTCAACAGTCGGGGATCAAAACCCCAAGATTGGAGAGTGGGGATGCCAGCTCAGGTTTTGCCTTGTCTTCTCTGACCATGATTCAAAATAAAGTGACGTGGTGTTGTCCCAGAATCTTTCACTTCGAGTTTGATCCCGGATCGTCAAAAATACCTTGTAATTTAAACCACGGTCAGATGACGAGGCCAGCACTTAAACTGACACACACACACACACACACTTCTACTATCCAAACTTCTGCACCACAAAGAGGACACTCGACGCCACGGCAAAATGAACTTGCATCAGCCTGTTATGTACACGACGGTTGTTGAATATCGTTTGTAGAGAAGAAAAGTATGTAAACAATTTCCTTTCTGACGCGAAGCGCCACTGTTCCACCACTCGCGGGCTATTGCATTATCTTGGGTAGTCACTTTAGCTTTAATACGAGTAGTATACAGTATGTAGAGCAATAGAATTGGATGCTCAAATTTTGGGGTATCCAGCTAACATGTAAATAGATAAATGTATTAGTGTTTA
This sequence comes from Metellina segmentata, assembly GCA_947359465.1. Classification (NCBI taxonomy): domain Eukaryota; kingdom Metazoa; phylum Arthropoda; class Arachnida; order Araneae; family Tetragnathidae; genus Metellina; species Metellina segmentata. The sequence continues at coordinate 68,657,694 of OX375878.1, forward strand.
ATGCCAATAACTTCTTTTATTCGAACTTTGAGAAACAGGTGTTATGCTCACCCAATAACGATCATAGCTTTGATTCGAACTCTTCTAATCCGTTACTCTTCCAGCTGGGCTAACGTGGCCTATATTATAAAAATGGAAATTCTTCTCAGTGCAACCAGTGTTGTTTAGATGTCTAAGAGAAGGAAAAAGCAATTTAAGGCCCGGTGCACACATCCGATTTTTCCGTGCGGCGCCGTTGCGGCACCGAAGCTGAACTATGCACACATAACCGTGAAATGACGCACGAACTCAATTCGCGCCATTTGCGATAAATATTCTATCGAATAAAACGTGTATATTTCGTTTACTTGGTGTAATAAAAGTATATTTTGAAACAAAATAGACGTTACTGGATACAACTATTTATTAATTATTATTTATATTCCATTTGTTTATGAAAACAAGGTACTTCAGAACGGAGACTCATGTGCGGCGCTTTGGGGAACTGCGGTAAAAATTGCACGCAAGTTGGACGAGCGTCGCCCCAGCGGCGCTGGAGGCATATGTGCACTGTTCCATTAGATCTAATGTATCTCAGGCCGCACTTGCGTTGCGACAAGGCTCCGCATGTTGAAAAACCGGACATGTGCACTGGGCCTAAGGCAGCATATTCAATTTAAGATGCAATACAAGTTGAACTTTTATATTCTACCAGGAAATACACTGCTGGCCAGCGTAAATGTAACACCCTGAAGGAAGCATGCAAATAATATGAAATTTACAACATGCATTAGCGGAGGTGAGATATGCAAATGATTAGAATTTCAGCGCAGACGCACATCACGCGCGCCTGTGGCGCCACTTCAAAGCGCTATTTAAGGCTTGCAGATTTCGACGATTTCAAAAGCGGCAATTGTGTTTTTCTTGTGGTTTTTTATTAAAAAAAACCGATCAATTATTCCTTGTAAAAAACAGCGATCATCTTTTGATGAAGTATCCGAGTTCGACAGAGGACGGATAGTGGCCTACCGAGATTGTGGATTATCTTTCAGGGAAATCGGTAGTCGTGTTGGACGAAACCAAACAACTTTAATGCGGATATGTGATCGTTGGATGCAGGTGGGTACGACGGACCGACGTGTTCGATCTAATCCACTCAGCGCACCAATTCACGTGATGATAGGCATATTGTGCGTATGGCAGTGACGGATCGCACAGCCACATCATGAACCATAGCACAGCACATTCAGTCTGTAACGCATCATCCAGTGTCTGTGCGTACCATTTGACGCCGTTTACAGCAGAGTGTTCTGTCCGCAAGACGTAAATTGCTTCGTCTACCTTTGACGCAGAACCACAGACGTCTCCACCGCCAATGGTGCGATGAAAGAAGGATGTGGACGACAGAATGGAATGAAATTGTCTCTACTGACGAGTCACTCTTCTGTCTGCAACACCACGATGGTCGGATTCTAGTCTGGAGACACCGTAGAGAGAGGATGCTGAACAGCTGCGTTATGCACCGCCACACTGGTCCTGCACCGAGTATTATGGTATGGGGCGGTATTGTATATTACTCTCGCACTACTCTAGTAAGCATTGCCGGTACTTTAAACAGCCATCGCTACATCTCCGAGATGTTGGAGCCAGTTGTCCTTCCTTACCTTCAGGGCTTGTCCACGGCCATATTTCAACAGGATAATGCGCGACCACATGTGGCACGCATTGTCCAAGGGTTCTTCGTCAATCGCCAGATTGAATTGCTTCCCTGGCCAGCTCGCGCTCCGGATCTTTCGCCGATAGAAAACATGTGGTCCATGGTTGCTCAACGATTGACCCAGATTACATCCCCAGCTGCCACACCAGATCAACTTTGGCAACATGTGGAAGCTGCTTGGTCTGCTGTACCCCAAGAACACATCCAAAGTCTCTTTGAATCGAGGCGTGTGGCAGCGGTAATCTCCAACAATGGCGGCTACTCTGGCTACTGATTTTGGCAGGAACCACACTTCACAGAAGTCTATAAATTTAATCATTTGATACTTGGTCAACATGTTATCTACAAAATAAATTTTGTTGTGATATCTCTCGTCTTTCTTGGTGTTGCAATTTGGGTGGCCAGCAGTGTAATAATTTGAAATATATAATATTTAAGTTCATTTTTATTTCATAACACATTGTATATCTATTAGAAATAAAAGACAAGTTGGCCGAAAAAATTTTCTCGAATACAAAAAGGGATTTCACACAAGATTTTTAAAGTTCAATTTGTTTTTATGATGTAAATCAGGGGTCTAAAATCTCAATAAGAGTCATTTCAACATAAAACTTACAAAAAATAAAATTTAGGAAATCGATTTAAATAAATTTTAATTCGGTCAATTTTTTAATTATTTCACTATTTACAAGCACATATACATATTCTCATGTTTATTTATTATTGTTATTATTATTTTTTTTTTGGAGAACAATAAGGAAAACGACAATTTTTGTAAGTTTTATTTTATTCATGTAAGTGTAAATACAACAAAGTATTGTAAAAATAATATTACAATTACTTATTTCAACATTCAGTTCAAATTGAATACGATTTTTGGACTTGGATTTTTTTCTGCTAATTTAGTCAAATTTGTAGTGTACTTCGTGCATTTTGAAGGAGTTTCGCTTTTAAAATTCCATCCTTTAGTCTGCTTCTATGTTTGCTCTTAATGTAGTTCATCGTAGAGCAAAATTGTACACAGTTGTATGTGGACTCAAATAAGGTGAAAACCCCAAAAGTTAATCTCATGGAATTTGAATAATTACTTGGAAAGGAGTTATAGCCTTTAAATATAATGGAATTTAAATGTACCTTGTCTTCCAAAATTACTCTTAATTTTTACTCAAATATAGCGACTTCTAATAATTGTAAAAAGCGGTATTTCCTTGTAATTTCATATTCAACTTATTAAAATGTTCAGTCATATCAACCAAAAAATAAAAAAATTGAATTCATTCGGGATTGGAATGTTCTGTGTTGTAATTTTTAGAAATTAAGAATGTTATTACTTCTTTCAAACACTTGAAAAATCGTTTTAATGCTTTTCACATTGATAGCGATCTTACAGACGTAATTGCAACCAAATATGTATATTGCTACATACTTCTAACAATGCATCAAAAAGTCTATGACTTAGGCCCGGTGCACACATACGGTTTTTCTACGTGCGGCGCCGCTGCCTCAACGCAAGTGCGGTCTGAGATACATTAGATCCTAGTGCACACATGCGGTCTCCGGCGCCGACGCACGTGATGACTACTCATTGATTCATTATCTGATTGACCCACGGGACTAGGGAAGACGACCATCTATTGATTCATCATTTTTCCGAGGGACATAGTAGACTTTTGCGGTGTCACCATTTTTGTTCCTATTCTATAAAAATGAATATTCACACATCTTCCCTGTCATCTCTACTATTATAAAAGGAAGTGTTTGTGTGTCTGTCTCTGTGTGTGGAATATCCTGACGAATCTATGACACTTACAATAATGAGATTTGGCACACAGGTAGTCCGAATGTTTTGCGATTTTCCAATCGCTCCCGAATTTTAAAATTTAATCTAGAACATTTTAAAATTAATTTATTGGAATTTAATTATTATTCTCTTGCTTGAAATGGCAACAGTATAAAGAGATGACAGATTTAAAATTTATTTTTTCCGTTTGATTTTCCGATGAACAATTTCAACGGACAAACAAAAATAATAATAAAATTTTAATTGGAGTTTTGTAGTTTTTTCTTCTATCTCCTAGATTAGAGAGAGAGTGGCCAGAAACTGCGGTTCTTTAGTTTGAGTGCGGCTCTGTCATGAATCAATTTCGACTAAATGCTGGCAGTAAATATCCCAAGGTGATTCGAGAAAGAAGGCAGCTAAGCAACTTCAGAAGAGTCAAGAAAAATCAAGTTCTGTATTGAATTATTGGGTGCAATCTTCCAACAATGTAAATATTGGTATATTGCTAGCTTTATTGTTAGTCAAGAAATTGCTAAGTGAGGCAACTATACACAGACGGTGAATACATTAAAAGTTGTAAATGCATCCGAAGAGCTATATATTTCGGCGGAATTTTAAAAACAAGGCCGAAATTCTTTAAAAAATTTAGAGTTAGCACTGTTTGCTGAGACAGTAAAAGACAGAACAGTCAAAATGACTACGAATATAACCAATCAGCTCATCGAAAATCTTAATTTGGTTTAAGCTTTATGAATAGCTGCTGACCTTGGTTAAAAAACCTCTCAATGCTGACGTAACAGAATTTAATTTTTCTCCCTTTAATATTGACATTGGCACTTTTGAAATGCAATTACTAGATTTAAAAGGCAAAGAATCATGGAGCCCCAAATTTGAACGCCTTAATGCTGATATGGAAAAATTGTAGAAAAATAAATATGGTCTTAATTCACAGAAAGAGTGGTCTGCTTTGAAAAATCTGGAGAAGTAAGACACACATGATAATTTTCAACACCTGGAATAGTATTCCTGACTGATAGTGATTCATGATCAGTTAAAAAAAGTAGCATTTACTGTTCTTTCACTCTTTGGCTCTACATATTATGCGAACAATCTTTTTCAAACTTGAACCTTATCAAAAGTAAATTGAGAAATCGTCTTGTTGATGAGAACCCGGAATCCTATTTGAAATTAAAAACAACGACAAACCTGACTTATCCAAAGAAATGCAAGGTTATTTTTCACGTTAAATGCGTGTTTTGCCATATTTGTATTTTTATGCAAAAAATATTATTTTTTTGGCAATAAATATTATTTTTACTACAGTGATTATTTGGTTTTATATAATGTTAGTTGCTAGTTTAAACCGACTCCTAAAAACATGGTTCTTGAAAAGAAATTTTAATCGTTGTACTGCTGATCTTTGGCTCTTTTGGGGGACTAATGAGTTTGCCGAACTCTGTCCCAGATCGTTAAAGTTATAGTAAAAATTTAAGCGGATTTGAAATCTGAGGAAAATTTTACAATTGACCGATATCTAAAAATATGATTTTCTATGAATAAAGAGTTTTTAAATTGTAATTTTTATATTTTTTATCATACGAATTTCACCTTGCTATCGAGAAATCAGATTCCTTTTCATGCGCTCAAACAATTCCAGCGAAGAGAAGCAAAACAAATAAAAAACTTTTGACTGGCATTGTTTACTTCTTTTTTGTAAAGTCGGGATCGTTAAAGATAAACTGAAAATTTCAACGGATTTGAAATCTGCGGAAAATTTTACACCAGATACGCTACAAGGTACCAGATACGTCACCTTATACGTTTGATTTTCTTTTAATAAATAATTTTTCAATTAAATATCTATATTTTCGCAAGAGATTGTGACGTCACGCTGATTGGATCTCTTTGCAATTCAAATTTGGCCGCATTTGACAACGCCGTGATGGCTGCAATCCAATAGGCTACGATTTCCCATTTAGTGTGCGAAGCGTACCAAATGGAAATTCGTAGCAATCACCGGAGTTAGCGAGCAGTGATCACACCCGACCCCACGAAAAGAACTGTCACGGGCAACGCCGTGCTGGCCACGCAGTGTCTAATAAGGTATAAAACAATCAAACGATGAAATTATGTGCCAAATTGGTCAAACTATTGAATTTTTCAGAGCAGTTGAGTAACTAATAGTCGACATATTGGCTACTTTTTGAAGCTCCTCTCAAAAGCAATGCTCAGTCCACTAAAATTCCACGTCTATAGATTCGAGGACACTAATGGCAACTAAGGATTTATGCTTTGGCAATTCGTGGTAGGTAAGATAATTTTTAGTTAACGTCGTACTAGAGCTACACAACGGGCTATTGACGACGGTCCGGGATCAGTCCCTTAAGGGAAAGATCCGAGGACAACACCTCGTAATTTTGAACCACGGTCAGGTGACGAAGCAACACCTGAGCTGGCACCCCACTCTCCAAACTTCCACGCCAACCCAACGTGAGGACTTTCGGCCACGACAGATTTAAGGTGCACCAGCCGCCTCTACACCATACGATTACAAACATCCATGCCCGGACCCGGATTCGAACCAGGAACCTTCCGATCTAGAGGCTAACACCTTAACCACTATACCGGTTGGTCGGCCGATTCGTGGTAGGAAAGATCGTCCTGGACGAGAAATTATTGCTTATAAGCTCTCTCATTCGATACGATGAAGAAATTTTCAACCAACACGAGCACTGACCATGGGCGGATTTAGGGAGGGGAGCTACAGCCCAGGGCAGCAAAAGTTTTTGTAAAATACCAAAGGCACGACATAATTAAATAATATTGCTGAGGGCTACGAGCAGGGAGTGGGATGAGGCGACATGTTAACGGTAGCCCCTAGCAACAGAAGTATAAATTCGTCACTGCGCCTAGGACACAATTGTAATAGGCTTAATTCATTACAGTATGTGATTAAATCAATAGAAAGCCTCTAATAATTCGTAAAAAAAGAAATTTCATTGAGTTTATAACATAAGGATCTATTTGTAAACAGAAGGAAAAAAAAAATCTAGCAGCACTTCCAGTTGGATACTGATAACCTTACTTCTCTACTATAATATAAGGAAGTGTTTATGTCTGTGTCTCTGCACTCGGTGTCTTGACGAATCTATGGCACTTACAATAGGGAAATTTGGCACAAAGACAGCCCTAACTTTTTGTGTATAGCGCCCGAATTTTAAAATTCAATCTAGAACATTTAAAAAAATTAATTTATTAGTTTTTTCAACTTTTGTTCTTAATTACCTCGAATGAAGAAGCGGATTTTGCGATTTTCGACCGTTGACGTCACAAGCGTTTTTCGTCCTAATGCCTTTGGAACCATGCCACTTTTTCCGATTCCAGCGTGTTTTGATTTACGGTGTTGATAACAGCCACTTCGAGGCCATCACGGCGTTGCTTGTGGACTTCGTTTGCGAAGCAAACCAAATGGAAATATGTAGCAATCACCCGACCCCACGAAAAGAATTGTCACGGGCAACGCCGTGTTGCCCACGCAGTGGCTAGTACAACTATACTAGTTAGGACTAGGGAAGCAATTTTAATGACTTAAACCACAAAATACTGATTTCTTCGCGATCCGCAAGCCCAATGGAACTTTAGTTTAACCCTTTTTATTTGTATAAATAATGGCTGATATCTGTCGTTCATGATGTTGTATTTTTGATGGCCAATAGTGTGTGTACTTGACGTTGATGATTATAAAGAAAAAGGTGTTAATTCTGAACTCAAGAGGAAACAACCTCCGAAAAAGTTTACTTTACAGATGCACAAATTAGGCCGATGCGATTATAAAAGTAAACTTTCTAACAATCGTAGCTTAATGACATTAATTTTAATACTAAAAATAACCTTTTTCATAGAACAAAATGTCTTAATCCCATAATTTTTTTAGCTGCAATAGAAATTTGGGATATACTGCTTCCAAAAGTAGCAGATAGGACACATCTTAAATTTTAAGTGAATGTAAAATTGCTTGTACAAGCAATTTATCAGGGTGTCTACTAAATTTCTCTTGGTCCATTTAGGGACTTTCTAAAATAAATGCATGATCTGATTTTACATGATTATGTGGGTCACAGAGTTAGATGCAATTCTACTATAAAATCACTTTTTTATTGCTGTCTAATCTCGAGAAAAGAGGACTCTAGTATCAAATTTCATCTTTAATATAATTCTAAATAAAGACAAACCATAAATCATGTTCAAAGTAGATGAACATATTAAACAAATACTCTATATTAAATTCATTATTTTTGTTTTCTGAATACTTGAAAATTAAATAAAAATTGAAGAAATCAACAATTACTTTCATGGTTCCCACACCTTTATTCAGAAAAAATTCAAGGACTTTTCAAAACCAAAAATATATTTTTCAAGGACCTAAATTTTTTCAACGACCTTAAAACAAGGCATACGCAAAAGTTGTCGATTAAAAAAATATATATAAAACGATGCAATTTTTTTAACTACTGATAGTCAAAAAATGAAAGGTTATCGTCAATTTTGGTTATAATTTCGATTTTCTTTTGTTGCAAAGTGGGCTTCTTGTCTCAATGCTAACTATCAGGCACACCTATCGCTTTTGGTTTGCAACAAAAAATATTGTATGATAAATTATTTTTGTGGCCTGAAGAAGAGTATGGGAGCTTGCATCCTGTGTCCTTGCACAATCTCCATTTTGCTGACCTCCACTGCCACTACAACAGAAGGCTGTCGTGGTTTATTTTGTTTGCGAAACAAAACAAATCAAAAGTTTTCTCTGGAGATAGAAACTTACGCTAGAGAATAAAAAAAAGACATATCTTTGCGATCATTAAAATTGCCCTATCTTAGCGACTTTTTAAAGATGGATTTAAAATATGCAGAAAATTTTAAGCCTACAGACTATCTTAAATATGATTTTCTTAAATTTTTTTTTTCTTTTTCGAATTGTAACTTTTATATTTTTGCAAGAAAAATGTGGCTTCCTTTCTGTGGACGCATGCCAAGTTTCCAATGACGTCCGGGCGGCTAAAGCTACGGTTTCCTAAGAAAGCGGTGCTGTTATTTAGCAACTGTGATACATCGGGCATAACACGGCGGCCGTCTTAACGAAGACCAGCGATGTCAACTTAGACAGAATACGGTGGAGAATGGATGATCTAGACATAGTATTATTAGTACTCAAGGTCGATTATTTACAATGGCTGGTCACTTGTGAAGGGGCCTCCAGTGGGAGGACCATCATTGCCCCTAACAAAAGACAGTACAATTTAAAATCCATGCCCTGGCCCCAGATTCGAACCAGGAACCTTCCGATCCAGAGGCCAACATCTTAACCACTAGACCGGTTGCGGTCAACACTTTAATGTTATGTACCCAATATTTATAGAGATGAAGAAAGTGTTTGTTCTTCATTGTTTTTCAGTGTGCAATTAGTCAAGACGTTTTACACTACTTTTTGCAAACCAAGTGTTCAAGATTTATTATTATCTAGCAACATGATCACCTACAGTCTGGCTCCAGCAAGGCAGTCGAGTTAGTTTTGAATGAATCAATACTTGAAATTAGGTGATAGGTAGGGCAACTTTTTTGTTGCAGCAAAAATGGAAAAAGTTGCATTTATCATTCCCTAAATTTTTATTTGTACATCATTCAATACAGTACGTTGAATGGCCTATCCTTGGTCAGTAATTTCTTCAACATTGAAAAACTGCGTTCAACAGAGACTGATGTTGTCTGACAATGTTTTATTGGACTTTTTCTGCAGGTGTGAAACAAGTGTACCACTCAAGTAACTTGGAGCAATAGCGGATAAAGCACCTTGAGTGTGATCACAGCTGTGGTCATATAATATGCTGTATCGGAGAGCAGAAGCGCAAAATCTTTTCGCTCAACATTCAGAGATTTTAAAACATCTACAAGGAAACAACATATTGATGATCGCAACTCACCTCGCAAACTCTGCAGTCGATTAGGCATGTTTGCTCTGGATAATCACGAGTGCCAACCAATGTGTTAAAGTACTTCTTGCTATTTATTTCACTTTCGTCTATTAGGACGAATACCTTCTTTCCATGAACTTCTTGTTGATCCGCAATTCTTCCGACGTTCGCAAGATCAGACACACATGATTGAAGGGTTGATTCAGAGGGGAAAAAATGAAATAGTAATTTCATATAAATTAATTTTAAGCAAATTGTAAAAAGTTGCATTTATGGTGCGGTTATAACTCGCTTACAATACACCCCACGTAGGAGGAATTTTGTTTTTAGTACTTTACATAAAGGGTAGAATGTGTGAAAAAAAGTTACATTTGTTGCAAAAAGTTGCCCTAGTGATAGGATAGAATCTGAAGAAAGCACTTCCCCAATTATGGTTCAAAGTTTAATGTTTGGCTCTAAATTCGATAGTAGGGAAAACAAGTTGACAGAAAACAGACCACCATTCATGATTTTGGAATAGCAACCCTTCTAAAAAGGTTCCACATCTATTAAAAAATAATTACAAATTGTCCCAAGATCGACTGCCTTCTTGTGGTAGCTATACAATACTTTTTAAAATGTGGCATTGAAAAAGCTACAGGAAATTGGATAAATATATATATATATAAAAGCATTCCAAGGTCTGTGTAACGAATGTACTTTAATTAGAAATGATCTCAAATGAACAATATGAGATTTTATTATCAACTGTACATGGCAAATTTTTTAATCAGAAAGTACAGAAATAAAAAGTTTCATTTCATATAACATGAAACGGCTCATATCTGAATTCATTACCAGAATATTTAAAGGGTTGTTTAGGTATGTGAATATTAAATTTCTGTATATGTAAAACTTGTATAACTTCAAAACAAGACTTTATACTAGATTATGAGAAGCACACTGGAGCTACACAAATTGTTTTGTTCTGAGTAGTTAATCATCTACCAAAGAACAAAGCACACTTCATAAAAACATAAATTGTATAAGCATCCCTTCTTAAATACCTTAAAAAGAAACGTGTACATAAGTAGTAACTTATATCAAGCACAACTTATTTTACAGTGAGTAACGGCAAAAGTGAAAATAAGAACTGAGTCATGATTATAAAAAGAAAAAGGTCCAATCATACTTTATACATTTAAGTTTCTGCTAAAGTTAAACAGTTCTCTACTCATTGTGTTGCACAAAATTATCGATGACACAAAAACATTGGGCCACAAAACATTTACAGCAAGAAATGCATCGTGTTCTGAAATGTATGACAAATCCGCACTCCTGCAGCTGATAAAAAGTTTGACAGAATCTAGGTAGTACAACAATGGAATAGTGTTTGACTTTCCATCTTTACAGAAAATAGTCGGGAGTACGTCTGGTGACATGTGGCTCTCCTCTTCTAGGTGCAGGATCAAACTGAAGACTGCAAGGGAACAAACACAACAATATAGTAGAGCATTGAAACACGTTAGAAATTTAAATTGCGACATTTCTCCAAAAGAAAACAACAAAAACACTTCTTCACCAGTAGTACGTTTTCAGTAAAAAATTTAACGGTAGTGCCTTGGAATACAGAAACATCTAGAGACGAGACTTAACCCATTTAACGATGATGGTTGGCGTCTCTATTACATAAATCCATCAAAACATTAAAATTTAAAAAATGAGAAATGACCCCTTTTTTATTTATCAATTCATATATTTAAACTTGTTTGACAAGTGACACAAATTAGTGTAGTTTCTAGATTTTTAAAATTCATCCTTAACTTTAATATACTTATATGAGCCAGGCATGAGAATACAAAATATCAAAAAAAGAGGAAAACCAAAATGTGAAATTAAATACACGCGAGTCAGGGCTGTGCACAGGATTTCGTAATAGTAAAAATTAACATTAGCCCAGAGCTATAATTATTGATTTATCTCTACTATTATAAAAGGAAGTGTTTGTTTTTCGTTATCAGTCCTGACAAATCTACGATTCAACACACAAGCAGCCCAATTTTTTTGCAATTTTTGGGTTGCAGCGAATTTTAAAATTCAATCTAGAACATTTTTTTAATAAATTTGATTAGTATTGGTTTCTTTGGAATGGCAACAGCAAAAAAAAAAAAAATTGCAGATTCTAACTTTATATTTTTATAACGGATGTTTCCGTTTTTAATTTTGCGTGGAAAAACAATATTGTCGACTAAAAAGACAAAATTTTTTTACTCAAGTTACTTAGTTCTTTTTTCTATCTCCTAGACCGTTAAAGATGTAAAAATTACAGGGGTTGGTGAGTAGGGGGCAGAGCCCCCTAGTATATAAAAACGTCATTAGGACATCCGGATCTTCAAAGCTTGAAATATATTATCATTGGCTAGAAACAGTGATGTCATATTCTTAAGAATGGCCAAAATCACAATAGTAATCCTAGGCCAAAATCACCAAAAGCGTGAAAAACTTGGAGACTCCCCCCAAAAAATTGGAAATCCAAAAGATTCTTATGTTTGAAGGGCTTATGAAATAATTTTGCGTGTGTAAAATCTGTGTGTTAAGTTAAAAATATTCTTTCAACAAATACTGAATATGTGATGGTAAGATTGTTTTTTTATGTGTTTTACAGGGTGGTACAAAATTCTCGAAAAAATTTCCCCGATATCTCTTTGATAGTATCACAAAAATTTCCCCGATTTTACAATTCCTGTAAAAATGTTGTGATCTCCATGATTGGTATCGATATACAGTATCCACACATTATTTTTTAAATATTTAGGTTCAGATCGGTGTTAAAGGATAATTATCCACAAACATTTTGTATTTTTTCTCTTCAGATATTTTGATTGTTACTGTAAGGAATTAATGGAACTCTTACAATAGTAGTTGAAACAACTGGAGAGAATAAATACAAAATAGTGAACTTATAACATCGGACCCTACATTATCATACTATACATCGAAATCAAATGCAAATATGCAGTTTTCTTCTAGAGGGTTAACTGAGTTACAAAGTAAGGGCACACAATTCTTTGTTGGTAAAATATTGAAAACAAAGTTAAATTGAGCAGGTTCCTTCATCATATAAAGCAAATTTCCTCTTAAAAAGAGCATCACGTTGTGCTATGTATGGCTTCTGTTGATAAAGAAATTCACTGGGCAGTTATCCCAACATTGGGCCCAAACCCTAGTATACCCATGTCTCCAAAAATGGGAAAGGTAAGTATTTGCAATGAGAAAAAATCTGTTAAAAGAAACACATTCACCAAGCATGTTCTAAAAACCCAACTTCAACCATTGGAACCCTTTTAAAATTTTCATGGTAAGGCTCAGAACTACCAAATTTGATGGATAAGTACCATGAATAGAAGTAACCAATTATGCAGGGGATTCGATTTCCCCAATTAGATTCAGAAGCAGAAAGGGTGCAAGGTTCTGGGATCCCAAACTAATGTTTTTATATTTTTAAGGCCGGGGCCAGGTGATAAATATTGCAAACAAGGTTGATTTATATAAACAAGAGATCTAAAACACATACATAAAATTAGTGGTATGTTACTAAGGTCCTCAATAATTTCTCAGTTGGTGCTACTGCATCCCAATCAGTATTATTTCTAGTGTCTTTAAAGGGAAGCCAGTAATTTTCAGTTTAAAAAGGGCAATTTTTGGGGCATTGGAGAGACGAAAATTTCCAATATATTTATATCACGTATTCTGTGTCAGTTATGTTACTTCCAATATTATTTCTACTTTTTAGGAAAAACATTAAGTGATTAAAAACATGATTGAAATCGGCATCCTATAAAGGTGAAAATTAAGGAACTTTGTAAGTGGCCACTTACGAGCGTTCAGATATTTTGTAAAATACACACACATGTTTATATATATATATATATGTAGCGACGACTGTAGCAAAAATTTTCAGTCTCCACTTTCAAACATTCAGTTGCCACGTGGCGATTGTTAATTTTCACCTTTAGCACCCCGATACAAATATTATCTATATATATAATTCTCTTACACGGCACGCAAAAAAGACGTTATTTGTTAACACGTTTTGGCAACATTGTACGATTGTTTACCACAAGGCCTCACCAATCATTTGAATTTATAAGCGTTACCGGAAGGAAAAAAAAAAAAAAGGAATTTTAGTTGAGCTGTTGCAGTTTATAATAGAAATCAAAGTAAGTGGATGATCTTTTCAGGGCCATTTTAAAACGGTCCTTTTCAGAGCCAGCAATTATAGTTCAACAAGATGCTTGCACTACAACTTTCGGCAACAAACTCAAAGAAAAAGTGTGGTGGTTCGAGTGCTGGGGAAATGTACACAAACAACATGATGGGTATTCAATTTTCAAAGCAGCGCTCACATTTCAAGTCCAAATTTGCTCAGTTTTCTTTTGAATTTTGATTTTAGAGGTACTGTATATATGTTTTCTGTGATACAGCAATTTTAGATTTGAAAAACATTTTTTTGGAATATCATATTTTGTAAACAATCACTTCTGCTAGGACACATGTCTTCATTGATGCAAGCGAAGCGAGCATATGTTCGTGCAGCGAAACAATGAGGATTGCGATGCAATCCTCCGGGGGTTGGCGAGCGTTAGTTCAACATATTACTTACAATGAATATTTTAGAGCATCATCTAGTTCCATTATTGCAGCTTGATTTCCACACCGGTAGCAGTAATTTGGAGCACTAAATATAGTTACAACATTTCTATCATGACACCAATTGTAACCCTGTAAAAAGATACAAATGTTCAACTCAAAACTAAAACAGGGTTTTCATTGTTTAAAGTAAAACAAAAATTAGAACCAGTTTAATGATTTTAAGATATTTTCACATCAGGCTACATTTAATACATATGGACATGGGCATAACCACTGAAATGAAATACCCTACCTTACAAAGAATTAAAGAACAAAATGCTTTCCATTAACACTTCAAAAATGACACATTAGAGGAAGTGCATTAATAGATAAAAACAATTATATAACTGCTAACACTGTTTTGTAAAGCTAATAGGTACTTAACCTTTCAAGTCCCTACAACTTTTCCTACAACAAACATTGATTTGTAAAAAGCATAGGTAGATATTCAAACTGTCTTAGTTATACCAGGTTCACCTGTTATGACCAAGATAGTCAGAAATCATTCATATAATTTCTCAAAATGGCACTGATTGAATGGAAACAAGTAGTAAAATATTGGTTACTGTCATCCAAAGACTGTGTGGAGTCAGCTTTCTAGTAAATCTGATTTTGATAAACCTGTCCAGGATAACCACTGGTTACCACTTCTACATACCATTTCTGGCTCTTTTGAGTAAAAAAAGCCACATAACTGTGCCTCACAACATTTCAAATCACTTAGTAGCAAAAGGAACACAAATATCTGTTTCTAGGAGACATTTTGCCAAACTTGTTTATAATCCTCCCACTTGTTTAAATATAACAAAAGCAAACAGAAGCTTATTATTGCTCTGAAAACTCAACACCTCCATAATTCAAAAGTGACTGCAACATACAGCAATAAAATACCCTGAAACATGGATATAAAATACATTAAAAATTGGCACACTGATAGGATCAATAATTGTGGCAGGTTTCAAGGTTAGCTTACATTAGGCCAAAAGAGCAAGACTACCTCAACTACTCATGACACGTACAGAAGGTAGAGATCATGATTTGAGTAGAAATCTCTTCTGAGAATCCACATTGACCTCTATGCTAAAGAATTAGTGAATGGTCCAAGGCTCTCAATTAGTATGCATACACTGCTGCAAATGCAATTCATTTCTTTTTTGACCTGGTCACATAAAGCAGCTATGGTCAACCAGTACCTTGTAGATCAAGATAGTTAGCTTATGAACTATCCAGTTTCTATAAGATCACAATTCCAATGAGGACTTGTGGGACCATTTTTAGGATAAAAGGCAGTTGCCTTATTTTCCTTTGAAGATTACTAACAGAGCTGGAAAAGAGATTTATTTTTCTTTCCATTAGTTTATCTGAAAAGTTAATTGATAATCATGAAAAATCTATGATAAAGGATATATCAATCAGTTCCATTAAATCAAAAGTATAATATAACATATTTATTTCCCCAAGTTAATTTAGTCTTTACTTTTTCAATCAGACTAGTATTAAAAATGTACTTTCATTTTCAAATGAAAAAAATTTAATAATCCTTAATTATCTGTAACAAGGGCCAAATTTTACCCCATTATATTTTTGTAATATATTATAGCATAAAAAATAACATTTCATCCACAACTTTTAGATGGCAGTGTACTAAAATTCTATGACTGCTTGGTTAATTTATTAAAATATGAAATCAATCCAGCACAAAGAATACTATTTTAACAAATTTTTTAATAAATTAAGATTTAACTTGATGCAATGAGAAATTCCAAAACTCAAAAATTATATAAGAGAAAATAATCAAATCATAGAAAATTTTAGTGGATAGTGGCAGAGAGTGAAATATTTCGATTAATCGAAAATTGGAAATCCGTAAGAATTACAGATAATCCATAAAAGTTGGCAAATAAATGTCACAACTAGTATTATTTGTATTTAAAAATGCAAAAGTAAAAATTCACATTTTTATCAACTGAAGAAAAATTGCAAAGGAGTAGTGTTTTAATACCAAATGCAACACATCCACTGTAAAAAAAAAAACACATTCACTTCATGAGTACTTACACATTGCATCCGAAACTTTACGTTATATACCATTAAAACTTGTGTCAGGATTACAGATCATAAAGCTTATTTACAAGTAGATGAAAGAAAAAGAAAATCAATGTTTTATTTACAAAGTTATTTTATTTAGTGTTTTATTCAGAAGAGGGGGTTGCAGAAAAATCCAATAAAGCTTAGGGTGGAGCTTAAAAGCCATGATTTTTTTTTCATGTCTCACCCTCTAAATTTGTTCCTTTTGATATAAAAACATTATATAAAAAGTTTGAGCAATAATTTTTAATATTTAAGGGTAGATCAATTGACTCAAAGTTATATATATATATATATATATATATATATATATATATATATATATATATATATATATATATATATAAAGATTATTATTTATACTTTAACATGTATTTAATGCATTAAATTTAAACAATTTATTGTAAGATTATCAGCTTTTTATTTTACAATAAAATTTTATTGCCTTTGCAAAGGCTGACTAAGGGTAATTTTCATGCTGTCAGGATACATTTTGTGATGATCTTCAACAACTTGTAGCAAGAATTGTAGCTGCATTTCATAATGAGTTATGAATCCACTGTATTCCTGAATAAGTGCAACTGCACGTTTGGCATGGTCATTTTCTACTTGTACAGATTTTATTATCTCTTTAGCCTGTTTGTAGTCCTCTCTCAACTCCCACAAGTCTGGATCAACTGCAAGATATCCATTCAACTGGAAGTTCCAACAACTGAAACAATACCAATGACTTGGGTGTGACAAAATCTTCTAAGTTTTTATTCTTGAAGAGCAATGCTGATTCGCTTTGAGTAATTTTGATATTGTTTTTCAGCATGAACTTCAGTCTGCATAGCATTTACCACCCATCTTTTGGTTGATATAATAACACGACTATCAAACAAAGCTAAACCAACAAGTTCGTGTGACAAATACCACAAGTGATTAGCAAATTTAATGTGATGTTGACTTGGAAATGACCGAATGTATTGATGAGTATTCAAGCAGTGACTTCAGCAACACTAGGTCATTGTAAGGAGCACATGAAGCTTGAGGTGCAGAGATACAAGCTTTCAAGTATACACGGACTGTGAAAACACATCACATAGTCCTTTTGACGTCAGTTTAAATTGAGCCTTGAACACCAAATCTTGAGAGAATATATAACTTTGGACATACAGCGGGCATGGTGCATAGCTTCCGGTGACACAAATCAGACTCCCCTTGCTGGGACAGCCCCAAGAAAGATAATTATGAGTCCTAAGAATTCTTTATAATCCCCTCTTAAGCTTTGGTTCTTTGTTCCAGGTTCTTCTTTGCCTAGTTGATCGTCTCTTGCTTTATATCTTCTACTACATCTGCAACATCATCAAATAAAATTCTTGGTTCATACTTGTCTGTATCAATGAACCCTCAAATATTCTTGAAAGCATTTAAATAATCCAACTTCAGGAGAAGATATGACCTCCATACATACTTCAAACACTGTAACAATTTTCAGCTTCACAATGTGATGTCTGCAAGCAAGTGATAAGAACTCTTTCTTCAGCTTTTTTTCTATGACTAGGGGGCTCCGCCACCTGCTCGTTAACCCCCGGGGATTGCTACACAATCCCATTTGGTTTGCTTTGCAAACCAAAACTCCATTTACAGATCCCATTTGGTTTGCTTCGCAAACCAACATTCCTTTCGCAGAGTGAATTTCCTGGAATCTCTGAATAATTCGTATAATCCTGATTTGACTTTCTGGTCCATGACGTCACAGCGAGGGCTGCGCCCCTGCTTGACGACTCACGGAGATTGCTACGCAATCCAGTGTTTGAGCTGGTAGTGTCAAAGCACACTGCGTGAATATTATCTACTATACCTCAGTCTTCAGAGACAGCTGCAGCCTGAGCCTCTCTTGTTGCAGATGGAATCTTGACAACTGCTAGCAGTTGAGAAGCTCCTTTCCAAGAAACTAATACTAGCAAGCAATCAACTTCCTCTTTTCCAGACAGGTCATGCATCAATTTTCCATCCCAATGAACAACAAAAGGATTCTTGCCTTGAAACTTGGTCTTTATTTCTTCATATTTTTAAGCTCTCTCTTCCATTCTTTGTCGATGAATTGAGTCTTTATTAAGAGAAAACACATCAATGTTATGTCCTAAGCTTTCGGCAGAGAGCTTCCGATATAATAAAGACAGCCCTTTGGTCCGACACCTTTGTACGATCTAGTGCTGCAGCAAGTTCTGGAGTTTCGTCCCCGTTTTCCTTTTTTTCCTTCACCAACATGAACTGTATTGTCCTCTATGAGTCAAAATATAAAGCTGAAGGAATTTTAAATATATTTAAAGGTGGTGGTGTTGAATTTAATTTTCAATGACATTGCGTATATCATGTACATTAAAAACTTTTCCATCATTGAGCTACCTCTAAATATTGTTCAATTGTGCTAATATTTTGTCTCATTTTTGGTTGTTGTAAAAATGAACAAATTTAGAAGGTGAGAAGACCATATTTCAATAGTTAAAAAATAAGCTCCACCCTAATGAAGCTGTGTCAACTCTTTTGGTCTTTAATAATTCTACACTGAATTTCTGCTCAGAACAAGGTTTGGGCTTTTGTGTATACAACACCAAACCTTCCAATGTTTTGTTAGAAATCAAAGAATGGTATTCAGTTCAGTTCTTTCTGATGAGGCTGAAGATTCTCTCTCACTCTGAATTGGAATAGAGGAATGAGCAGAATAGAAAGAATAATTTTGGCCAATCTAGCAAATTTTAGAAGTCTATCAGCCCCTCTCATTTTACTTACTTCAACCCACTGCATATCAATGCGTCATGTCCTTCAAGATAAATCTTCCAGCTGAAGACAACAAAACTCATTTTCCAACTCATCCATTGCTTCGTCTTAGCACTCATCAAGTCTGATAGAAAATTTCAGAGGATGGTTGCAGAAAATTAAATATTTTGATTGCTCGATCGGAATATTAAAAATCCGTAAAAAAAAAGGCAGACCCATCCATAAAAGTTAGCAAGTATAACATAGGAGTGACTGGTGTTGGAAAACTTTTACTTGGCCAACAAGATGTCTAGATCTATCTTCCATCGAGCATGTCTGGGATATGTTAGGCAGTGACTTGCACAATCCTTGAATATAAGAGATCAGGAGCAGCAGTTACCTGGTATAATTTCCCTCACAATAGCAACAGGGTATTGTTTCTCTGTGCTCTGCTGTATATCAGCATGTATAATCGCAAGAGTTGGCTTTACAACTTACTGACAACCTTTCTGACATAATATACTACATCAATAAAGTCCCTACATTTGATATTTGGATAAATTTTTTTTATCTCTTCAAATACACCACATTGCAAGTTTCATTCCGATTCAACACTATGGCTTCAGGGTATTTCAATTTAAATTAAAGTGCATTTTAATTGCTATGATCTTACCTCCATAACTAATTGATGAGCCCTGGCCACTAATGTCAATCCATTGCTATGATTGAAAGTTTCAGATATATCTTGGCCAAACGTATAACCAGCTCCACGAGGAGAAATACCCCAGCCACCTCTATCATCTGGATCTGACCATAGTAGATCACACATTGGACCCTGTAACAAAACAATTAAAATGAATTAATTACAATTCCCTCTTAAGGCCATTAAATATAATTTAACAATAAAATTCAATGGAGTATATCAATTAGAACTCAAGATATAAATATAAGGGAAGGAGAACCCTTTGATGTTAATACTATATTACATTAGATAAAATGCAGCATATTTAATAAGTTGAATCCACCTTCATGAACTGGTTTTCATATTCAATACTTTGCTCCATCTAATTGACAACATTTACCAAGTAATATAATAAATAATTATTTAAAAAAAAAAAACTTACAGCTAAAATAATGTTATAACTAGGGTAACTTTGTTGCAGTGAAAATGGGAAAAGTTGCATTTATTTTTGATACACTAAAATCTAAAATAAATTATTCGTAAAAAATGAAAAATTCAAAATCTATAAACAATTTTAATTGTGTACAACTTTATTGTAATACATCAGTAAATACAGAAGACCGTTGATGTGGTTGAATGGCCGATCCTTGATCAGTAATATTTCTTTAACATTAAATCCATCGATCTGATATCTTCATACACTGTTTCAATGTTGTACGTTTACAAATATTAGACACACTGATCGAAGGGATGATTCAGAAGGCAAAAATTAAAATGGTAATTTCATATTAATTCATTTTAAGCTAAATTTAAAAAAGTTGCAAGAGGTTACTTTTATGCAGAAAGTTGCATTTGTGTTGCGGTTTTAACTCACTTACAATACAGGAGGAATTCTGGTTTTAGGACTTTGACTTAGTAATGATAAAACATGACATGTGATCATATTCCAATCAATGCATGTAAAATAATCATAAAAACAGAAAATAAAAGGACAAATAAATAGTTTTTAATTCATGAATAGCAGTATTAATTATTTAAAAACATTCCTCTGAAATTTCACATGATTGAAGCCTAGTCAAAGTGCTCTATTTTGATAACAGTACAAACAGTTTTATTGTGACTAATGTAATAGTTTATATTTAATTAATCTGGATTTTATGGCTATTGCACCTCGTCTTTAATAATTTTCCCCCACTGAGAATTTCCCACTGTTTTAACAACCTTGTCAGCATGTGATCTAAGTTCGAGACTACTAATCAATCTTGTGAGTGATTATTTGCTATATGTATTTTTCTGTACAGAAGTAACCATCAATAACGTATTGTTAATTGTATTATTTACATTACTCTCAACACATAATTGATTTTTATTTGATATTTTGTCAGTTTATCAAACAGGGCCTACCACCAAGAAAAAAAGTAGAAGTAAGAATTTTTGTAGGCATTTTCAAACATTAGTTCAAAGAAACAGTACCTAAATTAACCACATTACTATCAACAGGTTAAACTACTTTAGGCTGAGATTTAAAAAAATTGCTTAGCTGGATGAAATACTAGTAGTGTTATTCCATGTCAAATCAACCAAAACAAAATAAGTTTTAAAAGATGTCATGGATTCAGCTTTTTAAAATATTTGTTCCTTACCTAAAATAAAATAAAATTTAAAAAAAAAAAATAATAATAATAATAAAAAAAACACCATTTATTTTTTATTTTTCCTGTTGCCAATTTTTAAATTTTCCAAATTGGCAAAACATTCTAAACACAACTATCTGCCAAAATTTCAAATGCAATTTGCAAGCGACTTGTTTCAGATACAAAGGTGGTTACGGTATCATTTTAAAACTTATGAAGAGGGATTTCCTTTGATGTACAGGCATGCATGGTTTTTGAGTAAAAAATTGAAAAAATTACACATGTTGGTACACATGATTTTTCAAAAATGAGTCATCCCCTTCCTGCAGTGACATGTTCATTGATGCTGTCTCCCACTTTATTTCCGAAATAGTTTAGTTGTGGTGCAGATGTCAGAGTGTGTACATCTGAGTTAAGTTTTGTATGGTGAATTGTTGATATTTTAAATTAGATTTATTATAAGTTCCTGTTAATTTTTTACTTACGACTAGTTTTATTAATTTTATTCTAAAAACATTGTATGTACACCAAGAAGTTGTCTGTTTTCTACTGTAACGCATTAAAAAAAAGAGCACTGGGTCAGTAAAGACCTGTGAAATGTGACAGCTTGGATGATCTCTCAAATAATGGAATTGAAGAAAACACGAATATTACTCTTCCTGCAGATAGGAAGGAAAAAAATAAGGCTGGTGCTGCTGAAAAAGAAAATTCTTAAGGGGTGGATAATAATGAGTCCTAGATGCAGAACTAATGATTTAGAATTTATGGATACAGATGCAAGCTTCCTCTTCAGACCACGGCCGGTACAGCAGTTGTACCTTGGAAGTTATAAGAATTGCGCCAATTATATCTATAGCAGCAATCAAGTTTGAAAGATCAACAATTCACCATACAAAAATTAACTCAGATGTACACATTCTGACAGCTGCACTACAACTGAACTATTTGGGAAATAAAGTCACTGCAGGAAAGGGATGACTCATTCTTGAAAAATCCGTGCACTACTTGGTTCAATCGTGTCTCATACCAGATACTATCCTGAAATTTCCTGATTTTTCAGATGACAAGAAACAAATATCCCCCAAATTAGCCAAATCCCTGACGTTAAGGGTTTATGCAGTGGCTGATTAGACACAGACTGATCCATTCTGGAAAAATCTAGAACGTTTTATAAAAATTATTTCATAAAATTAATTCTGCTGACAATACTGTAATTATTTATCTTTTAGCCTCACTAAAATATGAAGGGAAAATAATAAGAGGTACATTGCCTTTACAGTGTCTCAAAAGCTACACAAGCATAACTCAAACTTGCATACAAAAGAGTATAGCATTAAAGCTAAGCAAAATAATTAATTTAAAGTAAAAACACATAACAAACATAATTATGGCAATATTTAAGATCATAAAAACATTCAAGTATCAAATTTTACTAATATCCCCAAACACATTTTTTCAGACCTTTATAAAACAATTAGAAAGTATTACCTCATGTGGGACTTCTTGCAAACGGTCTAGAGCTCTTATATGATCTAATGTGTCGATAGAAGGAGATAACCCACCATGCAAGCAGAATATCTAATAAAAATTAAAAAGACATATATAAAAATCATAATTACATATACATAAATAGCACAGTAAAACAACTCTTATCAATAGTTTCTTAGTACCAACATTTACCTAAGTGGGTATTTTGGTGGCTAAAAGAAAGAAAGTCAAGTGCTTTGTGTGGCAGTATAGAACAATTGAATAGGCAATGCAATAATTGCAATTCTTTATTAAATCTAAAGTTAACTGGTTATCAGAATCACGGTGAAATGAAGACTAGATATCTAAGTAAAGGTAGTCATGATTTACTTGGCATCATATCATGCAAACAAAAATTATCTCAGTTGATCATTTAATTTTTTTCTTATAATCTTGTACATCTATAAATCTTCAAATGCATGAATTTGCATTTTAAAATACTTAATTTAAACCAGGATCAGAGTAAAATGTCAATGCACTTAAAACATTTCCCCTCAATTGCCAAAATGTTAAATTTGTTTGGTTTCTATGGATAAGAAACAGAAATATGACTAGGACCTGAACGCATCACTTTTAAAAGTATAGCTGGTTAGAAAGAGAATAAATGGTGGGAATTAAGAGTAGAGAGAGAGAGAGAGTACCATACTAGCAAAATTATTCATGTTGGATTAAAAAAAAGTAATGAAAAGATCCCAAAACTTAGTTAGCAAATTAAAGTTAATTGGTGGAAGATACGAGTAACTACTGCTATTTCCAAATCTTGCTTTAAATAATTTGAATGTTTTACATTTTTAAAAGCTTACAAGTTGAGTAATACTTTTATATTTTAAAAATATGGAGCCGAAAGTAGTAGGTATTTATTGCTTTAAAAACTTAGAGTTTTAAAGAAAGCATAAACTGTATGCTTTCTGAATATTAAACATAATTGCACACTAACGCTATCTCTTTGCATGCCTCCACAGCAAGGCTGGTGAATTTTTTTTAAATATTTTGACCAGGCTAGTGGTCAAAACTGGTTTAAACCAGTCAAATTCAATTGAAGTATATGTTGTTGAAGATTATTTTTTTATTCTTCATATTATATTTCAATGCCATTATATGAAGACAAAAATTCATTATCATCAATGTTTAACCCCAGTTCATTTTGCTGCATCCTAAATACAAAGGCAAGAAGTTGAACTCCATCTGGGTATGTCAACTGCTTTTTAAGAGATAAATACAGATTTTCTACCTATATACTTGTCAATACCAATCACAAACTGATCCTTTCTTAAAATCGCCACTTTCTCCAATTTTCCACTTTCTGCCGTAAATGTAAAATTGACATGGTGGTTAACACTAAAGAAACATATCGATCCTAAATTCAGTGAATTTGTAATTCAATTACAATCATGCATTGCATCAAGTGTAGAAAGATTATTTTCAACTTTTAGTTTTGTTCAAGACAAAACTAGAAATCATTTAATAAATGAATGATCCTGCCAACTAGTTAGTTATAAAACCTGTATCGCTGCAAATTAAGGAATAAAAATTCTGATTGTATTTGATTGAATAAATGTCTATTGTTTCTTTTTTCACTTAAAAAAAATAACACCACCTAAAAGTGGTTTTTTGTTAAAGCCACTTGAAGCATTTTGGACATACCGGTTTTAACCTCATTGGTTGAAACTATTCCAACCCTGATCCACAGCCACATGAATAAATGGATAGACATTGAATGTATAAACCCAATAGTATATACTTCAAAATCTCTTAATACAGAGGGTTAAAAAAAACATGCTATAGTTGGTATAGCAGTTTTACCCATAAACGTAAGAACTATTAGTTAATTACAGCATGTCAAAGTTAGTGAAAATTCTGTACTACGTTTTTAAAATATCTTTCTAAGCAAAGCAAAAATAATTAGACTTGTATGGAAACAGATATAACACACTTAAGAAATTAAAAAACTTTAAAATTCAAATCTTTCTGATATGCTTTATGTTTGACATGGGAAGAACCATTATGAAGTACAAGTTTAGAGCATTTTTTGATTTGTAGATTTAAAGGACATTTTTTCAGAGGTTTTATTTTCATCCTGTGTGTAAATGTTTGATTGAAATCTATTATCAAGTTGTCTTTGAATGATCGAATACAATTTTTAGTTTTAAACAAAATGATTATTTTGGCACCCAAAAAAAAATATCCTCAAACAAAAAGTGAAAATTTACTTATCTATTTTAGTGGGTGAATCATCTGCGCCAAAATATAAGAGTTAGAGGGAGTTTTCTAGTTTTAACAGAAAATGGATTATCAAATTTTTCTTTAGGATCTTCAAAGTTGCTTATTCAAATGTTTAATGCTAAAATTTAAACTATTTAAGGTAATTTTTTCATATTTTTAGTTTAGGCCCTTTTTAAGTTAACAAACACAGACTATGTTTATTAGCATAACACTCCCAATTTAAATCCAAGCAACTTTTTACTTACAAAAATGATTGATTTAAATCAAATTTGGTACTAATATTAAAAATGAAGTAACTAAACAAGTTGCATGTTATTTAATTCAAATAAAAACCTTTGTTTGTACCCAGTTCACCCCAAAAATTTGATTGAAAATCATAATACCATTGAAGATACTAAAAAACAGTATTTGTTTATTGGGAAATAACCAGACAAGTATATATTTCCTTCTTAGGCCATTGACCAACACAATACGCTTATTAAGCCCGTTCATGAACATGGGTTTTTGATTTAAGCATTCCGAGGTAATAAATTGCACTTAGCCTGTTTATATTGTACTCCTTTTAAATATGTTCCAGTTACTTAATTATAACTGGTTAAATCTGTCCATGAAAAAGAGGGGGGGGAGGAGGAGGAGGTTTTCTGAAGAATCAAAAAGCATTCCAAGTTCGCACATAAATATAAAACAGAAGTTTTAATATTTTCCAGGGTAAAAAACAAACAAAAAAAATTATGATTTTAATGAATCCCTTGCTTGCACAAGTTTAAACTTGTTGAACAAGAGACAATTTAGTGTAGCTTCTAGATAGTTTTGATTTAAGGTATACATTAATACTTATGAGGAATAGCATTAATGTATTAGGAAAAACAACAGGGTAAAATTATGCTAATTTCTATATCGTGTTTGAATCTTTCAAAGTTAATCCCATGAGAGTAAAAAAAACAGCTCAACAAATGCCATGCATAAGAAACGTTTTCTCATCTGGTTCTCGAGTGGTTTAAATTAGTTTGATTTTAACCCAAAACCGGTGGCATGAAATTTTTAGGCTGGATCTCACTAACATCAAATTATAAAATTTTGTATGAAATTAATCACAAATTGGACATTATTTACATTATATATTTATCATTGATGAATAAACTGCATACAATTTCTTTAGTTACTTTTTGGACTTGTTTCTGAGAGTAAAATCATTCCAACAATAGAGGAATTTATTTTTAACTGACAACTTTTGCATATGCCTTGTTTAAGGTTATAATTTTTTTTAAAGTCCTTGAATTTTTTAAGACAAAGGTTTAGGAACCACATTATAGTACCCCCCCCCTCCCCATAGTATGCTAATTCAGAGGAATTGCCAATAAAAAAAATAATCAGTTCAATCTCATAATCATTAAAATAACTTTCTCCATGATCTAACCTTCTTAATCCAGAATCAATTTTGTCAACCTACTCACTCTATTGTCAGATGTGCTAATAACTTTTACATAACAAGTCTTTTGATCAATGCATAAAATTTAATGAAAATCAACCACCATTTTGCTCTGAACTAAATGAAAATATTATGGTATGACGATTTAAATCAATGATTTTTATTTGAAAGAAAAATCACTGATTTGAACGAAAATTTTTTTAAATTCCATTTTCCTTTCTGTATTAAGTTGAAAGTTTTTATATTAAAAATTCAATAACTAGAAACAAGCTGCATATTATTTTATTCAAATAAGTTGAGTAGCCTGTTTATGAAAAAAATAGACACTTTGACACCGTGAAAAAGTTTTCTGCAGTATCACAAAGGTAATTTATATTGCAAGCTCAAAATTACATGTTGCGAGGGAATGCTAATGCACTTATTCTATGGTGTTCAAAGTCTTAATTTTCTTGTATGTAATAGGGCTGCGACATCTATGTCAATATTTTCAAAACATCGATGTTTTATTTTTAAATAAAAAAAGTACCGTTATAAAAATTAAAAAATAACCAAATAGCATAACTTTTATAATTAGCAAATCGAACATACTTTTAGACCAAAGTGACCAAGGATGAAGGATCTGAAAAATAGGGATGTGGCATTGATATTTTCTAACATTAATGTTTTAGAAAAACAAAACATCGATGTATTGGAGCTGATGTCGCATCACTAGTTGCTAAACCAGTTTTAAGAAATGGGGGAAAAGTTTAAATACACTGAATGTTAAAAACATTGATGTTTTGAAGATTCAGTGTATTTAAACTCTATTTTTTTTTCATAAACAGACTACTCAACTTATTTGAATAAAATAATATGCAGCTTGTTCCTAGTTATTGAATTTTTAATATAAAAACTTTCAACTTAATACAGAAAGGAAAATGGAATAAAATTTTCAGTGATTTTTCTTTCAAATAAAAATCATTTGATTTAAATCGTCATACCATAATATTTTCATTTAGTTCAGAGCAAAATGGTGGTTGATTTTCATTAAATTTTATGCATTGATCAAAAGACTTGTTATGTAAAAGTTAATTAGCACATCTGACAATAGAGTGAGTAGGTTGACAAAATTGATTCTGGATTAAGAAGGTTAGATGATGGAGAAAGTTACTTTAATGATTATGAGATTGAATTGATGATTTTTTATTGGCAATTCCACTGAATTAGCATATTATGGGGGGGGGGGTTTACTATAACGTGGTTCTTACACCTTTGTCTTATGGGCTTCTCATCTCAATGCCCATCGTTAAAACAAATAAAAAGTTTTGACTGGTGTTGGGGCTCTTTTATTCTCTAGTCTATATTTCTACCTTTGCAATCATTCAAGATAAAAAAAATTTCAACGGATTTGAAACCTGGTGAAAATTTTAGACCTGATTTTAGGTACAGTGATCTCTCACTTATACACGCTCTCTTTTATGCGCGTTTTTCAGTTATACGCGTTTTTTTCGCGGTCCCGGCCATGAATATAGGAAAACAATGATAACTCTTATTCATTTATACGCCACAAAAAAAAGCAGCTCTCACTTATGCGCGTCGCAAAAAAAATTTCAGTTCAAAAAGTAGGTTCCTCAAGTCAGGTGTTGCTTATCGCAAGAACTTTTCCTTTTTTGTTCTGCTTCTAGAAAAGCTTTCCCTCGCCCTTCCCCTGTCGTTTGGATTCCCAGAACATATTCATCTACCATATACAAGGGTGTACCGGAGGGGTCTTGTGACTGACGCCAGTAAAAGTAGCTATACAGCAGCCAATTCGAGTGGTTTGGTTAGTACGGTACGTACCACATGGAATTGATCGCTAACGAAAGAACCTTCTTTGGAGATTGGGTTAGATGGTTGCGTTTTAAAATGGCAAAACAAACAAAATTGTCGCTTTCGAGTGCGAGTGTCAATGAAGGAACCGTAGAACAATGGATATTATTAAAAAAATCGAAGAAAATCCTTGCAACTCGAAAAAAGCTTTAGCGGAGCATTTTAATGTTCCAGAATCGACATTGAGAGGGATTTTAAAAAATCGGGAGGTGATTATAGTTGCTCATCGAGAATGTGGAATTCAGTCGAAGAAAATAAGCAGAATACAAGGTGGAAAGTTCGAAGAATTTGAGAAGGTTTTGTTGCTATGGTTTAAAGAAGCTCGTGCCTCGAACATTCCTGTTGACGTTGAGCTTCTAAGGGAGAAGGCCGTACAATTGTCAAAGAGTTTTGAAATGGAAAACTTTTCTGCATCACATGGATGGATTGAAAAATTCAAAAATAGGCTTGGCTTGGCAACTCGTGTCCTTTCTGGGGAAAGTGCGAGTGTCAATGAAGGAACCGTAGAACAATGGAAGTTATACACGTAACTTGTTTTGGCATTTTGAAACTACGTAACCTTATTTCCATTTTTCTGTAGTACTATATGCATAGTATTAATCAACAATACACTGTGTACACTGTATTGATTTTTCACTTTTTAGCTCCCTTTTGTGGTTTTTCACTTATGCGCGTTTTTCACTTATACGCGTTTTTTTCACTGTCCCCAACGCCCGCGCATAAGTGAGAGATCACTGTAGTTCGAATTTTATGCAAAGTCCGAATTCTGTCATGGGCAACGCTGAGCTGGCCTGCTAGTATGCTATGAAATATCCTTCCCATTTCTAGTCTAAATATAGAATTTCACTGCGCTGAGTCACGTGCTTGAAGAAACTTCCTCGTTTTACGAAAACGGATAATTCAGTAATCCGAAACAATGAGTTTTGTTCTTGTACGTACACCGTCAATTGTACAAATTTTTAATGATAATGTAACAGTGAAAAAGTAGGGCAACCCCCTTCCAAAACCTTAATATTTTCTTTGCATTTCTGTATCAATCCTGAGACAACTTTAAAAAATGTTCAGAGGCTGAATTCCGCCTCTAGGCAGAATATTCCTCCTCCTCCAGAAGAGTTCCTTATTAGCAAGTTTATGAAGGCATCAGACAATAATTAGGAAAGAAAAAATTAGTTTCATAACTACATAGGTAAAAGCAAGGTCTGCGACAGGGTTCCCACTCTTTTTTTCTAACCAAAAATAAGGACTTTGTAAGCACTTTCTAGGACAAAATAAGGACTTGCATAAAACATTAGAGAAACCATATTACACAATGTAATACCCGACTTTCGACCAAATGGGGACGCTCTTACAGATAAGTTAATCTTATAAGAACAGTAGTATGTAAAAAATTTAATATTCAAGTCTATTTTCTAAAAAATATACACAAATAATGCCACACAAAAATGAGATTTTTCAAAATAAGCAGTCTGATTTTTACAAAATTCTGCAATTAATATGTGGGCATTTACGTGTACAAGTATCTCTACTATTATAAAAGGAAGTGTTTGTCTGTTTGTTTCTTGCCCGCGAAGTCCTGACGAATCTATGACATTTACAGTAATGAGATTTGGCACACAGGTAGTCCAAATTTTTTACAATTTTAGGGTCGAGCGAAATTTAAAATTCAATCTAGAACATTTAAAAATGAATTTAATAGTTTTTTCACCATTCTTCATATTACTGCGGTAAATCAGAGGAATAAAGAAACATCAAAATTTAGACTTTTCGTTCTCACGTGTCCCCTTGACGTCAGCCTTTGGAACCATGCCAATTTTTTTTTCATCTCCGAGGAGAGAAAAAATTCAAACGACCTTCGTTTATTTCGAGATTTATTCATTTGGATTTCCTGCAAAATGGATTCCAGTAAAGCAAAAGTTTACTAAAGTTATCACTGGCGTTCTTTAGTGTTTTTTTTCTATCTCAGCAATCGTTAAAGGTTGAATAAAAATTTTAACGGATTTGAAATTTGCGGAAAATTTAACACCAGATGATAATCAAGCATCAAGGCGTTGCCAGTGGTGTTACACGGGCACGGACAATGCCGGGCTAGCCACGCAGTGGCTAGTAGTTAGTATATGTGTAAGTACATATACATTGTAAACTATAGAATGGAGACCGCAAAAAAAGAACTTTGGATGTTGTTCTTTTATCTTTTCGCAGTGCATTTGCTTTTATAAAAAGGGAAAGAAAGAGTTAAGTTTTATGAGGACCAGACTTGGTGTTGTCAGTCTCAAAGCTGCAGTTGCAAGCTTGATTTAGTTTTCTTATTATTTTCATATTGTTTTGTTTTTATTTTTTAATGGTCTTTAGGTGTCACCTCCCTTACCCACCAACACTTTCAGTTTCAAAAATTTTTTAACTTTTTTTATTTTAAATTTCTTTTTGTTTTTGAAATTACCCACCACAGTAATTATTTTATAAAACACTTTCATAAATTCATAATGAAAATAAGAAGTAAATTCATTTGTTGGCACATCGGAGGTTTCAATAAAATATAATTAGGGGCAAACTATTAATTTACTAAAAGTATGTAAAAGAATTGCAAGTTGCATACGTCAGAGTCAAATTTGACTGGATCAGAAACCGAACGAGTTTCTAAGAAAATATTTTCCAGTGAACCAAATCAGATCATAAGAGTTGGGCAAAAACTTTGATAAATTTATAAAAAGGTTAAAAAAATAAAATGCAACATTATTGAATAGATATTCAACTAGTTACCTCAGTCCCAGCCTAAGCCATTCGGTGTATTGCCACATAATTTTGAACCACAGTGAGATGACGAGACATCTGAGCTGGTGCCCTACTCTCCAAACTTAAACACCAACCCAACGTGAGGACCTTTAGACACAACAGACTTATGGTGCACCAGCCGCTTCTACACGATATGCTTACAAACATCATTTTAATGAACCAAATTTAATTTGAAAATAATCATCTTAGCTGACAATGGAAACAGATGGAGCATGGCATAACAAAAGAAAGTGAAATTCAAGCACAGTCGGCAATTGAGTATTTGTCACCCGGATACAAAGAGAAAAAAATTATAAAGCATAGAAAAATTACTTCGTTTTCGGTCAGCAGCCAAATATGATAACGAGTCCGAAATTTCCAGTTTTCAAATGACTTTTCTCGATTATTGAAATTCTCCGATTATTCTGGGTTCTCCAGCACTGTGGTTTACTTTTTTACGATCTTTTCCTCCAATGTTTTTTTTAAATGAGCGGGTTGGTTTTCTTTTAGAACTGATAACAGATTTTTCAAATTTTCAAAGCAGAATCACTCTTGAAAATCTTCAAAATTTCTCTTTCTTTTTCCGGGATAGTAGTTACAAAGAATTAGAAGCAAAAAAAAAGCTAGATTAAAAAAAAAATTGCAACACATCGGGTTACCACTCAGATAGCAGTATTAATTAAAATAAATTATTTTTATATTGTTTTCGATTCACCTACGAACTTAAAAATACACTTCCCCATAATTATAATACATTTAAAAAACATTCCACTCGCGGGTAACTGAATAAAACAAAATTAATTAACATTTGATGATTGTATTCTAGTTTCCTCTATCAGGGCAACTATGTTGTGCATTGCGAGAGCCACTCATAAGTCGAAAACAGACTGATTTTCATGGGTTTTCAAGTTTTTAAAGTGTATTATGAGTTCATCAAGATACGTGCTCATCAATAGTTGATCGAGGATTTGTATATTGCGTATCAAGGGTTGCTGTTCAAGCAAGCCAGTTCCCGAATCATCACCGAAACCGTACTTGTAAGTACTTTTATCGCCGATCAGCCGCTATAAAGAGGTAGGAAATATTGTGAAAAAATATTGTCATTTGAAAACTGAATTTTGTTTTCAAAGGAAAATAAGCACTTTCTAAGGACTATTGATTCAAAATAAGCACTTCTAAGGGCCCTTATAAATGGAAGGTCAAAATAAGCACTTATAAGCACCCATGGGAACCCTGTGCGATCACATGCACAAAACAATTTCTGATTTGCTCGATCAGCCTTAAAATCTGAAAGCGAAGGACCATCTGCACTTATCCTCATAAAGGCACATAGTAATTTTTCTTTAATAGCTGGTATTTGAAAGAGAAATAATGAAAGATTCAGTTTCAAATAGTCGCAGAAAACTTGCTGTGAGAACAGTTGATCGTCGTGGTGATTTACGCCAAGCTCACAGCAATTGCTGTGGTTGTCATGACTATTTTGAGCTCTGTTGATGGTATCAAGCAACCATATTTATCTATGTCCAGAAATTCCATATCACTGGTTTTGGGTTGAAATCAAAATAATTTGAACCATTTGAGATCCAGGTGTGAAAACATTGCTTATATTTGGTATTTTTGGAGCTGTTCTGTTTACTCTAACATGTGATTAACTTGGCTAATTACTGTCACGTTTTAAAATCCTTAAATAATTTACTCTGCAAAGAAAAAATTCCTAACACATTTAATATTATGCATCATAAATATTAATGTTTATCCTGAATCAAAACACTCTAGTAACTACACTGTGATATGAGTGTCTCATGTCCAACAAGTTTAAATTTGTGTGGGCAGGGAATTAATTAAAATCATAAAAATTAGATTTAAACCAAAAAATCTGATGTACACAAAATAATCTTTTTGATAAGATTCTTTTAATGAATTTTTCACTCTGATCCAAGAAATTTTACCTTTCTAATCAACAAAAAGACATGAACCAGCAAAAGACAAGGTTAAATAATAATTTTTTAACTTACTTGTCCATCTACCAGAGCAGTAAGTGGTAAATAGTCAAAAAGGTCTGTGAAATATTTCCAAACATTAGCATTTCCATATTTGCGAAGACATTCATCATAGAATCCATATACTTGTGTAATCTGCCTACTTTCATGATTACCTCTAAGAATTGTAATTCTTTCTCGATAGCGGACCTAAAATGCGTTGAAAAAAATACAATTGATTTACAAAAACAATCCACAGCTCAAATGAAAATTACAATTGAAACAATACCAACAAAACTAAATGCATGCAAGAAAACTCACCTTAAGAGCAACAAGTAATGTAACAGTTTCCACAGAATAATAGCCTCTATCAACATAATCACCCATGAAGAGATAGTTTGTATCTGGTGACTTCCCACCAATACGAAACAATTCCATTAAGTCGTGGAATTGGCCATGAACATCGCCACATACAGTAACTGGGCATTTTACTTCTTGTACATTTGACTCCTTAGCGAGAATTTCTTTAGCCTGTGAAAAAAATTGAGAACATTATAATGTATGCTTAAAACAGAACCCTTTGAAAAAAAAATGAACTTTTCAAAGTACAACTCTTTTCAAATACAGTTAAGGCTCGGAAAATTTTATTATTTTTTATAATGAAACTAAAAACCTAAAGTTTAGCCATTCAAAAGAAAAATGCACATTTCAATTTTTTTTACTATTGGCTTGCAAAAAACATCTTTTTACAAAGCAAAATATTAATGAGAAATTGGAAATTTTTTATGAATTCTATAGGTGACATGATTTTATGTCAAACAGGAAAGGTCTTTAACCAATTAATTTACTTCATACAAAATAACAAAAGAAATTCAAAACATTTTATTCATATATTGTGTAACGTAAAACAATTCTGAAATTTGTCTCCTTTTGTGAATAATTATCTCTCTATACTAACATTCATTATATGTGGTGTTAATGTGATTATATATATATATATATATATAAACACAACTTTATTTATCTAGGTCCAAAAAATTTCATGTCATTGGTTCTAACTTCTCAAGAACCCAACGGGAAAATATTGCTTTTGCATGGTATTTGTAGTGCTGTTCTTTTTATTCGATTGTGTGATTAACATAGCTAGTTCCAAAATTGCATTTTAATCTTTCACAAATTTATCCTGCTATATTTCCCCAATGCATTAATGTATTCATAAATATATATTGAACAGGGTGTCAAGATTTAAATCACTTGATTTAAATCATGATTTTAATCAAATGATTTTTTTAAAAAATCATTTATTTAAATCACAACCAATATAACTAAGTAAATACACCCTAGAAAAATCACAGAATTTGTCAAATGCTTTGAACTTTCATGGTGATTTCAGCACTAATGGCTACACCTCGTACTGATGAGCTTTTAAAAAAATGTTTGGCACTGGACACTTGCAAATAATCTGAGGTGTCTATGGACTAAGTAATCTGTTGAGTGTTGAGTCGGGGATTCTGCCAAACAGTAAAGTAAAAAATAAGTTGACATCTATATGAAAGTTTTTACAATGTTCATGCATAATTTTATGTTACAAACAATAAAGCAGTAGGCCTACATTTACGTAAATGTCAAGACAGCCAAAGAAAATCCCCACAAAGTAGGCCTAAACTACTTGTTACCCCTTTAATTGATTGACCAATGGCATAGCTATAGTGATAACAATCTGTTCTTTTACAATGCGAATTCTAAACACCTAAAGTGATAACAAGTACTAAATTCAAATATTCAGTCCAATATCATCTTGTTTTCTTCCATCAAGACAAGAGAAAAAAAAAATCTTCCCGATCTTCCCAGAATAAAATCGTTGACTGTGAAAATGATGGCAATTTTTTTTGCTTAAAATTTTCTGGAATTATCTGCAATAAATACTTGCAAAAAGATGAGGTTCGTTGGATTCAAAATTTTTTTAATTGTTACAGTGGGTTGATCACTTTTTGAAAACTGGACATTTCAGCGTCCCCAAGCTGTGCTTGGGAACAACGGAACAGCCTACTTAAAAACAGGACGGCCCCGTTCAAAACAGGATGTATGGTCACATTATGCATGTTGCTTGTCTTGCAAGTTTAAACTTGTAAAGGCAACGGATTATTTAAAATTGTAAAAAATCATGATTTTTCATACCTTGAAGTAAGAACATCCCTGAAATATGCCAAGTATCTTTTTATATGAATAATTAGCAGTTGCACAGTGATCTCATTTTCTAAAAGCCCTACAACTAATGGCCCTCTATTAGTTGGTAAAAGATCTATGAGAATGAGTAGTTTTAATTTGAGGTTTTCTTATTTGTATCAAAGTTGAGAAAAATTGGACTGAAAATGTTACACACCTTCTCTACATAATATTGAACTACCTGAATTTTCAAAACATATTCAGCTGATCTAGGGTCTAAGTAGAATTCCACAAATTTTGCTATAAACTTGGTATGCAATTATAAGCATTTTTAATTTAATTTTTATATGCAGAAATATGCATTTTAGGATTTAACAAGTTGTGTGGGCTCATGGTTTCTTCATTACTATTTGCACCAATGGTACTGAAAGAATTATCAGATTTTAAAAGAACTGGTGGTTAAGTAAGTGTAAATGAAGGTTAAGAATTTCAATTCGCCCAAAGTTAAATTGAAGTTTAAAGAAACATTAATGACTGCGAACACTAGGTTAAGCTAAAAAGACTAGTTTCATGTTTCACACAATGATAAATGTTATCAGTAACAATAATTATGAGCATCTTTAACTAGTCAACATGTGTTTAAATTATCTTCTGATGTATTGTATTATTTTGATTGAAATAACCTTGTTACCACTTTTTGATGCTCAAATCAGTCATTAAATATCTTTTTAAGAAGTAAAACCAATTAAAATTGTTAATAACTATGATCAGTGGAATGATAAAAATATTTTGCATGCATTTAATATCAAATAAATACAATATGTATTTATGTACAAAACGAAACAGCAAAAATATTTTCTAAAAGATCAGTACTATTCCATGGAAGATACCTATATTTCTAGATGAGAAAATAGTCAGTATTTCATTTAGAATTTTAGCGTGCAGATTTCATGTAAGTCATAACTCTGGGTTGTAACGTAAAACCTTCGGGCAACATGCATTCAGCATTTATAATGAATGAGAATTTCATACTTGAATCAAGTCCTCCCTACCTCAAAAACATACTTGAAACATACTTTGCTAAAAGAGGAATAAGGTTAGAATACTTGTTTATTGAACAAAATCAGAACACATGGCAAATTTAAAGTAAAGAGAAATAAAAAAAAAACAGTACAAAAGAAACGAAACACCATTTGAAAAACATGAAAAGATAAACAATAAACGAAAATGTTTCGTATTACCACTTGATCAATACAAGATCAAGGCACTCATTATGGTCAAAATTTCATGATTAACATATAACGACACAGTACACATTTCGATACAAAGAATCTATCAATTAAGAACGAACTGCAATTGATCGGATGAAACGTCAAATATTACCTTTTCGCACAATGTTTTTACTTGATTTTCGGTTAATTGCTTGCATTCATTCAGCTGCTCTATCCAGGTATCCAATTCTTTTAAAGCTTGTTTCGTTTCTTCTGACATTTTAAAGATTAGAAATGGATCTATAAAGACGTATGCAAGAGTTCAAATTGTTTATTTCATCAGTTATACTAATTATTAATTTTGGGCATTTGCAACTGACAGAAACTTATCCGAAAATATGGCCACCATACATTGTTGAAAAGAATTACGTCACGAAAGATAACGATTATATATGGCATATTTTTAAACTCAATAAACCAAAACGCCAAATTAAATTTAAAAATGTAATTCAAATTGTACCTTTTATTGAATGTTTATAGAGAATCGATTACAAACACCTTCACAAAACACGCAGATAAAAAATAAGCTTCATTAAAATGTTTATGAATTGATTAGGTACCCGTCAAACCAAGTATAGGTGGCGGTAATGTTCCTGTGGTGAAACGAACCGACGTATTCCGAACGTGACTTTCCTTTGACGGTGTTGCTTTGACACGCTTTCGAACATGATCATGGCAAAAAGTTGTTTGGCCGACCAGCAGTAAAGGTGTTAGCCTCTAGATCGGAAAGTTCCCGGTTGGTCTGGGCATGGATGTTAGTAAGCGTATGGTGTAGAGGCGGCTGGTGCACCTTAAATCTGTTGTGACCAGGGCTGTAGTGGTGGGTATACGACGGTATACACCTGATACCCTCTTGATTTTCCAGAAAATTTCGTATACCCTCTGCTTTTTATTAAAAAGCTTTGTTTTTCCTAGAAAACATCGCGCAAAAATCACGTGAAACGCAGATAGGAACAACTAATATGGGACAGCAAAAGAAAAGTTTCTATTTCAAGATATCACCTTGGTACATAATTCCAATATCGCACCTATTAATAAAAAAAATTCATTCGAAGTATTGTTGATAGAATGAAATTCAGACTTTGTACTGATGTTAAAGAAGAAAATAGTAAACGTTTGAAGGATATATCCATAGGCGCCGACTTCATAGGGTTTTTGTGTGGGGGGGGGGGGAGGGTTCGAGCCCCCTAAATGTTTTAAGAGGAGGGACTGAGCCCCCCCCCAATAACTTTAAAGTAAATTTTTGTTTTCAGTATGGATTTTCTGAGTATCTGTATCTCTACGAATTCCATTTGCACCGATAGTGGATGGCACCAAACTTTATCTACAAAGTGTTACCGCTAACAGGTAGTCGTCGGCTGACCACATGTGGGGACTATGTATTGCAGCGAACCGGCTTCCGGAGTTCCATTTCAAAGGATGGCGGAGATTAGATATGTCACTCTTCGGGACCTGCTTGGGATGACCCCCAAAGCGGAGAGTGAGGTTTCATTACTAGTGGGGTGGTCATTATCTTTGTTCTGAGAACACCAGAAAGTTGTCCGACTAAGTTTAAAGAAGGGACGGAGTTTTTTCTTATCAGAAATTGTAATATGGACGAATGGACATCCAGGAAAACCGAGAAGATGGGGTACCTAAGGGGGGAAATTTGGTCAAGAAGTTCTAATCGTAGAGTCCAGCGACCGTTCAGGCTGCTGTTTTTGGCACAGTACGTGATTGTATTTGTTGCTCTGTGTCCTTTTTGCCCTCTTCTCTTCAGAAAGCTGCACTCTCGGAATATGCGTTTGGTCTTGTGAAAGAAAGGCAAGTTCTGTTTTATGCGTTTTTAAATGTAGCTTAGGTTTTTTAATGCCGATATTCTGTAACTTCCATTTAAAAAATGGAAGTTACTCAAACGGTTCTGATTACCTGTTTCGTAAGTATTTGTCGGACTGATAAATTTCTAATGCAAAGGATTTCTGGCATCGTGTTTAGTAATTCTGATTATGTTTAGAATTCGAGATATGATATTCTTGTTCCGCGAATAGTCATTCGGGGAACAAGAATATCAGATCAGACTATATCAGAAGAATATCAGATCAGAATATATCCGCGAATAGTCATTCGTGCATTCCAGAAATGAAATAGAGCTGTATGATTAAATTAAATAGAGATTGATAAACTAGTAAAAATAAAAAGATGAGTGCTTTCTGAGTCGAAAAGGTAGGAAGACTGGATCCGCCACTGTCAACATTTGATTTTAAAATTCGAAGGGTGTGAAGTAGAAATTATTTAAATTACAATGCATGGATTTTTCTGAATATTTTTATTTGAATGAAATATCTCTTCAAATTTGTAACATTTTCTTTCTAAAAAAAATTGTCGAAACTTCTGTTTTTGTGAAAAAGAACGAATATTTTATGATCATGGTTATCCGAAACCAAAATTTGAATGAAACATTTTAAGTGCTATTACTTTTAAAACTTTCAAAATTTAAAAATTCTCTATAAAATACTTTTAAATTAGGAATATTTTTATTTCTTTGAAAAATTGCACAAGCCAAGTGTAGAATTTGGGTTTAATAAATGTTAGCACTTTAGTGCGTTTTTTTAATAAATTAAAAAAAACCCGCAATTTATGAATAAAATTAGTATTGAAATTAATACTAATGCAGTGTATTGGTGCGTGTGGATATTTACACACCATTACACTACTCCAAATACTGAAGCCAAAACTCTGTTTGAAATAGTGAAGGATACCTTCACACGTTTAGGTTTAAAGTTCGAAAAATTAAGAGGGCAGACGATAGTGCCGCACAAATGCAAGGTAAATTTAAGGGGTTGCAAAAGATCGTAAAAGACCTTCAACCTCAAGCACTTTATATGCACTGTGCTGCACACAGTTTGAATTTAGCAGTTTTGGACTGTTTAAAGCATCTTCCTGCTATGAGGGATGCAATGAATCTGTCAAAAGATTTAATCCAGACGGTAAAAGAATGGAGCTTTTGACAAGGATTTACACCCAAAACCATTCCAAAACTGGATTACGGTCACTTTGCCCAACTAGGTGGACAATGAGAGCATCAAGCATCAATTCTATTATTAAAAATTACTCTAATTTAGCGGAATTTTCGAAGTTTTCTCCGAAACGGATCGTTTTGATGTTGCTGCAAAATGATCCGGATATCTAGAAAAGATGTCCGATTTCAAAACATTTTTCTCCTTTTCTTTATACAGCTATGTGATGAGCCCTGTGGAAGAAGTAAACCAACAGATACAGTCTTCTCAGATAGGAGCTTCCGAGATTAACCAAAAAAAATTATTTGTTTGTCAGAAATAATTAATGAAAAATGGGATAATATTGAGAGGTTTTGGGGAAAATGTATCACTGAAAAGGATAGTGTTGTGGATGAACCAAAACTCCCTCGGCATCGTAGTGTACCAAAGCGTTTAGAAAACTTTAGTTCAACGCAGAATTTTAAATTTTCAAGTCCAAAGGATTTTTACAGACAGCTATATCTGGAAGTTGCTGATACTGTACTAAATTGCCTCAATGAAAGGTTTGAATCTTCAGCAATAAAAAATATAGTTACCATCGAAGAAGAGTGTGTTCGAGCAGCGAAAAATGTAACTGGGGAATTTCCAAGTGCTAAAGAGTTTTTCAAAGATGATTTGGATTATGACCGGCTGTTATTGCATCTAAATATGTTGCATGATATTTCCAAACAAAGAA
Source organism: Metellina segmentata (assembly GCA_947359465.1). NCBI lineage: Eukaryota > Metazoa > Arthropoda > Arachnida > Araneae > Tetragnathidae > Metellina > Metellina segmentata. The sequence goes on from OX375878.1 coordinate 68,697,879, forward strand.
ATATTTCGCTGGATTCAATTAAAAATTTGAAAGAGTTCATTTTAAGTGACAAAGCTCTTGGAGATCTCTTTCCAGAAGTAAAAAAATGTTTGGAACTGTTGCAAACCATTCCAGTGACAACTTGTACAGCTGAAAGATCTTTTAGCTCTCTTCGTCGTCTTAAAACCTGTCCAAGATCAACAATGGGACAAGAGAGACTTAACTATGTAGCAATACTAAATACGCATCAAACAGTTTTAGACCAACTGGATCTTAGACCTCTCGTGAATGAATTCATTGGACGAAATCAAATACAAAAGTCTACATTTGCTGTCTTTTAAATTAAAATTTTAACTAAGATAAAGATGATTTTCTTTAAAGATTTGAGTTTTAAATTGGGGTTTTCATTAAAATTATTTTTATTTTGTTTACCTAAGTTGGTATCTATCGTACCTAATTTTTTATTAGTCTTATAATTTATATAAATTTTGTTATATTAAGTATGAAATTGTTAAAATTTCTCAAATAATATGAGTATTTTTTATGGCAAAATCTGATTTCAAATCAGCAAATAAAAATTTGGTTTCCAAATCTTGATCTATTGTTTTCAAATTCAGTTTTATTGTTGTATTTTTATCTTTATATCCTAGTGTTGTGAAATATATTTCTATTGGTTCGCTGGACAGGCATTGTGCAATTAATATTTACCTAATTTTGAGGAGAAAAATATTTAAAAATATTAAACGAAGTTTACCAATCACTCAGACATGAAATTCTGAATCCTAAATCCATTCTTTTAAAACTAAATAATATTGTTCTAAAATAAATTTTTATTTCCTTGGAATATGATTTAAGGATTTCGAAATTTTTTTAGTTTTTTTTTAAGTATTAAAAGAATTAGAGGTTTAAAAATATGAATTTTTTTTACAAAATGTTACATGTGCCATGCAAGTTCAGCGACGGTCCCAAATTAGTATGACGCACCAATTTTTATTTCGTTTTTTATTATTGGTGGCCGGGTATTAGCTTCCCTCCCAGAGACCTAGCCGAAAAAAATTCGCAAGGGATGTTGGGTTGCCTTTTTGGTCAAAAGAGGATTTTTTTAGTTTCGGGGGGGGGGGTACACCACAAGCTACGGATACTCCCCCCCCCAATATTTTTCCGAAGTCGGCGCCCCTGGATATATTCATACTTGATCCAGAAAATATAAATATAGGGATATTCGCCGTGTAGAAAAGGTGGTAAAAGGGATCTGTTGACGTTTTGGTATAGATGATAGATGAAATGTGCACTATTCTGGGTTTGAGGGAACAAGTAAAACGCCCAATTTGTTCCAGAAAAATTACAGCCTCTTTTAAGAACAATTGAAGTATTACCATGTTTCACAGCCGTTTGCGAGCACGGGTTTAGTTTAGTGAATACCTACTCGGTCCTCAGAAAGGATTTCCTACACACACACACACCACACACACACACACACACACACATATATATATGTTTTTCGCCTCCCCCCGCCCCGTGGAAAGTGTAATTACTAAATACATGTTTCGCCTCCCCATGGAAAAAATTCTGCGGGTAACAGTGTACCATCAGAGGGTATACCATGGGGCCTGCCTATACTAGTGCAGAGGCTCCCATGGTATACTCTCTGATTTATTTACGTCTACAGCACTGGTCGTGACCGAAAGTCTTCACGTTGTGTTAGTGTGGGAGTTTGGAGAGTAGGGTGCCAGATCAGGTGTTGCCTCGATATCTGACCGTGGTTCAAAATTACGAGGTGTTGTCCTCGAATCTTTCCCTTAATGGATTGATCCCGGACCGTCGTCAATAGCCGGTTGTGTTGCTCATGTACGACGTTAATTAAAAATTACCAAATATCAAAAAGTTGTGGATGTAATCAAGGCCGTTACGAGGGCAATGCGACAGATGCGGACGCATTGGGCACCAAGATGGGAGGTGCCAACCATTGCCGTATAAAGGGCTTGGTGGGGGCCCCATACGTCTATGCGTGCCCGTAAAAAAATTGGCGCATGTTGGTATAGTAAAACCTCATTAAAAACGCTGTACACACAGAGGCGGCAGAATTCCTGCTTCTTTTCCAACGAAGAAATAATAATGACAATGGCAAAGAACTAAATACTCTATTCGAAGGGGATATTTTAGACATCAGTATTTGAAAGATATCAATGTTGAAGACTCAGTTAATGAAATTTAATGTTTGAAAACTCAAGTTGTGGAACTCATTGAGGATATAGTCAGCAACCCAACTTGACTTGTTAAAGTAAAAATGCAAATATTTTCTTAAAAACCCATATCCAAACATGGAAATTGCCCCCACAGGATTCTTTTTATATTACCGATTACATTAGCGTCCGAGCGTAGTTTCAGTAAGGTGAAATAATAAACACTCCTCCGGTCTAGCATGGGGTAAGAACCGTTTGACAAACCTTGCTATTTCATCCATTTTATAAAAGGTGTCAGAAAGTATGAAGTTTTACGACATAATCACAGAATTTGCCTTGGAAAAAGCAAGAAAGTTTTAGGTTTTACAATTTTCCATACAGTTAATTTAATTTAAATTTTTTATTATAAATGAAGTAGTATACCCGGGGCATGAGCTCTGCTACCGGGCGCGTCGGCAGGTGGCGGATAGCCGAAAGTCCTGAGCCGAAACATACTCAGGATATCCCCGAATATTGAATAAGGGGGCGCGGACCAGCTTCCGTTAACCCAAAGTGTTATGCGACCCGTGCTGATGGGTGTATGGTACCGACGGTTAATTGGTGCCTTTTACGGAGCCTCCTAGAGTGCTTGGCGACCTCTAGGAGTAATTTGCCTTACCCTGGTATGCAGGCTCTGGCGGGGTGGACTGCATAATTCCTGCGGAATATACACCAATCTATGGAAAAAAATAATGAAAACAAAAATCAAACCACCGACTCCAAAGAGGAAGATAATCAGACCTTGATGGAGACCCAATCCTCAGGATCAGGCCCTGCAACCCCACAGACAGACCTTGAAGGAGATCGAGATCTCCAAAAGATAGTCTTGGGGCTTGACAGGATTGATATACAGAGGAAAAAAATCTCTGGGGCTGCCAAAAAAAGGCTGACCAAAGAAAGGAAGTTAGCTGAGGGTACATGGGTAGAGAACAGACCCAAACCAAAAGCCAAAACCACTCCAAAGGGAAAGGAGTTACAGACCCCGATCAGGCCCTCTACCAAGAGGCCAAGGTCGGATGGTAGTACTCCCCACTCTCAGGAGAAAATGTCAACAAAGAGGGCTAAACCCGGAAACGGGGCAGACCCTAGTTATAGTGACACCTTATCGGCTGTGAAGATGGCAGTTGTCGTGGAAGGATATCCAGACCAGAAACTGTCAGAAGAACAGCTGATGACCTTCCAACTAGACGCAATGTCTAAGATTGAGGGCGTTCCTCCGGGAACAGGACCTCAATTCAAATATTGTCGTCTGGAAGGAGGAGCTATAATTATCCTCTGTGCCGACTCTAACAGCAGCCAATGGCTGACCAGAACTGTTAGAGAAATGTCACCATGGAACGGCTTGTCCCTCCTTGTTGACGAGGCACGCAAAATAGTTAAAACCAAAAAATTTATAGCCAAGATCCCAGCTATATACAACAAGTTCTCCGGTAAAGAGATTCTACAAAAAGTAGAAGCTCAGAACGGAGGACTAACTGCCACAGAATGGGGAATCCTCAACCAAAAATCTGGTAATGAGGGTAGAACCATTGTGGTAAGTATTCCAGAACAAGATGCCAAGACCTTGATGGGTAGAGAATGTAAATTCTACATAGGCTTTACCCAAGTGCAGGCTAGGGCTCTGGAAAAACCTGCTACAGCTTCCACTGACAATGTCAATGAAGCTCCTGCAGGCCAACCTGCAGCATAAACGACTTGCTGCAGCCAACCTCAGTGGGGTTTTCCGGACTGAGGGAATCCACATTGCCCTAATCCAAGAACCCTGGCTGTACAAAGAAGGCATCAGGGGATTAAAGGACAGTGGAGGTAAGTTAATTTATGATTTTGCAAGCTCCTCTCCAAGAGTTTGCTTACTTATTAACAACAACATCGATGCAATGCCGATCCATGAACTTTGTTCTAGGGATTTGGCAGTAGCAAAGATAACTCTTCATAATGGCGGGAGAACCAGAGAAATCTTGATAGGCTCTGGGTACCTGCCATATGAGGAAAAAGATCCTGTGAGTGCAGAGCTGAAGAGATTGTTGACAGCGTGTGCAGAACAGCAATCGGGATTGATTCTCGGTTGTGATGTGAATGCACACCACACAATCTGGGGCAGCTCCAATATCAATGACAGAGGTGAAGCTCTTTTAGACTTTGTACTTGAAAATAACCTAGATATCTTAAATGTAGGAAACAAACCGACCTTTATAACCAGTGTAAGAAAGGAAGTACTTGATATAACCTTAGCCAGCCCTGAACTAAGTAGTTATATTCACAATTGGCATGTTGATGAGAAGCCTTCAATGGCAGACCATCAATTTATCCACTTCTCACTGAAATCTGAATATCACTGGGAGAAGACGTTCAGAGATCCCAAAAGGACGAACTGGACCTTTTTTTTACAATGAACTCCAGAATTACCTGGAGGACTTCTCTCGGAAAATCTATGATACTTACGATCTAGAACTGTTCGCAGACGGCCTGCAGCAGGCAATCTATATTTCATATACAAATAACTGTCCCCTGCTTCTAAGGAAAGGCAAACAACCTAACTCATGGTGGAACCAAGACCTTATGAGGCAGAGGAAGACAGTAAGAAAACTTTTCAGGAAAGCAAAGAAATCTGGCAAGTGGGAAGAATACAAGTGCCTACTTTCAGAATACAACAAAGCTGTTCGAATGGCCAAAAGGAATTCATGGAGGAAGTTCTGTGATTCGGTTGAAAGTACCGCTGAGGGCGCTAGACTCCACAAAATTCTTAAAAGAGATACACCAATATTGGTGGGGACCCTTAAGAATAATTCCGGTGGCTATACCAAAACTGGCAGAGAAGTTATAGAGACTGGTTGAGACACATTTTCCAAACTCCAACTTGGTACCTAATGAGTTAAACCCTTCTCCCCTGGGATATCCAATAAGGGTGAGAAGGGAAAACTGGATAGTTGCCAAGAAAATTTTTACTGTTAAACAAGTACTATGGGCTATCAACTCATTTGAACCATATAAAACTCCAGGACCAGATGGGATAATACCGATTGTGCTTCAGAAATCGGCCGATCTCATCTCACGGGTCTTGTGTAAAATGTTCAGAGCTAGTCTAGCTCTTGAATATATCCCCAGACCATGGAGAAAGGCAAGGGTAGTCTTTCTGCCCAAACCTGGAAAAAGCCAATATGACCAGGCTAAGAACTTTCGTCCTATCAGTCTATCATCTTTCATACTTAAGTGTATGGAAAAAATAATTGATAGACACATTAGGGATGTAATGAGGAGTACCAGACCTCTTCACAAAAACCAATTTGCCTATCAACCCGGTAAATCTACAGAGGTGGCTTTGCAACACCTGGTTGTAAAGATTGAGAAGACCCTGGAGTGCAAGGAAATGGCTTTGGCAGCTTTTCTTGATATTGAGGGTGCTTTCGATAATACCTCTTTTAACTCAATCGCTGCTGCTGCTGTCAGCAGAGCTATTGAACCACAGGTCTGCAAATGGATAAACTCCTTGTTAGCAGACAGAATTATTACAACAGAGTTGTTTGGGGCAACACTTCAGGCTAGACCCACTAGAGGCTGCCCTCAGGGAGGAGTTCTCTCCCCTCTGTTGTGGAATCTGGTGGTTGATGACCTAATTGCAGACCTCAATCAAAGCGGCATTTATGCCCAGGGATATGCAGATGACATTGTCGTCTACATATCGGGCATGGATGAGAAAACGGTGATAAATATCATGCAGGGGACCCTGAACAGAATCGCAAGATGGTGCTGTGAAAAGAATTTGAGAGTAAATCCTCAAAAGACTACTCTTGTCCCATTTACACGAAGAAGAACCTGCATTGACAAAAGTGATATACCTACCCTACTAGGGGAAAAAGTAAATATGCTGAGCGAGGTTAAATATCTGGGAGTTATACTGGACACTAAATTAACCTGGAATCAGCATCTGAAAAGTAAAATTAACCAAGCAAAAGTTGGACTTCTACGATGTAGAAGAGTTCTTGGTAAATCATGGGGTCTAAGGCCAAAGATGACCTATTGGCTATACACTATGGCTTTTAGACCCATTGTGACCTATGCGGCTGTGGTCTGGTGGAAAAAGACGGAACAATTGACTGTTAAGACCAAGCTAGACAGTCTTCAAAGAGCTGCCTGCCTGAGTATAACAGGTGCTATGTCCTCCACTCCCACCAGAGCCATGGAAATTATTCTATCTGTCGTCCCACTTGATATCTTTATCAGCGGTGCTGCCAGAAGAAGTTCCTACAGACTGGAAAACGCTGGACTGTGGATGGATTTTGCCAGCCAAAAGTCCCACACCAGTATTAACCAAAAATTCTTTGACCCTATACTTTTGATGCCCTCCGACATCATGGAGACAAGATTCCTCTTTCAAAGACCCTTTGAGGTACTTATTGACCTAAGAGAGGAATGGAAAGAGGAAAACTACAAGCTCACAAATGGAGACATTGTGTGGTACACAGATGGCTCCAGACAAAACGAAAAGGCAGGTGCTGGAATATGTGGGATCAGACCTAAGGCAAGGATTTCCCGAAAATTAGGAAAACATGCCACAGTATTTCAAGCGGAACTGCTTGCTATCATCTACTGTCTACAAGAATGTTTTAGAAGATCCTACTCAAATAGGAAAATCTACATATTCAGTGACAGTCAAGCAGCCTTAAAGGCAATAAACTCATTCCAAATAAGCTCCAAACTTGTTTGGGAATGTAGGAACCTTCTACATGACTTGGGGACCCATAATAGGATCTTTCTTACTTGGGTACCAGGGCATACTGGTGTAGAAGGAAACGAAAATGCAGATAAGTTAGCCAAACTGGGGACTGCAGACCTACCTTTAAGCCCTGAGCCTTTTTGCGGGATCTCTAAGACTACCGCAAAAAGGGTGATAGGAGAAAGAATGCTTAAAGAAACTACAAAAAAGTGGAAGCAAACCACCGATCAAAAACATGCAAGGCTTATGATTCAAGAACCTTCTATGAAAACATCTTCTCAGATCCTTCGTCTTAGCAGGGGTAAGATGAGGGTGATAGTTGGATTTCTCACAGGCCACTATCACCTAAGAAAACACCTTCATAGGATGGGAATCTTTAAAGAAGAACCTCTATGCAGAAAATGCAATATGGTGGAGGAAACTGCCCACCACATACTTTTTGAATGCGAAGCTCTGCTTCACATAAGGCACTCAAGTCTAGGTCTTGGAACAGAACTTGATACAATTCACGAAGAACCTGTCAAAAGCCTTTTGGCCTTTCTCAAGGAATCTGGCTTTCTCTGACAGGAATATCGAAAAACAATGGGGTGTGGTGCAATATTCCCTAGTGGAATCAGCACCTAGGGCTTTCCTGACCTCCCCACTCTATATGACTATGACTATGACTATAGTATATCCAGTTACGCTTTTTTTTAGCCCTAGTTGTACCTGTATATATTTTGACATGGAGGTGCCAGAACCCTATAAAATCGGCGCAGGCGCCTGCTACACACAAAAAATGCTGATTACCTTTAGGGGCCATTCATATATATCGATATAAATTTTTCGTAATTTTAAGACTCTTCAACCCTCTAAAATATTTAACGATATCAAATACTAAAATCCATTCCCCCTCACATTTGATATCGATATCATCCTCCAATGAAATTTCGCACTAAAAATCTTCAAAAACTAATTTTTTTCTTCTTTTAAATTTAAATTTTAAGTGTCTTATCAATTCTGTCTGTCGATATCAATTGCCACCCCCGAGCCCCCCTTCTCTCTCATTCAAACAATTTGGAGAATCTTTGAAATGATGAGAGGGGTGTGTGAGCCAAATCATCATCTTGCATCTGCAATAAATTTCTCTCGGACCTTCCCCGATAGCAATGCATATACAAGGTTTTGGTGTGCCTGTGGCTAAAAAGATCCATTATCAGCAACCTATCTCTCATACATACTCGTGTATCTTTCCTCAATTCTACGAGCTCTTTAATTAATGATTTAAAAAAAACTTGAACAATGTTTATAAACGCGTTTCAATTTTGGACACCGGTTTATCGTGAACTGATATCACTGCACTCTAACCACTAACCCCTAACGGTGCCGGGTTTACACTCCCAACTAGTGTGAACTTCTACTCTCACCTTGAAAGTGGTTAGTGCAACTGGTTAATAATAATAATGATTAGCACTAAGCTCGTGTAAACAGTGCTTTAAGCAATAAACATTCCAAAGTGGTAGCCTGGTTGGCAGAATAAATGACTAGCAACCGGAGGGCTGTGAGTTCGAATCCAACATAAGACCGTCGTGTAAAAAAGAAGCAGGTGCACGTTAAATCTGTCGTGGCCTCCAATGTCTTCGCTAGATCGGAAGGTTCCTGATTCGAATCCAGGTTCGGGCATAGATGTTTGTAAGCGTATGGTGTAGAGGCGGCTGATGCACCTTAAATCTGTCGTGGCCGAAAGTCCTCACGTTGGGTTGGTGTGGAAGTTTGGAGAGTGGGGTGCCAGCTCAGGTGTTGCTTCGTCATCTGACCGTGGTTCAAAATTACGAGGTTTTGTCCTCGGATATTTCCCTTAAGGGACTGATCCCGAACCGTCGTCAATTGCCCGTTGTGTTGCTCTAGTACGACGTTAACTAAAATGACAATGACAAAGCCAATGTCTTCACGCTGGCGTGGTGTGGAAGTTTGGAGAGTGGGGTGCCAGCTCAGACGTGACCTTTGAGGTGAGGTAATAAAAATAGTTCAAGAACATTTTCGTGTTGATTTGTGCTCATTTTAGCCTTTTTGCGGATTATCCGTGGAATTCGCTTATCCGCGGTTTCAATGTAGACTTCTTCTTAAAAACATTTTTAATTTTTTGTGCAAGTACCTGTTACATGACCCCGAAAAATAATCTTCATTTAAAGAACTGCCACTATGGCGGTATTGCCCACAGGTTGGAGCAATACCGCCACTACGCAGGCTTTACTTTGACGTTGAATACATGCAAGAATAATTGACGGATTAATTCTTTCAATTTTTTTTGCTTGGCAGCACATGTGTAAAGACATCGAGGCGATTGCATTTATTCAAAATCAATATTATTAAGGAAAAAAAAATTAACAGGGTTTGGTGTCGGGAAACAGGGCTTGGACAAAAATATGGAAGCACCTTGTGAAATGCAGGCTTGAAAAGAAATGTTTATTCTAGTAAAATGTGTAGGCGGCGCTGGTGTTTTCGCTTACTGACGCCAACGTCGTAAATACGCTGCGCAGGTCAATCTTAGGAATGCGACATTGACAGCAAAACATAGATAATGATAATACATCGCCCAAAAACCATCGATATTTTTAAACATAAGTGTATTAAAAGTAATTTTTCCCTTTTTCTTAAAACTGGTTTAGAAACCCTAAATATTAATGTGCGCCGGGGGGAGGGGAGGGGAGGGGGAGATTTAATTTGTCATTTGCCGTGTTTATTAATTTAGAATTAAGACTTTTTAAAAAACTTTTCAAAACAAGTCAAAATAATTAATAAGAACAATTAACAAATCTTTTATTTTAAATTTGAGTAATATAATAGAAAATAATATTTACAACAATTTGACACTGGAACTACTAACTATAAGTATAATTAGGTAGGTACATAACAATAATTATTGTTAGTTACGCAGTCCAGTCACATTAATGTGACCACCTGTCAAAAGCCAGAATAACCACCTTTGGCAGAGCGGACCACTGCGAGAAGTGCAGGAAGAGAGTCAATTAGGTTTCTGAAGGTGTTCACTGGGATGTTGAGCAGTGCCGTGGCCAGGCGCTAGATTACCTCCGTTCTACAGCCTGGATCCTTCCGGAAATTGTTGTAGGGTGTTTGCTTTCAGACGTTTCACGCCGTATACGCCAACGTCCATCTGTCCGATGGAGCATAAAACGTGATTCATCGGAAAAAGCCACTTGTCGCCACTCTGTGGACGTTCAGTTGCGGTAATGGCGTGCAAATTCCAGCCTTCGTCGCCCATGAACAGCAGTCAGCATAGGTGCATTAACCAGGCGTCTGCTGCGGAGGCCCATGCGCAGCAACGTTCGCTGAACCGTTATTGAGGATACACTCTTGGTAGCCTCTTGGTTCATCTGGGCGGTCAGTTGCTCAACAGTTGCACGTCTATTCACCCGAACGCATCTCCGTAGCCTTCGTTCGCCTCTGTCATTTATAGCCCGTGATGCACCACATGTGCCACGCCGCTGATTTTGGATAGTGCCATTTTGCCATGCACGGTATACTTTTACCACGGCGGCACGCGAACAGTTCCCAAAATCAGCCGTTTCCGAAATGCTTCCCCCCTTGGCCCGAAAGCCAATAATCATGCCTATTTGGACGTCGGATAAATTGCTACGTTTCTGCCTTACGCCAACGATTGAAATGCTTTCCGATGCCCTAGGACATCCTTTATATACACTCCACTGCAATGTGCTGCCACCTGCCTTTTGGATTAGTTATTTCACGTTGACGTCGAAAGTAGGTAGTGGTCACATTAATGTGACTGGACTGTGTATTACTAATTATTTATCAACTTATGGGGGGGGGGGGAACTCAACAAACTTATTTTTTGTTTAGTGTAAATAAAAAATATTGAGGCCTATAATTATTATATGCCCCAATATTTGTTATTTATAGTTCGTAAAAAAGAAGTTTGTTTACTCTCTACCCCTTAAGCCGTCTTCTTTTGTCACGAATTATCCCACCAGTTAGGGAAAATACTCTTTTTGATGGGATAGATGTCGCCATCACTGACAAATACCTAGTTGTATTGTTATTTTTCTTAATTTTTACTATGGTGCTTTTTTTATTCAAAAATAAAACATCGGCTCCAATAAATCGATGGTAAATAAATCAATATTTTTATAAAACATCGAATTTTGAAAACATCGACATCGATGTCGCATCCCTACTTTTCAGACCCTTGTCCACTTTGATCCAAAAGTATCTTCAATTTCTGACTGAAAATTATGCTACCTTGGTTATTTTTTAATTTTCCTAATGGTACTTATTTCATTTAAAAATAAAACATCGACATCGTAAAAACATCGACAAGTATTAACATCGATGTTAAAGAAAAATCGGCTCCAATACATCGGTGGTAAATACATCGAAGTTTCTTATAAAACATCGATGTTTTGAAAACATCGACATCGATGTGACATCCCTAGTCAGTCATTGTCGGGGCACTGTTCTGTGAAGTTGTAATTGCATCATGTAAGAGCTATCAGACTTCGAACGTGGGCAAATTGTTGGAGCTCGTCTGGTGGGTGCTTCTGCAAGCAAGTTTTTTCTTTCTTTTTTTTAAATTACGCCCGCCATCGTCTTCTCAGACATGAGGCGTGTTGCAGTCTAATATAGTAGAGAGGTGGCCCCAGGAAGGCCAAGAGCTCCAAAGTCATCACAAAACCGAACGTCAAGCAGAGAGGGGCAACTGAAAAGGTGCTCCTAAGTCATGTGCATAGTATTGCTGAGTGGGCATAGTGGATAATCGGCAAGTCCAAAACCTAAATATTGGGTCATCCTGAAAGTTCTGCACGTTTTCAAATCGAAGCTAGTTTTGTTATTATTATTTTGCAACGGCTGATAAGGAGTGACCTTGATTGAAGCAGATGTTTAAATTCGGCCTTTTCTGCTTACACAGCATAATTATAGCATGTGTTGTGGCATAATTTTTGTTTCATTGCAATGCTAAGAATGGAGAACCAGAAAATTCATTTTCGTCATATTATGCTCTTTTATTTTAAGGAAAGAAAAAATTGCTAGTCAGACTGCTCGTAAAATGTTTGCTGTATATGGACGTAGTGCTATTTCTAAGGCCACACCCGCTCTGGACGACCATCCCAATAAAGTAATGCTTTCTGTATGGTGGGATTACAAAGGAATTGTTTATTATGAATTGTATGACGTGGTAATTGGAACACTGTGGGTTGCTCCCCACTTTACCCCAGCAATTCTTTTCAACAGATTGAGTCGACTTGTCTCATTATAAACCACTTTGTTTACATCTTTAGTCCAATTTAGTCTGGTATCAAGGGCTATACCCAGGTAAGTAGCAGTGTCAGTACTGAGCAAGGCTTTATCTTTTTACACCAAGTTAATGCTGAGCTTTTTCGTTCTTAGAGTGAAAAGTTCAAAATTTGTCTTTTCAGGGTTTACATTGAATTAATTTTCTAAGGTCCAATATTCTAGAGCCTACAAAGCCTTATTTAGGGTACTCTCCAACATAGGGATATCAGAGCCAGTTGACCAAAGAACAAGATCATCAGCATATACTAAAGAATTTATCTCTTATACAGTGTTTTTAACAAAGCTTATTAGATCATTTATAATGATTTTAAACAGAATAGGACTCAGAACAGAGCCCCGTGGGTGGCACTGCCTAGTTTGTCCGAAACCTGATCGAGAGTTTCCAAATTTAACATTTAAGAACTGCTGTGAAAGGAAGTTACCTATCCTTTTAAGGAGATGGCTCAAGACATTCATATACAAAAGTTTTCTGAGAAGAATTTTTCTCCACACACAGTCAAAAGCCGACTTAAAATCAACAAAGACAGCAAGTGTACTTTGCTTCCTTTGGAAGCCGTCTTTAATATGTTGGGATAATAGAACATTTTGTTCGGTTGTGTTATATTCTCATCTAACGCCAGCTGTCTCTCAGAGATATGGCCACAATTGTCCAGGTGATATTGTAATCGATCTACGATCATTCTTTCAGCTAATTTACTCAATATACAGGTCAGGGAAATAGATATAAAACTATGGGTGTCAGCTGGGTCTTTTTAGGTTTTAAGACAGTTTAATTTATAGCAAGATCTTTTTATTCCTTAAGTGACTGGAGTTTATCATTCCAGAGAGGTTTTGCATTCTTATTGTGGCCTCTAGGGATACAAACACTTGTACATTGTTCTATAGTACTTATAATTTGAACCAGAGCTCTGTCATTATTATCATCCAGAATGCAATTTCCTAGTAAAGTATTAGTTAAATCTGCATATCGCTCCAAGTTTTCTTTTTTTCTAATTCCAGAGAGTAATTCTGGGGTCGTGTGTCAGCTTTGGATTTGAAATATTCACAGAAAGAATCTTATGGTCTGCACCACCTGTGTCCATGATAAGATCACTGAAGCAACTATCTCACTCACTAAATAAAGTATCACTTTAAAATCCAGAGAAAAATAAATATTTCTATGTTCAGACCGCTGACCCGTTTCTTAACGATAGCCCCGGTGATTGATCGTACGTCGAGCAAGGGAACCAAAAAACGCCGTTCAAATTGAAAAAGCAGAAACACTCACTCTCCTTTGATGTACCGACAAGAAGTGGATCATTTTGCTCGTGCTCAAACTGCTCAATTCACCGTCCACACTGAACGAGCAATCAATCAAACCTGTCTCCGGGATTAATCAATCATGCATGTTCAGTTCGATTTGTCCAGTGTGGACGGGGCGGTCAATGTTCGTTGAGTGGAGGCGTCACTGCTGTGCAGCTGCGGATCAGCTGAACACACAATATAAATATAAATACACTGAAGAGCCAAAACATTATGACCACCTACTCAATAACGCGTTGCGCCTCCTTTGGTCAGCAAAACAGCTGCAACTCGCTTGGGCATAGATGCCACAAGCTCTTGGTACATGACTGGAGACATGTTGTACCAAATGTCTAATTAGCGGTCACGCAAAGTCGAGATATTCGGTCATGGTGGTGTTTGAGCTCTAAGCTGCAGCTCCATGACCCCCCCCCCAAAAAAAAAAAAAAAAAAAATTTGCACTATTATGGCGAGTTAGGTGGCCCGGACACTAGGTGGAATTCATCAGTACCACTCCAACATCCAATTCATCGAACCACTCCAACACAATCCGAGCTTTGTGACATGAGGCGTTGTCCTGCTGGAAGATTCCATTTCCAGTTGGGTAGACAGATGTTATGTAAGGGTGCAACTGATCCGCAATGATGTTCAGATAGTTCGCAGCGTTCATGGTCTGTTCTACCACAACTACGGGTCAGAGTCGCCCATGAGAACGTCCACCAAAGCATAATACCTCCACCATCAGCCTGTGTATGATCTGCTGTACTAGAGGGGAGCAACTGTTCGCCTGGCAGACGGCTAACCCTGACACGACCATTGACGTGATGAATGAGAAATCGGGATTCATCTGACCAGGCAACTGTCTTCCACTCATCTATGGTCCAGTCTCGATATTCCAGGGCCCACTGTAGGCGTAGTTGACAATGACGCTTGGCCAACAACTGCCAGGCGAACAGCTGCTCCCCTCTTGTTCAGCAGGTAATATACAGGCTGGTGATGGCGGTATTATGCTTTGGTGAACGTTCTCACCCGACTCTGGGACCCGTAGTTGTGGTAGAACAGACCATGAACGCTCCGAACTATCTGAACATCATTATGGATCAATTGCACCCTTACACAGCATCTGTCTTCCCAACTGGAAATGGAATCTTCCAGCAGGACAACGCATGTCACAAAGCTCGGATTGTGTTGGACTTAATCTGAATTCCACTTAATGTCTTGGCCACCTAACTCGCCGGATCTTAGTGCGATGGAACACATTTGGGGTGTCATGGAGCGGCAGCTCAGAGCTCAAACACTACCATGTCCGAATATCTCGACTTTTTGAAACCGCTGTTTATACATTTGGTACAACCTGACTCCAGTCATGTACCAAGAACTTGTGGCATCTATACCCAGGCGAGTTGAAGCTGTTTTGCAGGCCAAAAGAGGCGCAACGCGTTATTGAGTAGGTGGTCATAATGTTTTGTCTCTGTGCGACTCTTACTTAAATATACAATAGGGTGTTTAGCGCCCATCTCATTTGAGAGAGCACAATCCCCAAATCCGATGAATGTACGTTTGCACTATAAGACCTTGATCAAAATTAGGTGAACGGAGTACGGGTTTATCTGTCAATTTTTTAACTCTTGCAAAGCTTTCTCGCATTCATCTCTCTCTCAGTCCATATAACTTCTCCACTTTTTTTCTTACTCTTCAGATCATTAGTCGGGGGCGCAGCTATAACAGAGTACATATTTATATACACTGCTGTTTGTAAAAAATACAACACTATGAAGGAATCATCCGAATGAAATGAAATTTGCAGAAAACGTCAATTATAGGATGTTATACAAAATAGTAAAGTTTCAGAGCCACCACGCATGCGTGGTGTGAGCAGCGAACTCTCAACTGATGTTAAAAGCGTATAAATTGAGGGCTGTAGCGGGACGTTGAAAATAGTGCATGGTTATTTTTTAGTGCCGAACGTTTAGTGAGACCTAAGTATGCCTCCACGACGAAATAGGGTGAGATTTCAACAACTTACGGAGTTTGAACGGGGGAGAATAATCGGCCTTCGTGAAGGAGGATTTTCCTATCGCGCAATAGCAGCTCGTGTGCAGCGGAACAGTTCTACAGTGATGCGAGTTTGGAAGCAGTGGACCGATGAGCACCGGATAACTCGAAAAACTGGGAGTGGACGACGGAAGGTGACGTCAGCGCGCGATGATAGACACCTGATCCACATGGCGGTGAATGACCGTACAGCTTCCTACAGGTAGTTGGCAGCACTTTGGTCTACTGCTACAGGTGTACTAATGTGGGCTTCGTCAATTCGCCGATGTCTGCTGCACCGCGGACAGCGTGCAAGGATTCCTTCATACATGATCCCCCTCACGCCAAACCATCGACGCCTGCGTCTGCAATGGACTCATGAGCACAGAGCCTGGCGGGCTGATTGGCAAAAAGTTGTCTTTTCTGACGAATCCTGCTTTCATTTGTTTAACCATGATGGCCGCATTCGTGTTAGACGTTATGCCGGTGAACGCTGCCTTCCAGTGTGCGTTATCGAACGTCATAGTGACCGAACACCCGGAGTTATGGTCTGGAGTGCGATTTCGTATCATGGACTATCTCAGCTGCCACGAATTGAGGGTAATCTGAATAGCAACAGGTACGTCCGTGAAGTGCTAGAGCCCGAAGTCGTTCCCTTTCTTCAAGGCATCGCTGTAGCTATATTTCAACAGGATAATGCACGCCCACATGTTGCAAGGAATGTCCGATACTTCTTTTAAGCCCAACACATGCAGCTTTTTCCTTGGCTTGCTTATTCACCGTATATGTCGCCTATTGCGCATGTGTAGGATTTGATTGGCCGGCGTCTCGATTGTGAACCGCGTCCTACAGCTTCGAAAAACGAACTTTGGGTGTTCATACAAACAATATGGAATGCTCTTCCACAAGCAGACATTCAACATCTGTTTCACTCCATGCCACGTCGTGTAGTAGCACTTATTGCAGCGGGTGGTGGCTACACCAAATACTGATTTCGGACACTTAATATTGTTTTTTTTTTGCTTTGAAAATTTATTCATTTATTTGTACTGATACAAGCCGTTTGTGTATTAAAGTTCATTTAATTCTGATAACTCCTTCATGGTGTTGCATTTTTTACAAACAGCAGTATTCTTACTGTAGAAGTCGGCAAATCCTCAAAGCTCCGAAATTTGTGTTTCAGCTTGGATTTTTGGGAAGCCCTGGATGCATTGCTCTTTAACTTGTGCCGGCGAACGGAAACGCAACGGCCTGTATGTAGCAAAACGGAAAACGAAAGATGCTATTTTTTTGAGGCTTTGGACTTAAGGGAACCTGCCAACGGATATAACTATTTTGGATTGCCTAATCCAAAAGGGTTATATACACTCTAAGACAAAAAAAAAAGCATCTGGAAGGAATCGCCAGAATGCAATGAAATTTACGAGGCTGGTAAAGTGCTTATAAATGAGTAAATTATTAAAATTTTAAATGTATCAACTTTCTCTCTATATTGAAAAGTACGAAATTAATACGGTTTGTTCTTCATCGTGTTCCCCTGACATTTGTGAAGATCTTTTTCCGATGCGGCTATTAGTTTAGGGTTTATTAAGTGTCAAAGTTGAAAAAGCGAAATTTCTTCCGCGAGTGAGCAAAACACATAAAAATTTTCAGTCTTCAGCCGTGAGTTTTTTTTAAAGAGTACCTCTCAACGTAAATTTTTGGAGTTGGCTAGTGTAAGCGAGCGGGGGTCGGATCCCCCTAGTATTGAGAAAATTAAAAAACGTGATATCATTCAGTATGGCGTATGACCTCCATTTTTCCTTATGTAGTATGCCAAACGCCTTGTTAGTGAGTCATACAGACTCTTTATGAAGTGGTACGACAGTGCATCTCATGCTGCTTAAACCCTGTCACGTAGTTCCAGCATATTACGTTGTACCGGTGGAGTGGTGACATCTACCCCAGTTTCATCCCATACATTTTCGATCGGGGACAGGTCCGGTGAGTATGCCGGCCATGGTAGGATATCGTTGTGTCATAGAGAAGCTCTCTAAAGACGGCTGCAATATGGGATCTAGTATTGTCTTGTTGAAAAAGCGGGTGAATCTGGGTATTCAAGAATGGGAGTGTAACTGACTGCAAAATTTCTTGTACGTAACGCTGGCCTGTCAAAGAGCCCGTGACGAATACCAAGCGTGATTTGGCATCATACGCAATTCTATCCCACATCATGACACTAGGTCTTCTGGACGTGTGACACTGCTCAACAAACTGAGAATCTTGGCTTTGTCCCCGCTGCCTCCACACACGTATTCGATTGTTGTCTCCACCCAGACAGAAGCGGGATTCGTAAGTGAAGACCACTCTATGCCATTCGATGCCCCATGTCCGACTAGCACGACACCATTTCAGTCTTTGACGGCGATGCAATGCAGTTAAAGGCAGTCGTCGTAACGGTCTACATGAGCTTAATCCCATGTCTTGAATCCGTAGACAAATGGTGTGATCACTTACTGGATGATCGACCGAGGTTCCCACTGCCCCGTGGATGTGTGTAACAGTGGCTGTTGGATCAGTACGCGCATGTCTTACAACACGTCGAACCCCTCTCGGTCCGGGTTCTCTAGGACTTCCTGAGCCTGGTTGACGGTGGCATGTGCCTTGTTGTATCCACCGCTGCCAACAGCGTGCAACAGTAACATCACTACCACGGAATCCATCGATTAGACCATCCACCTTCTCGGAAGCCAATTACTGGATATCTGTCAAACTCTCCCAGTTGCTTAAATTGCTTGCGAACTTTTTCCGAGGCATAACTCAATGAGAAACGATATAACCAACACAACAGCACGGGTCAAAAGGAATTTGCAGCGCTACTGGATGTCCTTTTATGCCTCGGTATGCAGCGTGTTTGAGAGCTGAACTGCGCGTAGCGCATGTTCAAACGATTCTGAAAATTTGATCATTTGCATCTGCAACGCAGACGTACCACTCCTCCAAATTTCATTTATACCGGTCTACTCCTTCCAGGTGCGACGTTTTGTGTGTCTTAGATTGTAGTTTGCAGATGAAACCTACACTATGCACTCGTCTATATTGGGAAGAGGAAAAATTCAGTTCGTATTACTTCATTTAATTGACGATAATCTATACAAGATCTTGGATCTTTCCCTGGCGCTTGAAAAAGATCAAGGTGAAGTGTAATCCCTATATCTATGATGCTTAAATCAAACATTTTCTGAATTTCCATTTTAAAAATCTCGTTTTGCCTAAGAGAGGCTCTATAAGGCTGGGGTTTTAAAACTTACTAAAGTCGTGGCACCCTTAAGAGAACTGGAATTTTCTAACGGAACCGTCGTGTTATAATATCTATATGCAGTACATAAATACACTACCCTACAATAATGGACTGGACGCCAGCGGATTTGCATAAAATCCAATTACTTGTTTGGGAGTGTTTTTCGTAGCATGGCCTGGGACCTTTGCATGTTGTTCCTGGTAATTTGAACGCTGACGCCTACATGAACATCTTAGACAATCAGGTTCTTCCGACAATCTGGCTTTTATGGAATGGACGAATGTTACTTCCAGTATGACAACGCTCCGTATCATGTTACAGCCTGTCAAGCAGGGGTATCAAGATATGGATGTAAAACGTCTTCCCTGACCTGCTCAGAGTCCCGACCTAAACCCCATGGAACATTTGCGGGACGAGTTAGAACGACGCTTACGGACCAGGGAACCACGTCCGAAATCTACAGCTGAGCTGGCTACATTCTTGCAGCAGGAATGGACTCAAATACCATAGCTGTGTATCAAAACCTTGTTGAAAGTAAGCCCAGAAGGATTGCTAGCGTAATTGCAGTTCATGGGGACCATCCCCTCAGCAAAGCACATATCTTTCCCCTTTGTAGGAAAGTGAGTGACCTTGACACTTTTGCTTAGCAATAGATTAGATTAGAGATTCATGGGTGCTTCGCGGCACCCTTCATCTCTCTAAGTGGTACCCCAGGGTGTCGCGGCACACACTTTGGGAACCCCTGGTGTAAGGTTTTGATCGAATTGGTTTATCGTTAGTTAATACAATATCGTGCACTACTAAATCGGTTACATCTGGATCTTTGTAAAAACATTTCAGATATTTACTCAACAAATTTTATAGTTTGTCATTTTGTCTGGGTTCCAGCTGTTCTTTTAATTGGCTTTGCTTCATTATATCCTCGAGAACATAAATTTTCGGATTCGAGTCTATATAAGGAAAATCCGAGTCTTGATCTTCCAAACCCTTGTAATCCCTTTTACAAGCTATATAATTAATTATTTCGGCTCTTTTCAAGTAGGGTTTTAGCATATTTAAGTGGTAACCGGATTATTGATTCTTTTTTTCATGGTACTTTTACAATGCAATTTGCTTTCAATTGCCTCCGACCCTTTTAACTATGGTACTAATTTGTTTGGTCAAGAAGTCTCAAAAAAATAGTACAGGATCTCCCTCTTTGAATTCCCGTTTCATTGCATTTTTGTCGTGCCACGTTTTCCGTTAGTTTTTTTTACTCCTCCATTTTCGTCACCGCTAATTTCTGACACCTCTTTAGTCTATTGATCAAATAAAAAACCTACTCCGGGATAGTACTCATCTTGCGATTCAGTCCAGTGTTCATAAAGTAAGGTTTCAGGAAATCTTAAATTTTTTTCCGTGCACAAGTTCTGCGGCTGAAAATTCAATACTTTCGTGGTTAACGTTTCGCAAAGCAAAAAGTGTTGAGGGGAGATGTTGCTCCCAATAGGTACCTGCTTCCAAGCACAATGCCCGCAAAAGCCTCTTCATTATTCTGTGGAATATCTCTACTGGATTAAATTGCCGATGGTGAATTAGTGAACGAAATTATGACTCACTTTAATTCTAAATTTACTAGAAAATTCTGTTGTAAGTGCACTAACAAAGGACGACCCTCAGTCACACTCAGTCCTTATGAAATCCCAGGCGACTAAATATATTCAACAGTACATCTTTCACTGAGACTGAACTTATGTCCGTTACGGGGATGACATCAGGATATTTTGATGATAAGCACATAACTGTTATTAAATAACGCAGGGGTGCAGATAATGTTTCAGGGCCCAATATTTCCCCAGAACACAATTTGTTTTGTCCGAAATTTCCCCGTAAACGTCCACGTATGTTCATTCCAGTTTAAGCGACTATTAGAGTACAATGTTGTTGATTAAGAACTCTCCTTATGACAATTACTTATAAATTAAAAAAAAAATATTTATTCCAATAAAAAAATAATTTTACATTGATGGATTATATTAGTGGTCACACCTTACCCCACAAAAAGAACTGACACGGGCAACGCTGTGCTGGCCACGCAGTGGCTTAGTTGAAGATAAGAGAGAAACTGTCGTTTTCCACGTGCAAGCTTCTTAAGCCGATTTCAGTAAAATATGAAGATGAAACCATTTGAAACTTTGCTTCACTGCAAAGAAAAAAAAAAAAAAGGGGGGGGGGGTTATAGTCGTCAGCCAAAATATTTGTTCATCACTGATGACAATTGAATTTGTAGAGTTTTTTTCTTTCTTATAAACTTGGGCAAAAATTTCACCACAGCTGCCTGAATTTACCCCGAACCTCGTTCACGCGTTCGGACATATTCTGCACCCCTGAAATAACGTTTTCCAGATTTACTTATAGGAAGTGGACCGACCGCATCAATGTTCAATTTTGAGAAGATTTCCTTTATTACAGGAAGACTTCTTTCTTTTTTCCATTAGGTTTTCCTACTTTTTGACACTGGTCACACTTCTAACATTACTTCCCATCCACTTTATAACACCTGGGCTAGAAAAGATGTCTCAACAATCTCTTTAGACTTAGTCACTCCTAAATGAAAAATGTTCCTTCGTGACACAAAGCTTTTATTTTTGTTCTACATCGAACATGAACGGGACAGAATTTCTTCTGAGTTATCTCGGTACACATATATTGTTTACCGATACTGTGATCTTATTTTTTAGTTTTGGGCATTGGGGTCGAAAGTGATGAGCTGACCCACATTTATAGCATCAAGGACCTTTCCGTTCTTCATATTCTTGATATCTGTTTTTCGGAAACTTCGGATATCCTAGATATTTATCTTTATTATATTCTTAGCCGACCAACCGGTATTGTGGTTAAGGTGTTAGCCTCTAGATCGGAAGGTCCCCGGTTTGAATCCGGGTTAAGGCATGGATGTTTGTAAGCGTATACCAGCTCAGGTGTTGCTTCGTCATCTGAACATGGTTCAAAATTACGAAGTATAAATTGTTAGGGGCAATGATGGTCCTCCCACTGGATGCTCCTTCATAAGTGGCCATCACGCCTTGTAGTGGCCAATGACTTAGGTCAAATGTGCCCGGCATTAGAAAAAATATATATATTCTTTATTTTTCAGTGTATTCCGAAACCCCACATCTTGATTAAACTTCCTCTGACTTTGGGGACAGGAACAAGGTTCTTTTTGGATTCCCCTCCCACATTTTCAGAGTCGTCTAACACCTCAGATAGTTTAGTAGTCGATGTAATTTCTTCTCAATCGTCTAAGAAATTATTCTCTGTATCGCAGCTAGCTCACCTTTTCAATTGATCCGTGACTATAAGATCTCCCCTTCAGTTGTTCAAAACCTTTTATGTCCAACCCCAACACCCATTCTTCTAATATTATATATATTTCGAAGTGGAAATCCTTCCAAGTTGAATCCGGTCGTCTCTAATTACCAAAAAAAAATTGAATGGAATTTCTCTGGGATCAACTTAAATCGCTTATGCAGTAATGTTTTTACGTAGTCGTAATCATCTGACTTATCATCGGGCTCTCGAGCAATTAATTGAACAATGTCTACAGGCAAAAGATTCAACAAAGGAGACATACAGTTGGATTTTTAAATAGCCATTTTCTTAGCCTGTCTTTCAAACATCACTAAGTATAAACTTATATCTCCGAGATTTGGATAAAAATTTTGCATCAATTTTTGAATCTTAAAATCAAAATGTTTGGTTTCATTTTGAGAGTTTGATATTTCTACATTATTATTTCTACCACTGACCTCAGTCCTTAATTTTTATATTCCCTTTCCTTTTCTCCCAGAAAGTAATACTTGCTTGCAAACCCTTCAGTAATTCTTAGTCATATTCGGAGCTTTTCAAAATGACAGCTCTTAGTGTCACCATCGTCATGTCCTCCGTAACTTGCTCTCCCAGTTCAAAAGCAAGCGTTGAAAAAATTGAAGGCTTATGAATTTAATACTGAATGTCATAGGTCCTGATTTGCACCCACATATCACTCACAACGTGATTTCATGCTCGCAATAATGTTGTTAACCACAGTTGGTGTGTCAAGTTACACTCCTTCAGCAATGCGGTCTTCAGGGCATTTATATCTCCAAGAGGAGGTTGTCTCGGGAAACTTCTTTTCCAAGGTAGTCCCATAAGTTCTATATCGGGTTCAGGTAAAGAGATTTTGCTGGCCACGGTATTCGTTGAATGGTTTCATTTTCAAGGAATTCGTCAACGAAGTTTGCTCTATGTGGACGAGCATATTATCGTCCATAAAAAAATCAGATCCATATGCCCCTCTGAATAGTCTTACATAACGTTCTAAGACCTAATCTCGATAGCTCTGTTGAACAGAGGGGCACAGATCCTCTGTTGAAAAAGTGTAGGGTCGTACGGCCATCGGTCATTATTCAACCCTACACCTTCACAACTGCACTAGCAAAACGTTCCATATTGTTCGAAGGAAGATTTCGCGTTTCCGACTCCTTCCAGATGTAAAAACGTTTTGAATCATATGTTAAACTTAACCTCGACTCATCAGAAAAGAGAACATGGGTTCATTTGTGCTGACCAGTTCTGATGTTCTTTGCACCAATTAAACCAGTACCTGTGTTGTGAAGACAGTGAAACACATACTCATGGCTTTCTGGCATAAAGGCCTTTTTCATTAGGCCTTCTGTATACAGTTTGCCGTGATACAACAGTTCCCGTGTCGCCTCCAAGCTCTGAACTTAACTGCCGAGAATTAGACTTCCTGTTACGGTTTACAGTTATTGCCCTATATCGATCTTGAGAAGCAGTTATAATACGTTTACGACCTTTTCCAGGCCTACTTACAACATTTCCAGATATTTGAAATTTTTTCAATAGCTCACAGACTGTCTGGAAATAATACACATTTCGTTGCTTCCATGATTGCTTGCCCTGCTTCTAATCGGTCGATAATGCTCCACAGATTCATTCAAATGATACTTCGGAGCCATAACAAACCGTTTTGAGTCCTTACACACTGAAATATACGCTATATTGCAGAAATTCACTCAGATATTCACTTTGCGCAAAGCGCTTGATTCACCGTCGGATGACGTAACGCCTTGATTTGCATTTCAGAAACCGTTTGATCACTTTTGATTGGACAATACTAATTAGGATTATCTTTCACACATTCCCTGCAAAAATGGATTACATTGATTGGGTATTTTATGGAATATAATTATTTTTAGGTATGTAGTAAAGATAATTTTGGACATGAGTGTATATGAAATAAATAAATAAATAAATAAATATATATATATACATACATATATACAGTTATATATACATGTAGTATTGGCTCGGTGGGGTATGATTAAATTGTCGGAACAACACGATTAAACTTTGTTAAATTTTACTTCTAAATGATTGTGAATTATATACAATGAAATATATCAAACATAATTGCTGGATTACAATGTCATCACGGGAACGCCACCCGCGGACAATAACGAGCGAATCTGCTCGACTGAAGCACTCAGCTTCCAGAATAAGAATCGTCCCGCATTCAGGGATCACACTCATTTATAGGTTTCGTAAAATCGCTCGTTTGCGTTAGCTTCTGGAGCCTCACACGTGCAAGCACTCATATTGCTGTGTATTGAGGTCATGGACATGATTCCTCGCGAGAAGCGATTTCCGATTCTACACTCGGCCCTCCTGCTAGTCCTGTGTCCTCACAGACTTCACCAAGCCTCATGACCACATCAAGAACCAGCAGACCTCAATTACATGAAAAATACTAAAATACAAAAAACAAATATTTTCTACTATACTATAAACATAAATTGATGAAACAATACTTTTTAAACACAATGTTACTAAATGAAACACAATACTTTTTAAACACAATGCTACTAAATGAAACACAATACTTTTTTTAAAATATTAAAATGATATCAAATGAAAATATTCAATTAAATTTAATAAATGAAATTTATGTGACAGTCCACAGTTTCATAAAGTCAGCTGCACTTGAAGTTTGGGTTGGGCCTTCAGGGCACCCAACTTTTTGAACATCGTACCTATCGTTGTTCTTTACTTTGGTCACCTGATAAGGGCCATGAAATTTAGGACGTAATTTCATTCCAGTTCCGAATTGAGTTTTTTGTATAGCAAACAAGTCTCCTGGTTTATAGGTGTTGGCTTTCTTTCGTTTTTTATTATACGTTTTTCTATTGTTATTGTCCAACACATGACTAACATCAAGCTCATTTAAAGTGACGCAATTAGCCGTCTCTGCTAAGTATACCAATTTTCCTCCATTCTCGACAGTTGCTTTTATTTTAGTCTCGGGTATTTTTACAATAACTGTCTGCAGCCGGTGAAATGTTTAGACTATCGGAGATAGAGAGTCTCACTTTGTTGTGACTATCGTATTTTTCTTCTATGGGGGCGATCACATTACTCATTGCAATAGGTGAGAAATTGTTTTTCGTTGCGGTTTGTTGACTAACCTGATTAACATACACATAATTAACAACAATATTATTTTCACTAACACAATTTTGTATAATTCCCGTAACTGAAAAACCATGTTCATTTATCACAAAATTTAACTTATTCAAAAAATTATGGCCTAGAATTATAGCATTGTTTAAATCTTTCAACACATAAAAGTCCATTTTTACCACAAAATCATCAACCATAATATTAGCATTGAAAAAGCCTAGTGGGGAAACTGTACTCCCACTAATGCCAGACAACGTTATAGAATTTTTTGACAGTTCTGGACATCCTAGGGCAACATAAAAATTATAACTGGCCATGCACACTTCACTTCCGGAATCAATCAATGCATCCGCAGTTTCACCCTTAATTTTTATACTTTTCATTATTTTATTAGGACTGGAGCTATTACTACAAGCTGTTTTAGCATCTTTCATTGGGCAAACGTCAGATTTGTGACCTGGGGCGGCACACCGAAAACACACGGGACCGTCTTTCTTACGAGGACAATGCACATATTTATGTGAAAATTCACCACATGTATAACACTTCAAATTTTTGTAGTTACCCTGTATTTGATCTTGAGGTTTCAACGCGTTATAGAAATTTTTCCTCTCTTGTGTTCGATTCTGTGAAAAATTATTTGGGACTCTATTATTAGTATTACGGCTGTTATATCTGTTACTCTCATTGCCTTGGGCAAAAGACTTTCTTGTATCGGGACTAGAATATTTAGGACTAAACGCACTCTTTAGGTTATTTCGCTCAGACTCATAGTCATCTAACTTGTTTATTAAATCGTCTATTTTTACTAGTTTGGGCAAGTCATCTACAAAGTGTTCTCTGATATCAGTAGGAAGTTTTCGTCGAATTTGGTCAACTACAAGAATCTCTTTTAAGTTATCGAAAGTTGAGATTTCTAACCCGGTGATCCACTCTTCCAACAAACTATTTATCTCAAACGCGAAGTCGCGCCAAGAAACCGAATTTTCTTTCCGATGGCCGAAAAATTTTTGACGAAACTGTTCGGGAGTTAAACGGAAACGATTCAACAATACTTTTTTGATATAATCATAGTCGTTGGAGTGAATCTCCGGTTCTCGAGACACGACATTAACAATTTCCAGAGGCAATAACCCTAATAAATAAGTTACCCAATTCTCTTTAGCGATTGACATTCGCTTAATTTGTCTCTCGAAAAGACTTAAGTAAACACTAATATCATTTTGCATTTCATATCTGTTCATTAATTTTAGTAAATTTGGATCTTTAGTAGTGTTTGTTATCATCGGTGAATCTTTGCTTTTGGCCAAAGCTAATTCAAGCTCCATTTTCTTAATTTCAAAATCCCTTTTCTCTTTTTCCTCTAATTTCCTTTCAGTCGATTCCTCACGTTCTTCTCGTTCACTGGTAATTCTCGCGAGCAGACCCTTAACCAGTTCCTCATTATAATTAGTATCCTTTACTATTAAATCGGTTAGCTGGACTACTTTCGCATTTACTGGGAGAGCTAAATTTAATTCCTCCACAAGTACAATTAGATCACATTTGCGAGATCTTGCCAAAAAGGCCATGGTTAATGTACTAATTTTTACACATGTAAGAAAATTAAGAAGGCACTTACTCTTTTAAAAAGACACCTAATATATTTTTTCCACTCATCTGGAATTATTATTTAATACATCTTTCATTGAATTCTTTGAACTAGATTTCTGAGTCTTTTTAAAACAAATCATAACCACAATCACAAATCAACACAACAGAGCTACGAATAATCACTGGGGGGAAAATCACTCTTCCCATTCATAAAACACTGAATACTTTTTCTAAAATATGTACGCCAACGCGCACTTGAACACGACGAAACGCGCACAGACTGGAACGAAGAAACGCGCAGAAACTTGAGCGAACACACGCGCACAAACTTGAACGAACACACGCGCACAAACTTGAACGAACACACGCGCACAAACTTGAACGAAGAATATACCCGCTTGAATGATGAACCACCGCGTACACTGGACAAAGAACCCTTTCTTCAGCGATGCCAGCAAAACGACAACCGTCAGCACAGGCTCCAAGCAACAGTCCGAAAACGTGCTTTACTCCACGGAAAATTTTCTCCAAGCGAAACTCCGGAAACGTACTTTGCTTCACGGTAAATTTTCTCCAAGCGAATCTCCAGTAACGCACTTATTCCTCAGAAAATGTTCTCTCTCGAGGCCACATCCCGGGCGGACACCCCATTTGTAGTATTGGCTCGGTGGGGTATGATTAAATAGTCGGAACAACACGATTAAACTTTGTTAAATTTTACTTCTAAATGATTGTGAATTATATACAATGAAATATATCAAACATAATTGCTGGATTACAATGTCATCACGGGAACGCCACCCGCGGACAATAACGAGCGAATCCGCTCGACTGAAGCACTCAGCTTCCAGAATAAGAATCGTCCCGCATTCAGGGATCACACTCATTTATAGGTTTCGTAAAATCGCTCGTTTGCGTTAGCTTCTGGAGCCTCACACGTGCAAGCACTCATATTGCTGTGTATTGAGGTCATGGACATGATTCCTCGCGAGAAGCGATTTCCGATTCTACATACAGTTTTATAATTAATGCTAAGGAATGTTTTTTTTTTGTTTTTTTGTTTAATAGAGCTTTAGCTGACCGTCCTACTGGCAAACGTTTACTAACTTTAGTAATATGGGCGGAGCATCTTGAAATAGAAGTAGGCTGTACTCGAATAACAGCACGGTCTAGAATTCCATGTTATATTTGTTAATTCTCCAAACTTTTTTGCCCATTTGTTGCACCTTTCTAAACTTTTAACATTGCTGTGCAGAACACTTGAACTTGATGAAATTGTTTCCAGCTCATTAAAAAAAATGATAATGTAAGTTTATCTTCCCGAAAAACGGAGATCTGTGAAAAAAATAATGGGGACAAAACTGGAAGAAAGGAGTTCTACTCAGAGTGCCTATATAATAAGAGTGGCGACAAGGGACCAAATTTGGCCCAATGCGCATGCGCGTCAGCCATTTTTCTACCAGAATCGTCTCCAAGAAGGTTGCTGGGCAATTTATATATCAT
Organism: Metellina segmentata; assembly: GCA_947359465.1. NCBI lineage: Eukaryota > Metazoa > Arthropoda > Arachnida > Araneae > Tetragnathidae > Metellina > Metellina segmentata. Next base: position 68,726,296 of record OX375878.1, read on the forward strand.
TTCAAGGAGAACAAAAAGCATAGGATTGTTATAATATGGATACATTCCGTATAAATGAATCATATAAACGCTCAATTACATGCGTAATTGATGAGATGGATTGCACAACGCGTTAACTTAGATTGCGGGAAACACCAGTTTGTTCAAAAAAAGCTATTTACTTAAAAAGTCTTCAAATTTATGCTGACAAAACACTAAAATAATAATAAATAAACATTCTGGAACACGAAATGGAACATGAATAAGCTATATTTTCCTTTTTATTTAATGTACACACGTTTTTCTCGAACACACAAAAAGTTCCCATGTTAAGTCTACGGGAGCTAGGAAAAGACCGCGCCTCGGGCGTTAGTAAAGGTCTCTAAGCCAATCAGAAAGTGTTTCCCGTATGTCGCCACTCTTATTATATAGGCACTCTAGTTTTACTAAGAGCAGTGAGCTCTCCCCCCCCCCCCGAGACTCGACATCGCATGTAAATATCGTTACTTCTCACGCATGCGCACTATGAGTGATGGACGACATAGATGACGGGGAGAAACGAACGAAGCGGGTTTAAAATTTTTCCATAGCTTCTACTCGAGTAAAAGTAGAAAATATGCTACCCGGTCCACAGACCATTTCCAGTTCACCAAATGTTTTTATTATGACAGCAGACCAGATACAGGAAAGATTTATCCTGCCTGTTGTCCAGATATGCCCTTAGGACGATTTTACCTAGATCGCAATACGAAACTGTGTTCCAAATATATTTTCAGACCCGGCCCTCCAAATCGGTTTAACAAGCCTGCAGTCCAGATACTGTCCTCCGCACAGGTTTACCGGGCCCACAGTTTAAATCGGCATAGTATTGTCGGTTTGATTCATCGCTGGACTGTTTTTTTTTGTTGCTATTGTATATTGATAGAACGTGTCAAAGGGGGTTGCGGTAATGGTAATTAATTAAAGTCGCATTGGAGCAACATAACGAAAGGGGGCTGGGGATATTCACAGGTATTTGGTCACTCGTTACAATTTTGTATAAGATAGTTGTCCTAAACCTGACATTCTTTAATTCAATATTTTATATATTTTTATTTAACAACTAACTGTATTAGGTGGAAGAAAAATTATTTGTAAGATTTAATAACGGTAAATAATTCAAACTTCCTTTTTTAAAATTTAATAATGTTTACACGAGTTGAAATAAATTGAAAAATAAATGACCATGTTTGGAAATGAATGCTTCAATAAATATAGCATTCATGCATAAAATAAAAATAACGAAAACAGATAAGAAGATTGCGTGCTCAAATTACGTCCGGGTCACCACTGAATTTTGAGCCGAACCACTTAAACCAGAGGAAAACTCACCAATAAAAAGCTTTCAGAAGAGCAATTTGTATTTCGTTTATATAATATGCCTCCAAGTGATAATAAAGATTATATGGCCACCAAAATCGTTTCTGCCTGTCTATCGTGAAAACTGCTGACGACACACAGTCTAAGAGGAGGAACAGGGCTTGGACAGAGTAGAGATACATTTGATATCAGTGGAAAGAAAAAAAAAGAGCAGGTTAAATAACAGTTCTTTTTAAAAGAGCGGAACAGCAAAGAACAATATTTTTCATTCCTAGAGGGTTCCTTGTTTCCGAGATGTCTTTAAAATTGTAATAGCTGACCTATGTGAGATAACTGTTCAACTTATAGAAATAGCATGACACCTGACACGAATCTCCATCTTTCACAGTAAAATATGTCCACACATTTAAAATTTCGCTTTCCATTTCTTTGTAAAATTTTGTTTTAAAATAATGTTAAAGATTGGAAATCCTAGGAATGAGCAGAGACGACATTTTCAGAGAGAAGGTAAATACACAAAATCTGGATCAGTAATATTAAAAAAAGTTTGCTTAAAACTGAAAATTCATCATTATGTGTTATAGTCCAACAATTATACAATTTCACCATCATTACACTAGTCTCACAAATTCATCAAACACTGGAGCTTGGTTAAAAGGGGAGTTAGTACCTTTGAGACCTTGCGTTGCTCGCGAAAACATACATCATAAATAATTGAGTTTTGTATATTGTAGTATAAAATTGATACAGTTTAAAGATAATTGTATGGTTTTTAAAAAACAGCAGTCATATTTGTAATTAAAAATATTTTTTTATATAAAACCTAGCAAAAATTATACACAACTTCTTCGTTTTGAAATTTACCCACTTAACTTTCCCACAAGATAACTTTTGAAAGATGCGCTGTAAAACCCAAATGTTTGCACCAAATTGAAGCAAATGAATGTCTTAATTCTGTGAACTAAGGAATTTGTGATATTTGAAGTACAAATATTTATAAAAATTAAAAGTATTAAAATAAGTCAACTTTGAAAATTTTTTAGTTATGTATGGATCTATAAATAAAAAACTATAGCTCTCATACACAAATCCATAGTTCAGAGAACTCTCATTCGGAGGAATTCTATAACAGTGAACACATATTTTAATATTCATAGTTAATAAGTATGCCCATTTGGTCGATATTAATTAACAGCCATACAAGTAGTACCAACTTCAACTTTAAAACCACAACATACCAAAAGCATTCAACAGTTCTCATGGTTTACGCTGAGCAACAGTTCTCTTTGCTTGAATCTGTAATCCTGATATCAACGAATTTCGTCTCAATCAAGCTAGTTTCCATGAAACTTAATACTTCAACTGTGACGAAATTTCTGAATATAGTAATGCAAATGATCTTCCAGGGTACTTTTCGCAATCGTTTGACTCGGAACATTTCCCGATTTTTTGTCACAGTTTTTAAAAATGTTCCGCATAGAAGCAAACAAGTTCGTTAGTCATCTAATTCTTGACCTCAGATATTAAAGAAGCAGTCTGGACTTTCATTCACTGTGCATTTGGAGATGTTATGACTGAAGAAATGAGAAATTGTTATTCCTACTTTTTTTCGTTTGACGTGTTTAAGAAGATTTTTCAATGAATATTATGTGAATGTAAATGGGTTAATCCATTTAAATCCTGGCAATGCTGCTCACTTCACCATCTTCGAATTGAATGATAGTTTGCATATTGTTACATTTTGGGCCACCTTAAACCAACATATTTTTATAATCTCCAAAAGAAATTTTCTTCGAGATTCAGGTCTGGGAAAGTGACTTCACAAATTAAAATTTATTTTTCTAAACGCGCTCATCACCTAATTAAAAATCATATGTATCCTGAAGTATTTAGAATTTAGTTCTATTTTCAGAATAAATATTATTCAATAGGGCAAATATTAATGCTTATTTCAATAGTAGAACTTAAATAGTACTGAAAATATAAAATTTTCAATTCGATTAATTTTAAATGAATTTTTTTCAAGAATTTTTTTTCTCTCATTTTATATTATTTTCTCTCAGTTCCTGTAGAAACAGGCTTTCAGAGGCAGTGCTCATTTTTTCAGTTTCTGAACAGTTCAGCTTAAATGAATTATTTTGTGCAATGACGCTGATCGGAATACACAACGCGATCAGAAAATAGTGAAATACCTTCAAAATCCATTTCTAAATCCGAAAAATTCATTCCTAAGGGCAAGTCAATTTCCCTGTAAAAAGGAAGAAAAATTTCTCGAAATCCCTAAATTTTAAAGTAAACTAAAAGTGGGAATATGTTTTTTGCATTTATTTTATAATATTTTATTGGTCAACGTTAACCGAATAATATGAATACTAATTTACAGTATTTACTGAATCTGAAAAAAATTAACAAGCCCAAAATTTATGGATTAAATATGCACACAGAAGTTTACAAAAATAGAAGTAGATAATAGACAGAAGTAGAAGAAAATCATTCAACAGATATTTAACTAAATGAAAATTTCAATGTGGAAATTTACAAATATAATTCAGAGGCCGACTTTGACATCATTGTAGAACTTACATCCTGAGAGAATATGTTAGTTATGAAAACAATTTTTAATGTTTCAGGAAATTCTTTATGTGACTTCCTCCGTAATAGTACAATTGATTCATTTGTTTCTTCTGAGTTCTGGAAATTGATTTTTACGATTTGTTTGAGAGATTAATTTCACAATACCTTAGAATGTGAATACCTTTCGCCACAAACATATCGCTATAAACACATATCCTAATCCAAGAATGAATTAAAATTAAATGAGTATGAATATAAAACGATTAACAATGTATTCAAATTCACTTTAATTAGTCAATGGTAATGATGATTGTACGTTAAATTTACTCTGTTACTATATAAAAAAAATCATCCATCATGTTAGCAGCTGGATAGATTCAGTTGTTTGAAAGATAAAAGAAATCAAACCCTTAGGAAATAGTATCTCTTGTTATTTTATCATTTGTTACAGTAGGTGCTGTATTAATGAACATGTGAAAACTTCAATGCAAGCAAAGCTCTGGAGCAATATACATACCAAATGTTTTTCCTGTAAATAATCGGTGATATATTTTTATATAACCAAGACCTCTTACTGAAACTATATACCTGTTACGCTACCCCTCCCCCTAAAAAATAATCTTAGGTATCACATTATATGTTTAGAAACAATGAATCATGTTAAACTATCGCATCGAAAAAAGTGCTCTCATCATAGGCGATTGGTATCGAGAGCTTATTTGAGTGTGAAAATAACGTTGGCCCCAAACTTCTACAAGTTCCTGTGACAAGTCCTTAAAAACTCGCATATTAAAACAATATTTTTATACTCGTAATTACGAACAGCATATTTAAATATCGCGGGAAAAAGCCAAGCGTATCTATGATTGTTTTAGAGTAATAAAAGTTTAAATAGTTTATGACGTTCTTCGCAAGCACGATTGAATATTTTTCACCTTTCAAAGGAACGTATTTTCATTAAAAAAAAAAAAAAAAACTATTTTGTAAAAAATAAATGTGGCATTTTCAACATACGACAGTGACCATCTTATACTGAATTTAAAAAAAAAATTGAAGATACTGAGGTGAATGTTGTATTTTTTACTGTCTGAATATATGGATATGAATGGAATGAAAATGAATATGAATGGATTCACCCATAAATATCATTTAAGCACACAGTTTTACTATTCTTAATGCTCACAACACTATCAGGTCTTTACCCAAGTATTGTATATTTTTCTATGAAAAAGGGCGAATGAGGGAGTGAGAGAATGAGAGAAAAGTTTTTATCGCCCGTCCCCAAGAAGTAGAAATTGTTAAAACCATAAAATTAAATTTTCAACATAATTTTAAAATTGGAATTCTTTTTAGGCATCTTATGAAAGCTTTGTAAAAAAGGAACAAGTCAGTGGTTAATAGAAACAACATCATTACCATGAGAGACAAACTTGCATCGACGTTATGATGAAACATTTAGATGGAAGCATGTGCGCTCAACTTCATGTTATTTTTGCCAATTGTTGGTTTCAAGACCTGTTTGTCTGGGATAGTTTCCTCGTAATGAAATATTTTCATGAAACTTTCATACGAAGTTTACGTTTTTAAGATTCTTTCACTACGAAAAACACTTATATTTACTTCACAATTTGAATAAAAAACGACCCACAACATTTATTTGAAGCAATTCTAAACGTGTAAAAAATATCTGTCGATATGCAGTTTATGTGAAGTCAGATAATATGATCATCACAGCTTATCGGGCCTTCAGTTTTCGTTGGCCAGGCTATATATAAATCAAAGCTATATCAGTATTTCCCCCTTCTTGAATGGCAACCATCATTCTATTTTAATTTTACACTTACTTTTGCGCTCTTGATAGTAAATCTTATCTGGTTTTAAGTATGTCAGACAAAGTGTTTTGTTTCTCTTTATCGTCCAGTTCTTCAAATTTATTACAGAATAATAATCCCTACAGATCATGCGCTTTACCAACACACATTCTCTTAGTCAATTATATTTTCAAAAATGAGTGAAAATTTAGTGATTTTTAAAAAAACTTTACATGGAACAGCTATATTTCCTTAAAAATATAAATATCACAAAGTATATGACTATTAGAAAGAACTAGATGTTTCGGAAGATGACAGATTGTTAAAAGTTTACGAGTTGATACTATTATATTATTATTCTACGCCTCGCATTTATATGTCAAAAGTTTATTGAATACAGAGTGTTTCTTTTAAAAAGAAGTTGGTTTGGGATTATGAAGGCATTTGATTTGTGAATCCAACTTTATTATTTCACTTGTCATAACATGAAATTTATGGAAAAAAAAAAGTTTTTAAAGAAAATAATTATGGATACTGTGTGTGTGTGTGTGTGTGTATAAAATTAATTTGTCATCAGTTCCTTTGAATAGTGGTGTTGGTGAAATTTGGAAAATATACGTGGGGTGAATTACATGAATTAATATTGCATTTATACTTATTTGTGTTCAAACTAAACCATGGAAAGGGCGAGCGCTTCACAAATACAAGCTTGACAACTTTCGCTTCTGGATAACGTCTTTCTGCTGGATACAGATTGGTATATCACCCCAAAACGAAAACAAAAAACCCCAGCTGAGTGTTTTGTTTGTTATTCTCAAGCTATGAAAAAATGGGCTTGAGCTTAAATTTAAATTCCTTATTTTATTTCAGGAAAAATAAAATAAAATTTGTGTAAAATATAGTTCATAAATAATATAAAGAATGTGTATTAAAATATAGTTGGATGAATAAATCTATAATGCAAACATTTATAAATGTTTGATTATAAGGATAAAATTAAAATCTCAAGTATTTTTAATTCTAAAGAGTCATTGAAATGAATTTTTAATAACAATAATAATATAATGAATTTTACCCCACACCATTGCTTAAATTCATAATTGTAAATTCGACCTAAGAAATATGTTAGATAAGTTTAAAAGTTGTATGGATACGCCTACATGACGATACAAGATATCTTTATTATATTTAATTTTATACAGAAAGTGTACATCACAAAACACCAAAAAGTTTGCTAACATTCTTAGCACAATGTTTTACAAAAATGTGAGCAATCACACACATGTATATAAATGCATTTTCCCCTTTTTTACACTTAACGTAGTTTCACAGATATTAGGTACCTGACCCTTTGAGCAAATGATTTGAAAAGCATTATCATAGTTAATAACTGATCAGACCAACTACAGTAATATTTTCCAGATTCCTTAAGCAAACAACTATACGAGTTTCCTTTTGTTCACACATCACATTTGTCTATCGGAAGCTTTTAGAACGAGTATTTTTTGAAACAGATAGACCAATGTTTCAAAACCTTTACATCAACTGTTAACGTATGATAAGCTGTCCATGCATGTTCTTTTACAAAAACAAGATGTCCATATTAAACTCATAAATTGTAAAATTTGATCATGCTACATTTCATTACAAAGTCTAAGACACTAATTACTAGAATCCGGTCATAAACGTACACAAGATATCCATATATGTACACACGTTATCCAGTGAGTTTAAGTAATTCACGGGACATGCAAAATCTTAGTATACATATACCATGTCTCGTAAATATGGAATTCAACATACATCACACAAAAGCATTGCATTGTTATTTGATTAAAATGTGATCTACGTAATATTACATTGATCTTAGCAAAATTTCACTTAAACATACGTTATGCAGGGGGGAAAAAAAATCACATTTTTCATTATGTGATGAAACTAGACTTTACACGCGAGATCTGATGGTTTCTACTCTTAAAAAATCCTTAAAAACAATGACACCCGTGAATCAGCACCCTATAATGAAAGATCACAAAACAAGACACTTAACAATCGTTCTTATTTGTGCCACGGAATATTTTTTATCTAGTTGTTACTAAGCACCTTAATCATTTCAGATAATTACCTAGTGACAAGCAAAGAGCTGTATGTGTAAAATCAGAATAATATGAAGAATATAAGTTTTTAGAAGTAATGCAACTTCCACGAGAATATTCTTTAACTATGCGTATATGTAAATGTTGAAAAACCTTCAAATAATGGCCAATAAAAATTAAAATCGGATAATGGTGGACTTCTTATACACCGAAATAACCATTGATGACCTTTTCTAAATTTTTAATCCTTCTTAGCCATTTTGAAAGTTTTTCAATTTTTAATATATTGACTAAGGTTTTAATCTGTTTATCTATGTTTATAACTGTAACTAAACATTGAAAATCTGATTGTGAAGTAAATAAACGAATCATTGCATCAATAATTCAAAAAACGTATCAACAACTCAACTTTTTGAATAAAAAATTATATTTTCAGGCTCAAGCTGTTAGAAAATGAACTAGACTCCAAATATAGACGAAATGATCCTGCTTTTAGTCAAAACAAAGATATGATATGAAACGTTATTTGAACTTCATACGTCTTGAATATACACGAGCATTATGAATATTCATGATCTAAAAACAAAGTTACATTTCATGAATCAGAACAGTGTTAAAAAGTTCATTGAGAGTCATTGCAAAATGAAGGACCTATGCAGGCCACGATACATTCAAGGGAGATCACTCGACAATTCTGGAACACATTCACTATTTTACATACTTAATAACAAGCACTTCATAGAAACAATTTTTTTCATCTTTGCATACTTTACATTTAAATTTCTGATGCCTTCTCAGGTTTTATGCATACATAGATTTAGCATGCATTTCGAGGTTGTGGAGGCATCAAGATATGAATATTTAAATCAAATTCTACAGTTCAAGCAGCCTTGATAATTCTTTACGAAACATTTGGTGGGAAGTTGAGTGTATAATAAACTAAAAGTACCAGTGAAAATTTATTAGCACCAATTTATTTCAAATTTGTAAAATAAACTTTAATATTCATGTGTTTTTCATCATAAATTTTATTCGTATCAGCTTAACTCTGGATGCACATGAAATTATAAATAATAGCAGATTATAATTTATTTGTTATTAAACGCAGCACCAAAAATTATACATGTATTAGTGACAAGATTCACATAAGAATTATTCTAAATTGTCAAAAAAAGGCACAAAATATTATCCACAGCACCAAATAGCACAGTTCGATTTTTAATATTTTTTCAAATTGACAATACTTCGAAGCAAATATTTATATAATAGTAAACGAATGACATATCTTAATGAACAGTCAGCACATTTTTAATGTTATAACTCAATATCTATTAGAATTTCATTAGAAAACTTTTTTTCATTACATTAATTATATTTTATACGAACATACATCCAACCTGAGCAGAAAATTTACAATATATATTATATGGTGCCATCATGCAATCAAATCAAAAAGAAAACTGTAGGCACAGTAAAAACTACTAAAATATATTACAACAAAGAAAGTTATTTAAGTTGGAAGCAATTGAAGATGTGGTCGAATTACCATTAAGATGTATTGTTAAGAAGAAAAATCATGCAGTATTAAGTTCTCAAAGTGTCCATCAACTTTCAATTAAAACTCACTGTTTAAAAAAAGGAGGGAGAAAAGTTTTAATTACAGAAATTTGTCTTGAACAACAAATTGACAAAATATATTCAAACAAGTTTTCTACGGAACAAAGTAAAATAATTAGGCCTTTTAATCAAATAAGTAATACATATAATTCAAAGAACTTTCTTTAAAAGTTGAAAAATTCGTGATTGTCATCCATGGTCTCATTACACTGGATTAAGGAAATAATAACTGACATATTTTCGTGACATAGCTCTCATTCAGTCTCTATGTATGATGTATCTCATTACACGATAGGAAAAGTACAAATTTACTCGATCTAATGTTTGGGGAACTTACTGTTCTAAAATATTTTAAAAGTTAAATTTTGGTAAAAAGATATATAAAAATATAAATACTTTTATAATTTATTTCGTTAAATATTTTTTAAATTTAGCCAAATGATGGAGGAAAATGTTTCCTCGAAACATCTTATAACAATAAGCATTTGTGAAATAAAATATGGAAGAACACGAGTTTTAGTATGAAATGTGACTTATATTCAAGTAACGATTGCATACAATGCACCTCGTCTAAAATATTCATACGAAAAAAGCATTTTAAGAGTTCACAAAATTGGTTTAATTATTTTCATCAATTTCATTTAAACAATCTTGTTCGTGTTCAAAAGGTTAAAATTAAATGTACGCACACTTCTTGGACAATGTATATCTTTAACCCTTTAAGCCCCCTATATGAGGATTCTGTAGGATTTGTTTTTTACCTTTCAGTTAGAGAGACATACCTCTCAATAGACGTAAGTGAAATGAATGAGGGAAAGTGCTTGGGTTTTAAAAGGATTACATTAATTAGGTAAGCCATTGGCATGCTCTTTTGAAAGTGTACATTGGTTGTTATGAACACGTTTCGAAATGTTGGGTCAGTTCAAAGTTTCATAGTTAGTGATTCACTTTCTCTTGATTCATTGGAGATGCAGTAGGTTGACATTTCAGCTGGATATGATACAGGGTTGGGCCTAGCCATTATGCTCTTAGCCTGCTTTTTCACCCTATGATCAGCCTTATGTCAAGATGCCTTTGAATGAAGACCACGAATAATACTTAACTTGGACTGCTTTCGCCAGGTGCATGTTAAAATTCTCCAATACGTCTTTCGGAAATTCGCATTTGCAAGAGCGTAGCAAATAGGGTTTACCATGCTGTTGATGTAACACAGATAGTAAGAAAAGTCCCATAGTACTTGAGGTATGATATCTTCGCAAGTCACAAAAGTCTCCACGCTTTTCACCAGTACCAGAACATTGTACGGAGTCCAGGTGATGATGAACGCGAGCAGGATGGCACTCAGCGTTCGAGCTGCTTTGGTGTCGGTCGCTTTCTTCTCCGTGTTTCTGAAGTCCTTCTTCTTGATATTGGGTCGTGGCAGTCTCACTTGTCTTCCGACTGCCGGTCCTAGACGTGCGGCGCTGAGCGCCTCGGTAGAGCTACATCGTGCTAGAGCAGGATTTACGACAGAATGAGCCATCAGGGCACTGGTGCTCAAAGAAGATTTCATGGGCGCTGGGAGCTTCGGAAGTTCACCGGGTATCATGGTAACAGACGGTCGCAACTCCGGCTGAGAGGTGTTTCGATCTGGAAACCGTATCAGAACAGTGTAAATACTCTCTGCTTGAGTGATGCTTTCCCTTTCCTGACATATCATGGCATCCAAGTAAGCTATCTGATCAGGTCGCAGGGTCACCGATGTTGTTCTGGAAGACTGTATCGGTGTCTCGCCCGAACTTGGTGTGTTGCCTCCAGGACTGATGCTCTCGTCCTCCACTTCGTCATCGCAGCAAACGTTGCACAGAGCTATCAGAAATTCTTTGAAGCGGCGGGTACAGCTACTCTCGCCATCCGGGGGTGGAGTCGTGACAACTGGGTCTTCCCGCTCCAGGTTGAGCATGTCAGCGATGTACTTTTTCCTGTCCTCAGTCATTCTCCATATTTTGTAATAGAGAACGCACATGACGATGACGGGCACATAAAATGCTATCAGAGCTGTGATGACAGTTATGTATGAATTCGTCTGTAGAAACTGAATGTAACATTTGTTTTCGGGCACAGATCTCTTACCGTCAATGTAAGGCCACGCAAGGATCCATGGTGGCCATGTTATGAACGATACAATCCACGCAATAGCTATCATTTTCGCTGCGACGCGACTGTTTCGTTTCGCTCTGTACATAAGTGGATGTTTCACAGAGCAATAGCGATCGAAGCTTATCATCAGCAAATTGAGCACCGAAGCATTGCTGCATAAATAGTCCAAAGCAAGCCAGAGATCGCAAACAATCGGGCCCAAGGTCCATCCTTCGGTCAAAATGTACGACGTAAAAAGTGGCATGGAAATGAGTCCAATCATAAAATCCGCTACGGCTAAACTGAGCAAGAAATAATTATTAACAGTCTGCAGTCTTCTATCCATGTTGAATGCAACCATAACTAGAACATTTCCTATAATAGTCACTAAACTCAGAAGTGTAGTTACGGTAGCTATAAGAGTGGTTTCTAAAATTGTATATGATTTCATGGCCTCATTGTCGGAGTTAGAAATGCACTCGGTAAAATTCGTCTGATTAGCAGTATTTTGCGCCATGGCGAAAGGTAATGGAAAGAAGTGTCCAGTTGATGTACTATCTTCAGATACAAACTCCAAGCAAATCCATTTAAAAAGTGATTCCATCCAACTGTACTTTCAAAGGGATCTTTTGTTAACGGAGCTCTGACTTGACTCACAGCTCACCATAATCTGCGAAAAAAAAATGTATTACAACATTTTCATAGATTCAAAACTCGAAAGGAAATATACTCAATTACATTTCTATATTTTCCAAACTAGTTTTGAAAAAAAATCTTTATTTATTAGAATTCCGAAAATAACTGTGTTCAGAAATAAATTTCAGACGGAACCCAATCTTTTATCTCCCGGTTTTCTAATCCAATCAAAAGCATACACTAAAAATTAAAAGTTACCATTTATGATTTCTTGAACTGTTTTCAGACATACATACATTTTATCAGAGTAATACACGAAATTTCAACGCACACTGATTAAGTTAGTTTCTGCGTGTATTTTTGATTTGTTTGTTAAGTTAAAATATTTCAGGGGGTTAGGGGCTTTTACTCTTTTTCCATCTCCTCCCATTCAAACATGGGTCCCTCGTGGCTCATTGGGTATGCCACTAAGCTAGCAACTTGCGAGTCGTAGGCTTGCATTTTCATAGATAATATGGATTCAAAACTCAAAAGGAAACATACTCAATCACCTGACAGCTGAAATTACGATTTCTGTTAGGTTCGATTTATCCCTGGCTGTATTTGTCTTATGTGCTGATTAAACTTTCTTTGTGTGTATATGTTCATTACTCGATTTTTCTGACTTGTATCTAGCGCAACATAGCCAACTATGGCTCTTGCGTCATAAAACCCCCCAAACCACAACCCTTCAAACAGTCCCCTAGAGAGATTCTTCGCTTACTTTAGCAATCTAGTTGGATTGAACTAACATAACAAAATATACGTATTTGACTATTTCCAGACCTGTTCACGATTATTATGGATTAAAATAAATAATAGCAATTAGTTATGTGTTAAAAAAAATTTCGATTTCAGGTAAGTGTTTCGGTAATAGATACTGTACTAGTAATAGACACTTTTCAAATCATAAACAAAAAATAAGCTTTACACGCTTTCTAGAGAGTGAAATACAAGTAGGTTTGCAGCTAGCACACTTTAGCTGGTGATGCCTGAATTACAGGTGACATCAATTCATAATGGCCGCCGCTTGGCTTGGTGTCTGTCTAAGTGAGATTTCCTTATCACTTTTCTTTAGGAGGTAAGTTAGAAGTTTTATTCATAAGTGGGAATGATTTTAATTCATTAAACAGCACTTGATCATTTCTTAGATAAAAAACTGCGCAGAATTTGTTTATTGTGTTTAAGTTTCAAATAACCTGTTGTTCCTGAAACATGGGTGTCTATTAACAGAACCAAATTTCAGCTGTATAAATAGTAATAGAGACACTCGTGTTTAATACTGAATCACTTAATTATTTTTATTTCTCTTCAATCTATATATTTGATGGTTTGGTAATTTATCAATAATGATATATGTGGAGGTTTTATTTAATTCTTATCAAATGTACTAGTAATAGACATGCGTGTCTCAATTTCTGATGCATCAGCCTGTCTAATACTGGTTCATAGATAAAAAGTATTAATTTTTTCCTTCGTGGGTTTCTCTTTCTACTGTTCTGTTTATATAATTCACTTAATGTTTTTTTGCAGACCATTAAAGATATTATTATAACTATTTATTTGCTTGTTTTTAGATAATCACCATGGGTCCTAAGTCATTAAATACCTGGAATATCCTGATGAAAATATGTTGAATGCTGTTAGTGACGACAATCATGGCGTCCCAATAGTGGCTGCTGATAAGAAAACACTGTGTGTCACGAATAATCTTAAAGTATAAAGTTAAGGGAAAATCGCCAATATACCAAAAAAAAAGGGAAGCCTTCAACACTGTAACAGTATCTATCAGTAACACAACAGTATCAGTAGCAAATGCTGGATTCTCAGTTTCCAAACATAACGTATCAGATAGTGTCCAGTAGCTTATTAAAGAATTTAAAAGGGAAAATCTATTTGTAAATGATTGTTCTGGCCAAACGTGGTTTTGACGGGTGACGAACGTGGAACGAAGAAAAATTTCGTCGTCGGAAGATGAAGTTGAGTGGATTCTCTCAATAAGGCAGTAACGATGATGTTGGATAAAAAATAGATATAAAAGTTTGTTTGTTTTCCAAGTATTGTTTAATAAATCATCATAAGCATTGTAAAAGCCTTAAGTCAATTTAATTTTTATTTGAGTTATTATTTTCTGTCAATTTATTATGATTTTTCTGTTTTTATTCATGGTTTAAAATAACAATACATAAATATTAGTGTTTGTGTAATGTTGATGAGTGCTGTTCAAGTCAAAATGTTTAAGAATATCTTATAATTTTGTAAAGAATATAAAAGTGTACCTATACTTTGTTAATATCCTATTTATTTATTAATGATGGCTTAAACTACTGTTTCCTTAAATTCGTTGACATGGTCCTCCATATTTCTACGAAAGGCATGTCAGTGTTTTCTTCAAACGGAAATGGGAATGAGAAAAATGTTTGTTCGACTCCTAAATGTGCATGTGGCTATTCGATTCTAATGATTGTTTCATAACATATATAGTAGTGTATTCTAAATTAATATGGAATATTTTGAATGGTACTGTACATTACTTCAGTAAATATACGATAAATATAAAGATATTGAGGGAGGGTAATAGAATTTTTAACTTCTGCAGAAAGTATAAGTTACATAGAATAATAAAACAGAAGAAACCACAAAGTTAACTCTACAAAGGACATTGTGTTATAAAAATGTTTTCGCCAAAACTTTAAAAGTTGAGACTTCTTATTTTACATAGATATAGTTTACTCATAGCAAAAGTTTAGCACTTTCAGCTAATTTGAGCAGAGATACAACACTGTGTGTTCCAGCATCCATGTAGAGCATGCCTTGACATTTATCAAATGAAACAAAATTAAGCATGATGTGGGGCAAGTGCGAACCCAAATTTTCAAAATTCATAAGGAACCAATTACTGCTCTGTCCCAATATAATTTTTAAAAACTTAATATTTTTACCACACATTCCCAGACTTTTTAAGAATGTGTTTACACTCTTATTTGTTTAAACTTACCATTTATATAATATAAAAAGTATTTTCCAATATCATAACTTAAAAAAGTATTTATCAATGCTATTTCATTAGATCGTACTTGCCCAACTTGATGGGACAAAGGCCTGCTATGGACTATTTTCTTGTTTCCAATGTAAGAGGGTAATATTAACCATTTCATTCATGTCCATCTTTGGTCTGCACAGCTTCTTTGCAAAAATTCAACGCGCTACAGTCTTAAAACTAACCTATAAGACTTCTCTCCAAGAATTTACAGCAGGTGAAAGCTCCTATTTTAATCACAGCATTGGCCCCAATTGTAACGAAAGCAGAATGTCAAAAAATCTCGATCAGAGAAAAACGCGTTTTTATAGTAGATGTATGTATGCATTTTATAGTAGATTTATAGTATATATTTTGTTGCTGTGTATGTAATTCATTCAAAATTTATCGTAATTGAAAAACTCTTGCTATCTATAGATATTGATACTAATTAATTTGTAACGCTAAAATTTAAAAAAAAAATCGATTTTTCTATCAATTTTAATGGTTTTAAAAGTCAGAGGTGGTAGAACGTCAAACGTCCCACAATTTATTGTAATGTTTAAAATGTAAACTTCAAGTATAAAGCTTATTTGAAAGTCCATGAAAAGTCAAGAATATCTTAAAAATGTTCTAAAGATTTTTGATGGTTCCATAGACTAAATAGACAGAAACACAGCCTTTTATCAATTAAGCTTTCAAAAGGGTATTTATCCGCATTAGGTATAACACTTTCAAGTATTTTTTGCCACGATTCAATTAATTTCTGAGGTTATAGGTGGCAAGATGATGAAAACTATTGACACTGAATTTTAATGTTTTGATAATTACAATTTAAGGTGAAAATTATATCTACATGTTCTTGTAAAAACATATTTTTATTTATAGTTCAAACTTTATACCTTCAAAATGTATAAAAAATATAAGAATTTAAATGTTAACTGCAAAAAAAAAAAAAAAATTCACCTTGATGTGTAGTTACAACTTAACAAAATACACAGTTCAGAGGAGTGTTTTCTGAACGTTTTGATCACGGAATGCTTTTTATTTTAGCAAATAATTAGGAAACACTCACATTTTAGCAAATAATTACAAAACGATTTTGCTTCATTAACCAAATGAAAGTTTTGATGAAAAATAAATAGATAGAACCTAACAAAATGAAAAATATTCTAAATTTAAATTTAACACACAAAAAGATCAATAGAATTTACTTTTATTTTAAGTTCATATCCCCGGAATATTAAATAATCTCTCAGAACATTCACTGGTTTCTTGAAGTATTCTGCTTGTAAAACGTTGTTTAATGAGAAAAGGGACCTTTTGAGAGTATGGTGCTTATTATGTTTTTCACATGGAATGGGATTCCTCAATACATTTAAATATAGATAAAATAAAATTGAAAGAACTTAGTTAAACTTGAAAGCTACCATCTTGTTTTCTCGCTACGCATAAACTATAAAATATTTTGATTTGACGATTGAAAAGGGCAAAATATTACTAGAATCCCATTATTGATGGATAAGTTATTTCCAGGAAATATAGAAAGCTAAATTCTGAAGTTTTAAAGATAGATGGTTCAAAGTTTAAATTTCATATACAGAATACTTAAAAAACGTAACATTTTGAACGGGTCAATTTGAAGTTAAATAAAATAGATATAAAAGTTAGTATTGATTTTGGAAATGTGTGTTAAAACATTTAAAAGAAAGGCAAATTCATGGTAGCTTCAAGTGGTCAATTCTAATATCTTATCTCATTAGTACCCTATAATTCATATGTGATATAATTTTTACATCTAAATTAAAATAATTTTATAGAAGTTAAATATTGACACTAAACGATTACTGTATTACAAATGCAAATGATGGTATTTCACATTAAAGTAATTAAATAAAGTTATGACACTATTATACATACAGTCTATCAATATGTTGAAAGGGGTCGAGTTTTTAGGGTCAAGTTGCACAAGTCATAAACATACACACGCAAGTAAAGTTTCACCAACACAGAAGAGAGAAATACGTCCAGGGTAATCTACAGGAATTGAACTTTGCAAAGCCTACAACTTGTAGTCAGTGGGCTAACTCACTGGGTCACGGAGGCATTTCGGTTATTGGGAAAATCAAGAAATTAAAATAAACATACTCTTTCGAAAGTATACATTGAATTTCAATAATATTTCCCTTAATTCGTATAAAAATATTGATTTGCATGTGTTAAAAACTGTTCGACATTGAATAAATTTCTTCCATTTTACAAAGAGTTAAGAAATTTTTCCAAACACTTTCTGTGAGTTTAATGCTTCCGTTGAGAAATGTTTCAAAGAGGAAATTTAAAATGTTATGTCAACCGATTGATTTTTGTTGGAATTCTTTTTGTCGATCTCCGCGATAATCTTTTCTCTTGGAAAACTTATTTCTTCAATGCCTACTTAAAGTGAATTTCGAATCGTTATGAACATTCACTTCTATACTGTGATCCATACCCAAACATGTTGTACAGTGATTAAAGTTCTTATGCTCAGTCATTGTTCGAATTAATTACATGATTTGAACGTAGGCCAATGAAAGTCTAAATCGTGTGTATATAAACAGGAAATGAATAGCCTATGGAAAGAAGACAAAACAGAAAGAGGACCTATGGTATAGAAGAAAGGAAATTAATAGCCTTTGTTTCCCGCAGTATTTTATAGTATGTGTACCAAATTTGGTGTGGATTACACCGTTTGACCAATCCACACCAAATTTGGTACACATACTTTAGAATACTGCGGAAAACATAGGATATTATTTCCTGTCTTCTGACCAATCTGTAGCATTTACGACCATGAAAATTGGCACACAGGTAGTCCTAAAAGTGCCCCTCGAAACCCCAATTTTAAAATGTAAAGTTTTTTTCTTGCAATAAATGCTTAATGACAAGGAAATACGTTCTGCAGGAAACTTAACACAGGGAAATATCGCAGTCATATTTGTGAGCATAACTAAATTTCTTAAATCCTTAATCATTATCATCTTTATCAATATTTTTCTAATTTCTTTTTCGAATTGCTCTATTTCTGCTCATGAAGTAAAAATTCGACACTTTGCACATTTTTCGGTTTTTAGAAATATGCTTTTTTTTTTTAAATTTAGATTTTATTTGTATGTGTCTTAGTCTTTTGCATAATGCAATATATTGTTCAAGAATTAAATGCATAGATTTGCATCCGAAGTAAATTGCAGGAGATATGAAAAGGTTAAAACGAAGTTAAAAAGTATTTCCCGTTAACTTAAATGATTGCATTTTTCTATGTAAAAAAAGTGATTATTCTAATTCGCTTTTCAATCAACATTTAATATTTTCAACCCAAGCAACGCCAGATTATTCAGCCAGTTGCAAATATATTTGCATTTGAAAGATATTTTTACGCTTTTAAAGGTTTAAAATTTGTAAAAAAGATATATCAGTTTATAAAATATCCCATTAAAAGTTATCTCAAAATAAGGAAGGGCTTAAGCTCTTTTTAATGTTAGTTTCCGAGAACTTCTAAAACTACCATTTCCCATACATAAAATTAAAACAAGAGGTATTGTTTTCAGTTGAAACTTTTCTACATAAAATTGTTATTGAAATTGTAATATTCTTTTTTCTAAGTGATTTCAATACGTATTTAGATTTGATCAAATTAAAAGTTTTAGATGAATTCAAATACTACATTATAAAAAAGAACAGGAACAAGAAAAGTGATTTATAAAATTTTTTGAATCATATACGCATATTTTACGTTTAGTTCAAATCTTATCTTTATTCAGAAGTTAAAAAAATATACTACTTTCAAACAATTATTAAGGAATAAGAACATTTATATATATTTCAAGAAATTACCCTTTATTTCATAATTAATTCTGGTTTTCCTGTGTGTCGTTCAAAAATAAAGGTATTACTTACGTATGCTATATTTTAATTGCATTTTGAAAGTAAGAGTAGAGAATAGACTCGGCAAGTAAATAAAAAATATCAAACAAAACAATAATAAATAATTTAGTAAAAACAGAATAATTTTTATAGATGAAAAATAAATAAAGAATTTAACTCTATATACGAAATTGCTTACAATATTCTCACACTTCTGAAAGTTTACACTTGAGCCGTGTCTAAAAATGGCAAGCAAACATTATGTCATACAAAAACACATAAAACTATCATTTTACTCATTTATCTCTATTTTATGCATAGCTCAATCTAAAGTATCAAATAAAAATAGTTCCTGAATTTACAAACAATAAAAATACTTCTCAAAATTATTTTCAAACAGGAGGTAAAATGACTAAAATTTCCAATTAAAAAATTTATGCTTCAAGGGAGGAAAAGTCAACTAAAACATTCGCTTAATGTCTCGAAACCGTCAAGTCCCTCTCAGGTGATTTAATTTTTCAAGGAAGGAAAATGAAGCCTATCTACTAAACAGTTTTTAAAATTAGAAGTACAAAATCATTCATCCTCCGAAGAATAAAATACAACATTCCTCTCAGGTGGAATTTTAGCCCAGAACCAGTTGGCAAATGGCCTTTTTCGGAATGTCTTTGGTGGGAGCAAAATGTCTTACCCAGTCACACGATTAAATCGATACTAAGCAGGTAAAAGCAGCCCTCCTCCATTCTGACATCTTGTTCATCCCTTCAAAACACAACCATCAAGATTTTATCACCATTCAATCTCTCATCGGACTATCAAATAAAATTTATCACAGATCCTCACCGAATCTGAGTTTGTATGGAATAATCTACGCGGTTATTGATTCTAATTGTATGGGAATTCGATTTTTCGAAACTTTCTTACCGGATCGCTTGGCATCCAGGCTTTCGTGGGGGGATGAGAGATGCTCGTTTCACTGAAGGGAATTCGCGAATCTCGTACAAAACCAATCGATAAGATTCGAATGTTGCTTGGCCATCACCAAGATATGAGGATTTCGGGCGTGGAGGTTCGGTCCGTTTCTCTGCCGATTCATGGGCAGTAAACAAAGGATGTTTTGTTTCTTTTTTGTTGCTTTTTGCTCTCGCCGGATGGAGATGCTTACGCCACCCCCACGCAAGAACCCCGAACACCTGCGCGCGCATCCGCCCACTTGATGGGGCGCGCGTTTGCATGCAGCAGGAAGAGATCCAGGGGCGCACCGGCGCACTTCTCTGCTTGGGGGTCGGCAATTGCAACCGGGTCTCTCTCCACGGGCGAATGTAAAAACATAAATTTCCCAGTTGACGTAGAGATTTATTTACCAATAGTCGAGAGCTGTTTCAGCTCGCTTTCTTCTGGGTTCTAAATTGTTGTAATATGACTGGTAAACAGTTTAGGGTGTACATTCTAAGAAAACGACTCTTTCACTGAATGCCACGTTTTCAGAAGGCAAAGTAAAACTAAACTGAAATGCTTAGAAAATTCTCCTTTGATGAAAGCGTCAGAAATTTGAATTTGGTATGGCTTGTTACACAATCGCAGATTTTTGTTGCTCGAGGATTTATTAGACTGGAGCCTACATCTTAAAATCCAAAGAACTAAGGTGACTAACTGTTTATCCCTATATTGGCATCAATTTAGAACCCAGAAATGGTAAGATGGCACAGTCACTGTAGTTCTGTCATACTTTCCTGTAATACAATACATGTAAGTGTTTGTACTACAGGAAAGTGACTCTTTTATTGAATCATACATTTTATAGGGATTGGATTTCATCAATCATGCACATTTTAAAAGAGGACCTCCTTTAAAAAATATAATCACTACCTTTATTAATTCACGATATTTATCCCTTATGGACCTACGCCTATTTCACATGAGTTCACGTTTCATACGTATTCTCTACAGCAGACTGGCTTAGTGGGTTTGCCCTCAACGCTACACTAGCAACCTGCGAGATGTAGGCGGAGCAGGTTCTATTCCTCCATGAGTATATTTATCTCTTCTGCATCAGTGAAGCTTTCCTTATGTGTGTGTTAATTTAATTGACGTTGCTTGGCTCAGCTTGATTAAACATGACCCTTGCGCCATAAAAACCAATAAAAGAATTACAAATATACATGCCAAGACCGAGTATGCCGACCAAGGTATCGAACCCAGAGCCTGTTGTACCTTGGGACAGAGAACTGCACCCCAGACACATATGATAAGGGGCCCTCCTTTCCTTTAAAAATAATCACTACTTTTATTCATTCACCACTCTTTTCGTCTGTTAACTTCGCCTATTTCACATTAGTTCACGTTTCATACGTATTCCCTATAGCAGAGTGGCTTAGTGGGTTTACCCTCAACGCTACGCTAGTAACCTGCGAGATGTAGGCAGAGGAGGTTCTATTCTATGCGTGTATTTCTCTCTTCCGCATCCAGTAATGCTTTTATTGTGTGTAGGTTAATTAATCAACGTTGCTTGGCTCAGCTTGGTAAAATATGGTCTTTGCGCCGTAAAACAAACCAAACCTATAACAAGACGCCAGCTTAGGGAAATAATAGGTGAGGCTCAAAGTAAAACATCCGTGGCTTCGTATAAATGTAGCCGACCAACCGGTATAGTGGTTAAGGTGTTAGCCTCTAGATCGGAAGGTTCCTGGTTCGAATCCGGGTCCGGGCATGGATGTTTGTAAACGTATGGTGTAGAGGCGGCTGGTGCACCTTAAATCTGTCGTGGCCGAAAGTCCTCACGTTGGGTTGGCGTGGAAGTTTGGAGAGTGGGGTGCCAGCTCAGGTGTTGCTTCGTCATCTGACCGTGGTTCAAAATTACGAAGTGTTGTCCTCGGATCTTTCCCTTAAGGGACTGATCCCGGACCGTCGTCAATAGCCCGTTGTGTTGCTCTAGTACGACGTTAACTAAAATTACCAAATTACCGTATAAATGTATGTCTTCGAAAGAAATTTGTTAATACGCATCATAATATTTTCTGTGTGCATTAATTTTTCATCCCTATTATTTGGGAAGTGCGTTTCAACCATTAAAGTACTGTGGGAAATGTAATTTTTGTAAATTTTTTAACTAACGTCGTACTAGAGCAACACAACGGGCTATTGACGACGATCTGGGATCAATACCCTAAGGAAATATCCGAGGACAACACCACGTAATTTTGAACCAGTCAGATGACGAGGCAACAACTGAGATGGCACCCCATTCTCTAAACTTCCACACCATTTCAATGCGAGGACTTTTCGGCCCCGACCGATTTATGGTGCACCAGCCGCCTTTACGCCATTCGTTTACAAATATCCGCACACTGAACCGGATTCGAACCAGGAATTTTCCTATATAGAGGCTAACCCCTTAGCCCCCAGACCGCCTGGTTGTAGACGGTTACAGTGGGAAGGTTTTTGGGACCCGAAGATTTTGATACATCTATTCAATCCGGCATCATCTGAACATATCCATTCTGAATTTAGAAAACTAAATAGGGTTGTCACATGTGTTTAATAAAAGGTTTTGCAAATCGCTTGCCTGAATTTTGTATTAGAAACATCATATTTGTAGAGATTTTTTTACTCCTATATTTTTACTTTTTTTTAAGTTTACAAATTTATAAGCCTATTTAGATGTTTACGTTCCCCCTCCTAATTAATAAAAATAAGCACATAAATTAATAAAAACGTGATTAACATAAAAACCAATAATATTTTTTGTTCTCAAGTGGTACACGTACAGATTCTGAGCTCTAAAAGAAGAGAAGCATTGAATATTTAAAAAGCACAAAGGAAAAAAGTGTTTTAAAAATATTGAAAGGTATATGAGTTCATAAGTATAACAGCCGACCATCCAGTCTGGTGATTAAGGTGTTGGCCTCTACCTCGGAAGGCTCCTGGTTTGAATCCTGGTCAGTGCATGGATGTTTGTAACCTTATGATGTAGAGGCTGCTGGTGCACTTTAAATCTGTTGGTGTGGAAGTTTGGAGTGTAGGGTGCCAGCCCAGGCGTTGTCTCGTCATCTGACCATGGTTCAAAATTACGTGGTGTTGTCCTCGGATCTTTCCCTTAGGGATTGATCCCGGACAGTCATAAATAACCCGTTGTGTTGCTCTAGTACGACGTTAATTAAAAATTACCAATATCATTATAGGTGAAACAAAAAATCACTGATTTTATAGAATTATGACTCAATTATGAAACTATAGTTGCAACCTCGTGTTTCCTATATAAAAAACTGAAATCTATTTGAAATATAATTTAAAAAAAAATAAGTGATAGGTAAAGTTATCTTCTTTACTATTTTAAAAGAAAGTGCTTGTGTGTCTGTTTATGTGTGAGTCTGCTGTCTTCAGACGAATGTATACCACTTATAGTCCTGAAATTTGGCACACAGATAGTCCTAAAGGTGACTGAATGCACATCGAAACCCGAATTTAAAAATTTAATCAAGAACATTTTAAAATATTAATTTATTATTTTACCCCCTTCCCTTCTTCACTCGCGGAACTGACGTCACAGCTCCTCTATTGATGAAAGCAAAGGATTTTGCGTTTTTCGTCCAAATCATAACCGTGCCAAGTTATTACTTCACGTATTGAGGTAAAAAATCGCTAACGGTTGTTCATAGTTCAAGTTTCTATCTTCGTGATCGTTAAAGCTAGAGTAAAAATTTTTACCGGATCTGAAACCTCCAGAAAATTTTACACCAGATCGATACCTCAGGTAGTTCAAATTTTATGCGAATTTTTGACATACCCGTGTCATGTCGGGTGGAGGTGCGACTCTTTTTTTTTAAATAATTGTTTTTTCTCTTTAATGTTTTCAGTATCAGTAAGGACACAAAAAGAGATGTCAAAGGAAACGCCGTGCTGGTCTGCTAATGGTAAATAATTAAAAAAAATTTTACAGTTGAAAATTATTTAAAAAAAAATAGCTATTAAGATATCACAAGTGTGTGACAAATTGTTTCTTTAGTCAGGTAAGATCTTAGAAAAATGAAAAGAACGTATATTTTACGGCAATATTTAATTTATGAGAAAAACTAAACAATACTGTCATACACTTGGATTAAGATATTGCAAATGTAAATGTGTGACATTATTTGTAAAATGTGTATTTAAAAATGTGTGTAATTTCTTAAATATATTTTGAAGTTTCAAATCCCTCTCTAAAAGACCTACGGTCGAAGAAAATTATTTATCTACAGAAATTTATTTTATTCTAATCTAAGAGCTTTCCTGGTTCCACAGAAAGAATTGAACCTAAATAGGAAAAATAATTTTGAAGTTGTCCAACCGTCTTACATTATTATTAATAGATTTGATAAGAAAATTATAAAAAAGTTCTACCTGCAGTAAGAAAGATTGCGTAACACAAGACTGAAAAATCTCAATGAATATCTGCAGAGCCACCTTCTATATAACGAATTCTTTCACAAAACCTCGGGTATTTAGAAATATATAGTTTTATTTAAGGCCCCCTCAGGAGTTTACTTTCTTTAAATAAACACAAACACAGGTTTCACAATCTCGAAGTATAGTTTAGTTCCGAGCTTAGATAAATGGTTTGGTCTCCATGGTTATTTTTGTGATCTTATTACACGAGGGAGGCTAATTAGACATTTCGGTGATGAGCCTTCCATTAAATTAAAAATGTGTACTCCAAGCATTGTCTGTCTACCACGTGAACTGATCCCGCCACTAAGTCTGGGATTGTGGCAGTCACAGAGCTGGGCTCGTTCATTTTAAGTAGAGTGTACCGGTCACTCTCCCAGACTCACATCTGGAGTTCAGATCAGTTCTGCACACCCATGTCGGGTATTCAGATCAACGTCGAGGTGGTAAACAACACTTGTGCTTTGGGAAAACCCGTGAGAAAACATCATGAACTCCCCCCCCCCAATTGGAACTTTAAAAAACTTTCTTGCAGTTGTGTGTGTTCACGGGTTTAACTGAAACCCCTTTGCACGTGAGGATCCCCAAAGAACGGTTGATCTTAAAAAGTTTTTCGGGAGTTTGGGCTTGAATTTTTGAGAGACAGATCTCTCGACGAGACTGATTTTTTGGTGCCAAGCTCCTGGCTCCTAGGAGGTTCAACGGCGATGTCTGTTCCCACGACTTTTAACTGATTGTACACAATTAACTCTGTATATAATAGTCCAAATAATTTAAATAAATATTTGACTTTATTCAGTTATGCGTCTAATTGTTAGATGACGGTATAAGGGGTACTGGAGGATGTCTCAATTTTTTACTATTTTTAGAGACTGTTGGAGGTGGTAAGAGGTAACTCATTAATACAGATCTTCTTGGCAATAAATAAAAATCCCAAATATATTTATAATCTGTTATGAAGTACACTAAAGTGACAAAGGATTGTTTCATTTCCAAAAGGATCTTTTATGGAAAATACTCGTCGGATAAGATCCATTTCTTCACTAACAACCAGAAGCAGACCTTGTGGTAGGAGCAGTTCTCGTGGTAGACGGATAGTAGTCAACTTGAATGGATGCAATCTTTTCACATTTTTCTTTGACAATAGGTCTGACCAATTAAAAATAATTAAGTATGATTCATTTTCCAAGATCCTACTTGCAGTACAGCATGCAAGACTTAGTTCTTAGTTTCAGTGTAATTTGCCGTGAAGCAAGATGCAACCGCTATACAGGTTGCGATTTAAAATGTCCAAAGAATAGGTTGATCATGATTAGTGGTTACATAATGCTTTAAAGGATCAAAACAATAAGCAGGTAAATCTGATACATGCTGTTGTCTGTGTTGACGAGTAAAAAGGAATACCCAAATTTAAAAAATATTAACTCGAATAGTGAAATATTTATTTACAATTTTGCATAAGGCAATGATAAAATGTGCATTTAGATTTTCATTACCGCAAGAAACCAGTTAATTTAGGAAATACAACAAAAAAATGTTTTAAGAAATAAATTGATATTGCATAAAATAAGATTTAAAAAAATAAAAATTTCACTGCAAAAATTTTTTTTGTTTGAACCAGGATAAACACAGAGAAAAATCACAAGCAACAAGTGTGAATAAAAGACCAGCTGGCAAAACCTACACCAACTTGCAATAATGAAACCAAACAATCAGAGGAACAACAATGCGTCGACTCATCGAAATTCAATCCAAAATGGAAAGGTAACACGGAATTAAGATTTTAAAGTTGAAAGTACAATTTCTGAAAGAATTTATAAACTAAATTTATGTTACAACACCCAGTTAGATTAAAAGCCGCGAATAGCTAAAAATTTCATCGGTATCTTCTGGAAACATTTAGGCCAAGCATAAGGGTTTGCTAAGAATGATCTAAGATGATATCTGTAGAGGTATAAAGGATTAAAGGTACCTCAAAAATGCAGAAGAATAAGACTCAATACACAAAACAAATATACAATACAATAATAACTAAAGTAATAAATGCGGTTAAAATAACCAGGGCTGAATAACCAAGTTTCAAACATGTGGAACAGTATAACAACTATTTACAACCATTCCAAAAAAAAAAAAAACTATTTACAAGAGCAGAAAATCGTAAGCCAAACTGGAAGTGGCAAGATTAGAACAGACAACAGGAAAAAGGACCAAGACATTTAAGGTCACCTGACATTTTGTTTAAAAAAACACTCATCATGAACTTGACATGTTCAGAAACACAGAAAGATTTTAGAGAGAAAAAAAAACGTAAACAACCACACAAAGTGTTACAAAGTGAACGATAAAGGTTTTTAATACGATATAAACACAGCAATCCGTGAAATTGTACCTACTTAAACCTCCATCCTACTGAAATTAAAAGGATGGAAGGTTATATTAAAACCTGTCACATTTTAAACCATAAAAGTAATGTCTAGCCTTTTAAATGTTAAAACACAACGAAATATCAAAAATATAAAAATTTGAACAATTATCCTTGCGCCTTACTACAAAACTCGCCGTATTTCTTGGCCTTAAGGTACGAGATAAATCTGAAGGAGTCTGTAATTTTTCCCGCAAAGAAATATTACTATTTGTAGGTACTACGTTTTGAGTAATAACCTCGTCTGAATTCAAAGGAGTGGGTGGATTTTCTGGAATAGAAACCTCATGATTTAATGGCATATAATTCTGAGCAATAATAACCTCCGAATTTGAAGGCGTTGGTGAATTTTCTTGTAAAGAAACATAACCACTAGTTGGCGTATAATTGGCCCTGAATCAACCATTGTTAATATGCAAGGAGGGTATTGTTTTAAAATAAGTTCATTATCATTTTCCCTAATTTCTATCCCTTTAGACTGAGGTTCGTCAACATATTCAGTACAAGGAAATGTGTTTCTTTCGAGGACTTTAATTATTCTATTTTAAGTGCACTTTCTGAATATTGCCGGGCTGAGATATACACAGTCCAGTCACATTAATGTGACCACCACCTACTTTCGACGTCAACGTGAAATAACCAATCACAAAAGGTAGGCGGCAGTAAATTGCAGTGGAGTGTATATAAAGGATGTCCTAGGGCATCGGAAAGCATTTCAATCGTTGGCGTAATGCAGAAATGTAGCGATTTATCCGACGTCCAAAAGGGCATGATTATTGGCTTTCGGGCCAAGGGCGGAAGCATTTCGGAAACGGCTAATTTTGTGAACTGTTCGCGTGCCGCCGTGGTAAAAGTATACCCAGCATGGCAAAATGGCACTATCCAAAATCAGCGGCTTGGCACATGTGGTGCACCACGGGCAGAGGCGAACGATGGCTACGGAGATGCGTTCGTGTGAATAGACGTGCAACTGTTGAGCAACTGACCGCCCAGATGAACCAAGGGGCTACCAAGAGTGTATCCTCAACAACGGTTCAGTGAACGTTGCTGCGCATGGGCTTCTGCAGCAGATGCCTGGTTAATGCACATATGCTGACTGCTGTTCATCGGCGACAAAGGCTGGAATTTACACGCCTGTACCGCAACTGGACATCCACAGAGTGGTGACAGGTGGCTTTTTCCGATGAATCACGTTTTATGCTCCATCGGACAGATGGACGTTGGCTTATACGGCGTGAAACGTCTGAAAGAAAACACCCTGCAACAATTGCCGGAAGGATCCAGGCTGGAGGAGGGAGCATTATGGTTTGGGGAATGTTTTCCTGGCATTCACTGGGTGCAGAAACCTAATTGACTCTCTTCCTGCACGTCTCGCAGCGGTCCGCTTTGCCAAAGGTGGTTATTCTGGCTTTTGACAGGTGGTCACATTAATGTGACTGGACTGTGTATGACTAATTTCAAAAATAACTGTACTGCATTTGCTTAAAACACGAAAAGGTCCCTGATTTTGTTTTGCCAGCTTTTTGGATGTGTGAAGTTTTATTTTAGGAGTGTGAAGGTACACAAGATCTCCAACCTGAATCTGTTTTGACTTTGGCAAAGGTTTTTGATTTTGTTGGATTTGTGTGTGTGTGGTCAGCAGCGAGGTCTAAGTGACTTTTTACCATAGCAAAGCTGGACTGAAGACGATTTACCAATTTTTGAGCATTGGTGGGAGTATCACTATAAGTGCTAACAGGATCAGAAAAGATGAGATAATAGGGCATTACAGGATCTCTACCATATACCAGAAAAGCAGGAGTCTCTTGAATTGTTCTATGAAAGGCATTTCGAAAGGCCATAAGGGCTAAAGGTACGTGTTGACACCAGTCCTCCTGAGTATCAGCAACTAGATGACTGAGTGTCTCAGTTAATATTTTGTTTAAACGCTCTACAAGACCATTTCCCTGTGGATTGTAAGCCAACGTTTGTTGTTTGGCAATACACAATCTCTTGTATGCCTCCATCATCGCCTCCGACAAGAAATTTGAACCGCTATCAGAATATAGAGTTTGCATTAAACCATGACTTGAAATGAAATCGACTAAAACGCCCGCAACATTAGAGCTCTGAATGTTTGGAAGATGATATGCCTCAGCATATCTTGTGAAATAATCAGAGATTACAATAATGTATCTATTTCCCTGATTTGACATGACTAGTGGACCCACAGCATCAAACGAACATTTTTGGAACGGATAATCCGCAGTGGGAATTCTTTGAATGGGAGCCCTGACGTTTTTGTGAAAACCTCTGCGCTGAATATATATATACAAGAATGGCACGAGGCAACATAATTTTTAACTTGACCGTAAAAACCATGCCAGAAATAATTTTGTTTTACTCTTTTAAGTGTTCGTGAGAGACTCGAATGGGCAACAGCATTGCAGTCATGCACATATTCAAAACCAAATGAACTAAAGAATCGGGAACAACTAGTTTTGCCTTAGTATTATGTCGACCGGTAGATTCCCTATAACAAAGCAACAAACCTTCCTTCATGAAGAATTTTGTCGAGTTCGGAGCAAAAACAAAATCGGAAAACAGTTTAGCCTTAATATTGTGACAAAATAAATCCTTATTCTGTTTGGCTATAATCTCTTTAGTTGGGATAGACTGCAAATTAAAAGAACTGAACTGAATATCTGCAGCATGAACTTCTTGAGTAAATGTAATTGAATTTTTCCCCTTTTCATAAGACACACGTGAGAGGTAGTAGTCCGCCATGAGATTTAAACGACCAGGTTTGTGAATTATTTTATATGAACATTGTTGTCGAGTTAATAACCACCGAGAGATTCTAGAAGTAGGGTCTTTAAAATTTTTAATTCTTGATAAACACTGCTGATCAGAATACACAATAAAATTATTTTCATATAAATAATTTTTAAACTGAGTTACCCCCCAAAACCACCCCCTAAATTTCTTTCTCTACTACGGAATAGTTTATCTCAGTTGGGCCCAATTTTCTCGAAGCGAAGGCTACAGGATGTTGAAAACCAGTCTCATCTTCCTGTATGAGAGCAGCACCCAATGCGTATTTACTAGCATCAGTGCATAAAGCAAATGCCCTGGAAAAATCAGGCAGACTTAGACATGGCTTAGAAATTAAGCAGTTTCTGAGTGACTCAAAGGCCGTCTGTTCTCTATCAAACCAAATGAACTCAGTTTTGTCCCTAGTTAATTTAGTCAACGGCAAGGCAGTTTGTGAGTAGTTAGGTATAAAACGCCTGTAAAAACCTGTTAATAAAAAAAAAAAAACGATCTGACTTTTTTTTTTTGTTCTCGGAGTTCTCGGAGAGTTTTGTTCTCGGTCTTTTTAATTGAGTCCAAATTTTTATTATCTGGAAAAACCCTTCCCTCTTTAACAGTGTGTCCCAGATAAGTCACTTCCAATTGCAAGAAAGAACACTTAGCTGGCTTTTAACTTTTTAATTGGCAGTTAAAAGTCTCTGAAAAACCAATTCTAATCTGGAGATGTGCTCCTCCACACTTTTTGAAGCGATAATAACGTCATCAATGTAACAACCTATTTGAAGATCAGAAAGACCAGCTAGCACAATGCTCATGAGCCTTTGAAAACTGGCACTGGCATTCCTTAACCCAAAAGGGAGATGTTTATATTCAAATAAGCCAAATTCCGTAGTAATGCCTGTAAGGTGAGAATAATCAGGATGCATTTTCATTTGATGTAAACCGGAGGTTAAGTTCATGGAAGTAAAATATTTGGCACCAGACAACATATCGACCATTTCAGTCAAATTAGGCAAAGGAAAATTATCAGGAATGTTTTTTTCATTAAGCTTTCGAAAGTCAGCCACTAGTCTAAAGGAGCCATCCGACTTCTTAACCAAAAGAACAGGAGCTACGTAAGCAGTAGTGGAAGGTTTTATAATGCCTGCCTCCAAAAGAATATTTATCTGGCGTTTCATTTCAGCCTTTTGACTATATGACACTCTATATGGCTTCTGTCGAGTAGGATTATGGTCAGTTAATTGAATTTCATGTTGTACAATAGAGCATTCACCCAATTCACTTATCTCCTGAGCAAATACCGAGTTAAATTTTTTTACAAGTTGAGAACCTTATTCTTTTCATCATTAGTTAGATGCGATAGATCTATATTTCAATCCCATTCAAAATTTTTATCATTTTCCATTTCCTTCCCTCGCACTGTAATGAATAGGAGCAATCTTTGCAATTAACATTCCCTTATTCAGTGTTCGAGGTTATTATTTAAATTTAACACCGAAGCTAAACACTTATACTCCTCCTCTAGATATGAAACAGCCCTAGCAATTAAATATGAAGTGGAATTCTGATGTTTTTCCTGCAACAAAATTTGACCTAACCTAAGATTATTTTTTCCCTTTTCTATTTTTAAAGCCACATATCTTTGAGTAGAAGCCGGGATAGTGGTTTTTCTAAAAACCTTACCTATCATATCACTCTGATCCCAAACATGATTTATACAGAGATTTTCTTACTCGCCATTTATATAATTTTGACATTGATTTTTTTGAACACTTACAGAAGAATTTAAATTACCAGTATCAAAAATGGATCTGTTAAAACTCCATTTAGCCGTTACACTGTTATTTGTAAGTTCATTATTTCCACAATACAAATGAAAGTTATATTTATTTAGAAAATCCAGACCCAAAATAATTTCAAAAGCCGGTGACAAATATGCAAATGCAATAACGAAGTGAGTATAAAATACATTGTTATCTATTTTAAGATTTCCTCCTATAACACCTCTAGCCAAAATTCCTGTGTTTGTAATAGTCTTAATGTTAACAGGAAGATCATCAATTACTTTAAATTTGGACAATTTTGAAAATAAGTAAGCCGAAATCAAGTTCATGGTGGCACCCGTATCCACCAAAGCTCTATATTTTTTATTCTCCATGGTAATATTTATTACTGGTAGGGTGCATGAAGAAAATTCTGTTTCTCCATTTCTTGGATCGACGCAGGCTGCAATGGAATCTAGAGATCCGAACCTAACTCCGCCCTGAATTAGCTTGGGAGACTCCCATTATTTGGTCTACTCCTAGGGTTTCCATTATTTTGCCATGCGTTAGGGCCATATCTTGAAGAGTTATTTGCTTCCGCTTGCCTACGTCTGCATTCTCTTGCAAAGTGGCCATGTATCCCACAATAAAAACACGGACCAGTTTGTCCCCTTATATCTCTGGTATAGTTTGATTCCCTAGGTCCCTTACCTGATCGTTTCTCTTTTTCTAAGGTGTCTAAACGACAACTTATTTTTTCAAGTTGCTGCGTTACCAGATCCAGTGATTTTGACAAACACCCGCAACTGTATTAAAATTTGGTGTTAATATGCTCTGAGCTTTTTCAATTTTCTGGGCTACATCCTGCGCTTCCGAAAAGGGTAAGGGGCTTTCAATCGTGAGCTGCGCCCTAATGTTAGGCTTCACGCCAGCTACAAATTGTAAGAGAGTCATTTTCTCTCGTAGTCCGCTCGGAATTGACTCCTCCTCAAAACTGGACATGCCTTCTATTCGTGAGGCAAAGTCCTTTACTCTTTCATTTTCAGATTGGATCGCTGAGGCAAAAAGTGCAAATTTTGTATCGAAGGAATGAGGTTCCTCGAACTGCCCAATAAATTTCTACTTGAGTCCTTTATAGTCCAAGTCAGAAGTTACCAATGATGCTTCGTAATACTTTTTTTGCTCGGCCCTCTAATTTCAATTTGAGAATAACGATTAAGTGGTTTTCCGCCCAGCCTCCTGAAATCGCGATTTGTTCTAAAGCCTTGAAAAACTCCCTCGCATTTGCCCCGTGTAAATTTGGAATTAAGGATAAGAGAGATGGTTTTTCAACACATCCGAATCCTCAGTGGTGTTCGTCATAATAATAGGATTTCACTCACACGCCCCTCTAGTACAGATATCAAAATACAAACGCTAAAAAAAATATTAAGAATGCACACTGGAATAAAAAGAACATATGTAATTTACATAAAGAGCATTCCCTCCCACACGTCATCACATGCAGCACTTCAATGTATCAGAACCGTCACGGCACCAATTTTTTCTTGCCGTGTAGCAAGATGTAACCGCTATACAGGTTGCGATTTAAAATGTCCAAAGAATATGTTGATCATGATTAGTGGTTACATAATGCGTTAAAGGGTTAAAATAATAAGCAGGTAAATCTGATACATGCTGTTGTCTGTGTTGACGAGTAAAAAGGAATACCCAAAATAAAAATATATTAATTTGAATAGTGGAATATTTATTTACTGCATTCCTTCAGAGAGGGAAAATAGTTTTATGTGTTTTCTGTAAAGGGGTGTTGGGAGGAATCACTCGAAAAAAACCTCTTTTCGTGAAAGGGACAATGGCTGACCGAAGATAGGACACCTTCATACGAAATCCACTTGGAATGACGGAATCGAAAAAGAACCAGAGGAAGCCTCTGGTTGAAAACATATCCCACAGGAAAGTAAAGCAGACAGTGGATAGGAAAAACACAATATAATAGCACTCAAATCATAGCCTAATAATTTTTAAAGGTTTTAACAGTACTTTTAAGTAATAATTAAGCGAACACGGTAACACAATTTAAGTACGTCCTTCTTTTTTCCAATGAAGAGTTATATAATCCAAGTATCTCTTTGGTACTTCCAAATTTCTAAAAGTAAATATATTTACAACACAAATATATAAAAGGGGATGTAATATGAAACCCTTTATAAAACAAGAACTCATAAGATAAATTACTGTACAAACCCTAGAGTTTGCACTACCACAAATTGAAGAGTTTATAGTTTTTCTGTGTAACAACAGACCTGAAAATATTGAACTATTTTATAGAGATTCATTTAGAAATAAAAAAAATTCCTTAAAAACCCATCAATTAAATTTGCGTTAGAAATGGGGATGAAAAGATTTTCTAAGTTCCTAATAATCCAGATACCTAACAATTTTTGGCAACGGACATGCAAAGAAAAATATGTAATTCTTTTTCAAGCGACGAATGGCATTTTAGGTGCTGTACAAATATAAAGGGCTTCATAGCTTCCATTTGTCGACTTCCGCATTTGAAATCAATGCCAACCTCTGTTTACAACTGTATTGTTTACAAATTCAATGCCATTTACCCCTGTATCCACTTCCATTTGTAGGACAAAGTTAAAGTAAAGTTCATTACTAAAAAATCCATATTTTGAAAAACCGTTTTCTCTTTTTGAGTGCTGGTATAGCTAGCAATAAATGGAATATATGGAATATTTCTGAAATATTGCACGCACTGGGATAGAATAACTTTTGGTCACTATGTGTACCTCGGGTCTCAATTATGCTGAAAGCGTAATACTTTTTAAATGATAAGATATTGCTCAAGAACTCATATTTTTGTACAGTGCTGTATTATTATCACTTTATAAGTATAGTGCTTTTTCACATACATAGTTACATTTTATTGCTACCAAATATAAATTTTGTACATACTATATTATTATCACTTTAAAATAACACAATATGTGTAGGAAATAAGACACAAAACAATTTTTAATGTGTGTGGTATTTTATTGTATGATACAGTTACTTTTCATGATGCAAAGGATTTATGATCCCTCTTTTGAACAGATTGGTTTACCCGCAATTTCTCCGAAGATGAAATTTATTAGACTTTCACATCCAAATACTTGAAGAAAGCATTTATTGGTGCATGTCGCTCAGGTGGATCTTGAACCATGTTCTCAGAAGAACCTTTTTGTACAATTCTAAAATTATAAAGATGAAATTAAGTTTATTATCACTTGGTAATTAAAATATTTAAAAAGAATTTATGTATCTAGCGCTTAAAATAAAGGTGTAACATATCTTATTAGGGTACATAATTGAATAAAACACACCATACCTCTTGAATTTCAAGTTCACATGCTTTGCTTAAAGGAATAGAAGTTGACGAGGTCTTTTATGCATCAGGACTAATTGCAGATTCTTTTTCATAAACTGTTTTTTGGTCATTCTTAGTTTAGCATAATTCTCACATTTTGTCGTTGGTCTCAATCAAATTTTTGTTGAAATATTTCCCAGTCGTTATACCATTTGTGGTTCCATTTATGCTACAAATCCCCTGAAGACAGAAGGTTGGATGATTAGTCTTCGTTTCGGATAGTCTAATTGTAGTTAAATTAAGTGATGTGTGCTGTCAACTACGCATTTTATTGGTAGGTAAGTAGGTACTTAATACACCTAGTTACTAAGTGAGTTACTAAGTTAATTAAGTGATGTGTGCTGTCAACTACGCATTTTATTGGTAGGTAAGTAGGTACTTAATACACCTAGTTACTAAGTGAGATACTAAGTTAATTAAGTGATGTGTGCTGTCAACTACGCATTTTATTGGTAGGTAAGTAGGTACTTAATACACCTAGTTACTAAGTGAGTTACTAAGTTAATTAAGTGATGTGTGCTGTCAACTACGCATTTTATTGGTAGGTAGGTAGGTACTTAATACACCTAGTTACTGAGACTAGCGCGTCTTTTTAGTAATGGCTCTTCGTTACGTGTACGATTCTATTTAGGACCGTAGGGAGGTCG
Organism: Metellina segmentata; assembly: GCA_947359465.1. NCBI lineage: Eukaryota > Metazoa > Arthropoda > Arachnida > Araneae > Tetragnathidae > Metellina > Metellina segmentata. The sequence goes on from OX375878.1 coordinate 68,761,908, forward strand.
GTAGATATTAAACTCGTGATAAGTGAATCGATTCTTCAGTTTGATTCTTTCTTAACTTGTTTTGATCATTTGATCTACAGTGAGCTATGATTATTTACTTGTCTGGTAGTCTTTTTTTGTGTGTCTTCTATGATTTTTTAAAACAGATTGATGGAATGTATGATTGATGGAAGGGTACTTATACTTTAAAGAGCTTCTTTTCGTGAAGTAACGTTGGCCTAATGGCTAAAGTCACCCACCTTCAGGTTAGCGTCGGCAGCGGAGTATGACTTCCCGAGTTCGAACCCAGCTGGCGGAAAAATTTTTAGATCCTCCAAATTATTTAAACAAAAATTCCAATTTAATTCCTTTTCATTCAAATTTACTTTTCCTAATTTTTAATACCCTTTTCATATTTTTCCAAGCTTCCGTTGATTTTACATAAATAATCTAAGAACCACTCCTGAACACACTACCAGCTGATATTTTTCCGCCCCTCTGCCGTCCCCTTTGCTTTAGGATGATGGTGTCGCATCCACCGCTGGCTTAGGACCATTCTGATGTAACAAAAAGCATACATAAAACACTAACTTATATAATTATTAACTTATATAATAAAATGATACAATTTTCGGCTCCCACCTCTACCCACCCATAGCCTTTTATTATATAAGTTAATAATTATATAAGTTAGTGTTTTATGTATGATTTTTGTTACATCAGAATGGTCCTAAGCCAGCGGTGGATACGACACCATCATCCTAAAGCAAAGGGGACGGCAGAGGGGCGGAAAAATATCAGCTGGTAGTGAGTTTAGGAGTGGTTCTTAGATTATTTATGTAAAATCAGCGGAAGCTTGGAAAAATATGAAAAGGGTATTAAAAATTAGGAAAAGTAAATTTGAATGAAAAGGAATTAAATTGGAATTTTTTTTAAATAATTTGGAGGATCTAAAAATTTTACCGCCAGCTGGGTTAAAAAATCATAGAAGACACACAAAAAAAGACTACCAGACAAGTAAATAATCATAGCTCACTGTAGATTAAATGATCAAAACAAGTTACGAAAGAATCAAACTGAAGAATCGATTCACTTATCACGAGTTTAATATCTACCGACCTCCCTACGGTCCTAAATAGAATCGTCCACGTAACGAAGAGCCATTACTAAAAAGATGCGCTAGTAGTTACTGAGTGAGTTACTAAGTTAATTAAGTTAAGTGTGCTGTCAACTACGCATTTTATTGGTAGGTAAGTAGGTACTTAATACACCTAGTTACTGGAAGAAAATTAAGATATGGTTTGGAGTGAACACAGAAAAATTTAATTTGAAGTCAGAAGTGCAATATTATTTGCAAATACCATAAGAGAACAACAAGTATTGGTCAAAAAAATTATATTAGTTTAAGGTATCAAAATATCATTCTTTGTTCGAAAAGGTAGATTTAAAAATTGTGTAAATTATCTAAAATAGAATTGAGAATATAAAAACTTATTCGAAACGAAAATACATTTCCATAAATCGGGAAGAACGGATAACACAGGGTCTTTGCTATTCACTTTTTCGAATTGTATTTAACAATTAAAGATAGAAAGTAATTCGAAATTTCCTCGTATTGTAATATAGCATCGATGGCATGGAAATCATGGCTTTTTAAATGACCCGTCAAACACAGAAACTTGAATAAGTAAGGATTTAAAATTTTATTCACAAATCTGAATGTTGAAAACATAGTTTCAAAACAATAAGGAAATTAGGTATTTCGATTTAATTTTTGGAAATTGGTACAAATAAGACCAGTGCTATGTGATAAAACATTACAACTGTACAAAGATAAAATTTCTACCAGAAATACATGGGGAGACGTCTGTTGTGAAGTACTGGTGAATATTTTTACAAAAATTTGATTAAAACCCACGTCAAAACGAGATAATTATGCTAAACTAAAAACAATTTAAGAATGACCCAAAAACAGTTTATGTCAAAAACCGGAAGATCGCAAAGAGAATTTCTGTCTACATAATATAAAAATTTCGATAAAAATAGTAATAACACTAACTTCAAGATAACAATATATAAATTCTACGAAAATAAGCTCACAGTAAATTAAGTTCAGTAAATAAGGCTAATAAGTTCATTTTTAAAAGCCATATCGGAGTTCAATTTAACACAAGTATGTGAAAAATTAATGAAAATTAAAAAGCTTATCTTTTACATTTCACGTTAAAAATATTAAAAAAATAACTTCGAATTGTATGTTTAAATTTAGCTTTATTTTAAAGACATTAGCCGCGCGTGAAAACTTAAACGGACCGTTGTCGTTATACGTTATCTCAGAAATAAAATTACCTACTATCCCTTTTGTTGTAAACTCTTAAAAAAAATTTAATACAACTAGGGGGCTCCGCCCCCTGCTCGCTTACGCTCGCCAACCCCCGGGGATTGCTGCGCAATCCCATTTGGTTTGCTTCGCAAACCAACACTCCTGTCACAGATACCATTTGGTTTGCTTCGCAAACCAACATTACTTTCACAGAGTGAAACTATCTGAATAATTCGTATTATGCTGATTTCACTTTCCGGTTCATGACGTCACAGCGAGGGCTGCGCTGCGTCTCTCTTACGCTCGCCGACCCCTGGGATTGCTACGCAATCCGTTTGGTTTGCTTTCTCAAACCAATACTTCTTTCGCAAGTGATTTAACTTTTTTTTGCTTTAACACTTAATGCACCCTAAACTAATAGCCGCATCAGTAAAAAATCTTCTGCATCTTGTTCCCTGTACAATTTTAACTAAACATTGTTAATATCCAAACTTTACGATCTGTACTTTGTCGGTAAACTGTCTTGAAAACAGAGGGAAAAAAGCGAGCCTTTTTCCTCGCCAAATAAAAAGAAATCGTTTTTATGGCAATTGTTGCTACGATAAATTTGATATCTGGCAAACCCGATAGTCAAAAGTGTAACCCACTACTGCTTTCGGAAGCAGCTATGCGAACTGAAAAATACGAAATTTGTGTCACCAACTTTTGATTGCATCGAATTTATTTATGAACCAATTTTAAAAATAATTGTACCGTAAGAAAGAGTATATTCTGAGGTATACTGCAATATTTTTAAAATTAAAAATTAACAGTAATACTATACAGATATGACCATTTTAGTTTTGTATCGGAAGTTACGATCTGAAAGTTCCGAAAATTGTATGACCCACTTTTATTTGCATCGATTTTATTTATTAACCAATTTGAAAAATAATTGTACCATAAGAAAGAGTGTAATGTAATGTATTCAGTGATGTTTTCAAATTTAAAAAATAATGGCTTTTGCCGTAGACAAAACGGTTTTAACAATAAGTAGCGAAAATATCCAAAGATTCCGAATTTTGTATGACGAACTTTTGATCGCATCCAATTTAATTATTAACCGATTTCAAAAATAATAGTACCGTAAGAAAGAGTATATTCTGAGGTATACTGCTATATTTTAAAAATTAAAAACTAATAGTAATTAGATATAGATACGGCAGTTTTAAAAAAAAGTAACAAAAATGTCCCGATTTTTCCCGAATTTCAAAAAAATATTATCAAGAACCACATTTAAATTTCAAAAAAAACTCGACGAGCTGCAAAAATTTACGTTGAGAGGTACTCTTAAAAAAAAACTCACGACTAAAGACTGAAATTTTGAATGTGTTTTGCTCACTCGCGGAAGAAATTTCACTTCTTCAACTTTAACACTTAATAAAACCTAAACTAATAGCTGCATCGGAAAAAAATCTTAATAATTATCCAGGGAATACGATGAAGAACAAAGCATGTTAATTTCATATTTTTCCGATCAGTACTTTCTCGGGAAACCGTCTAAGAATGGAGCTAAACAACAAAAATTTCAATTCTTCGGCGGCGGCGGCGGCGGCGGCGGTAACTTTTTTTTAATATAGAGAGATTAAATATTCATCCTATTTTTAGTTGCTATTTATAGAAATATCTTTTATATAAATAAAAATAAATAGCCCTTTTTGTGTTCGTAATCAATATCTTCGTCAAATGCGGCTAAATTCGTTTGCGAAAATAAAAAAAAAGTTACAGTTGAAAAATTATATTTTAAAAGAAAATCACATTTAAGGTATCCATCAGGTGTAAAATTTCCCGCAGATTTCAAAACCGTTGAAATTTTTAGGATATAAATCTAGTAAAGTCATGAAGTTGCATATCAAGACTAATTTAACGATGCAGAATTTGGTTATGGCATCATGATGTTTCTATTAGAAATTTCATTGTTTGTGCAAATTTTGATATGAAAAAGTCTTCCTATGCATTTTTTTGGATTTGAATTCTCAGAGGTTGCCATTCCCTTTTGAATGAGTGCCTTGAATTTGTTCTAGTAGGAATTGTGCTCTAAATAAAAAAGGTGGTTCGTTTTTATTCCGCGACTGTACGCACATAAAAAAGTGAATTTCCATTAAACGACATTCCAAAATAAATGTTTTAAATACATTTACTGTCATAAATATTTGCGGACAGCCTATCTTAAGATATTTTTGTGCTCAAATGAATCAAGATGTCGATTTTTTATGCTAAGAGTAATACCCTTTAAAATGTACGGTGTTGTGACCAAATTTATATTTGGCATAATAAATGTACTAAATTTGCCCCCCTCCCCGAAATGAAATCATGACTACTCTACTGCCCTATCACTTTATTTAACAAAAATGATTGACAGATTTGCTGTTTGCAAATATTTTTAATTTAATCAAAGCAACCTGAAATAAAAACGTAGTCGATCAGGCATGCACCCAGAATTTTTCTTTGGGTGTCTCTGAAAAAGTGATTACAATCATGGTACTGTAATCGTTTGAGAAAGTCAGATTTCTTTCCACTCAAACTTTACAGTACTCATCAAAATACCTTCCCAGTCCATATAACACTTAGAACGTTAAGTTACGTATCGCTGAATGTGGGTTCTGTTTTGTAAAGAATACAACAGAGTATCACAAGTGTTACTTTGTTTCATATCCTCTACTTTCGGCAGTATATCTGCTGCCGGCCACCGTATCATGTATCATAACTCCCTTTCGGTGTTATGTTACGGGATAAAATAAAATATGGGGCTTCATCAAAACCGGAGGGAAATATCCTTTACGATAAGACTAACATTTTCTTTTTCCCGTAGCCAAACATCTAACAAAAAGGTAGGAAAATAGTTAATTAACGCCGCACTAGAGCAACAATAATTTGTTTACAATAATTGCAACAATAATTTTGACGGGTTTAATAATTAATTGGTATGGTAATTAATTAACGCCGCACTAGAGCAACAATAATTTGCTTACAATAATTGCAACAATAATTTTGACGGGTTTAATAATTAATTGGTATGGTAATTAATTAACGCCGCACTAGAGCAACAATAATTTGTTTACAATAATTGCAACAATAATTTTGACGGGTTTAATAATTAATTGGTATGGTAATTAATTAACACCGCACTAGAGCAACAATAATTTGTATAAAATAATTGCAACAATAATTTTGACGGGTTTAATAATTAATTGGTATGGTAATTAATTAACACCGCACTAGAGCAACAATAATTTGTATACAATAATTGCAACAATAATTTTGACGGGTTTAATAATTAATTGGTATGGTAATTAATTAACTTCGCACTTGAGAACCGCAATGAGCTATTAGCGATGGACCCGTATCAACCCCGAAGGGAAAGATTGAAAGACAGCATCTCGTAATTTTGAACTATGGTCAGATGACGAGCTCAACACCTGAGCTGTCACCCCTCTCTCCAAACTTCATCTCCACGCCAATGTACGACGGTCTTTGGCTGAACAGTTTCGAGTTCACGATTCTCCAGGTTGCTAATCCGTTGCTCCTCCAGCTGGGCTACCCCCGTGGCCTTCTACGAATAGAAGAAAAAAAAACAGACAGTGCAGTTTATAATAGTGTATAGTTTAACTTAACATCCTACGAATCCAATCTTTCATCAGAGATAGGCGTAGAACTTTGAGCAAATATACTTAGCACCAATCGATGTTTTCAAGTAATTGAAAATGTAATTTTTCTTTTGGGGTGGGTGAAGCCCATCAGCCAACTTCTTGGATGTGTCACTACATCAAACAATATTTTTCTTCGTATCAGGAAAATCGAAATAAATAGAAATTTAAAAAATTTACCAATATTATTATACAAAACTTAAAAATCTAAATCAATAAAATATATATATAAGCAATGACAGGGAAAATCGCAAGGCAAAAAAGCATTGGAGGAAGCATCTGAAGGGTATTGGACAATGGACAGTTACTAAGTCATTCGATAAGTAGTATCACTTTTTATATGGGCAAAAGTGTAATACTGTTAGCATATTTACTCTAACGTTTTCGAGATATTCCTTCTCAATCTAAATACCACCAGTCCTACCATTCTGTCCTCTTCCAATAGATGTGTTCAAAGTCCTTTTTTGGTTAACCTTCAGACCTGGTGAATGCCGAGTGTACTTCATTTCGATACCTAGAGCTTAGATAAGTCACTGGGTAAGCAATAAATTTTCCTTGTATTCATCCATGAGAACAGTGAGAATACCATTTCACCAAATTTTCTACACACCTCTATGGCTTCTCATGGTGTTAACGGAACCACCCAATCTAGCATGTCTAGCTTCCATAAATTTTCCTGTGGTCATTTGGCGGAATTTATTGCAAAAGTGTCTGGATGGTATCATCACTAACCTCCGTAGTCGATGGTCTATCAGAGCTCTGCATGTTACTTACATTTTTAGACCGCGGTTCAAAATTACGCGGTGTTGTCCTCAGATCATTCCCGGACGGTCGTCAATAGCCTGCTGCGTTGCTCCAGAACGAAGTTAATTAAAATACCTTCCTAACAAACTACCATACATTTCTATAACTGATAATAGTTAAATTTCGATGCAATGGTAATGGTAATTTTAGTTAACGTCGTACTAGAGCAACACAACGGGCTATTGACGACGCTCCGGAATCAGTCCCTTAAAAATTTCGATGCAGGAAGCAAAGGTAGGTAGGTATTTTAATAAACGCCACACTGAAGCAACACATCGGGCTATTATTGACTGTCCGGGATCAATCCCAAAGGGTCAATCCGAGGACAATACCACGTAATTTTGATTGGTAATTGGTAATTTTTATATAACGTCGTACTAGAGCAACACAACGGGCTATTGACGACGGTCCGGGATCAGTCCCTGAAGCCACGTAATTTTGAACCGCGGTAATTTTTAATTAACGTCGTATTGGAGCAACACAACGGGATATTGACGACGGTCCGGGTAATGGTAATGGTAGTTTTTAGTTAACGTCATACTAGAGCAACACAACGGGCTATTGACGACGGTCCGGGATCAGTCCCTTCAGGGAAAGATCCGAGGACAACACCTCGTAATTTTGAACCACGGTCAGATGACGAAGCAACACCTGAGCTGGCACCCCACTCTCCAAACTTCCACACCAACCCAGCGCGAGGACTTTCTTCCACGACAGATTTAAGGTGCAGTAGCCGCCTCTACACCATACGCTTACAAACATCCATGCCCGGACCCGGATTCGAACCAGGAACCTTACGATCTAGTGGCTAACACCTTAACCACTATACTGGTTGGTCGGCAATTTTATCCTGAATTGTCCGCGCCGGTCGGAAGGCTTTTGGTTCAAATCCGGGTCCGGGCATGGATGTTTGTAAGCGTATGGTGTAGAGGCGGCAACTGCACCTTAAATCTGTCGTGGCCGAAAGTCCTCACGCTAGGTTGGCGTGGAAGTTTGGAGAGTGGGATGCCAGTTCAGGTGTTGCTCGTCATCTGACCGTGGTTCAAAATTACGAGGTCTTGAATTTTTCCTCGGATATTTCTCTTAAGGAATTGATCCCGGACAGTCGTCAATAGCCCGCCGTGTTGCTCTAATACGACGTTAATTAAAAATAACCACTTACCTGAATTGTCTGCATCCGCGATAGCCCAGTTTGAAGGTAGGTATTTAATTAATGTCACACTGGAGCAACACAATGGCTATTGGCGACGGTACGGGATCAAACCCGAAGGGTAGATTCCAGGACAACACCACGTAATTTTGAACCACAATTAGATGACGAATTCACTTCTCTGGCATCCTACTTTCGAAACTCCACACCATGCCACAAGAGGACCATTGAGTCCAAGACAGATTTAACGGTCTTTGGTTGGATTGGAACTCGCAACCCTTCTATTATTAATCCGTTACTCTACTAACTTGGCTACCATGGCTCGATAGCCCAGTTGAAAATTGGCAATTTGTAATTAACGTCGTACTAGAGCAACACAACGGGCTATTGAGGACGGTCCGGGTAATTGGTAATTTTTTAGTTAACGTCGTACTAGAGCAACACAACGGGCTATTGACGACGGTCCGGGATCAGTCCCTTAAAGGAAAGATCAGAGGACAACAACTCGTAATTTTGAACCACGGTCAGATGACGAAGCAACACCTGAGCTGGCACCCCACTCTCCAATCCCTTAAGGGAAAGATTCGAGGATAACATCTCGTAATTTTGAACCACGGTCAGATGACGAAGCAACATCTGAGCTGGACACAACACTCTCCAAACTTCCACACCAACCCAAAGTGAGGTAATTGTTAATTTTTGTTAACGTCGAACTAGAGCAACACAACGGGCTATTGACGGCGGTCCGGGATCAGTCCTTTAAGGGAAAGATCCGAGGACAACACCTCGTAATTCTGAACCACGGTCAGATGACGAAGCAACTCCTGAGCTGGCACCCCACTTTCCAAACTTCCACACCAACCCAAAGTGAGGACTTTCGGCCACGACAGATTTAAGGTACACAAGCCACCTCTACACCATACGTTTACAAACGTCTATGCCCGGACCTGGATTCGAACCAGGACCTTCCAATCTAGAGGCTAACATCTTAACCACTATACCGGTTGGTCGGCTGGAGCCTATTTGAAAGAGTAACGGATTGGTAATCGAACAGTTGCGACTTCAAAACTAGGTCGAACCAAAGACCGTCGTGTACATGGAAACTGGTGAAGGTTAAATCTGTCGTGCTCTCAAATCTTCTCACGTTGGCATGGTGTGGAAGTTTGGAGAGGGGTGCCCGCTCAGGTGTTGCTTCGTCATCTGACCGTGGTTCAAAATTACGAGCTGTTGTCGTCGAATTTTTCGTTCAAGGGACTTACCCGGACGTTAATAGCCCGTTGTGTTGCTCTCGTACGATTTTAACTAAAATTATCATTACCATTACCCGGACCGTCGCCAATAGTTCGTTGTGTTTCACCTGTGTAACGTTAATTAAACACTTCTTATTACAAAGCTTTACAAATTGAATTAAATTCAATATGGACAAAAATTGGTTTTAAGTATTTCAAAATTTTTTTTTCCTAAAAACGTGACAGGTCAAATGTACACTGCTGTTCAAAATTAAGAGAATTTTCACTTTTGAGCGTGTATCTCCAAAACTACTGGACATATTTTGATGAAATTAGTTATATACATAGTGAAATAATACAAAAATAACCATACAGCACAGTTATGGCACACACGCATTAGCACAGGAAGGTCTAAAACAGAGGTTAAAATATCGACACAAAAAATTGGTCAATTGGAGGTTTGGTCTCCTTTTGCAGGTATACAGCTCATTTCGAGAATTAATACTGGAAATAATGCTGTTTACGAGTATCTGTGGACAGTTGGTCCCACTCCTCCTGCAACGCTGTTTGCATGTCCTGGAGGGTTCTGGAAGAAAGGCTAGTTACAATTGCCCTCCCAAGAGCGTCCCAGATTTGCTCTATGGGGTTTAGGTCTGGAGATCTGTCTAACCAATCATTCCGGCGAATATCCTCACTTTCTTGATGTACGTCGACCAGAGGAGCCCTATGTGAGCGAGCGGTATTGTCCATAAAAATGAAATCAGGGCCAATTGCACCCTTAAAAAGGCGAACAAAGGGCTCCAAGTTCTCATCCCTATACCTCACAGCAGCCACAAAGCCTCAGTCAAAGACATGGAGGTCTATGCGCCCATCCAACATGATGCCTGCGCAGACCATCAAACCTCCGCTGCCATAGTGGTCTCTTTTTCCAATGTAGGAGGAAAGGTAGCGGGTCCCTGGTTCACTCCAGGACTCAACAGTGAATAGAACGGTCCCCCAATTATCCCTGGTCCAAAGTCTATGTTCCGCACCATGCTAAACGGGCTCTCATGTGCTCAGAAGTTAGCGCGACGCAAACAGCAGGTCTTCTTGCGAACAGACCTCCCTCATGTAGCCTTATGGAAACATTAACTCTTGAAACTCGGCTTCATGTGGCCACATAAAGGTCACGAGAGAGCTGAGCTGTTGCACTCATACTACGCCTCGCTGTAATGGACAAATATCGATCTTAACTGGCCATAGGCTTTCTCGGATGATGTTGCCCAGGCGATCTATTAACGGATCTGGTATTCTTAAACTGTTTCCATACTTATGTTGGACACGACGCTGGGCGTTAGATTTCAAGTCTATTGCAATCTGTACTTGAGGCCTGCCCTTCTTCTAGTCTCCCGACGATTTGTCACGCCATTCCATCTTCCAAACCTTAGTGGTTACTTACCATTTTAACTGTAGCAACAAAAAAACACCAATAAACTCGCGAAAATTATATACGCGAACGAAGCGTGGAAATTGTCATGTGGTGCGCTTAGAAAGCCTGTTCCTCTAAATTCACCGCACACACGCACATGTACACTTACGTATTCGACACTTAAGATTTGCATCTTTGTTTGGAAGTGTCGTATGACTTGGTATAGACGTGGAGTTAAATTAAGGTACTACCGTTAGAGATTAATTTGGAATGAACGTTTGCGTTAATCGTGTTTGGCCTAAAAGGAATGATCGATAGTTGTACATTTGATGCGTAAGCAAAAATCCAAGCGTCCTTTTTGTGTAGATAGTTTTTGCAGAATGAGAATCACCTAGGAATGAAAGGAAATCAACATACCTGGAAAGATGAGACAAACTCCATTTTTAACTAAATCCTCTTTTTATTTAAATTATCTTTGGTCTCCAAGCCCATCTAGCGCTTTGGATGAAGAGCGGAAGGTATTAGAACATAAAAAAACGAAACAAAAAAGGGGAAACTGAGGGAGAGAATTACGCTGAAAACACGATGGCTCCCGAATCAGGCGCGGTATTCACGCGCATCAGGTTGTCGCGATTTACCGGTGAATCCATAGTCGTTCTCAAGCGGGAGTCGGTTTTGGTGCGTGGGTGAATCAGGAAGGTGCGTAAGTGTCCGTGTGTCTCCAAAATTGATGTTCCATCTCTTTATAGGTTCTGTTTTGTAGAGATGAGTTGAGAGAAAGCCTGCCTGCTTAATGTGCTCAGAAACGTTTGTTGTTTCACTCTGTCATGTTGAGTTGTAGTCTTTTCCTCTTCTTCTCAAGAAGACGACCACCCTGGTATTTTAATGTGTTTGTTTTTCACAGTTCTTCGGCCAGGGAGCTTCCTCTCGCACCCGTACCCTGGGTTCAGCGACTTGTTAACGGCTTTTTGTGGGGGTTCTGCGTTCATTGCAGACCGAGATTGCAGGGGTTGTGTCCACGAGGTAGACGTACACTGACATAGGTCAGTTATATATAAAAATAAAATGTGCAATGTCACAGGAAGCATTAGAGAAATTCGATAAATATGCAAATTCTTTTAATTTTGTACACCAGTTATTTATCTTATTGAAAATTCATAGCATTGAGGGAGTGCGACGTTTATTAACTACCTCTCTCATTAAAAAAATTTCCAGTTTAACTCATAGATCCATTAATACATAATTGAATAGCTTTATGTGGACTTCTATTTAAAATTAAATTACTTTTCTTTTTGTCTATAGCAATTGCGATAAAAAAAAACAAGTATTTACAGCATCCCTTTTAGGCCCGGTGCACACATCCGGTTTTTCAACGTGCGGCGCCACTGCAGCACCGAAGCCCAACTATGTACACATAACCGTGAAATGACGCACGAACTCATTTCGCGCCATTTGCGATAAATATTCTATCGAAGAAAACGTGTTTATTTCGCTTACTTGGTGTAAAAAAAGTATATTTTGAAACAAAATAGACGTTACTGGATACACCCATTTAGTAATTATTAATTATATTCCATTTGTTTATGAAAACAAGGTACTTCAGTACGGAGAATCAGGTACGGCGCTTTGGAAACTGCGGTACAAATTGCACGCAAGTTGGACGTGCGTCGCCGCAGCGGTGCTGGAGGCATGTGTGCACTGCTCCATTGGATCGAATGTATCTCAGACCGCACTTGCGTTGCGGCAGCGGCTCCGCACGTTGAAAAACCGGACATGTGCACCGGGCCTACGCCAGCATATTCAATTTAAGATGCATTGCAAGTTGAACTTTTAATTTTTAATAATTTGTTGTAATTTGTCAATAAGTCTATCTAACCAGTATGTATTTTTCCAAAATCGACTGAGTGTAATTACGTAAAAAGGATATTATTCGAAATTGACGAGCAAATTATTTATTTTAGCATTAGAAAATCAACTTTATTAATACTTATCCACAGGTAGGAAATAAATCAATAACAATTAATCATAGTAACTACTAGTAGTAAGTATTAAACGATTGATGATAAGACTTACTAGTTTCCACACGAATAAACATCAGTTTGTTTTATACGTAGTAATTTTCTATATATCTAAAATTAAGTAGTCTCGATCTCTAATGTCGAGCAAATTATATATACACTAGGGTGGGCCGAAAAACACTTTTTTTCGAAATCGCTATTCTAATAGTGCGGAAAGGGTTTTCTCTGGGTTCAATAAACACGGTGTAAAATATTTTTTTGTGATTGGATAATATCTTCTGCCCCCGCATAGCACTTGGATTTTGGAAATTTTGGTAAAAATTGGCAATTTTTATTCGGCGTAGGAAATATAATTATTTTTCAATATTGCTTTCCTAATAGTGCGGAAGATGTGCCCACTGGGTTCAATAAGAAAGGAGTAAAATATTTTTTTGATCGAATAATATCTTCTGTTTCCGAATCGCAATTGAAATTTTGCAGTTTTTGAAGAGAAGTGCACTTTTTCTCGCCTTTTCATGCTCCCTGTATCAGACAGGAAGTGAAAGGAGGGGAGGGGGTTCACAGTTCACATTCCTCCGCAGATATATCTGAAGTAGATTTAAATCTGGACATTTACAAACTATCGACATCGAATCATTTAATCTCTCTTACTGATCGTAAGTACAAACAATTATAACTAACTCCGTTTGTATCTAAATCATCACAAATGCGACCTGGCCTCCCTTCAACTGCTATGGTTGCCGACAGGTTTGGAGTTTTGGACCGGGCTGTGGCTTCAATTGCTTCAAGTGTTCTTAACGATGTCTAACTCATAACTAGAAAAAACTCAGATTTGGTGGTTGACAAAAACGAGTTGCGAAGGGAAAAAGCTAAAGTTAGAAAGGATTTAAAATTTCAAGTTTTAAAGCGAAGCTCAGGCATTACTGTTGAAGGGGCTGTATTTCGATGGTCGTAAAGATTCTACAGTGATAGAGGAGAGAGTAGATACTAAAAGATACTCGAGAAAAGCAAAATAAGAACATTTATCTCTTATTGAAGAATCTGGTTCTTCACGTTACATTACTCATTTGAGTTCATCATTTGGCACCGCAAAACAGATTTCCGTGACTATTAGCGGATATTTTGAAGGGATCACAAGAGATCTTCACAGTTTCTGGCAATTGGCTGTGACTTCACATCTGTTAATACCGGTTGTAAATTCGGTGTAATTCGGTTTTTGGAATTGAACCTTGGTAAACTTCTGCAGTGTGTATAATACGTATCTCCAGCATTTTAATGAACTAACTCTGCGGCATCTGTTTGAAACGTTGGATGCGACAACCAATGGTCCAAAATCATATTTTGGTAATAATGGGAAGGCGCTCCTTACATGTGAAACTTTGCCAGTGACAACCTTCGAAATTATTGACGGCGAGTTACCAACAACTGATAGGCATGACTTAAGCAAGGGTCAAATGTACTAACTAGAAATATATCAAGCGGTGCGATTGGGTAAGTGTTCTGATGAACTGGCTAGACGCAGTCCCGGTCCATTATCACATTCACGCTGGCTAACAACAGCAAACAGAGTTCTAAGACTATATGTTAGTTCTCCAGATCCTTCTTTGAAGTTGAAACAAATCTCTGAGTTTGTTATGAAAGTTTACACTGCAAACTGGTTTAATATAAAGTCTAAACATTCGCTGAAGGATGGAGCTAAGCATGCGTGGAATGAATACTATTTCTAGATCCAGGTATTTATCTCAAGACCTTGCCGACCAACCGGTCTAGTGGTTTAGGTGTTGGCCTCTGGATCGGATGGTTCCTGGTTCGAATCCGGGGTCGGGGCATGGATGTAAATAGTACTGTCCTTTGTTAGGGGCAATGATAGTCCTCCCACTGGGTGCTCCTTCACAAGTGGCCATCACTTCCGGCCTTGTAGAGGTCAATGATTAAGTTCATATGTGCCCGTCATTAGAAAAAAATCTAGAGACCTCATGGACGTCGTTGATGGAGTAATGTGTAGAATTTCGTTCTTTGCTCATCCTGAGAATATCTTACTGTGTATGTTGAACGATGAAAGACCGCACATCAGAGAACTTGCTGCACGACGTATAGTTAAGACTAGAGAGTAATCTTACAATGTAAAGTCAGTACATGTATTTCTCCAACCAAAACTGAATTTTGTATCTATTTTGTAGCTGCTGACTATACGGGATTTATTGACTGGTCATCAATTACTTTTCCTTCTCCACCAATCCTCCGTGATATATCCACTCCGTATTTAGTTCCATTGTTCGTGATAAGAAAAATCCAGAGTGGGACTTTGTTCACTTCCCATGTCACACACAGGCAGTTGAACGGTGTGCCAAGTTAGTGACAGAAGCATCCGCTAAGGTTTATGGGTTTCAATGAAGAGACGGGTTCATTAGATCCACATTCTTTACCCGATTTATTATGCCTGAGTTCGACCATATGGCTGATTTCAAGCCTCTTCCTGCTGATTAAGTGAAAGTAAACTTTTGGTATTGGCATGTCATAACATTCTATGGTTACAATATTCTTAACAAATACACTCTATAACAAAAAAAATCGACGCACCAAGAAGGAATCATCCGATTGCTTTGAAATTTCGTATGCAAAAATGTTTTGACCAACTATGCAAATGATTAAAATTTGGTGTCCAATGAATGAATAGTGCGATCTCCAGCGCATCGGAACTGCGGATCCAGCAGATGTATATAAGGAGTTGTTCTTGAACTGTTGTTAAAAATTTCTGCTGCATTGCGATTTAGGATACCTTTTAACGACTGAAAAAATGCCTCGCCGCAGGATTCGAGCTCATTACGAGCAACTTTCAGAGTTTGAAAGAGGTCGTATCATTGGATTGAAAGAGGCAGGTTGGGCAAATCGGAGAATCGCTCGTCATGTGAGTTGAAGCGATGCGGCGATTAGAAAATGCTGGCAAGAGTGGATGGACAATGGAAAATTTCAGCGTCATGATGGTAGCGGTCGACGTAGGACCACAACAGATCGCGAGGACAGAGTGATTGTCAGATCAGCTGTCACAGCGCTTGATTCGTCGCTATCAACCATAAGTCGTGCGACCCACACACGAGTGTCCACCATGACCATTCACAGACGGCTGAGAGAGCGAAATCTACGCTCGTACCGACCGTCGGACCACCTGCCACTCACGCCTGCACACTGTCGAGCCAGATTACAGTGGTATTTGGCTCGATCAGGCTGGAATGATTCTGACTGGGGACGTATAGTCTTTAGCGACGAATCCCGCTTCCAACTGTGTCCTGACGATCATCGAAAACGAGTCTGGAGACGCCCAGAGCAGCGTGCCGATCCTGCTTTCACTATTGCACGCCATACGGGCCCTCAACAAGGAGTTATGGTCTGGGGGTGCCATTTACCTTGATAGCCGGACCCCTTTGTTCGTCATTAGAGGTACACTTACTGCACAGCGGTACGTTGACGACATTCTGAGACCTGTTTTGCTATCGTTCCTTTCGCAGTACCCTGGGCTTATTTTTCAGCAAGACAATGCCAGACCACATACGGCACGTGTTGCTATGAACTGTCTTCAAGCGTGTCAAACACTTCCTTGACAAGCCAGATTACAAGATCTCTCTCCCATCAAGCATGTGTGGTATATGATGGGAAGTCGACTGCATCCCGTAGGGAATGTTGATCTCTGAAATAAATCATTCAATTGTTCTGAAATTTTAATCATTTTCTATTCTGTACATAATTTTCCTATCCACCAATTTTTCTCTCCATCGGATAACTCCTTCTTGGTGCGTCGATTTTTTTGTTATAGAGTGTAAATTGTACCTAACCTTGTCTCATACTAACATAAAAATCTAATCAGTGGCAGTTTTTGGACAACATAGCAAACAAGGAACTCTTAATTCTTCTTAATTGCTTAATTCGTCTTCAGTACTTTGTAAAAGTCTGTTTTTTTTTTCAAAAGTTTGTCTATTTGCAATAGTTTTTATTTTCTTGCAGAATTTGCTTTTTTTTAATTCCTCTTCATTAAAAAATATTAGTGATAAGTTAATTTATTATTTTTGCTAGAATTCTCTAAACTGATGACTTAAAAATATAAAATCGATTCATTCACAATCGATTGCTTTATAAACGATTTTGCGATTTTAAAGTTGGGTCTAAATAATCGATTATTTAAATAAAAAAATTCGGTTTTATTGAGTCCCGACCGGATCCAATAGATGTTGCTGGATCCGGTAGGTAGCTAAATGATGCCGGTTCGGAGTGCAATCCCTAGTTGCAAACTGCAGTGCTTTCTCCATGATATCATTTCTTTTGTCTTAGAAATCTATCTACAGACTTCTCACTTTGATAATACACTTCTCAAACCTTATCCCAGCAATCTGTAGGTATTTTGAGTGTTGTTTACTTTTTCTAAAACACTACACCAGAAATACAAAAAAATTAAAAAGAAAAATCACATACTGCTGGCAAAAGCTTGAGCTGCTCTTCTGGTTTCGACAGTTTCTATGGGACCACTAAGTTCTTCTATGGCATCAACAATCTTAAAACTAGCATATACAGGTTTTGCAGCTTCGTAGTGAGCACTCCATCTTGTATCTGAAATTCCATTAACTGTACCCCCCCCAACATTAGTTAAAAGGATCGTCCATCTGTGTGGAAACCTAGAAAAAGAAGTGCACTTTCTAATGTCCCAAAAAAAGACACATTGTGAAACAGTTGTAAAACAATGCACTCCACACAGATTAAGATAGTGATCCGTACCTGGAACAAATAATGCTTTAGGATTAAGTTTACGAATACACGTCTGGACACGTTCTCTTTAAAAGGGATGTTCTACCAACCTTAGTTATAACCTGACTTATAAAATCCGGTTAATTGTCAACCAGTTATTTTCTAAGAGTTGACACCCCTGGTACAAACTAAAGAGACTTCCGTTATCATACGCTCTCCATTACGCACCGTTGAATTCAGCCGCGTTACGTTGCGTTTGTTGACTGAATTAATAAGTTTTAATACGCCATTATGTTGTCTTATTGAAGTTAATTTTCAGATGAAGTTATTAAACTCATTTCAAATATAACAGTTTTTTAAAGTGTTGTGAGCCTCTCCCATTTTTTTAATTAACTAGGGGGCTTCTCCCCCTGCTCGCTTACGCTTGCCAACCCACGGGAATTGCTACGCAATCCCATTTGGTTTGCTTCGCAAACCAACATTTCTTTCGCAGAGTGAATCTCCTGGACAGCGAAACTATCGTAATAATTCGTATAATCCAGATTTGACTTTCCAATCCATGACGTCACAGCGAGGGCTTCGCCCTCTGCTCACTTACGTTCGCCGACCCCCGGGGATTGCTACGCAATCACGTTTGGTTTGCGAAGCAAACCAATATTCCTTTCGCAAGTGATTTCACTTTTTCTTTTTACTTTAACACTTAATGCACACTTAACAAACAGCCGCATTAGTAAAAAAACCTTCTGCATCTTTTCCCCTGTACAATTTTAAATAAACCGTGTTAATCTCCTAACTTTACGATCAGTACTTCGTACTTTCTCCGTAAACCGTCTGAGAACAGAGTGAAAAAGGCGAGCCTTTTTCCTCGCCAAATAAAAAGAAATCGTTTTTATGGCAATTGTTGCTACGAAAAATTTGATATATAACAAACCCGATAGTCAAAAATACAACCCACAACTGCTTGCGGAACCTGCTCAGCGAAATAAAAAATACGAAATTTGTGTGACTAACTTTTGATTGCATGGAACTTATTTATGAATCAATTTTAAAAACAATTGCATCGTAAGAAAGAGTACATTCTGAGGTATACTGCGATATTTTCAAAATTAAAAACTAATAGTAGTACGGTATGGATATGACAGTTTTAGTTTTGTATCGGAAATTACGTTCTGAAAGTTCCGAAAATTGTATGACCAACTTTCAATTGCATCGACTTTATTTTTTAACCAATTTAAAAAATAATTGCACCATAAGAAAGAGTGTAATGTAATGTATTCAGTGATGTTCTCATATTTAAAAAATAATAGAATTAAGCTGTAGATATGACAGTATTAACAAAAAGTAGCGAATATATCCAAAGATTCCGAATTTTGCATGACCAAGTTTTGATCGCATCGAATTTTTTTATTAACCAATTTCAAAAATAATTATACCGCAAGAAAGAGTACATTCTGAGGTATACTGCGATATTTTAAAATTTAAAAATTTATAGTAATAAGATATAGATACAACAGTTTTTAAAAAAATAACAAAACTGTCCTGATTTTTCCCGAATTTCAAAAAAATATTATCAAGAACCAAATTGAAATTTCTAAAAAAACTTGTATGTGTTTTGCTCATTCGCGGAAGAAATTTCGCTTTTACAATTTTGGCACTTAATAAACCCTAAACTAATAGCCGCATCGGAAAAAAATCTTAACAATTGTCCAGAGAATACGACGAAGAACAAACCATGTTAATTTCGTTTTTTTGTGATCAGTACTTTCTCGGGAAACCGTCTAAGAATCGAGCTAAACAACACAGTTTTCAATCCTGCGGCGTCCTTTAGTATAGAGAGAAAAAAAAGCACACACATTTTTGCCATTTTGTTACCCTCGTCAGTGATGACATCCACCTTCTTACGCCAATGTGTCCGTACACTTCGATTATTGTTCAACTGTTTGCACACAGGCTCCACCCACACGCGAAAGCAGATTTTATCCATGTTCCAACAGAAATCCGTTATAGAAATCGATATAAGCCAACATAAGTACAAGTTAAAACGTCGTGAGAAGAATTTAAGTGGCGAGTGGCTTGTAGGCAATTAAAACAGCTTTTAGAAATACAGCACATTTAATTAGTTACTAAATATATTTACACTTTAAGGCTATTTCGCGGCTAAACATAAGGTAAATACAAATATGGTTTCAGTCCCGTGGTTCCATCGGAGCAGTTCAGTTCTGCGTCCGTTCACGTTCACAAGTTCAACGATTCTCTCTTCTTCGAGGGGAGACCTCACACGTTCTTCCGAAGCGCGACAGTTCTAAGACGAGGGGCTACCTCGCATTGCACTACCCCCATCCGGTCATAAATTCGCCAGCCGATTCCCTTCGACGGCGATTCCACGTAACAGAGGAAATCTCGAAGAGGACCTCCATGAAACTGTAGCAGAGAGACCCCCCATGACGCTACAAAGTAAATACGATAAAACTAAAAACAATGACATTTGTTTTTCTTTGTTTCGTCTTAAAAACCATTTTAATTTTTCACCGATTTTCAAATTTTGATGGAACATTTGCTCTAAATTCACGGAGCACTAGTGCTCCGAGGAACATTGGTTAAGAACCAATAGTGTTGGGGAGGGATAGGGCTTGAACATATCGAATAAGGACATTTGAGAACAGTGGTGAACAGGAGAGCAGCTTTAAGAATAGTTCTTTTAAAAAGAGCGGGACAGCAAATAACTGTTCACCGAAAAGAACAGTATTTCTCATTCCAATGTATAAGTTGGAAAGCCATTGCTCCATCTGCACGCGGAAGCGAACATTCACAACACCTACTGAGTTAGGAAAATAGGTACAATTCTGCTCTGGTGGCGGTATGGGGATGAATTCTACAATTCGGCCATGGGTGATATCTATTCCGTCCTCGGAATCTCTAAACCGTAACTGCAGAAACCTTAAAAAAAATAAGAAGAACATTAAAGGTAACCAACAAAATAAAAAAATTTGTAGTGCTGAAGAAAAGATATCTAGCACATTTCCAGTGGAAGGTTTCATGTGATCGACAGCAGTCAACGTGAGACTTGGTCTTTTATGACGTCCTACTTTCTCTTTCACACGAGAAGGGTCAGCTCTGCTTGTTTTCACACGATAGGGGACGAAGAACTTTCGACGAAATTTTCAGGCCAGATCCAAACTGAGTTCTTCGGATAATCATCTGGATATCTATCTTGTAACAAAGCGATTATCTTATAATATTTTCCGGATATCTCGTAGTTTTTCACGTGTTTTTCTATTATTGAGGTGATGTACTACTCTTCTCGAGCACTTGCAAAATCCTCGAGTCGTCCAGACACGTCATCTTCACGCCTGTAAGCAACTCGAAAGGAGATCATTTGGGGCTTTTGCTTGTAGTGCTGTTGATGGCTTGCTAGACGGCATCTACATGCTTATACCACTTCATTGGATCGTCAATCGATAACTTTGCCAATACAGGGATCAGTGTCCTATGCATTCTCTGGAATTTCCTCTTGGAATTCCGGTGGTTATACTGATGTGCTGTTTTTTTTTTTAGTACAATACTCTTCGAATTCCTTTGAAGTGATTGCAGCACCTCTATCGAAGATTATTATCAATGGATTTCCAAATACAGCTTTGTGCTATTTTATCTCTGCTATGCGTCCTGAGCGGATGTTGATTGCACTGGGTACAGCCACGCAAATTTTGAAAAACACCAACAACCGTGAAAAAAAAATTAATTTTGGAACTAAAGAACTAATTTATCATTAAAATAGACATTTGAGTAATTTTATCTACGTAGGTGTTTAGGAAAAAAACATATTTTGGGACCTGGTTTTGTCCAACTTTCTCATATGTAGGAGAAAGTTGGACTAAAGTTTTACTTGAATGATAAATTAGTTTTTTAGTTCCAAAAATAAATACTTTTCATTGTGAAAGAACTATATTTTAGAGGCTAAATAAATAATTTTATGGAAGTATGCAAGTACCCGGTTTTATCCGATCTTGTCGGATAAAACCGGGTATACAATGTTAATTTCATATTTTTCTGATTCGAACTTTCTAGGGAAACCGTCCAAGAATCGAGCTAAACAGCACAGTTTTCAATCCTGCGGCGTCGGCAACTTTTTTTTTAATATGGAGAGATATCGGGAACCGCTAAAACCTCGCTCGTTCCCTTATCATATTATGGGGGTGACGGAAAAACTCAACATCGACACAACCAACTTTCGAACGGGTCAATATTGCTCTCTACCCATTATCACTCTCCACATGGATAGTAAGCCCTTTCAAGGGCTCATGGATAGCGGCGTATCGTTGTCTCTGTGTACTGCAAGGGCAGTTAATCGCATGCCCCCGCCCTTAATTCAACACATGCACACAAACCCCAACCTTAGAGTTTCATTGGTATCAGGTGATGAGATTAAGATTTCCAGATCACTTAACATTAAGTTTTCAATCGGGTCAAAACAACTAATACACCCCATCTTGATAACAGATACAACATTTGGCAACTATTATGATATAATCTTGGGTTTTAATTTTCTAAAACGTTTTCAATGCCAAATAAATTTTGCAACACGTTCAGTTTTAATCAGAGGTGAAAGTACGCCAATAAATAGGTTCGACTATGGGAAAATAAATGTTATTTATGTGGATAATTTTGGGAAATTAACAAAAAGGCTGAAATTATTCCCGGGTCAATCGTCAGTGGTAGATGTCAAATTAAATAATCATGTTATACCAGGGTCAGAGGTTTTGGTAGAACCTCTAGTGAGCAAGCACAATATCGAAATCCATAATTCAGTTAAAAGCAATGGATCTATACCCTTAGTGATAAATAACCTTTCGCAAACATTTAAACAAAATTTCTAAAATCGTTCGAGTAGACTCTGACATAGATTTAAGGGAAGAAAAACGGAAAACTCGTAGGCAGGAACTTAAGGCAGAACACTTTGACTTAACGGGTGTTCCATTAGAGGGAATACATAGTCTTTTAGATTTAATCTTAGAATACGCTGATATTTTTAGTGTTTCTCTACAGACAATCGGAGAATGCGCAATAGAAGCCCCTCCGATTGAGATAACAGTCTCGACTCCAATTTAAAGTAGACCGTTTCCTATCCCAGTTGCACTAAGAGATAACGATCGTAGCCAGATCGAACAACTACAGAATGCTGGAATTTTGGAGAGATCTAATAGGCAATATACTTTCCCTTTAATTTTAGTCCGGAAAAAAACTCAGGGAGAATTTAGATTAGTTATAGATTACAGGAAATTAAATTTGATTACAATCTCGTCTACTTATAAACTTTCATTAATTTATGATATTTTGAATTCATTACTAGGAGCTAACTTCTTTAATACGTTAGATATGAACTCAAGTTTTCATCAGATTAAGCTACGTGAACAAGACCGACATTTGTCAGCCTTTTCTATGTTAAATGGTTTGCAGAAATTTTAAAGAGTTATCGCTCTATACAAAAGAAATACTACTGGAAAAATATGTACAAGGACATTCGAAATTTTTTTTTTCTTCGTGTAAAAAATGCATCGAAAAGAAAGGATTTCAACTTACAAAATCTCCTATACAGAATTTTCAAACTCCTTACAACCTATGGAATTACTTAGCTTAGATATCTTAGGATCCTTACCCATGTCAGAAAATGGCAATCGTTATATTCTTGGGGCCATTGATCATTTTAACAAGTATAGTATGTTTTTAGCTCTGTCTGATATTACTGCAAAAACAATTGCTTCGAAGCTAATAGAGAATATCCAAATTTTTGGCATTCCCCAATCTGTTCTCACTGACCTTGGGACTAACTTTCAAAGCAAGTTGTTTACAGAGTTAGTTAACGAATTGCAGATAAATAAACTTAAAACAACGCCCTATAGGCCTCAGAACAACGGAGTCTAAACGCATTCATGCTAAAATCAAACATAGCCTAGCTGGTTTATCGCAAACAACATCTGATTGGGATACATGTTTAGGGTACTATAACTTTATGTTCAACAACTCATATCACGACACAACGCACGAGAAAATATCTTACATCATGTTCAATAGGGATTTGAGTCTACAATTTCACTTATTAGAATAATCACCGCGTATGCATTACTTTCCATGCGATAACTATGTAGGTTAGAGTATTCTCAAAATGCAACGCGTTTATTTCAATGTTTATCAAAACTTAGAAAACGCCGCTGTCGAACAATCTAGATTGCGAGAGAAGGTTGCCTTTGAAAGAACCCTTGAAGAAACCCTTTTCCAAGTCTGTAAAGGTCCACGTAGATAGGTTTTTTGAATTCACAGAAAGAAGATCGGACCTTAAACTCCCCTCGCAAGTAAGCAGAGAAAATTCAAGTCCGCATATAGCCGATAATCGTTTAAACGATCCGATGCAATTTTCGTGGTACGATGACCTCGAAGTTACAAAAGACATACCGTCTTTCACACCTTTAATCGAAATGTGATATATGTGATTGTGTATCCCTTTCTAAAGTACTATAAAGTTTGTCCGAAACCATTAGTTCACATACAGATTTAAAGTCATTGACATCTGCAGTAATATTCGAATACTCTAGATAATCTTGCTGCAAATTGAGTGTGTGTTTCATTAGGAAATCTTCGACATCTACGGGTATTAGCGAGACATTCTTGTGGCGTTGGTTGGAATTCTTTTAATACGGTAGCTTTGACCTGTTCGTAGTTTTTCAGTTCATTTTCTGGAACGTATAGGAGGATACTGGCAGCTTTTTCTTGAAGGATGTTAATTAATATTTCGGATTTATATTCTCGTGGCACGTTTTTTGTTTCAAAGGCACTTTTCTCCTGCATTATTTCTTATAGTAGCTAATTCGAGTTCTCGTTCTATTTGTGCTAACTTAAGTTTCTCGGTGTTTTCGAATTCTTTAGACATTCTTTCTTCGACGATTGAACTATTATTAAATCTGTTATAAATTCTGGGTCTAGTTTGAACGTATCATTTTTCTCAATAATTTCTTTTAATTTGATTATAGTGGCACCTTCCGGTACAATTTCATCAATTTCTTGAACAACCTTTATGAAGTCTTCTTTCTTCGTATTTTTATACATGCTTAAAATAATTGTTTGGTCCTACCTTAGATTCTTGTTTGGCTTCTGTTTTGGCGCCGTCGTCTGTTTGACCGTTGCACTAGACACTTTCGTTGAGGCGGGGAGATTGGCCTATTGTTCCGTCTTGGCACGTCGGTGAGTTGCACTCGACACGTTCGTTGAGGCGGGGGAATTGGCCTCTTGCTTCCGTTTTCGCTGCGTTGTTGTCTGCTTCACAGTTGCACTGGACTCGTTCGTTGAGGCGGGGGAATTGGCCTCTTACTTTGGTTTGGCTGTAGAATTTCGTTTCGTTTCTGTCAGTCCAAGAGCTGTTCATTTCGGTTTTCAAAGTTCAGAACTGGCCGAGCCCCCATGTTCTGATTCGGGTGTGTCTAGGGTGTTGATGGATGAAGACAAGAATAACTCGGTTTAAAAGCAATGAAGATATATTTTCCGATTTAGTTTAAAGCTTTAGGCACTTAAGCCTAACTAAAAGAGACATTGAACGAACATGTCGATGAGAGCTTCGCAGCTGGTGACTTCGCTCTTTTTCTCCACTACTCTGCTCTGCTCTCCGTCTTATGTACTCCGTAGCGCTGGCATCGCTACGAGTGTCGCCACTGTTCAGGTGGTTTGGTGGATGGGGGTTCGAGTATGTTACACACACACACACACACATATATATATATATATATATATATATATATATTCCCTTTTCTTTTGGCCTTTTTACTACGATGTATATGTTTTGTCGGAAAGTTTTTTTTTCTTTTTGATATATACTAAGTATGTATTGTTATATTTAAATTTAAATTATTCCTTATTGTAAAATCGTTTGGAAATATATTGGGGAAAGGGATAAAAAGCGCTATTTTTTCCGTTTGGCTTGCAAGAAAAAAAAAATTCCTTGCAAAGGAGAATATCCACGCAGGCGCGAACGTTCTTTTGTTTTCGCATGGAAAAGAAAAAAATACGACTAGTTTTTCCTTATATTTTTTTAACTATTTTATGACAACCAAAATTAAAGAACACCAAATGTTCCGACTCTAAATTGTAGAGATTGGCAAAATTTGTCTTTTTTTTTGTACGTTAAAAGAAACTCATAGTTAAGGTGCCCCCCCCCCTTTTTTTTTTTTTTAATTTGATGGCATGTGATGGTTGTATCATCTATTCTGTTTGAATAAGACCAAATCTAGTGTTTAGTTACCTTTTAATAACCGATTGGATACATAACAATTGATGTATTATCAAATTTTTTTATGTGTTTTAATATTAAGGCATTAAAAATGCAGTAGCTTTTTTCCATGTGCTTATGATTTTGTTCTCTAATTTGAAATTTTTTAAAAAAATTTTTATATATTCACCGGCCTTTTCTTCTTTTTTTTTTAACCTTATAAAGGAAATGTTCTAAATATTAGCTTTCGTAAACACTTTCTCTTACAACATATGGCATTTGCAGCTTCTCCTTTTATGATCTTGCTTTTCATTGGCTATTCAACTACTTGTGGTATGGTTGATGATGACAACAGGCTACTCATCACAGGCACGCTGGTGCAAGAGAACAGAAAACTCGGATTTCTACTCTTGTGATACTGTACCGACTGATGTACTGGAATCTCTCCCCCTGCCACACAACGCTTGTGCCATCCTCAGCTGCAAAGATTGTGTCGTTGCCAACGCTACGTATATCGTCACGAACCAAGATGAGCTTCTGCATCCAATAACTTTTATGGACAGACCAACGGAACTTCGGGGCAACAGAACAGTCTTCAAATGTTACCACTCCAGGGAAGATAGAGGATCTTCCATTCCAATCAAGTGTGACTGCGCTTCCAACTGCACCAGATCCCCTGAATTCTGTAGAGAGTTCAAGTGTGATGCACAGCCTCTTGCCAATGTGTCACAAAGGAAATGGACTACGAATTGTCTCACATCCACCTTCTGTCATCTATCCAACCATCATTTTGCTCCCTGTGTGCATCTTCAGGTAAACACTTACCAGGAAAACTAGACATCAACTGTTGGAGTTTGAAAATGCAATATTTTCACAAGATTCCCTAAACATACGTATATTTTCATGATCCAGTAGTGACAGTTTCCACGTCTGGCACATTAATTGCACGAGCATACGGAAAAGAAGTTGTATTCGATATCAAAGAAAATTTTAATACTGTGCTCCCTTTAGAGCTTGTCGCCTTCATAGACACGCTTACACTAATTTTTGTTTCCACATCGAAGCAAGAAGTACGTAGTTTATGGACAAGTGTTACTTGAGGGCAAAATTGTTTTGTAGAGTTGCCAATTGTGTCTTCTGCAGGGATTAATTGCGCCAAGTGTTGGCCTACCCATCTAAAGTACCTATTATATACAAGTGTCGTGATAATTGGCTGCATAACGATCATCTTCGTCAGTTACGCCTTTTGAGGTGCCCTCACCCTTTGCAAGGTAGGGATATTCACAGTAGGCATCACATATATCGTTGTATTAAAGCCTATCTTCGACTCTCCATGTTGAGAGGTGCAGTATTTGGAAATTCAATCCGTAGATTTCTCGCCTTCCATGACCACCTAGACCTTCACGACCCTCGACGAGCAGCAAACATAGCAACCATGTAGCTACTTGGACTGATCACCATGTCTGCAGGTGAGTGTACGCAACACTCTATTATAACATCTGAAATCCAAAATTGCCAAACGACTAAGGAAGTACAAAGCTACGAGTTATTTACGACAGCTGAACTTACTTTGAATGGTTTTGATTTTCAATCCTGTCTATGGTTTGAAGATTCTCAATAGAAGAATCTTTTCCACATGAAGATTAAATTGGTGTCTACACAGTGCTCTTTCTCAACGAAACGCGACTATTTCACGTTCCCAGTGCAGACGCGAACGTATCTCAGCTGGTATTCTCCCAAAACTACTATTGCGCATGGGGTGAACATTGTATACAAAATAAGAACTTTGAGGCTATAACAGATGAAAGTCTAAGCTATCCGGGATACACTAACTGCCATCCTTCGAGCGTAGGCAGTGGTTGCACCATCATCTCGAGGATGGGTTGTCTCTTTTACTGTGTATATTTTGTACCAGATCTCCTAAGGTCCTATGAAGTTCCGATCATAACTGGACATGAGTGCTCCTACACAATCGCGGTTAAAAGACAGCACAACGACACTATAGAACTACTAAACATCCAAACTTCAGCCACTACTGTGGATGGCATCAACCTATATGTATCAGGAGCCTACAACCAACCACAGCTGCACGTGACGGACTTGTGGTCCGTGTCGGTGACACCTCTGAGACCTACTTGTCACATGCAAGCCCTCAAAACCGTCCGTTTCCGGGCCTTGTTGGCCAAATACAAGCAAACTCCAGCTATACAACGGACTTCATCTTCGATAAAGACATGGCTAATTGTGAGTTTTTCGAAACACAACTACGATGTACAAATCGACCGGACACTCTACAGTCGTTATATAACACAAGGGAACAGGCATTGCCACCGACTCAAGACTTGCACCTAGTGACAGTCGACAAAAGAAAACTCGTCTCAAAAATACTTTCTACCTAGCCTGTTCGGGTCCAGATACATTTCACGAGTTACAAAGTTGACATACAAACGGTTGATGTTTGCCCGAAGATTTTCGGACACAGAAATAACCACCAAAGGGTGCTAACTTGTAATATGTTGAGTGAAATGAGACTTTCGGCGCATTCCAGTTGGCATCCTGGAACAGTGTCAGTAGAATTTCAAATAATTTCACTATTTACTCGTACTCTAAGCTTAGAAAGGGAACTGAAAAATTTATAAACAAATGTAACCCCGAACTTAATGTTTCGATAACAAAATTTGCCTAAAATCTCGCAATATGAAACGTTGCAAACTCATTTCTTTCTGTCTAGATGAACCTAATATTCATTTGCTTAATTTATACACATCATATATAAAATCTTTTATATGCGAGGATTCTTCAGGTTCCAGATTCTTAGGATATCTTTTTTCCACACATTATAACCAGTACTTTCGTCAGTATGAAGATGATCGGGGCTTTTTTATTAATTATTTGCTTATCTAAAACTGTTTTTTCAACTTGTTTGACGTGTTGCAAGCGTTAGAACTTTGCATGATATATATTTAGGATGGAATACATAATTTGTTACTTTATTGATTTATTATTTGTGTTATATATTTTTATTTTACTACTTTTTTAACTTTTATGTTAAAAGTGGAATATGGTACGGTAGCATTCCTTTAGAAACCTTGTAAAGCTAAAATTATTTTATTTTCTACTTTTTTTCCGGCCTTAGGTGGATATGTGACGCTGCTATCGTCACAGTTTGAATCGTTAAATCTTAAACCTAAATCCTTACCAAGTACATTCACCCTTTGAGTACGTGACTGCCCTGAGAAAAGGCAAGCATATCGCCCATAGATAAGATTAACCTTTTAATTGTTTATTCCAGTTTGTACATGTGGTCATTAGGTGTTACCCTTTGACCTTCGAAAGGTTCTATCAGAGCGTGACTGTTAATTAAGCATCATAATACCTCAAAATCAGATATGGGATCACGAGTTCGTACTTTCTAGAACCCTAGTAACATTATTTCGGGCCTTATAAAAACACAGCCCCTAGGGGTCCTTCTTTAGGTTTGTACGGGCTTCACAACCCCGTGTTACCTGAGTGATCTTCCCTCCCTTTCGTTCTTCTTCTCCACCACTACCCTTTGCTTTTTGCTTTTTCTTCCTCCCTCGTTGTGGTTGCCTCTTCGGAGGTGAGGGCTCCCCTTGAGAAACTTTTCACCATTCTGTTGCTGCTAGCTCTTATTGGGGATTATATCACCCATGTGTTTGCCGTGCGTGGAGACCTGTGTCTTCGGAAAAGGTGATCCTGGTGGTTGAGGGGCAATATAACGCCCCAATACATTGCTTCGGCTCCTGCTTCGGATAAACAGGAGGTGTACTTTGGTCCCACTACATTAATCGGCTGGTGGGTATATCCTGCTAGGACTAAGGACCTTCTCACCAACTAGCTCCTTAGGGCAGTCATAGAGGCGTCTTGGTGCCGTATAGTCGCCGGTTGCATACTCGGAAACCCTCACGCTTTCAGCACCTCTTGGCGAGTTGGCGATAGATGCCTGTATCGCCAACTACGATAATCCTAATGTTAAAACTTAGAGGAATTGCCGCTAGAAGGCGTATTAGTTCTGTCGGCGGTTTGAAAAATCGCGCGCTGTTCTGATGTTGAATGCATTCTGTTTTGTTTATGCTTATGAGAATGTGTGAGGAGCTCATGTTTTTCAACGGTCTTTGTATTGAAAGCGGAATAATTTGATTAGGAAAAGTTAATTTGTCTTTAGGCGTATTCTTTTGAAAGATTGGATGTATAACTGAAAAGTAAATACAATCTCCTTCAATTTTCAAATGTGTTTTTTTGATGCTTTAGAGATGCAAGAAAAATTTGTTTCAGCTTTGATTTTGAATTGTTTTATGCTATTGCGTTTAATTATATTTGTGAAGTGTAATCTTAGTATTTTAGTAGAGGCAGTGAGATTGTTCTTTCTGCGATCAGTAGTTTTAATTTTTGATTTATAATTAGATGTAATCTAGTTTTTGAGATTACATTATATGAAAGTCCACAAATTGAATACATCTGATTCTATCAAAACGGACCATTTCTTTCGATTTTTAGATTGTTACAGGGAATGCAAATTTAAAATTAAGTGATTATTTTTAAAAATCAGTGATTTAAATAAGAATTTTGATTTCATTTCCTTTCTGTTTTATGTGTAATAATATTGAAAATGAAATAACTATGAAGAAGAGACATGCTATTTTATTGAAGTTAGTTGAATATTAAATCAGCCTTCCTTTGAAGCACTACATAACCTTTTTTGATAGGGATCATAATTACAAGACAACTCTTTCCCTTTTGGGCCATTGAACATATGTCACTCACAAGCCTGTTCATCAGCATAGGTTTTGTTTAAAACATTCCATGTGACTATAAATCCAATGGGCAATTTTGAATCATTCTTCTTCATATGATGGGTGAAGATTCACTTAATATATTTACTCAAGCATTATACCTAAAAAAGTTCCAGGGCCAGTGCGACCCCATTAATTCAAATTAGAAACACATGCTTTTTCCTAATCTCTGCAGCTATTTTTTTTATGTGCTTTCATTTGCAAAATC
This sequence comes from Metellina segmentata, assembly GCA_947359465.1. Classification (NCBI taxonomy): domain Eukaryota; kingdom Metazoa; phylum Arthropoda; class Arachnida; order Araneae; family Tetragnathidae; genus Metellina; species Metellina segmentata. The sequence continues at coordinate 68,792,512 of OX375878.1, forward strand.
TTATATTAAGTATTATTTTTTGACCCCTCATATGCCTGTACCAAAACTTTTGCATTATTAATTTTATATAACTTCCATACACCGAACACTGATGTGCTAAAAGTCATGGGATAGCAGTATGCAAATTTACTAGTGCTCACATTGCATTAAAAGAGTATAAAGAGTCAGATAGTTATCAGTGCTCTCTGTTAAACTCTTGAATGTCGACCAGCCAAGAATTAACCGAGTTTGAACGTGGAAGGATAGTTAAAGCTAAACGCATAAGCTTAACATTTTGGACATAGTTGAGACCTTGCTCCACATTGTCAAGGGTGTATCGAGAGTACCTCATAGAAGGCATTACCCATCACAAGTGCATTTGTGCTAACAGACTTAAGTTCTCATATAGGTATGTTGAAATAAACAATGTAATATGTCGATTTGGTTTTCCAAAACCTCTGTTGAACAAAATTTGGGTAGTACTAATGATTTTGTGCTATTCTATTGATACACAAGCGGAAAGGGGAGGTGAGGTGTAGAGGGAATAGTATCATTACTGAGTACAAGGAGTGGGAAAGCAACTTGCTGGTGGTTCAGTGGGTTTCTCATTGTTAATAGCTTGCAAGCTGTAGATGACATAGGTTCAATTCATGCGACTACCCTGAGCGTATTTATTTTTTTGCGTCGAACATTTCCTGTTTGTATACGCTCACCTAATTCTGTTTTTGCACAAACTTTTTTTTTTACTCAGATTCAAAATAAATATTTCATTCTCTATTTACTCCAGTCAGTTTGAATTTATTTGCCCAAATTTTTTTTCTTCTATTTGTGGCATAGTAGTATCATCTGTTAAACTACATGGGTATTCGTAGCAATTACTGGGGGTTAGCAAGCAGTGGTCACACCTGACCCCATGAAAAGAACTATCACGGGCAATGCAGTGGTTAGTCAGTTATATTGCACCCACAAATAGATTGCATAACATGTAGTGTATGCGTTTTGGAATACATGTTTTCATTTACCAATGTATGTATCTACAATGTTCTAATTGTATTTGGTAACTAACACGGCTGTATTCCCAACATCATTACAATGACACGCAACTGGAGGATTCAGTGATCGATCATTTGAAGATATTCATGAATCATTCGAGAAAGCCGTAAGCAAAGATGAATTATTAGAAGAGGTTGGCTTTGAGACTCCTAATCCCACAGAATGTAGTGATAATGAACAATAGGATCTTGTTCTAAATGCAGGTTTAGTAAAAGAATGTCTGGAACTGACCTGAAAATTGGGTAATCATTTTGTCAAACATGACCCTAATGAAAAACGCGCTAGGAAATTTCAACGTGAACTGAAGTTCTTGGTAGTCTCTTACAGATAATTATATAATGGCCTAACCAAAACACAACAATTAATAACTGAATTTGTTCGTAAAACTGTTGAAACATTCGCACAAGATGATACTCATGCTCGTCCAAACAGAATTAGGTGTACATTAGTGTTGACTCGAAAAGGTGAGTTTGTGATCTCATTTGTATTGTACTGATGTGCACACTTTATATTTTCAGGTTCCTCATCCTTCAGATTTTTAACTATCCCTTACTTGTATTTATGTTTTTGTAATTTCTATTATCAAAATGTGTTTCTATGTGGTTTTGTTTTTATTTCTTGAAGCAGGTGTTTTTGTGATAGCAGTTATTGCCAAAATGTTAAGTAATTTTTTAAATTACCCAATTTTTTACAAAAATAAACATTTTCTCTATTAAAAAAAAAAGTTTCAAGATAAAAAAAAAAAATTAAGATTGGAAATACTTAAATTTGAATAATTCTACACTTAATGGTCATAAGTTAAATTTTCATGCAAAAAGTTTCTTTTTGAGTCTTGTATGGTTAATTATATTTACAGAAAATTGGGATACGCAGCGAAAACTTGAATCTCTTCAAAATTCTACTCTACGTATTATCAGTGGTTACCCCTGGTACTACCGAAACGCTAAAATTCGCGAAGATCTTGAAATTACCGAACTTAAAACTTACTTCAGTAAACTTGCTACTAATTTTTATGCTAATCTTGAATTAATTGATAACCCTGCCATCCAGTGTATCCCAGATATGACCCTCGTCAACCCGAATATAATAAAAGACCCAGAGTCATTCTTAATCCTTAATGTTCTTACTATTTAAATCTCCTGCTTTTATTTTTTCTTTAATTTAATAATTCTTAAGCCTTTCTTGCATCTTATGTACTGTTCCAATTGTACTCGTCCTTGATCTGCCCAATTTCTAAGCCACCTGTTTTCATTGGACAACCAACTGCACTCACTCTACCTTACATATTTCAGTGAACTTCATAACCTGCTCAGTTCCCAACTACTTTCTGAGGGAGATAGAAGGCCTTCGGCCTAAGTTCTCCGGCTCACCCATTATTTCATTTTCATTTACAGAAAAATGAATTTTTGTAATGTATGACTAAATTACTTGATATTTAAAGTTTATTGTGTATTGAAATGAAAATAAAAGTTTTTATGTACCATTTGTTTCTTTGTTTTTCTTGTAAGACATTAATTAAAAAATACCATGTTCTCGCTAGCTCAGTAAAAACACACGTGGACTGTAACACACTTTATTTTCAACTCTGAACTCTTTTAAAGCTTTGACACGCAGGGCACATTTCCTGGTTGGCGGTACGTCACTGTTCGCAACGCCACCTCGCGACAATGGTCTGTACACTCCCCACGTTGAAACAATTGGGGTTTCAAACTAAATAACAAACTACAACTCAATTAACAGAAAATTAACACTTACAAATATATTTAAACACATTTCAGTACAACTTCTTAAACATGTGCAATAAATCAAATGCTTTTAAATTTACAATTATTATAATATTTAAGTTTCTAAAGGCAGTATGCAAACATCACGGACATTTCTTTTTAATACTTTTCCATTAGGAATTTTGATATCAATGACTCTTACCCTTTGGTCTGAACTTTGGTATACTTTCACTATTCTACCCGGAAGCCATTTTGTGCCAGGTAAATCATTTTTTATCAGCACCAATGCTCCACAAGATACATCAGTTTTACAAAATTTCCATTTGCATCTCTGCTGTAGAGTGTTCAGATAGTCTCGCTTCCAAATTTTTATGATTTGTTGCGAGAACTTTGTAATTCTCTGCCATTTAGACAATTTACTTTCAGTAATATTAATTAACTGAGGTTCTACTATATTCGATACAGGCCGACCAATTAAGAAATGACCTGGTGTCAGTGTTTCAAAACTGTCGAATTCTGGAGATAGGGGTGTAAGGGGTCTCGAATTTAGAACTCCCTCAATTTCCAAAATCACCGTTAGGAATTCTTCTAATGTGAGTCTGGAGTTACCAATGACACGTTTCAAGTGAAACTTAAAGGATTTCACCCCTGCTTCCCACAAGCCACCAAAATTCGGCGATTTTGGAGGAATGAATTTCCAATCTATACCTTCACAAGTATAGTAATTTGCCAAGGTTTCATCTGGACATTTAACTAGACGAAATAATCTTTTCATTTCAGAATTTGCACCTACAAAGTTGGTACCATTATCACTCCACAACTTTGCAGATTTGCCCCTACGACTGAAAAATCGCTTTAAACATGCAATAAATGCATCAGATGTTAAATCGGAAACAAAGTCCAGGTGTAATGCTTTAGTGCACAGGCATACAAATATAGCTACATAAATTTTATTTAGCACACCTTTTCTTTGATTCTTAAACTTAATAAAAAAGGGTCCGCAAAAGTCAACACCAGTGAAATGAAAAGGAAAGGATGAAACAACACGCTCACTTGGCAAATCACTCATGATTTGTGTCACTGCTACAGGCTTGCTTTTGAAACAAGTAATACACTCGTGTACTATTTTGCGACACATGTTTCTGCCATTTAAAGGCCAGAAATTTTGACGTACATGATATAACAAGGAAGTTGGTCCAACATGCAAATATTTCAAATGAAAATGTTTCAAAATAATACAAGTTAATTTATGATTAGCAGGTAACAGCATAGGATGTTTTGCACTAATACTTAAATTAGAATTACTCAAACGTCCACCAATTCTAATAATTTGATCATTATCCAAAAAACAATTTAAAGAAGATAATTTGCCTGTAACAGGCTTACCCTTCTTCAAAGCACTATATTCATACTTGAATTCAGATTGTTGTAATAATCTGATTAAACTTACCTCACCACCTCTCAACTCTTTTGGTGTGAGAGGGCCTTGCTTTTTATGAGTTGGGGTTCTAAGGTTGTATGAAAATCTAAACAAATAACATATAACTCGCAAAATATGTACATAATTGTTACTTAAATCAAGTAATTTGCTCAAAAGAAAATCATCACAATCATTTAAATTCACTAAACAGTTACTGTTGTCCTTAGAGTTTGTTCTAAGCTCTCTTTCAATTTCTTCATCGGGAATTACCACTTCCCAAGCCTCGGGAATAGGATCACCTGCCTCGTGTAAGAACTTGGGTCCATGCCACCACAGTTCGTTACGGATTAACTTGTCAGGATCAATACCTCGTGAGATAAGATCTGCTGGATTTGAGGCGGATGGTACATGACGCCATTGGGCAACAGACGTCAACTCCTGAATCGTGGTAACTCTGTTAGCCACGAAAGTTTTGAGATCACAGGGTTTCCTTTGGATCCATGAAAGAACTATCGTGGAATCACTCCAAAGGTAGGTGTGGGACACTTTTAGCTTCAAGGCTTTGAGAATCCTATTGGTCAGTTTAGCTAGAAGCACGGCAGCACACAACTCAAGACGAGGGATCGTCACACTTTTTATGGGTGAAACTCTGGACTTGCTAGCCACTAAACTAACCAATATAGCACCAGTTGAAGAATTTGTTGATCGAAGGTACACCGCGGCGCCATACGCTTTCTCTGAGGCATCCGAGAAGCCATGCATCTGGATCGAAGCAGGATCATCTGTTAGGATTCGACGATCAATGTGTAAGGTTCTCGTGGCCGCAAGCGCTGCAATGAAATTTCTCCACTCCGTCACCTCAGCCGATGGCAATGGATCATTCCAACTCAATTTCAGCAGCCAAAGACGTTGGAGGAATATTTTAGCCCTTGAGATGACTGGTCCCAAAAGACCAAGAGGGTCGAAGATACGAGCTATTGTAGACAGCACAGCTCTCTTAGTGACATCCATATTCTCATCAAGAAGGTTGAACGAGAAATAGTCACTGTACGGCTTCCAGGAGACACCTAATGTCTTGGTCTCTTCTGGATGTGCGAACGAATACTCGGCACTTGATTGTACAGACAGTTCAGGACAATTGGCGAACCATTTGTGGAGCTCCATTCCACTTCTCTGAAGGATGCCAATTAACTGCTGCTGAAGTACTTTAGTTTGAAGTAGGTCATCACCGCCAGTCAAAATGTCGTCCATATACACGTCTGTAACTAGGACTGACGCTGCTTCAGGAAAATCTATTCTCTCATCAATAGAAAGTTGTTTCAAAGTTCTCATGGCGAGATATGGAGCACTAACTGTCCCGTACGTGACAGTATTCAGACGATACGTTTTAAGTGGAGCGTCTATTGCGGATTTCCACAAAATCCTCTGCAAATCTCTTTGATCCTCATTAATGAGAATCATTCTGAACATCTTTTTAATGTCTACCGTAAAAACATATCGATGTTTTCTAAAACGACACATGATTGCAAAAAGGTCGTCTTGTATCACGCCTCCATTTAGCTGAATGGAATTTAAAGAATTCTCAGCAGTTGTCACTGTTGATGCGTTAAACACAACTCTCAGTTTGGTTGTTGCACTATCTGCTCTATAAACGCTGTGATGCGGGATATAATAAGTAACCTGTGGTTGTTGTTCCTCAAAAACTTCTGTCATATGACCTAAAGTTTCGTACTCGCTTATAAAAGACTTATAAAGGCTATAATAATCAGGATCTCTAGATAGCTTTCTAATCAAAGAGTTTAACCTTTTATGTGCGATCTCTCTCGATTCCCCTAAACACGAGGGATCCTCTTTGAGAGGCATTTTCACAATATATCTCCCATCACTATCTCTTAAATATGTTCTAGCATAGTGCTCATCACAAAATTTAGTTTCTTCGGTTTTTGTCAAGGACTCCTCAACATTTTCCAATTCCCAAAACTTTTGAATTTCTCGCTCTAAATTTCCCAAATTACTAACTAAACCGCAATACATTCTATCCGTATTAAAGGTATCATACATACTCCCACTCACAATGTATCCGAAAACCGTATTTTGGAGAATCAATTTGGAGTTGCAAAGGCTTAATTGCCCAGACCTCAATAAACTCATAAAAACTTCCGATCCCAACAATAAATCAATTCTACTAGGTTTATTAAACTCAGGATCAGCCAGATCTACGGTCTCGGGGATATTCAATTCAGAGATGTCAATTAACTTCGAGGGAGTTATGTGCGTAATTTTAGGCACAATAAGAAACTCTAAATTTTGATGGAAACTACCAGTTTTATTACTAACAACGACCGATGTTTTGGACTTTACATTTAATGAGGCGCCTGACAAACAAGAAACAGCCACATTAATTTTCTCTTCTAATCTGTAAGCACTCAATTAGATCAGTTGTACAGAAATGACTCATTGAACCACTATCCAGTAAGCACCTGCAACTAATAAATCGTCCATCTTTACTTTTAACATAAACAATCGCTGTGGAGATCAAAACAGATTTACGAGTAGCCTGCATGCTTGATGCTCCAACGAAAGTTTGATCTACTATGTTTGTTTCGAATGGAACTGCGTTGGCGTTTAGCCTATTAACACTCGGAGTCTCAACAGCTGGAGCCGATTGATAATCCACTTCAGATCTATCTGGAGGGACGGGTCTTTTCTCATGCCAAAAATGCAAGCTATCATGGTGCTTCTTGTTACACTGCGAACAAGAAGTCGATGATTCACAATTCGAAACCGAATGATTAGCAGAGAGACAGTTGAAACAGAGTTTGTTTCTTTTCACAATCTCAAGTCTCTCCTTCACCGATAGCCTCTTAAAAGCATAACACTTATGTAAAGAATGAGTTCCCGATTTACAAAAATCACATTTTGCGGATTTGAAATCCGAAAGGAAAACCTTTGGAACATGTTTTGAAAACTTATCTGGATGTTTCGGAGGGAAGTACGACGCTCCTCGAGATGAGGAAAAAACGTCGCATTCTTTTCCTAACTCTTGTGGTTTCATCCAAGATTCACCTTGTCTAATACGGACATGTGTAGCTGTTTGCTTATCCAAAATTTCAAACATTTTATCAGAAACTGTAAGTTGTTTTAAGCTTTCAAAATCAGTTACATTTCTCAGTTTAAGATAGTAATCAAAATTTGTAGTTAATCTAGAAGCAAATTGCACGTACGTTTCGTTTGGTTGGCGATTAGCAAGTTTAAAGTTTTCCAAGCATTTTTGAGGTGTCGGCTCAAACTCTCTTAACACAATTGATTTAATTTTTTCATAATCACTTATTTCATCATCTTTTATGTACACAATAATATTCGAAGCCTTTTCTCCGAGTAAATTAAGTAAAATCTCAGCTTTGAATTGTTTCGGGACACCTTTTGTGTCAAATGCTCTTTCTAATGAATTGAAAAACATACCCCACGCTTCCGGTTTGCTCGGAACTTTAAGGGTCAACGTTCTGACACTTTTTAGAATTGAATCCAATGATTCCGTAACTAATGAACTCGAATCCCTATCCACTTTTATCTCAGATTGCGCTTTAGTAAGTTCAAGCTCAGCTTTTATTCTTTGCAACTTAATCTTTTCCAACTCAAGTACATAACTTTCGTCAGCTTTCCGTTCCGAAATTACGGATTCTAATAGATCCTTTACAAATTGGGGATCAGAAATATATTTAGGGTTAGATTTAATCTTATCTTGGATTTCGGTTTTAGTCATTTCGTCTGTTATGACCTCACCGAGTTCTTCGGCCACATAAAAAAGGTCTCTCTTATTTGCTCTAAACATTTTGCAAACTTATTTACAAAATAATACTCAAGGTAGGGAAAAAAGGAGGTACTCACTCAGAGATCCCACTAATAAGCTCGGGTATTCACTAAACCCAAAGCTCATAACAACCAACCACAAGCACTTATCAAATCAAACTCATCACTTTGCACATGAAACAGCACACAAATTCTGCTCATGAAACAAATCCTATAAATCCATAGAACCTCCGGTCGCTAGGACCATGTTCTCGCTAGCTCAGTAAAAACACACGTGGACTGTAACACACTTTATTTTCAACTCTGAACTCTTTTAAAGCTTTGCCACGCAGGGCACATTTCCTGGTTGGCGGTACGTCACTATTCGCAACGCCACCTCGCGACAAGGGTCTGTACAAATACCTTCTATAATGAATTGAAGTACATATATTCACTGTAACTGAAACACTTCTTTTTGTTTACCTTCATGTGTTTGTTTACAAAAATATCTTGCAATGTCAGAATCAGTCTCAATAAATCATTCTGAATACATTAAATGTTGCTTACAATTTGTACTAAAAGATTTATATTTAGTTCTGATTTTCATAATTATTCAAGATTGCCAATGTTGTCTGGTACACGCAAGTATTGTTAACCTAGTAATTTTTTTCTGGATTGAACTGTTTTGGAATGTAATTTAAATTGAACTTTAGAACTGAAATAATTATACTTATATGTGGAATATAATATGGACCAAGAGAATTGCATGCATAATAACATTTAGAGCTTCGATGAAAATCCAAATTTTTCCCATATTGTGTTTGGAGGAAGCCTACTTTTGTGTAATGTCAACAGAGGTCCCTTGTTTTTCAATAACACTATATATCATACAGTATCAATGTTTTCTTGGGAACTTTCTGTAAGAAGTCGGTCAGACTTTTTCGTATCTTGCAGAGAACAGTGTTTTGAAATTTTTTTTACACATATTTGTTTTGAAGGCACACGATGTAGCCCAAAGTAATTTTACAATTTTCTAGAAGTCTCCATCATAGAGAATTCATTTTGATTAAATATTTTGCTAAAATGTGCTGAGATTCACACTCACTAACCTAGATCAGCTTCCTAAATAAATGACAATCAAAAGCTGTAGAGCAAAATGGTCTTAAGAAATCATGTGGATGGAAGACTAAATATGCAGTGCTGGCAGTCATTTGATTGATATTAAATTCAATGAATAATGTCAATCATTGAGTGCACAATGAAATTAGAAATGTTTTATTTAAAAGTTATTCCAAAACAAAATGATGTCCTATGTAAACATCCTGCATAACAACTGAAGAAATTGTAAACCAATATTTTGGTTGGTAAATATTTTCAAGTCGTAAAATTTTCTGTAGCTATACATTCTGATTCTTGCAACTTTAGCAATATTGGCTTTAGTCAGATTTACATTCAAAGCTTATCTAGAACCACAAGTCAGCTAAACTTGTTCAAAGTAGACTTCTGTGAAACTTATAAAAATGTGCTCATGCTATCTCCATATATTTAACTCACTCAACATCTGTCCTGATCAGGACATGAAAATTTTAGATAAAATAATTTTTGAAAAATTAATTAAATCAGCATCATGCTAATATAACAGGTGCCGTGGTGGGAAGAGCAACCAGAGGGTTGGAAGTTCGAATCCAGCCAAAGACCGTCATGTAGAAGGGGGCTGGTGCATGTTAAATCTGTTGTGTTGCCTCGCTATATGACCATGATTCAAAATTATGTTGTCTTAATCTTTCCCTTTGGGGTTGATCCAGGATCGTCACAAATAGCCCATTGTGTTGCTCCAGTGGGAGAGAGAGAGAGACGTTAATTAAAAATACCATTAGATATACCACATTTCATCAAAATGTTGGTTTTAGACTAATCAGTAGCATGTTATAACTCCTAAAAGGTCTTGTGAATAAATTATTGCACACGTAGTAATTAAACTAATAATATTACTCAGATTAATATTGTAATTTTATTATAAAACAAAAAATCTTTTCTTCTGTTCATAATAAGAAAAATTATAAATTTAATCATTGATTATGTATTTTTTGGCATACAAAACTAATATATGATGTAACTCCTAAAAAACTACAACTATAACAGGTGCCATGGTTGGAAGAGTAATGGACTAGCAACCGGAGGGTTGGGAGTTCGAATCCTGCCAAAGACCGTCGTGTAGAAAGGGGGCTGGTGCATGTTAAATATATTGTGTTCTTACATTAGCGTGGTGTGTAAGTTTGGAGTGCCAGCTTGGGTGTTGCCTCGTTATTTAAAAATGATTCAAAATTATGTTGTGTCTTAATTTTTCCCTTTGGGGTTATAAAAATAACCAAGTAGCATAATTTTCATAATCGCCAAATTGAACTTACTTTTAGACCAAAGTGGGGCCAAGGGTCTGAAAAGTAGGGATGCGACATCAATGTCGATATTTTCAAAACATTGATGTATTGGAGCCTATGTCGCATCACTAGGTGCTAAACCAGTTTTAAGAAATGGGGAAGAAAGTTTTAATACACTGAATTTTAAAAACATCGATGTTTTGGGGGCGATGCATTATCAACCTTGATGTTTTAATTTTGAATATCGATACTTCAAAACATTGATGTTTAGCTGTCGATGTTGCATCCGAACCACACAGTATGCATCGTGTTACTTTGCGGGCCTCTAGCAAAGACCTTCTCAAGCCAACAGTCAATGCTTCATCACACTACTACTCAAAATACCCACCAACTTACCTAATGTTGTGAAGAACGGCATAAGTTTGGCAGTCACAAATCTGTCCAAGGCCAGGAGGGCCTGGTGATACTGAGGGTGTTGTGAGTAAGTTTTGGTAGCCTCTTTTAGGAAAAGGAGATCACCCCTAAGGTGTTCCGTGAGTTTACAGTGGAAGATGTAATGGCGAGTCAACAAACTCTCCACACTGACACATATCAGAAACTTGCTTTCCGAAGAAAAAAAGTTTTTTTTAAAGTATTCCGGAAAGCGACCATGGCCTATGAGTAGCTGGGATGTTATGGGGTGGTACACATATTGACTAATATCTGGAGTGGGAAAAAACTTGTGCATTCTTCTACCTATTGTATCTGCACTCCATCGTAGTTCCCACAATTCCATAAGGATCTTGAGAATTTGAACTGACAAGGCAATTGTGCCCACATTTCACAGACAGTGAATTTTGACAGTATCAGTCTTGTCACCACCCATGTGACATATTGACTGCAGCGACAAAGTAATGTTGTTAGGTGCGACACGACTTCAGAGACAAAGCGCTGTTGTCGTCACGTGAGAGGTGACTTACGACCAGAGACATAGTACTGTTGTTACGTGAGAAGTGACTAATGACCGTTAAGGGTTAAAATGGTAATAAACAACAACATAATACATAAAGTGATTTAAAATACAGAATAATGTAGGTCCTTGAAATAAAAATATTTATTAGACGGGAAAAAACTACATGTTTTGCTTGAGTTACAAATATATATTAAATACATTATAAAATATATGTTTGTGACACATCCTAATAACTTAAACAATAAATATGAAATAAAACAAATTTAAAAAATTTTGGTCCTTTATGAATGCACGCGTAAAAAAATTTTGTCTCCATAGCAGCCCAAATGCAAGTGCTATAATTATAGGATATGAGATAGAAAAAACTTTGTTTAAAGAAAGCTAAGCTATTGAAAACAGACAAAATGGAATATTTTTTCAATTTAAATTTTGTTATCTTGAGCTCAAATGAGTGAAACAAATCGAGAAGTGTATTTGTTTACAAAAAAATTACTTTGCTTAAATCTTAATACTTATTATTGATAACTGCTTTTACTAAGTTTATATTTACTACTAGTTGTCTCAACAAACAGTGGCGAGATTATATTAGGTAGACGATCAAACAAGAGATTTGATTCATAAGAAACTATATTATGAAAATACAAACACTGTGTAGGTTATAAGGGCGAATAAGTTCCACAATAAACAAATACATACTCATCAATTCTTTGTATTTGACGAGTTTTAGAGTCAGTGATCATTTTATATTGTAAAAATCATAACAAAAGGCAATTGATTGACTAAATTTCAAATAAATGTGAACATATATAATTTGTTTACATGGGGGTACGTTTTTGCCGCCTGCTTCTTATATCAACCAATTCTTCGAAGTAGTTACAATACAGACAGATAAAGAATTGCAAAAAGATTTGTACATTACTATCTAGAATGTCAACATATATTTAGAATATCCAAAAAGAAAATCATACGGAAAATCATAGCACTCAGCGAGAGAAAAATGGCGATCTTTTTTACAACGTAGTAGGGTTGCTCGAGAAATTGAGAAGGATTGCCAATTTCCCCAGCCCTCGGTTCTCAAAGTGCTTTCTATCGCCAACTCGCCAAGAGGTGCTGAAAGCGTGAGGGTTTCCGCGTATGCTCCCCGGTTAGCACTGGTACAGGAACCTGTATCCCTCGTTGGACTCCATGGTAGGTGGTGCAGTCGGTGACTGAACATTTCTTTATTAAACATGGAAAATCAAAAAACAACTTCTCATTCAGTGGAGCAAATATGTATAAAAACAAATGAAAACAATATATGTAAACAAAATTTTTTTATTATCAAAAGTAACACCGGAAATCTTAAAAATATATCTGCAATCTTACTCCATAAAATTATATTAGAAATGGTAGGAGACACTAAAAACATAAAAAAAAAACCTAGCAGGAGATATACTCGTTGAAGTTTTAAATAGAACACAAGCTTTAAATATCCAAAACATAAAATCCGTCGGTTCAATAGACGTGACTGTTACACCCCACAAAACTTTAAATTCATCAAGAGGCGTAATTTCAGAATCCGATTTAGTTCATGATACGGAACAAGATATCCTGAAATCCCTGTCCCAACAACATGTAATCAATGTTAAAAGAATCACTATTTTAAGAAATGGTCAAGGAATACCCACCAAACACATAATATTAACTTTCAATACAACAAGTCTACCAAAGCATGTTAAAATAGCCTATTATTGAATTGCCCAGTACGACCTTTCATACCTAACCCACTTCGTTGTTTTAAATGCCAAAGATTTGGCCACGGTTTCATGGCTTACCGCGGCAAAGAGACTTATGTAAAATGCTCTAGTAAAGGACATAAGACAGATGTCTGTACGTCATCATCCCTTTGCTGTGTGAATTGCAAAGGTGACCATCCATCTTACGCAAAGTCCTGCCCTAAGTTTCAAACCGAGAAAGAAATCCAGATAATAAAAGTACAACAAAACATTTCATTTCCGGAGGCACTAAAAATTGTTAATGATCGCACCCCAAAACCTGGAATATCTTACTCTTCAATAGTTAAAAAAAACCTTCAAAACTAAAGGTACTCAAACCGATGCAACTGTGTTTAAGCCATCTGACCAACATAAAACTTCAACGAACCAACCTATAACGCCTCTTTTTACTAAAGCATCAGTTACAACCTCATCAAATACAAAACAGATAAACCAACCAAATCCATCTATAAATACTTCTTTTACAAAGAGCCATATCATATGAACAAAGTAATATTAAAGTACCAAAAAGTTCTCAAACCTCTCTTCAGCCTGATGTTTCTTCCAGAAACTTAGCAACTGATCCTTCTACCAGTGACCTTATAAACCTTTATAATACCGAAAGGGATATTTCCTCTGTAGAAGATGAGGACTTGGAGACTTCGCTACCCAAGTCGGCAAGACAAACCTCATTCTAGGACGAAAAGGCACAAGTAGTTTTTCTTTTCCTTTATATTTTATTTTGTATGGCTACCTTTCTTTCCTGGAACTGCCGTGGTTTTCGTAACAGATTTAATGATGTGAAATATATCATTAACAAACATAAGCCAGCTGAAATCGCCCTCCAGGAGACCTATCTAAGAAAAAAATGACACCAACAACATTCGTTATTTCACTATATTCAGAAAAGACTACGATGATGGCCAAAGAGCATTTGGAGGTGTTGCATTGCTTACCTCCTATTACTTACCAGTGACTCAAAATAATCTGAAAACAAATCTCCAAGCTGTTACTGTAAGACTTCATGTCAATACTTTAATAACAATCTGCAATTTATACCTACCTCCTAATACCCATATCGCTACATTTGACTTGAATAATTTAATATATCAACTTCCGCAACCATTCATCATACTTGGTGACCTAAATGGCCATCATATTCTCTGGGGCAGTTCAGACATTAATCGTAGAGGAAAACGAATTGAAAAATTAATAGTAAACAATGATTTATGTATCATGAATAACGGCCAACCTACTTACTTTCACTCACCTTCACTTACTTACCATTCAATAGATCTGGCAATTTGCACTCCTTCAATTTTACGTTTTTGGACCTTTTCTGTGGATCCTTACTTTAACAATAGTGGCCATTATCCCATACAACTAAAATATGCAGGCCAAATCCAACACAACTCTGTCAGTAATACCAACTATATTTTTGAAACTGCCAACAGGCCACTTTTTACAAGCCTTGCAGATATTTCTAACATGGTAGAAATTGGTGACATCGATGAAGTCACTTCAAAAATAACAAACATAATTATAGCAAGTGCTGACGCTTGCATTAAAACAGTCATTAATTCCCCTAAAAACAAAAGAAACCTTGGTGGAATTAGGAATGTAGCGATGCATATTGGAAACAGAGGAAAGCCTGGAATATCTTTAATAGATATCCAACAAGAGAAAACTTTATTATTTATAAAAAATGTCTTTCAGAAATATCCAGCTCCAGAAACTACTCTGAAAGGGGTCCTTCGGGGGTTGGCGAGCGTTAGCGAGCAGGGGACAGGCCCCCTAGTTTGATAAGAACGTTTAATTCACGCTTTTATATTATTCGTCTACAAATTAATTTTATGTTTTACTGTTGCTGTAAATCTACCAATCATCCTCTTGAGCGAAAAGCATTTGTGTCTGACATTTTCCCGTCTGCGCAATGTTTATCAGGGTGTTCTTTAAGATTTAGAACATAAAGGAGAATAATGAATCGAATGTGCATACGACTTAGAAAACGAATAGATTTTGGAATTTGAATTGGGTACTTACCCCTATTTTCCCAGCGTTATGGAGAGGCAGGTCTAAAAACAATTACTGGAGGCAGGTGAAGAAATAACTAGAGGATAACTTTAACATGGTTTAATTATCCTAAAACGTTTACATTTGTAATGGACATGGTCCTAGAGGTTTACAGATTAAACGGGTTTTTTGTAGCGGAGACACACAACGCGTGTCCGACCTTGGTGACTGTCCGAGCTCGAATTCGACCCCGTAGCGTCGTTTTTTCTCTTTCGACCCCCGGAAGGGGTTCCAAAAGTTTCGATTCGCATAAGGGGAGAGTTTTTTTCCTTCTTCGGTTGTTCGCCCTTTCCTCCCACGTGGCCGTTACTCAACATCCTGCGGGGGGCGGGAAGATGAAATCGGCAAAACCACTAGCCGATTGAGTGGTCGAATGACATCTCCGGATTTTGTCTTGACTGAGACAACACGAGTCAGCTGGTCGGTTCCCGAAAACAACTGGGTGACTCTGCCAAAATTCCACTGGAGAGGAGGTTGCTGGCCATCCTTCAATAGAACAAGATCCCCTACGTTGATGGATTTATTCGGTAGCCTCCACTTGGGACGTGGTTGAAGGGCATGCAAGTAGTCGCGGGTCCAACGTCTCCAAAAGCTGTCTCTCATCTGTAATAATATCTTCCACCTGGAAGAAAGACTCAACGATGGATTAGATTGGTGGTTAGATTCTGGGATTTCTAACAGTGGGACTCCAATGAGGAAATGCCCCGGGGTTAGAGCCCGAAGATCAGTTGTCTCCGTCGATAGGGGCACAAGAGGCCGAGAGTTGATGCAAGCCTCAATCTGGCATAATAATGTGCACATCTCCTCGAAAGTTACGAGAGTTCCTTGACATGTTCTGGTCAGATGACGCTTGGCTAATTTGATAGAGGCTTCCCAAAGACCTCCGAAATTTGGAGCGTATGGAGGGATGAAATGCCAGGTAATGCTCTTTTGTGAGCAGAAATCCTGGACAGAGGGTTCTCTGGACAGCTTAAAGAGTGCTTTGAGGTAAGCGGCAGCACCGACAAAGTTCGTTCCATTGTCCGAAAAGATGTCTGTAGGATAGCCACGGCGGGCCACGAATCGTCGCAAAGCAGCCAAAAATGCCGCGGACGACAGGTTAGACACCAATTCTAGGTGTACTGCTTTGGTGCACATGCAGATAAACAAGCATATGTAAGATTTGAAAGTGCTGGCCTTTCTCTGATGTTGGCATTTTGTGTTTATAGGGCCAGCAAAATCGACTCCCACTTTTTCAAAAGGTCGAGATGGGGTTATTCGGGATGTCGGTAAATCACCCATCAATTGGGTTGTGGGCTTAGCAGATGATCGGAAGCACCGAATACACTGTCTGAGTTCTTTTCGCACAGTTGATCTGCCATCCGGAATCCAGAACTTCTGGCGAATTAAGGACAAGACTAGTTCCGATCCACCATGCAGACTACATTGGTGAAAATGCCTAATTATCGCTGATGTAATTTGATGTTTCTTTGGGAGAATCATGGGGTATTTTTGGTCAAAGGCCAAAGTTGGGTGTTTGCTCAGACGTCCCCCTACTCTGATAATTCCGTCTGCATCAAGAAAGACATTTAACGAAATTATCTTACTTGATTTGGGTATAGATTTGTTTTGTCTCAGCAACTTGATTTCTGATGCGAATTCTGAGTCTTGCATTAATTTCACTATTCGCTTGCTGGAAGTGTCTAGTTCGACGGATTGTAAGGGCCCTGTTGATTTCGTTTGGGATTTTGCATTATGAGCAAAACGCAAAACCCATGCTATGACGCGTACCAATTTCGTGTATGATGAGAATTTGCTGAGGATGTCGTGGGAGTTATGGATGTGTGTGACTAAGCAATTATCCTCATCAGATGAAGCACTGTCCAATACAGGTAGATCGTCATTTGGAATGAATGGAATACTGATTCCACTGAGCCACTTAGGCCCATTCCACCATTCCGAATAGACCCTTAGTTGTCCCGGAAAAAGGCCACGAGTCGCGCAATCGGCCGGATTTTCTTTGCCAGGAATATGATGCCACGACTCTGATGAAGTTAGTAAGCGAATTTTTTCCACTCTGTGTTGCACAAATTGGTTACCCTTTGCAGGGGGATTTGAAATCCAACTCAGTGTGATAGTCGAATCAGTCCACAGGAATGTTTGGTGGATTGGAAAGGTGATTGATTTTAAAATAGCATTAATAAGCTCGGATAAGAGAAGAGCTCCACATAGTTCTAATCTCGGCAAGGTTACAGTTTGCACAGGTGCTACTCTGGTTTTGGATGCCACTAGACACACGTGAATGTTATCTGAAATCACACGGAAATACACCACTGCAGCGTATGCCTTAGCAGAGGCATCACAAAACCCATGCAATTCTATCGGACTGGCATTTGAAGTATGGATATATCTGGGGACTTGTATTTCCCTAAATTGACTTATTTCTAAGGAAATTTTATTCCATTTCTTAGCAATATCCCCAGGAAGGGTATCATCCCACTTTAATTTTGCTTTCCACAACTCTTGCAGCATAATCTTGAGAATGATTGTTGTGGGTGAAATGAGACCCAAGGGATCAAAGATACGGGCTATCACAGACAACAATTGGCGTTTGGTAGAGATTTTATCCGCTACTATTCCCTTCACTTGAAGGGTATCGGTTTTTAGATTCCAGAATAAACCTAGCACCTTTTGAGAGGATTGATCCTGGAACGAATGAGAGACAGAGTTGGCTCTTAACGAATCTGGGAGGTCAGAGAGAACGTCTGCATGATTTGAAGCCCACTTTCTGAGTGAGAATCCACCTGCAGTCATCAATTCATTCATCTCTTTAACTATTGATTTTGCGGAATCTACGGAATCTGCTCCGGCCAGCAGATCATCTACATAAAAATGTTCCCTCGCAATATCAGCAGCCACGGGAAAGTTCGGATGTTCATCTTGGCATAATTGTTGCAAAGTGCGAAGGGCTAAGAATGGAGCACATGATGTTCCATAAGTGATTGTCTTAAGTTTGTAGATAACAAGCGGATCAGATGGATTTTTCCTCCAAAATATTCTTTGGAAAGGCAGATCTTCATTTCCAATTAATATTTGTCTATACATTTTTGCGATATCCGCGGTGAAGGCTATCGGATATGCTCGGAAGCGGATTAAATTTGCCAAAATTTCAGTTTGAAGTTTAGGCCCTTTGCATAGAATGTCGTTTAATGATTTCCCATTTGATGTTTGAGCAGATGCATCGAATACTACACGAAGTTTCGTAGTACTACTCGATTCGTTAGTGACTCCGTGATGCGGTAGATAATAAAACGCCATTAATACCTACCAACCTATGAGTTGTGTTGAGCAATGGTAGATTTAAACGCTCAGCACATTCCCTACTCATTAAAGAAGTTTGGCTAGCATTATCAATTAGCGCTCTGCATTGAATTAATTTTCCAGATTTAGATTTAATGTTTACAAGCGCGGTTGACAACAACACGTGACTTGTTCTTGCATGCACATCCGATTCACATTGAGTACTGTTTGCAACCGATACGATAGAATTATCCGAGTCTCTACACGGAAGGTTAACAGCATAAACATGCAAAAGTGTATGATGACGTTCCGAACAGTTTTTACAATTTAAAGTTAATTTACATGCCTCAAGTTTATGATTTTGTCGTAAACAGTTAGAGCATAGCTTATGCGAATCTACTACTTTCCTTCGCGCGTTCACCGGCATGTTGTTAAAAGTTGGACACTTAAATAATGGGTGCACTTGATTGCAAATTACGCATGTATTGCTCTTTACCACAACCGCATTGTGAACTACTGGTCTGCTGAACGAATTGAAATCTACAGTCTTTCTACCTTGATTGAATTTAGCTTCGTTTCGAATAGGTTTTGTTTCAATTGAACCGCGCGCTTCTCTTTCAACAAAAACTCTAAACAATTCAAGGTTAGGAATGCTGTCACTTTCGAGGGACAGTTCCCACCGTTGTTTGATTGGCTCATCGAATTTTATTAACATAAAATTTATAAAAATTAGGTCACTCAACAAATTAGATTCCAAACCCAAAGTTTTTAAGTTACGGACGGTTTCATTGCAGGTGTCTAATAATTCAAGTAGAGTTTTTGAATTATTCACTTTCGTTAGCTTAATAGAAAATAATTTATTGAGTTGACTTAATGCTAACTGACGTTTATTTTCGAATCTCTGACACAAAAGCTCCCAACAATGAATGAGATTTTCTTGTTGAAATGCAAAACCCCGAATTAATTTCGATGCATTTCCACGTACTGAAGACTGCAAATACTGGAGCTTTTCAATGTCTGAGAGTTGGTCATTTTTCAAAACGGATGAATCAAATAATTCCTTAAACGAAATCCAACTTTCTGAATCACCATAAAAATTAGGGAGATCGAATTTTGGTAATTTTACTAACGAATGTTTTATTCCTTGAGTTACTTTTCCTGCAGTATGAGATTTTTTCGTATCTAACTGAACCAACAGATCCAAAATATCATCTTGATAGCTCATGTACTCCTCAAAGTTCTCCTCATTCTCTTTGGGAGAAAAATTTGAAAATACATCAGTCAATCTTGTATCGTAAGATTGAAGTTTTGTTGTGAGAACTGCGATTCGTGCTGGATCACTTAGTTCATCGTTTAGAATTTTCTCACGAAACCGCTTAATTTCCTTACAAATTTGATTAAAACGCAATTGAACGTTAGACACGTTAGGCATTTCAAAGAGTAAAGCAATGAGAATTGTTTCTTAAAGACTAAATATTGAATGATATATGATTTCGATTTCCACCATAGGTCGCTCCGGCTCGACGGACCACTTTTATGTTCTTTAAGATTTAGAACATAAAGGAGAATAATGAATCGAATGTGCATACGACTTAGAAAACGAATAGATTTTGGAATTTGAATTGGGTACTTACCCCTATTTTCCCAGCGTTATGGAGAGGCAGGTCTAAAAACAATTACTGGAGGCAGGTGAAGAAATAACTAGAGGATAACTTTAACATGGTTTAATTATCCTAAAACGTTTACATTTGTAATGGACATGGTCCTAGAGGTTTACAGATTAAACGGGTTTTTTGTAGCGGAGACACACAACGCGTGTCCGACCTTGGTGACTGTCCGAGCTCGAATTCGACCCCGTAGCGTCGTTTTTTCTCTTTCGACCCCCGGAAGGGGTTCCAAAAGTTTCGATTCGCATAAGGGGAGAGTTTTTTTCCTTCTTCGGTTGTTCGCCCTTTCCTCCCGCGTGGCCGTTACTCAACACAGGGGAAGGGGAAAAAATTAATTTTCGTCATACTGGAGCTACACAACGGTCTATTGGTAACGGTCCGGGATCAATCTTGAAAGAAATATCCGAGGACAAACTACATAATTTGGAATTACGGTCAGATGACGCAGTAACACCTGAGCTGGCACTCCACACTCTGCAATTCCACATCACACCAACGCGAGGATTTTGAGGCCACGATCGATTTTGCGAGCACCAGCTCCTTTTTTACACGTCGGTAATTGGAAGGCACAGACGAAGATCAAACTCACAACCCAACTTGTTGGCAATTGTCGCTCTATCAATCGGGCTACCACGGCACCCAAAGTTTACCAGGATACAATTATACTGCTGTTTGTAAAAAATGCAAAACCATGAAGGAGTCATCAGAATTAAATGAAATTTGATACACAAACGGCTTGTGTTAGTACAAATAAATGAATAAATTTTCAACGCAAAGAAAAAAAATATTAAGTGTCCGAAATCAGTATTTGGTGTAGCCACCACGCGATGTAATAAGTGCTGCTATACGACGTGGCATGGAGTGAAGCAGATGTTGAATGTCTGCATGTGGAAGAGAATTCCATATTGTTTGTATGCGCACCCAATGTTCGTCTTTTGAAGCTGTAGGACGCGAATCACGAGCGAGACGCCGACCAACCAAATCTCACAGGTGCTCAATAGGTGACATATCCGACGAATAAGCAGGCCAAGGAAGAAGTTGCATGCGTTAGGCTTAAAAGAAGTCTCGAACATTCCTTGCACAATGTGGGCGTGCATTATCCTTTTGAAAGATAGCTCCAGGGATGCCTTGAAGGAAGGGAACGACTTTGGGCTCTAGCACTTCACGGACGTACCTGTTGCTATTCAGATTACCCTCAATTCGTAGCAGCTGAGATCGTACATGATATGATACGATACGATACACCCCAGACCATAACTCCGGGCCATAACGCACTCTGGAAGGCTGAGTTTACCGGCATAGCGTCTAACACAAATGCGGCCATCATGGTTCCACAAATTAAAGCGGGATTCGTCAGAAAAAACAACTTGTTGCCAATCATCCCGCCAGTTTCTGTACTCATAAGCCCATTGCAGACACAGCTGTCGATGGTTTGGTGTGAGGGGGATCCTGTATAAAGGAATCCTTGCACACAGTTCACGGTGCAGCAGACGTCGGTGAATTGACGAAGCCGACATTAGTACACCTGTAGCAGTAAACCAAAGTGCTGCCAACTGCCTGGAGGAAGCTGTACGGTCATTCACCGCCATGTGGACCAGGTGTCTATCATCGCGCGCTGCCGTCACCTTAGTCCACTTCCGTAGTCCACTCCCAGGTTTTCAAGTTGTCCGGTGTTCGTCGGTCCACTGCTTCCTAACTCGCATCACTGTGGAACTGTTCCACTGCTCACAAGCTGCTATTACGCGATAGGGAAATCCTCCTTCACGAAGGTCGATGATTCTCCCCCGTTCAAATTCCGTAAGTTGTTGAAATTTCGCCCTATTTCGTCGTGTAGGCATACTTAGGTCTCACTAAACGTTCGGCATTAAAAAACAACCATGTAATATTTTCAACGTTCCGCTACAGCCCTCTATTTATACACTTTTAGCATCAATTCAGATGGCGCTGCTCACACGACGCATGCGTGGTGGCTCTGAAACTTTACTACATTGCATAACATCGTATAATTGACATTCGCTACAAATTTCATTTCATTCGGATGATTCCTTCATGGTGCTGCATTTTTTACAAACAGTAGTGAATTTTTAATAGTAAATCTTCGTTTGTGGCTGTATAGCCGAGAGGTTTTTAATTGTGTCTTTCAGTTGTTACGCGAAAATTTTTATTTAAAGATCGTCAGGTTTTTTTACTATCCGTTGCTAAACTCAGAAAAACTGTATAACACCGGAGAACACGTTTTTGAATTTCAGGACGACCCTTTTTTAAAGGCATGGAATACTTCAAATTTCAATCGCGAATATCTCCGCTAATTTTACAAATAACTCCATGAAACTTTTCCCTGTGCCTTTTTGTATAGTATTGCGCATATTCTTCTAATTGAACTTTTTAGCCGATCTCCTTTAGTTTTTGAGTTATTTTTTTAACTTCCTTATTTTGCCGCTAGGAGCGGTGTAAGCTCTCAATAAATTCAGCATGGTCACTTTACTATAGGTAAACGTTACTTCCTTGTCCATACGAGACGCTGTTTCAAATTTAAAGGGACTTTGCAGGTCACCCTTTATATTAATGTGTATAAACCCTTTAGATCAGATTACATTTTAGTGGTCTATTTCTTCTATCCTTCAAACTTATCACTCATCCAATATTTGAGTCAAGACTAAAAAAAAAATGTCTTACAAAATCAATACTTTAAAAACTTAAATTTTTGTCTTTATAACAAAGTATACAACTTTTCTTCTCCAAGTGATTTTGAGCAAAATATTTACAGCTACACAACGTCAACAGCCGAGAGGTTTTTAACTGTGTCTTTCAGTTATGCGAAAATTGTGATTTCAAGATCGTCAGTTTTTTTCCTATCCGTTGCTAAATTTGAAAATAAGTTACACTGCAGTGATTTTTTTTAAAAGTGTTTTTATGTTAGCTTGTATGTCAATAGATAGATAGCAAATGGGTAGATAGAAGTTTCGGGTTATAGGGTTGCTAGTTTATTGCAAATTTTAGGTTTTCATTAACAGCTTCTTCCTAGATGTCCTACATCCTATGGACGCATAGGATGTAGTCTTCTTGGGAAGGGGGATGTAACATTAAAAAATGATTCGTGAGAAAATGGCTTTGACATTGGCCGGCGCCTCCGAGTATTTTTTCACGTGCCTTTTACAGTTTCGCAGCCCATTGCATCAGAAATAATTAATTTTTGCAAGCTAAGCTAAATTCATCTTCCCACGCCGTGATCCACCTGTTCCCATCAATTTATTATAAGATGTCCCATCAAATGATACCATATAAGGCAATGAAATCTGTTTGAGTATTGCTGATCAAGCAATATTTAATTTGTTGATACGCAGCTTGTAACTTGCTGCGACATATCTTGTAGCACTCGAATCATGACTGTGGTCTAATAAAGACGTCATTTTCATTGCTCTCTGTCCTGCTCGTATTTTATGAGTACTAAGTAGTGAGACTTGTAGAAAGTCGTCACAAGTCGACAGGGTTTAATTCCTGTCGCGAAAACCGACGGCACGATGCTAATTTGAAGTGTTTAAAGGAACTAATCACGATGAAAATGACCAAGAATGGCGGCAGTTTGACTTTTCTGCCTTGGTTAAGGCGAAAGAGAAATTGTTTACTGTTTCTCTTTACTATTGATAGAAGAGTGGGTGTACACCCAAAACAGCTGACGAAGTTAAAATTTTGCCTCGTTGACGTGATGAACTAAATGAATGGTGAAAGAAAAACCAAGGGAGAAAAAATGATTCGTCTCCCTCGCTTCGGAAAGGTTACCGACATGGACGCAAAGGTCGTCGGCGGAAAGAGCCGATCCACAGGCCCTCGGAGTTAAGTCCCGCAAGCGGAACTACCTCACCTTGGAGATGACCGACCCCTGCCTTCCCACCAAGGGCTGGAGTACAACAAAAAAGGAGTAGGAGACCATAACAGTACCAGGGCCCATCACCCGTACCAAGGACACCACCAGGTGTGCCTCTTCTACCTTGGAGACCAAGACCATGGGTTCCTCGTCTACCTAGCCAAACCCATGGAGTGCTACCGCCACCACGAGATAGACCCACAGCGGCCTGCTACAACTGTGCTCTGTAGGGCCCCTTCGCACGAGGCTGCATAAAATGATTTCGTGTATGGTCTCCCACCAGTATGCACTGTTCCTGAAACGGATTTCTTGTCACCGAGGTGTGTTTTCCAGATACTGGACCAGACTTACTGGGACTCATTGACACTGGCAGCAATGTGACTATAATAGGCGAGTCTTTTGTCAGGTCTTTAATTGTAGAGAAATAGTAGGCAAAAGTTGCAGGTGATGCGGCAAACCAGTGGATTAGTAGATGTAATCAAAATCAAAGCCAAAATAGAAGAATTTAAGAAAATAAAAATAAAGTTATAATGATGTTACAGAAAGTGAGAATTATGATCCGATAGAAACGAGAGATTTTGATAATAAGAATTATGGTAAACATTGTAATGAAAATATTAAGTGTATTGATAATGTTTATGCGTCAGAGGGAAGTGCTGGAGATATTGAGCTTCTACAACAATTACAGCAAGTGGGGATTACACCTCCCTTGACTGAAAATTTTAAAAGTCATTTCGCTATGCAGGAAAATTTACCTGCATTTGCAGAAATTGACCAAAACACGGAACTCGCATCTCTGCTACTCTCTTTCCGGCACATATTTTCAAAAAAAAAATTTGATATTGGACGAATTAGAATGGAACTTTGCCAGCATAAAGTCTGTGATAAATGTTAAACTTTTTTTTTTTTTAATAATTATTTTTGTTTGTATTAAATTGGATATTGAAGGAGAGTTGTTTTACTCTTTCACATATATGTTTCATATTTTTCTATTAACAGCTTAAACATACAATTATTATCACGAGAAAACATTACTCTAATAAATTAATTGGAAAAGACATATTCATCCAGATTCATGCACCAAGAGAAATAAATGAGATTTTGTAGAAAAGTTTTCGTATTTTGTGTTTTTATCTCGCAAGTATCCTGAGATGGTGCAAAAGAAATAAATATGTATATGTGATCACGCAGGAGAAGTGATTGTATTTTGTATTTGTAAGTTGAAAAGTGAATGAAGAATATAAGGATGAGTAGATTTGTTTATTTGTACTTAATACTTGAAGGAAGTGAAATGTGAATTAGAAATAAATAGACAGAGAATAGTAAGGGTTATTTACTATGTAGAAATAATTTAAAGGAATTTGTGATATCGTACTTTGTTTATTATGAGGAAATATAACTAAAAAGGACTTGGAGAAATTTGTTGATGCATCCTAAATCGCGTGAATTATAGTAGCGCTACTTACTTATGATTTGTATAGAATTAAATTACAGTGATAATTATTTTATGATTTACAAGAAATGTTGTACTTTCATGTTGGGTTTTTGAACTTGTTCGCGACAGTAGCTAAATGAAGAGATTAGCGTAAGCCACTAGGTCCCTGATATTCTGAAGTCCGTACTGGTCACACAAGTTAATGTACTATAGAAGTATTTGGAATAATTATGGTTTTTATTATACGATTATTATAATATGCTGTTTATAGTATTATTGGTTTTTATTATTTCATTTTCATTAGGTTAGTATTTCAGAACACAATTCTCTGGAAACTGGTTGCATTATTTTGTACAGTATTTGATTTGGTATGATTGTGAACTAGTATCGTATGAATGAGCTCATTGATAATTCTATTATGTGGTATAGATGATCATTGATAATTCAATTAGGATTACCATTTATAGTGTTTTTTTTTATGTATCCTATATTCTAATTGTTTATTGTGTTTATACTTTTACCATGATTGAGATAAAGAGTCACTAATGTTAAAAGTGTTTTTATGTTAGCTTGTATGTCAATAGATAGATAGCAAATGGGTAGATAGAAGTTTCGGGTTATAGGGTTGCTAGTTTATTGCAAATTTTAGGTTTTCATTAACAGCTTCTTCCTAGATGTCCTACATCCTATGGACGCATAGGATGTAGTCTTCTTGGGAAGGGGGATGTAACATTAAAAAATGATTCGTGAGAAAATTGCTCTGACATTGGCCGGCGCCTCCGAGTATTTTTTCACGTACCTTTTACAGTTTCGCAGCCTATTGCATCAGAAATAATTAATTTTTGCAAGCTAAGCTAAATTCATCTTCCCACGCCGTGATCCACCTGTTCCCATCAATTTATTATAAGATGTCCCATCAAATGATACCATATAAGGCAATGAAATCTGTTTGAGTATAGCTGATCAAACAATATTTAATTTGTTGATACGCAGCTTGTAACTTGCTGCGACATCTCTTGTAGCACTCGAATCATGACTGTGGTCTAATAAAGACGTCATTTTCATTGCTCTCTGTCCTGCTCGTATTTTATGAGTACTAAGAAGTGAGACTTGTAGAAAGTCGACACACACACACACACATATATATATATATATATATATATATATATATATATATATATATAATCACATATTAAAATGTATAATTTTACTATAGTTAGTTTTATATTAAGTAATTGGTTAAATACCCGTTTTTTTTAGAAAATATGTCAACAATAGAAAATAAAAGGAACTTGCAATAAAATTCATGAAAAAATTATGTAAAAATGGGATAAGACATTCAAATATACATGGTTTGAAATCAAATATGCCTACTTTTCAAATTTTTTCTAAGTATTGATAAGTAATTCAAAGTTATATTCCAAGCACAAAATAAGAGTTTATGCATAACATACAAGAAAACGGAGCTTTTATCTATAAACAGCATAAAATAAGTGTAATAGCATTCCCCAGAACATGTCAATTGTGGAATTTTGAACTTGCAACAAAAATCATTAAAATGGCCTTCTGCTTCAATACCTAATCTATTTTGAAAACATAATTATCAGATAAATCTATATATATATATATAAAGGGTGATTCTTAAAAGATGGGGCAAAACTTTAAGAGGTGATAGTACACATCCAAACAAACAACTTTCATCAAAGAATGCATGGTCGGAATTAAAACGCAAAGGTGCTAGACGGCGCCGAAGGTGTTGTTATAAGAGACATAATCACACAAAGAGAGAATAAGTCACAAAAGCTAGTTTAATGAAATGTGATTATAATAAGTGTTCAAAACAGTGACCATGCATGAGGTACAACGGCGAAGAAAGGATTGATGAACTTTCTGAAAAACGCCAGGCATATCGCGTACTCCCCTGCTCATACGCAGGAGCCTTCAGCTGTCCCCACAAAAAGAAATCATTACATGAAAGATCTGTCGAGAGTGGTGGCCAAGCTACAGGATCACCTCGCCCAATCCATCGGTTCGGAAAAGTTAAACCCAGATAGTTTCGCACCTCTTGTGCATAATGGGCTGGTGCTCCATCTTGCTGGAACCCCATTACATTATGGATATGTGTGAGAACGTCCTTCAATATGTCTGGCAGCACCTGTTGCAGAAATGCGAGGTATTTTTTCCCGTCAAGGCGTTCTGGCAGAAGATAGGGTCCAAGTAGATGGTCTCCGATTATTCCTGCAAACATTGATAGAAAAGCGCCGCTGATGAGCATGTGAATAAGTGACATGCGGATTTACATCCACTCAAACATGTTGGTTGTGGGTGTTAAATGTACCTTTTCGTGTAATTGTACATTGCCACAAAATCTGGATTTACTGCGCTCTTCTGCAGAAACCAGCGAGTGAATTCCACACGACGAGGATAATCGTTTTGAATCAGTTCCTGGACTCGTTAAACATGGTAAGGATGCAAACGTTCAACCTTCAGTTCTCTCGCCATGTCGTGGATTGTGATACATGTAACTGCCTAACCACTGCTAGGGTACTTGTACTTGGCTGATCAGCCACCATATCCAGAATGGCTTATTCCACAACTGACGTTCTGTCTGTCTTTGCACGATCTGCACCCGACCGGGAAGCGAGAAAGGATCCCGTCTCATACAATTGTTGGTGCAAGAGCTCAAATGTTTTACGGTCGGCCAACCGCCTGTTGGGAAACCTTTCTCCGTACAATCGTTGAGCCACTTCCATTTGCAAGTCCGCAGATAAAAGGCATATCAGTCTTTTCCTTATTAGTGAAGGGCAACATCTTCCGATATGTTCCTACCGCGATGACAGTTGCACACTCGGATCAGCGGCTTTTATGTATTAATCGAGGCAAAAATTTGCATGATAGTTCTTCTTCCCCCCCCCCCCCATCACATTCGCATGCTATTACTGTCGTTATTCTTCTACCAATAACTCGCAACAAGAATGGAGCATTAACATTTGCAGGAATCAAGTTTTCAAATGCACCAGCACCTTTGCGTTTTGTTTCCGACCATGCATTCTTTAATGAAAGTTGTTTGTTTGGACTTTACTATCACCTCTTAAAGTTTTGCCCATCTTTTATGAATCACCCTGTGTATGAGTGTGTACATAGAAATATAGAACGACCCATTTCAAATTTAATGATTTGGGTCATTCCGGTGCAAAATCTGTTTCTTGCGCGTTTGGTCTGTCCTACAGCCAAACAACACGGCTCCTAACAGGTTTCAAGGTCTAAAAAGTGACTAATTGAACCAAAAACGTGCAAAAAGTGACTAATCGAGCAAAAAAAGTGTGACAAATAACAATAATGCTAAATATATTCAAGTATAAAGGTAAAAAAGAAAAAGATCCTCCACAGCCCCCCCCCTATCTTTTCCTTCTTTGGATGGATATTTTTATTTTCTTCATTTAAAAAGTACATCATTTTAAAATATTACCATAAAAAAAAATCGTAATTATGATTTTTTTAATTTGTTCATTTTTGACACAGCTTAAAGAATTTCTTCCTTTTCTTTGAAAGATTATATCTCATTTTTTTTGTTGTTGTAAAAGTCTGAAATTAATTTTGTCTTTTTCTTCTCAATAGAAGAATGTGCATTTTTTAAAGTCTGTCTTTGCTGCCAGCATCATCTGAGACTATTGCCGCTCCTTCAACAATTGCCTGAGCAAGTGCTGCTTCCTTAAAATCTTTATTTTCTATCGCCTATCATTGGCTTCCTTTAATAATTTTGAAGCACTGTCCAATACCTCATCCTCTTCCTTATGGATAAGTTTAAGTTTTCGTTCTTCTTCTATCACCTTTCTTTTCTTTGCCAGCTGCTTTAAATTTTTTTTTTCTCTGTTTCCAGTCTATCTTTTTCTTTCCTGTCCTTCTCTAATTTTTCTTGTGCCTTATGTTTCTTATCTTCTAAATGGGCATTGTAGGTTTTATATGCAACCCTTCCCATATCCATTAGCTTTGATGTGATCGGTATCAAATGAGGTTGATTGACAACATTTTCCAAGCTACTTTTAACCCTCATCAATGCATTGAGTGTGCGTTCTGACATTGATTCTCTGTCTCCTGTCAAAGCTCTTCCTGGGGCTGAGAAGCCACGTTCAATGTCAGCACTACCATGAGAAAGTGACAGAGCAGCCTTCACTAGCTTTGACACACCTGGGTACTTAGGATCCACACCACTAATGTAGTCTGAAGAACTGGTTCCAGTAAACATCAATAGGCTTCATTCTAGATCCTTCTTCCTCAAATTCTTTTTGGAGTAATTTCCACTTTTCCAGTAGTACGTCTGTCAGGACATCCCATGGAATTGCTTTTGCAACTTCTAATACTTGTCACACACTCTCGCCACTGAGTCTCTCAAGATGATCAAGACAGGATAAACTTTTAAGGAGAGATGAACTGAAGGACTTCTTCTAAAGATATTTAACACTGGCAATGTACTGTTTCTGAGCCTTTGAAAAAAGAAATTATAATTTCCTTCTCTTTCACAATCTGAAGAGCTCTAGAAATTTTATCTCCAATCACAATATCAGCCAGAAGCAACAGTTTCTGAGGACATATATCTTCCAATTTATCCATTTTCAAACCTCGAATAAATTCCTCTTTGCAGATCCTAACCCAAAATTGTTCTTGTTAACAATTCAAGTTGAGAATGAAGGTTATGTATTAGAAGTTCCTTTTTCTGAAGAAATTCGGTCACATGATTTAATATACTTGCGCTTGAAACGACAAATATCACCTCAACCTTCATAGTTTCTCTTCTAAGTAAATGAACAATTTTTTTTGTAACCTGGTCTTTGTGTATCATGTTTGGCTTCTTTATTGGAATGTAGTCAAGGAAATACTTTCGCTCTGCAATCCACTGTTGTAGCAACCTTTCAGCAGCGGGCTTTAGGCTTAGCCACCTGCTTGAACAACGCTTGATGAAATGGTGAGTGGGAAGTTTCAAGTCTTCTTGAATTTGTTTGTATGTAGACCAACGCTTAGGCCACTGATTAAAAAATCTGTGAATAGAAAAAAATAGTTCAGACACATCTTCCCCTAACTCGTTTAGACCTTTAAGAAAAGCATTATGTATTGCGTAAATATTACATGCCCCAATGTTAATTAGTTCTTTTTTCGGGTAGAAAGTAATGAGTCATTAATCTTTTTAAAAACTGACCTTCACTAAAAAAACCTAAAGAGTTTGAAATATCAACTTCGATGATAACAGATAACGATTTTCAATACGTTCGCAACGCTCCTTCAATATTTAACCCTCTGGATACAGAGACGGCCGAAATTTTTGTATTATCTGGTTACGGAGGGGTTTGGAATCTTTTAGATCTCAAACTCCTGAAGAAACGGCTAAGTCCATTAAGAATTCCATGCCCTCATTTCTGTGCCACAAAGAGAGCAGCGCGTGAATAGCCTCCGTTCCGTGGACAGGAATGTCGGGATTCTCAATAGGGAGCTTCGAGGGCTTAGAATGTGCGAGAGGTTGAGGATCTATCCCCTTAAAGACATTGCCGAAGACAACTTTGAGTGTAAATTATCATACCTATTGAAGATTCCACTGTCCTTTCAGAGTTTACCCGTGACGTATCTACACCTTCTAGACATAATCAGACCCACAATAGAAACTGCAACATGTGTGTGATGACAAAGGTACTAAACGCATTACCTCTCCTCCTGGGTAAACATCGAGTTATTATCAGCTTGATTAGTCCGGTCTCTTGACCTCTCTATTCTCGTCTTATTACAGAATCCGAAAATAAAATGGGTCTGTTGAGACAGTCCTCAGATCTGTGTATGGAGGATGTTACCCCCCCCCCCCTTTTTAAGTGACCTCTGGCATCGATCACCATTTACGAGCTGTCAGTGTCTGACCCTCTAGAGCAGTGTTTCCCAAACTATTTTGGTCGAGGAAACCCCAAATTTGTTGCCAATGATCGCGGAACCCTGAATATTTTTTATATAACGACTTTTCAAAATTTAATATCTGATATTAAATGAAACAAGAATTATTTTGGTATTTCGGATTTTATTGAATTAAACGAAACTAAAAAAAAATTATCATAGAAATAATTAATAAAAATACAAAACATCAACTAAAATAAATGAAAAAACTTTAATGTGAAGAATGCACCTGCTTCTTTTATTCCGTGATTCTCTTAAAATTGGGCGTTATGTTTGATAACTGAACTCGCATATCTGGTGCAGCATCAAGTTTGTTACGATATTTGGTTTTTGTCGCAACATATTTTTAAAACCCAGCTTCATACAAATAAAAACGTAGTAAACGGCAATAGAATTCGAATACCATGTTTTGATAAATTTGGATATTCATCGAATACATCTGACCAGAATTTTGTTAACGAAACTGTTCTAAATTTGGTTTTTAATTGTGTATCCGAACTCAATTCAATCAATTTTTCATAATCCATGGAATGAAATCCTTTTGGTTTTTCTTTTATTTTGAAAGGATTTTGTACCCAGTAATTATCTTGATTCTCTAGGTTTGGAAAGTAATCACTGAGTGATTGCTGTAAACTGGACAGATATGTTTTTACACCATCGCGGATTTCCATATCTAAATTCACTTCAGATTCTTAGAGAAAATCACTAAGCGTCTGGAAACACTCGAAGTTGTTTTGCTCCACAGCTGAAATCCAATATTGTATTTTCCTTGAAAAGGCAACCAATTTATCTTTTGTTTGGAATATGTTGACTTGTTTTCCTTGCAGAGCCAAACATAATTAGTTCAATTTTCCAAATATGTCAGCAAGGTATGCAAGTGTAGATAGCAAGTGATATTATTTAATCCTGTCTGATAATTCAAATTTATGACCAATATAATACGCCATCAGTTCCTTTCGCAATTCAAATATTTTTTTTTCTAATTGCGGGCACATTTGACCTAAGTCATTGGCCACTACAAGTCCGGAAGTGATGGCCAATTGTGAAGGAGCACCCACTGGGAGGACCATCATTGCCCCTAACAACTTATACTTCGTAATTTTGAACTATGTTCAGATGACGAAGCAACACCTGAGCTGGTATACGCTTACAAACATCCATGTCCGAACCCGGATTCGAACCGGGGACCTTCCGATCTAGAGGCTAACACCTTAACCACTATACCGGTTGGTCGGCGCAATTCAAATATTCGCACAAGCATTTTATCTCGCGATAACCATCTAACATCCGTATGAAGAAGTAAAGTGGTGTGAAGACTATCCATATCTTCTCAAATGTCTTTGAAAATACGTGATTTCAATGGTTTACTTCTGATAAAATTAATAATCTTCACTGCTTCGTCTAGAACAGATTTAAATGTCACCGAAATCCTTTTTGTTACTAATGCATATCTGTGAAGAATGCAATGAGTACTGTTACAGTTTTTTGCAACATTTTTAATCCGTGCTACAGCACCACTCACTTTTCCTGTCATTGCTTTTGCTGCATACTTCAATACATTTTTCCCAGTTAATTTCATGCGTTGTCATAAAATTATCAATGCAGTTAAATATATTTTCCCCCGTGGTGTTATGTTCACCACTATCAAATAAAAGCAAATCTTCAATTTTTTTTATTAAAATCATACCGAATGAAAACAAGCAAAATTGCTAATCTAGCAACGTCTGTGAGCTCATCTAGTTGTAATACATAAGCGTCACACGCCTGTAACCATGAAATAAGTTATGTCAGTTATTTAAATGTCACCGACAGTATCGTTAATACGCCTTTTTACAGTATTGTTAGAAAGAGACAAACTTTCAATTTGTTTGCTATACACACGAAACGATGTCTTGAACGCAAGGTTTAATAAGTGATTCACCAATAACATGTGCCTCGCCTGCAAGAGCAATACGGCAAGATACTTTATACGACGCTTCCGTTATCTTTTGATTATTGTTTTGAAATTTTTTATCATAAAACTCTTGCTTTTATTATGGTTTTCAAGTTTTCTTCTTAAAAAAAGAAATATATTTGCCTTTATTTGTTGGGTGATTTTTTTTCAGTCGCCTTGTTTAAAATTTTAAATTTAATGCGTTGGTCGATTGTATACTTTCCAAGGAAAATGTGAATATATTAGACGCCATTCTTATTTTTTTAATGAAATAAAATTTGTCACGCGGAACCCCTAAATTTTTTCGTGGAACCCCAGGGTTCCGCGGAACCCACTTTGGGAACCACTGCTCTAGAGGGTTCCTCCTTTTGTTCGACCGGTGATTTCTATCTTGCGCCAAATGATACGCCACACAATACTATGAAAAGAAACGTTAGTCATAAATGCCACTTAAGGTTCTATCACTCAAGTTAGGTAATTAGGCAAGATGGCCCTGCTTCCCTTAAACTTGGCCGCTTCGTTTCACTGATAGCCTTTTCCGGTGGGAAAATTTCCAGAACTTGCTGCTGGAACAGAAGTACCACCGCGGGACACAAGAAGTATCCTTTTACAATTGAAACGGTACGTTTTCGAATCCATTCTTGCGGTGGAACGTAGAGCGCATTTCGAAATTGAATTCACCCCGGTTTTTTTTTAGAAGAATTTTTTTTTTTTTTTTAAACTATGCACCAAAAATATTTCTTCAAATCGAATTTAAAACCACCGTGAAAAGGTGACAAAATGACGTGTTAGAAGCCCTAAAACAGTTGAATATATTTTCATGAAACTTTGCACTTGTATTCATTTAGTGACTGAACGTGGTTGAGCAAGTCGTCTCCACTTTCATGTTCGATTTTGTCCGTTAGTACAAGTATCACAAAATTAATTTAACATGTTAATGCAATGGTTCTATATTTCACATTCCTTTGCTTGCATATTTATATGGGCGTTTCACGTTACAATATCCAAGTAACTATACTTAAATCATTTTGGTAGTTTTGGTGAAGCTGGTAGAGGTAGATAGAGCATTGTAATTACTAGGATTGTCTTACCAGTACTGCTGAAAAATCATTAAAAAAAACTTTTTACTTAATTTAAATTCCAATACATTTTATTTTGAGCCTTATTTTCTTTTAAAAATATAAACTATTTTAGAGTATTTGGGACAAACGATATTCTGCAATGTAATGAATGGAAACTCGTTTGTTTGCCATGTGCAGTGATATATATTTTTTTAATGAATTTAGTTTTAAAATTTTGTCTAATTTTTAGTTGCAAGCTGTGTAACTCTGAAATCAAGACAAAAAAAAAAGAATCACAAATTAAAGTATAGAACTTTTAACAAGTTCAAAGTATTTATTTTAATTAAACTGTTTTCCTTTTCATAACATGCAACATCAACAGAGTATTTGATTTAAAGCATGCAAATTAAAATAAAGCAATTTTTATGTGGAATTTTGCCATTATTGAAGGAACAAATGTTAAAAATATCCAAACTAGGACTTTTAAAAAAATCACAAATTCTTTGTCATAGCAACAGAAGATCAAGGTAACTTATTTTTCAAGTCGATTTACCTAAGTGCAAATAGGTTACCTTTGCTTCGTCTGTAACGAAAACATGCAATTTTGGTTTTTATTGTTGCACGTATCACAAAACGAAATTCGAGAAAAACTTATTCACTTTTAAAGTGTTCCTAATCCCCTAAAGTCTTTTGTAGTAGTTACTTTAATCAGTCACCTTTCGTCAGTTTGTACCATTAGCAGAGGCGATATATGCAAAATGTATTATATGGATGGACATGTACAGAATGTACCCAAAGGTTGTAAAAATTATAAAAATGTTGCAAATTATTTTGCACTTTCATCTTTTAGAAAAATGTCAAATCATCTAAATTATTTTCTGGTCGTTTTCACTCTAGTTACCAATTTAACACGAATGAGGTCGGGTATTTTGCTAGTACAGAATAAAAATTCTAGCAGTGTAAAGGATTCATGTGTATCATTGTGAAAAAAAATTTAAATAAATAAAAAATAAACATTAACAAAAAGCTCCTAATTATTCATGTGCAAAACTGGAATGTTAGCAAAACTGCAGTAAACTCACTAAGTCATCTTTTTTTTCTTCTTCGACTACTTAACTTATTTGAATACAACATGCACATCGCGTTCACTTATTCTTTTTCCTTTCTGTAAAAAGTTTAAGATTAATTTAAATCAATGATTTTTAAAATCACTTGATTTAAATCAGCATACAGTCACAAACAAGATTAATATAATCTAGAGTACCTGAGCTTGAATATCTTTTCAAGAATCTTGCAATTAAAATGCATAAAATAAAAAAAAAGGAAATATAATGTTAAAATGTAACAATGATTTAGACTTTATACTGTTCACATTAATATAAAAACCATCAGTCGAGATTTCACCAAAAAGAGCAGTATTTTGATTTGGTTTCGGTAATTTGCGACAGTGTAAATCATTTCAGACCATAAAACTTGCAAATTATGCTTAAGAATTTCCCAAAAGATATACCTATTAACTTCAGAAGTGTGGTTTTATAAAAGTATTCCAATATGCATAATACTAGAAGTCAAAACTTCAAATAATTGTCAAGTTAAATAAATCTAGCAACAACGCATGAATTAATTGTAAAGATTGGCAGCTTGTGATGTTATATATAACCATTCAACATTGTTGAGTTCAAGGCTCACAACTTTGTAAACACACATCTATGTATTTTTTAATTATAATTGTATGTGTTAACCTTTTTTTAAAGAAAAGACAAGAATTAAATTGGAACTTTATTGTCACAAAGCAGTTCTCAATTACTCACAAATAGGGGAGTGAATACAATAAGGAAAAACTGCATGAATCACACTGAAAGCAGGAGCTTAAGTTACAGACCAAAATTAGAAGAGATGAATAATGTTGAAACAATATTACAATGAAGATGAAAATAAACTGAATATTGTAAAAAAAAAATGAGAATTGAAAATGTGAGGTAGAAGGATGATTACAAATAATGCGATTCAACATTGAGCAAAAGGTGTTGAAGATACAAAAGGAACTTCAAAATATCACAAAACTAAACATGACTACTAATTCTTCTAATTGATCATATAAAAAGAAATTGCTACAAAATTGTTTTACAAAGATTCATCTTTACAAAAGCATTGTAAATCCCGTGACTTGTAGCAAAAATCATGGAATGTAACCTCTTTCATCTGTATAAGATTTAAATAGATAAAATACTTTGATCCATAAAAAAATTAAGTCAAATGCAAAAGCTGCAAAAATAGCCGGTGTACAAGTCTTGCAATACAATCATAAGATAAATAAGCAGTGAATTTTAATGCTGCAACAATGATTCATTAAACATCTTACAAAATGGATTAAAATTATACAATTATAGCACGTTTTATATAGAAAGGAAAATAAAATAAATAAAAATTGGTACATAAAACTTTTAAACACTTAAAACAAAACTGAGAACAAAGTAAATTTTCATGAATGTTAAAAAATTAACAAATCAATGAAATTATAATATACAGTAACTAGGTTACACATACACTTAATTTGATCACAAAATAAGCCTAATATTTTTAAATTCATGAATTAAAAATCTAGATTTATGAAAATTTGATACAAAAATTGATCAGTAAAATACATTATGTAAAAGTTCATATTTGTTAATAAAAATATTGTGAGTTTGAGAAAAATAAAAAATCTGCAAAGATCAAAGAAATTCAGATAGAATTGAGCAGTGGTCTGACACAGCACAAGTAGAAAATAATACCATTCTTTTTCAGCTTAAACAGCACATACAAGCTTCCTTTTTAGGCAGAATCTGGAACTTGCATAGTACCAGGAAACAAATCAGTCATTCCATTAACTTGCATCTAAAATGAAATATTCACCGATTATATTTCCAACTTTAGAACATTACACATAAATAATTTAAAAATTCAATTTATGTGCACAATGCTGATAAAATTAATCCAACACTCTTCTGTTTTTTGATCAGTAGTCTACACAATAGCAAAGTCAGCATCACTGCATAAATGTTAACTATATTTTCCAGTAATAGTACCCTAAAGCAAGTTGTTCAATAAACAAACTCTAAAATACATTTTTACTAATATAGAAGTAAACATTGTACAGAAAGCAAGATTATAAATATACTTTTTAGCAATAGCTGTTAGCTGCAAACTGTTTCTAACAGCAAAAGGAAACTGTTTGGGTTTTTGGCACAAGGTCCAGAAGAGGAATATAAATGTTAAGATGTTCTGAAAGAAGCAACATTTAAGGTAAAATGGAATCCCATCCAAGGATGGAACAAAATATCAGTCACCAGGGCACGAGCCTTTAATTCACATTTGAAAAGTAGCCTCTAACAAATCTGACTTTCAAAGCAAGTTTTCCCAACAGTTTATTGCCTTTCACCTTGGACGAACCCAACCATCCACAGCCTTTGTTTGATATTTAATCATACTAATGGTAGAGAGACAAGCTTAGATTATCAGAAAACAAAGATTCTTCCGATTGTATCATTAGAACAAGAGTAGTTTAGTGTTCTTTCACAATGAAGTCAAAACAAGTAGCCATTGAAGTTCACATCAAGATGCTAAACGACAAGCACTATACATGCATAGCTAATGAACATGTGCTGGTGAATTTTTAAAGGCCCATTATATTGCATTTTGAAACCTCCAATTCTAGCAACAGTTAAAATAAAAAAATAAAAATCTGGTACATATTAGTATGAATACACTTAACATAGATGAGGACAAATTATATATTGCAACTAAAAAGCAAAATTACCAGCAGGAGTCTCCTTTTCCTCAGTATTTTCTTCTGCTTTTTCTGTCTTATTCTCTTCATTTTTTTGTGCTTTAGATTCATCATTCTTCTTTTCTTTCACTGAATCCTTTCGTTTTTTGCTTTCAACCTATCACAATTATAATATACATTACAAAGAAATCAAGATAAAAGAGGCATTTTAGCAACCGACTATTTATGTAGAGAAGGGAAACAAAAAATATCTTGTAACATACCACAGGTTTAGGTTTGGGTTCCATTGATGGATCGATAGTAATCTTTCCAACATTCTTCCTTTCATGAAGATTTTGCATTCCTTCTGGAATCTGAAATTCAAAGATCGAAATTACGAAAGTGGAAAAATAAATTTGAATACAACAGAATTTTTTCCCTTTAAAATAGTGTAGTTACGAAGGATTCTGTGCTGCAGTGGCAGACCTGAAATATTGCAATTGGAATGATTTTTTTTAAAGTTCTCTCAACACTTCCAAAAATGTACAAACACTTTCGAAGTGCATGGGACTCCAAAGATGAGACCTTAGAAAATCCTTTTCAAAAAGTTTTCAAAGGGCATTTAAACTTCACAAAAAAGATGGTTCATGTGTAACAGCGGAGAGAACCTTGCCAGATCCTACACTAAAATTAAGATGCAAGAAAATATGTTAAAGAAAGAAAATGTTATAAGTAATAGTTCTTTGCATTTTGCTAAAGAGTGCAAGAACCAGAAAATCAACTTCAGTGTAAATCTGTGAAAAACCCTAATCATGTGGAAAATATTGCTATTTTAGAAAAAGTGGAAGAAACCAAGTTTCCTTTTTTGTTCCCAATGAAAATTCTCCCAAATGGGTTGTTGACTCTGGTTATCTTCTAGTCATATGGAAAATCTAGAAATATTGCTAGCAAATTCTGTAAAAATCAACCGAAATTGATTCCTGAATTCTTTGAAAGACCAAAGTGTTGGAATTATCAAAACGGATGGTTGCAAATTAAATCAAGTGTTATATGTTCCTGAACTATCCAAAAATGTATTGTCAGCAAATGCTATTACAAAAAACAAAGCGAGATTTGTCGAAAATAGAGTTGAAGTTTCCAAACAAAGTGAAACCGTGTTGAAAAATAATAAAAATTAAATACGACTCCATAAAAATTGACTTGAATAAACAAAATGAAGCATTGTTGACAGTAAAAATTATGCAGATGCAAGGCATTGTGAACTTTAACAGTTGTGTGAGAAGAACAATAACTTCTATTGAAAGACTAAAAAGGCACGAAGGTGTCAAAAAAAGAAATAAAAGGTATGTCAAATTCCTGTGAAGTAAGTCTAAAAGCTAAAGCTAGATTTCCTTTTAAAACTGAAAGAACTAGAGCTACAAGACCTTTGCAAATAATACATAGACATATATGGGCCTATAGAAGTTGAAAGATGGGACCAAAAGAAATTTTTTGACCAGTTTAGAAACATTTTGCTATGGTGATTTTGATTTAAAACGCATCTGAATCTCTCAATGTTCTAAAAGAGTATACAGAAGAAACTGAATGAAAATGGTCACTGTAGCTAAAATACGTTGCAATAACAGGGTGGCTACAAAAATTGAAGTAAAAAGTTCTGAGTTTCCCTGATTTCCAGAGTATTTTTCATGAAATTCCCCGAGTTTCTCCATCTGTTCGCAGAACAATTCTTTGGTAATTATGATAAACCTGACACTTGATGAACTAAAAAACTATAGACTGATAGATGAATAAAAATAAGATAAGTAAAACATATTTGTACTGTATTCCATAATAGACCAAATATAAAGTTATAGATAGAATATTTAATTTTACATTTTTAACTATTTTGATGTGTTTGTAAAAGCAGTCATCAGCCCCTGAATCTGTCAACGGCGCCAGCACTTGGTACATCTCTACTATTATAAAAGGAAGTGTTTGTCTGTCCTGTACGCAGTGTTCTAACGAATCGATGTCACTTACAATAGTGAAATTTAGCACACATGTGGTCCATATTTTTTGCAATTTTTCTATTGCACCCAAATTTTAAAATTTAATCCAAAACATTTAAAAAATAATTAGAATTTATTATTATTTTCCCTAGAATGGCATACAGTATAAAGACATGACATTCTAAATTTATTTTTTCCCGTTTCCGTTAGATTTTCTCAGCAACGATTTTAGCAGACGAACAAAACAAATAAAGTTTTAACTGGAGTTATGTAGTTCTTTTTTCTATCTTCTAGATTGTTTAAGATAGAAGAAAAATTTCAACGGATTTCAAATCTGCGGGAAATTTTACATCAGATCGATGCCTAAAAACATGATTTTCTTTAAATAAATAATTTTTTAATTGTAACTTTTATATTTTTTCCAATACGAATTTGGCCGCCAGCGCCGTGAAGAATTCTACCTTCGTGGTTAAAAAGATCAGATTAATTCATTTTGATTTCCTGGGCAACGGATTCGAGTTCGTTCGGCTTCGAACTGGCGTTCTTCGTTGCTTTTTTTCAATCTTTGCGATCGTTAAAGATAGAATAAAAATTTCAACGGATTTGAAATCTGCGGAAAATTTCACATTAGATCGATACCTAAAAATATGATTTTCTTCAAATAAATAATTTCTTAATTGTAACTTATATTTTTTCCAATACGAATTTCCTTCGTTTGATTTGAGATTCATTCATTTTGAAGATTAACGGATTCGGGTGAAGCAAAAGAAATAATTAAAGTTATGACTGGAGTTCTTCAGTGCTTTTTTCTATCTCAGCGATTGTTTAAAATAAAATTATCAACGGATTTCAATTAGAGGAAAATTTTACACCAGATAGATACCTTATACGTTTAATTTTCTTTTCATAAATAATTTTTCAATTAAATATTTATATTTTCATAGGAGATTGTGACGTTACGCTGCTTGGATCTCTTCGCAAACGATTTGGGCCGCATTTGACGAAGACGAATCCATCACGAAAAGAACTGTAACGGGCAACGCAAACTTTTCAACAACAAAAAAACCTCAGAGTTGGAAAACATATGTATTAAAAAAACATATGCATAATCTAAATTAGTACTTTTCCGATAGCCAGGCGCAATTTTGGACAAAAATCTAAATCTAGGTATTTTAGAAAAAAAAAAATATTTAAAAAATGTTGATTAAATTGGAACCGGATGTTCAAGTTTTTCCAGCCGTTAGTATTTTTTAAAGCCGCAAGGCACTACGTTCCTATTATTGACATTAGGCAACGTGGCACAGCTGTAGACTTTGGTTACAGGATTTCCGGCCATTACAGGTTTAATAAAACAGTATACAATGTACACAACTCTTTTTTCTGGATGTTTACGCCAAAAATACACTTATCATTTTCGGAATGAAAACAAAATTGGCGACACTTTGATTTTGGTTCAAAGTGGAACGGAAAAGTACCAAATGGGTGCTATTTGCAAAACTAAATTCCAACTTTTTCCCTGAGTTAAACGTGAAACTCCCCGATTTTTCCAGAAAATGATTCTTCTGAGAAATCCCCGATTTCCCGGTTCTGTTGCCACCCTGGATAAGAGAATAAACTTCAAATTAAAAAGATGGTGCAAGCCAAAGAGTATCAAATTAGATTGAATAGAACCTTGCTTGAGAAAACCCTGGCATTGATTTTTGATGCTGGCCTTAAAAAGTTAATGCAAGGGTGAAGCATTAAGAACTGCAGCATCTCATAAACCGAGTCCTACAGAAGATACTGAGGTAACACCTGCTGAAATGTGGTACCAAAAGAAGCACGATTAGTCTGGATTGCAAATCTTTGGAATTGTAGCTTATGAAAAGAAACTTATTAAACTTAAAAAAACTGGATTGTAGAAGTACTTTTTTTGTAGGATATACTTACAATGGCTATCGGTTATGGGATGAAGAGAAAAGAAAATAGAAATTTCAAGAGATGAGGTATTCCTTGTTCCAAGAACCGAAGAAAATAACATTTTATCACTTCCAATTGGAGCAGAAGAAAAGAATATAGAAAAAAAGATTCCAATCTCTAGAAAAATTAAGCTTGGCAAGTTGTAGATAGAAGTAGGGCTAGAAATAAAAAGATCCAAGTAATAAATGGATATTTAAAATTAAAGATGACGCGTACAAAGCAAGATTAGTTGCCAGAGGATGTGAACAAAATTATGGAATAGATTATAAAGAGACTTTTAGTCCAGTTGAGAGAGAAAATTACATCCCTAAGAATTCTATTTGGTTTGCGGCAGAGGCTCACATTATGAAATTTGACACCAAAACAGCATTCCTGAATGGAAAACTGGATGAGGAACTATTCATGAAAATGCCAGTGGGTTAGTGATCATTAGAACTCTGATTTTGCATATCATTATTTTAGTCCCTAATGTTGGTAGAAATCCGTATTTAGTATTTTTTTAATTTGTAACCAATAAACCAAATTTATTTTGCACATTTGTTTGTTTTTCATATTGACAATTTTTCCATTTTTACAAAAAAAAAATTGTTTCAAAGAACTTTGCTTAGTATGTTTAGAAGGAAGGTTCTCAGAAGCAATCAAATTCAAATCAGCTACGACTCAGAAACAAAAAGTGGCAAAGGCGCAAAAAGATAATATTCAACAACTTTTCATCGCGTTAAAAGTTTTGAGTCTGTGTCCCAATCTTCGGAGAAGAACAAGATGTACCAAGATTAAAAGTCAATGTTGAAATCCAATATTGCTCTTTATAAGCAAGATAATGAACATTTTAGAGCCTTCTTGAACTGCACAAGTAAAGAAATTCCTCTTGAATCGACACCCAGAAAGAACTACATACAGTAAAGCCAAGCTATCTCTGCACTAAAATTCCAAAATAACACTATAAACAAAATATATACAAGACTAGAACAGGAAAAATTCTATAGA
Organism: Metellina segmentata; assembly: GCA_947359465.1. Taxonomy (NCBI): domain Eukaryota; kingdom Metazoa; phylum Arthropoda; class Arachnida; order Araneae; family Tetragnathidae; genus Metellina; species Metellina segmentata. The sequence continues at coordinate 68,835,487 of OX375878.1, forward strand.
CAATCACTATAAACTGAAATTTCCAAGATTAGATATTTTTTTACATAAAAATATGCTTACATCTTCAAAAGCAAAGGTTGAATCAATGATTGGTTTGATTTGGCCACCTAACCAAAGTTTAAAAACTTTTTCAACAGCACTTCTCACATAATCATGACCATCTTGTTTATACAGCAGATGCCTTAAGTGAAAGCCAGATACAGATCTATTTTCATCAAACAGCTTCATTGGTTTCAGTTTATCAACTTGCCACCACTAGAAAATAATTTTTCCAAAATTAAGTTTACACAAGAAGTACCATTCCAGATCATTAGACTCGACAATAACAAATCCATTATTACAGCAGAATGGGAACATATAAAACATTTCCAATGTAATTAAGTTGAGATTTAATGACAAAATGTGTGTTGCATTAGATATAGTAGAGCCTCATTATAACTGACTAATAGGGAACGAAGGTTGTCTATTTTAATTAAAGTCCTGTTTGTAACAAATTCTTATAGGTGTAATACAACAGGGTCAGTCAATGAAAGTACAGTAGTTGCATAATAAACACTTTTTATAGCTATCAAATAAAAACAGCCTTCAACATGGGTTGAATTGAAAAAGATGTGTAATTTATTTTTGTACGTGTATATTTTGTGGACACAAATACAAATATTGACGACCAGCTACAGGCTCAAGCCCAACAAGGCTGGTCCTTTGTTTATGAATTCCCAATTCCCACTCACTAACCTATTGTATCTTAAATTCGTACACTCCCTTTGAATTAACTATATTTTCTGGCAATGCGTTCTACATTTGTCTATTACCCTATTAAAGTAGTAGTTTTTCCTTAAATCTAAGATTAAAATGCGTCTTATTTAATTTATACCCATGGCCCCTTCTGTTATCCTATTGAAATTTAAGCCCTCTGTGTCCCCTTGTTTTACCAACTTGAAAAGTTGAATCAAATCCCCTCCTTTCCAGTGTATACATGTTTAGCTTACTTAAACGTTCATTATAGTCGAGATTTGCTATCCCCTTTATTATTTTTGTAGCTCTGTGCTGAACCCTTTCAATTAATTCTACGTCCTTACTCGTATATGGAGCCCAGAATTGTACAGCATATTCTAGATGTGGTCTTACTAAACCCTTATATAACGGCAAGATTATATTCTTATCCCTTGAAGTTAGTCTTTTTAATATACCCCAATAACCTATTAGCCTTTTACCCGCAGCTGAACATTGGTGACCCATTACACAGCAATCAGCCTTCCAAAGATTAATGCATACATTCATTAGTTTGGATTTTTTTTTTGCTGGGTCTGTTTGCTGATTATTTCTTTCCTTAATAACCCAAAGGTGCCGTAAGTGTTCATAATAAGCTAACATTTTTCATTCGCTGATTGCTCAATATATTGAATAGCAAAATTTAAATGGCCTTCCACTTTGCTCACTGTACATTACAAGGTTCAACTGTAGTAACATTTCGGATTAGTAAAAACTTCAGCAAAAATTTTATAGACTGGTAATTTTAACACATTTTTCCAAAAAGCAATTTTATTTACTACTCGTAAAAACTTAACAGCAAGACACGCACGTCATAATTATAAAAGATTCGACTCCATAGGAGTAATGTACATCCTATGGAGTCATCCTAGGATCCTATCTATACAGTAATAGGAACTTTTAACTCCTATACAGGGTTACCCGCTATTTTATTCAGCTAAATTCTCAGATTTTAAACTATTTCCAATTAGAATTTAAGTTGGAAAATAGTTTTTACACGTCATAAAATGTTATCCAAAAGCACAAAAACCAAGAATAATATGTTCAATAGAATTTGTCAATTTATTAGTTTTAAAATAAAAAAAATCTCCAAAAAACCGGATGAATACAACTTTCAGCATAATTTATTTTGGGTTTAACATAAAAAAAAACTTTAATACACATTAAAGATAAGATACTTTTAAAACAAAAGAGCAATTTTATATCATTCATAATACTTACAGATTTGGCTGCACTAAAGATGCTTTTTGTTTCACCTGTGACAATGTTAGCGTTTCCTAGAAAGTAAAGTCATTTTTTAGCTGGATTAACATAATTTAAACAAATCAATTACATAACACAGGATAAAACCTGTAAAAACAAGAAGTAAACTTTATTGGTCAAGCACAAAAACATCAACCAAGAAATTTTTAGATACTAGTAGATTAACTTTTGACTACAGCTAAACTGGCGCAATTCTTATAACTTTCAAGGTACAACCTGCTGTACCAACTGTAGTTTAAAAAGGCTAAGGCCATATTTTAAGTCGTATTCTTAAAAATAAAGCGTGGTAAAAACTCAAATACCAAGTTTTAAATAAGCAGTAGCAGAATGTTTAAAAATTAAACCTAATTAACAATGCTCCAACATAAAAATGACCTCCAAATCTCTTACCTAAATATTTAATTAAATAGTCACCTTCAAAAGATTGCTTACAAACTAAATACAACTATATCATTCAATTGTTGATAAATTATCAGTTAATATTCATATCGATTAATTTTTATTCTAAGCTTAGTACAGTTGCACGAAATACAAGTTGTGCCAAAACAGCATTTCCAGCTGAAATTTAGTGTTTTTTGCATCACTTGCGGCCTTTTGAGATGGTAATTAATTTTGCGATTTCTGCGCTGATGTTTTTCGGGAATAAGGTGACATAATACACTTAAAGATTGAAAATTAAAGCTACAAACTGCAAGGGAACAAATAATTCACTTCACTTGCTGAATTTATCCAAGTTTTATATTACATTTGTAATTAGTTGAGCACTCTTAAGGGAGAAAATAACATTAAGAAATTAATTTTGCAAAATCTGAGAATTTAACAGCGATTTAATTATTTTTAAATTATGGAGGAATTTCTAAAAAGTGTCCCAAAAATGACTTTCCTTTCCACTTGGTATTTCGTGAAATTCGAATGATAGACCTGGATTGAAAACTGCAAGCCGATGATGCTCTTAGCCAAACTATACATTTTCCACAAATTAATGAAATAAGATACATGCAGTAATAAAACTTTTTTTTATGTTCACAAAAGTATGTTACATTAAAAAAACACGATAAAAAGATGTTAATACAAACTCCTTTTTCCTGCTTGCAACTAATTTATCAATACATATAAAGCAATGCCTGCAATTGAAAGTATCCAAACCAATTAACGTGTTTTACTCAAGGCTTTAACAAATATGTATACTCTTTGATACTCTTCTATAAACACAAGGGATTTTAGGAATTCTATCAAACACAGCACTTCCTTACATACACTAAATCTTGTCATTTGGCTGTGGCAGTCATTTAAAGATTTATAAAGGCTTTAAGCCCGAAAAATCTGGCCTTTTAAGACCAGTAGGAATTGCAAATGGACAACTTCAATTGTAGATTTTGCACCAACAAAAATTCCAATACATGCAGAATAAACTTTACTTCTAAGCCTCAACTCTTTTTAAAGAAATATAAACATACCATATAAGATGTAGCGTCCCATTGGCTTCAGAAGACTATATCCTTTATTTGAATCTTCACCACAAAGACAATCAAGAACAACATCAATACCACCAGGGGCAATTCTGTTAAACATATTCAAATTAAAAAAACTGCAAATTTTTATGCCTATAAATTAGAATTTGTAAAAATTATTTACAGTGATATAACACTCTGACGCACACCTCATACATATTTTTCAATGACAACCTTAAAAATTTCATTTGCTATCTGGGATACTTCTTTTTGAAAATTTTTAGGAACCAATAATTTAAACAAATACTATTGCAAATTCAAAAAATTTCTTTCGATATTATCTATTACTAACTGTATAAAAATGTCTTAAAACTACTATACTTGTGCTTTTCTTATATCAACCAACAGGCAAGCTGTCAAAAGATTTACGTGCTAAATTTAAGGCCAAATTAGATTAATGCGCAAAGTTGGAAGCTTGTGTGACGTCTCCTCAAAACTTCTGCCAGCAACCCAACAGGAGACGGATCACTCACTTTATCCTTCCGCGAGGGCGGGGCGTCTGTGCCAAGAAACGTTGCAATCTAGTATAACTTGCTCCCACAAGTCTTCAGAGAATATATATTAGATTAAAGAATTCTCCCATCATTTAAGTTTTCAGTAAATCAAGTCTCCAAGGCAAGAGCCTAACATTCAAATTATATAAAATTATTAGGTTTATTAAAAAAATATTAAGTCTATTTTCAATAACATTTACCTTCAAAATATAATCTTTGATAAAGTTTAATTTGTAAGCTTATGAATATTAATAACAAAGCATTTTTATACAGAAGTTTCCGATTACTCTTCCTTTACAAGACAGCATTATAGTTGGTTTTGACTTTAATAGGTGAACTAATAGCTATTTAAAGATCAATTCAATAAAGATCAATTAGGTTAGCTCACTCACCTAGTCATGTTTTTAAATTTAAAAGTTTCCTAATTCATAATTTAACTTTAATATAACACAAATGTAACAATTAAATGGATATGCATGGTAAACTACTCACCATTTTAGCAATTAAAATTTAAGGCTTTATTGTATTAAACAATTTTATTGAAAATTATCAATTTGGAATGTAAAAAATTCAATATATTTGGACTTCATTACTATTTTATGAAATTAATAGTAAAATTAAAGTGAACCATTTATTACTCAAGAATCTTAAGGTCTACTTCCACAGAAAATGTTAAAAGCTTTCAGAAAATCCAACTGTTTTTATCAATGACCAATTCGTTGATATATTTAAATCTTTTAGAAATATGGATCTACACAAATTTCCATATACCCACCATAATAGATTAAATAGCAGAATTTTCAAGGGAGTAAATGACTAGTTTTAAAATTACTTTTTCAGCATATTAGCGTACTGGAAAAGTTTCCTAAATTTAGAAATTGACGCTTTTCTTTACTTTTCCATGCATTAGACATGTGCAAAGTATGCTTACTTTCACCATGATGGGTCATTTGACTAGTTAAATATTTTGATTTTTACAGTCAACATCAAAATTATTCCTAACACACTGCTGTGCCAAATAAGCACACAACATTGTATAACAAAGGGACTAAAATGGCAGTAGCAGTGGCAAGCTCATTACTATGCTAAAAGGTTCCAAATAAAGTCACTAAAATCCACCGTGCAAGAAATATATACACAGAAAGCATTTAGCAGAGCAACCCTTTGTAAAAAAAAAGGCCAATAAATCAAGATTTTATGGAATAAAAAAGTTAAACTATTGAATTAAAAAAAAATAATCAAGTAACGATTTACGATTATTGAATTCAATTTACAATTATTCAACAATAAAAATTATTTCAAGCACTAGTTCAATTTTTACTGTACCCAAATGGAAAATGGGTTATTTAATCATTTCTGTAAAAATGGGCATCTATAAAAGGTCGGTAAATTAAGCAGAGTCATTTAATATTTCAAAGTGACAAAACAGTTCAGTAAAAATAGAGCCATTGAAATTTAATAAACATTTGCAATGATTGCACTTGTAACTAACACTAAAATACTCGCTCACCTGTGCTGAAATTTCTACTTGGTATCAATTTACGAGTGACCGACTTTTCACGTTTTATTTAAATCTGTTTACAAGCATTGATATGCCCATTTCATACTGCCAAATAGATTAAAATTAGTCAAAACATAAAATAGCATTTCATGTACTTACTGGTCTTGTACTATTAATGTAACAAAAATTAGCTTTTGGACATCCATTTCAATTGCACCCCATTTGAGAGGTGAAGGTCACAAGTTACCTTCCAGATTCCTTAATTACCTTTTCTAATTAGACTGCTGAAGGATATCAAAGGAAATCTTCTGAACATTTCTTTAAAACTTTATAGTTCTAACGAATCAACAAAACTAGCAGCATTTTATTTTATATATGCTTGTTACTATTGGTCATTACACAAACAATGCCAATTTCTGCGTCACAATGTTAGTGAAATACATAAATGTAACTTAATCAAATAATTTTTTTCTGTGTGATATAAAATTACCACGATGCATTTATCTGAAATGGTATTCAAAGCAGTATTCTCCCGACAGGATGTAGCAAAATACTTAACATTTTAAGTAAAACATTTAAAAAATTATATATCTTTATAAAAAGTTAACCAAACTTTGAGTACTTATTTAAATAAAAAAGATTTAAGCAAAGTATTGTATACAAAACACATTTGCTGATGCAGAAAAATTTAAATCAAGTAGTTCTCATAATGAACATTGTTAAATTCTTTACTATTGATAACATTTCATAAAGCATGCAAATGATTACATTTCTAAAATTCTTACTTTTTAACTTCTTGGACATAATCGGTACCTCGTTCAATCAAATGGGTAAAATAGCTTTTAATTGCCTCATGTTTATGCTTTGATGCAGTTCCAATCAAGGTTACATTTGGAATAGTTTTCACTAACTGAGCTACAGCTAAGCCCTGAAAAGAAATACCAAAAATCACCAACAGTATCAATAGAAATTAAAACACTATTGTAACTGCAATAAACCAAAAGTATTGTTTTTCTTATCTATATAGGTATATTTATACAAATAAAATTATTTTCCCAACCAGAAATGGTTGATAATAAACAATGGGAAATCAAGTCATGCCATGCAACTTTCATACAATTTTATAAAAACATATACTATTTTTTAATATTTTCAATAAGTTTTCCCAAGAATTTTAAAACATTTTAGAAGTGTTCTTTTCAGAAAAAGATTCTGGTGTTAATGTTTGAAGATTTAAAGTGTTAAAACAATCTTCCTTCCTCCAATTTTTCTCAATATTAAATAAATATTAGAAATATACTTTCACCATTTACCACTAAAGTTAAATTTAAACTACATCGGAGCAATATTTAATATTAGGAGGCAGAAACTTCAGCATTGCACAAGACCACTTTCCAAAAGATCGTCACAGAAAACTAGAGCATATATATGATCTTATTGTAAACGAGTCAACCATTCTAGATGACTGGTATTTTATCACATTAGTTGCGAAATAAATATATTTTTGTAGTTTATTTAATATTAGATCAAAATAAATATTTTAGTTTATCTTTTAGATAAAATTTCATCCTAAAAACTGCTTACTGAAAAGCACATGAATAAGATAATATTTTATCAACATGGTAGAAAGATTACATCATAAGAAAAAAAATACATACACATAATTATTAAGAATTAGAGCACAATTAACAAAAGAATCTCATGCTATTAGTGTTACTGGATAGATAAACTTTAAATGAATAGATAAATTGTTCATAATAGATCCTTTAAAAGCAACAAAACTTTATCTTTATTAGAATGCTCATTCAGAATTAGCAGTGCAATACATTAGAGTTCACTCATAAATCTCAATAGATGTATAACTACTAGCCACTGCATGGCCAGCACGGCATTGCCCACAACAGTTCTATGCGGAGTAAGGTGTGACCACTGTTCGCCGACAGCTGTTCTACTTCATTACAGTAGTGGATATAACTTAAGGATCAAATCATTATTTATAATTTTACTAAAACTGCTGTTATCTTCAAAATTTCTGTGATTTTTTACATTGATATTCAGGTTTGATTATAAAAACAAAAATTAATACAAATCACAAGAGAAAAACCACTTTAAGTATATTTTAGAGATATAAAACATTTTGACGATGAACAATTATAAACAATGCAAGAAACAATCTTGGAAAGTATAACAACTGTCGGAAGACAAAATGGAAACTTTACATCCAATAAGCATGCACTTAGAAATTAACAATTACTTACAACACCCCCTCCAGCAGAATGAATCAAGACAGTCTGGTTTTCACGAATGGATGCTGTGTCAAACACTAACCCATTAGCCACTACGAAATTCATTATCATGGCTGCTGCATCTTGAAAATTCATTTCTTGGGGCAATTTATAAACATATTTTGTGTTTATAGCAACCAGTTCAGCCCATGCTTTGCAGTCAGTCAAGGCAGCAACTCGATCACCAACCTAAATTGAAAGAAAAATTTAATTCCATGCAAATGCTGTCTACAAAAAACTAAAAGAAATGTATTCAAAATATTTTTGAGAAAATTGCATCAATCACTTGTTGCGAGTTTTTTTTCTATCAACCTTTTGCTCAAATTTAAACAATTTTTATTCAATTTAATTCCTAGATATTGTCAGTCTGAGAAATTAAAAAAAAAAATCAATCTCGTAAATACCTGGTAATCGGTAACTCCTTCACCAATAGCTTCAATTTCACCAGCACACTCAAATCCCATTATGATTGGCAACTTCGGAGGATTATCAATAGTTCCTTGTCGAAGCATAACATCCAAGAAATTTAGACCACTGAAATATAACAAGCAATGAGCTAAACACCGCAAATCACTGTTTAGCAAGCACATATTTGATAGCCAAGTCTTCCAATACTCAGTTGCAAGATATGACTACCAACACACATGAACTAAAATCGACATAACTGAGTATTTGCTGGCAAATTCTCTAAAAGCAAAAAACATTTAAAAGCGCTTTATAAGTTTGTTGTGAAGAGCACGATATGGTCATAAATATCTTAAGTAAATACTCACCATGCCTTTACACGGATAATAACTTCTCCTTCATTAGGTGTAGGCTCTGGCTTATTTTGAATTTTGACGGATTTCAAGCCTCCAAAACTTGACAAGACAACACATTTCATTTCTTTAACCGGCGCTTGTTCAGTGGCCTCAGTCGCTTCCTTCACGTCATTCTCAGCCTTTTCCTTTGGTTCGGCGTCATTCTTACTATCATCCACAATTTCATTAGTAGCTGCTTTATTTTCTTCCATTGCTATGAATGTTGAGGGACTTTGTTTCTGAACGATGATTTTGCCACACCCAGAAATTTCCAGCACTCAAATCTGACAGATAAACGACAGAGGGGACTGATTAAAAAGCCACAAAACCTTCGGGCGGCGGTGCACGGTTAATAAAGCAATCGATGAAAAGGGGAAAACTTCAAAGCGGTGATTCATTAACCGTAAGAAAATGATAATTTATGCACGATATGAAAAATGGGTTAAAATTCAATATTATAATTTTCTAGGTGTGCAATATTTTAAAATATTCAGAGTGGATTGGTAATTTGCTACGCTTTGTTCAGAAAGATAATTTTTACAACTTTCAAACTCAAGTTTTAGTTTGGGTTTATTGAATGTATTTTCCTTAACTGCAACGGTGTCGGTTTCGTAAAACCTGCGGCGAAAGCGCAACAATTGAAATTGAAGTATTTATTATTTGTTTATTATGTAAGTTACATTTTCTACTAATGAGAAAATACTTTATTCTTTTTTACGAACTGTCAAGTTATTTCCAAATCAAAATTATATAGTTCTGAATAGGAAAATGATTTATTGTTACACTGGTTTCAGTAAAGTGCCACTTATGATTTCGTTTGGCTTTCTTTAGTTGTACTCCCGATTATGAAATTCTTTAACCATGTGGGACCATAAGATTGCATTACATTCGCTTTGTTTCAGAATAAGATATTGGGTTCATTATATGATTGTAAAAGTATTTTATTTGGACCTCGAGCTATATGTCCTCCATTAAGTGAGGGTAATATTAATTTGGGCTACTCAATATCTTCCACATTACACTCGAAAGAATGAAGAAAGTAAACTGGCAAAAAAAAAAAATCTTTAATCAAACACTTTTCTTAAGAAGCTTTTATCCGAAAGCATCTAAATCCAGACGAAAATGTCTGCATAGGTAGCGAGATCGGAAGTTTTCGTTCGGCATGAATGCTCTGTAAATACAACTCTGCAACAGACTCCGTTTCTTTGCAAGTTCATTTTTATACTTCAAGAATGAGTCCACTTAATATGTCAGGGACAGGTTTCAAAATGTAGTCTTTAGTTGTACTTGGCACTTATAGGTTTCATTTGATGACTGAGTTTTTGAACCCAGTCATTTTCAATGTTGGTGTTTTTGAAAATGAATAGAGTACTATAATTTATGCTGGTGAGGTAAACCAATTTACTATTTCATAATCAAGTTATTTTCTTTTTATTCGAGTAGGATGGCCTAATATGGCTCTTACTCCATTAAAGCCTCATTGAACAGGGTTCCCACGGGTGCTTAGAAAGTGCTTATTTTGACCTTCCATTTCTAAGGCCCTTAGAAGTGCTTATTTTGCATCAGTAGTCCTTAGAAAGTGCTTATTTTCCTTTGAAAACAAAATTCAGTTTTCAAATGACGATATTTTTTCACAATATTTCCGACCTCTTTTTAGCAGCTGATCGGCGATAAAAATGCTTACAAGTACGGTTTTGGTGATGATTCAGGAACTGGCTTGCTTGAATGGCAACCCTTGATACACGACATACAAATCGTCGATGGACTCTTGTTGAACTCATAATACACTTTAAAAACTTGGTCTGTTTTCGACTTGTTAGTGGCTCTTGCAATGCAGGAAATAGTTGCCCTGATACAGGAAACTAGAATACAATCATCAAATGTTAATTAATTTTGTTTTATTCAGTTACCTGCGAGTGCAATGTTTTAAAAATTTATTATAACTATGGGGAAGCGTATTTTTAAGTTTGTAGGTGAATCGAAAACAATATAAAAAGAATTTATTTTAATTAATACTGCTATCTGAGTGGTAACCCAATGTGTTGCAATTTTTTTTTTAAATCTAGTTTTTTTTTTTTTTTTTTTTTTTTTTTATGCTTTTAATTTTTTGTAACAACTATCCCAGAAAAAAAAAAAGAAGAAAAATTTTGAAGATTTTCGGGGGTGATTCTGCTCTGAAAATTTAAAGCAATCGGTTATCAGTTCAAAAAGAAAACCAACCCGCTCGTTTAAAAAAAACATTGGAGGAAAAGATTGCTAAAACTTAAACCACAGTGCTGGAGAGCCAAGAAGTCAGAGAATTTCAATAATCAGGAAAAGGCATTTGAAAACTGGAAATTTCGAACTCTCATCGTATTTGGCTGCTGACCGAAAACGAAAGTAATTTTTCTATGGGGGGGGGGGCTTTATAATTTTTTTTCTCTTTGTATCCGTGTGACCAATACTCAATGGCCGACTGTTCTTGAATTTCACTTTATTTTGTTATGCCATGTGCAATCTGTTTCCATTGTCAGATGAGATGATTATTTTTACAAATTAATTTTGTTTCATTAAAATGATGTTTGTAAGCATATCGTGTTGAAGCGGCTGGTGCACCTTAAATCTGTCGTGGCCGAAAGTTCTCACGTTGGGTTGGTGACAAGTCCGGTACTCATGAAACTTAACTCTTTCTTTCCCTTTTTATAAAACCAAATGCACTGCAAAGAGTAAAAAGAAAAACGTCCACATTTTTTTTCTTGCGGTCTCCATTCTATAATTTTTATATGTACTTACACATATACCAACTACTAGCCACCGCGTGGCTAGCCCAGCATTGCCTGTGCTCGTGTGACATCACGGGCTACGCCATGATGTTTGGTTGTTATCCGCTGGTGTTAAATTTTCCGCTAATTCCAAATCCGTTAAAATTTTTATTCTACCTTTAACGATTTCTGAGTTAGAAAAAAGCACTGAAGAATGCCGATGATAACTTTAGTAATCTTTTGCTTTACTGGAATCCATTTAGCAGGAAATCAAAATGAATGATTCTCGAAACAAATGAAGGTTATTCAAATGTGTTCTCTCCTCGGAGATGAAAAAATTGGCATGGTTCGTAAGGCTGACGTCAAGGGGACACGTGTGAGGGCGAAAAGTCTAAATTTTGATGTTTCTTTATTCCTCTGATTTACCGCAGTAGAATGAAGAATGGAGAAAAAAAACTTTTTTATTCATTTTAAAATGTTCTAGATTGAATTTTAAATTTCGCTTCGACCGTAAAATTAGAAAGTATTTGTACTAACTGTGTGCCAAATCTCATTACTGTAAGTGTCATTGATTCGTCAGTACTTCGCGGGCAAGAAACAGACAGACAGACAAACACTTCCTTTTATAATAGCAGAGATACGTATACACGTAAATGCCCACATATTAACTGCTGAATTTTGTAAAATTCAGACTGATTATTTTGAAAAATCTCATTTTTGTGTGGCATTATTTGTGTATAATTTTTAGAAAATAGACTTGAATATAAAATTTTTTACATACTACTGTTCTTATAAGATTAACTAATCTGTAAGAGCATCCCCATTTGGTTGAAAGTCAGGTATTACATTGTGAAATACGGTTTCTATAATGTTTTATGCAAGTCCTTATTTTGTCCTAGAAAGTGCTTAGAAAGTCCTTTTTTTTAGTTAGAAAAAAAGAGTGGGAACCCTGTCGAACATTTGAGTGGGTTGGACATCGTCACACAATCTGAATTAAGCAGTTTTGTACATCTGCCAGAATTGGTATTTCCAAGGGTAAATACTCAAGCATTGCCAAATGATTTTTCTTTCTCAGTGCTACTCTAAAACCCATTTTTCTTTTGCATAATCTGGTGAAACAAATTGTATCAAATTTAATGATTTTCTGAAATTCAATTGTTAATTTCCCTTTAATTTGAGAGGTGTAAATCAATTTCTTAAAGCAGTAAAAGTGAAAAAAGTGGCCCATTTTTGCTAAGTTTTATGACTTATTCAGCAAATTGTGAATTGGTTAAATAGTTTAAAGCAGGGGTGTCCTACCTTGTAACTTCCCTGGACCACAATGAAAGAAGACTAATTGTTTTTGGCGCCAAATAAAATACACTAATGCTAGCTGATGAGGAAAAAAAAGGTAGCATATATAGTTAACATACTTAAGTATTTAAACTTCATTAAATCATGTATTTTTTTTAAAAGAAAAGTCAAGACAGAGTAACATGAAATTAGTGAAATGTTTGACACTGTTTCTGAGGTTGGTAGGTATTTTTAATTAAAGTCGCAGTGGAGCAACAGAACAGGCTATTGGCGACAGTCCGGGAATAAACCCGAATTAAATCAAGGACAACACCACATAATTTGGAAGCACAGTCGGATGCCGAGGCCACACCGGAGCTGGTACCCCACTCCTACAACTTCCACACCATGCGAATGTGAGGACATTTGAGGCTATAACAGATTTAACATGCGCCAGCCTCCTTTGTACACAATGGTCTTTTTTAGGATTCGAACTCGCAACACTCTGGGGGCTAATCCATTACTCTTCCAACCGGGTTACATTTAGGCTTCAATATTTGTTTTTGAGGAATGTAGTTGCAATTCTCATTAAGTTCTCAGGATCCCCATCAGATATTTGGGTTCTAGTTTTATTCTTTGTACATTTCATTGTTGAAAATAGCTGCTCACAAATATAGGTGTTTACAAATAGCAATGACATGAATAAGGCATAATTAAGAAGCAAGAGATATTTTTCTCTTGGAAATATATGTTGCTCCAGTGCGATGTTAATTAAAATATATGCATAAGCACATACTGGAAGATTCCAGATTCTGAAAGAAGTTCAGTAAAAAGAGACATGATCAAATTTTCCTTGGTAGTGATGTAGAATACGCTACGTTAGTCACCAAATCTATTTTTTTCGCCAAATCAAGATGGAGGCCAATCTAAGCATTTCTCAAATGGCCTCCATATAGCAAAATCCACGATGTGAACCTTTGCATACAGTACATAAATAGAAATAATTTTTTTTAAAGGATAAACCTTTTCAATACAAAATGCACTAAACTTATACAAATCTTTTAATTTTTATTTGTGGTATTTACTCTGAACATGTCCGTTATTTTGCGATGTTTCTTCAATTAGGTCCAAGTTTAACTCCTTTTTTTTTTAAATTGTCGGAAAGATGTAAAGTGAGATAGAATATCATTGTAGAATTCTTTTAGAAATTTACTTTGCATTAATGGGGTTATTCCTGGTCAGAGAGCAAGATATGGGATTAAAATGAGGAATTTATTTGTAACCACTGTACCAGGAGGAATCTGTTTTGTAGATAAGTCACAGCGTATAACAGTTGCCTGCTGGTGAGAACGTATCACAATTGGCTTCCATGCTTATAAACCTACTGTACCGGGTGCCCACTCATGCATGGTCCAGTGTTTTCAATGTAACAAAAAGGTAAGAAAAATGCAACTTACCCTCATTCTGTTTCCTCCTACCACAATTACTCTGTAGAGTTTCACTATTTCTTTAAGGAAAGACAAAACTTCCTTTGAATTTCTGTCCCCAGAGGTATGCAGCAAACTGACCCTTAACAGTGTTTGTTCCTTTAAGGGACTGCTTAATTCCTTCACATCCCCACAATGGAGTTTGTATGAACTCCTGTAGCCGGGTCCTTAAAATTCTGACTGATTAACCGTCATATGCTCAAATTGATAACCCTTGAACTTCTTGTCCTTTGGGTTATTGATACCAGCATATGACTTACAACAGTCAGATATTATGGTAGTTCCTGGCAAAATCCTTTCACAAATAACTTTAGCCTAAACTTTCTTACTCCTTTTTTTCACAACAGCCATAAAACATTTATGTGTCCCTCAAGTCCTCCAAGTACCTATTTACCTTCCACTCATCTACCCCTATTATACTTCCTATTTCCAAACTTGCTCTCGGCAATTTCAACAGTATTTCCAACTCCTCCAATCATTCCATACAAGCATGCAGACTCTACAAAAATTATACCAGTCAGTCATCGTATGGGACTCCACATCCATTTCATTTATAACACAATTAATTGGCATATCATTCACAAAGTACCTAATCATCAGAATCTTACATATATGCAATTTGCTATATTCAAACCATGTTCGATTTGACACAGATTGAGATTGTGTGTCCATTCTTTCCACACTTCCACTCGTACCTATCACCCAAATTCTTTCTTAAAGTTAGAATCATATCATTCCCACATGCCGGATATTTCACTCTTCGAAATCAAAACAACTTTCTGACACCATTCAATCCCTTTCAAACTCTCAGGATTCGCTAAAGAATCCCAATACATGCTTGCATAAAAAACTCATTCAAACGTTTGGTAACTGCATCCACAGCCATATCAAATCAATTAAAGTGAAGTAAACAACAAAAGTGGGGGAAAATTTGCTTATAATCTACAATTTTGAAATTCTAATTTAATCCAGGAAGAAAAATAGTGTTCTACATCAAATGCACTTTCAACTGTTCAAAGACAATTCAAATTTAATTCAGGGAGCAAAATAAAAAAAATTATAACTTGCAATTTGAAATTTAATTCAGGGAGCAAAGTGGCGGTAATACTCTTTCAACAATTGAAATAAAATAGCTTCGTCTGTTCTATGTTTTAAATAAAAGGGGAAAATGGTCTGTTCTTCCTTAACCAATCGCAAGACGTGTTTGTTATGGTCAAGAAAATTCTGTAGGGTTGCCATAAAACTAGATAAAAACTCTGGATACCACATTTGGTGATAAATCGCCATAAGTTGTAATGTAGCGTATACTACATACGACCCTTTCCTTCAAGTTGTAGATTGTCATATTGTAGCTCTGCATTCCATTTGAAAATTGGCAGTTTATGTCAACACTGAAAATGGAGTCGTAAATGTATCCAAATGTTGATGATTTGTCTGGAAATCTTGAAACTTGTTCCCAAATTAATGTATAAAATTGAAAAGCATGGCTGCATATTTTTCATTGCTCATAGGACCATGTTAAGCCACCATGTCAAAATGTATAAAATTGCTTGCATTAATTTGAGATTGCTATAGTTTCGGTTTCATTTTGAACACTTATAGTTAAACATTGCATTGATCAGTTCGTTTTCACCTTTAAGACACTTGTTTAACTCATTCAAATAAGGAATCAAGTCCACTAAAAATGCCAAATCTAGGCTAATTTTCATCCCTGAGTTCTGGCAAAAAAATTTGTTTTTTATTTCCTAATTGACTTTATTTTATTTCGCAAATCATAGAATCTTTTCAACATCTTACCTGGACATAACCATTTTCTGAAAAGTAAATGATGTCCCCATAGTCAACATAAATTTAAGGAATTCCTGGAATTGGCGATAATTTAATACCTTTGCCCTTATGAAATATACAGTCTTGATGACAATCTGCATGACGTTATCCATCTTTAAAGCTGTTGTGCATTAATTTTCTTGGTGTAGCTACTATGCAGTCAGATTTCATCATACGTAAATTTTGGGAGTCAATTGCATCGTCTATAGTTGCATTAAATTTACAAGCCCATCACTTTTACCTACCATCGCTGTGGCACCCTCAATGCCATTCCACCATACCCAAGGCACACATAGAGAGGCATCTGTTGCATGGTAAAAGTAGAAAGCAAGAACGGTAGCACACCATTTATTATGTTGGGAAATAACTACTCGCAAGGTTGGCAATTGTGAATAAATACTATTTGAGAAAGATTTTATGAATCTCATTGCTGTAGAACATGTTAAAATCAAATATTCTTCCCTTATAAATTAATAGCATGTTAAAATTGTATTTAAATTATTAATAATATATTTAGTCGCAATCTCATAAGGTGTCTAAGTTTATGATTTTTTGTTGGGCTGCATTCATAGCTTTCCATATCAGCATGCAGGCCGCATGATAGACAAGCCTAGTTTAAAGACTACTACAAAAGTGAAAAATTCTATGACCTCATGATTTTGTTGAAAAAATTAACCCATTTATGCTGTTTTACGTTTTTTTATTTTGCAATCCAATTTTTTGTTTCTTATAATTTTAATCACTATTAAATTCTTTCAGATTTTCTACTAGGAAGAACTTCCCAAAATGGATGTTGATGGTACAGGCTTCACTGATCTGCTGCAACAAGCAGAGCAGCTGACTGCAGATATTGATGGGGAAGGTGAACTACCTAGAGTTGAAAGAAATTTGAGACAAATTGTTGATGCAGGTCAGCAGTTGTGGTCCCGCACTACTCAAGCAGTTAGCAAAGATGCTTGTGATATAAAAGCGTAAGTTACGTTTTTCTGCCCATGTTTTTCCTTAATAAAGTGTTTCTTAAGAAATAATTAAGTGTTGTAATATTCATATTGAAAATCTAAAATGTTTGGAAATTTAGATGGATATTGCAGTAGAAAGTTCGTATATATTTTAATCTCAGTTTAATTTTTGAGTTGTTTTGAAATATAACATTGAAACAACCTGAACTGCTATAACTGTTAATTTTATTAACATTAGTAGCTATCTCTAGCAGAAAAATTGCCTCAAAATATCTGTACAATAATATGCTATATGCTTGCAGAAATGAAGAAAATTCAAAATAAAAATTTTTTTTCTTCATATTTTGAATCAAATTATTTAAACTTGTCACAGAAACAAACTTTGTTAGAGATCCCAACCATTACAGATTTTCTGTAATTGTTAGATTTCCTCCTTCAGTTACAGAATTACTGTGGAAGAAAATGCAGCTTTCAATAGCTGTACAATAAATGCAGCTTTACAGTGTTGGCTTTCATCCATGGAAAGCCTGCACTGAAAAAAGACTTACAATAATGGAAGAATATTGAAATTATTTTAGATAATTGTTGAATTATGTTCCGAGAATAGTTCTCTAAAGGATAATCAATTCAACGAAGAAAAGACTAAGGCTAAAAACATAATTTTATGTATTTTTTTACCTAAATACATTGGATCCTTGAAATTGATTAAATTGTCATATTTATAAAATACGTTTAATAATGCAATATTGTGGGAAACATTCCTGAGAATCATTTTATGGATTCTTGACCCACCAAATTAAAGGAGGGCATCTACATTATGTTTTTGCATATTGGTTATGGTCAGGAGCTAGATAGCTTTCACAATCATGGATTTGAAACTATTGTTGTATCCCAATTGTCTGCTGCAATGTCTATTGAGGCTGACTTATGAATTAATTTTGTTTAAACATAATTATCTGAAACTAAATATTAATGAAAATAAATCCTCCTATTTCCGACATGGTTAACCAAAAACTTGCATCTGCAATACTTTTTTCATCCATTATATCTGTTAAGACTTTTTTAATGAATTAAATTAAATTAAGTAACTTAAATTTAAATGTTAGTTTTACAAATTTAATCATGTTATTGAAATTCCACATAATCGTTACTGAAAATCCATTTAGCAACTAATTTTAGTTGTTCAAGTACTGTGAAATTTTAAAATGTGAAGAATGCATTTTTTTAGAAAGCTAATTTTGTTATGAAGTGATGAGAAATTGACTCTAAACCTTCAGATTATGATCCCTGCTTTTATACTACTGACCATTTTCACACTACCTGAAAGTCAAATTATGCGAAAGCATGCATGACATAACAAATTTTGATGTAAATGAAAATACATATGCAAGTTTGATTAACATTGATCGGAAATTATTTCTATAGCATTAAAGCTGTGAACAATGAAGTGAAATCAACATTTACCATTTTAACATTAATAATTTTTTAGTAGTAAGATAATTTTGTCTTTATCTTTGTTCAGATCAATTTTGCTTGGCAGTAAAGGCTATGATTTACCTAAAATTTCTCAGAAAATCGAATCTCTGACTAGCGCAAGGACATTTGAACCAATTGAACCTATCCGTGAAACTGATATCCAGGTATGTTCATACACTTTTTGTTTAGCTGAACATAAATAAAATTGAAATTGGATATGAGCAAAATCTTAAATTGTATTACTGTGTTAGGTTTTCAAACATCAGTGAATTTTAAAATATTTAATTTGGTTGTCACAGACTTTTTAAATTTTGATTCATAATTAAACTTGTACACACATGTAGTTTTGATTTGAAAACTGATTTTTGTTAGGTATTTCTTTTTATCCCATAATTTATTGTTCTTTAATTCATTGTTCTTCAAAACTATTTTGTGCTTATTAAATTGTACTTTTTGTTTTAAAATGTTTTTCCATGTTAATTTAAACATCTGTTAGGTTGCTAAGTTACAATTAGAAAATTTAATGTCTAAAATTCAGCTATCATATTTCTTCAATTTCAATTTAATAACTCCTGATGCATTGCATATATTGTGCATGGGTTTCTTCATGCTGTAACCTCTTTAAGCACGTGTGCCATATGATGGTCTTGTTTTTTTTTTTGTATGTGGCATTGTATGGAGCAAATAAATGGTTTGAAGACTGGAGTGAAGAGACACACAAATAATAAACTTCACTGTATATAGAATATATAATAAACTCTATAATATATTCTGTATACAGTGAAGCTCTTTAAATAACCATCATGGTCGGGACTGAGACCATGACGGTTAATCGAATAGGCGGATAACAGATAAACCTTAAACAACAACCCACTCCCATCAATTGCATATAAACGAATGATAAAAAATGTACGTTTATGAACTAGAAATAAACTCTACACATACATGTATTTGCAATATACAATTTACATTTAGTACAGTACATATTGTTACTTGAACTTACGCTCTAGATGTACATAAATATTGAAATTTTAAAATAGTCTGTAATTTTCTTTTGTTTCTTTGAGGCTCGTGCTTTCTGAGCTGCAATGTTCCGTAATAAAGGACTACCAGTTAACAGAAACTGACTGTTAAAAGAGTGGCAGTTAGTCAAAGTTTCACTGTTTCCCATAATATTTAATATATTTCCCCACATTTATCACTTTTTACCTTCATTTATTCAAGATTTTAACCATATTTATAATTTGTTAGTTTTTAAGCATTCATGAAAATAAACACTTCATTGAATTTTACAATCTTGTGCCATGAAACCAAAATTAACCAGCCATGGGTTCCTTTATTTTTTTTAGAGTTAGCAACAACAAACAAAGCATGATTTGTATGGACTGTAATTTTAATATATTAGCATTTTGTGTGTGTGTGGAAGTCAGCATTATATTTTTTCCATAAATAGAACTTGATTGTGACTTTTTAAGGTTTTAGGAATAAAAGGTGTGATATATTCAAATATTATAACTGCAAAATTATAATCAAGCTTTGTATTTTATAGGGTTTCTTAAAGAATGAAAGGGAAAACGCCATGTTATCAGTGATTGAAGAATCAAAAAAAGCTGTAAGTTACTGTTTAAAATATTTATTTATGTCTGAAAAAGTACTGTGGTGATTGTGAATAATAGTTGATTGCTGAACTTAGAAAAAGGAAAATACTATCTTCCTTGCCTATTAATTGTATTAATTGAGTTTTAATCTTTACTTATGGGATATTTAATTCAAAAATACCTCTCTATATTAAAAAAATGTTGCAGGCGCAGCCGTAGAATTGAAATCTCGCTTTTTTCGCTCCATTCTTAGCTGGTTTTCCTGAGAAAGTACAAATCAGAAAATTACGAAATTAACATGGTTTTTTAAAAATTGTACTGGGAACAAGATGGAGCAGATTTTTTCCAATGTGGCTATTGGTTTAAAGTATATTAAGTGTCAAAATTGAAAAAGCGAAATTTCTAATGCGAGTGAGCAAAAGACGTATAAATTTTCAGTCTTCAAGTCCTGATTTTTTTAAGAACTCTTCTTAGCGTAAACTTTTGCACCTCGACGTTTTTTTTTTTTTTTAGAAATTTCAATTTGGTTCTTGGTAATATTTTTTTGAAATTCAAGAAATTTTTGTTACTTTTTTGTTAAAACTGTCATATATATATAGCTTATTTCTATTAGTTTTTAAATTTGAAAACATCACAGGAAACCTTAGTATGTACTCTTTTTTATGGTAGAATTTGTTTTGAAATTGGTTAAAAAATAAATGCAATTAAAAGTTGATTATATAGATATTGTAATTTTGAGAAATGTTTACTTTTTGTTAAAACTGTCATCTATTGCTTAATACTATTTGTTTTAAAATTGGTTAATAAACAAATTCAATGTGGTAAAAAATATGTCGTGATGAAAAATGTGTAAAATTTTTCATCACGAAGATGAATTGCAGAAACCTTCTAGCTGTGGCCTTTGAGTGAAACTCACTGTGACGTGATGGCTCAGAAAGATGCTTGCAAAGCAAACCTAATGGGATTGTGTAGCAATCCCTGGGGTTGGCCAGCAGGGTGTATCCTAGTATAATAAATAGCTCTAGTATAGCTCCCTAGTATAATAAATAATTGATTAACTTGTAAAATCAACAATTTTACAGTGAATGTAATAGGAAAACAGAAACACTCATTTTTAATGAATTTAGTCTTTTCATGCTTATATGTTTTTTTAAATCAACAGACGTTTGAAAGATCGGACAAATTGCTTTTGGAAACTTTGGCAAGTGAATGGGAACAAGAAAAGTTGAAAATTCTGAATGCTTTGGTTGGTCCATCTCATGAGCTTTTAGATGTAACAACAGATGCTAAAGTGAGTTTTACTGTCATTTCTTACAAAAATAGAAATTCACATGACTTTATGTACTCTAAATTGTTTACTGAATTTCTCCATTGGAATAAAATTTTCTTTTTAGATCTGTAATACTGTGTTTGGAAGTAGCATTTTTCTGTCAAAATGTTGTTTATTTAACCTCAAAGTTTATAACATACTTTAATAAAATATCTGTCTAAACATTCACTAAAAATTAAAAAAATAACTGTTAAAATTAGCATTGTATAATTGGTAATAGTAATTGAACACTGGGGCAAGCACAATCCTTTCTTAATTTAGTCCAAAATTTTTCTAGGGAAAATTTTTTTAAATTTGGTACTTTCAGTTTTACTTTTTTTTAAACTATTTTAACAATGCTGTATTTGACATGGATTAATTCCACTCTTTTTCAAGTAATGTAAAGTAGTAATGGGCGATGTATAGGTACATCATGAGATATTGATATAAAGTAGACACCGATTTCCTGATTTTCAGTTTAGCGATGAATAGTGATGTGTATTGAGTAATCTATATATGCGCTGTATTAAACCGATATCTGCCTAAACCGGTATGGAACGATAAATACTTGTGTGTTTTTTTTCTTCGGATGTCTACCCAAACCGATATGGATTGGTGTCTTGGTAAACCAATGTGGATTACAAATTTGCACATGCATGGTATTGGCACCAATCTGTATAGCTACGAAGTCGAATATCATCATTTTCTATTCTGACGTGATTGGTCATTTGGACATGCGTGAAAAAATGACAATTTCTCTTGCAATACAATCAGTTTACATTTACTGAATAGAATATTTTACTGTTTTGCAATCTATTTACATCCATCCGAGTATTTTCTATTTTCTTCATGTTTCATATGGAATTTTTTTGTATGTGGGTTTTCTAATGATATTGAAGTATATTTTCAACATAGCAATATTAGAAAAAAATTAATTAACTTTTAAACTTTGCAACTTATTCAGGCTTTATATGCAGGGTATTTCGAAACTCACGGGGGAAAATGTAAGGGGTGATAGAAAACATCTAAACAAGCAATTTTCACCATACAATGCATGAGGGGAGAGCTAGCGAACTGCTAGGAGGTATCTGCTGTTACTGTCACATGAAAGAACGAAACACCAAACAGATAGAGGAGGTACTAAATAATTTTATTGACAGTATGTGTGGCAAAATTTAAAAAACTGCTCAAAAGAGCAACTGCTTGTGGTAATGCAGGCATTACACTTGCGACGTAGCGAGCGGCGCACTTTTTCAAACACACCCGACATGTCTCGGACTGCACCAGCAGTAACAGAAATCCTGGCAACTAGGTCCTCGTCGATGGGGCTTTCGTAGACGAGACTTTTCAAATGGCCCCATAGGAAAAAGTCTAGACAGGAGAGATTGAATGAGCGTGCCAGCCAAGGTGTTCCCATCCCGACCAATCCATCGCCCTGTGAATTTAGTGTCTAAAGTGCTCCGCACATCCAAACTGAAATGAGGTGATGCTCCGTCATGCTGGAACCACATATGTGCTTGTATGTTGGCTGCAACAGTTTGAAGTAAGTCTGGCAATACCTGTTGTAGACATGCGAGGTATGTTCTGCTGTCCAGTCAGAATGGCAGAAGGTATGGGCTGACCAAATGGTCACCCACAATTCCAGCCCAAACATTTACACTGAAACCCTTCTGATACGCATGAGGAAGTGTGTTGTACGGATTGTTAGATGCCCACCCATGAAGGTTGTGCGTATTAGAAATGCCTTCACAAGTAAAGGTGCATTCATCCGTGAATAACACATGTGCACTAAAATCAGGCTGCTCTGCTAGCAATAACCAACGTGCAAACTTGACACTTGACACATAATCTGCAGGTATCAAGGCTTGCACTTTCTGTGCATAGTAGTTGTGTAATCCTTCGTTCCATAGTACTCGCCAAGCAATCGAGTGGGGCACATTTACGGTCATGTAAACCTTTTGCTTGCTAATATCCGAACGATCTTCCACTCTTTGCAGAATGTCCTCTACAACTTGTGGCGTCCGCACACTCCTGCCCTGTATCATGCAATGCAGGTGACAAAGGATCTTGTTTCGCACAGGCACCGATGCAATCGCTCGAACATTTTTCGGTCTGGCACGTGTCTTCTTGGGAAACACTGCTTGTACAGTCTTTTGGCTTCCAGAGCATTCCCATTCGCAAGACCATACATAAAATGCACGTCCGCCTTTTCCTGATTACTGTACATCCCCATGCCTTCTGAAATCCATGGTAGAAATGACGATGTGTAAGAAAACTTACGCTTTATGCTTTCCATTACAGTGCCGTCTAGCGGTTCACTGCTTGCTCTCCGCCCATGCATTGTATGGTGAAAATTGCTTGTTTAGATGTTTTGTATCACTCCTTAAATTTTTGCCCATAAGTTTTGAAACACCCTGTATATATGAAGCCTGAAACGACCTTAACTTGGGACCAATGCAGTTGTACTATTTTATACTCCATTAAGATGAATACTCCATTAAGAATGCAAGTATTCGCGTTTCATATAACAATTTATTACTGATTATAAAATAAGATTTTTAAAATTTTTTAAAAATTTACATTGTGTTTGGGGAATTTATAATAATTTCTACCAAATCTGCTGTAATTAACGAAACATCAGTAGGAAAGTATAGGGAACTAACAGTTATTTATGCCACACATAAGTAGGCCTGGGCGATGTTCAGATTTTCACATCACGATACATCGGCATTCTAACGTCATCATACCACGATGTATCACGATATTAACCATGCATTTTATACATAGTAAAAGCAAAACCTTGCTCCTATTGGTAAAAAAACAAAATATTTTGGGTAAAAAACAGAAGAATTTATTATTCATACTTGGCATCGACATTTTATTAAAAATATGAACCAAAGGGCAGAAATTTACGATTTAAAATAAAAATTTTAGTAATATCAGTAATACAATGTAATAAAACAACCTTTAGAAAACTTAAACTAACCCCAATTTAAACTAATTTTAGAAAATAACTATAAACCTTAAGTTGTATACATAACAGTTTAACATACATCAAGTTTCTGTTTGTATCTTAATAATAGCATTTAATAGCATAATTTAATAATAGCATAATTTAAATGCACATTTCTTGATTATAATATTTCTATTCTTGGCTACAATATTTATTTACACATTACTTGGGAATGCTCGGTAATCTATAATCTAGCAATAATCTTTAAAAAATGCAAAGAGCGGAAAAAAACTTGCTTCCGGCCGGAAAACCGGAAAAATTATGAAAAATCTAAACGTTTCCGGGTAATCCGGAAGAATTGGCAGCTATGTATATATATATATATTATATATATGTATGTATGTATATATATATGTATGTATGTATGTATATATATATATATATATGTATATGTATATATATATATATATATGTATATATATATATATATATATATATATAAACACGAAAGGGCATTGTTTAAACCAGAGAAATCATGCATGCGCTAAGAAAACATCGAAATTGTTGCCGCTGAACTACAACATTGCGACCCCGTGAAATCTGTGCTAAGGGATGGCTGCGTGCCATCGGGGAATATCACGATGCATCGGCAGCTTGAAAATCGCGACACCGGTATGGCGATGACAATCCGATACATCGCCAGCGTGATAATCGCGAAACCGATGTGGCGATGACGATCTCACACTCACACTGATTGCCCTAGTATGTTCCACACACCATATATGCTCAAGTAGATTAAAAAATAGCTTATTTAGAAGGAAAAAAACTTAAGCATAAAAATAGAAATAAAGGTTCATTTGATTCCTCTAAGAAAACATAGAAATTGTTGGCGCTGAACAACAGGAGACATCGTGATTCCAGAAAACCGTGATACTTGTGCTCTGAGATTGGCTGCGCGATATCGTGCATGCGCTTTGAAAATATCGAAATCGTGATATTTGTGCTCTGGGATTGGCTGCTTAACATCGGGAAAAACCGCGATAACGCGCATGCGCTTTGAAAAAATCGACATCGGGAGAAACCGTGAAAGGTGTTCACCTTACAAGGTTTGGCTGAATGTAATTTTGGTTTACATTTTTGTACACACATATATTCATAAAACAAGTTTGGTTTAATGAGATCATTTTAATGTATATAAAGATTTTAAAATTGTAACACAGCAAATTAGCCACACAATAACAATCTAATATCTCGATTTTACCCTGGTGATATATCGCGATGTAGAAATTCTGACATCACCCAGTCTAATGTAAATTTATAAAAAGGGTGATAGGTTATTCCTTTTTAAAGTGTGTCAAATAAGCACTATTTGTACAAAATTTCTTATAAAAGATTAGATGAATTTGTTTTCAATGATATAAAGTATCTAAAAGCAAGCAATTTAAATGACAAGATAATTTGTTATAGCTCTGTTTAAAATTAACTGTTTGTTTCCTTCATTTACATAAATAACAAAATAAATTATGTTTATGGTCAGTCAAATTTAACTAATGAAATGAATGTTACTATTACCTGGTTTGTATAAAAGATTTTCTCAGATTCATTGCATATTGTGTGTTATAATTTTTCTCTGTGATGTAACATTTCAGTCATTCTTGAGTGAAACTATTAGTCTCAAAACAAGAAGTGCCATGGATAATATTGAAATGATGTATGCCAAAGAGGTATGTAGTTTTAATTATTAATTTAGAAACAGAAATTAATTAGAAATGTCATGCTAATATTGATGATCCTTTAAAATAAGTTTCAACATAAACTGTACAGTATTACACACATAGTAAATTTTTTTGACTAAATCAGTGTATGTGCATTACAAGATACCTACGAAGTCACTTTCATTAGTTGTGTGAAATATATTTTTTAATATATAAGCATTTAAAGTGCATTCACGGATTTCAAAATTGTTTCCCTGTGTAATTGCTATTAAATTTAAAAAAATTTTTTAATGGAGAAGTTGAAGTGCTAAGTGGTTGTATATTGAAATAGTTAGCCTTTTATGATGGCAATGAAGAATCTTTTTGTCAGAGGAATATGAACATACTAGATAAAGTGTCATTCTGCTTTAAAAATCCAAATATCCCTGTACTTACTCACTAATTAAAATCACAGGTTACGGTAGAGTGAATTCATATTCAGAACAAGCATTAAATATATAGATATTCATGAAAATACTGTGCTTTTTAATATTTAGTTATCTTGACATCCAGAACTGTCTGATACTATGAAAACAAAGTAATAACTGAAAACTTGTTAGTTGTGATAACTTTTATTTTCTATCCAGATTTGTTTTTATAACCTGGTCTCATCTCAACTTTTTTTAGACACTAAGGACAAGTTATTTCAACTGAATGTATTAAATTTTCATGATAAACTATTACATTATTCTTTGATTGTTTTTGGTATTGTGTTCCATTCAAAACGTTTTTGAACCAAATATTTCGCTGCTTCTCTTATTAGCTGTCGTCCTTTAATGAACAAGCTGTGAGAGGAGGAACAAAATGCAACCTAGCTGAAAAATTCTATTCCAGTTTTAAAGATTTAGATGATAAGGTATATATATATTTATTTTATTTTATCTGCTTTTATTTTTTAAAGTAACTTAAAGTTGATTAATTCCTATTTCAGCATCTGAATGCTTAAGTTTTAAAAATGTAATTTGAAGTTTGGTAGGGAGTGTATTGTTTTAAAATTTATATTATAATTTTTTATTTAATATCCATCTTCTCTTTATTGTTGTAGAGTGTTTAAATACAGGTTTAGCCTAGATGAAATCCATCACATTTTATTTTTAATTGATGAATTAGTTGCATTTCAATTTATTTACTTAATATATATTGTGTATAATGTGACTTTCTTTCATTCTCAATCTTCTGTTTTATTATTAATAAATTAAGACATTGCTGTGTGAAAAGTTTCCCACGAGTGTTAATTATTAAAATCTTTTTTATTATCTTTATTTTAATTCTTTGTACTACTACATGCATTTTCTTTGTTCTCAGAAAATTTTGGAACTGTGGGAAATGGTTAAAACTATGACAGATATTCCACTGAAAGCTGATAAAGATGTTCTTGCAGCCCGAAGTTCTTTACTTCTCCAAACCTCTTTAATTAAACAAGCTAGGATATACTTAGAGAAGAAGTAAGTTCTGCTCTTATTTAAAATTTTTTGTAACTTTCTCAACTGAGAGGTTTTTTAGTGATATGTAACCCATTTGCACAGAATTTATTTTCAACATTTTCTTTTTTTGTGTATCATGTAATGTCTTCATTCTGAATGTATTTCTCAATATATTTTCTTAATTATGTATATTCTTCATTTGAAAATTTCATGTTCAATTAAAATAATCCAAATTTTAAATATATTTGTTTCAATTCAATGATTTTAATTAAGATTCAATGAAATTTTTAACTTTATCTAACTGCAACAGAGTTTTTGTTATATATTGTTCGCTTGAAACTAATTATGAATTGATTTTTAGGTACTTTGAATACATTCAAGGAATAGTGTTTGGAAATCTTCTACAGGCTCACCTTGGTCCAAGACCTGGAGCATACTATGCTGTTAGGAGCTTTTTAAAGATGAAAATGCCTCTAGTTCCCAGTGGACTCGAGGTAATTAAATAATGTTGAAGATTATGGGACACATTCTTTTTCCATCTAATTAGGTCCAATACTAAGCCAAAAGACTAATGACTAACTTACTTGTTGTGATTTATTACTTTTTAAAACATTGTCATGCATTCCATATTTAAGATTTTCAATTCCAAGCTTTAAAATTTAAAGCCTATATAACAGTTGTAATGTCCAGACAGATGTACAAAACTAAATAAATTAATTTTTACTTTGTAGTTAGTGCTTCAAGAGCTACAATAAATTTAATTAGGTGGAACCTGTCATACTTACAGGAAAATGTATTAAGAAATTGGAATTATAGCTCACTAACATAAAATGAAACTAAGCTGTAAGCAACCTGATGGTTTCATTCAAATAATACAGCCAGTTACAATATCTAGCAATAAAAAAATACATCAAAATAGAGTACAAATAAAAGCTGTGTTTGTTAATTTACTACATAATGCAAATTGACATAATATCATCAATTTGAGTGAAAGCAGGAGTTTTTTTTTTTAATAGAAAAGCTGAATGGCTAATAGTTTAGTGATCTTTCCTCAGTTATGATTTTCTATGGAACCACTGCTAGTAATTGCATTGCATATTATGGAATTAGAGAGCACAATATTTCATAAATATGAATTTGTTGCAGGATGGACTAATTGATGGTAATGCTACCTGGGCAGTTATTTATTATTGCCTTAGATGTGGTAAAATCGATGCTGCTGTGACAGCAGCAAAGAATGTGGGGTAAGTTATGTTATAAGATTGTTATCAGGACACATTTTTATTTACATTAAGTTGGGTACTAAATAGATTAATCTCTCTGTATTAAAAAAGTTAATGCCACTGCAGGATTGAAAACTTGCTTGTTAGATGGTTTCCCGAGAAAGTACGGATCAGAAAATTAAGTAATTAGCAGGGTTTGATCAAAATTGACTGGGAAAAAGATGAAGAAGATTTTTTTTTCCAATGCAGCTATTAGTTTAGGGTGCATTAAGAGTCAAAGTAAAAAATGCGAAATTTCTACCGCAAGTGAGCAAAACACATAAAAATTTTCAGTATTCAGCCGTGAGTTTTTTTAGAGTATCTCAAAACGGGAACTTATGCACCTCAACAAGTTTTTTTTTTAGAAATTTCAATTAGGTTCCTGGTAAAAAAAATTTTAATTTAGGGAAAATCAGGACATTTTTTTTTATTGTTTTGTTAAAATTTAAATCTATAGAGAGCTTATCACTATTAGTTTTTTAATTTGAAAACATCACAGGAAACCTTAGAATGTACTCTTACTTAGAATGCGTACTTAAAATATATTGTTGATAAGCAGTGGGTAGAGCCCCCAAGTGTGTAGAAATATTATTAAAAATTAAAATTGGACTACTTTATACTCTTATTTAATTGAGTTTTTCTGTCCTTATATTTTCAGTTCAGAAGAAAGGAATCATAATTTATTAAAAATCGTAGTGCTTTCTTAGAACATGTTCACTTGGTTTACATCTGAGAATACTAAGGAATTGTGCATTTTTCTGTTTCAGGGATAGCCTGCGAGATTTTATTCCATTCCTTGTAGAATATGAAGAAAATTCAGGTTCCAGGTAAAGGTTGTTTTAAATATAAAGTAATAATATTAAACTATATAAAGTTTAGTTTTGTAAGCCAAAAGATTGAAGTTCAAATAAAGTGTATTTGACTATGTATATTGCAAAAGCTCCAAGGATGTCCCTAGGAATGACCCTTTTTCTCAGAATTGTAGATGGTCACCTTAAAAGACATTATATTTCTTGAAAACATTATTTCAACTTACCTGTCAAAGTGTATAAAAAAAATTTGGTGGGTATCAATAATGTTTTGAAAAATAGTTCTATTTCATAGCAGAACAATTAAATGTTTTATTACCTGTGTAATATTAGTGTCACAAATGTGAGCTAAATATTTAAACTGCATCAGAGTGGAAAATAATGTAATTTTGCTGTTTTGATATAAAGTAAGGTTTTTCCCCCGTAATTAGATTAAAGTAACTTAATTCATTTGGCTACTTTTAATTTTTCAACTGTCCATGATGAGCATAGTTACCGGACCAAACAAAGAGAACCTTGAAAATCAAATTTTGCTTCTTAACTCTTTAAAATTAAAACATTTGACTTCAATGCGATCAATCATTTCCTTCTGCAAATTTCAGTGGTAAGCAATCAAAGATACTACTTTAAGAAAATGTAACAATAGTTTAAAAAATTCGTTGCTATTTTGCATTATTTGAAAGGTTTTAAATTTTATGCAGTGTTAAATAATAAAACAATGCTCAAGACTTTTAACTAAGCTGTTCTTAACATTGTCGTTTACCTGAATATATCAGGCCTTTTCTTGTCTCCCAAAAAGCATGATATATCATGAGGATTTTGTACGAAATTTTAAACTGATGTGTTTCTTATAGATTAAAACCCAACAGTGAAAGCTATATTCAACTTCAATATCGTAGAACAGTTCGGTCATGTACCGATCCTTTCAAAAGGTGAGTATTGACCTAGCTACCTAATTTTAAGCTCTATTATCTTTTATTCCGAAGGATGATTGTAGTTGAAGTTAATTCTATAACTACTTTGCATTCATCTTTTATTCATAACAGTATTTATAATAATCTTCGACAACCATGTGCAAAAACTCCTGTACATTAAATTGTGAAAAATATCTAAATTTTGATAAGCAATTTTTAAAAATTTTAATTGATTTATTTGCAATAAACCTAATTTTCTAATGATCATAGTTATATGAATGCTCTCTTAGAACTTTTCAATAATTTGCAAATTTTATGTTTGTTTTCTCCTTAAGTTATTTATAAGTTACTCTGTTCAATTGTGTCCCAGTGGGTTTTCCCACTCTGCTAGCAAACTTCTGAGCTGTAGGTGACACAGGTTTGATTCCTGTAACTTACCCTGGTTGTCTGTCATCTCTCCTGTGTCAGTAAAACATTCCTTGTATGTCTAATTCTTGACATCTTGTGCCTGACATAGCCAAATATATCCTTTGTGCAGATAAAATCCAACCACAAGTTACTTTTAATGTTTTGAGTGTACTTGATACAACAAAATGCTATAAGCCATTTTGCTCTTTGAAATTACTTGCACATTTGTATTGTATGTTTTAGCTGATGTAATGTGTATAATGCTGTGGATATGGTTATGTATATCTGGATATACACTATCTACCGATAAGTATTTGGACACCTATGATAGAAAAGAAAAACCAAATTTATTCAGATTCAATAGTTGGTAGAGCCTCCATGAGAAGCAATTATAGCCTCAACCCTCCTGTGCATGCTTTCCACTAGTCCTCGTATGACGGCTAGTGGTATTTTCTTCCACTTGGCTTGGAGAAGACATGTAAGCTCCTTCACCGATTTTGGACGCTTGTTGCACCCCTTAATTTGGCCATCCAATTTGTCCCAGAGGTTCTTAATAAGGTTCCGGTCTTGTGCTCTGGGCAGGCCAGTCCATTCGGTTAACCTTATTGTCACCATACCAATCCATGGTGGACCTCACAACATGACAGCTGGCGTTGTCGTCCTGGAAGTAACATGGGTCCAACCCGTAAAACTGCCACAACATAGGAAGCACACTGTCATCCAAAATAGTGCAATAGGCCTCAGCGTTGAGCTGACCATGGATTTGGACCGAGGGTCCCAGTTCATACCAGGAGAAACACCCCGGGAATAATCCCACCTCAGCCGAACTTTACTGTGGGCACAATGCATTCTGCCAGGAGGCGTTCTATAGGCAGATGTCAGACCCTGTCATCCGAACGGTAGAAGGTGAACCTTGATTCATTGCTCCAGAGAACCCGTTTCCACTGATCTACAGTCTGCTTTCGATGTGCTTTGCACCACATTAACCAAGCAGCACGGTTAGTTTTTGGGATCAAAGGCTTATTTGCTGCAGCAATACCTTGAAAACCAAGCAGATTTGCTTCCTTACTGATGGTATTAATAGAAACAACACTCCAGGATGCCTGTTGAGACTCCTGGAGTACGTGGGCCATAGGTTGGGTGCGGTTCTTCCGAATTTCTCTGGACATCACCCGTCGGTCTCGATCTTCCAGTTTTGTGGGTCTGCCGGCTCGGCACACATTCTGACAATCACCACTCACCTTCCACTTCTGAATCACATAGACCACTGTGGATTTTGGGTAATTCAGCTTGCTAGATATGTCCCTTAAGGATCAGCCATTTCTGCGATTCTCGACGTTTACACCTTTCTCGAAATCAGATAACTTTGAACTTCGTGGCATCTTGCATGCGACCAATGCTAAAGTTGTTTCCATCACGATATTTAACGACAGAGGATGTGACGTATATCAGGACTGCAGATATCGTCATTTGCATGGGTGTCCAAATACTTATTGGTAGATAGTGTATTTATGACAGATGGTGTGTGGGTATTCTATTGTATGGTAGATTATTGTTTCTTTAATTTTTCATTCCTTCCAAGTTAATTACTTTTCATTTTATATTAAAATAAAATGTTTCATGGGGACTTTATTGGGAAAATTTTTCTTTTGCATTTTAAGTCATGAAAATAAAATTAGTTTAAAATGATGAGTTGCAATACAATTATGGGATTAATATTTACATTCTTTGATTTCTTTTAAAATTATTCTTTTGTAAATATATTTGAATAATTTAAGATATTGTATAAGCAATTCAGCATTTATTGCATTCAAAGTTATTTTGTCATCTAGTCATGAAATAAAGGATATTTGACGTCGTAATTTTCTCTCCTTGACTCTCCTAATGGTTTTAACGATATACCTCATCCATCAAGATCTGGTCAGTTTTGTTAATGACACAATACAGGGTTGAGACAAATCTAACCTGTTACTCCAAGGGAAATGAAGATCCAATAGGAAAAGGTTTTGTATGGAAGGCTGGGCACTATATATACAAGGCAGTTTTTGGTATTGAAGAGTTGTATTCATACATTTTAAAATTTTTAATGCTTTGGTTACACAACTGTCAATACACATCATTTCGACATTTATAGTAGACAGCAACTCACTGAAACAAATTGAGAACTTATCCATCACACCATCAAAGCTCATATTTTAAAAATAATTGGTTTTTCATTTAATTTTCTCAAATTTTTTTTATTTTTCAAAAATAGAGAAAGGTTTTAATTAAAAATTATTTTTAAAAAACATTTTAAAGGTTTTTATACTTTAAGCAAAATGGGAGAAGACTTAATATTTAGTAATATGTAAACAAATGAGAAGCATTTCATTTTGCTGAAGAAACAGTTAGTCAGATTTTTTTTATCTCTGTTTGTTAACATATATGTATATTTTAAATTACTTTCTTTTAGAGCTGTATACTGTGTTCTTGGGTGTGTGACTGGTGATTCTATTCCTGAAGTTATGGATAAAACTGATGATTATCTGTGGATGAATTTGTGTCAGTTGCGACCTGAAGAAGAATTAGGAAATTTACCCCAAGATTCTCTAACATTTCCAAAGCTTCAGTCACAATTACTTGAAGAATATGGTGTGTCCCTATTGTGGTTTTTAGACTTATTTGAAAATTTAACTAATGAAACCTGTTTGTGTTGGCTAATCTAATTTCAAAAATGTGGTTCGATACTGGTGGTCAAAAAATTTCATTGAAAAACATAAATTTGTCACTAAGTTGGAAATTAAAGCATTCACTGCATAATTAATCGTTATTTTTGTGTGTTTTACTCAAACACAATTACACTACTTTTCCTTATTTTAATTTTCTTGCTAAGTAATTTTTTCCTTTAAAAAAAATAAAGTTCTTAAATTACAGAAATTAACTGATGAGAATTTTCATAGTTTTGTCTACTTGAACTTTTTAATGTGCCATTTTTATCTGATAAATTAATGATTGCATGTATTTTAAATTGTAAAATGTTTTATTTGCTTTTATTAATAATAAAAAAAAATTCCAATTTTTTAGGTGAAACACACTTCAATGCTTATCAGCAACCTTACCTGTATTTCCAAGTTCTTTTCCTCACTGCTCAGTTTGAAGCTGCAGTTGAATTTCTGTTTAGAATTGAATCTTTAAGGTGTCATGCAGTGCATATTGCCATTGTTTTATATGAACTGAATTTGCTTGCATTACCTACAAGTTGCAATGCACCATTATGTGAGTGAACATATTTATTATATCTGATGTGACATCTGAACAGAAGTGCTTTTATGAAGTTTGAACCAACTTGCATATTTTAATCATTTTTTACTTTAAAAAGGAATTGATTAAATAATTCACTCAGATTTTATTCCACCTTCCTTTTATCACTTGCTTATACTAACTATAGCTATTATTTCAAGTATTTTAAACTGTTCATCCATTTTGAACTTGATCTTTTCTCCCTTTCCTTTTCCCTCTCTTCTACCCTTCTTCTTTTTGCTTTTTCTTCCTCGTTGTGGTTGCCTCTTCGGAGGTGAGGGCTCCCCTTGAGAAGCTTTTCGCCAGTCTGTGCTTTTAGCTCCTCCTGGGGATTATATCACCCACGTGTTTGCCGTGCGTGGAGACTTGTGTCTTCGGAAAAGGTGATCCTGGTGATTGAGGGACAACATAACGCCCCAATACATTGCTTCGGCTCCTGCTTCGAACAAACAGGAAGTGTACTTTGGTCCCAGTACATTAATCGGCTGGTGGGTATATCCTGCTTGGGCTAAGGACCTGCTAACCAACTAGCTAACTAGGGCAGCCATAGGGGTGAATTGGGTTCGTATGGTCCCTGGTTAGCACCGGTACAGGAACCTGTATCCCCTCGTTGGACTCCATGGTGGGTGGTGCAGCCGGGGACTGAACATCTAATTTTCAAATATGGAAAACCAAAATTCAACTTCTCCTTCAGTGGAGCACCAAATTACTAAAAAAAATGAAAATAATTTACCTGAACAAAAATTCTTTATTATAAAAAGTAACACCGGAAATCTTAAAACATATCTGCAATCTCACTCCATAAAACTATATTGGGAATGGTAGGAGAGACTAAAAACATAAAAAAAACCCTAGCAGGAGATGTACTCGTTGAAGTTTTAAATAGATCACAGGCATTAAATATCCAAAAAAATAAAATCTATCGGTTCAATAGAAGTCACTGTTACACCCCACAAAACTTTAAATTCATCAAGAGGTGAAATTTCAGAATCCGATTTAGTACACGACACCGAAGAAGACATCTTAGAATCCCTGTCCAACCAATCTGTAATTAATGTAAAAAGAATCCTTATTTCAAGAAATGGTCAAAGAATACCCACCAAACATTTAATATTAACTTTCAATATACCGACTATACCAAAACACGTAAAAATAGCCTATATTAATTGCCCAGTACGACCTTTTATACCAAACCCAGTCCGTTGTTTCAAATGCCAAAGATTCGGCCACTCTTTCATGGCTTGACGTGGTAAAGAAACCTGCGCAAAATGCTGTAGTACAGAGCACAAGACCGATGTCTGTACTTCATCATCCCTTTGCTGCGTAAACTGCAAAGGTGACCATCCAGCTTTTGCCAGGCCTTGCCCTAAATTTCATACTGAGAAAGAAATCCAGACAATAAAAGTAGAACAAAACATTTCATTTCCGGAGGCACGCAAAATTGTTAATGATCGCACCCCAAAACCTGGAATATCTTACTCTTCAATGGTTAAAAAAACCTTCAAATCGAACGGTACTCAAACCGATGTAACTGTGTTCAAACCATCTGACCAACATAAAACTTCAACGAACCAACCTATAACGCCTCTTTTTTCTAAAGCATCAGCTACAACCTCAACAAATACAAAACACATAAATCAACCAAATCGATCTATAAATACTTCTTTAAAAAGAGCCATATCATCTGAACAAAGTAATATCAAAATAGCTAAAAGTACTTCTCAAACCTCTCTTCAGCCTGATGTTACATCTAGGATCTTGATAGTTAATCCTTCTACAAGCGACCTTATAAATCTATACAACACCGAAAGTGATATTTCCTCTGTTGAGAGTGATGGCTTGGAGACTTCGCCACCCAAGTCCAAAAAGGATCTTCGGCAAGACAGATCTTGTCCTAGGACGAGAAAACATAAGTAGTTTCTTCTTTTCTTTTATCCTTTATTTTTATGGCTTCCTTTCTTTCCTGGAACTGCCGGGGTTTTCGTCAAAAAATTGATGACGTAAAAGATATCATAAATAAACACAAGCCAGCTGCAATCGCCCTCCAGGAGACCTATTTAAGAAAGAATGATACCACCAACATTCGTCATTTCAGTATATTCCGAAAAGATTACGATGATGGTCAAAGAGTGTGTGGAGGTGTAGCATTGCTTACCTCTCATGACTTTCCAGTAACTCAAATTAACCTAAAAACAAATCTGCAAGCTGTTGCTGTAAGACTTCATGTCAATATCTTAATTACAATATGCAATTTATACTTACCTCCTAACACCCATGTCGCCACTTCTGAATTAAATAATTTGATAGATCAACTTCCGCAACCATTCATTATACTTGGTGACCTAAATGGCCATCATATTCTTTGGGGCAGTTCAGACATTAATAATAGAGGCAAACAAATTGAAAAAATAATAACAGACAATGATTTATGTATTATGAATAACGGCCAACCTACTTACTTTCACTCACCTTCACTTACTTACCATTCAATAGATCTTGCAATTTGCACTCCTTCAATTTTACCATTTTGGAACTTTTCTGTGGATACTTACCTATACAATAGTGACCATTATCCTATAAAACTAAAATATGCAGGCCAATACCAACCTCACACTGACAACCAATCCAATTATATTTTTGAAACTGCCAACTGGCCTCTTTTTACTAGCCTTGCAGATATTTCTAATACGGTAGAAATTGGTGACATCGATGAAGTTACTGTAAAAATAACTGAAATAATTATAGCAAGTGCAAACGCTTCCATTAAAAAAGTGATTAATAAACCTAAAAAACAAAAGAAACCGTGGTGGAATGAGGATTGTAGCTGTGCTTATCGGAAACAGGAAAGCCTGGAATATCTTTAATAGATATCCAACTAGTGAAAACTATATCATTTATAAAAAAGCAAAAGCAGCATTTCAAAAAATACAAAGACGTTGTCAGAGGGATTCTTGGATGAATTATATCAATACTATTAATAGTAAAGTCACAAGCAAACAACTATGGAATAGAATTAAAAGAATTTCCGGTGTTTACCCCAATAGACAAATTCCTATTCTAGAACATAACAACCAAATACTATCGGCACCCAAAGACATAGCAAACACAATTGCTTCATGCCTTTCCGAAATATCCAGCTCCAATAACTACTCCGATACTTTAAAAAAAAAAAATTAAAATTGCATCTGAAAAGAATAAAGTTAATTTTTCTTCAAACCGTTTATTATCTTATAATTGTGATTTTACTTTTTCCGAATTGATGAAGGCTCTGTCTTTAGTCCACAAATCAACTCCTGGCCCAGATAATATTAGTTACATCATGCTCAAACATCTTTCAAATAGTTCTCTAAATAATCTCCTGAAATTTTACAACAGAATTTGGAACGAGCACTCCTTTCCGCAGTCATGGAGGTATGCTACCATAATACCAATACTGAAACTGAATAAAGACCCCAAGAATCCTTCGAACTACCGTCCAATAGCCTTGACAAGCTGCTTATGCAAGATCTTAGAAAAGATGGTCAACGCGAGGTTAGTTTTTATTTTAGAAACAGATAAATGTCTCTCTCCACTTCAAAGGGGTTTTCGAAAGGGTCGATCCACTCTTGATAATCTAGTCGCTCTCGAGACCGAAATACGAAACGCTTTTGTACAAAATAGGCATATCGTCTCGATTTTCTTTGATATAGAAAAGGCCTACGATAGAACATGGCGACATGGAATTTTAAAGGATATTTTTAACAATGACATAAGAGGAAATCTGCCAATTTATATTCAAAATTTTTTAGAAAAAAGATATTTTAAAGTAAGGATTGGATCTATTTTCTCGGATGTTTTTATACAAGAGGAGGGAGTGCCACAGGGCAGTGTTTTAAGTGTGACTCTATTTATTTTAAAGATTAATGATATTGTTTCTAATTTGCCTCCATCTGTAAAAGGTCTTATTTACGTTGACGATCTGCAAATTTCATGCGCAGCTAAAGACATTCGTTTAATAGAGAGACAACTTCAACAGGCAGTTAACAAAATCACTCATTGGACTAACGAAAATGGTTTCAGTTTCTCACCTTCAAAAACCGCGTGTGTTCATTTTTGTAAAAAACGAAATCTTCATCTTGACCCTGAAATATTTTTCAAGGATATTTTAATTAATGTTGTGGACAATTTTAAATTTTTAGGCATCATATTCGACAAGAAGTTGACTTTTCAACCGCATATTTTAAATCTACGCAAACGTTGTGAAAAAGCTCTTAACATCTTATGAGTTTTATCTAAGTTATCATGGGGATCTGATCGAGCTTGTCTTTTAAAAATATACAGAGCTTTAATACGATCTAAATTAGATTACGGCTGCGTGGTGTATGGTTCAGCCAGAAAATCTGCTCTACAAACACTGAACACTATCCATCACACAGCTTTGCGTTTATGTTCTGGTGCCTTTAAGACTTCACCCGTTAACAGCTTGTATGTAGACTCTTTTTGAACCTTCCCTGGACTTAAGACGACAGTTGTTATCACTGGAGTACTATTTTAGAATTTCCTCAATCCCTCATCACCCATTGCATACTATTCATCACAGTCTATATTTGAAACGCCTCTATCAAGCTAAAACATCCTTCATTCCTACATTCCACTTAAGAATACTAGATTTGATGAACGGATCCGAAATTTCTTCACTTGACGTCACCCAGAAAAAACTTTATTATTTCTCTCCTTGGTTTAATCATGATTTTGAATTTCAAAACCCCTTCCAGGATTTTTATAAAGCAGATACCTCTGATATTATTTACAAACAACTCTTTTTAAAGCATCTAGAAAAATACTCTAATTTTATACATATTTATATGGACGGGTCTAAAAGGGCAAACTATGTTGGAGCTGCGTTCACTATTAATGATTCCCTTCACAGTTTTAAACTTCATTCTTCGTGTTCTGTCTTTACCGCTGAAATAATGGCCATCTATAAAGCACTAGAAAATATATCTGATCATTGTTATAAAAAATATATCATTTTCACAGATTCATTAAGCGTTTTACAGTCATTGAAACATCCTGATCATGACAGTCATCCCATTGCTTTAGAGTCATTAAAAAGAATTTATCATCTTTCATCCAAAACTTTTAACTTAATATTTTGTTGGATCCCATCTCATGTTGGGATAGCAGGAAATGAGACTGTCGACAAAGCCGCCAAATCGGCCGTAAAAAACATTGACCATACCATCCCTTATTGCGACTTAAAATCATTCATTTACAAATTTTTAGAAACAAAATGGCAGAACGAATGGAATGAACAATCGGAGAACAAACTTCACGCTATCAAACCAAGTATATCTGACTGGAAATCGCTACCTTTAATAAGGCATCAGGTAATAATGACACGCCTCCGTATTGGACATACTCGGATCACTCATAGACACCTCCTCCTCGGAGAAGATCATCCCATTTGTAGCTACTGCATTTGCCCATTAACCGTTAAATATATTTTAATAGAATGTTCTCATTTTAATAGGCAACGACTTAAACATTTTAATTCTTATACCTTGGTTTTAGATGACATGATCGGAGAGAATCCTCATCCAAATATTTTTAGCTTTTTATATGACATTGGTTTTACCCATCACATATAATTTTATGTAGTATTCATTCATTATGTTATAATTTTATATAGTATTCATTTTATTATGACGACTCATTTCGTTTCATTAATGTATTATGTATCTGTTTCTTTTTTATCTTGAGTTTGGCATAATATGTCCCAAGAGGACTCAATGCCGCTAAATCATATCCAATCCATTTTGAACTTTAAAAAAGTATTTCAAGTAATTTTATCTTTTAAATAATAACTTAATTAAAAATGAATTTCTAGAAAGGATACCAATGTTAAATTAAATGGCTGCTGCTTAAATTTGTTGAATATTTTTTTCATATTTGTGCTATGTTCTATGCAAAGATGCTTCATATCAGCTCATACATTAAAATTACCATAAATTTTAAAACTGTTTTCTTTATTTGAGTTGATTTGTTTTTAAATAAAGATAATCAACTAAATTTTAATGCATAAATTATGTGCATACTGCATTCTAATGGGTTGTGGAAAGGTACTAATTCCCCTTTTAGATAAAAACTATTCCAAAAAATAATGAGCATATTCCAATTTGCTTTTCCTTAAAGTTAGAATTATTCTGTTTTATATGCCAGCATGTTATAAGATGTCTAAAAATACAATTACAATGAGCCTTAAAAATCCCATCCTGAATTAACTGGGTTTCTCTAGAATTGTAAATATAGTAATATCAAATAGATGGGTAATTATAAATATTTTTTTGTGTGGTCATTATTAAGGTATTTAAATACAGAACTTTTCAAATATTTCGCCATTGTGTTTATTTTTTTTTCTTTATTACTGGCATAACCTGTAATTCTGAATTTTATTTCATACTTTTTGTTTGTCATTGCTTTGTTATGAGTTAGTCAGATCTTTTAGTGAAAATCTATGGTCTCTAAAGCATTTTACAACAGTGTTCCCACAGATCAGGAAAAACCTAAAATTGTCAGAAAATTTAATTTTTCCAAAAAAATCAGGGAAAATTACGAATTTTCATCTAAAACCTGGATAATTGCCTAAATGACCTGGTAAATGATTGATCATGGCTTCTTTGACGCTTTGAAGAAAAGTAGCCAGTAAGATTCATGCACAGTTTCATATCACTTTATTTAACCTTTACGCTGCAGCGCTTAGATTTTTTCAATCGTCTCCAGGAACGGCTTTTCTCCTGATTTTCCGAGCCTCCATTCCTAATTACCTAACTTGAGCGATAGGGCCATGAGTTGCATTTACGACTGACGCTTTCCTTTCATAGTATTATTTGGTGTGAGAAGAGATATCACTGGACAACTTTCTGCTTTCTCCAAAGCATTCACACCTCACGGTCAGCATGGTAGGGGCCAACGAACAAAAGAAGGGATCCTCTAGGAGGTCAGTCGGTGACAGCTTGTTAATGGTGATCGATGCCAGCAGTCACTTAAAAGGAGAAAACATCCACTGCTACCATACCGTTGGTCTAAGCGATATTTTAGTGGTGACAAAAAAGTCAATCTGCCACATCCTAAAGGTTAATTAATTGAATTTTTCAACCGATTTTAAAAGAAATGGCTAATATTTTACAGGTAAAGAATATTGTTTCGTCCATTGGCTTAAATTGAACAATTTCATGCTTGTGATGCATTAAATCAAAATTTATTTTTTAATGCAAAATTACTTGTGCTTTGTGTATTAATTTTTAGTGTATAATTCTTAAAACGGTTTATTGGGTATTGAATGCTAAATTATTTCATGGTTTTTTACCTTAAAAATGTTGTAAATTGCTTGAGTAGAACCTGGAATTTTGTAAAAATTTGTCTGGAAAAGTCAGGAAATTTTATTTCTAAAATAAAGTGTTAACCCTGTTACAAAAATTTTTTTAGTCAGTTAAATTCTCAAATCCTAGTTCTAAAATGTTGTAGTCTGCCATTATATGTCATTTAAATAAAAAATGTTTTCCTGTTAATATTAGTCTCAATGGGTACTAAGTTAATGATTCTTGTAAATTAAGGAGCCATTGTGACTTAGTGGTGTACCCACTGTGCTGACAATTTGCGAGTTGTTGACGACGAATGGTCAGATTCCCCGTCAGATGCATTCCTCCCTGGGTGTATTTCTACCTTCTGTGCCAGTAAAATTTGCATTGTGTGTGTCTATTACTTGATGTATGTCTTGTACCTGGCACAACAGGGCCAAATATGGCCTTTGAGCCATTAAACCAACCTTATAAGGTAAAGAATTAATTGAAACTGTTCTGTTTTCTATAATATTAAATAATTTATATTATTTTATAATCCAAAGATTTACAGAGGTTGCCCATTATTTTAGCAATTTGCTAGTGGTAAATGGCACCTGTTCGATTGCTCTTTAGATGTATTTTTTTTTCTGTGTCCATAATATTTCCTTTGTGTGTGCATATAAATTTTATATTTCTTGGCTATGTATGGCCTTTTTGCCATAAAAAGCAACCAACCAAAGAATTCTGTTTTTGCTTTAAATGTTTTATTACAGCATGATTGTGTGTCAAATTACTCTGTCATTTGTTACATTTGCTATTGTAATTAATCTTAATAATATTTTATGCAGATTAAATACGATTGAACCACAAGTAAGTTTTGGAAAAGACCATCAATTTCATTCTCTATTTCTAGGAAATTGTTAAATCTGGGCATGGCAATGTGGAGGACATTGTTGTAATACTGAAATAAGTTCAGTGTGGCATTTGTTTGTGTGATTTGTTTACATTATAGAACATTAAAAATGTTTAAAGCAAGCCAAAATTATCTTTTTGTACATCAAACAATTGATGAATACTCTCACAAAAACTCATTCTTACTCAATTCATTTCATTAATATCACTATTTTTTGTTCTGAACGAAAGTTCAAGGTCTGAAATGCTAAAATTGCACTTACTGCTGATGAAAAATTAACTCGGAATTGTAGGTGGAAGAATTATTCAGTTTTTATTCTTTAAATTAAAAATTAGGTTTATATATGTGTTCATCTTAAATCTGATGTTGTGGTGTGTTTAACTAGTTACTATGTATTCTTCTATACTGTTTTTAGTGTCTAAAGCGTCTGCTGATAAACCACCCATGCGTCGACTAAATTTGTCTCGTCTTTTAATGATGTATACTAAGAAATTCGAAGCCACTGATCCTCGTGAAGCACTACAGTATTTTTATATCTTGAGGTACTTATATTAGTTTTAGGATTTGTTTTAAAATATGTACATTTTCATGAGTAAGATGACTTTCTTTGACATTGTTCCAATCATTCAAATTCAGTGTTCAAAATCCACAAGAGAACCTGAGATTAACAAGGGAAACAGATAAATTTTTATTTCAAGTTGTTGGATTGCAGGATTTCTTTTGTCAAACTGATAAAATGGAATCTGTTAAGAGGAGGTGGTTTAAGGTTTATTCACGAATTAGAAACTCCTAAAACTAACTTATGTGATTTCTGAATTTAAGAACTCTTTTTGGTTATTTGGGGGTTGCGATTGACTGGTTGGAAAAGTAACAGATTAGCAACCAGCGAGTTCGAATCCAACCAAACAGTGCCGTGAACAAAGGGGCTGGTGCATGTTAAATCTGTTGTGGCCTCAGATGCCCTCATGTTGGCATGATATGGAAGTTTGGAGAGTGGGGTTCCAGCTCAGGTGTGACCTCGTCATCTGATTGTGGTTCAAAATTATGTGGCGTTGTCAGGTATAGTCGATTGTGTTGTTCCAGTGCGACATTAATTAAAATACCTACCTTTTGGTTATTTGGAACTATAATGCTTAATTCTACTGTTTCAAAAACTAAAAAATTATTTTTTAAATTGTTTGATTTGTCTCAGAATTCTTCCATTAATTAAATATTCATCAGTCTAAAAGAATAAAAATATTTACTGCCTTTAAATTTGTTTATAGGAATGGCATTTACCTAATTATTTATACTAAATTATATTGTGTATGATAACTATTAATTCAGGTAAAGCATTTAATATAGAAAAATTATGGGAACTGCTGTTTGATATTCACTGGCTCTGCCAACTGATCATATTTATTTTCATTGTTTGTTTAAAATAATACTTACTCTTATGTATTGATTTTAAATTTCAGGGATTTGAAAAGTGCCAGAGGAATCAATCTTTTTATGGCTTGTGTCAGTGAACTTGTTTTGGAGACTAAAGAAGTATGTTTCTTATAATTCAAACTAAATATGTGCTAAGTTATATATTTTGAATATTGTTTATATATTATTAACTTATACTGTAGAAGTTTACAAAAATTTATTGTGATCTCATTGCTTAACAAGACTAAACTGCCTGATAAAATTTTTTAGTAAGATATGTAAACAAATATGTATTAAGCTTTGCTAAAATTGCCTTTCAGTATTTAACATTAAAATGTTTTAAAAAAGTATTAAAAAATGTGAAATTATGAATTTATGTGAATTAAGTAATAAAGCTATTAAAAGAACTTTTTTTAAAGTATCTGCTGTGAGTTGTGAGAAATATTAAAATCCTTGCATACTAATGAATTTTGTATTGAAATGTATATACACACTGACATGATAATTTGGTAATTTAATTTAGAACTTAACTTGTAGA
Source organism: Metellina segmentata (assembly GCA_947359465.1). Taxonomy (NCBI): domain Eukaryota; kingdom Metazoa; phylum Arthropoda; class Arachnida; order Araneae; family Tetragnathidae; genus Metellina; species Metellina segmentata. The sequence continues at coordinate 68,879,767 of OX375878.1, forward strand.
CTTGTAATGCAATTACATTTTATCCACTTACTAAAAATATGCAATTTTATGTACTTTCAAAAAAAAAAAAATAGTAGTGTAGTAACTTCAATAAAAACAGCTTACTCATTTCCTTTTCATAAAAGAACTGAAAATTGACTGTTTTTATAACTTTTCCAATTTTAAAATAAGTAAGAAAAGATTTGTGTAGAATCAACAAGGTTTCTGTGGTCCGTCAACTTAAATATCTGTTTCACTAACATGTGACACAGAAATTTGCATTATTATGAAAGAAACAGTATGTAATTTCAAGATTGACAAATCGTAGTATATTAAAATGCTGATCAAGTACAAGTTGATTGATAAATCAAAAAAATATTGAAATGCAGGTCAAGTACAAAGCTGTGTAATCAGATGTGTTAAATTCTCATTCTCTTGATCTGTATATAAGTAAAATAATAATCTGTTTTCAATAGGATATGTACAGTGTGTAATAAATGTAGTGAGCAGCTGTGAAATTTAAATTTCCTTCTAATTTACTGCTAAAATTACGATAAATTTATTTGATATGAACATCTTATATATAATATATGGTTTCAGTATGAAGTAACATAGTGTTAAGATATTTTTCTCAGTTCCAACTGGTGTGTTTCTTTTTCAGTATGAAATGCTCCTTGGGAAAATTGAACCCGATGGTTGCCGAAAGGTATGAAAATAATTTATAATTCTAAAAATGAATTTTCGATGTATTCTTAACACTGTAATACTTTCAAAATTAATTTCACTTATTAGTTCAGTCAAATGAGTTAAATATGTGTTGTAATGTTAAATTAAATCCTCTCATATGTGTGTTTATACTAAACATAATAGTATGAAATGTTTTGGCAAATGTTTTTTTTTTTTGTCTACCTGTTTCTTATGACCTAGAGCAGTAAATCAACTTATTAAATGAACTGTATTTTACATATCGGAACATAGTTCCCCAGACAAGAAGTGTATCCCATGACATGTAGAGATTGACGACAAAAGTTTCAATACCTAGTGCATATTAACTACGTTTAACACAGAGCTTATCACAGATACGCGATCATGCACAATTGCCATGCATCAAAAGGTCGCCAAGGCACCAACACTAAATTTTGCACATGTGTGCAAAAATATAACAAACTTTTTATTTTTGCTTAACATTGCTCTTTCTGTGGTTACATTTTTTGTTTCATACATTAAAATGTTACAATTTAACTTGTAATTGATTAATTTTTACAGTACTTGGAAAATGCAATTTTTCTGCATGTGATAAATGATTGTTATTTTTATGCATAAAACATGACATAACATAATTGTCTAACAAATTTAATTAATGAAGTACTAATCATTGAAATATTAACATAATCAATTTAAATTGTTGACATACGCTTTCAGTTTGGTTATGTCCTTAAAGCTTGTTGGGGCATTTAATATTTTGTTTCACCAACTTTGTCTTTAAAGACAGCAACAATATGGCGGAACTTAAAATCAAGTTTCATAACATGCTCTGGATGGGTCTGGGAGTTACAGGCCAAGACAACATCAATATGCAGTTCCTTGAACACTGAACTGTGGCATACAAGAGCATCACTACATAAGTGGAAACAGCTTTCATCCTAAAACAAATTGTTTTGTGCCATTTGTTCCCTTCCAAACAAATCTCCTTTGCTTTTATTAATGATTTTTTTCCTTGTGTGCCAGGCTTTGGATACACTTTTGCATAAGCAATGTCTAACAATACTTAGGCTTGAAATGTTGTTGAACCTGTTCTTATTTATCAGATGTAACAATATTTTGTCTTCCCTTCTCTTCTGGAAGAAAGTCTTGGATGACCAGTATGAGGCTTTTGATCCATATTTCTGGTTTCAGTGTAACATTTCGACAAATAGGAAACAACTGATTCATAACAATTTAAATGTAGCCATGTTCCTATCATCCCTGTTGTAGTGTTTCAGTTTTTGAAGGGCTAATTTTAAAGCTTTGTCCATCTTGTATCAAAAACTAGCACAAGCAACAATAGTCATTCTCTTTAAACTACCGATTCATTTGCTGGTGTGTAGCCTTTTATGGCATTGCGCTTAGGATGGTTCAATGGCCTACATCAATTGTGGATTTATCAAGGTCACACTGACAAAAACTGATAAATCATTGCATTAGATTTCAAACAACTAAAACACATTTAAAATTACCCATATTTAATTTATGTGAACAAAATTTAAGTCAATAAATTAATAAAAAATTAAAACTTTGCTAAACTTTATGTACATATGTAAATTCTATTTCCGTTATTTAGTTTTAAAAACAAAATCCTTTTTTTCTTAACTCTTGTCTAAAATGAGATTCATAGGTTATAAGTTCTTCATAATCTTGATATTATTATAACTAGTCTTTGTTCAGAAGTATAGGGAGGACATTTGTTCTTAAATGAATAAGTTCTGTAGTCTGAGCTTCCGGGGTGGGTTGGCAGTCGTGTTGCATGGTTTTGAACGAGTCTTTTAGTTAAGACTAAGGTTCAGTTCTGAAAGTGATAGTTATAATATGTTAGCAAAACCATTCACTGCTATCACCATTCATGCTTTTGCATACAAGCTTTCACATCTTTTGAAACTCAAGTGACCCACTGTCAACTACCTTGTTGGGCCGCACTATTCTAGTCCACATCGATATGACTGAAATAAATGTAGGATACAGTGCTTTGCAATTAGCACAAGCAAATATGAGTTGGATAAATTGTCATAGTTGCCATCCTTAAATTCTTATTTTCCATTATTGTAATATTTAAGTATTGGTGCATTTTCTCAATAAATATGTTAAAGTTCGAGCAGATTGAATGATAGATTTTTATTTTTAGCCTGGTGCAGTTGATAAATTTCTTGATGATACGCAATCTATAATTGAAATAGTTGCTATTGACAGTGAGAATAAGGGTTTATATGAAGATGGTATAAAATTGTATGATCTTGCAAAGGTGAGTTTTACGGATGATATATGCTAGTTTTGTACTTTTAATCATTTTAAATGTTCTTTAAAATTGAAAAATATTTTAATATTAAACTACAAAATGATCTGCAAGTTAAATTTTTATTAAAAACTGTAGTTTGATAAAGATGAATATCAAAAACCTGTTAGTAGGTGTTATTTTCTGTCACATTTAATGGTATGTGATGTTAATTATAGAGTCTGATTCACTTGCTTAGTTTAAACATGTCTGCCATTTCTAAATATTTTTAGAAACATGAAAAAGTTATTGAAATTCTAAACAAACTTCTCAGTCAAGTTGTACCACAGATGAATGTGATAGGATCTAATCGACAAAGACTAGAAAATCTTGCTTTGAGCATAGCTGATAGGTAAGCTTATTCTTTTACATAACATTTCAATAGTAATAGATTTGTGCTGTATTGTGCGAATTTTCACAAGCATTTGACAGAAATATTATTTAATTTAAATGTTATTTTTTAAGACTTTTCAATAATGTTAGCACAATGTTTACACTGAATTAAATTTGATAGTTTTATTAAAATTAAAGTGGGGTAGATTTTTAAATTAGTGATTTTGTTTTTATAAAATTTTCTGTCTTAGAAATTCAAGTTATGTTTTATTTTTTACCACTGTTTGTTCTGATATTGTGTAGTAAATTATGTTTAATTGATTATATAAATTTCTCTTACCATACTTCGTCAAATTTGAGGTAGGTGGCTGCTATACAATACGATCATGATTTAAATATTAAAGGAAGAAAATAGGTTTTGTGATAACATGTTATAACATGCATTTTAGATATTTAGGTAAATCACTTCTGTAAATGGTAACAGATACTTTGAACTTTCTTTAAAATATTCAATGAATTGTGTAAACAACAATACTTCGTCAAATTTGAAGTAGGTGGCTGCTATACAATACGATCATGATTTAAATATTAAAGGAAGAAAATAGGTTTTGTGATAACATGTTGTAACATGCATTTTAGATATTTAGGTAAATCACTTCTGTAAATGGTAACAGATACTTTGAACTTTCTTTAAAATATTCAATGAATTGTGCAAAACGTGTGAATTTTTAATATTTTAATCCACAGCAGTGGTTGGTTCTGTTTTATTGACATGGAATGGACAGAGATGTATCAATAATGTTTGGTGTATCCAAAAAAAAAGAACTTGCATCAAATTTCGTATATGTTATAACTACGGAATAAAAATGATTTATCCCAAAGAAAATGGAGAAAATCTTTAAGCTTGGCTATTTTATTGGCTTAGGCTGCTTTATCGTCATTTTAATCAAACGTTACGTACCTGAAGTTTTAAAAAAAATGGTATAGTCTAATACTTGGTAGGCCTCCCACAGAAGTGTAGAACTGCAATGAGGCATGGACACCATGAGCTTGTGGAAGTATTCTGTTGGCATTGAATGCCATACTTCCTGCAGAGCAATCCACAATACTGTGTATGAGGTGTGATTTCTGTATTTCCTAGCACATTGTGTGGCATTCCAAATGTGTTTGATAATGTTGAGATCTTGTGACTTAGGTGGAAAGGGCAAGACCCAAGTGTTTCTCTAACCATAACTTGGAGTGTCTAAAATTGTATGGCAGTGCATTATCCTAGGGTAAGAGGTCAAATATATCAATGAATGCAGATCATGATTGGGTGTAACTCACCAGAAAGATGCATCCACCTGAGACATTTGTAAACATACCAAGGGTCCCATTTGAATGTCAGCTTAACAAACCCTATACCATTACAAAGCCTCCTCCACCAGCCTGTACAATCCCCTGTTGACATGGAATCCATGATTTCATGAGTTTGCTTCCAAAATAAATCTACATCTGGCCAAAAAAGTTAGAAATACTATTTGCCAGAGTATACTCATTTCCAGCCATCAAATGTCAAGTGGTCCCCGAGCATAGCTGTGTATTGAGTTTTCCAAGGGTACTCAGGTTGAGCGTTAGCTTCTAAAGCCTGTATCTCTACGGGAATATGTTGCAGTCCTGTTTGTTGATCATTGATGTTTGTTGAGGGCCACTATTGTGATTTCGGATGCTATTTGAGGTTGTGTTGCACGCTTGTAGTATCAAACTATTCTTGCCAGGCTACACTGATCATGTTCGCCTCAGTCTTTATGACCACACTGTTGTACATTTACAGGTTTGCCAGAATGTTTGCAATCACTGTCCACTCTAGAAAATTGTAGTATGTGAAAATTCAAACTTGTCTACCTCCCAACTGCTATTAAGCAACAGCGATATGATTTGATGCAAAAAGGTATTTGGATGAAAGCTATCACGATACAGTGTTGAAAGTTGCTGAGATTTTAATAGCTGTGTCCAAATTGGTTCTTACATCAAATCGTGTTGCTGATTTCAAGGGTGTACAGTGACTACAAGAAGCTAGATGCTTCCTCAGATGTCTACCGTTTTCTGTTCACATCGGCAGACGTAACTAATGAAGTTCATGGGCGGCATTGCTATATATTTTGCACAGGTTTGTACCTGTCTTTCTGTTACTGTCATCAGTTTGGAATGAACTACTATGTGCTGATAAACTCATAAAAGAGTGAATGTTTTTGTGACTGGATATTTTTACCTTATTGAACTTCCCTGAGATGAGAAAAATAGACGACTTGTTAAAATGGGTTGTAGGCTTCAACCATCAAACCATATCTCATTTCACCAGGCCAGAGCTTAAATTAAGAACAAAATTAATAAGCACAGTGTATTTTAAGGAAAGACTGAAATGGACTTTTGTTTGATTATTTTAAGAACCTATTAAGCCTTGGCTTGACTGCAAAATGTCTTATCCTTCATAACTATATATTAGGACACCTACACTGTTTTGGTATCTGTTAATTTGAAGAGATTCAGCATAAACTATTTTTTTAAGTTGTGACACTTTGTCATATCATTCTTTTAAAAATAGACAACTTGAATGTAGACTTGCGATTTTTAAGATGTGCTACAAGAATAGCATTGGTGTGCTTTGCAAATGGTGTGGTTTATTATACACCAACAGTTCAAATTGCGTATGATTTATTTCATTTCAATAGTTTAGCTTTGAACTTTTGACAGGTGTGTTTACAAATAATTTCAAGTAATACCTGTATAAATAATTGTGAGCACCGTTTTCTATCACAAAGTATCAAAAATAGATTGTTCGAAAAATATTTCTTTGTAAATCAATGAAAATGGAGGCACATTTTTGTCAGATTGTCGAAAAACACAATGAATATTTTGATGTGCCTCAAAATTTTAGTTTATGTGTGGCATAAGATGCAAAAGGTTTAAAATTGTTGATCTAGACAATTGGAATAATGTAGCTGACTCATTGAGCTGCTCGTTGGGAGTTTCCCATTTCTAGAAAAAAACCTTCATCTTAGTAGATAAACTTCACTACAGTTTTCCTTTAAACAATTTTTATCATTTCAGGAATTTTTTAACTGAATTGGTGCTGAGGTTTAATAAACTATTTTATTACAATAATGCTGGTCCACATGTAGAATATAAATGCATTTATTTTTCTATTTTCACTATTTTAGATGTTAATTTTGTTTGTGTTTCAGGTATAAAGTACAAGGGCATTCAGCAAGTCCAGAAACAGCTGGAACTTTTTTCTTGTTATTAGACCTCATGGCATTTTTCAATTTCTACCATAAAAATCAGCATGTAGATGCCTTAGATGTAAGTAATTCATATTTTGATTTAATTAACTTTTACATATGAAACCATAATTAATGAAACATTTAATTTTAGCCTTAACATGCAGCATCTGAAAGCCCAGATACCGATTCTGAGATGCTCGGGGCTAAACTACTTTTTGCAGTTATAAGGCCACATAATATCTGCTCCTCCAAACAACTTCAAAATAATAAGCAGCTTCAAATAAAACATTAGCGTTCCTTAAAAAGGCAAAATAAAGGTTTTATCACTGTTACCCTCAAATGGTCATTTTAAATGACTGACTAAACAATGTTTACAAAATATTAATATTTAGAGTTAGATCAAGGTCTCCAATTTTTTTTTTGTTTTAACATTAAAAAGGGCCGTTAAATGGCACTTAAAAATTAGAAACTAAAATAGTTATAAAATTTTTTTTATGGAAATTGGAACATTAGAATAACTAGTATTGATTTTAATTAAACACGAGGATATGTGCCTGCCATATTCTTAATTTTGCAGTCTGAATATGTCTCAATTCTCAACCATGCTAGTCAGGATTATTGTGACTTGTACCATGTTAATATTCTGCTGAACTCTTGACTAAGAGCTATATTCCTTTTAGCATGATCACTAATTACTTTAAGACATCGGACAATTTCCAGTGCATCGTGGTAATCTTTCTGATCATCCCATACTTGGTCAACTTCTAAAACCACTTTGGGAGACTTAATTGTTCAAATAACTTGATTTTTAACACAAAGTTCTAATTTCTTCTCCATGAAAGTATTAAGATCAATCCAAGTGCACTTCATCAAATAATCTCTTGCTTTTCTTTCCTGCATAACCTTTCTCATGAGGCCTTTTGGGCTGTGGGACATGTTCTAGTAAAAAAGAGCTAGGATAGTAATGTCCTCTGTCAAGTACCAAATATGATTTGGTATTTTTTTGTGTGGCAAATTATAGGTAGTTATTGAAGTTAATTCATTGCAAGATGCTTTTTGTTTTACAGAAACTGTCATCCAAACCTTGAGACATGCACATCGTAAATATACAAATGCTTCATAATCCTCTTTTTTTTAGTGATTTTGAACTCAAGCATCCATATTTAAAGTGAATAAATGACTTTACATTTATGAGCATTGTGCATAGCACTAAATCTTATCCCACAAATATGAGCACCTTCAAGAGGCATAACGATTAGTTCAAGGAACTCACAATAGCCTACTCTTGACTTGCAAGTTTTTTTTGTCAATTTCTACCATATATCCTCACTTCCCTTCAACTGGGCTAAAAGAATCCTATCGTCAGTTACTTTAATTAAGTTCATGGCATCAGCATGTATAATATTGAAAATCTTATTTTTTTATGTAAATTCAGTAAAAGTTGAAAAAATGTACAGTAAAAAAAATATGTGAGGCATTTAAAGTTGTAGATAAATCAAAACGAAGCCACAAACAGCAAATGAATACTGTATAAAATTTAGATAATTAAACAAATAAGCCAATTTTTACAAATGTTTAGGAAATCAAACATGTGATGTGAAATTGTTAACTGGTTCCAACTGGTAAAAGGCAAGTTATATGTTCCTATATACTGACTGCAATGTTAGAAAAAAAGCTTCATTGAGCTACCTCTAAATATTATTCAGATGTGCTCAAATTTGGTCAGAATTATTGTTTAGCATATTGGAACGAAATTCCATGGTAAGACTGCAAAATATTTTACTTTGTAAAATAAGGACCACCTTAATAAAACGACTTATTTTAATATAGTGACTTTTTTCTATGACTCAAAAAAATATTAACCATCATGAGTTGATTACACTTGTCAACATATTTTGAATATATTTTGTGATTGGACGTTCAATTCATTAGTGTTGATAATAGGACTTGATATTTGCAAATGCAATTGATTGTAATACGTGCAAATTAATTTTGAAAACGTGTTTCTTTACAGACCATTAAGAATTTAAAATTGTTACCCTTTGACAATCATGAAGTGGAACAAAAAGTGACAGCCTTTTCTGTATATTCGGAAGAGGTAAATTAATTTAAAATATTTTTTCTCGTACTTTTAAGAAATTTTTAATATTAATGACAAATATGCTAATACATATAATGTATTTTAGGTGCGAAGAAACTTTCCAGATGTTTTGCTTGCAACAATGAATATTTTATACTCAGAATATAAGAAGAGAAAGTATGTTGATTCTTTTTAGTTATTTAACTATTTACATCTGAATAAAAAAATTTTAAGAAATTTTTACTTTTAAATTAATAAATTTGATAAATAATTTTAAGGTTTGACACATCAAACTTGTGTGGGGGTAGCATAGACATAAAATTTTTATTAAGGAAAAACTGACATTGGTACTAATATCTTGGAGTTTTATTATGAGCAAGCTACAAAAATTCGCCTGCATACAATTTTTCATCTGAAATTAATTTCTTCTGATCTAGTCAGCAATTTTTTTATGTCAAATAAATGTTAAAATGAACATGTAATTAAAAGAATTCGTGTTTAATAGGGAACATGTATTTTACTTTAAAATAATAAACTATACAAAATGCCAGTTAGTCATTCCATGTCAAATCAACACACTTTTGGATTATTTTAGTCCACACATCTCTCAAATGATCGTACCTAGTTGTGAAGGGATAAATGAAAAATATGCCTACAGTTTATAAGCTTTAATTATTTATATTTTTAATAAAAATTGCTGCATCTTGAGATAGTTAATTCATTTCTCAGAAGCTATGTGGGATACAGACCATAATAATGTCTCATTTCAAAGCTCTTTTAAGGTATTTTAATTTAATCTAAAAATTTTTAATGAAATTAAATTTTAAATATTTAAACAAGACAATTTTAAAATTCTGAAAGTTTTATTTTGGGATCTTGATGAGACCTTGTCATTCAGGGTATATATGTTTCACATCTATGTAGACTATCTATGTTTCACATCTATTTCTTGATGCACCAAGCAGAGCCTGCAATTATGATGGTTGCGAGATTGGCGCTTGGACCTGGCTAAAGACCGTCGTGTTCGCTAATGGTGGCTGGGGCACGTTAAATAGGTCGTGGTCACAAAGTCCCCCATGTTCCCATACCAAATCAATACCTCTGGGGATACCTGATCAGGGGGTTATCGGCCTCTGATTGGGATCTAAATTACGATATGTGTGAGTGAATGGATGTGTGAAAGGGACTTTCCTGTAAAACGGATGTGTCATGCATGAAGAAGTCCAACCCTCCAGGGCAATGGCACCCCCAATTGGGCCATGTATGGCCCGCACGACAACAACATCTATGGAGACAGCCCACACACAATGTGTAGCTTTTCATATAAGTCAAATTTAAAGTTAGTTTGAAAAGTTATGAAAGAGTTCAATTTACAAAATATAAATAATTTTAGCTGCTTACCCTAAAAAATAGCAAATAATTAGTATTCTGGATAATTATGGCTGCTACTGTCTTTTCTGTATTCCAAGTGCTTGATTGCTTTTACCTTCTGATTGTCTTATGTTGTAGAATTAAATCTGTATTGAACGCTACCATAATTTCCTAAATTAGTCAGCTCGACTTGTTTTGGTGAAAAGCTACTCACTGTATTTGGGCTGCTTCCATACATGTAAAACATGACCTTATCCCCTCATCAAGACCCCAACACAAAATTTTCATAATTTTAAATTTAAAGCAGTGTTATTTTTTACTTTGAATCAAAGCACATTTAAAATAGCTATAAAATGAAGCATTGCCTAGGTCTATTTCAAATTATTTCTGAAAAAAAAAAACCCTGACTTAAATATTTCAAGATGCAGAATTTAGATAATTAAAGCTTAATAACTGAATGGTATATAATTAGAATGAGAGGCAAAATATAAATTTTTTTTACCCTTCATAACCATGTAAGGTTTCTTGATGCACCAAGTTTCAACAGAATCTGAGACTAATCAGTGTGTTGATTTGGCACGGGACAACTAAATAACATTTATTTAAATTTAGTCTTAAATAAATGCAATATTGATACTTTTAGGGTAAGGGTTCCATGAAGGTCTAATAAAAAATCAACAAAATTTCTTTCACCTAGTGTAAAATTATACAAGAACTAAGGCTTAATTTTTGAATAATATGTAGATAAGCTGAATTCAAGAATAATTTACATTTCAGGCAAACCATTAGCATTAAGCAAGACTCCAGGTATTTGAATGAAAATATAAATCAAGAAAAAGTAAGTATTAAGAATATTTATTGATTTTAAAAAGAAGTAAAGTTGCATATTGGATCTTTAAAAATGATTGAGCTTTATTTGAACTACTTTATTATATGTGCCACTCGGTACTGTTTTATGATTAGTATTTTTTGCCTTGGTAAATTTTACCTTAAATCATACACTGCTTAGTGCTTAAATATTAATTTGCACATCCTAAATACAAATTTTACACTTTTTTCTAAAATCAGAGTTGTAAATATACTGAGCTACCAAACGTTTTTTATTAGCAGCTAAAAGTAAGACTCTTTCATAATCTTATTGTGTTATATTCACTTTAGCTAATCTGGCGAAATTTAGAGTTAAAAGTAAGATGCATATTCATATGCCCTAACTCCTGCTATGAGAACATTCAAGTTTTTTTCAGGACATATTATTAACAATTGATTTCTACCTCTTCATAAAGCTGAGTAAGAAAATGATATTTTTGTGTGAATAAAATTTATTATTTTATTACAGCACATCAGCTATTTGCGATCTCAGGCATCAGCATTAATAACATTTGCAGGTATGATACCATATCGCATGCCAGGAGATACCAATGCCAGACTTGTGCAGATTGAAGTTTTAATGATTTGATTTTTACTAATTTGTAATGTTTAATAAATATTGTTTACTCTTTTTTAAATTTAATTCTCCGTATGTCATTTAAAAAAATATTTAAATGTCAAGAATCTTTTACAAATGCCTCTTGAGTCATTTTTTAAGAAATTGATGGTTCTAGTCTACTGTTGTCTCAATAGATTGATTGCTCTCGTTTAACTCTTGAAATTCACCCTTCTGTAGTTTAGTTTTCTGTGGAAGTCTGATATAATTTAGAACCTGTTTCAGGGTTCCATTAGTATTATAAGAAACAAAATCTTGTTAGTTGGTAGAAAGACAAGAACAAATTGTCTTTTAAACACTAGCATTTGGTGAAACAGCAAGCAGAGTGGTTTTCTATAAATTTAATTACTATTTTCTCTTAATTTATTTATAAACCTCTAAATAATTAGATTTCTTCTCATTTCGAAAATGGCATAAAAAATTCAGATATATAGAAACACCTTGTGCTTGATTTTAGAATTTTTTTTTTCTTTCTGATCAATTGCTGCCAAATTAGCAGTTTGTAAAATGTGTTCCTTGATGCTACACTTAGAATTTTGTGAAAATTGATCTATTCCATTCATCCTTAAATTACATTTTAGAGTGCAAACTTATTTGCTTTCTTGGAATCTACACACTGCAAAACTATGCATGATGACTTCCAATTTAAAATTATCAATGTATCCTCAAATATTTTATGTAACATATACATGCATACAGTCCTTGTTAACAGTTGATAACTCAGATTACTGAATAAGCATTTATAAACAGTATTGTACATTAAATGGGTTAAATATGCTGTTGACAAGTTTTGTCCTCCAAATTGACATACCACTTAATTAACTAAATACCTTGTAAATTTTATTTGAAATCTTAATTTGTGAACTAAAAATAAAATTTGTACATGTAGTTCAAATAAATTATGCTTTTACAAAAACTATAAACATTTATATACAAATATTTATAAATATAACTTTGTCATTCAGCTGCTATTGGAACATTTGATAGATAAATCTGGAGTGCATCCATACTTAGCCTAAAAATGAAAATAGAGTTGTTTGACAAGTGTTATAAAAAAATATGTTAAATGTGATATAATTAAAAATAAAGCAATAAAATTTCACATTTTTATGTAAAGTGTTTTTTCAAAACGTAAAAGTTGGGAACAGATAGAGGTTTGGTGAGATTTTTAGAATATTCAACATTTAAAAAATGATTTTTGAAGATAGGTTTAAAATATTTTAAGTTATAAAATGTATACATACTAATAAGTACAAATTTTTTTTTTGTGTGTGTGTGTGTAAATTATAAAAACTTAAAATAGTTTTTTGATACATATTGTTTAGATGTTATTTCCTTTTTGTGCTTCACTTCTTTGAAAAACATGTTTGAAACAACCAAGCACTCAATAAATGAAATCTGCTATTGATTTTTACTACAGAATGTTTAATTTTTTTTTTTTTAAATAAAATTATTATTACTAGAATTTCTTTTTGAAGTGAGCAAATTAAATTGAGCTCAATCATGAAATATATCGGATTTTTTCTTGAACGTTTCAGAAATGCATAACATTTATGAATTAAAAATGAATCATGCAATTTTATTTTGAGAAAATTGAAGGAATTTCCCGTGTTATTAAAAATTGATCTTTTACTGACCGCTTTGTAATCCAGAAACATTTCTTTAAATGATATAAAATCAGTGAAGCTCACTAGCATATCAAAAACATCTCCATCAAGTTCGGATTGTTTGTTTCTGAAAAAGTTAATAATTTGCACCCAATTGGATAAGATACATCTAGAACAATTAGAAACTGATTTTTCCAATGAGTTTACAGAAACTTACATAATGTCTTGTAAGAATTCTTTCATAGAAAAACCAGATATCCTTTTGAGAAGTGAGGCTTCAATATGTTTTTCAATCAGCTCTGTCTGAAAACAGTTTATTTGCAACTTAAATTATGTCAAAAGCAATAAAATTACAACATTCAATAGTTATTCATGACTTAAAAAATCTTAACTTCCATACACCTCTTTTAAAACTATCTAACATAAATTTAAAGAACTGTACATCATAGCAACTTACTAAGCCAACTATAAATAAGACAAACCTGAGGACGAAGCAACATTTAATAAAAGACGAGAAACAAATTGGCACACATTTCAAAACTATCAACAGAGCGATTGTTATCTTGTATTAATAAAAAAACCTTCAGATTTTAAACGAGGCACAAGTGCAGATTGGAGCACGATCATTCACACTTAAAATCAACTGATAAGTCTTGCTCTGCTCAGGAAAAGAACACTGGTTACGCTACAACATTTTGAACTTGGTAACATTAAATATTTCTGAATTAAAAAAGTTAAATGCTGAAGAACCTCAGTTTGGGCAGAGTAATGAATTAAAAAAAAAAATACATACATATGAGTTAAATATTTCCATGTATTCAAGTTTGTTTTCTTCACATTCTTCAAATTTTTCATAGTGCTTTTCCATAAAACTGTGTTGCAATTCGGCAAATGTTGGATCTGGGTAGAAAAACAACATAATGTAGCAAATTATTAGCAATCCGTTATACTGATGGTTTGGCAAACAAATCTGAACAGTAAAATAATGTGCATCTACCACAAGAACTGCTTTAGAACTCTGGTGGTTGCTATAGAAACAGGGCTCATTCATTTAGAGTAAGGGTGACTCTTGGGAATAATGTAATTTTATTTTGTTTTTCATGTTAGCTGCATAAAGAGAATTTAATAGTATATCTTGGCAACAGATAAAAATCTTTATATTTCTAAACTGTCCAATGAGATAAACTTGAAAGCATTTCTTCAAGAATTGCTACGGAAAATGGGATAAGGACTGTTTCTATGACATGATAGGTGCAGTTCACATGGTACAGGTTGTAGTTTATGTTCTTATTTTCAAAAATAACAAATTGGAACATGTTTAGGCACATTTTTTACAAACAAAACAATACATAATTACAATTTGTTTAAGGTCTCATACTGAATTGAAACTAATGCCAACAAAACTCAATCTGATTAAAAGGAAATGCTCTAAAATATAATTTGCTCAAATTAGCATGTTCAGATTTTAAATGTAATACTTATATCTTTTGGTATTAGTTTCTCCTGTGTGTGTGATAATCTAGTTTTCTATAATCATTAAAACATTTTTAAAAATACCATTCTATTCAAAGTTTTAGAAGTTAAGTGAAAGCATTCAATTGGAACTCATTTAAAAAAATAAACTTTGGAAAAGCATTTTAAAAGTAAAATTTTTGAAAATCACATGAAAAATGTGTTTATTCAGCTTTATCTCAATAAAACACAGCAATGACTTTATAATTGAGCCGTTTAAAGCCAAAGTGGTGCAAGTCCATTAAACATTGTTGCGGGATATAGACTTAGTTGAATAGTAGCTATTTAGCTTCATTGACTGCATAATCTTGTGCTGCCACCTGTGGTTATTTTGGGAGTTGGGAGTTACACCACCTTTCCTATAAGTAGCTTTCCATATTCAGAATTTGTTACCAGCATTAACTCAGATTTTTCAGAAAGTGCACTTACACCACTTTGGTTTTAATAGGCTCAATTATAACCAGTTAAAAGCAATCAAATCAGTAAACAAAAACATTTTGCTCTTTACCAATGATTATATCTTCAATGTATCCAATTATTGCATCAAATTGGCAACTATCCTCACTAAAAAAGAAACCAAAAATTAAATTCCTTCTAATATATTATCTACAAGAAAAAGTAAATTATTTTTTACACAAATCAAATAATTTATCTTAAGTCTAGTGCATAAAATTTTAGATTTTGCTAAATTTTGGCTTGGGGAAATAAGTATAACTAGCCTTGTTTTAAAATGGGATACATACCAAATGTGCACATGCACGTTAAAAAAATTAATGGGCAATTTATTTTTTGTTTTAATAAACATATATCCAAAATGACCTGATCTCAGGAAAAACTTAGGAGGTAAAAGTTATTACAACCTATTTCATTATACATTGCAAATAACTTACAAATAATATTTTCAAATTCAACTGAGAATTTCTACCTTTTACCAGGTTAGCTAAACTTAATTTACTAAAACATCAGAGAAACAGAATTATTTTCTTTTTGTTCTTTTTTGACCATTCACATCTTTTCACTAAAGATCAATTTGCTAATTGATTACATCTGTATTAATACTTAACAGTATAACAAATTAATTTTTAAAGATAAGAATTTGAAACTACTCGCATTACATAAATTATCTATACATTTGTTTACATATGATGAAAAAGTTTGAGTATTTCTCATTGGCAGAGAATTGTATGATGTAATCTGGTCATTACTATTCAACAAACAAAATATCTCATAGTTCTTAAATTATGGTAAAGGATTATAAAATAAATAAAAACATACACAACAGTATGTTTTTACTTTGTAGTCATTTAGCATAACTTGAAACTATTAGGATAACACACATGTGTGTACTACCCAAACTTTGTCAATTTATTTCTTGTTTTAAAAGTCTGATTACTTAGCTCAGAAATTTGACTGCACTTTGAAAACCTATGTTCCACAAGATATTAAGTGTTCCATGATTCAAAATCAAGATAAACCAAATCATGCTAAAGAAAATATTTTTAAAAGGATACTGCATTTAGTTGTAAAACTAATCTTAATACCTTAATTATCAAATGAAAAATGACGTATTTGTCATTTTAAATAAAAATGTTTCAAAACATTTACTAAATAGCTGAAAAATTATAACATATTTTACAAAGCAACCGTTTTTCATTATAAGATGTTTTGGATAAACATTTTCAATCCTGCCAAACTGCATTATGTGCAGGAAGGAAAATACATACTTTTTACAAACAAAGTCTTCTTCAGCAGTAGCCATGTTTCTAGAAATATAATATATGGAATTAGAAAATTAAACAGAATGATCAAATAAAGGTAACTTTTTTATATACTGTATTATAAGATTCAGGCTTTCACCATTACACACCTAATATTTAACCCTTACAAAGCAAATTGCGCTTTATTAGTATAACAGAAATGTTCGGTTTGTCACTCTAGTTACTTTTTCTACTAAAGAGCGAAGACAGACCTACAACTTAAAGGGATTTTGAATTGCTGAACATTCTAACATTTAATCTGCAAGAAAAAGAACTAGACGCAAAGCAAATGCAGAATGTACCTGAAAACGATCATACACAAAGAAAAATAACTTGAATCAGGTTCAAGGGAAGTATACAAGATTCTGTACTTCCATAACCAAATATTATCCCTCATCTAGAATATAGCCATCAAATTGGAGTTGTATGCTTTACTATTGTGGGTGTGAAGTATTAAATTGGAAAATATTATGTAATAAAAACACATATAAATTGAAATATTTACTTCCAGTCATTTTCAGGTTTATCTCGAGGACTTAACCAATCAATGTAAAAGATGTTTATTATTCTCATTTATATTTTTAGTGTTCTCTAAACTAACAAGTTGTTACTACTTTTGGAGTAAAAATGTACATCTCTATTAGGTATTTTATAAGCACTTAGAGATAACAACAAGGTGAAAAAAAATCATTGAAATCGTAAATCAGATTTTTTTTTAAAACCAGATTTATGATTTTAATTAATAAGTTCCAAAATGTTTAAGTGAGTCAGATATCAGACATGCAAATCAATATGGGTTCTAGATAGTATGAAAAATATTAATGTGTACAAGAGAGTTAAATATTAATACATAAGTATAAAATTTAGCAGAACTAATTTTGAAGGATTTAAAAAATAAAAATAATTCTTAGGCCTTGTAGTGTTTATTTAATTTGAATTTAATTCCATGATGCAAATCCATTTTTCTTAAAATTCATTCTACATTAATAAATAAGATTTTACTTGAAATGAAAATTTTTAATTTAATAATTTTTTACAAATACCATTTTAATCAATTTTAAATTTCTGGCCCTTTTATTATCCAACTTACATATAACTAACAGTTGTTCTGATACCACAATTAGCGGACTGTTTTCTAATTAACACAATTTGTTGTAATAAAAACAATTTGATAGCCAACAAATATAATATGGTTGTGGAAAGACCACTTTCTCATTAGGCTAACAAAGCCTCTTAAAGTCTAAACAGCACCTCTCTTCCCAGTGTCTAATGCCTCAAAGCGACCCATGTGCTCAGGCATATTTAAGAGACTTAACACTCCCCACACTTTCACACAATGCACTTTATAATATATGGGAATTTTAACGAACTGTTAAGTTGAAAATATTATTTACATAAATTCAGACATAGCAAAGAAGACTGCATGGCTTTCCAGTTTTCTACAAGTATTAAAATCTAAATGAGTTTCCCAGTTCTATATAAGATCTAAGACAGTGAAAAAGTTATTTTGTTTCAGAAAAGTTTTTAAAATTGGGTTAATTAATTAAAATATGGGGTTTAAAATTTTTTAAACTGGTTAGACATGAAAGTGACTCAGAAATGATTTGCATTAAACTTGTCTGAGGGTTTAAGAATTCCAGTTATTCCTTGTGATCAGAAATAATAAATTCCATCTTGAAAAGGCATCTGTTTAAGTCTAACCAACCTTACCATGAGAAGAGCAGTCAAAACTACCTCAAATCATTTTGTACCATGTATGGATGGGTCTTGTATGTATAAAACTCGGCATCTGCTGATAAACAGATTTGCAAGTGTGACTTGTTAAGTGAGCGAAGAGAAATATTTGTTGGTCAGTTGCCATTGTCATACAAACATGGGCTCTAATCACTAAGGGCCTGAATCCTTTCATCTCTCAAACATGTGAGGTAAATATTTCTAAACAGAAACTATATTCGTTAAAAAAAACCACCTACACAAAGCATGTAATGCATTGGAACTCTTCAAAATTTTTATGGTATGGCCCCAAAACTAATAAAGAATATGAATAACCAAATATGCAGAGTGGTTTGATCTGTCTTGGTTGTAAAAAGAATTGTTGCAAAGTTCGAGAGACCCAAACTCTTTCGGTCCTAATATTTTTATGATTTTGGCACAGCCCTCCCTCCAACATGAGATAATAATACAAATTCACTGATATATTTATATAAACAAAATGAAGAGTTCCAAAATATTTATACTACATGATGCAAGTCATTTCTCCAAGGTGGAGCCCAGTGCATCCCTGTCAATACAATCATCTTAAGTTTCTCAACGTAAAGAGGACAGTAAATGTCAGTTTTAACAAAAGATCCATCCGAGGTGTTACTCAATAGAAGCAAGCTTTTAAACTGATTTGTATTGTCCAATTTTGTCCCAGGTTCTTTTCTTTTTCCTTTTCAAACTTAAGAAAAAGAATTAAAATGATTTAAATCAATGATTTTTTTTAAATTAAAAATAACTTGATTTAAATCATGATTTAGATCAAGCTGATTCTAATCAACATACCCTGGATAACAGTGGAATTAGTATCTCTAGTATGAGTATAATTAGTATCTCTAGTATGAGTATAATTAGTATCTCTAGTATGAGTACAAACCAAATATTGATTGTGTACAGAAAAGACGTGAATTTGTTTTGAAATGTATACTTTAATATTTCGGACGAATTTTCCAAAATTCAAAATATCAAGTTACAGAACTACCTTTCTACTTTTCAGAATTTCAAAAACAGATGTTTTGAAATGCAATTTTTTAAACATTAATTTTACATAGAAAATATACAACTTCGGTACGATACGGAGATTCGAATTGTTTGTTTACAAACAACCATATTTAAACATTAAAAGTGATGCCACAAATTTGTAATATGAATCGGCAATATCACAAAGAAGGTAATGGTAATTTTAGTTAACGTCGTACTAGAGCAACACAACGGACTATTGACGACGGTCCGGGATCAGTCCCTTATGGGAAAGATCCGAGGACAACACCTCGTAATTTTGAACCACGGTCAGGTGACGAACCAACACCTGAGCTGGCACCCCACTCTCCAAACTTCCACGCGAACCCAACGTGATCACAAAGAAGGGCCGACCAACCGGTATAGTGGTTAAGATGTTAGCCTCTAGATCGGAAGGTTCCTGGTTCAAATCCGGGTCCGGGCATGGAAATTTGTAAGCGTATGGTGTAGAGGCGGCTGGTGCACCTTAAATTTGTCGTGGCCGAAAGTCCTCACGCTGGGTTGGTGTGGAAGTTTGGAGAGTGGGGTGCCTGCTCAGGTGTTGCTTCGTCATCTGACCGTGGTTCAAAATTACGAGGTGCTGTCCTCGGTTCTTTCCCTTAAGGGACTGATCCCGGACGGTCGTCAATAGCCCGTTGTGTTGCTTTAGTACGACGTTGACTAAAATTACCTCTATCACAGAGAAGGACAATATTTTCCACAAACACGGTGTACTTCGAAAATTTAGGTATGTATTGTATGTATTTTTAATTAACATCACAACAAAAGAAACAAAACGGGCTATTGGCAATGGTCTGGGATCGACCCCATGGAAAAGATCTGAGGATTGCATCGTCATTTTGAACCATGGTCAGATGACAAGGTCACCTCAGCTGGTACCACACTGTCCAAACTTCAACACCACGCCAACGTGAGGACATTTGACAATTGAGGCCGCGACAGACCGGGATCAATCCCTAAGCGAAGATTTGAGGGTAACACTACGTAAATTTGAACCACGCTCAGGTGACACCTCAGCTAGCATCCATGCTTACAAACTGCCATGCTTACAAACTGCCCCAACGCTAGATCATTTGAGACCACAGCAGATTTAACATTCATCAGCCTTTTGAACCATACGACCTCTGTGTACACTACGGGTTTTGGTTGGATTCGAACCCGTAACCCTCCTGTTGCTGATCCGGTACGCTTCCAACCGGGCTACCGCGACCTCCTTGAAAGTTTGGAGAGTGATTGTGTCTGCTCAAGTGTAAACCTCGTCATCTGCCTGTGGTTCAAAATTGCATGGCATTGTCCTCGAATCTTTCCATTAGGGATTGATTCTGGTCCGTTGCCAATAGCCTGTTGTGTTGCTTCAGAGCGACGTTAATTAAGGTACAATTAGGTATTGCATAGGAGAGTATTCTTCTACTAGAGCAACGCGATGTGCTATTGCCGTGGTCCTGGATCAGTCCCAAAGGGAAATATCATAGGACAACAACGCGTAATTTTGAACCACGGTCAGATGAACTTCCACCCCACCCCATTGTTAGGACATTCGGCCATGTTAGATACTACGACGATCTTTGGTTGGATTTGAACTCGCTGTTACTCTTCAAATCCTGTTACATTTTGTAGTAAAGTAGAAGTTTTAGACTTATTTATCAGGTTACGTAATCGTCATCTGACCGTGGTACAAAATTACTTGGTGTTGTCCTCCGATTTTTCCCTTAGGATATTGATTCCGGACCGTTGTCAATAGCCCGCTGTGTTGCTCTAGTATGAGTATAATTTAAAAAACAACCAAATACCAGGTTACGAAATTAATAAATGTTACTGGAACAACAGAATGGACTACATTGTTGACGGTCCAGGATCAATCCTCAAGGGAAGGATCGATGACATCACCTAATTTTAATGGTTAATTAATGTCATACTAGAGGAACACGAGCTATTGGCGACTGTCCGGGATCAATCACCCAAGAGAAAGATTTGAGGACAACACCACATAATTTTGAACCACGGTCAGATGACGAGGCAACACCCGAGCTGTCACCTCACTCTAAACTTCCATGCAACCCCAACGCGAGGACATACGAGGCCACAACAGATTTAACATGCACCCGTCTCTCGTGTGCACAACGGTCTTTGGTTGAACCGAGTTTCGAACTCGTAACCAGTTGCTAATCCGTTACTCTTCCATGCGCCAATACCGCTATTTTTCCAACCGGGCTACCGAGACCCAGGATCGAGTAATTATAAAGACGTGTTTTTCATAGGATACTTTTTTTTGAACATCTTAGATAGGTATAAGGAAATAACTATAAGTGGAAAAATGCTCTTTTGGTTCCTTACTTCAGGCCCTAGAATTTATTAAAGGGCTTGGAAGACGCGTTAATTCATTTCAGTTGTATCAAATGGAGCTTCCTTCTCATAGCACTACACTAAAAGCTTGCGAATTCAGTTCGTCAATGGGCAATTTCCTTTTCGGGATAGCTCTTGTAATTTCACATTCCTTAAAAACGATCAACAAAAATACACTCCTGCCCTCCAATCCAGAGTATCAGAGAGAACATTCGTTTTTCAATTCCCTTACATCCAATAACATGTCAAGACCTTTTAGAAATCAAATTCAGCTTACTTTTTAAATTGAAGAAACGTTGTTTCATACAAGCAATAGTTAATTAATTTTATGTGACTCAATTAGTTTGCTGAAAATGTTGAATTCAAAAACGATTAAGACTTCAATAAGGTACATTGGTTTTGGCATTTAGTCCAAATTCGGTAAGGAGTGAAAAATTTTCTACTGAAGAATGATTGATTTAAAGTCGAATTAAAGTGAAAGTTGTTAATTTAATTTATCAGGAGAATGCAAGAGCATCGTACACAAGACAATTTTTTCAAACATGGTAAATGGTTATTAGTTGCAAAATGTTTAGTAAAAAGGTACACGTTTAGCTTGAAGGGCTATATTTAAAATTTAGTTTCTCAGGCACAAGTAATGAACTCATAGATTAAAATTAAAGAATTAAACTGATACAATTTGAATACTGAAAACTCCAACATCAATAGAAAGATCATGGATAGTTAAATTTCATTAATAAATACTGTAGATATTTCAGACGAATTGAATTTCAGCAAAAAAAAAGCTAAGTTAAAAGGGAAAACAAAATATAAGCAGATAATTTCTACATTTTCGTTAAGAAAACGACTAGTTTAAAAAGTGTGATTCACTGTCTAAAATAAAATTTCATATTTCAAATAAATAATTTCGTTCAGAAGATTGCAGCAGTTGTCAATAATGATTCATTAACTGCTGGTTTTCCAGGGGTTTATTAAATAAGCTAGGAAGTGAGGGGCACCCAGTACTTGTTTGTAGCATATTGAAAACAAATGTTAACCAGTGTTAATTCCTTTATCAGAAATAGCAAATTCCTAAAGAAACGGCTTCAGGTCAAGTCTAAATTTCCTTTCCACTAAGTTAGTTACTTTTTGTGTTTTATGGCGCCAGGGACATATTTAGCCATGCTGTGTCAGACACGAGACATACATGAATCAAACCTTTCAACTCGAAGAGTATTTCAAAATGAGGTGAAAACACTTTGCACAATGTATGGACTGGCTCAATGTGTATAAAATTCAACCTCTGCAAATAAACAGATTTGTGATTGACTTGCTTCAGTGAGCAGAAAGAGAAATACAGGTTGGTCTCAATTGTCGTTGTCATTCCAATATGGATTTCAACTCCTAGATACATGAACTCCTTAGGTTCCCCCAAATATTTCTAATGAATAACCACATAAGTAGTATACAGGAACTTACAACAAAAGGCTTATGAATCTGACCTTTTAAAAATTTATCATCATAAGACCCAAACATAATGGGAAAATATTACAAATAATATAAATTACCAAATAATGCAGTGATTCAATCTCTCTAAAGGTCTTAGTTTTTACTAGATCTCCTGACTATTTCTCGCATGTTAGTGCCACTGCATTCCAATCAACACTATTATCTCTAGTGTCTTCGAAGCATTTTGATTTAAATAAAGTTTTATTCTTTATGTGGTAATGAGTAGAAGGAAATTTGTACTCGTTTGTATAAAATAACGTCATCTGTCCCAAGTTGTTTCATTTTCAATATCATTAAACTTGAATTAAGTTGGTTGGTTTTATGACTTTATGGTGGCCATATTTGGCCATGCTGCATCAGACACGTCATACAATATCAAATAATAGACACACAACGAAAGTTTTACTGACACAGAAGAGAGAAATACCATCAGGAAGAAATGTATCTATCAGGAATCGAATTGGTGCCGCCTACAACTCGAAGGTTGCAAGTGCGATGGACATACCCACTGAGCCACGACAGCCTCAAGCTTGAATTAAGAAAAATTATAAATTACTTGATTTAAATCGGCATACTTTCATTGATAATATCAAAATTTATTTTCCAAATATTTAGAACATCTTTATTTATACATATATTTCATAAATAAAGTGGAAAAATACAAATGAGAACACATAAAAACAAAAATCTTCTGTAATCAAGTGAATAACATTCAGAATGGAATGTAACCCAGATATTACTGTAGATGGGAACCCACAAAGAAGCAGAACACCAGAAATAAGAGATGAAACCACTGGCCTTGTGCTTATCTAGATGCAAACATTTTCGAAAGAAAAGTTAGTTAATGTTTAACAAAACAATTATTGAATATAAACTTTCATTACAAAAATTAAAGTTATTTTAAATAAAGAGAATAAACATCAGAGGTATCGAATTCATACTGTCTTTGGACAAGCAAACATTCACAGCTACTTATAGCTATTAAAAATATAAAATAAAATAAATAAAAACGTCCTTAAGCCATTATATTTAAAGAAATTCAGTAAGTATAATTTTGAAAACATTATTTTTCCTGAAGATCATAAGGAAAAAACTAAGGTTACTTATATACAGTCAGTACTGGCTATATGGTCACCCTAATTATATGGTCAGTGTTTTTAAGTCCCGTCTAATTTAATACGGAACATGTGTTAAAGGGCACTAGTTATATAGTCATTTTATTTTCCTGGTGATCAGTTATATGGTCATTTTTTTTAGCTTTTCAATGGGTTAGCGTTTTTTTTTTTGTTTTGAAAAATAGTAATTGTTGTAACATTTTTTTGAGATTGGGAGCAATATAGGGAATGACCAGAAAAAAAAGTATTTGCGACCCCAGAGAAAAATTGAATTTACGCCTTTAATCCCTCTCCTTCCCCCCATTTCTCTTTTGCATTGAATCATCGTCTGTGCCCCCTCGATTCTAATCCTAACCAAACACAACAGGTGGACATCTGTCTGTTTACTGGTTAAAGTTATATTTCCCTGTTTGAAAAGAACATTGAAATTGAGATGAAAAGAGTAAAGGAAAATTTTGTTTTATTTAGATCATACAAGACAAATAAAAACGTTCATTTATGTTAAAATTTTTTGTTTTGTCTGCTGACACAAATTGTTTCTTTGCGCAAAAAAAAAATAATAATAATAATAATTGGAAATGAACAAAATGAATTTGAAAGTTGCTATTTTTTATGGTGTTGCCATTAAGAACAATAATAATTAAGTTCCATTAAATTCATTTAAAAATGTTCTAGATTAAAATTTAAAATTCTCCGCGATCCAAAAATTGCAAAAAATGTGGACTACCTGTATGCCAAATCCCTTTATTGCAAGTGCCGTAGATTCGTCAGGACTGTAATAACGAAAAACAAACACTTCCTTTTATAATAGTAGAGATAAGTGTATTGAATATGGATGCACGTACGTATGCATACTGTACATAGATTGGTAAGGTAAGCTAATAAATTTCACTAAAAAATATTGCATATTTCTTACTGAGTTTTTACTTTATGAATTAATTTTTTAAATGTTCTTAAAAGTTTAATTATCTGTTTATGAGCACTATATTCTGATAGGTGAATATAATCCTGCCATAATTAAAAAGTGTAGCATTGTTCTGCATATATGGTCACCCCGCTTATATGGTCTGATTTTTCTTGACAGCTGAGCTGACCATACAACCGATACTGACTGTACATACAAGATATTAATTTCAGCTGCATCAGTCAAATATTGAGCTCTAAAGATTACAAAATTAGTTGCATCTCTTTCGGATTTGTTTATCATACTAGTTAAGATTTTTAAAAGAACTTCAAATAAAAAGATTCAAATTATAAAAATTAACTAATTTTTCTACCAGGTTCTAGTCTTGAATTTTGCACTCTTTTAGAATTATGGATACTTAAAATTCATTTTCTGTATTAATTACAAATTAAAAATGATCTCTTAATACAAAATATTACACAACATAAAAGTTATCGTAAACAATTTATAAGAATTAATGTTAAAATTTTATATTTTCAGAACTATATTTTAGCTTTTACATTTTGTATGTATAAAAAAAATTCCATTCAAGGAAATAAATTAATTTAATACTGGTATACATTTTTACTGCACTTTGTGAAATTTTCTGTCAATCTCCTAACTTTAAGCTCCAAAGGCTTTGTTTTATAACCAAAAGTTAAAAAATAACTGAACATTTCTGTGGATTGTTTTAATGCATGAAATATTACAGAAATTACTGTATGAAAAATTATAAATATAAAATATTATAACAACTTATTTCAACAGAACATGCTGTATTGCATGAAAAGGTGAATCTATTCAAATTCAGGGATGGCAGTGCAACTTACCATATTTAAATTAAAGAATATTTTATGTACAGATAAATTTTGAACCAAGTCAAATCAACATATTTTTTATCTTGAAAAAACGTTTCTTTGATCTATGGGTCTGTGAAAGACACATCATAAATTAAATTTTACTCTTTTCTAAGCATACATTACTTTAAAAAAAATCACATATTTTTTAAAGACAATTTTATTTTTTTCTTGCAGTAAAATTATGAAAATTTATAGCAAATATTACTATTTTCATAAGTAAAACTTAAATACAGTACAAACATGATTAACAGTAGTATTATCGAGCCATCAGAAACCTATATTGCATTACACTGATATATGTAAAGAAATAATGGACCATGGGAAAATATTACAAAGGAAAAGGTGCTTGAGTTGCTGACCTGGAGGACTCGATAACTCACTTGAGTGAAAAAATACTGCTACCTGCACTAAAAGCTAAAATTTCAACTTATTATATTTTAAAGTCTGCTAAAAAACAATCTGAAATACTGAATTCGTTTTCCAGGGGAATAAAATAACAACATTTTAAGGAACAAACTTCAAAATTTTTAATGATGGCTGTTTTAAAAAAATCACGTTTGACAATGAAATGTTTAAAAATATGTTTTACTTATAATCTGAAAAGTACACTAAATCATCAGGAGCAAAAGTTTTAGAGCACATGACATTCTTGATAAGCATAATTGAATCTTTTTGATACTCTCCAAAGGGTCTTATTTGCATGAAAAAGAAATATCGAAACAGTTTAAAAAAAGACGGACAATAATTTATTTTTTATTACCTGAATTTGAACAGATCCACCAATGGCAAACTACATATCATAGAGAATACTTCCATTGGAGGTCATCCATAAAAATCTATATTTACCTGAGGATCATATTTGGTCCAAGAGAAAAACCCGACTTCAAGCATTAGGAATGGAATAAATATAGTCTAAAATGAAGTGAACAAAAACAAAAATTACTAAGAATGTTTCACATAAATGAACAAAAATGCATTTTAATATTGTACACAGGAAATAATTACAAATTATCTTCAAAACTGTCAGACTTCCTTTGTATGAAGCCCATTGGATCATGAAAATAGTTTGTATAGGAGAAAATTTTTTATTTTTGGAATAAAACTTGCTTTATTATGCTAGTTTAGTGGGATTAAATGAAATTTCTTAAACTCTCTGGGTATGGAAAAGTGTTCATTAAAATGGGCGCCAACAGCACAATCCTGTTTAAATACTAAACAAAATGCAGAGACACTGTTTTCTAATTAGAAGCATAAATTTACCACCATAAGCACTGTATTATACATTAACTTATGGACATTTCAAACTAATAAAACATTAATTATGCAACTCATAAAATGAGATTGACTGTAAGGATTTTTCAAAATGTTTTGCTTTGATCAAATGGAGGAGTTTTGAAATGTAAGTACATCACTAGAAACAAATGTTTACCACAGAAATTTTAAATGTTGTGCAGTGCAGACATACTCAGTGGAAATTTTAATTAAATGAAAGATGTAAAAGTGTGTACAATTTGAAAGTTCAATTAAGTAATTTACTAACTTTATTGTATGGAATGCTGTCCTACAAAGGTCTGTTTTACTACTAACATCCAATGAACTTCTAATAAAATATTTTCAGTTAGTGCAACTTTTGTTAAAAAAATTGGATTGAAAAATGCAAGGTTCTTGGTGATTGATACTCAGAAGGAAAGTGGTCACAATATTCCCAGAAGCTGAAGCAATATAATGGCTGATTACTCAGTTGGTTTCACTTGCCCAAGAATCACAAATGCTACGACTGCCACAGTTACAGCACATGTGAAATAGCTTTAGTATAAATTACCAAAAGCAATAGCAAAGTTAGTCTTCTTCAAAGCTTATTTTAGTAGCAGTGTAAGTTGTCCCCAGCAACCATATCCTTAACACAGGGTCTTTAAAAAGCACATGTGAAGTGGAAGTGTTTAGCTTTGCACTTAATTAACAGTTCAATTTTAACAGAAAAATACTATACGCTCTGCTACGCGGATGCTTTGTTCAGCAAATCAATGTTTCAATGCTTATATTTATCAAATGATTTTGATACCTTTAAAGTGCAGTCAGGATCCATCTGTGAGAAATTTATTGCAGATGCAAGATGATTTGGCGTCCATCCATTTAAAAAAATTTGCTGCATTGTTTCCCTCAACCCCGACCAGAATAGCTAACTGTTAAATTAATTTATTTCATCGCAATAATGTGAACTTTGCATTGGCAGACATCCATTGTACTTAAAAATAGTTATGCCATGGTGATTGGTTTACAAAATAAGTCAATGGTACTTATTCATTTTGAAATAATTTAATATAGTGAATTCAACATTACATTTACATTATAGCATAATATGTAGTCACAGGAAAAAATACGCTGGACCACCTTTATTTTGAGTACTTTTCATACTAAAGCAAATTTCAAAGGTATCCTTCAAGGGAATAACGTCCGCTTCAAATTAAAATCCAAAACAATTGTCTCCATATCAAAATTTCACAAACAACGAAATTTTTAATGGAAACACCATGTTTTGATGCCATAATCCATATATGGGCAACCTCCAGCCCGGGGGCCGGATGTGGCCCGGCCCGCGGAACATTTTAAAATCTTACTCGAAAAGAAGTAAATATTCTCTGTTCTCGCCAACAAGAGAGTGAGAGGGGGAGGGAAACAAAAGCCTGAACTACGTGGGTCAGTGTTTCTCAATCTTTTTCAGTTGACGGCACGGGCACACTAAAAATATCTTGAATTATTTGCTGCAAACCTGAATATAAAAATGCAAAAGTAGGTATTTTCAATACTATCTAAAAAAGTTATTATTACTAATAAAATTAGTATTGGATATATGAGATGGATGAGCCTGTTTTCTTGAATAAATTAAATCAGAACGAGGTTTCGAAGTCGCCAGACAAGTTATCGCCGACACATCGCGCCACCCAATTCTACGGATAATCGGGAATAATAATTATAAATTTCGTTATTGATTGTATCCGAGAAACGGCCTTGCACTTATTGATACCATTCCTTACTAGCGGATGTGATTGTTAAAAAAAACACTGATACAAACCAACAATACTCGGATTTCTGGCGCCCACCGGCATAAAATACTGATACTTCCTGCAGGTGTCTCGGTTACATTCTGAAACTTAGGCAAAAAAGCTGACGCCCGTCTGGCTACCGATCTGAAGCGACTGTGGTTCATTATATTAAGAAAGTTTTCCCTCATAGAAAAGTTGAACTGTCCTCACATAGCATTTAGAATACAATAAAGATTAGTTGTTATTGTTGAAGAGGAGTTAGATATTTCCATTGTGTCATTCGTCTCTTCCTCCAAGACAGCCAAGGAGTCATCATCAACGATTCTACAGGATAACGATAAGTCCTCTTATTTTTATTTACAATTTTTTTCTATCTTATGTTTTTTTTATCATTACAACTAGGTCTTATTTTAGAGGTGCTAGGGTTTAACTTTTGATTAGGTCCTATTTTTGGAGAAATACGGTACTTCAAAGTTACAATTTTAATAATTTGTCAAAAACCTTCTCCGTTCGATTTTACCATCTTTCAAATTGTTTTGAAATATGTCCTTGGAACCCATGCATTTCCCCCTTTTTTTGTGGAATGTCCGATCGCACGCCCAGTCATATGTCCTACTCCTCTTAGGTCTTACACTCATCGCGTTACGTTGCTTGGAGTTCTTAGTTCGGAAAGTGTATGAAAGGATATCTGTAGTTAAATAGCGAAAAGTAGACACGGAATGTCGCCAATTTCAAGAAAGATGGACTCATGAATACTTTTTTATCATGCATAATTGTAAGCCTATCTGCCTGTTGTGTAATAAATCCATATCTGTTTTAAAAGAATACAATATGAAGCGGCATTATTCCAGTAAGCATATTACTCAGCATACACTCACGGGTCAGTTGCGAAAAGATAAAATTCAAAAGTTAATCACAATTTGGACAAACAGCAACACATTTTTAGTAAACAAAGGACACAACTGGGCAATGTTGTGAAAGCTAGCTTCATAGTCAGCTAAAAAATAGCGAAGTCATCGAAACCATTCGGTGAAGGAGAATTTGTCAAAGAGTGCCTGTTTGAAATTTCAGATATTTTATGTCACGAAAAGAAAAAGGAATTTGAGAAAATAAGCTTATCAAGACGTACTGTTGTTTGACGTATAGATATGATGGCTAGTGATATCAAGGAAAAATTGGCTGATTGCGTGACTGATTTTGAAGCATTTTCAATTGCTTTGGACGAGAGCACCGACTTGTCTGATACAGCACAACTAGCTATTTTTATACGAGGCGTTGACAAAGAATTTACTGTAACTGATGAATTGCTGGCTTTACAGCCTCTAAAAGGGACCACTACTGGAGAAGATATTTTTCATGAGGTTAAAAGTGCTATTGAACACTATGGTTTGCAGTGGTGCAAATTAATTGGGGTTTGCACAGATGATGAACCTTCTATGGTCGGTTCACGAAAAGGTTTTATAGGAATTTTGAAAGAAAAAGCAATTGACTTGAATGTGCAAAAAGACGATTTAATAATCCTACATTGCATTATTCACCAACAAAACTTGTGCACTAAGTCAATTTGATTGCAGAACGTTATGGATGTGGTGATAAAGACAATTAATATTATTCGATCCCGCGCGCTTAACCATCAGCAGTTCAAAGCATTTTTGGATGACCTTTCTTCAGAACACGGTGATGTGACATATTTTTGCGAAGTAAGGTGGTTAAGCATTTTCAGCATTAAGCAAAGGCAAAATGCTGAAAAGATTTTACGATCTTAGACAGGAAATAGCCGATTTTATGGAAATCAAGGAAAAATCATCGCCTGAATTCAGTGATCAGAAATGGTTATGTGATTTAGCATTTCTAGAAGACATCACGGGTCACTTAAACGAGTTGAATTTGAAGCTTCAAAAACAAGGTCAGTTGGTAAACGAATTGCACAGACATGTGAAAGCATTCCAAAACAAACTTCGCTTGTGGGAAACACAAATGCGATCTGGAAGCTGTTATCATTTTTCAACACTATCCAGTCACGAAAATATTGACTACGCTCAATATGCTGAAGAACTAAAATCACTATCGGAGCAATTTTTTAATAGATTTTCTGACTTTAAAAACATGGATAGCTGTTTTAACTTTTTTGCAACTCCGATGAAAAGTGACGTAGGAAAGGCTCCTACACACCTACAAATGGAGTTGATCAAGCTTCAAGAAGACGTACATTTGAAGTCAAAATTTGAAGACGTGGAGCTAAGTGATTTCTACAGGACATACCTTGCCAAAGAAAAGTACCCACAGCTCAGAGCATTTGCAAGAAAAATGATCTGTGCATTTGGAAGCACTTATAAAATGTGAACAGTTCTTTTCCATGATGAAAACTAACAAATCGAAGTATCGAACCAGGCTTACAGATGGGAATTTGGAAAACACTCTGAGCCTGTGTATTAGTGGGATTGATCCCAACATTGATTTTCTTGTTTCTCAAGTTCAAATGCAAACTTCTCATTAATTTCTGCTGATTGTAAGTAAATACTTAATCAATACGATATTATTCTGTTCACGTAACTTCACCATTCTACTTTATAAATATATAAAATAAACGTCATTATTATTACTTTTTCACTACTACCTATTCTATATGGCCCGCGACTTCATTAAAATCCTAAAGTTTAGCCCGTAAGTTTCCAAAGGTTGCCCATACCTGCCATAATCAGATTCTGCATCATTAAATTAATCTAATTAGGAAATTTCATGACTTGACTATCTACAATATATGTCCCAAGATATTCAATGCTAAAGTTAGTTTCAATTTCAGGGATCATCTCCACATAGAAAGATGTTATTCGTAGATTGAAAAAATTGAAATTTCATTGAGGGATGATATCAATATTAAATTAGAGGAGGGGGAGGTGGTCTTAAAATCACGAAAAATTGATATCGATATATATGAATTGCTCTTAAAGTTAATAATTTTTTTGTGTGATTTGGGCACTGGCCTTGCTGGAGTCAGTGCCATATATAGAGTTCTTGTACCATGGTAAAGGTAGGACTTGGTGGCCCCATGTCAAAATGTATACAGGCAGAACTGGGACTAAATTTAAAAAGTGTAACTAGATACACTCTACCTACTTCATTAAATAGTAAAAATTCATAAAATAAACTACATGAAAAATTGTAAAATCTAAAGCCTATAACTTTACTTTTTTACATAATGTGAGGTAAAGTGTGTGACTACGTCGCAAAAGTTCATATTTTCTGCCACCTATTGTGAAATGTATGAAATAGCAAGGTTTGTCAAAAGTTCTTGCCCCATGCTAGACCGGATATAGTTTTTAATGTTTCAACTTACTAAAACTGCTCTTGCAGGATGCCATTATAACTGGTACAGTATAAAAAAAATCCTAAGGGTAGTTTCTATTGTCAGATATGGGTCTTTAAGAGGATAGTTGTATATACACTTTAACAAGTCCAAGTTGGGTAGCCGACTCTACATCCTCAATGAGTTCCACAACTTGGGTATCGAAACATTGAATTTCATTAACTATGTTTTCAAAATTAAAACCATTGGAATACTAAAGTCCCAAATCCCCCTTCTCGGAGTATTTAATTCTTTTGTCATTCTCATTATTATTTCTTTGTTGGAAAAGAACAAAAAATCAGAAATTCTGCCACATCTGTGTGGACGATTTTACTGCGTCAACCAGTGCCCCTTTATTAAGGCCAAGCTCTACTTACGGCACTGGCCTGGGGCCCCTATCTTAGCGCTCGATGCCGCCGCATCAGTCGCATGGGCATTTGACCGGCCCTGAGTGCAGTAGGTCGATGTCAAAATCTATTTCCGTAATAAAGCAAAAAACACAGATTTGTGATAGGAACAAGATTCAGGCTAATGGTTAAAAATGGGGGTGTACTTAATTTTCATTCTCTTATGAAATTTTAGAAAAAGTCACAAAAAGTGTGAAGATAAGATTTTTTGAGTTGATCTGGCTTAAAAAGATACCCTTTGTGACCAAGGTTGAAAAATAATAGCAAAAAGTCGCTTGTAGATCACTGATAGCACCTTTGCTGTACACATATTTTACTTTGATGAAAAATTCCTGAAAACAAACTATAAGACAAATTTAGCACTTTTTATACATAACTTAGTCAAATGAAAAATTCGATAGGCAATCATTTTTTTCATTTTTCAAATTTATACTGATGCACTGTGAGCTACTTGTAAACCTTTATTATATACAGTAAAATTTCACTGGAAAAAATTTCCAAAATTCTCTATCTGCTTTTCATCACTTTGGAAAAGGTATTCCAGCAGAAACTAGCACTGCCTTTAATGTTTTTCAAACAAGATATGGATTAAATGCTATAGTATTTCATAACATTATTGTAACATTACATAAGCATTTAAGTACCTAACATAAACAGGTCCTGGATTTCGTAGTCCAAAAAATATAAAACAATGATATAAAAAAAATCAACTGCTATGCTTTGGATAAACAAAACATTTTCTAATAGACAAATTATCAGCAAATAAAATGTTTTAGAAATCACACATATGGACATTAAAATAATTATTTAAAAAAAGGCACCAAAGATCAAGTGTTTTACAGACAAGTTTAGACACTTTTCTTGACAAAAATGTGAGATTTCTTAAGTTTGCTCCAGAACAGTTAGAGGATGGTATGTAGTATCCGATACGTTACAACTTTCGAGCGATGTATTGCCAATTGTGGTAACCTACCCGTTTTCGCGCTTTTCTTAGTTTTAAGGCAACCCTAGATATTTTCTCCTGACGATAATAAACGGGTCTCATGATTGGTTAAGGAAGAAAATACGCTTTTCCACTTTTATTTTTAATGTAGAACGGAATTAAAATTTAGACAGTCTTTGAAATTGTTGGGTGCATATGAATTTTGCTCTTGATTTATAAAATCGACTTGTTTTATTAATTTTCAAAATTTTTAGGATAAGTTTGGAAAGCAGATTGTAAGTTACAATTTTTTAAATTTGTCACTTTATTTAAATTTCAATTAAAATTTCGAAAAAAAAATTTGGATTAAATTTGATTTTTGAAATTGCAGATTGGAATTTAGAATTTTTTTCCCCTTTTGGTTGCTCATTTCCCCTTAGTTGATTTGATATAGCAGTAGATAGTGTTATTAAACGTTAGAAAATGTTTTTTTTTTTTGCAAACATGTAGTAGCTTGATTGGGAAGAGGGTGAAATGTCTTTCATGTGAGAATGATATGATTTTAACATTCAGAAAGGATGCTGGTGATAGGTAGGAGTGGAAATGTAGAAAGATAGGACAAAAGTTTGGCAAAAGAATGTATAACAGGAGTAAGAAATTGGAGGGTAAATGGGTGTTTGGAGGACTTGAACGAGGGACGGATAAATGTTTTATGGTTGAGGTGAAAAATAGGAACCAGAAAGTTTTGGCTGAGGTAATTCAGAGCTGAATTTTGCAAGGAATTACAAAAATTTCTGACTATTGGCCCCGGAGTCATATGCTATTGGAAGTCATATGCTGGTATCAATACCTGAAGGACAAAGAGTTCAAGGGTTATTGATTCGAGCATATGACTGTTAACCATAGTCAGAATTTCAAGGACCCGGCTATGAGGGTAAGTTTGATTTTTGTTTAGCTTTTGGTTATATTACAAACACTGGACTATGCTTGGGTGGGCACCCAATACGGTGACTTATACGCATGGAAGCCAACGGTGAAAGGTCCTCGGCGGCCCCGGAGGGGCGGCGAGGTAGCCGGCAGGCGGGGATCGCGCGTTATACGCTGTGACTTATCTACAAACAAATTTCTCCCGGTATACTGGTTTAAAGGCATTGAAACCTTAAGCGCAATACGCTTTGACTTCTCTAAAAAACAATTTCCTCTTGTAAAGTCGTTACAATAAAAATATTTGTCTTGCTTTTCCATATATGGCTCTATAACCTGGAATATCCCCATTGAGTTGCTCACATAATGCTAATTGCTAGAAAAATTGTGGAAAAATATTTTTTCACACGTATGGATAGCAGAAGAATTTTTAGATTTTTTTTTTCTCATCAAAAACCTTTGTGTGGATTATGATCACAGAAAAGAACTACCTTATTAAAAAAAGATTACTTGTTTTGAATTTTCTATGCATTGCAAAGTTTCTAATTCAAAATTGATGAAAATCCGGACGTTTAAAAAAAAATCGCGTTTTTTTTTTATTACTAGGGGGCTCCGCCCCCTGCTTGCTTACGCTCGCCAACCCCCAGGGATTGCAACCAACACTCCTGTCACAGATGCCATTTGGTTTGCTTCGCAAACCAACATTACTTTCAGAGTGAAACTATCTGAATAATTCGTATTATGCTGATTTCACTTTCCGGTTCATGACGTCACAGCGAGGGCTTCGCTGCGTCTCGCTTACGCTCGCCGACCCCGGGGATTGCTACGCAATCCGTTTGGTTTGCTTTCTCAAACCAATACTTCTTTCGCAAGTGATTTCACTTTTTTTTGCTTTAACACTTAATGCACCCTAAACTAATAGCCGCATCAGTAAAAAATCTTCTGCATCTTGTTCCCTGTACAATTTTAAGTAAACATTGTTACTATCCAAACTTTACGATGTGTACTTTGTCAGTAAACTGTCTTGAGAACAGAGGGAAAAAAGCGAGCCTTTTTCCTCGCCATATAAAAAGAAATCGTTTTTATGGCAATTGTTACTACGATAAATTTGATATCTGGCAAACCCGATAGTCAAAAGTGCAACCCACTACTGCTTACGGAAGCAGCTATGCGAACTGAAAAATACGAAATTTGTGTCACCAACTTTTGATTGCATCGAATTTATTTATGAACCAATTTTAAAAATAATTGTACCGTAAGAAAGAGTACATTCTGAGGTATACCGCAATGTTTTTAAAATTTAAAACTAACAGTAATACTATACAGATATGACCATTTTAGTTTTGTATCGGAAGTTACGATCTGAAAGTTCCGAAAATTGTATGACCAACTTTTAATTGCATCGATTTTATTTATTAACCAATTTGAAAAATAATTGTACCATAAGAAAGAGTGTAATGTGTTGTTTTAAAATTTAAAAAATAATGGTTTTTGCCGTAGACAAAACGGTTTTAACAATAAGTAGCGAAAATATCCAAAGATTCCGAATTTTGTATGACGAACTTTTGATCGCATCCAATTTAATTATTAACCGATTTCAAAAATAATAGTACCGTAAGAAAGAGTATATTCTGAGGTATACTGCGATATTTTAAAAATTAAAAACTAATAGTAATTAGATATAGATACGGCAGTTTAAAAAAAAAGTAACAAAAATGTCCCGATTTTTCCTGAATTTCAAAAAAATATTATCAAGAACCAAATTTAAATTAAAAAAAAAACTCTACGAGCTGCAAAAATTTACGTTGAGAGGTACTCTTAAAAAAAAACTCACGACTGAAGACTGAAAATTTGAATGTGTTTTGCTCACTCGCGGAAGAAATTTCACTTCTTCAACTTTAACACTTAATAAAACCTAAACTAATAGCCACATCGGAAAAAAATCTTAATCATTATCCAGGGAATACGATGAAGAACAAAGCATGTTAATTTCATTTTTTTCCGATTAGTACTTTCTCGGGAAACCGTCTAAGAATCGAGCTAAACAACACAGTTTTCAATCCTGCGGCGGCGGTAACATTTTTTTAATATAGAGAGATTATTATTATTATATATTTTTTTAACAATTATAAATTTTTTTATTTTATTAAAATATTTTTTTTAAGTGACAAAACTAGGATGAAATTGACGTAAAATTGCGTACATGTTCGGAGAAAACCAGACTGAAATATTAGAAAATTTTCAAGTGAAATTTATATTGCTTTTTTCTTAATTTTTAAACAAATTATTATTATTTATGCACTGTATGCAAAGGTTCATGCTGTATATGGCGGCCATCTTGGAATTGCTTACATTGGCCGCCATCTTGATTTGGCGTAAACAATCGCTTTGGCGGCCCAACGTATCGGATGCTACCACTCCACCCAGTTAGATTAAGTATAATTATGAAATTTACTTATTGACCAGAAATTTGAATCAGACACTTTTCCAATTGAGTACAAGCTATATACTTCAAAAAGATTTGGTATTAATTCACACTCTACTATTATAATACTAGTCATATTACTCCAAAAATTTGGTATTTGAATAGAATTGGCACCTGCACCTTGCATGTGTGGGATGAATAAATACATGTGAACATGTTAGATACTTGACAGATAAAAAAATTAAAACATTCATGAATAAAATGAACAGTTTACTTACCTCAAATATTGGCAAATTGTTGGATAAGAGAAAATACATTTTCAGTCCAAAAGCTGTTACCACAGTCAACCAAAGTCGTAGAAGTACGAAACAGAATGATGAAAACTGCAGAGTTTCCATCATTATTTGTGTACAGCTACTATTACGCCGTACATCAGATCTAGTTCTACCAAAAGAACGTGTTTCAGCATCAGACACTTTCTTTGGAAATTCATAGTAATCAGATGAGCGAGGATGATTTCCATTGACTGAAAGCTCAGATTGAGAATTACTTCCCATAATTCTACTTCTGCATGTACTTGATGTGTCCTCATTAGATTTCATTTCATACACAGAGTAATTGTTATCACTTGGTTGTAAGTCATCTTCCACTACTGCAGCATTAAATCTGTATGGTATGGAGGTACTAGGATCAACTTCATGATTTCTTTGGATGGTGTTATTAACTTCAGAATCTCCATGGCAAATAATATCTTTTTCTACATGAAATCAGAATATATAATTAATATATTATCAATAAATACTCAACAATTTTAAAATACTTCAATAAATTCAGGAGAACAGATAAAATGATAAAAAAATTACAGAATGTGAATTTATTATAAATTTTAGTACCTGTACCAATTTTATTTTATACAAAAATAAGTAGAGGAAGGTTGAAAAGATAGAGTGATTGTGGTCCTATCACCACCTCTGTGGATTATATGAAATTTTTTTCAAAGAATTTAATAATTTAGTGTTTTATGTGTGCATGTGCATAACACATTAATTTAGAATGGGTAAATTTATTTTATGTGTGGAATTAACGTTAAATGTAAATATTAATGGCTCTTATTTACATACATTTATTTTAGTAAAAACAGGATTGCCAACCTTTTCTGAGCAGCTTCAGAAGCTATCTCATAAAATTTCAGGAGTTTTGAGGGTGAATTTCCCCCTT
This sequence comes from Metellina segmentata, assembly GCA_947359465.1. Classification (NCBI taxonomy): domain Eukaryota; kingdom Metazoa; phylum Arthropoda; class Arachnida; order Araneae; family Tetragnathidae; genus Metellina; species Metellina segmentata. Next base: position 68,917,990 of record OX375878.1, read on the forward strand.
TTCCATAAGAAAAAATATTGTAATCCGATTGAAGAATCTGGTGAAAATTTCCCTTGTAAGTTTTTCCTTGCCTAAACGCGATTTCAGAGAAACTCCGGAAGTTCCGGAGCACTTGGCAACTCTGTGATAACAAAGTTTTTTGTGTGTGTTTAACTTCTGTCATTATGTAACATATTCCTAAAAACCTTTTAGCATTATGTAAAGCCATCACTGAGGCCAGTGATATTGCAGGAGGGCAGAGTTGTAGGATTTTAATTCTAGTCCTACATATATAAATGAAGTTCTCTAATATAAAAAGCTCTCATAAGTAGAGCATTTTTCCTAGTGTAGTGAGTTGATATGAGAAAACTATTCTCAATTATGTAAAACTTGACCAATATCAGTATAATTTCATATATATGCTAACATGTTTAAAACAAACATAGAAATGTAATAAACAAATACATATACAAATTAATGGTGTTGACAGTTTTAATTTTTTGTAATGATAATAAAGTTTTTTGTGTGTTTAACTTCTGCCATTATGTAACATTTACCTAAAAACCTTTTTGTATTATGTAAAGTCATCACTGAGGTCAGCGATATTGCAGGATGGCTGAGCTACTCAACATCTAATTCTAAAAATATTTACAATGCTGTGTTTTAATAAAATACAGTGTAGCTATGAGAAAATTTTAGTCAAGAAAATATATTTTTATTTAAAAAATTAGTAGACAAGAGTAAATTATTTTACATAATTCAAAACTGCTAATTAATATGAGGAAAAAAAAAAAACCAGCAAATCTGGTTAACTTATTAGGTTGTCTAAAGCTAAGCAATAGATTTCTTGCTTTCAAGTCAATTTCGGATCTCAAGTTATCAATGTTAAGCTTGCTACTGTTAAATATACATGCTGCTTTTTCTTCTTTCTCCAATGTGCTTTTTCAATCAACCATGAATTTAATCATTTAGTTTATAACCCAATATTCCTTTCATAAATAGCAGTGCTTGTCAAAGAGGGAGATAGATGGAAAGGTATCCAATCCTGATTGGTTTGTTTATTTGGCACAAGGGCCATATTGGGACCAAGTGCTGTGCCACACAGTAAACTTGATACAAGGGAGGAAAAAACAAAATGGTAAGCTAGGGGAAAGTGAAAGTGGGAAAAATCGCATGGGTACTTAGGAGTTGTGATGCCTTTGTTACTTAAGGAAGTGTTTGTGTGTCTGTCTCTATCTGTACCCTGACAAATCTATGGCACTTACAATAATAAGGTTTGGCACACAAATAATCTGATTTTTTTGCGATTTTTGGGTTGCACCGATTTTGAAATTTAATCTAGAACATTTTAATACTAATTTATTTGAATTTAATTATTACTGTTTTCTTAAAAATGGCAACACTATAAAGAGATGACAGATTCTAAATTTATTTTTTCTGTTTCCGTTTCATTTTGCGGAGGAACGATTTTTCAGCAGCTTTTTTCAATCTCCTAGTTTGTAAAAGATAAAGTAAAAATTTCAATAGATTTGAAATCTGTGGAAAATTTTACACCGGATAGATACCTAGTACATTTGATTTTCTTTTAATAAATAATTTTCGTAAGAGATTGCAATGTCACACCAATTGGATCTCTTCGCAATTTGAATTTGGCACATTTGACCACTATCACTTTATGCCATGATAGCTGTTATCCAATAGCCTACCAATGCATTCCCATTTGGCTTGCAATCGCCGTTATGGCTGTTTTCCAATTTGTAGTAATCACAGGGGGTTAGCGAGCAGTGTTCACACCTGACCCCACAAAGAGAACTGTCACAGGCAAAGCAGTGGCTAGAAACTATGAATTAAAGGATATATGATGGATGTTATAATGGGTATTCATGACAGCGAATGTTTGAAAAATTAAAAATTTCATAACCAATTCTGTATGGTTATTGCAAGAATTTAGAAGGCAAATATCTATCCACTTTTATACCCGACTTAGGATTTACTTGGTCAGTACCTGATGGCAAACTGAGATTTCAAAGCACAGAAAAAAGTACTTAACTTCCATTTTTTTACTTGATACATATACACAGCATGATTGATGATTCAAGGGCTATCAATTTTAAGTTTCTATTTAACTACATCCTGTTTAGGTCCTTATGAGAAAAGCTGCATAATAGTAAGCAAGGTCATATACTTTATCAAATAGTTCTTAAAGCATGTCCATTATTACAACAGATTTAAAAGAGTATGAGAAAAATAAATAAGCAATATTACTTTTGAGGCAGATTGAATTTATGTACAACATATAAATATTGAGATGACTTTCTGAGAGGCAAAGACATTTTTATAAAGATCTAAAAAGCAGATATGTAATTTTAATAATAATATTGTCACAACAGGCAGGAATTTTCAATGCTATAGTGAATTTGGAGGAAATAAGATTAAAATTATTGCCTCCAAAGGAGAAATTCAGTCATTGAAAATAAAACTATTTTCTTATATTTTATTTACAAGTATTCTCTTTTGTCACAGAAAACGTAGAATTAAAGGTATCGAATTAATAAAGCCATAGAATAATTTCTATTTTGTATATATCGTGACAGCAGCGAACAAATTTGCTACAATGGAGAAATTTTACAACAGACTTTTTCTAACTGTTTAAGATAACATAAAGAAATTTCTGAATAAAATGTAAAGTGGAGCTTAGACATCTTTATGCCGAATTTGGGAAAAATTATTTCACACAATTCAGACAGCTTGAAGGCACATTTCAAAAAAAGGCTTTTCCACTCGAAAAATGTGTGTAATTCATCACTTAAACCAGGAAAGATTGATGGTTTTGTGGAACAATTTTTACACAAAACAAATGAACCCACATTTAATGAGTTTTTAAAATGCAACAAACCTAAAGATTTCTTATCAGAACTGCTTGCGATCTTTTTCAATCTAGCATCAGAACCTTCTAATATTTTGCGTCTTCTAATTTCTCTTCGACGAGCTATATCGTCTGCCATTATTTACAGTACACTGTTTCTGTTATGATGGTGGTAGAGACAGTAGAGATGAGAAGTGAGAAATGCTGTCTGTGAAATCAAATGCATGACATATTTTTCATTTGATATTTCAATATCTTTTCTCCAACGATTTTCTTCACACAAATAAACTTTTTCTTTTTGCCTTTTCAATTCATTCATTCGTTAGATAAAACTAAATCAATCTGCTAAAACATATGGAGTTCGGTTTTATAAAAGAAATGATATAAGTTGGCAATAAGCCATAAGAAGAATTACATCGGGAGAGTCGAGATCCTACAAAAAAGACGCCAACATCTAACTAGAGTGCATCTAACTTGTGAATAGAGTGCTTGTGATAAGCTTTAGTTAACGAGATTTTTAGATAGCTATTGGTTTGAAATTAAAGAAAACAGCTAAAATTACCACTTTTCCAGTGGATTGAAGATTTTTTATTGTTTGAATGTCTTATCCATACAAAAGTAATTCTAAGCATTTGGCAAGAATAATTTAACGTAAGTAATATCTAATTTCTGATTGGTTCACATGATTTTGGAAGAGTCCTGTGTCAAGCGGTGTCTGAACGGTGCGCTCTGCATTAACAAACAGTTGTTTCACGAGTTGCTTCATCTCATGTTTTGTTTATCTGTGGCATTTAGCGTTTGGTACATCAATCACTTGTAGTTTTCTCATTGAATTGGAAAAAAACAGTTTAATGAGCGCTGTAAGTTTTTCTGTCAGTTTTACTTGTGATTTTTTGGAGATATACATTGTAGTTTCCAATGCATTTTTGTTTATGTTTATGCATTTGACATCCAAATGGTTCGTGACGTATACCAATAGGTTTTCGAGATACTAAAAGTGTTTTTACGAATTGAATCAGAGAAAATATCACGGCTTTATTAGAAAAGTTGGTGCATTTGTTCACAAAGGAAACTGCTTTTCATTGCTGTACAATTTTATTATTGTGAAAAGTATAACTGAATGTTGAAATTAGTTCGCGGAACTAGTGATACTGTGGGAATTAGGTAACAACTTGCAATTTCAAAATGTGTAAAGTTAAAAAGTAATTTTAAATAAAGATTGTTCCAGTTTGACTTTTCAGACGAATTTTGACAGATTCCTGATTATCTAAACTAGAGCTTAGTTAATGTATTAATAAAAAATTAGGCAAACTGGAATCTTCATTTTAAATTCTCATTTGAGAATTAATTATTTATAATTATTCAATTAACACAGTGCAAGATTTATGTCAATTGAATAATTTTGCATGGATCATATTGATATGGCTGCATATATCTAATATTATAAAAGGAAGTGTTTGTTTCTTGTATGCAAAGTCCTGACGAATCTATGGCACTTACAGTAATAGGATTTGGCACACAGGTAGTACGGATTTTTTGCAATTTTTAGGGTCACAGCGAATTTTAAAATTTGATCTGATCTATCTAAAGTAGCTCTCAAGATCATAACAATGCCAGCCACTGAACGAAGCAGCTACTTAACAAAGTTCTAACACTTACGGGTCTAATCCAGTCTGTTAAATGGAATAGGTTAGTTGAAAGAAGTGGCAAATTGACTTAGGTTGCACATTATATGAAACTTTTGAAAGAAAGGAAACATGAGAAACATATTTAGAGTTTTGCAGGTGTTAAGTTGCTGTACATGATGAAATGTTAACTTCAGATTCAGAAAGTAATTATCAGATGAATGTACTGTTGAAAATAAAAGTACAAAAATAAGTTAAATGTTTATATATTTGTACTTTGTTAAGTATATATTTTTTTCTAGTATTTTTTTTCACATATTCAGTCTTAGATTAAAAAAATGTGTCATATTTTTATTTGTTATGCATTTATAAAAGACAATTTTCGATTATTCTCCTGCTGAAGAATATTCTCCAAAAATTTATTACCGAAAATTTTACATCTCTAATTCATTGTATTGAGAATCTACTGTAGTATTCCTTAAAATTTGTATTCTTGTTATGCCTAATTGCTTGAATTTGGTTTTATCAGATTGGTGAAGTTTCATAATTTGCTTTATTATAAAAGTTACTCTCATATTATGCTTAAAGCTACTCTTTTCCTTCTTAAATATTTATTTCATTTTGAATTGTTTTTAGATGGAGGATTCTGAAAGTGGTGGAGAAGAGAGTTATAATAGAGACAATGAAGGGAATGACAGCCCAAAATCTGAATCTCTATCACAATCCTCATCACCAGCTCCTCAATCACCATCTCCCCAGTCTCCATCCTTTGCTCAGTCACCGTCATCTCCCCAGTCTCCATCATCTCCCCAATCTCCAGGCTCTCCCAAATCTCCCCCTTCACCATATGATCCAGAGGCTATGCATGAATCTCCTGCTTCACCATATGATCCAGAGGCTGTGCGGGAATCTCCTGCTTCATCTCCTTACTACTCTTCTCGTTCATCTCCAACCTCTCCGAATGAGCAAAAATCTTCACCCCAATCACCTTTACAACCCAGATCACCATCAGTTAACGGACAACAGTCAGATCGTGAAGTATAAAATAATTTTATCAATCATGTTTCAATTTGATATAGTCAGATTCTTGTTATACTGCACTATTATTTTGAATGAGTTTTAATTTAGGAGACAAGTTTAATGTTAACATTGGGCTATCCCTATCAAGCACTAGCAGTGATCTTGTTGAGTTGACCAAACTAATGATCAACTAAGGCAGTCACCATACACGATTTTGTGTTCGGCAACCGTTTTCCCTGTCTAGCATACTTGTGGTTCATGTTTAATTTGAGACCTAATTTTTCATTGGTTTTTTTATGCTCTAGAAACATTTGCTGAGTATCTTTAAAAATTTCAAAAACCATAGTGTTGACTTGACACTGATTTATATTTACTGATTTTATTTCGCCACATTCATAAATTGAGAAACTGATAATTGTCCAAGGTCAGGTGTATTGGTTTGCTAAATATTAATGTTTTAAAACTCTCTGTGAGATCCAAAACTAACACTTCTTCACCTGTGCATGTATGGATTAATTATTGCAATCTTACATGTAGCCTGAAAAATGAAAAATAGTTTTAGAAAGTGCCTAAATTTTTATTTGTGGGAAGAGGAGAGATATATAATGTTATTTATCCAGAACTGGTGCACCCCTATGATCGTAAGCGACTATGCATTACTGTGTTACACAAACTCTAATATCTATATGAATTTTTCCCATTCCAAAGGAGATATCTATGGTACAATGTTTTCTAAAGGAGGAAATCATAAACGTAGAGATGTGAACAGAGAATATTTTCTGAGAACGAAAATTTCTCCAATCTTGACTTATAGAGAATTTACCTATGTAATTATTTATTACATATCGTTCAAATATGTAAATATAATTTTTGTTTCCCTAAAGTTTAACTTAAGTACAGTAAAAAAGAACACTAAATTTAATGCACATGCATTTAAATATTTCTCTTTACAAAGAATGTATCCATTAATTTTAAGAAAGATTAATAACTCCAATTAGAGTAAAATGGAACTGGGAAAAAAATTATATTCATGCATTTTTTAATATTTTCTTATTTTTAATTATAACATCCTTGTAATCTTTGATTACGAATTTCTTTTAATTTTGATATTCTTTTTAAAAATAGGCTAGCGATGTTGAAATGAGTGATGCTGAAGAGGCAGAAAATCATGAAAAAGAAATTGACGAAAATGCTGAAAAAAGTGATGATGAAGGCAGTCACAGTGAAGCTGAAGATTCAGAAAGAGAAGAAAATATTCCAGAAGTCAACATTGACAGTGCTGATGAAAATGATGATAACAAATCTGATCAAAATGCATCTGATAATGAAGGCGAGCAAAGTGGAGATGAAGATGATAAAGGTATGTTCAGCTATATCTATTCTATATTAGGGTACAAGAAAGATTTTTATTAAAAATATATTGATTTAATTTAATTTAAGTAGTATTATTTATTTAAGTTGGGCAAGCCACAGTGCAGTTTCTAGATAAAATGATTCCTATGAAATATTAATATATACAAGGAAATATCGCAAGCAAATTTTTTAAAGATTAAAACGATTAAAGTTAAAATTTATTGTTTCAACTTCATGTGATTTTTTTACAAAATTATAACAGCTGAAATTCTAGATTTAAAAACTGGCAAACATTTAAATAAAGGGAGAATCCTGTCTTTTCAATAGCCTACTGATTTCAGTTTTTAGTGTAAAACAGAAAGTTAAAACAGGTTGAAAATATTCTTGATTATTAATGTAATCTTTCTATAGTTGCAGAAGTATTTGTGGACAATGTCTTATACAAATACAAATATTGACGACCAGCTACAGGCTCAATCCCAACAAGGCTGGTCCTTTGTTTATGAATTCCCCAATTCCCACTGACTATCCAATTGTATCATAAATTCGTACACTCCCTTTGAATTAACTATATTTTCTGGCAATGCATTCCAACTGTCTATTACCCTATTAAAGTAGTAGTTTTTCCTTAAATCCCGATTAAAATGTGTCATTCAATTTATACACATGGCCCCTTGTTCTGTTATCCCTATTGAAATTTAAGCCCTCTGTGTCCCCTTGTTTTACAAACTTGAAAAGCTGAATCAAATCCCCCCTCCTTCGTCTTCTTTCCAGTGTATACATGTTTAGCTTACTTAAACGTTCATTATAGTCGAAATTTGCTAGCCCCTTTATTATTTTTGAAGCTCTGTGCTGAACCCTTTCAATTAATTCTATGTCCTTTCTTATATATGGAGCCCAGAATTGTACAGCATATTCTAGATGTGGTCTTACTAAACCCTTATATAACGGCAAGATTATATTCTTATCCCTTGAAGTTACAGTCTTTTTAATATACCCCAATAACCTATTAGCCTTTTTACCCGCAGCTGAACATTGGTGACCCATTTTAAAATCCCTGTGAATTATCACCCCAAGATTCTTGACTGTTTCTCCCTCCTTTACCTTTACTCCCTGCAGACAGTACTCTGCTCCACTGTTCCTGTAACCCATATGCAGAACTTAACATTTCCCTACATTAAATGACCTACCCCATTTTACAGCCCATTCGGATATCTTATCAAAATCTCCTTGTAAATTTCCTATCTGTAACTTGGTATCCACTGTCCCCCATATTTTTAAGTCATCTGCAAATATACTGATTCTATTCTTGATCCCCTGACCTATATCATCTATGAAAATTATAAATAAAATTGGTCCCAAAACTGATCCCTGAGGCACCCCACTTATAACTTCTATCCACTGTGAATAATTTCCTTTTATCTGCGCTCTCTGCTTTCTATCCAATAACCAATTCTTTATCCATATCAATGTTTTTCCCTGAACCCCCAGCCTTTCCAATTTAAACAGTAATGCCTCATGAGGTACTTTATCAAAAGCCTTTTGAAAATCTATGTACATGATATCCACACTGCTCTTATTATCCAGCTCCTCAGTAATTTTTTCGTAGAACTTCAAAAGGTTTGTAGAACATGATCTGCCCTTTCTAAACCCATACGGATTATCTGATAACAATCCCCCCCCCTCCTCCAAGTATAACATTATATGCTTTTTTAACAGAGATTCAAATATTTTGCAAATTACTGATGTTAGACTTACTGGTCTATAGTTGCCCGGATCACTTTGTATTCCCTTTTTGAAAATTGGAGTTATGTTGGCCAACTTCCAATCCATTGGTACCCAACCCGTGCTATATGTTGAATTAAATATTGTGTGAATTACTTCCCCCAATTCTCCTGCGCATTCCACTAGTACTCTCGGATAAATATCGTCTGGCCCTGGTGCTTTAGATGGCTTAATTCTTTTCAACTGATGTACTATTTCTTCCCTGTTAAATTTGCATTCTTTAATTATACCCCCTGCAAAGGCTCCATCCTTGGGATCCTTTTTAAAATTATATTTACCATTGAAAACCCCCAGAAAAAAGTCATTTAACACGTTTGCCATTCCCACCTTGTCTTGAATTAATTCACCTCCCCTCCCCTCCAACGGGCCCAGAGTTGTACTAAATTTATTTTTACCACTTGCATATGCAAAAAATTCTTTTGGGTTTATGTTTATTTCCCTTGCTAATTTTTCCTCCAAGGACACCTTTTGTTTCCTACTAATAGTTTTAAACTCCTTTCTGGCTTTCAGATATGCCTCCTTGTCCCTGTCGTTACCAGTGCTTTTATATACCCTGTATGTTCTTTGTTTTAATTTTAAAGCTTTGTGTGTTTCCCCTGAAAACCACATAGGGAGCAATTTTCTAGATTTTCCTTTTTTCCTGAACGTTACATGTTTTTTTTAACACCCTGTCTAACTTATTCTTTAATTCCTCCCATTGTTCAAAATGATGCGGTGCTAATAATCCCCCTTTGAATGTCTCCTTTAACTCTTCCCTTATCCTATGAAAATTTACCTTTCTGAAATTTGGAATCATCCTACTATTGATTGTGTATGCTGACTGAAAATTTATACTTAATCTGATACTTCTATGATCACTTTCTCCCAGTGGCTCACCTATAACCAAATCCTGCACCCTATCCTCATCATTGCTGAAAATCAAATCCAATATTGCATTGTCCCTAGTATCCTCATACACCATCTGGTACAAAAAACAATCCTGTATCACTTCCAAAAATTCTGCCCCTTTCCCATTTGTAGCTACATTGTTTGTCCAGTCAATATTTGGATAGTTATAGTCCCCCATTAAAATTAATTCTCCTTTTTGACATGCTTTGTTTATCAGATTGCACATGCCCTTTTCCTGCTCTTCACTACAAACAGGAGGTCTATATATATTACCCAGAATTAGTCCTTTGCCTTTGTCTGTATTCAGTTTGACCCAGACTCATTCTATACCCTCAGTTTTACTATTTAACTTCATTTCCGTACAGTTTAAGAATTCTCTCACATAAATCAAAACCCCACCCCCTTTCCTATTCTCTCTGTCCTCCTTAAACATTGCGAATCCACTCAATTCTAAAATTTGTGCATCTTCACTGCTTGCCCAACTTTCAGTAATCCCAATGATATCTATATCCTCTGCTTGTGCAATTCCCTTGAGCTCATCCATTTTATTTCTCACACTGCGAGCATTACAATAAAATACTTTTAGCCCATTTTTCACCCTTATATTGCATTTTCCCCTTGTATTATTTGTCTTGGTATTGTTTTTCTCCCTTACATTGCACTTTCCCTTTGTATTGTTTGTCTTCTGCAATTTAGACCCTGTTAGTTTTCCTAAGCAATTACTGTGTACTGTCAACCCTCTATGTCCTTCCCATCCCTGCTTTATATTCTAGTTTTTGGACTCCAGAATATTCAAAACCCACTTGCCAACCTCCCTATTACCTATCAGGCTTAAATGCAAATTGTCCCTGCTTATCCAACCCCTCCTACACTCCTTCCAAACATCTAAAAATCTAACCTCCTCCCTCTCACACAAATCCCTTAACAACCCGTTCATCTTATTGGCCCTTTGATTTAACCACCCATTACCTAACCCATACCTAGGTAGTAATCCTAATACTGTTACCTCTACCCCATGAGACTTAATGCCTCTTAAAAGTGTTTCCGTTTCCCTCTTAAACTCAACATTAGTGGTACTCTCTACATCATTAGTTCCCACCCACACTACTGCCTTTTCCTCCCCTTTAACTACACCTGCCTTTACTGTCTCAACTACATGTTTTACCCTGGCGCTTGGCAAGCAACACTTTGCAAAATTGCGCTTTTTACGCCCTACCATGTCACCCAAAACCCTAACCATTGAATCACCAACCACAACCCCTTTAGATACCTTATCAACCTCATCCCCCTGATCTACATGTCCCAAGTCTACACACTGAACACCCTTTTCCACTCCCTCTGCAAATCTCACCTTCAAAGCCTCCAGCTCCTTCCTCAAATCACCCACCTCTAAGCAACTCTTACATGTAAATTCAACCTTCTCTGACATTTTAACCCCACTCACACCACCCTTTCCTGCCTCAACCATATTCCCACACAAGTCACATTCCAGATAGAACTCCCCACTGGCTCCCTCTGTCCTCATCTCCTTGAACATTTGAACTAAACCCATGCTAATCCAAAGTAACAATCAATGCACAGAAAAAGCACTAAAAAACATACAGAAAAAGCACTAAGTCAAATACACAGAAAAAGCACTGCACTGAAACAAATATACAGAAAAGCTGGAATTAAATATCCTATAACCTTATAGTAGTCAACTATCCGAATGAAAACAAACAAGGCACAAAATATTTAGGCCCAACGAGACATACGTGAATTAGGCCTAACGAGACTTGACTTAGGATTACTTGACAAGTCAAAAAACTAAGTACAAGGACTATTAAAACACTTTAAAGACAATTAGAAATGTTTGAACTGATAGAAATACAAGTAATACACTGCTTAGTACTAAATGAATGAAGAATCTTTAATGATTTTCTTGTTTTCTGCTACCCCAAAACTAACTGAAATGATTTCTTGCTATCCAAAGGAGATGGGATATTTTCTGGGAATTAGTGGAAAAATTGTTACTAACTTAAAAGTTTCATAATTACTGGCTTGACACAATATTTTTCTTTGGTGAGCATAAGAGCTTCTTATTCAAGTTCACTCGATTTGCGTTCAGAAGTGTCTAACAAATAAACTGGGATGTTCAGGGACACCTAGTGCATGTTTGTTAGATTATAAACAACTAGCCACTGCATGTCAATGACGTATTAGTAAATTTTAAACTTGTTTGAATAAAATAAAATGGGCATCTTTTGAAAAAATTAAATAACAGGTTGTTTTAATCTTCAGTGCTATCAAACTTAAGGGGGGGGGGATTATGGAGTTTGATTTAAATCATGATTTTTATTAAAAAAATATTTCTTAATTCAGTGTTTAGATAAAGTATTAAATTAAGCTGATTTAAATCAGCACATCCTGTTTTATAATGTTTCATTGTTGGCAATACGTTTTATTTTCAATTATTTGATTTTATTGATAGTAAATTTTTAAGCTTACACTGATTGTGAAATTAACTTCTCTGATCCATGTATGTGTGTTCCTTATCTTATGTGTGATTATTTTCTAAAAACTCTACGAGTACTGAAAATGGAATTTATGCATGTGAAATACAAATGTTATTCCTGTGAAATAGTTTTTAGTTTTGCTATCTTTCATAGTACTTATGCCCTAGATTAACTAGCCCTAGTCTATTTCAAGGGGTAAACCACTGAGTTTTTATTTCTAAACAAAAGTTCTGTTGCAAGAGTTTTTATTTTGTAAATTTTTACTTACAACCAAAATTTTTAATGAAAATAGTTTTTAAAATTTTTAAAACATTAATTTTTATTTCAAAATTTAAAATAACAAGGTGATAAAACCACTGGTAAATTTAAAATCAACATAGCTCACTATCTATAGTACTTGGTCAATATGTTATTTTAAAGCTCAAAATTTCTTGAAAATTGCTGTTTTGTATTTTAATGGCTTATAAGTTAAACAAAATGTTTTATTATAGTTCTGAGAGAATGAAAGAGGAAATTCTACTCCCTCTACTTTACTCACAAGTTTTATGCTATTTAATAAGTAATGATTGCCAAGAATTAACCTAATCTTCATGCAAAGATAAAATAACTTAGTGAACTTCACCAGTCTGAAGTACACTAATCTGTAATCTAGAAAAGCTAAAAAATCATGTTTTGAAAATTTTGACTTTGTGTATTTCCCTTGTTAGTTGAATTTACTTGAGGCTGTTTACCTCAGCGTAGTCAAATATAGCCCCTGTACCATAAAACTCCAAATCAACAACTTGTCAGCTGACGATTTAGTTATAATTTTTGTACTTTTTGTGTTGTGTATTTTAAAATGTCAGTATTTTAAATTCAATGAACATCAAAAATAAAAATTTTAATGTTATGAATGGCAAACAAGGCATTTCAAAAGATATTACATCAATTAACTTTTAAGTTAGAAGAATTTGAGCTATTAAAAATAGTAAATGATAAAATGGAGAAAAAGGTAGGGAAGTTTTCAATTAAGAAAGAGAATGGCAAAAGTATTTCTAATATTTGTTTTAATTATGATATTGACGTGAAATATTAGTATGAGAACAAAATTTGCTCCCTTAAAATGAAAATTATGTACATTTTATCCATGTTAGTAATTACAGAATTCATTTGTAAAAAGTTTATGTGAGATTTTTGTACATTGACCATAAATTATACTTGCATTTAATCTGTTATGTATATTTTGATCAAAAAGTTTGTTTTACTATGTAGTTTCATAATGTGAAATCTATATATCTTCACAAATTATGTTTCAGATGAACAAAGAAGTGTTCATGTTGATTCTGAGGCTGAAAACAAAAGTGACGATGAGGTTCCTGAGAATGATCCAGTACGTGACAATTTTTCAGTAAACAATGATAGTCCACATAGATCTTCTATGTCCCCTATACAGACAGAGAAAGATATTCCTGAATCCGATAATGAAGAGGAAATAAAGAACCCAAAGTATTACATTTGTTAACTTCCCATGTCTTCATAATCTTCGTTTATTATTGTTAAAATATGTAAATTGATGAACAAGTGTCAGACAGGACTGATTTATTGATTTTTTAGGAAGGATAGTGATGCTGAGGAAAATGCTGATTCAGGTAAGTAATTTCTCTATTCAGCCCTGTTTTACCTTATAAAATATGATTTTGACTTGCAAGTCTTGACATCCTATATAAACACAGTTTATTTATTATTATTTTTTTTCATATATAGATAGTGATGCAGAGAGTGAAGAGTAAGTATTATTTTTATTCCATTATTTCATGTCTATTGAAGTACTCAAATTTACCAATCATCTTTGTAAAATTTCAGTGTTAAAACTAATTTATTAAATTAAGTTTTTTAAAAATGGTACAAAGTTGATCTGTTTTCCTGATTTATTTGTTTCTTTGGTCATTGTTTTAAATTAAGATTGAATATATATTTGAATTTCAATATCTCCTTGTTACACCTGATCATGATGCATAGCACATAGAGCTTATTACACATTCATCTATATTGTTTTTTTTTATGGGTCGTTGATGTCTTTTTTACTTATATAAATTTCTGTCTTGAAGAGCAGCAGAGAAATTGTCTTTTGTCCATTGTCCTTTGCAGTTTCACTTCTTGCAAAAGATCTAATATTGCTATTTGTGAAAATATTGCATATTAGGCAAAAGGACAGGGAATTAGGACTGAGGTGAAGAGGTTTTGAATGAACAATTGGTTTTGTTCCAATAAGTCTTCATTTTGATGGGCAGAATTTTCCCTTTAGCCAAAATTGGTTTCACATCAGATGAAAAACATTAGGATTACATAGCAATGGGATTACATAGCATGCAAGAAAGCTGAACTGACTTGTTAAAAGTTTTTGAGTGATTAAAGCATATAGGACCATTCTACCATATTTAATATTACTTTTTCAATGTTTTATCACTGGTTTTCTGTTTAGCTTGTGGCAAATAAAGCTTAATTTGTTGAATAATTTATGCTATTTTATTTCTAATAAAATAAGTAAACTTTTCCCGCCTCATTATATCACTACTCATTGAGCAGTATGTTGAATCGTGTTTTTTCCATGCCTCCAAGCGCAGTGTATCAAAGGGTTATTGTTTTAGAAAAAAACTGAATCTTCTGAGATACAGGGGTTGTACAAAAATATAGAAACACCTCGTGGGCATGCATGCTTGAAACGAAATGTTTATTCTGGTGAAATGTGTTGGTTGCACTGGTGTTTTCGCCTACTGGTGCCACCTGACCTATATAAATACGCTGCACAAGTCAGTTGTTGTCGGGGCATTGTTCTGTGAATTTGTTATTACATATGTCAGAGCTAACAGACTTCAAATGTGGGCAAATTGTTGGAACTCGTCTGGTAGGTGGTTCTGTAAGCAAAGTAGCCGAAGTGTTTAGTGCTTCAAGAGGTACTGTATCTAAGATTTATTCTGCATATTTGAAAAGTGGAAAAACATCTGCTAAATCACAACACGGACAAAAGTGTGTGTTGAGTGATAGCGACAGACGATTATTAAGGAGGTTTGTAACTAAAAATAAGAAGACCGCAGCTGCAAAAGTTACTGCTGAAATGAATGTTGTGCTTACAAACCCTGTAAGTACCAAAACAATAAGAAGGTAGCTTCATAAGCAGGGTTTTTCTGGCTGAGCTGCAATTTAAAAACCATTCATCAGTGATGCTAATGCCTGTAACAGGAAAAAGTGGTGTTTAAGTCATGAAGTCTGCACTATGGAGCAATGGCAGTTATTTGGTCGGATGTGTCTTGTTTCACATTGTTTCCCCCTGGCTGAGTTTACGTCTGGTGAACACCATCCCAAGCCTATTATACAGACTGCTTGTTGCCAAGAGTGAAACATGGTGAGAGTTCTGTGATGGTTTGGGCAGCCATATCAGGGTTTTCTGTGGGCCCCATGATTACTCTTCAAGGGCACATTAAGGCCAAGGATGATGTGAACATCTTGGCCGATCATGTCCATCTCATGGTACAAGCTTTGTTCCCCAATGGTAACGGTGTCTTCCAAGACAACAAAGCCACTGTTCACATAGCTCACATTGTCCAGGACTGGTTTTCTGAGCATGAGGATGATTTGTCAAATCTGCTCAGGCTACCAGTCACCAGACCTCAATGTTATTTAATATTGGTGGTCTACATTGGAGAGGAAAGTGCATGATCACTTCCACCGCCATCATCATTATCTGAACTTGCCACCATTTTGCAGGAAGATTGGTACAAGGTTCCCATGGAAAGCATACAGGAACTGTATTTATCCATTCCAAGAAGACTGTAAGCTGTTTTGAATGCCAATGGTTTTCCTACACCATATTAGGCTAGGTTACATGTTTTTTTAGGTGTTTCCATATTTTTGTCCAACCTCTGTATGTATGAATTCATACATAATAGTGTATGAAAAGTAACTTACAAATGTAAAAACACAGTTGAATAATGTGTATTTTTTTAAATGAATGACGTTTTAATATTTTTCTATTAAATGATGCTCAAAAGTTCATGAAACTTAACTGGTGTTTTTTTTTTATTAAACTTTTAAGAGGGTTCAGTTAAAAGTTCATAAAGTATTAGCAAATATGCTTTGAAAAAATATTGCAGTAGAATCTTCTAGTAAAATATATTTCTGTTGATAAACATAAATGATCAATTTCTCAACTTCAAAAATTATTGTAACATTCGCTTTACACAACTCTGTATGCATTTCAAGAACATATATATATTTTTTTGGAATGAGAACTAAATCTTCAATCAAAATATGTATTGAAAAACTTTACTTAATTAATTTCAATTTAAAACTAGTATAAACATTATACTTTTTTAGTTAAGACTTAAAAGGTTTAAATTATAATAATAGCTCTCAAAGTGTTTATCTCTTAGTTCTGAAGTTTATGGTAATTATTTACTGATGTTTATTGTTAATGTAATAACTTCTTTTATTTAGGTCTGAAGTTGGTGGTCTTATCGCAGATATATTTGGTGAATCAGATGATGACGAGGAATTCGAAGTAAGTAGAATCTGAATAAGACTCATTCAAAATAAAAAAATTTTCATTTGACACAGGTACTTCATTTTTATTAAAGTTAAGTTTCCTATTGTTTTGTTTTACAGAGAAAAATCATAACTTAAGCATCAAAATGGGATTTTCATTGTTACATCTAATTGAAATTTAATTTACAAAGGTAATGTTTCTTAACAGTAACTTTCTGGACAATTACCAAGTTTTTAATTGAATTCTATGAAGCAATTAAACATTTTTTCATAAATTAATATTACTATTTTATATTGGTGAATTATCTTAACCACATTGTACAACTTAAAAGTTGTTAAAATTTTTTATATAAGACTGAAAACAACTAAAATCTGCTACATGAATGGAGATTATCCCACCTCTCTATAAAGGTTTGCTTTCCACTATTTTAACTTTAGTTTGTTTTTTAAATATAAGACTGTTGAATTTCCTACGAGATTAAAAAGAGGAATTTAAAAAAGTTTAGTTGGGAATTATAGCTATTTGCTTAAGTGAGTTCCCAAGATAATTTTAGGGTAAAATATATATCCTTAATCCCTTTCTATATGTTTAAAATGTTTGCTAGATTACATAATTTATGGAACATAATATCATGTAAATATTAACTGATCTATTTATGTATAAATATTTTCTTATGAAGTTCCTATAAAATTTGGTTAAATATGATTGTTTATATTATTTTATGCTTTTAAAAATTAAGGGTTTCAATGAGGAAGATATAACTTCTGGAAAGGCAGCAAAAGATGGTTCTAAAGCAAAGAAGGAAAAGAAAAAAAGAGCTAAAAGTAAGCTTTTGTTTTGAAATATTTTTTATATTTTCAAGCTTTATTTTTGTGTTAATTTTGATTTTAAACAGAATTTTTATGAGGGCATTACCACAAAATAAAAGAAAATATTCTAACCATTATTTATGTGTATATTTTAGTGTATTCGAATTATTACTTCCTTGGCTATTTAACATTGTGAGGATTTGGAACAATAAATTTTGAAAATTTGTAATTAATCACCTATGTAAAGGTTAAGGGGTCTTGTGTGCATAGTTGTTTTATCAAAAAGAATAAATAGATAGCTCAATCACATGAAAAATGTTAACCTACAAAATATTTTACAACTAAAAATAACCTATGTTGCTTAAATTTAATTTCTTGAGCTGTTTATGATAATTAACGGTTTTGATAAAAACTTCTTTCATTTTGATAAGTTTAAACCCTTTTGATCTATTTGATAATAATGGTAATGTTTCGTACTGAAATTGCTGCTTTTGTGTACAAACATTTATAAATATTTTCCAGTTATGTCCGATTCCGAAGATGAAAAGGACGAGGAACAGGAAAAAGAGTTGAAGGATGAAGAGCAAGGAGTGATTGAAGATGTTCCTTCACCTCCTGATGATGAAGCTGAGGCTCCAGAGGAACCTCCAGCAAAAAAAAAGAAAATAGAATCTGATGATTCAGATGATGATGGAGACAGAAAAATGAGGTAGTCTGAATTTCACAATTACAATGCCCCTTTCATACATTTTAAATTACGGAAGTCTTTCTCATGATACACATTAAAATTTTGATTTTCTATATGCAAGGAGGAACATTTTTCAAATGTATTAGAGCAAAAAATGTACTGAAAACACTTTTTCTTCATTTTAACAAAATATGGTTGTATGCAGTGTATTAGAAATGCTTTATTTCATTTTGCGCATAAAAATTCCTGTTATACGTATCTTAAAATTTATCTTATTTTCAACATGCATGCATAAAATGTTTGTGTAATAAGATTTCAAAACTCATTTTTAAATAGATTTTTTACTGTTGGAAAGAATACCACTTTCAACAGGAGAAATGTTGTTTTCATTTTAATCATGGGTGAAAATCTTCCGCGTTTACGTGGATTTCCGCTTTTTTTCTTCTGAAAAGTTTTACTTTTTCTACAATTTTTTCTTTAGAATTAAATAATTACATCCAAAGATTTAATGATAAAAAAATAAGGAAAGTGAACATTCAAACTATAAAGAGTGTTTGAAAAGATACAAAAGAAAAGTTGAATAAAGTGCTTTTGAATTATAAAAATACATATTCTGTACCAATGATGCAGCCACTATAAGGGAAATATGGGTTAAAGCCCCTCCTGCCTTCCAAAGACAAATTTCATTGTTTATAGTGGACTTTATAAAGCTAAATAATAGGCAAAAATACATGCTTATAATAAACACATAATCTGTACTAGTGGTGCAGCCGTGGAAGGTTATGGATTAACATCCTTACTTCCAAATACAAATTTTAATGTTTTTAGTGGACTTAATAGAGCTTTATCATTTGCCTACCCCCCCCCCTCAAAAAAATTTCTGGATGCACCACTGTTCTTTACACACATTAGTACACAAATATTACTATTTTTGCAGTAAACAAAATAACGCGTATATTTTCCTCTTTTCTACATTTTGACTGTTTTCACCCCTGTTTTAATATACTGTTGCTCTTGATAATTTTGATTGAAGATTTATCTTTTTTTAGTATTTAATTAAAATAGTTGAATTATTATAAATAGTTAATTTTTTGTCTATTTTGTTTGTTTTTTGAACATATTTGGAAGTTTTATGACTGGTTAAGACATCTAAAACCACATGCTTCCATAGGAATTGAAAATTTAGGAAAATGTTTTTGATATTGTATTAAAATTCTTCCATTGAATTTTATGAAGGAAATATGTCTAATATTTAGTTATTAAATAGTTCAAAAACAACTTGATATTGTTAAAATTTTTTTGAAAATTTCAAAAATTATGCACTCATTTTTTATTAATTTAATTTGTTTCAACTTAATTTTATATTTTGTATATTAGATAGATAGGGATTCATTAATTTGAGAGGTTTCTAAAATCTTGAATGATATTTGTACAGGGAAGATTTTGTATCTGACTTTGATCTTATGATGCAAAAAAAGAAGGAAGAAAGTTCGAAGAGGAGAAGAAGGAGAGATGTTGATTTAATTAGTGATAGTGATGATCTTATTGCTGATATTATTTCTCAAATGCGAATAGCAGCTGAAGTAAGTTATACTATTTGTGATTTGGTAGTAATTTTATTCTGTGGTAATGTGTGTGTGTGTGTGTAATTTAATACAGCCAACCTTTGGGACCATATTAAACTACAATAACGTAATGAGGAAAATAAATTAGTTCATCAGACCTTTTTCAGAAAGCTTTTCCAACTTTAAATTTTTTTAAAAGCATTTTCAAATTAATTCAGAATTTGCACAATTTGCAGCTTTCTATCTTTTAATTTGAAATTGAATAGTGTTATTAATGTTGGGTTTTGTTATTGGGTTAATGTTGATAGATTTGTTTTTATAGGAGACAAGCTGTTTTAGAAAAAAAATATTTGATTTGTAAATGCAAAAGGTGTATTAATAAATAATGCATAAAAAAAGTTATTCTCCAACTTGGGAGTATAACAAAAGAAATTTCTTTTTCTTTCTGTAAAATCTTATATATATTTCTTGAGTTTGTATTAATCTTGTTTCATTTGCCATCCAAATGCTAAAGTTAGTCTCTTAACTAATCTTAGCACACAGATAAATTTTAAGTAAGGGCAGATAAATTTTATGGTAGTCATAGAAAGAGAACAGCATAGAAAGACAGAAAATATTTTTCTTTCTAAAAGTAAATAGTTTGTTGATCATGCTAAAAGTGTTTAACATTTTATTCAACAGGAAGACAAAGAGCTTAACAAAATGAAAAGAACAGCTACAAAGAAGTTGAAAATTTTACCAATGGTTATGTCACAGTTGAAGAAACAAGATTTGAAGATGGCCTTTTTGGATCAGGGAATTTTAAATGTCATTGCTGAGTGGCTTACTCCTCTGCCTGATCGAAGTTTACCACATTTAAATATTCGTGAGGGCATGCTGAAGCAACTTAGTGATGTAAGTAATTCTTTCCCATTTATAAATATAGTTTTCTTTGCATTTAACGATAATGAATGACATTGAATTAAAATCAAGGTTTTAACTTCAACTGACAAAAGCTGCAGTTGTGGGAGAGCAGGGAAGGCACATGACATCAGCGCCATCTAAGATTAAAATAATTTCCACACTAGTATATGGTTCAAAACTGGATTTCTTTTGGATAAAATCCTTTCTCTTTTGAAATACTTCAATTTGCACCTAATAGTTTTTAACTTCCAGAAGTAAAGATTACTTTCTTACACTCTAAACATGAGGAATTCGGGTCTGTTTTTTGGTACACAAAATTATGATATCGCACAATTGTTTATGATGTAAACATGTGAGTTAAAATTATAAGTATCCATTATTATTTCTTTTTTTCAGTACCCAAATTTTGATCCCAGCCTTTTGAAATCTAGTGGTATTGGCCGAGCTCTGATGTATTTGTACAAACACCCAAGAGAGACTAAAGATAACCGTGAAAGAGCTGGGAGGCTGATTACTGAGTGGGCCAGGCCAATATTTAATGTTACTACTAATTATCATTCACTTACAAAAGAAGAAAGAGAGCAGAGGGATTATGATCATATTCCCAAGAAACGCAAGATGAAGTAAGTATGAAGCCTATGCATGTTAATGTTTAAAAGAAATGGTGTGATCAAAGGGGTAAAGGATTAAGATTTTTATTTATTTAGATGCAAACTTGCCAACCTGTATGGTTTGGCTGTTCAATTTTAAAATTTGGGTTGAATTGTATAGCTACACAGATATTTTTAATGACTACGAAGCTATAAAAATGGAAATTGCTAAATGATTGATTTTGATCATAGATTGTATATAGTATTGATTCATTTGCTAAGTAGTTTTATAGTGGTGCCATTGATTCACTTTTAAAGCTAGTAAAGCAGATTTCATTCATGATTGGAATGTTTTCTTTTATGGATCAAAATTATCATTTCACAACTGTTGTAATGAATTTCTATGACTCTTATTTTTTCAAGGTTGCTGAACAATAAAAGGAG
The DNA here is from genome assembly GCA_947359465.1 of Metellina segmentata. Classification (NCBI taxonomy): domain Eukaryota; kingdom Metazoa; phylum Arthropoda; class Arachnida; order Araneae; family Tetragnathidae; genus Metellina; species Metellina segmentata. The sequence goes on from OX375878.1 coordinate 68,939,522, forward strand.
ATTAATTGGAGTATTTACTTCCTTTTTAATTCTTAAAAAATTTCAAAGTTCATTCACCCCATAAAGAAACACATGCCTTATGTGTAATTTGTATATAATTGTGATGCATCAGCAGGAAATCCATCTTAGTTGATTGCAAACATTGCTGATTGGTGGATTAGAGTATGAGTTTAATTTTTTATTTTATTTATTTGATTGCTTGAGCATTTCCATGAATAATACTTGAATGTGGACAACCTTTTTCTGAAAGATTATGGATGTCATACAGAAAGTAAAAGTTATTAAAAGGATATTTTTTAATTGAAACGAGACTATTAAAAGGTACGGATTCAGAATCTGTCAGATGACAATAATCTGTTTATTTCTTAACCATAAATACCATTTTCAGTTGGTGATAAAATCTGGCTTTTTGACTTCAATGTACTGAATTCTGTATCTTTGCTACAAATCATTTTACAGAAAATCGTGATTTGTTCATTGAAAGATAACAGGTATTGTATGTGGTTTTAATTGTGTCAATTGAATGTGCACTATTGAGTGTGAAAACTTTTGTAAATAAATATAAGGTCTGTATCTTTAATTTGTTATTAATTTCCTAACACAGTTTTCATCAAATTTTGATGTATTATGAAATGGAACATGAAATAGTAATAAACATTCCATTATGCAAACTTCATACAAACAAAAGTTTATGAGGCTGAAATAGCTAGCGATCAGCAGTTAGAACAGAACAGTCACCATATACAGGTTCAAATGTATCGAGTGTTTAAATACTTTATGATTCTGTATTTAAATGTTATTTTTGAAGTCAATATTTATTTGGAACTTTCAGAGATCAGGAGGCTGCAGAAGAGGAAGAAGCTGCTAATGAAAGGAAAGATATTGACAAAGAAATGGCCGGTGAAAAAACGTAAGTATTTGTTTATCTTAATTTAGTTTTACTTTTTTTATAATGGTATTAATTTTTATGCTTATAATTTTCAGTAGGCAGTAAAAAATTACATTAATATTAGATTTATTTTTAACTGAATCTTGATTTGATTCTCTTAAATTCATCGTTTAAAAGGGGATACAGCCGATTTTGTTACCTTACATTTTCACTTATTGTAATTCATGTGATTAACATGAAACATTATAAGCAGCTCAACTGAGTCAACAAGTTTATGTTTGGCTTAGGGCCCACCCGGAATATTTTGTGGAACAAAATGCCAGAATATTTCAGGTCTGTTTGTTTGCTGTGAACTGAATTTCCCACACTGTTCAGGCATGCATATGAAGAAATAACATAACTATCTCTTCATTTTGTTCGATAATTGATTTTAATATCTATTTTCTGAGAGTTTCAGTATTTATAAGCAATTGTGAGTTTAAAAATATAATTATGAAATTTTATATTGAAAATTTTTAACATGTGTTGTACTACTTCCAATATATTTCATTCCTGGGTCTTTTATTACAGTGCAATTCGACCTGGAGATAAAGGATGGATTGGACGGGCTCGTGTTCCTATGCCCTCAACTAAAGATTATGTAAATAGGCCTAAATGGAATGTTGAAATGGAGTTTGGAAGGGTAATTACATTTTTAAATTATTCATATAAATATTTTGACTACTTTTATGTTCGATATAACTTTTGCTATAAATTTATCTTATTTTTGTTTGAAGCAATTTATGTATTCAAACATTCAGCAAATGGTGATAAATTCTACTTCAAAAACAAATATAATTGCTGATACTGAATATGATTTAAAATATAATAAGACAGTCAATCTAATTCAAACTATGAATGCTATTCATTAAGCTAATGCTTTAGAAGAATTAAGGAAACTAGGCATTTTAAAAATTTTAAGGTGATGCATTTGTCAACTTGCTTGTACACTGAAATGCCAAAAAAACTGATATGCCATACTAATACTTGGTAGAACTCCCACAGAAGTCTCGAGCAGAAATATGACAGTGCATATACTTTACCAGCTTACAGAGTATTCTGCAGTCATTGAACACTATACTTTCTGTAGAGTGGTCCACAATTCTGTTGTATTCCGATATGTAGGATTTATGCATTCCACATCACAGTGAAAACATCCCAGATGTGTTTGATAATGTTGAGATCTGGAATAGCAAGACCCCAAACTTGTGTGAGTGTTCCTCTAACCATAATTTTGTGTCTAAACTTGTGTGATGGTGCTTTGGAAAATCTCAAACCCATCAGAATGAATGCAAGACATAAAGAAAATGAAGAACACTTTTTAAATTAGACTAATTCATTGACAGACTTCTGTTTTTTTTTTCATTTTAATCAAAGATATTAAGACTAACACTGAAGTGTCCCCCAAAAAACTGGTACACCAGTTTACTTCTTGATTGGCCCCCCATGAGAGCCTAGAAGAATGTTAGAATTCCGTTTCATCATTTTTCCTCCCTCGTTGTGGTTCTTATGTTGCAGTTTTTACTTGGTTTTGCATTTGGCGTAGCTTATAGTATTTTTGTATAAAACTCTCCCTGTGATAGAAATCCAAGCAATATCAATATATCGTGGTGCCATGGTGAAAACAAACTTTTAGCAAACTCTTAACAGGTTAAAATAAGTGAAATATTATTTTAAATGCATTTTATATTCACAAAGTAACATATATTTATGTATTTCTAAAATGTTTCAGGGTCCATCTAAGAAGCCTCTAACTCGTATTGAAAAGCATATGCGATCATTGCAAGATAAAAAACGAATAAACAAGCAACAAAGAGCTATTACTATCAGTATTGAAGGAAGGAAGATGGCTATTTAAGACTTTATATTTTTTTCTTTTGAATATATGTGTATGATATGTTGTAATATATCAAGGAGTTGAATAAATTTTTTTAACAGTTAATTGTTTCGTTTGGAATTGTACATACTGGTAGACACATGCATTGCTGCTGCCCTCAAGTTCCTTCATTAATATCGATTGAGGGTCTATTATTGCTGTCTATTATCGACTATTGCTATTCACAATTCAAACCTCCTTCATATCCAATTTTTAAATATAGACATCTCTGCCATTTCATGTCCAAATGAAATAAATTTAGTCAAAGATAAAAGGGCATTTTGCTTACATTTTTAAAATGTCTTTTACTGGTTCTATTTTTTCAAATAATAAAGTGCACACCACAGTCATGTTACCACAATTAGTTTCTGAATCCCCACTTCATTTGTATCTTATTCACTTGTTCTAATATCTACCAGGTTCCTTGTTGCATTCTGTAACGTAAGGAGACATGTAATTCCTGGCTCAGATTAATCATTTAAACTTTACAGCAAAATTAGAAAATTAATCTTGTGGTTGATTTTACATTTGCTTATAGCCATTCCCAATATACAAATAATGCTTTTATCTGTGCCACATATGTTATGAAATATCGAAGTTTGAAATTTACAAAAGCTGTTTTTTAATTGTCAATGTAGTTAAATTTCTTATTTCGATTTTGTACGTGACCTTTGGAAAGTTTTTCACTTCAATACCTTTTAGTTTCAATTTGCTATAATTTTTAAATGATCCAATAAACTCTTCTTATCACTTTAAATTGTAACTTTTCTGAGATTTGCTGAAAATGTAACGTTTGCTAGATCTGTTGTAATAAAAGTGCAATTAAAATCAAAAGTTTTCAGTCAAGTTCAATATCAGGGTTCTCATGGGTGCTTATTTTGACCTTCCATTTCTAAGAGCCCTTAGAAAGTGCTTATTTTCCTTTGAAAACAAAATTCAGTTTTCAAATGATATTTTTTTCACAATATTTCCTACCTCTTTTTAGCGGCTGATCAGCGATAAAACTGCTTACAAGTACGGTTTTGGTGATGATTCGGGAACTGGCTTGCTTGAATGGCAACCCTTGATATGCGATATACAAATCGTCGATCGACTCTTGATGAGCACGTATCTTGAGAAAATCGGTCTATTTTCGACTTGTGAGTGGCTCTCGTAATGCACAAAATAGCTGTCGATAGAGGAAACTAGAATACAATCATGAAATGTTAATTTTGTTTTATTCAGTTACCCGCGAGTGCAATGTGTTCTAAAAAAATTATGATTATGGGGAAGTGTATTTTTAAGTTTGTAGGTGAATCGAAAACAGTATAAAGATAATTTATTTTAATTAATACTGCTATCTGAGTGGCAATCCGATATGTTGCAATTTTTTTTAAATCTAGCTTTTTTTTATGCTTCTAATTCTTTGTAAAAACTATCCCAGCAAAGATATATAAAGAAAAATTTTGAAGTTTTTCGGAGGTGATTCTGCTCCGAAAATTTGAAGCAATCGGTTATCAGTTCCGAAAAAAAAAAACGCCAACCCGCTCGATTGAAAAATGCTGGAGGAAAAGATCGCAAAAACGTAAACCAGAGTGCTGGAGAACCCAGAATAGTCGGAATTTCATGAATCGGGGAAAAGCCGTTTGAAAACTGGAAATTTCGGACTCATAGTATTTGGCCGCTGACCGAAAACGAAAGTAATTTTTCCATGCTTTATAATTTTTTTCTCTTTGTATCCGGGTGACAAATACTCAATGGCCGACTGCTTGAATTTCACTTTACTTTTGTTATACCATGCGCAATCTTTCCATCGTCAACTTGGATGATTATTTTAAAATTAATTTTGTTTCATTAAACGATGTTTGTAAGCGTTGGTGTAGAGGCGGCTGGTACACCTTAAATCTGTCTTGGCCTAATGTCCTCACGTTGGTTTGGTGTGGAAGTTTGGAGAGTGGGGCACAAGCTCATATGTCTCGTCATATGACCGTGGTTCAAAATTATATGGCAATACACAGAATGGCTTAGGATGGGACGGTGGCAACTAGTTGAATATTTTCAATAAATAAAATTCATTTTATTTTTTTAACCTTTTTATAAATTTATCACAGTTTTTGCACAACTCTTATGATCTGTTTTGGTTCACGGGAAAATATTTTCTTCGAAACTCGTTAGGTCTCCGATCCAGTCAAATTTGATTCTGACGTATGCAACTTGCAATCCTTTTACACTAATTTGATTTTATTGAAACCTCCGATGTGCCAATAAATTAATTTACTTCTTATTTTCATTATGAATGTATGGAAGTGCATAATAAATAATTACTAGGGTGAGTAATTTCCATTTCATAAGCAGGCTGAAGCTGCATACATAACAAAGTAAGCACTATAATTTCAAAAACAAAAAGAAATAAAATAAAAAAAAATTAGGAAATTTTCGAAAATGAAAGTGTTGGTGGATCACGGAGGAATTTGACCCAGGCAACAGAAATTGGTGTTTCCTGCCCATGAGCAGCAATATTCTAACAAATTGCTCATACACTCCCCTAAACACCATTATAAAGTAAAAAAACAATAAGAAAACAAAAAGAAACTCGCAACAGCAGCTGGGAGACCGACAACACCAAGTCCGGCCCTCATTAAACTTAACTCTTTCTTTCCCTTTTTATAAAAGCAAATGCACTGCGAAGAGATAAAAGAAAAACATCCAAAGTTTTTTTTCTTGCGGTCTTCATTCTATAATTTGTTTATGTACTTACACATATTACTAATACGTGTACACGTAAATGCCCATATATTAACTGCTGAATTTTATAAATATCAAACGGCTTATTTTGAAAAATCTCATTTTTGTATGGCATTATTTGGGTATAATTTTTAGAAAATAGTGAAATTTTTTGTACGTACTACAGTTCTTATAAAATTAACTAATCTGTAAGAGTATCCCTATTTGGTCGAAAGTCGGGTATTGTATTGTATAAAACGGTTTCTTCAATGTTTTATTTAAGTCCTTATTTTGTCCTATAAAGTCCTTATTTTTAGTTGGAAAAAAAGAGAGTGCGAACCCTGAATATGAATAACATCCACTACATTAATATGAATTTCTATTCTATCTTCAAATTTGTCAGAATACCCAACAATTAAGAACAATTCCTATTAAATCAAAAATCCTAATTAAAAATTTTAAAATCACAACTATATCCATTTCTAGGTACATTTATGTGAAAACCTTTCCTTTGATTTATTTTGGTGTGGTGAATTGTTGAGTGTAAATAGTCAAAGTGTATATTTATGCAAACTGGATCAGTTCATCCCTAGTCGTGCCGGTTGCTGAAGTGATCAGTGGTGAGGTAATTAAAGAAACCTCTGTCAAATGCTTAAAGTGGTTAAAAATGTCTACAAATTTCTGACTGCAACAGTCGAGAAAAGTGAAGGAGCGAAAGAATTCCACACTGAAAAAATGAAATTAGAGCCAATTATCTACTGTTAAAACTAGTTATCTTTAAAAAATTAAAAACATTTTTTTAATAAAGAGATGATTTCAAAAGTTTTTGTATGTAAAAATATGAAAGACGAAAATAGATTTGAACTCTCCAAAACTTTAGTATACTTGATGTTATAAGTATTTAGCTTTATTTCCTTTAACAAGTGACTAATAGCTGGTCTGATTGGTTTACAAGTCTTGAAACTTGATGTATAAATATCTATTCCATACAACTTGGTTTCTTGTATCGATTGAAACCGCATGTATATAGTTTATCAAAGCTTCAAACTAGAGCAATTTTTGCAAATGGGCTTATCTCAAGAGTTAGGTACCACATTTTGAAAAGGTTCCTTCCTTCCATTTACTGCAGTAAGTAATTGGTAATTTTTTAGTTAACGTCGTACTAGAGCAACACAACGGGCTATTGACGACGGTCCGGGATCAGTCCCTTAAGGGAAAGATCCGAGGACAACACCTCGTAATTTTGAACCACGGTCAGATGACGAAGCAACACCTGAGCTGGCACCCCACTCTCCAAACTTCCACGCCAACCCAACGTGAGGACTTTCGGCCACGACAGATTTAAGGTGCACCAGCCGCCTCTACACCATACGCTTACAAATATCCATGCCCGGGCCCGGATTCGAACCAGGAACCTTCCGATCTAGAGGCTAACACCTTAACCACTATACCGGTTGGTCGGCATTACTGCAGTAAGAGAAATGTATTGAGATTTGTAACATCAACCTTTCGCCATTAGATCACCCTAAATTTTTTTTTTTTTTACATCAAAAGCTTTAATTTTTGACTGCTTACAATGGGATTACTAGTAATTTTGGATGGATTAATAAAAGTTCCTTTAAAAATACAGTAAAACTTTATATAATTTTATCATATAGAGCAGGGGTTCCCAATGTGGTGCCGCGGCACCCTGGAGTGCCATGTAGAGATGAGGGGTGCCGCGAAGTGCCCATGATCTGTAATAATTTATTGCTAACCAAAAGAAAAAGTGTCCAGGTCACTTATCAAAAATCAGTTCACTCCCCAACTGTCGATGGGCTCCCGCCTACAGATGTTTCATTTCTATAACAAAATAACCAATAACGGTGATGCCGTTCCTTCTCTCCTCCGACTGCTCAGAACGTCTGGTTATTCGTGCAGGTAGTCGCGTCGTCAGACTTATCTTGCTAGTGGTCCTTGTGTAGTTGTCAGTCATGTTTTGCAAAAGCTGTATCTACTCATTTTCCGTAAAAATCTAGATTTTTTTATGAAAAAAAAAAAAAAAAAAAAAATATATATATATATAGTGCAAGTACTGGTGATCATGCATCGAATAGTGACATGTGTGGAAAGAAGCGGAAATGTCGCTAATACGAAGATAGCCACTTAGATTATAGCTTTACTTCAATAGAAATAAACGTTGAAGAGAGACCACAATGTGTGATCTGTTTTAAAGTTCTATCCTCCGAGATCATGATCCCAAGTACGTTTAAGCGGCACCTTAACGAAGCGCATCCCAAAGTGGTCGACAAACCACGTGAATATTTTATCAGAAAATGAGATTTGTACCAACAAAAAAATGTTTTCACTAAGCGTCAGTGCCAAACAATGCCATGCTGGCGTCATTCAAGGTGGTATATGGAGTTACGTAGAGGCCCACACTATAGCTGAGGAACTAATTCTGCCTGGACATGGTTCTGTCGACATGGCTAATATAACGATAGGAGAAAATGCGGGTAATCTTTATTTTGTCAAACACCATTCATCGAAGAATCCAGCACAGGATCTCAACGATCAATTGATAAAAAAAAATTAAATCGGTACAGCTACACTCTACGTTTATGAGTGATGGCAACGGCTTGGCGATTTTTTTTGGCGCACTTCTAGTAACGAGTTACGATAAATTAAGGAAACCCATCTTTCGTTGCTGTTGTTGTGGTTTTCATGGCAACCTCGGCAAACGGAAACTTTTAATTTTCATTTTGAATATTCTAGAAAGTTCTTCCAAAATCCGTTAAAGTCGTTTGATTTCATTGATTCGTTTGAAATTTTTTCTTTCCTCCCATTGGTTATTTTGTTTTTAAAATATCCTTTGATTCCATTGGCCCTTTTAAATCGTTTTCTGTGATACCATTGGTCCTTTTATTTGTATTTTGACAGTTGTGGAATTTTTATTTTGTTATAATAGTTTTTTCATGACAGGATTAAGATTTTTTTTTTTTGACCATTTTCGTTTTCATTATTTTTTTACGAGAGAATTCTGACTTTATCAGGTATTATTTCTTGCTTTTTTTCTTTTGTAAATCTTTTTCCTTTTTCAACATGCTCACTGTATTTAGTGTAATTGATAAGTTTCAGGTTATTCTTAACATTCGTAGCTTAGTTTCTCTGCTGGTTCACAAATGTGTTTTGATATGCGCTTAAGCCTACTACTTTTTGTGAAAGTTTTTTAAAAATATACTTTTTAAAACGTTCTGAAATATGTTTAAAAAGTGTGTTGTAAAAAGAAAAAAAAATTGTGACATTAGAGTTAGGAAATAATTCTTTACTTGGCAACTTTAGAAGTGCGCCAAAAAAATCGCCAAAGCCGTTGCCATCACTCATAAACGTAGAGTGTAGCTGTACCATTAAATCAAATGGATTTGGACTGCAATTGAGGTCACAGAAAGCAACAAGAATGCACATCTCATCAGCTATGCACGTTTCGTTGATGGTTGTACTATCGTTGAAGGCCTTCTGTTTTGCAAAAGCATTACTGGAAGTGCAACGGCTGAAGACATATTCAATATCTTTGACACGTTTATGACGGAAAACAATTTGGACTGGACAAAGTGCATCGGTGTGTGCACTGATGGTGCTGGATCAGTGTCTAGTCATGACAGGCCTACAGGCACTGATTCGTCGCAAAGCCCCGGATTGTGAGTGAACCTACTGCATCATTCGCAGAGAAGCACTTGCGTTGAAATTGTCGAGTCATCCACTGAATCACGTCCTAGAATGTATACTGCTGTTTGTAAAAAATGCAACAGCATGAAGGAGTCATCAGAATGAAATGAAATTTAATACACAAACAACTTGTATTAGCACAAATAAATGAATAAATTTTCAAAGCAAAAAAACAGTATTAAGTGTCCGAAATCAGTATTTGGTGTAGCCACCACACACTGCAATAAGTGCTGCTATACGACGTGGCATGGAGTGAAACAGATGTTGAATGTCTGCTTCTGGAAGAGAATTCCATATTGTTTGTATGCGCACCCAAAGTTCGTCTTTTGAAGCTGTGGGAAGCGAGACGCCGACCAACCAAATCCCACACTTGCTCAATAGGCGACATATCCGGCGATAAAGCAGGCCAAGAAAAAAGTCTCGAACATTACTTGCAACATGTGGGCGTGCATTATCCTGTTGAAAGATAGCTCCAGGAATGCCTTGAAGGAAGGGAACGACTTTCCTCAATTCGTAGCAGCTGAGATCGTCCATGATACGAAATTGTACCCTTATCATAACTCCGGGTGTTCGGCCACTATGACGCTCAATAACGCACTCTGGAAGGCAGCGTTCACCGGCATAACGTCTAACACGAAAGCGGCCATCATGGTTCCACAAATTAAAGCGGGATTCGTCAGAAAAGTCAACTTGTTGCCAATCAGCCCGCCAGGCACTGTGCTCATGAGCCCATTGCAGACGCAGCCGTCGATGGTTTGGCGTGAGGGGAATCCTGTATATAAAGGAATCCTTGCACAAAGTCCACGGTGCAGCAGACGTCGGCGAATTGACGTAGCCGACATTAGTACACCTGTAGCAGTAGATCAAAGTGCTGCCAAATGCCTGGATGAAGCTGTACGGTCATTCACCGCCATGTGGACCAGGTGTCTATCATCGCGCGCTGACATCACCTTCCGTCGTCCACTCCCAGTTTTTCGAGTTGTCCGGTGCTCATCGGTCCACTGCTTCCAAACTCGCATCACTGTGGAACTATTCCGCTGCACACGAGCTGCTATTGCGCGATAGGAAAATCCTCCTTAACGCAGGCCAATGATTCTCCCCGGTTCAAACTCCGTAAGGTGTTGAAATTTCACCCTATTTCGTCGTGGAGTCATACTTTGGTCTCACTAAACGTTAGCCACTAAAAAATAACTATGCACTATTTTCAACGTCCCGCTACAGCCCTCTATTTATACGCTTTTAGTATCAGTTCAGAGTGCGCTGCTTACACCACGTATGCGTGGTGGCTCTGAAACATTTCTATTTTGCATAACATCCTATAATTGACGTTTGCTGCAAATTTCTTTTCATTCGGATGATTCCTTCATGGTGTTGCATTTTTTACAAACAGCAGTGTATAATAAGGATGGTACACTAAATAAAAACTTGGCCACTTTAAGCCAGATTTTTTAAAAAACTATGCAAGGATTTGGGGCCGAGTACACGTTTTTTTATATACTACTGCAGCTCGCGTTGACTCTCACGTGGCAATGTGCTATTTCGTATGTTTGAACTGCGAGAAGAAATTTACAATTTTCCGAACGAAAAGCACCATGAGAATGCTAACAATTTCGCGGATCTAGACCTTTTGCTGAAACTGGCACTTGTGCGATGTATTTGATTCCAGCATTCAAGAAAACACTTAATGCGGAGAAGAAAAATGAGTGATAATGGAGGCAAAGATAGATTTCCTGTATTGCATCCGTACCTGGTCCGTAGTGGATATAAGGCTTCACATAGTTTGCTGACACTTTTTAGAATCCTTATCATAACCAACTGACCGGTTCGCAAAGCGTTTGCCAGAAGACCAAACCGAGAAGTTTGGGTGGATCCAAGATCCATTCCGTGCTACCGTCCTCCACAAGAATTCACTTCATAAGAAAAAAAATCTATTTGAGCAATTGAGCAACAACAGCCTGAAAGCAAAAATCGCTTGTTGGGATTTTACGAAGTTTTGGATACCTAAAAAATTAGCATTCCAGTCTAAGTGCAAAAGCTAGGGTTTCATTTCCTTTGCGACTCTAGGTTTTCAGCAGTTGCTGTTATAAAGGGCAAATATCGTTCGAAAATTAACTATCCTACAATTAAAGAACTTGTGTGAATTTTAAATACGAGTTGTATTAATTAAGTATAATATACTTAAGGGGACCGGGAAGACTCTATCTCCTCCATGTTAAATTCACGAAATTCAAGACCCTTTTTCTCAATAACTATAATAGTAATCAACACAAAATTTTTATGGTGGTTAGACTGATATGTTATACACACTTTAACAGCTCACTTTTTTTTTTATTTAAAAATTTTAATTTTATAGAAATTTTTAACTGAATATCAATTTTTAGATAGCATTTTTTAACACATTTAAATTTCTAAAAAATTCAATTTTCAAAAAATCAAAAAATGCCCGTGTTAAAATCTTTAGAGATATAACACAAATATGTCATAAAAATATTAAGTCATTATGTTCAGTAGACTCTGAGAAAATGGGGCATGAAACTTAAAAATCTAAGTTTTGAGAAAAATGGATTTAAACATTTCAAATGAATTTTTATAAATAATTTTACGTCTAACCTTAATAAAATCGTGATTTATATAAAGGGTGATCTCTTTCATTTTTAATACATGTATCTTCAATTTTTTTTTTATGCTTTTCTTTCTATGGCGGGCCTTTTTACTGTATTCGGAGAGTTTTCGCTCTCCATCAATAACACGGTCTTAGTCCAGTTTTCTCAAAAATTTGTATAAAATGGCAGCCTGGATTGATTTTAACTCTAGATAATGTATAGCACTTTATAATATTTCCACTGTTGCAGCAGGAAACAGCATCAAACACTCCCAGTTTTAAAGTTTGGATGGTTACAAACACATTTTTTGGAACGCGAGTCCAAATCACATTGTTCACCGATTCATTTGGATTTTGAGTCTTTCCGTGAACACATTTTTTCAACAATTCTGAATTTGCCAAGTATCTGAAATTTGATTTAATTGTCTTCAAAATGTAGACAGTATAAGGCAAGGCAATATGTGTGTGTTTATCATGGTAATATACATCACTTTTAGCTACAGCACGTTGAAATTTCCACCAGCTTTCATTCCCAACTGGACAAAGACCGTGATTTGGATTTAAGTTACTTGACAGTAAATAAAAATATTCTGCCCAGACAGATTGTTGCATATTGTGCAGAAAACCAACATTTATCCTTATTGCTAGTCCATAATAGATCAAATGTCATGTCTCAGAAAGTGCTAACTTATATCGCATGGTAAAATTAATAAAAATAGTTAGAAAAAAACTAAATGATTACAGTTAATACTGTTACCAGATTATCGAAAATAATTTGAGTAAAGTAAAGTAAAAAATATAATATACATTGTTGAGCAACAAAGATTAGAAATGTCCACAAACGGTTTGTTTACATTTGAAAGGCCGTGTCAGATGTGAAGTGCTTATTGGAAACGTGCATAATTTTCAAACTTCCTCTTATTCTATTACCTAGTGTGATATATCATTGGAAAGAGGAGATTTTGAACTATATAAAGGAGCAATAAAATAGAAATTGATTTTTTAGTCGAATTTTGCTTTCCCGGTCCCTTTAACTTAACTTAACTCCGTCATGGGATACCGTCAGTTAGATTTGATTGACGGTAAATAAATTTTCCATAACGTAAGAATGACCAAATGATTAAAGGAAAAAAAATAATTTGGTGGGATGCAAAGCAAAAATTACAAGTTAAGAAATGCACACGCAGTTGCTGCTCTAATAAAAGTTTGCTATGAAGTTATAGAGGCAATTAAAGTCTTGTAGTTAAAAAGTGAACCTAAACGGCTTGCTTAAGTTCAAACTCCCTGGAGGCCACAAATAGCACGATTTGTATTAACTTCCTTTTGAAGCAAGGGATGAACAGCCAGGCGTTTACGACAGGCGTCGTAGTACTGAGGTGCTGGTTCCTTGATGTGCAGATGAGATGTGATAGGGCAGGTGGTAACGTAGAGGTCCGGGTCTGTTTCCATACCACAGATGCTGAGGTCACTACAATGGGTATTCATCTTAAATAGATACGGTAGGAACAGGCCGTGGCCCGTGTAAAAGTGTGTGTGCTCTGGGCTGGAGATAAGGCACTTTGTGCAGATCTTCACAGATAGCTATTATATGACGAGGGTGCCGTGAGAAACGTCTAATTCTCTTAAGGGTGGATAAGTTTGGGATAAGGTGGATAACTTGGATAAGTTTGGGAACCCCTGATATAGAGGTTTATGAGTGCTTCGTGTTTGTGCTGTGTAAGAAATATAAATTTTCGATTTGAGTCTTTTCCCTCTTTTGTCAGCCGACCAACCGGTCTGGTGGTTAAGGTGTTAGCCTCTAGATCGGAAGGTTCCTGGTTAAAATCCGGGTCAGTGCATGGATGTTTGTGAGCGTATGGTGTAGAGGCGGCTGGTGAACCTTAAATCTGTCATGGCCGAAAGTCCTCACGTTGGGTTGGAGAGTGGGGTGTCATCACAGGTGTTTCCTCGTCATCTGACCGTGGTTCAAAATTACTTGGCGGTGTCTACGGATCTTTCCCTTAGGGGATTGATCCAGGACCGTCGTCAATAGCCCGTTGTGTTGCTCTAGTACGACGTTAATTACAAATTACCAAATTTTTTTATTTGGTTTATCTACTCGCCATCTGACCGTGATTCTCAAAATTACCAGATGCCCTAGATCTGCCACTTCGGGATTGAGCTCAGGTGTTGCCTAATCATCTGACCGTGGTTCAAAATTACGAGGTGTTGTCCTCGGATCTTTCCGTTAAGGGATTGATCCCGGACCGTCGTCAATAGCCCGTTGTGTTGCTCTAGTACGACGTTAATTAAAAATTACCAAGTACCAATTACCACTTCGGGATTGATCTTGGACCGTCGCCAACAACCCGTAAATTCCTAACCCGTAAGTACCTATCCAGTGGCATATGGTAATTTTTAATTAACGTCGTACTAGAGGAACACAACGGGCTATACCTACCCATTAAAAAGGCTTGATTGAATTGATAAAAAATATCTGAGTCTCGAAAAGTGGGGACAAGACAGAATTTATTTTCAAACATTTCACTGTATTTAATACGGAACAGTCACTGCATAATTTTATGCACTTTAATTTCTCTTAACTTCTTCTCGATGCTATTTCGCTCCATTTGGTGTATCGGACTTCTTGTCTCCCAAGAAATGCAGGGGCCGCGGTTACCCTGTTGGAAAAGCATCGGATTAGCAACCGGAGGGTTGCGAATTCGAATGCAGTAAAGACCGTCGTGTACAAAGGGACTGGTGCACGTTTAATCCATCGTGGCCTCAACTGTCCTCACGTTGGCGTGGTGTGGAAGTTTAGAGAGTGGGTTGCCAGTTTAGGAGTTGCCTCATCATCTGACCGTGGATCAAAATTACGAGGTGTTGTCCTCTGTTCTCTCCCTTAAGGGACTGATCCCGGACCGTCGTCAATAGCCCGCTGTTGCTCTAGTATGACGTTAATTAGAATACCTACCTACCCAAGAAGTGCTATATATCCAGGAGTTACTGCAATGAAAAATCCCCCTCCTCCATGGACCCCAACTATCGCGGTCCCACTGGGCTAGTTCGTCATCTGACCGTAGTTCGGTGTTGTCTTCGGATCTTTCCCATAGGGGATTGATCCCGGATCGTCGTCAATATCCCATTGTGTTGCTCCAGTACGACTTTAATTAAAATTTCCTTACCTTTCCCAGTTTGCGACGCAGGCTCGATTCTGGTCAGGTGAATTCCGACCTGGGTGTATTTTCGTCATCTGATCGTGGTTCAAAATTACGTTTTGGTGTCCTCGATCTTTTCCTTTGGGATTGATCCCGGACCGTCGTAAATAGCCCGTGGTGTTGCTCTAGTACGACGCTAATTACAAATTACTAATTACCGGATCTTTTCCTTTGGGATTGATCCCGGAGCGTCGTCAACAGACCGTTGTGTTGCTAATACGACGTAAATAAAGGACTCGGTAACCCGCTTGGAAGTGGCGGCGATAGCACGGTTGTAAGAGTAACGGAATAGAAACAGGAGGGTTGCGAGTTCGAATCTAACCAAAGACAGTCGTGTACAAAGGGGGCAGGTGCACGTTAAATCTGTCGAGGCCTCAAATGTCCTCGTGTTAGAATGGTGTGGAAGTTTGAAGAGTGGTGTGCCAGTTCAGGTGGGATCTCGTCATCTGACCGTAGTTCAAAATTACATGGTGTTGTCTTCGGGTCTTTCCCATTGGGATTAATCACTGACCTTCGTCAATAGCACGCTGTGTAGCTCTAGTACGACGTTAATTAAAAATTACCAATTACCTTGACCGTCGTTAATAGCCCATTGTGTTGCTCCACTGCAACGTTAATTAAATATCTATCTTCTTATGTGTCAGTAAAACTTTCATTTCGTGTTTATGTCTTTTACTTGATATTGTATGTATGTATGCCTTGTGTTTAGCACAGCATAGCTAAATATGGCCCCTGCGCCACAAAACCCTAAAACCAACCCAAACTGTCGCCTTGCGATAGTTAAGTTCCTTTAAACAGGATTCAATAATTACTCATTAATTATACCCGATAATATTTATCCTTTAAGCAGGAATTGAAACAAGTTTATATTGAAACTATGAGTGTGAAAGAAGGCTCTCAGATTTTCTATCAACAGTCATAATTATAATTAAGGTATCAATCTACTCATGAAGCTATGAGGTCTGTCGAAATAGACTCGCAACAGATTTCTGCCATTTACGATGTCATATCACTCGGTAATTCAACTAACATTGTTATCTTTCTGACTTTAAAATTTATGATTAGGTTTCTCGAGAGCTTATTGGATTATAATATTATGGTGACATTCAGGATTTATTTTTGTAACCTATTCAAACTTTTTTGACGAACTTGAAGAGCGAGAGTTCCAAGACAAGGAAATAATTAGAATTGTTTTGAGCAATTGTTTATCTGATCTCCAGAATTTTAGTACAAAAATTACGCGAGACTTGTAGTAAAAAGAGTTAGAAGAAAGAAAGTTGAAAGAATATGTAGTTTTTACTTGGAGCTACAGTTAATTGAATATTACGTTCGAAGTTTGAAAAACTTTTAAACATTAAAGTGACTAACAGGTATGTAATCATGAGAAGAGGATAGAATGTAAATAATAGATAGGATTATGTCGAGAAAAGAAGTTTCTTTTTCAGAAAAGCTGTTTTCTTGCCCTTAATTTTATAGAGTTTATTTTATAAAAGTTTATAAAAAAGCTTTCTAAAGTTTTTACTTTGTCTTAAATGATTGACCATGGTACCCGGTGGTGGAAGAGTAACGGATTAGAATCTGGATGTAATGGTAATTTTAGCTAACGTCGCACTAGAGCAACACAACGGGCTATTGACGACGGTCCGGGATCAGTCCCTTAAGGGAAAGATTCGAGGACAACACCTCGTAATTTTGAACCACAGTCAGATGACGAAGCAACACCTGAGCTGGCACCCCACTCTCCAAACTTCCACACCAATCCAACGTGAGGACTTTCGCCACGACAGATTTAAGGTGCACCAGCCGCCTCTACACCATACGCTTACAAACATCCATGCCCAGACCCGGATTCTAACCAGGAATCTTCCGATCCAGAGGCTAACACCTTTACCACTATACTGGTTGGTCGGTTAGAAGCTGAAGGACTGCGAGTTAGGATCTAACCAATAAACCGTCGTGTACAAAAGGGGCTGGCGCACGTTGAATCTGTCGGGGCCCAAAATGTCCTCACGTTGGCGTGGTGTGGAAGTTTGTAGAGTGGGGTGCTAGCTCATGTGTCCCCTCGTCATCTGACGGTGGTTCAAAATTACGTGGTCTTGTCCTCGGATCTTTTCACTGAGGATTGATCCCTGACCGTCACCAATAGCGCGCTGTGTTGCTCCAGTGTGGCGTTAAATTACCTGCCTCTAAAAATAGATCGGCATGACCGTCTCGAAAAAAATCAGAGAAGACGCACAGGATATTGATTGGTCTTGCTACTTCCAAGAAGCAGGGTAATGAATTCCACTTACATATAATATTAAGTACTAATTTTTTTTTTAATTTGAAAATAGAAGGTAAGATAAATTCTCAAATTTCATCTTTGAGATTTAAATATAGAGAATAAAGAATTTGCAAAGTAGGTATTTTCTGAAACTGCAGACCAAGTAATTGAAATAAAAGTCATTAAAATATTCGAAACTAAACAAGTTCTGTTATGAATTGCACATTTTAAGCAGCTTAACAAATTTTAAAGTGAAAATATTACATTTGTTTTCCACTTCATAAGAAGATTTTGCTCATAGACTGCTAAATATTTTTGCTATGATAAGACTCATTTTAAGTAAAACTTCTCCCCTCCTCCCTATTTAAGTAGGATTTCAAACTTTCAAGTTTTAATGAAAAATAGTAAATTAGATTTTTTTTTCATAGATAACATAATATACTAAATAAAAACCGATAAACAAGTCAAATTTGAAATGAATTGATCTTTTATATTTACAGCAATTTTATTAGTATTAGTATAACTAAAGCTTAAACATAAACCGATTTACAATGTTCAATTGCGTCAATATTTCAGGTTGATTTATAAGATGAGGTTGCTTCATGTAGCATCTCGAAAATTCTCCTGGAAATATATTCGAAAATGTTAAATCCCTATATTGCCACCGAAATCACCATATCCATTCCAAATAAAGCAGGTGTGAATTGATTTCCAGTAAAAGTTTTTTTGTGAATGGAAGCACGGACGGAGGGATCTCTCTCTCATCCACTAGACTCGTGCCTTGAAGAAATTTTTAAAATTGCCTCAAAACGGAAAAATATCGTGGCTAATAAGCACTTTTCACAATATTTCCAGCAAAATAGAAAAAGTTACATTTCAATCCTCTGAGCGTCAAGAGTAGTAATGTAGTACTTGCTTTCTTCCATAAAGAACATAATTACTAAACAACCACATTGGTTAAAATAATCCAGGAAGAAAGATTCTATAGCGTAAGGTCAAAGCTGGTTAAAAGTCATGCAATTCCATGCATGACTGCAGATTGTAGAATTGATATGTACATGTGAATCCCTCAGAGGGTTACATTTTATTTTTGCAGGACTACAGGCGATATCGTTGTTCACCTATTGAATATGGCTACAGATATAACTGGCGCGATTCTTTTTTTGGCGCGATCCTTATAACTTTCAAGGTACAACTGATGTAATGACCGTGATCTAAATACTTTCTTGGCGCGATCAAGGTATAACTTCTGTACCGGCCGTAAAGGTTAAACCCTTTCTTTTGGAAGAAGTTCTCTAAACACAGCGTCCTTTTAATTTTTATTCCTTTTGGATTGAACATGAACCAGATATGGTTCAAATGTGCACGCGAAAGGAAGTAATTGAAATCGGGTATTTACCACTATTTTCCCCGCTCGTCTCGGAATGCTAGATGATCAATCTAAAGGTTGTATTATGGGTGCAGAAAATGAAGAACGTGCCTGAAACTGCGGGTCTGATGTTGCTTTGATGTATGGATAAGGATCCCCCATTCCTGTTAGTTCGTGCTTGCATGTATGCGTTAGAGTGTGCTCGAAACCACAAATATTTATCTTTCTTCGGATTTAGAAATGATAATGGTTCCAGGTGGTTCCTGAACAGGTATGCTGGATGTACATTTGCACATAGTAAAAAAAAAGGGGAGAAACGTCTTCTCTTCTGTCTTCACGGTATTGTAGATACACCATATGGACAAAAGTATTTGGATACTACAGAAAATCGGAGGAGGATCCATCTTAGTGTGGGGTTGGTTCCTGGTTAGGACTCGGCCCATTGCTTTATGTACCTGGTACCATGAATACTGACGTGTACCTTGACATTCTGGATTATTCGACCTTGCCTACACTATGACAATACTACGTCGATGATGGTTGTTTCTTACAATAGGATCGAGCTCCAATTTCTTACTGAAAAACGTGTGCTGGACTGGTTTCCTGAAAATGAGTTGAATTTGCTTGACTTGGCCTGTTCAGAGTCCCGATCTGAATCCTATCGAGCTCTTGTGGGACAAATTGGAGCGACGTATACGACACCACCACACACGGCCATCTTCACAACTATCTCTCTTCACAGCCTTGCAAGAGGCATGGCGTGCTATTCCTGTCCAGACCTACAGAGAACTTGTAGAAAGTACCTCGACGTGCTGCAGCTGTAATACAAGCAAAAGGCCTACCCATCTCTACTATTATAAAATAAAGTTCGTGTTATGGGTGTTCCGCCGTGTCCTGACGAATCTATGGCACTTACAATAATGAAATTTGGTACACAGGTAGTACAAATGTTTTGCAATTTTATAGTTAAGCCCGAATTTTAAAATTTAATCTGGAACACTTTAAAATGAATGTAATGAAATTTAATTATTATTGATTTCTTTGGAATGGCAACAGCATAAAGATATGACAGATTCTAAATTTATTTTTTTCGTTTTCATTTTGCGCGGAGAATGATTTTCATGCGGACGATAAAAAACAAAGTTTTAGCTTTAGTTATGTAGTTCTTTTTTTCTATCTCCTAGACCGTTAGAGTAAAAATTTCAACGGATTTGAAATTTGCGGAAAATTTCACATTAGATCGATACTTAGAAATATGATTATCCTTTAAATAAATAAAATTTTTAGATAGAATATCTTTTATATTTTTACAAGGGAATGTGACATCACGCTAACATTCGTGTTCCAAGAATAAACAGATTACATTTCCAGCCCTCTTACGATTTCAGCGAAAGAAAGCAAAGAAAATAAAAAAACATTTTGACTGGCATTATTTAGTTCTTTTTTGAATCGACGGGATAGTTAAAGATGGATTAAAAATTTCTCTTTCTTGATTTCTGCGGAAAATTTGACACCAGATAGATACGTTTACGTTTAATTTACTTTACAAAAATAAATTTTCAATAATTTTTTTTTTTTTTTTGGTTTGCAAAGCAAACTACTACACGGGCAACTCCGTTATGGCTGTTATAACGAACTCCTATTTGGTTTGCGAAGCAAACCAATAATCCCACAAAAGCAACTGGCACGGGCAACGCCGGGCTAGCCACGCAGTGGCTAGTTACTAAATAGAAAAACAAAGCACATGTTCTGTAAAACATGCACTGTCCAAATACTTTTGTTGATATAGTGTATTTTCAAGAGGGAATGTTCGCAAGCCCAACTCTCCGAGTATTGATTAGGGACGCACCAGGTAAAACCAGAAGTTCTTAATTATTTCAATCCAAAATGGAAGGTATATGACCGTTTCGTATCCCAGCTATCAATAGATTTCGACTGCGTTAATGAAGGCATTAATTTATGAACACACAGATGCAAAGATGGTACTAATTGATAAAAAATATATTGTAAAGGAGAATTCGATCTAAAAAGTATATTTAAAGGCAGTAATAAAACCATTATAGTACTGATTGTCATTGAAGTTAACTAACTAAGTCGTACTTAATCAGCACGCGGAAAACATACTAGGAACTTCAAAATGATTTATCATCACATATGTTGTAGAATGTGCTCAGTTAATTAGGTAAGAGAGGACATTGTTACGTGGTTAGATGCTGTATTAAATTTAAGTATAGGTGTTAGGATCTAATTTGGAATGAATCCATTGCGTAAAAAGTTTGGCCAAGAAAGTGATCAAAATAGTGTTTCCAAAGCGTTACGCCGTAAAAATATCAGGCGTTTCTGGTGTTAATTCATTTTGACAATTCCCTGGGATAAAAAAAAGAAACTCAAGATACCTGGAAAAATAAAAACTCCATTCGTGAATTCAAGATTTTTATTTTTGCTGAGGTGATAATTTTCATATCGTACTGGAGGGAGGGTGGTGGTGGATTCCCGATAGAATCAAAAAAGGAGGGGGTGATTATTCGAGGTGGAGGTATCTTCGCTACGCTTTCAAAGTGC
The DNA here is from genome assembly GCA_947359465.1 of Metellina segmentata. Classification (NCBI taxonomy): domain Eukaryota; kingdom Metazoa; phylum Arthropoda; class Arachnida; order Araneae; family Tetragnathidae; genus Metellina; species Metellina segmentata. The sequence continues at coordinate 68,960,727 of OX375878.1, forward strand.
ATGATTTCCGACGAAGGGGACAGCAAAGCTCCGTGCATGGGAAACGGAATCGGCCGCGTGGATGACGCTCACGAAATCAGATTTTTAAGTCACAAGTGTAGTTATCTGCAGTGGTGCCAGATTTTCAGAACAAAGTACCTCCGTAAACCTCTTGAAAACCTCTGATTTAGAGATCTGGGATATATCGACATATCTAATGGCGCGATATTATCGACGATATTTTAAACGACGCCGATATATATCGATATTTTTTATATGTGCCATGTGTTTATAAGCGCATTGTGCTTATTTTATTTTTACATCTGCGTGCTGCTGAATTAAGATTCATATGTGTATCCTTTATTTTTTCTTCCCGGAGAAGGGAGAATTCAGATCACGTGACCACCCTCGAACAATAGGCATTCCGCATTTCTGTAAACACCCCGTGTTTCAATGAAGTGTGAAGCCGTAGGAATTCCTGAGAATTGTTTGGCCACTGCGTATCGTAAACAAATATATTCATTATTTATCTTTAAATTCAGATTTTATCTGCTTAAAAGCGTTTTTTTTTAAAAGCGTGTTTTTTATTTTTACATTTTCTTTGGAATTTGGTTTGTACCTAGTTTTTTGTTTTAATAGCTAAAATCATTTAACAAATGAATCCATTGGATGGATTTTTAAAAAGATTCTTAAAGATGCCACCTAAGAAACGTCCTGTACCATCTATCTTGAAAAATAATACGTTGCAGAAATATTTTCGTAAAGACGCGAATGCATACGAAATCGTAATAACGACGGTTGCTGACCAATGCGATTCGAAGCTGCTTGATAAACAAAAGAAAGGCATGGGTGGGAATTGTGTAAATAAAATAGGAGAACGGGATGATAACGAAGAAATAATTGTTGTGAAAGGAAAGATTAAAGAAATAGTTGAGAAAGAAAAGACTAAAGAAATGGTTGAGAAAGAAAAGACTTAAGAAATAGTTGTTGGTATACCCAACTAATAAAGAAGTTAACATTACATTAATTCTCTTACATTACGTTTTTGTAAATGTGCACCTAAAATATAATCTGTGCACCTAATTTAAAAACTTAGGTGCACAAGGTGCACCTGTATTAAAAAATCTATTTCGAGGCCTAGGCTATGTGGAGTACTTATTTATATGCCCGAGGGAAAATGTTAGCTTTATTTACTTTTATAAATTTCATTGTATCATGTAAGTAGTCTAAGAATTTGATACCACCAGAATCTTTTTGATTAGGTCCAAAAAAGTCTAGCTCCACTGTTGTGGCCTCATTACGACATTAAAAGTACTACGCGGGTCGAATCGAAAGTCATGCAATATTTTATAACATATTATGTGTAAAATAACATTAGGTAAAATAATTATATCCTGTTTACGTAAAATGCTGATGGAAAATTCCAAATTTTTATGATTGGGATCTCTTTGAAAAAAACCCCTTTGTCAGGAATAAATACTACACTGTACTGACAATATGGTAATAACCTGCATAAGAAATGAATTATTCAGATAGTACTTATGAAGTAATAAATTTTACAAATTGCCACCTTAATATTCAATTTAGACACTTAAAATCAACAGGGGTGGTCTGACTATGCGGAGAGGATGGGAAAAGATTTACGTATTAATTAAACATTAAAAATTTGCTTTAGAAGGGTCTGTTTTTTTGAGGGTCCGAAAACTTAATGAAAAAATTTCAATGTCTGAATATACGAATATTTCGTTTTCGCTCTCTATGTATAGTAACTACTTCTCCCTTCCTATCACGCATGTCATCTATATTAAAGAAATCGTGTCTTATTTTATAAATTGCTCTCAATTTTATAGTATTGAAACATTTTTGGGTACAGGGTGATCCAAAAGTCACAGAAAAAGTAAAAATTCAATTATTCGAAAAGTATAGACCGCAGCACGATGTGGTTTTTACAGAAAAGCCCAAAACGACATGGTATTTTTTAATAACGATAACTTTTATTGCCATAATAGTTACATTTGTCACCAACAGGTGATGTGTAGCGGCGCCTGGGCAGGGAGATATTTGAAGTCAGAGGTGTACAGAGGTCGGTGGTCGTCAAGGGCCATGTTGAAAGAAGCTATTAACCATCATCTGACAGGAATTACAACTGAAACCTTTTTCGATGATGTGCCGAGTGCGTGACACGTGTGACGGCTATTCTAATCAATGACGGCTGTCACATAGATAATTTGTAATCCTTGCTGTGTTGGGAACTGTACTGGGCCATTGTATAAAGTTTATACAGAATAAAATGAAAAAAATGTGCTATTTGCGTAAAAATCCCATAATCAGCCTATAAATACCACTTTTTCACCTTTTTATATTATTTATAGTAAGTTGGGTAAGCCTTACATTTTAAGCCAGGGTTTAGGGTGGGTTAGAGGAGCGACCTGAACAGCTTCTCGGGGATTGCTCCATAGTACTATGGAGTGTAGAGCAACTCTCTGGGGAACGAAAGTTGCCCACCTCCATGTGGTGTTCACTGGAAAACGCCGAGAGCGTACACTCGGCGGCAAAGAGGCTACTTAAAAGGTCAAAGACTGTATTGTGTTGGACTGTCCTGTCTAATCAATGGCACTTACAATAATGTATTCAACTAGTTACCACCGTCCCAGCCTAAGCCATTCGGTATATAGCCACGTATTTTTGAACTTCGGTCAGATGATTAGGCAACATATGAGCTGGAACTCCACTCTCTAAACTTCCACACCAGCCCAACGTGAGGACTTTCGGTCACCACAGAAGTGCACCAGCCGCCTCTACACCATACGTTTATAAACAGCCATCTCTGACCCAGATTAGAACCAGGAACCTTCCGATCTAGAGGCTAACACCTTAACCACCATACCGGTTGGTCGGCGTCACTTACACTAATGATATTTGGCACACAGGTAGTCCAAATTTTTCTATCGCGCCGAATTTTAAAATTTAATTTACAACATTTTAAAATTAATTTATTGTAATTTAACTATTATTGTTTTCCTTAGAATGACAGCAGTATAAAGAGATGACAGATTCTAAATTTATTTTTTCCGTTTGATTTTCCCAGGTTTTTTTGTTATAACTGCAACTTTTGTTATAACTAAAATAATGTTTGAACTGCAGTTCTGTAGTTCTTTTTTCTATCTCCAAGATAGTTAAATATAGAGTAAATATTTCAACGGTTTTTAAATCTGCTGAAAATTCTTTTCTGTAAAATCGGAATAGTTAAAGATATATTTAAAATTCCAACTTATTTGAAATCTGCGTAAAATTTTACATTACATCAATACCAAATACATTTATTTTTCTTTTAAAAAATCTCTTTTCAATTTAATATCATTTATATCTTCGCAAGAGATTTTAACTTCACGCTTATTGGATCTCTTCGCAATTAAAAGGGAATGCGTAGCAACCACCAGGGTTGGCGAGCGTCAGCTAGTAGTGGTCACATAACACCACTAAAATAGCTGTGACGGGCAAGTATTGTACAATTTTACATTTGATCTATACCTTATACATTTGATTTTCTTTTAATAAATTATTTTTCAATGAAATATTTATATGTTCACAAGAGATTCATGCCGATTGGATCTCTTCGCAATTCGAATTTGGCCGCTTTTTACAAACACGGCGTTGCCCGTGGTGTTGGTTTGCAAAGCAAACCAAATGGCAATTCATAGCAATCACCGGGCAGTTGTCAACCTGACCCCACAAAAAGAACAGTCACTGTCAACGCAGTGGCTTGTTAAGAATAAAACCAAAGTTTGTACTTTTATTTTATTTATTACATTATTTTTTAAATCTCCACTACCAGACTTACATGAAAAAAAATGTGCTAGTTGCGTAAAAATCCCATAATTGGCTTATAAATTACATTTTTCATCTTTTTATATTTTTTAGTATGTTGGAAAAGTTGGAAGTGACAAGCATAATTTTTTTTTCAGATTGTGGCACTTTTCTCCAAAAAAGATGACTACCCCTGATATAAACTAGTGACACAAATGAAACGCCACTTGTCGGTGGAAAATATAAACTACAATGTCAATAAAAAAATTTGTGGAAAAAAAAAATCCCATCTTTCTTTGCATTTCTGTGAAAACAGCATCATTCAAACATCTATGCTTTTCGAATTATTGAACTTTTACTTTTACCGTGACTTTGACCCAGTACATACAGGGTGACCTGTAAAGTCCTTTTAAGCCCTTTAATTTTGAAACCGCGTACCGTAGAGTCAAGGTAGTAACGTGTACCTACAATAAAGTGAACATGCTGAATTTATTGAGACTGCTTACAGTGCTCCTACCGGTGAAACAAGGAAATAAAAAAAAAATAACTCGACGCGGTTTAAAAATTAAAGGACTTTACAGGTCACCCTGTTTATGTGTTTGTGAAATTAAACTTAAACATCAAAATGTATACACACAAAATGTAAATCAAGACGAAGAATGCTATTAAATAAATGAGTATATCTCTATAGGTTTTATGTATAACTATCCCATGTCTCATTTATATTAAAGAACTCTGTCTTATATAGGTTGCATTGCTCCAGTACGACGTTAGTTTAAGTACCTACATATCTACCTGTGGTATTTATTTTTCATTTTTATAATTTTTATGCATATTATTCGTTTAATAAATGTATTTGCTTTTTCAGTTAAACTTAAACATCAAAATGTATGATATAAATAAAGACAAAGAATACAATTAAATAAAGGAGGAATAGTCGATTGTATTTTTGGCAACATTTACTTCAATTTAAATTTTGCAAAGAAAAGGAAAAATATCTTACTAGTTAAATTGTCATATAAACATAGCCTTTAAAACTTCTACTTGCTCTTAAATTCAGCACACTTATTTAAAACTAAGCATTGTAAGACAATTAAATATTTAGTATTTTGAGGGATTATTTGGTGCTGAGGGTGACCTCTCTTGACGAAAACTGCTCTATATACCTTTAATGGAAACACTTAATATAATCTTGGAAATACAAAGATAGGTAGTTAATTAACGTCGCACTAGAGCAACACAACGGACTATTAGCGACGATCCGGAATCAATCCCGAAGGAAAATATACAGGGACAACACCAGATAATTTTGAACCACGGTCAGATGACGGGATATTTACCTCAGCTGGTACCCAACTCTCCAAACTTCCACACCATGCCAAATTGAGGAAATATAAAGGAGCGAATATTTTTGAATGTGAAAATTAATCCGAAATTAACAACAAAAAGAATAAGCTGTTTCAGTTTAAAATCTTGGAAAACGTTGATTGATGGGTTTGCTTATACCGAGATTTTCTTATCTGTTTCCATCTGATCACGTACTCTTCGCATGCGGATTCTTCCCATCACAGCTATTTCGAAAACATAAGAATGTGGCGCTAAGTTTGGGTGATGTCTCTGTAGAATTGCTGTCGTGCCTGATCGATGTCCGATCACTTTTCTGAGAATTCTTCTTTGCCTCTCATCTCAATGGAAATTTGCAATGATCAAACTATTTCTACTACTACTGTGTAGATGTTCCCAGCTGAAAACTCCCCATCACACTCGAATTCCCCCCTAGCCTACCTAAATTACCGACGTGCATCCTATTTGCTAGACCGGAATTGAATCTTCCAGATTCAGTGGAGGACTACGAGACCTCTTGCTGAAGTTCATCAGATCCCCAAATAAAGTTTGTGAATTTTATCTGGACACCATCAATATGGGGACTAATGCCAATTCGTTACAGGGGCCTCCTTTATAATCTTGTAATCACGCATAGTGTTTATCCAAAGTAAACAAAAGAGTGTATTATTGTATGTATAGTACATGTGATGAAACGGTAATAATAAAAAGCAACAACAACATAAACTGATTCACAAAATACACAGTTTAATATCAATCACGGGAATAAAATACATTTAAAAAGACAGTTATACACAATTATTCTCTTTCTTATTTCAGAAGTGTGAAATGCGAAGGTAATTTGAAATCTTACTCATATGAATGAATTAAGTATTTACTTTGCTTCTCTCAAGGGAATGGCAGAGAACAACATCTAAAACTCAAACATAATATAGTACGTACCTCGCAGACACGACATGCTCAATCTTTATTGTCTCTTTTACAGACAGGTAAACATATATTTAAATGTTAAAATACTTTGATAATATTAGAATGCATAAATTTTTTCGAAATATTTATACCCAAAAGAACATTACTGTACAATATTTAATTTATACATTGTAATAAATATAGTGTCATATTTTTAATTTTCAGAAAAATAATATATCTTACTATCATATTTGCCTATAGACTCATTGCCTCGGTGGAATAACCAAAAAGGAGGGGACACTAACCGTCCGAAAGTGTTGTTTTTATCTTTATAATACTTCTACAAAATTAAAAAGTACGTTTAAATTCGATAATTCAAGAATTCTTAAAAATAGAATTAGAAATGTAAGGAATATAATTTTATTCAATGACAACAATTGTTTGTTTCTCAAATATCTATGTATCGCATTAGCGCTTTAAGAGACAAAAGGAAAACAAAAGTTAATTAAGAGAAGCAAGATATTTGCTTAATACTATTTTGCAAGAATAATATTTACTTCATGTTTTGCTTTGTATCAAAACATATATTTGGCGAACAAAAACCATTAGAGACCCAGATCTTTATTTGGCATCAAAATTATATCTCTAACTTTGGGTCCCCTATGAATTGAAATCCTGGTTACGATTATGCTTTGCTCATACAAAGTAGGTGGATGTGATGAATAGGGCAATATAAAAATGAAATTATTCTAATTTTAGGTGGTTCGTTTAATACCAACTTCATTTTATTTTTAAGCCTTTATCTAGTTGCTAAAGAAATACTTGAGCATCACAATTAAATGCCCGCAGAAAAGTGTCTGTTTCGAAATATATTTGTCACTCACAGGTGATCAGGCCGTATCAGTTTCATTGTACTTATAAAAATAAAATTTAAGACGGGTTAAAAAAGTTTTATTTTTATTAAAACTTGTAAATTTATCTGTGCACTTTAGACCAAATTAACGCTGAAGTTTAAGTAATTGCGAATTTAACTTGAATAAAAATATGTCAAGAATATTATTGTGCAACTACTGAGATCATAAGGAATGCACGATTGGTACAAAACACATTTTTTTCTCATCTACGTATTCGCATTAATGATTTCGTCACGAAATTTATTTTGGCACTTTTCCACCGTTTTATTTCCCCACCTTGCTGAGATAAGAAAGAGATTAGTGTGCGAGATAAATGCATGTGCGTTCACGATTATTACACCAATTGTGACATCAAACAGCTGAATCCGATGTGAGAGTTTTCGGGTGTCCGTTACCTATGTGCACCAACTTCTCCGTCTGCTCTATGTGAATGACTATCGTCCCACTCTCTGTTCTGTGACAGCCCTTGTGGCTTCTCACCAGAGAGTCCCTGTGACTGGAGCACTGGGAACCCCGGTGAACCCCGGAGGACCGAATGCTCGTGTAAATGCTGTTCGTAGTGCCTCTGTTGAAGCCGTTCCTGTTCAGAGAAGTCTTGAACACCGGGTTCTCTCCGGACAGACAAAGTCCTCGATGGAACACTTGCCGGAATCCGTCCCTGTATTTGGAGTTCATCCAGCAGTAGATGATCGGGTTGTACGAAGCGCTGCTCATGGCCAACCAGTGGCACACGAACCATATGTAGTGGATGTGGGAGAACTGCCAGATGACGTCGTGCTCATCGCCGGCCACTATTAGGGCGTTCAGAGGCAGCCAGCAGAGAGTGAACACAGAGACGACGGTGATCATCATTCTTATCATCTGAAAGAGACCCAAGAAGAATGTCAGTATCAAGGTCCAGCAAAGAAAATCAACTAGAAAATCTCGTTTCATTGTATTTCTTTCTCTAGTGGTTAGGTGTCTTCAGTAAACAATGTGAACAGGAAAGATTATCTCTCAGTTTAAAAGAAAATATTCTCGAATAAGGGTTTTCTTTTCATCAACACAATAGAGACAATCCGAATCCAGTAGAAATTGACTATCGAATATTCGGGAAAGCCCATTTGCATAAGAAATAACTTGTTCGTAAAACCTTTCACACACTGTCAAGATCCGGATCTTTCCGTTTTAATGCATCTGGATCCACGCTAGTTTATATTGGTTTCAGATTGATTCGGATTAACCCGGATTGCAATGGTGAAGCTGACCATATCAGACCGCAAGATCTCTGAGGGACGAGGAAATATTTTTTATATTGTAATGTGCATTTTGTCTTAAAAGTTTATGAGCCTTTTTACAGTATTTATAAAAAGTTTTACACATGTCCCATGGAAACAGAAAATCTCTATATTTTTGCAAATCAAATACTGAGTATTTGGAATACAATTTGTACTTCATGACAGGCTCAACTTTTACTTAGAAGTGGGACTCAACGTCTAGATACTAAGTTGGAGTACAAGTATGGAGGCTCTTGTGTTAGGAAAATGTCAATAAAATCCAATATCTCTGAGATATAGCTAAACTGTCTCTTAAGGAGGAAATAAAGTGCAGGTAAGGAATAGAGTGAAAGAGTAAATCAAATTAAAACTATGACTTATCGATGATAATCTTCTCCTATCGGATGCGGTTGGATCGAGAAAATGGATAGGTGTGGACACAGCTGTGTCTAAGAGTGAGGATAGAAGGGCTAATTATCGCGAGGTCCTGAAATTTAGAAGAAATATGAATGTTGCTTCGTCTAGACGCCCTTCTGAGCGATCAATGGATATATATTCAGAGAAGGAAGGTTTGACATCAAAACTTGTTGGGTGATCGTAATTTTCATGGATAACTCTGCATGAGATAGCGAAAGGGATATGATATAGAATGGGATCTGAAAATGTCATTAGTTTCTTCATTGAGGTATTGAATTAAGTTTCATTTTATTGGATCTAATGCAGATAGTCATTTTATATACCCGATTTAAACCTCCACTTCGAATACTGATATGGTACCACTCCCGCTTTGGAGAATGATTAAAGGATAAGATATGCATTAGTTTGATATATATGCACAAGAATTCATCTTCAAATGATATTCGTATTCATTTTAGAGTGATTCATTCTTCAAAAATTTAAATTTATTATTAATATTTAAATATAATTTTAAAATTTATTTAAAAAGAGATTTTTTATTATTTTTTGGAAGAATAGAGTCAATTTACCAGTACTAAGGATACCCTTCGAAAAGATTATTGTGAATATTGCTCTGGTCCTCTCTCACTAATTAATGAAGTGCATAATAAGGAAATATAATGTATAAAACATAAAAAAAATTAATATGAAAATATTACGTATTTAAATTTACGTATAAATATAAATATTAGTTATATTTATTAATTAGTGGAATTAAAAATACTCATGTTATGAAATTTCCCACATAAAAATCTTTTTCCGACATCGAATTACTTTTATTTTATTTCTTAATTAGTGTTAATTGTATTTATCATTAAAATATTCAATTTATTCTGGTAGCACAGTGGAAATATTTTAAATTACCCCTGGAGTTGTTTCTACAATAACCAGAAATTGATATATAAAAACTGTTACCAGTTTGTTTTAGTTTTCAGAGTTTGTGCACTTTTATTGAGCTTATTTTATCCAACGAGGGTAAATTAATGACATGTTAATACTAAGCTAGCTAGTGTTTTTACAAGTGATAGTTAAGTCTTTTCTTAAATATACATAAAAGGTAAAAGAATATTGCTAAAAAATGTTTTTGCTGTATTGAAATCACGATATAATTCTCCCATTGGTTTATTCTTACAATTAATAATAGTATTTCGTAATCTTAAAAGGGTAAATAAAGCCTTCAAAGATTTGAGTTTGATTTACAAGCAGTAAAACCTGTTTTTCAAATGTAATGATGTTCTATTCAATTATAATCATGCAATAAGAATAATGTTTTAATTATGTTATGGTTCAGAAAAATAGTTTATACCCTATTAAACTTTTATCTACTAAAACAAAAGCAGTATTACATTAAGAAAAAGGATAGTTTAAGAACATTACGTTTGAAAATAAGTAATTTGGTTAATGAGATGTAAGAATATAGTTTGTTGAGAGTAATTAAAATAAATAGTGTTTTGACAGAGTGGACTATTGTTGTATAAATAATCCTTAAAACACATTAACGTGGTTTTGAAAGTTGATAACTTGCAGAACCACCTTACTTCTCCTTTTATATTAGTCATTGAGATCTATATTGTTTTTTAAATTATACATAGAAAGATTATATCCTAATAAACTTTTATTTACTAAAACAAAACCAGTATTACATTAAGAAAAAGGATAGTTTAAAAACATTACGTTTGAAAATAAGTAATTTGGTTAATGAGATGTAAGAATATAGTTTGTTGAGAGTAATTAAAATAAATAGAGCGTTTTGACAGAGTGGACTATTGTTGTATAAATAATCCTTAAAACACATTAACGTGGTTTTGAAAGTTGTTAGCTTGCAGAACCACCTTACTTCTCATTTTATATTAGTCATTGAGATCCATATTGTTTTTTAAATTATACATAGAAATTCTATAAGTTGCTGGTGCAATGACTCGTCAGCAACATCTGATTGTATGCATTTCAAGTTAAAGATACCTTAAGCCGCGTACACACTAGAGAAAAGCAACATGTAATGTAACCAGCATCAGATTTGGACGATGTGTCTCAGTTGCCAAGTCAGTGTTCAGAACTAGTTCGAGAGAAGATGAATCCAATGATGCAGTGAGTTGGAAGGGGAAATTCTCAGTTCGAAGCCACGTCACTCTAGCGAACAGCTTTTGTCAGTATCCACTATCCTACATCGAGACCTCTTATCTTCGCCCTCAAAACCGACCAGATCGCCTTGAGCATTACTAGGTTCTTCTTGAGCCTTCAAATGTATGGAAAGGGGTACCGTCAAAATAGAGAGTGATTAACTTAACATAACGGCTGGCTGCTTGAAGACAATTTGTCTGGTGCTTTCAATACGCTTCTATTCAACAACATGATGTGCACTAAGTTTATTGATATGTAAAAATTAAGGATGGTATTACAAAAATCGAAGTTAAAAAAATGTCGTATTTTATAAAATCATACGAGAGGATTTTCAGTGCAAACAAACAAACCTGGAGGTCTGCAAAGATTTTACTCCTACTTTCCAAATGGTTTCGCATGATAGATATTAGGGTTACCATTAAATGTAACTTATCGCTGTTTTAATAAAATTTGTCTTTTAGTCTAATTCGTGCTGATCAATCAACTATCCTTCACAATTTGGAGTTTATTTGGAATTTTTATTAGCGAAGTGCATGGATCGAATTCGTAAAACAAGCAGACTAGACCGTATGCTCATAGTAAGTATAGGAAACAACGTATCGTCACTGAAGCACTACCGCCATCCTTATTTAGCTTTACAGAAAATGTGACTTATAGAAGCAGCAATTTCAAAACAAGGCTCGAAACGTTACCACAGCGTAATTCAATACTAAACGATCAGTTCAATACTAAACGATCAGTTCAATAGCCACGATCAGACAATTTAGGTAATCTCTGGTAACCTGGTGACTTTATACCGTCAATTTGGTTACATTACGCATTGCAGTTCTCTGGTAAGTATGTATGCGGTTTATACCATTATATATCCTACTATTTCGAGTGAGCCCCCAAGCTTTGTTCACGTTATTATCACTGGCATCTATCCGCGTCGTCATTTTCATGCTGACTCCCGTGGCCATGGACACGTTCATCGTAGACTGCTGGGTCATTCGGTTCCTGGAGCTCGTCGAAGACACACATGGTAACCAACGGAACACCATCTTGAAGCCGTGTCTGTACTTCTCGTTCATCCAGCAGTAGATCGCTGGGTTGTAGCAGGCATGACTCATGGCTAACCAATGGCAGGCGAACCAGAGGTAGATTATGTTTGGTAAATTATAGAGCTCGGGATACTGGTCACCGACGACCATGAGAGAATTGAAAGGCAGCCAACAGAGGGTGAACACGAACACACACACAATCATCATCTTTACCATCTGCAAAGAAAGGAAGTAGCAGAGAAGAAGAAAGCAGTACAAGGACAGAGAAAATTAGAAAGCATAGAAATGTTAAGATGAGAAAGAGTATGTGGGGAGCTTCATTGGGTAGAGGCAAAAGGATCTCCAAGTTAGGACTTAATGATTGTTAAATGTTGCACATATAAAAGTATCCTGGAGCACACAATACTAGAAAACAGTTATAGGACCCTCATTCAACCAATGCTTGAATGACCTACTGTGATCTAGTGTTGTTAAGCTTCTTATATTTATATGTGTAACATGTAACAGAAGTCAATTCAAAAAGAACAAACTTGGACATCTACCTCTTTGACTTTCAGGACAATGATTAGCTGAAACTACCGGTTTTGAAGCTATACTTGCATTAATTCTAACTAAGCATTGTAGTGCCACTGCATAGGGATCCAATAGAAATAAATTGAAAGACATAAAAACGTCAATAAACTCTCTTAAAATTAAAGGAAAGATTAAAAACAAACGCAATGCGACAGAAAGCTTTTTCTTCCGATAAGAAGTTATCAGTAGTAGTACACAGAGTACACTGAAGCAGAAGTTAATTAATATATATCTTTTGGCAAGGAGAGAAAAAAAAAAGCTGACTTGTGATGCGACGTGATAAAAAACTAAATATGGATGTAAAATGTTAATACCCTTGTTAATTTACCAGCATTAGTTGAATTTTCCAGTTTTTCTCACATGTTAATCATATCAGATTAAATTAACTGGAATTGAATTCCTGTAAGGGTTCGTAGAAATTAACAAGATATGCGAAATCGCAGGAGAAGAAAGTTTTTAGATAATTTGTCTAGATTTATAAATGATAGATATTTTATCGTGTACACTTATTTGTTTAAAACATAATTGTGATGGGTAATTTAATCAACTTTGATCCTCTAGTGTATGGACTCTGGAGGTATGCAGTAGCGACTTAAGGAATTTAAATGGAGGCTTAGGGTACGAAAAAAAAAACATAAAAAGAAAAAGCATGACTAATTTATCGCGGGTATTTTTTCATATTGAAAACAAATAAATTTCTTCTTTTCTGAGACTTATTCTTCAAGAAATATATTATTTTAAATATTAAATTAAGTTGATATCTATATCTAAAGTTTCAAATAATGATATCGAAGAGACATCATACGCTATAAAACAGCGTTTTTCAAACTATGCTCCGCAAAACAATTCCCAGTGCTCCGCAGAAAGGTAGGACATGTTTAAAATTCAAAACGTTTTTATTATTTTAAATATTTTATTTTAAAGTTTAAAATTAAAAATATCTTTTACGAAAAAAATGGGACAAAAAGACTTTTTGCGCTCCTTGTGTGTAAAAAAAAATCGAGTATAAATAATTTATTACCGATTAGGTGAAACATTGACAACTAGGAGAGTCTGCGCACAATTAAACAGAATAATAAAAAACAATCTAATTATCAATTTTTTGCTAAACTATTCATGAATAATTGTGACATCATTTGTTTTTTTATGCATTTTAATTGCTATTTTGATGCTTTAATCTAATACAACAGTTGTAATAAAACCACGAAAGCTATTTTGCGCAATCTGTCCTTATAGGGTCGGAGAGATTGCGCACTTGAGTAGGATAGATTGTTCTTAATAAAAACTACAGTTAAACTGTTTACAATAATAATTACACTTAAATGACATTATTGTGAGGTTTTTGTAAACAAATATTATTGTATTAGGAGTGAATATTTCAACCTAATGATTAAAGGATCAGAAAAATGAACGAATTCTAAGAAGAAAGAAGACACACATTTTAATTAACGAAAATAATTAGCCCAGATAAGATTACAAAATTACATTAAGTTACTTGATAGCACGTTTAACTTAAAATGAGTAAATTTTCAATTCCAGTTTTAATGTTTTCTTGTTTGCTGACCAAAGTTGTCGTCCACAATCGATGCATTTATTGTTGTAAATTGTGCAGATTTCGTGCAACCATCTGCCACAAGTAACGCATTGAATTCAGTCACTGGTCAAAGTTGTCTCCTGGTACAGCTCCAGAAATCCAATGCACTCATCCTCACTGCTCTTCGTTTTGTTTCCATAATTTTTTTTGGATCCCACTTATAGGCACCCTCCTTTCTCATCTTAATTAAAGTTCCTAGTGGTGCATCTCTGGCGTTTTGAGATTTAGCGTAGACTACTTTAAAAATGCAGAAAGGTGGCAAGAACTGTCCTTCTGCATTGCAGCAAGCTAAAATAGTTACCATCTCACCCTTTTCGGCTCTAGTGACATGAACATCTTAACTGCCTTTTGCAGCAACCACTTTACCAGGGTCAATGTTTACCGAGATTTTTTTCTTAGATTTTTCAATCGTCTCCAAGAACGGCTTTTCTCCTGATTCTCCTGACGGCTTTTCTCCGAGCCCCTATACCTAATTACCTAACTTAAATTCTTTTTTGAACAAATTAATTTATTACCAAAATTATTTAAAAAATTATGTATGTTTTTTTCAAAAATTGTTTTAAAATTAATTCATTCTTGTTTTGCATATAATTTGCAATTTATGCAAATTTCCAATAAACTGCGTAATCTCTCCTAGCATATAAACGAATGGGAACAATGCGACATCTCTCCTAAGTAGTAGATGCGCAAACTCTCCCATTTCGGTAGGAGAGATTGCTCGACGACCATCTCACGGGTGTAAGAATCATAGCAATTGCGCATGCGTCAATTTATTCCGGTTCGGACTTCTGTTGCAACCCTTTCTTTACGAGTGGTTTGTTTGGCGAAGACGAGGATATTTTCACCCCGCACCAAACCAAGCATCTGTCCGCTGTCGTTGACATTCTAGAAAGATAGTATAGAATAGATAGTATTTAATACTTATTTACTGGTCCTAAATAAGCCTTACTTATACTAAACTATAAAAATAGTATACTAAACTGGCCGTACTTATTACTTTAACATCTGGCAGCAAACTCAAAAAATCATCGTATTGTAAGCGATAAATTGCCAAATTTGGCATACCTTTCCCCCGAACCAAACATGCAGTTAAAAATTTCCAACTCCATACGCGTGCGCAATTGCTATGATTCTTACACCCGTGAGATGGTCGTATTGCTCGGCCTTTTATTTAAACATAGCCGCTTCAAGAAAGAACCGTCGGTGTTCGTAATGTTCGTCTATGTTGGTAGCCTCATGAGAAACTGTTAAATTAAAAAATATTTTGTACTACTGCCATTCTATAAAATTCAGAGAAAGAGATATGAAAATTCAAGCGCTAATCTTGGGAAAACAATGCAAAACAGCGATGTTTTATCCTAAACGCTCGGAGCAAACAACCTGCACTTTCAAGTAGACACTCCACTACTGCTGTTGTACAACTATATGGAGTCGCTGAGCGCACTCAAATCTTGCCCCCAGACCCTCTTTGAGCGCAATCTCTCCCCTCTTTGCCTTTTAAAAAGGTAGTCGGCATTCAATGTGTCCTTTTCTCGTCCACCTGTCGACAAATTTACGTCAAAAGGCAACAACAGACAACGCAGAACCAGACAACACGGAGCCAGATAGAGGCAGGACTCACTGTCTCCTCGTTTGCAGAAACAATTAGAAGCTTCGACACCTTTTCTTACCGGAATTTTTTTTTATTGCATATAAAACAGGTGGTTTACTCAGTTCTCAAATCAGTTGCATTTTAGTCAACATTCAGTCGAGAACCGACAAAAAAAAAGTTCATTATATGTAATTTATAATTTAAAAAAATCCCTTTTCTGTAGCTTCTCAGATTTTTCGTTTTCATGACAAAATATCTGTCTTGTGGAGGTTTCTTCAAATACTAAATTAGTGTAACGGGGAATAACGTCGATTTTTTTTTCAATGGATCGCTAGCTGGAGACGTGGTCTTTAAAAACATCAAAACTTTTTTGCCAAGCCAATTGGAATAGACGTGGAAGCATCAACATCTAAGAGGCATGGACCCGTTTTGGTTTTATTTGTTGTTTGAGGGAACACAGCACACCAAATGTATTACGACATTTAGTTCTTTTATTTTTTGTAAATGAACAAAAAATTATAAAATCATGGCTGCAGATTAAAGCAAACATTTCATAATCGAGAAAGTAAGAGAAAAAAAACAAAATTTTGTTATTTATTTGCATTTCAGTTTAATTAGTTTTTCATTTTTTTTTATATAATAAAGAAATAAAATTAAATCTTCAAACTAAGCAAGCTTAAAAAAGTAAAAATTTAATTTTCACTGTATGTTTTAATGCCGAAAACAGTTATTTTCGTTTGTAGATGAAATTTCAATTATATAATTTAAGATACCATAAATTGAAAACTAAACAAAGAAATGTTGATAATTGTTTGTTGTTTATAATTTGTTGTTTTGATTCTTCTCAAGCATATGAAAAATTAATATATGCCCTGTCCATTTTTATACACCTAGTCCTGCAATCTGTTGACTCTGTCGTTCATGTATCAAAATGGTTAAACTCATCACAATATTTTAAAATGTTGAAAATTAGAATTCCTAAAAATAAAATTTTACTATTCACGTATAAGATTTTGCATTATAGGATTTTTTAAAGTTTTACAGTATTTTCTTTAAAAAAACCCCTCTATGAATCATTTTAGATGCAATATCTAATTTAAAGTTTTTACTGAATTTATGCTGTTGTTATATACACAGCTAATTTTCATATTATTTTCTAATAGCTGTCCGGAAGAAGATAGAGGTGTCACACTGCTGCTGGATAAGCTGGTTTTTCGGATGAATCATTGACTTCGGATACAACAGAAATTCTTGACCTATCGAACAAGTTGCATTGCTCTACTTATTATAAAATCACGACCTAAGAATACCAGGTTGTTCAAAATCTTATGTCATGACATTTGGAGTCTGCATACGTCTTTACTTCTTCACACAGAAATAAGGTGTCTCTCCCTTGGTAAAAGTTTAATGCGCCTCTTTGAATTAAGGAATGAAGTCAGAATCTTCACGAGGGACAATGATTTTACTTTGGAGAGAATTTGTGTGATGATCGTTGCATAATGAAAATGACGTATTTGGCAGATATTTTTACAAAAGTTAATGATTTATGTATCGCTCATCAGGGAAAAGAATTAACTGTTTATGACGCGACTGATAAAGTGGAAGGATTTAAAAAGAAACTGAAGTATTCGGTAGAGTCAATCAAAAACGGAAGCACGGATTATTTTCCACTAACAAAAGCATTTGGAGAAAAACTCGAATCAGACATTTCTGAGGATATTTTAAACGAGTCTGAAGTTCATCCCTTGAGTTTGATTGATATTTTGAACTCTTATATTCCAAAAGGATTGCATGAAAACATAAAAGAAAACGTTTGGGTTGCAACACCATACTCTATATCCAAAAAACCATCCTCTCTGACATCACAGGAATATGAATGCTTGCTTGATTTGACATCACAGCGATAACATCAAAGTTTGAAAATGAGAAATCAATCTCAGATTTTTGGTGTACGTTAAAAGATGAATTGTAAATCGTATCAGGTAAAGCGAAACTTATTATCCTGCCCTTCGCAACCACTTATTTATGCGAAACTGGATTCTCCTCATACACCGCTACTAGCACAAAATACAGATTACGTCTCAATGCAGAACAAGATATTCAGTTGCAACTATCCGAAATTCAGCCAGATACAATCTCATTGTTCAAATCAAAACAGCCTCATCCTTCTCATTAAATTTATGTTTCACGAAACCAAGTAAAAATTTGTGACAGATGTAATAATTCCAAATTAAGAAAATAACAAATTGTGGATCTACAATATTTGTCCTGAATTTATTTTCAAATGCTTTTTTTTTCTCCATGTGTGTGTTTTCCGTCTGCAATGGGAAATTAGTGCAAAAAAAAATTAAACGGTGAAATATAATGTCATGCAAGCTTAAATGACGAAACAACTTTGCATCTTCAATACTATTTTGTCCTTCTATTTACTAAATACAGTACATAGCTGCGAGATAAAAAAAATAGTGTTCCGCGTTGAATTTCCAATTTCAAAGGTGACTGAAAAAGTTTGAGAACCTCTGCTATAAAAGATGGGGTGCTTAATAAATGCATGGTTAGAAGATAAAATGTGATATGTGCGTTGAATACGATATTATATAATGATTGTGAACATTTTTATGCTTTGATTCAATAATCTCGCCTATCTAATTTACGTATCGTATTAATTCTCAGCTGTGTCACAAAACAAATTTCCTGAAACAATGCTCGAATATTTGCTTAATGATATACGTATAATTTAATCTATTTTATCAATATTTGAGGAACAACAATTAATTCAAGCACTTAGATCAATCAAGATGTGTCACTATTTGTACCACTACATTGATCCTTTTAAAGTTTATAGTCCAGAGAAAAAAATATAAACATTTTTAAAAACGTAATAAAATCTCAATAGAAGTTCCATTTCTAACATTGGTCTCTCTCCAAATTAAAACACTGACCACGTTACTGCATGAAGTAATTTAGTAATCACTGTGAGATTCTTAAACACTCTGCTGTAAACTCCAATTGGTTTTGAATGTATTTGGTATCAGATGCTCTTGGGTATTTACATTAAATAGTCACATTGCTGTGTATTGACACAAATTCAATTCCTGAACAAGTTTTGTATAACAAATGAATATATATATATATATATATATATATATATATATATATATATACAATTCATGTAATAGAATATTCACGTATTCATGTAATAGAACATGAATCTGAAATTTATATGTGTGGGAACATTGAATTCAGGTACAGAAATTTTTGAGCCGACAATATTATGTCAAACTGTAGTGTTTGAAGGTTAGTTTCAGTCCACAAATTGATGAACAGAGTCCAATAGATCATAACTAAATATCAGATATTGTTTTTTATAGTAAATGTTATTTTCACTGAGCTCAAAGAAAATTCAATGCATGGATGATAAGTAAAGCCCAATGATATAATGATAGACTGACACTCAAAGAATGGAGATGGATGTTGAAAGAAATGCATTAAAAAGTGTAATCTAATTAAGTTTTTTTTGAAATAAGCATGATGCAAAACTAACAAAAGGAATGTAAAAAAATTGGAACTTTTAACGAGTTTTTTAAAAACACTTTGCAAGAGAGAGATAGAGACTTTCTTAATATATTCTTTTACTGCAAAGCAACCTTTTTTTCTCTTCTCATTCAGGGGCTTGTTTGAAAGTTTCCAGTTTCAGGGAAAATTCATCCATAGGAAGAGAGAAGTAACGTACAATCCTTTCACATTGAGAGGAGTCCTAAAAATTAACACATTTATTCATTTTCTCCAACAGATGTTCGGAGACTATATATCTCAGAAAATCAATCTTCTATCATTTGTAATGTTGATAATGCACCTTTAAAGTTTACTGCTAATTATCCACAGAACTCGAAATTGTATGTTTTGTTCGTGTCAGTAAAGTTTCTAAGCACATTGATAAAAACTCTTCTGACATGCTGCATATTGACAAATATTATACATTGTCTTTGGATTTAATTTATGTTTTTGTTCAATGTGGATATCGTAGATAAAAAGTCATGAGATTAGTATCTTTTCAATTTATCCACAAGCTATCGATTTTTATGTAATGTAATGTTAAAAGTTTTTTTTAGCTTCATAATCTTGCAGTATGTTTTGATTGTTTGGTAATGGGAAAAATATCGCCATATGGCCAAGTTTTCATTCATTTAATGCAAAGAGAAACAATGATCATTTTCGTAGGAGGTGAGGCAACTGCTTATATAAGAGAAGTATTCATCACTCTCAACTTGATAAAACTTCTTGGATAAACCAAACAAGTGGGAAGAAACAATTTGTTCTTTTGTAGATGTCAGAACTTAGTGAAAATGTCAGTCGTATCGAACCCTTTAAATGAATGCTGAAACTGCTTCCTTTATGAACTGGAAAGAATAAATGTACATTTTGACAAAATTTAATCCAGGAGCACAAAAAGAACGATTTCCTGCTGAAGAATCAACCAGATAACATTGTAATGAGATGTAAAATTATTCAAAGTACTAATTTCAAAGAAAATATTTTTCTTTCGTTTCTAAAATGCAGAACGTGAAATTGTGTTTAAATTGTATAATACTTTCTCAGAGGCGGCATTTCATTAATTTAAGAACTTTTACATGTACTCGTGTAGTATACCGTTTCCAAGATGTTTCATAAATGTCTTTTGTACATTTACGTACAATAATTTGGACCAACACTGTTTCCTTTAGAACCTATAAAAAATACATACTATAGTATGATATTTAAAAAAAATGCATTGAAAAGATATATAAAAATCTAATTCGAAGTTTTTGTAAAAAAAGAAAGAAATTATGTGTAAACTAAAGAAACCATGCGAAAAATTGTTTGCACATTGTTTATTGTTATTAATTTTTTCTCCCAACATCATGCAATAAAGATGGCCTTGAAAAGAAGTATACGTTGTTATCTTTTGCAGCTACATCAGAATGCCATTCCATGTCTCAGTTTTATGGTCGATGTTATTTGGGAAACATTCGTAATCCCAGCTTAAGGCGGATTAGTGAAAGAATAGAAGGAATGAGAATCATATATTGGTGTCTCTGAACAGTATGTGCTATGATTTTCTTATTACCTCAGTTCTTCCTAAATGAAGTGAAATTAATTCATATTGAGTATTCTTCTCGAACTTCGCTGGTAGTATTATGCTGGTATTTATAAAGCACACGTGTATTTGAGGCTGTTCAATCTACTTTTTAGCTATTTAAAGGGTAATGAACGTTAGGCTTCCTACCTTCTTGAAATGGTTAAATCTAAGTATAATAAGGATGTTAAGATGTACGAGTATAAATAATTTTAAATTTGATATTCTGATGCCTAGGAGCGCCTAAATGAACGATGATACATTAGGGGTATTACAATCCATTAAAAACGTAGAATGTTTCGTTACATGATAAATAAGTTAATAGACCTAGTTTTTTACCCCTTTGTTTCTTTCAAAAGTGCATTTTTAGCGTACTGCTCTTCAAATCTTTAGAAACAGCAGTTCAAGCTTCAAGTACATTTCACTCACAAATCAGAAAAATCTATCTACGTGATGACAATTTATAAATATTAATTTTTCATATCAAATCGAAAAAAGTACATACGTTTTTTCTTACAACTTATTTGACATTATGACCTCTGCTGAAAGTTTTAATAGGTTGAGAAGAATCATAACCGTATTTCATATTTTATTCGCTCTATTGCGTCATTCATATATTTAATAAGTTGAGAAAACTCATTCTTTTAAAGTAAGTTTGAAAGTTTAGCAATTTTTGAATAGTTTTGTATTTATGAAAAGTTTTTTACTAGTTTCTCGAAGAAACTTTCAAGGATCTAATTGCTCTTGAAAAGATAACATCTCATCCAATGTTGCTGAGGACAATTTTGAATAATTATGAGTTTTAGTATTAAAGAAAAACTTGGGATCGTTATATGTTAGAACGTTAGAATTAGTTTCTAAAGTGTGTGTTTAGCTTCTTAAAACTTTTGACTTAAGCTAAAAATAAAAAATAAAATTCCTTTTTAAGTACATCTTTAGAAGTAATATTTTTGGTGTACTATCATGCTTTCTTGTTGTTTTATGCTTCATGTGGTTTCGAAAGTGTACACTTGACAATCTGCTGTGAAATCATAACTTAAATTACAATCATAATTTGCAGATTTGTCAACACACGGATAGTCAAGACACAGACTCCAGGCTTTCTTGATTAGTGACTCTTATATTTACTTTTTTTAAGAACCCCAAAAATAAATTAAAAAAAAAAACTGTTTACACGAAAGAATAATATTTGAGATGCAGCATATATGCATCGGTCCACTGCATTGGAGTATTGAGAAGCTAGTTTTGAGATCAACTTTTAAATAATTTAAATCATTAGAATTTTTATCTAGTTCTATTGGCGAAGAATTCATTGATATTCTGCAATTTGCTTGCTGCAAAAGAAAGCTTAGATCTGACTTCATTAGGAGAATTTATCCGTAACCACATGTAGTTTTATGTTGCTTTGTTAAAGCAACTCATAAAAGGAAAGTTTATAACTCTACAGAGGAATGATAAAGGTCTTACGATAAAGATCTGCGATGCTCAAGGGAATAGCAAGTGCAGTTTCAGGACAGGAAAGATTAACTTCTTCGAAGCGCAGCGTTTTTTGTAGTGAATAACCAATTCCCTAGCCAATTGAAACAGTTTCGTTTGAATAATTTATTCCACAGATGCTTAGATAACAGAAAATACATTATTTTCATTGCAGTAGAATCCAATACAAATGGAAATATACGTTCCGCTCGATTTAGCAGAAGAATAATCACACGAAAGAGCAGTGGAGTAGATGTTATTTGCATGAGATTACAAAGCGTTACTAAATCAAATGGACGAAGAAAGTTTCATTCAAATTTTCATTCAATAAAGAAACTAAAGTTAATAAGCGAAGCTAACCGAAAACAGCTATTATTGTTACGAATTGTCTTATAAACCTTTTCAATTCACTTCCTCATAAAGAATATTAAATATTGAACTTTTAATTATTTTTTTAAATAATAGAAATATTTTTTTTACATCATTTCAATAGCAAATGCTTCAATGTGTTCTGCAGTTTAATATCTGTAAACACAATCTTTAATATTTTGGGTCATTGAAATTATTGTTTACATTTTAGATGATTTTATTATTATAGGTACAAAACAGTATTTAAATCACAAACTAGAGAAGAATGGATAGTGGCAATGCATACAAACATAGTTGAAACCGTGTATTTGCCTTATAATCTGTATATGTGTGCTCAGATGGAAAAATGTTACACGTCACTTTTCCCAAAAAATTGACGAAGTCCCATCCTGGAGTCTTTTTTGTTAATGTTTAGAAGGTTGTAAGTCTTTTTCTTTCAGTTTATGAGAAAACAAAGATGGGAAAATTGTAAAAAATGAAAAACCACAGAATCACATGTTGAATCTTGAATCTTAAAATTGCTGTCATGAAAAATTAAAAAAAGTGACTTATAACATTTTGCCAACTGAGCACATATGTATAATTCTCTTACGTGGCACACAAGAAAAACGTTATTTACTATCGCGTTTTGGCAACACTGTACGATTGTTAGTTTACCACGAGGCCTAGCGCCTCAATTGAATTTAAAGCGTCATCGTATGAAATTTTATTGAAAAAAATGAATATCAGTCGAGTTGTTGGAGCTTATAATAGAAATCAAAGAAAGCGGACAAGACGAGCGAATGAAATCTTAGTTGAAAGTGATTGAAGACGTAATGGCAGAATTGAGAGCAATCGTAGAAAACGTGCATGCTTGAGTAGCTCTAATTTCGTTTGAGGAATATGAAGACAGTAGAAATACTATGATTGATATTGAAGAAAACTATATCGGTTCGATGACAGAAGTTTGTAATTTTTGTGGGACGCACTTCTGGGAAAGAGTAAAAAAATACCTCCGGTATATTTACAAAATGTAACTACGCTACAACTTTCGACAATATAATCAATTAAAAAGTGTATGGGTGGCTTGAGTTCTGTTGAAATGTACACACAAACAACATGCTGGGTATTCAATTTCCAAAGCAGTGCTCACATTTCGAGTCAAAATTTTCTCAAAGTTTTCATTTAAATTCCAAATTGTTCGAGTTCTGATTCCAGAGCTACTGTATAACTTTTCTGTAATACAACAAATTTACAGTTGAAAAATATTTTTGTGTAATATTATATTTTGTAAACAATCTCTTCTGCCAGGACACATGTCTGATGCGAGCGAAGCCAGCAAGGTTCGCACAGCGAACCAATGAGGATTGCAAAGCAATCCTCCTGTGGTTGGCGAGCGTCAGCGAGCAGGGGGAGTACCCCCTAGTTACTCATAAAACTCCAACACGCGATAGTGAAATATACTATTTATAGTATTATCATTCCATCCATATATGAATATGTAATTTAAAAAATTACATATTTGAAGCCAAAAGAGTATTTGCACACTTGCTAACTGTCAACAAAAATCTTAGAAATACTTTTGTAGTTACATGAAATTAAATTAATCTAAGGTTATCATCTCTCTGAGTGGTTCACACGTATATATCCGTCCTGCAAACGGCCCAGCATAACTTCTTACCAGTTTTGACTTTTCTGATCAATAGAATATTTCTTAGCATTCTTCAAACAGCAGATACGATTATGAGCGTTGAGGAGGAAAAACAATACTCATAAATCCTGAAAGCTCAGAGGGTTAAATAATGTGTGAGTAAAGTAGCAGAGAGTTTTAATATTTTGAGTTTTTGGTTATGATAGCACCACAAAAGAACACCGATAAATAGTTTTTCTTTGTGAAAATAGTCAAAATGATCGGGAAATTAATAAAAATAAGAAGGTTTGCTTCCCAACGGTTCCGTGATTTTTAAACATCTATGCTTATAAGAGGAACTATTATATACAGACCATACACCGCTTTTTAGCTTTAGTATTTGGGAATTCAAATTAGTGTCTTAGCTGTAAGAAATGTTCTGTCATGATGCTCCAATTTATGGTAGGAAAATGTAGGAAAAGGCACCAACGAGCTAATAAACGAAAGAGGCTTGAGTATGCTAAGGCTTACACAAAGAAGCCAATATAATTCTTGTTAAATGCAATGTTTTCAAATGAGAACATCAACATGTTCAAATGAGACGATGAAAGATTTGTCTGGAGAGTCCAGTACTGTGACTCACTTAAAAATGTTAAAGCTCCCATTAAATGAACAGAAGTTTATTGATGGTTGTAAGTTGGCATGGCCTACAAATGTGGTAATAATTTTTATTGAAAGGGAATATGGCTTAAAATTAATATTCGTGCTCCGAGATATTTTGGCTCAAATCCTGGAAAATCAGGTCTCTAAATAACATACATACTGGACTTTGATACCGAACATATTGCCATTGTTATGATTGTAATTGCTATATCATCTAAGCAACTTGCCACTCCTTCAGAATATCCAGATTAGAATCTATGGAAATTTATGGTCTTTGTTGGACTTGGAAATGAGAAAAACATATTTATTGTAGTTACCACTTTAAGGTGTGCTTATTAATGATCAGTCCCTAACACCCGTATTGTTACTTTAAACTTGATAAATTAAATGTCCAAGAGATTGAAGATACAATAGATGTTAATGACATGTTTATAAAGTGCCATAGAGGCATATATATTTACTACAGATCATTTTCTTAGATGTGAAAATACTGTTTTGATTAATAAATTTTATAAGTAAAGAAATATTTAACGATAAATTATTTTTGATTAATTTTTACACTGTGTTTAATGATGTAAAATTGCATCATATGCAATACTTTTTATATTTGAATGAATTTTTTCTGTTTTTAACGAAAAACTATGGTATGAAAATACTATTTTTACACTCCACATCAAAATCTTTCTGATTTACCAATAATCTTCATAATATTCAAAAATTATGATCAATATCTTCCTCATATTCTTCAATTCATCATAATCTTCACCACATTCTTTAATTCATCATAATATTAATTGATTTCTTCAATAAAATCGTTGATCATATTTTATATCGGTTTTATTATTTTAATACAAGACCGGGAAATACAGGTGGTGGTAGTATTTAGAATTTTTGAAATTTTAATTTGAAATACTTCCCCAGAACGATTTAAGTAAATACCTTATCTTTTAATGATGTTGAAATTTACGAGTAATATTAAATTCGCTGATTTTTGCAAGTTTCTAGAAATGTATGTTCGACAAGATTGTTTGGCCTGGGTTTATTGCCTTTAAAATTTTTTTACTTACGTATTTGACTTTAATATGTTTTCATTTTCGTTTACGCGGTATTACAAGTTCCTTATTGAGTAGAATTAAGTTTTTTTTGATAGCATGGAAACGTTATCTATTTGAGCCTTTCAGTAAACAGTAACAGCCAAAGAAGAGCTGATTACCAAGTTTTTTATAATTTCATTTTTAAACGCATTTACACAAATCACACTTAAGTCAGTTAAATGTAAACGCGAATGTGTAGAAGGTTTAACCATATTATTAGGATAAAACGCTTAACTCTTTGAAGGGTCAGCATAGTACAAAATTTGGAATAATACTTATGGGTGATAAATATTACCGTGTATGAATACATTCTGTATATTATTTTGTACACTGTATTACATTATTGTATATAATAAAAATATGTAGTTTCTAAGAGAAAGTTTTATTTGCACGTCCATCGTCTATCTAAAGTACTACATGACATCATAACATCAGATTAAAGAGTGTTTATGTAGTATTTTTCGCAGTCTTAATATACATAGAATAAGAAAACAGTCTGCCTTAACCATTTCAATAACGTCAGTTATCGCCATCCTTGTGATATTTTTATTATTTGCTAACCTTTTAATTGTTATGATGTTTTTTAACCTTTCAATGACCGTGGAACGTCTGCGAGCCATCTACTTTAGAAAAAAGGTTTATGAAAACATTACAATTATAACAGTGTTTTAAATATTGGAGCGATTTATAAAATGAAATAACGCGAAATGAAGACTGAAAGTAAATACTAATTTGAGTCAAAATGTAAATAGGTTACTTAAAATAAAAATCAGAATAACTCAGATTTAATACAGATGAGCCATCCGAGTGTTAATGGTGTGTTGTAGTGAGGCTTAGAGAATAAAAACAGTCGCAATATGCAAATTCAGAGAAATACTATATATATCAACATTTTTTAAATATCCTATATGCATGTGGATGTTTGGTTTCATTACTTGTTTTTCGGTGTATTTACGGGTTTCAACACACAAAAAACTTTTCTGCTATCTTCGTTTTAAATATTTTTAAAGATAAAATTTAAGACCGAAGATGCAACACACAAACGCGGTTGTTGCTCATTTTTTTCTATTTTTGTCTGCAGAATTTACTTCTATTCCTCTTCGTGTAATCAACTTGATAATTTTGAGTTCCAAAACGATTTCAATTAGGAAGAAAACGATTGACAAACAATTATGATAAAACTGAAATAAAATTTGTGTCACCGTCTCTATTTGTGATTTTGTACCTATCAATTGTGCCTTTAATGTACACTTATCCTGATATGACTTTAGATATAGCTATTAGTCAATATGTCAAAAACTTCTGTGCCATGCAATTTAAAGAAAAAAGCTTGATTCCAACCTCCAAGAGAATTATACAGTTTCGTAGTGCTGTTTGAAAGAAATATCAGGAAATTAGACTGAGCTATAATTTGACCACAATTTTATCCTTGTTTTACTTTGGATGACCACAATTGATCATGATATGTGAAAGGTAACACATGTAATGCAATGAATGAGTGAATTTAAATGTACAATTTGTATTCCATTTTCCCCAACTGTCATGTCTTGTTTTACCATTCCAGTGTGGGGAAAATAGGATATTGAAAAGGCTTAGGAAATTCAATTCTAGGTCCAGAATATTCCTCATTCTTAATTTTTAAATTTATTCCCTTTTGAAATCTAATTCTATAAGTGGAATTTCACAGTTATCTGAAATAGTTTGGAATAAAAAATTTGCAAAATTTAAGTATCACGTTTTAATTGGACCCTTTCACTAATAAAACTAATAGGTAAAGTAGAACCTACAGTAATTGTGATTGACAGTATATGTCAGTCGTTTCTCTGTTATCCGACTGGCAAGATCATTATAGGTCTTACAACGCAATTTAGGTTACACTTAAAATTCAAACATTTTTCAGATTCACAATGGCAGTAGTGATGAATTGACAGAATTCCAAATGATAATGATTTGCCGGGAGAGTCAATGAATCTCATTAAAACTAATGAGTCAAAAGCGAAGCCCTGGACTTTATTCGAAAGCACATAAAATGAGTCCTAGATTGAATTTAAAGTGTCCTCGGAGATCAGGTCCCAATAGAATGATTAAATCTCATCGGGTGCCCTGCTCATTTCAAGGACATTTTCGAGAGTGAGGAAGATTCACGGTAAGTTGAAAGTTAATGAATTCAGTTTTCATACATAAGCCGAAGAAAGCATTAATATTTCGTCTGGGGACGCGAATCCGAGGGGACACCATGTTTCGAAGAAAAGGAAACGGTTTTAATAATTCTTCGAGGAACCAACCTTGTTTTTTTCTTTTAGTCAGGTCAATGTAAGCAGGGCACTGTTAATCTAATTAAAGATGGCAGAACTGTACTTTGTGTTAACCACAAACGTTCATCTTTTATGAAATGACAGAAGCTTGGAAAAATTTGTGTGGCTGTATTTTTAGAATAATTATACTTACACGAAAACAAAAATATTTAAAATGGACCGGAAAAATGCTCTTAATAAGGTAACGAACACTTTTGAAACGAAATAAAAATCATCTTAGGAAACTTAGTTAAATTTTGAATTTAAATGCGATTTTAATAACTAAAATATCTAGTATGAGTCAAGTGATGAAATAATCCGATCAAAATCAACATTTGTAATTTTTTAATGGTTCTACCTTTGTATGTCCTTTTGTAACTCTAAATGATCTTTGATGTGAATTCTGGAGATGGGATCCCGTAAACACCGAACAAAACAACGTAAACTATGTAAATTGTTAGTCACGTATATTAATTTGAAAGTTCAGTAAGTTTTTGAATGAGAGAGAAGCAAAATTTTATTTCAAATGAATTTTCCACTTTAGAAATAACATTTTCACATACATAGAGTACATATAAGATTAAAAAGATATTACTAAAACATCGACATAGTTTCTTGAAATAAAGTGATCATTTAATAGAATTGAGATATAGTTATACAAAGCTAGTATTATCGTAATTATAATACTTTTAAAGTTCTTATGATTTCTATATATGAGTATGCAAAATTTATAAACTTGTACAGACTAAATTGCCTTATCCTTCATAAATGTTAACCAATGTTACAAAATTAATTTTACCCTACTTCCTTCTTATGAGATAATGTTACGAAATGAAATTTAAATATTGTTTGAAATAAAAATATTTACTGTCACAGTCATTTAGCATTACCAGAAAAATGAAACTGTATCTGAAAAATACATAGCAGTTTTCTTACTCTTTTTGTGGTTGGGCTTTGTTTCGAAAACTACCAGATCTTTTGAACTTGCGAATATTTTCGAAAACCTATAAAAAGCTTTTACACAATAAAAGAAAATTTTGCCGTGACTAATGTTGGCAAAACATAACCTTTATCCCAGTGACAAAAGCATATATATATTTTTTTATCTGACATGGATTGGAACTAACGTGAAAAAAATTGTATAACCCACAGAACATTTTATCCGTTCCCCAGGCAATAGCTAGTATAAAGCTTAGCAGTTAAAACATGCGGAAGCACAGAAAGACTTTCCCTATGTGATTTGATGTTTTTCTCGGAATACAAAGTTTCATGTTGCTCACGAGACAGCAAAATGCTTTTAGAAGTAGATGCATTTGGTTACTTTTCCTCTAAGGGTATATATATATATAGTAAACAGGAATACGTATGAAATGGTATGCTGTTCAACGAATTTAAATAAAAATGCTATATACTAAAAATACATTTTGTAAAAAAAAATAAAATAAAGGTTATTTGAACGGAACGCGGTATTACGTAAAAATAAAGGGTATAAAGCGTTATGTCTTTCATAATCCATTTATAAAAAGCATCTTTGCTACTAAAATATTAAGTGTGACAAAAGTACTAATTTCTATTTTATGAGAAACTTAGTACTATAATAGGTCTAATTCTTAAGAATTCAATATTGCAGTTAGCTAATATTAGACATAAATTCGAGTATTCTTATATTGCCAAATTATAAATAATTTAACATATGAAGAAATTAAAAGTATTTTATAAGGCACACGAGTTAAGCTCCATTAGGTTCGACGAGTAGAGAATACTTAGGAATGGGCATTTTGATAAAAATTAGAATCCATATATGTGTGCAGCAATTGAATAAACAGTAAAATAGTTGCTCTTTCCTTTCTCATTAAAAGTACAAATTTAAAAATGAACTAATTATTC
The DNA here is from genome assembly GCA_947359465.1 of Metellina segmentata. Taxonomy (NCBI): domain Eukaryota; kingdom Metazoa; phylum Arthropoda; class Arachnida; order Araneae; family Tetragnathidae; genus Metellina; species Metellina segmentata. The sequence continues at coordinate 68,990,819 of OX375878.1, forward strand.
GGACGTTTGAACTAACCGGAACTAATTTCACATAGAATTTGATAAAGTTATTATTGTAACTTTATAAAATTCTCTATTATACTTTATAAATTTTGTTATTATACATTAAGGAATCTGCCTTGAAGAATTACTATAATACTGAGATCACAGATAGAGGAGAACAAACTCGCACTTAATATGATGTCTTTAATAATTTGGCCATTATATAGTTTAAAAGTATTTACGATTTGTTTAGTTCATTTTATAGTTTGACGCAAAACAAAAATTACTTTGATCGGTTAATTATTTTTTTTCGTATACGAAAAGAATGAAATATTTATTTAACATTAGAAGTTTTGAATTTCACCTACTTCTAATTCATCACATGTTTGAGAAAAAGAAGTGTACTTTCATAAAAACGTGCCATTTTGATACAGAAGATCACAATCTTTAAAACTGAGTGTTACCTATCAAATATTGAGTGATTGCAAATTTCAATACAATATGGAACTTATGAAAATAAGATGAACATTTATTTATAGCATATATTTTCCAATTGATTTGAGTGCGTGACTCCTGAGATAGTAATAGCAAGAGGTATGTGGATAACCAGCCCCCATTTATATGTAAAAATAGTTATATTTAATGATAAAGTTATTACATGAAATTAATGATAGTTGAACTAAAGAGTGCTTTTTGTTCTTGACCTCAGTGATCCAAGAACAAAGCGCTTAATCTAAACCTAAGTGGTTAAAGTTAGATGACTCATCTCACACAAATACTTTGGGCCATCTAAATATTGGCATGCAATGAGATCGTGTTAACTGCTCGTTGGTAACTGAATGGTTATTAAGACTCTGACCCCAGTTAAAATGCACGTAACTTATGTACTTGTTTTGTCTTACACCAGTTAAAGAAACACAACATGCTTCCTACTGAGGTGGATAAAAACGAAACAAACACCAGAACTTCTCAGAAGTTTGTTTACTTTCCTAAACTGACGAAGAAAACATTCGTTAAATTTAAATTCACAGAAATTAATGCAAATACTTCTTTCTCTTATTGTATTTAATTTTATCATTTAATAAAATTTTTATGGCGTACTAACAGATAATAGTAAGTATTCGAATGAATTTTATGCAACTTATTTTAATTTGGAATAGCCCAATATACATCAGAATGAACTGATAAATAATTGTAAAATAATCGAGTCAATCTAAAATTCGTTAAATTTTGAGACATTCTTCTTTAAATATGGAAAGCTCTAGCTGATACACGACATGTTAACATTAGTCGACTACATTGGTACTGCAACTCACGTTTTTCTTACCTAGGGACTATATCACGTTACAACAAGGTCAGGAAAGAGGTTACTATTCTAATCTTTAGTTCCATTCCTTTTCACTCTCGACAAACGCATTTTAGGTGGAATGAAAAAGACAAAACATCATTGTCAATCTTAATTTCTCGCGAGAGTTTCCTGATCGGGAATTGTTCATCTAATCGAAATGCAAATTGTAAGAGTTTGAGAATTTCCTTATTTCTTTTGGGAATTTAAAGGTTGTTTAGTATTTGACTGTTTCGATTTAACGAAGTACTTCGCTGAGTTCCATTAGGATGCAAATAGCAGATTAATTTTGTTACAAGGTGTGTGAGTTCTAATAATGTTTCAAAAGCAAGCCCGGGAAAGAAACCTTCGGTGTACTGACACAATTTGTGATGTTCGTGTTATCTTGAGGCTACTTTCATTTTGGTGTTTTCATGTGGTTGTTTTAAGGTTGTTTAAGAGTTGTTTTCCTTGATTACTGCTAAGTGCTTTCAAAAGACAAAAGTGGAATTAAGAAAAAGAATGGACAATGGAAAGAATTCTTTAGTAATATGCAATTGTGAAATAGAAATGTAATGCACTACGTTGATCGTAGTAAGCTTTACTGTAAATATGCTATTGTGTATTAAACATATTGTACATTTAAATTAACAGCATTAGAAGGTCAAGTTAAAAAAGGATGTTTATTAACAGCGATATTGCTTGACGACTTGTGACTTATGCCACCGATAATATAACCAATTCAGGTAGTTTCATAGCAGTAGGCAATTGATACCGCAGGAAATGATGATTGTGCTTAAAAAATGGAACGCATATTCATTTTAAATGTTCTATACTCAAAAGTACAATTAAATTCATTTAGTGTTTCCTACACGTTTAAAATACAGATTGATAGATAGAAAAAAAGGAATTCAATCATGAGATTGTAGATCTTACATATAATTCTTGCTGCTCATAAGAAAACCACCCAACCCTAAAACCCGAAACTAAGAGAGTGAGAAAATTTTATCTGTCATTGCAGTCATTATGTGCTTACTTTCTCGTTAGTTTGTCTTCCACTGATTTAGAAGTTACCATATGTGTTCTTGTTTTTGTAATTTCGTAGTCTTTGTATAACAGAAACTTGCTATTGTTTTATTACGCATATACATTTTGCAAGGTTCTAGATAAAAAACGGGGACAGCTGCAGTCTACGTTTATAGTGGCTACGTTTATTTGCCGACTTCTACAGTCGACAAGGAAAGAATTATTCCAAAAATCTTTATGTTCTTACCAATGAAATCAAACGACAGTTTAACGGATTTTGAGAACTTTCTAGAATATTCAAAATAAAAATTTAAACTTTCCGCTTGTAGAGGTTGCCATAAAAACCGTAATAACCTTACAGATGGGTTGCCTTAAGCTGCCATAACTCGCTACTTGAAGTGTACCCAAAAAGCGCCAAGCTATAAACCTAGACTGCAGCTGTACTAAAAATGGATTAACTGTAGTTGAGACTTAATGGACTCACGATTTTAAAACATGCATTTAAAAAAAAAAAAAAAAAAAAAAAAAAAAAAACAATCCTGTGTTATTGTAAAAGATGTATTTTTTTTTTAACAAAGTATCTCACTGTTTAAAAAAATTAAGAAATTTATTCTTTATTGATTGATGATAATAATTAACCCTGCAAGTTAAAGTGGCACCACTTGCAAAAAAGTTACTCCCTTCTCAGAGATTCTTTCTTAACCTCTTCCTTTTAGAAGTTCACATGAGTGGACAGTTGGACTTGCCTCTTGAAACCATACTAAGTGCAAAATTCAGGTAGTCCGAATTTTTTACAATTTTATTGTCCAGCCCGAATTTTAAAATTTAGTCTAGAACCTTTCAAAACGAATTTAATGAAATTTAATTATTATTATTTTTTTTGGAACGGCAACAGCATAAATATATGACAGATTCTAAATTTATTTTTTTCCATTTCCGTTTTCATTTTATATATTGTTTTTATATTATTTTTCATACTTTTCTTTAGTTTTTTTTCTATCTCCTAGACCGTTAACGATAGAGTAAAAATTTCAACGGACTTGAAATCTGCGGAAAATTTCACATTAGATTGATACCTAAAAATATGATTTTCTGTAAATAAGTAAAATTTTTAAATTGAATATCTTTATATTTTCGCAAGAGAATGTAACGTCACGCTAACATTCCTGTTCCACAAATAAACAGATTATACTATCAGCCCTCTTACGATTTCAGCGAAAGAAAGCAAAAAAAAATAAAAAACATTTTGGCTGGTATTATTTAGTTCTTTTTTGTAACATCGGATCGTTAAAGATATATTAAAAATTTCAACGGATTTGAAATCTGCGAAAAATTTGACACCAGATAGATACCTTGTACGTTTGATTTTCATCTGATAAATAATATATCAATTAAATATTTATATTTTTTGGTTTGCGAAGCAAACCACCACACAGGCAATTTGACCTCCACGAAAATATCTGTCACGGGCAACGCTAAATTTGGTTTGCGAAGCAAAGTAACACTACGGGCAATGTGACTCCCACGAAAAGAACAGTCATGGGCAACTCCGTTATGGCTGTTATCCAATAGTCTCTGAATTCCCTATTTGGTTTGCGAAGCAAACCAATAACTCTACAAAAGCAACTGGCATGGGAAACGCCGGGCAAGCTACGCAGTGGCTAGTATACAATAAAATAAACTTGCTAAAATCTACATAAAAATTGTGCCCTCAATTTGGATTTCAAGAGCAAAACCGAAGGTTCACATAGGAGGATTTGCGGAACAAAGAGATTACAGGAGCATCATTTAATGTTTGCTTAGGTGCATTAATTTTGACAACAATGAATATAGGTTCTCAAAAATGGGAAAGAATATCTAAACTTTCTTAAGGTAGGTTATATATATATTCACATACATAACATTTTAATATTCAACAAGTAAATACAATGCAAAATAAAATTTGTAACTTACCTTCCGCTTTGAGGCTGCCATCCTCTGGTCTCTCTCATCTTGGGCCTCACCTGGGGTTCGCTTTCCCCACACCACAATTGCTATCCGAGTGTATGTGTAAATGAGAACTGCCAATGGGAAGAAGTATTGGAGAATCATAAGTGCCATGCTGTAATGGTATCTCTGCGTGTTCGATTCCCACGCTTCCATACAAGTGTACCTGTCAGTCAAATTCCTATCGATCCAGTCCTGTGGCTGTTCCAGCTTGGACATGATTGCCGTCGGCAGGGGGGTCAGCAGAGCCACGAACCATACCAGCACTATAATGAGCTTGGCCTGCAGTTTGGTCATCCGAGGTCTCAGCGGGTACAAGATGGCGATGTAACGGTCGAAGCTGATGGCCACAAGAGTATACGCACTGATGAAGACAGACACAGCTTGAGCGTAGCTTACGACGACGCACATGATAGCCCCGAAAGGCCAGTACTGGAGCAACAGGTTGGAGACGAATCCAAAAGGTATGCACAGACTCGCCATCAGGATGTCCCCTACCGCGAGATTGACGATGAAGAAGTTGGTCACCGAGCGCATTCTCTGGTATGCGAAGACTATGTAGCACACTATGACATTGCCGCCAATAGCAGCCACTGAAATGACGATGTACATGATATACATGAGGGCTTCAACGGCTTTCGGGACGGACGGGGCAGCCACGTATGTGCCGTTGAAGAATGGATCATCGTAGCGCTTGTGTTCTGTGATATTGGTGGCGTTCTCGTCTTGTAAAAGAAGCACCGTTACGATTTCTGTGAAATTCTCCATAGCTCATAGACTTGAATTAGATTTCTATGCTTCTAAGGTTTAAAGTTTGATTACTTTAAAAAGTAAACAAGAGTTTTTACACATGAATTGTTAATCTAGTCTGTCAAATGCAGTAGACAGAAGTCTAATTTTCTAGACAAAAAGCATTAAGCTCATTTCAGTATGAAAAATGCAGTCTTTATTAGTACATGACTTTTAAGATGTGAATTTTTGGTTTCTTACATAATCTACATGACTTTAGAATAGTTCGGTCGGTAATTGTTCTAACAAGGATTTATGCCATTTATGCTGATAGTCTACAGCTAGAATGTCTGAAGTTTCGAGACTCGAAACTTTAGGATATTCATGTTTCGATATCACTCAAATTTGAATGAAATGAGTAATGATTTTACCAGATAAATTTTGCTTATAAAGATTGCAAACATGGAAATCAAACACACGAACATTGAACACCATTTTAGAACAATACGTCTTCAAGTCCCAGAATACTTTGAGTTTTTAAAGGAAAAAAAAATTAAGAAATAAGAGAAATCAGAATATATTCATGCTTGTCATTCTTTCTGTTATCGCTGTAACTTTCTCAGAAAGATATTCAAATGAGTTTTATAGAAAACTTTCAAATAGTCCCTCAGAGAATATTTCCCCTTTAGGAGACAAACGCTCGGAACTTCTGTGGGGAAGCGCTTTCAAGTTTTCAGAAATCGTTTCCTCAGGAGTATACAAGAAAAAAAAATCGTGATTTATACTCCCTGGGCCTTTGAAAATGTACGCCAGTTAGTGTCAATTTCGCAGATGGAGTTCTTCAGAAAGAGCAAGTCGCCTCTCGGATAACGTGAATCACAGAAAGAGACCACGAAAGTAATTTCGGTGAAAGATAGCGAGATTCTTTATCTGGAGTAATCGTTACTTTACCTCCGAGCGTGAGTGTTGATTTTCTCATTCGTTTTAATCTTTTCTTCTTGCTCCTACTCAGTCGTAGATAAAAGTCCATGAAAGAATCAGGAACCGGGACGCAAGGGAAAAGGACGATAAAAAAAACAATCAACGAGCCTTTTTTTAAGATGGTATCATTGGGATACTCCTTTTCTATTCCTTTAGGTGCACCTTAAATCCAGGAAAGCTAGAAAAGAATACGTCCTTAGAATGCGAATAAACTTTATGTAAAAACAACAAAGAAGCAGCAATGAAATAGCACTATACTTTAAAAATATAAAGTCTTAGCACACAAGAAAAACAGCTGGAAAAGTTAATTTCGTAAGCTTCCTTCGAGGACAGCTAGATTATTAAATATATTTTACGATGCTTATTGCTTTAAAAAAATCCCTTCATAGTACTGCTTTATAGAAATAAAAGAAAGACACAGAACAAAAGAACTATAAAATGCAGTGAGATAGGTAGGTTGTCAGGTAGTTGAACTTGTGTAGCATATTGGGATAGTGGGATATTGTTCCGGGATCAATCCGAAAGTGAAAGATCCTAGGAAAGCTCATGGAAATTTTGAACCAGAGGTCAACACCTGAGTTGTCTTCCCACTCTCCAAACTTACACACCACGCCAACGTGTGGATGACATTTGAGACTACGACAGATATAACATGCACCAGCCCTCCCCTGTTCACGACAGTGGATTAGTTAATCGAGTTTGAAGGGATCTTGAAAGGAAGGATACACGGACACAACCTCGTAATTTTAATCTAGAGTAAAATTCAGAAGGGATTGAAAGTAAAGATAAATTTGGATAAAAAAAAAGGAATTGAAAAAGCAGAGAGAATTGATAGAAAAATAAAGATTTTAAAAGATAAAGATAAAGGAATTGGAGAAATGGAACAGTTTGAGATCGACGGAGAAGGGGAAAATCTATATTATTAAAACTAAGTGTGTCGTGTTTGTAATCACATTACATTGCTATGCAAATTAAAAATATGAAATTTTGCACAAGCGTAGATTAGATATAGAGGATGTGCACATTTGATTTTATTTTGAAAATAAATTGAAGTCTTGTCTTTTAGAGCCAATTTTTTTAAATAATTGGAATTCTTAGCCAGTAGTAATAAAACAGTGATCATAAAGCCTAGAATGTTGTTAAACATGGAAATATATTCATGCTCAATATAGGGTCAATGTATAGCGATAGTTAGTCGGGAGAGTTGGGAAAACAGGTAAAAAGGGCATAGGAGGTTTTCACGGAGACACATCGAATCCAATGACTACAGTTGAAAAAGCAATATTTTAATTCAAAAAGATGAAAGTCATTTGTGAAAAATAATACTTTAAAAAATACTTTTTGTGCAAACGGAATTTATACTGTCACCATAGCCATATTTATATTGTTAATTTTATATTGTTGCTATTGCCATGAGTTGAAAATTAAAGGACAAGTCCTAAAGGCAATCAACCAATACTAGATTTTAGAACTTACGTCATTGGGAACATAAGGAATTGAGAAGGACTAGTAGCTGCAGTGATTGGATCATTGGACTTGCTGGCATTTATCAGATCATTGCGAACTAGGCTGAATTTTATTGGATGTTATAGTCGGTAAATGGCAAAAACTTGCAATTTCTAGAGTTGGGCGGGGGCGCAGAGATCTTGGATATGCTGAGAGTGTGTGACAGGGTGAAGAGCATGCTCTTCGACAACTACAGAAGTTAAACCGTCCGAAATCGCACCGAATCCTGTAGAATCGTCAAGACAACTTTTCGTAAATCAGAGACACAGCTACCACCCAAATGCCAGAGATCAGTCCCGGAGAGAGGACCACTCTTTTCAATTTCCTATCTTGTGCAGTAACTAGGTAGGTGAAACAGGTGCACCCGTACAGGGCCCACTTGAAAAGATGGCCAAAAATGCTGTTCACAAAAAATTATGTTTCTAAATTTTTCCTTCTTACTACTGAGTAGTTTGATGATTATATTTTACGAGGTAACCTAGTATTACCCTAGATGTGTCTGCTCACCAACATGAACATTCCCGTTTCTATTGTTTCGTGCGAAAGAAATTTTAGCAAGTTTAAATTAATAAAAAATATCCACTATTGGACAAGAACAATTATTCAATCTTTCTATTATTTCAATAGAATACAATATCGTAAAAATATTAATTATGATGATGTAATTAATTAATTTGCTGAGATGAAAGCCAGAAAAGTGCAATTAAAATAAATCTTATTCAAAAATTTTTGTACAGTATCTGTTTTATTATTTTTCCTAACCTAATTAATTCAGTGGCGTAAATGCAAATTCTTGCTCCGGGCGCAGGAATGACTAGTTACGGCACTGTTCCTATCTATACATATTTAAACCCTCAATATACATAACTCTACCACGGTACTATTATGACATAATATGAACTATTTACGGACGAAGTGTGTGAACTTTATGATCACGCGTAGAACTAAAATATTATATATGAATGAATAAGTTTAACTTTTAAAAACTCATGTGGTGTCTCTGCGTCAAATCGATCGTTTTTATGTGTTTTAGTTACTTATTCATAGAATTTTTGAAATTACTCAACTTAGCAGATTCGAAATTCAAATCACATGTTTGCCATACCGTTTTCAGAATTTTACATTTTTTGACTGACTCAAATTTAATTTCTGCTTGTTAAGCTATATGAGCGTGTTCTATTATTTTATATGTGGTGAATAGCAGTTACAATTTAGCAAATTATTTATTTTGGGCCCAATATCGCAAAAGACAAGTTCTCATTTATTGATGGCATATGCGTATTTAGACCTAATTCCCTAAAATGGTTGTAGAATTCCGTTTTACAAGAAGAAATAAACATGCAAATAAATCTTAAAAAAGACTGTTTGCTAATCGTACGTTGTAATTCATTTTTTCAAATTTTGGCATAGGTTTCTTTTACAAAACGATTAAAATGAATAAAACACACCTATTTATTATGTTTCAAATTCAATTATTGGTTTATTTTGAAACATGTACTTACCAATCAGAAAACTACATACAGTACAAAGTCCCAAATCTACCCCCCTCCCCGCCGCGCGAATTTTGCGTTTGCAATATTAAAATAGCAGATATATAAATAGGAATAGTTTTTAAAAAAGGAAAAAACTTTTTAATACATTGCAGCAAATTTTACTTGCAACTCTTCTACTTTTTCTATCTGGTATTTACTCTGAACATGTCCGTTATTTTGCGTTGTTTCATATATTAGGTCCAGGTTCAGCTCTTTGTTGTTTAAAAACTGTTGGAAAGATGGAGAAAAGTGAGAAAGCAAAAAAAAAAAAACCTTTGGTAAGCAAAACTTTTGGATTTTGGACTATTTCAAATTTTGGACTTTATACTGATATAATTATGAGAATATACGTGATTTCCATTGAAAAACCGAATCTATTGAGTAACCGAATTAAAAAAAAAAGTGTCACAAGGCTTCAATTTGAAACTGCACGTCAGATGGACTATTTTGGACTAACCGGCAAAGTTACATTTAAAGAAAACTTTAAATGAAACTTTGCCGGTTTTGGAAAATTATTAATTTTAAAAAATGCCTGAACTAGAACTTTTCAAAAATGCCTAATTGACCGAACGTAGATGTTGCTTACTTTACGAGTTGAAGCTATTCTCTGCAGTTTACAATTAGTTGTCTGTAAAAGGTTTTGAAAACAGAGTTTTTCTTGCGAAAACTGCTGTCATACGACTTACCTTTTCTGAAAAATTAGAATTAATTAGCTTGGCTTTCTCTATGAGAGGGATTTTCAGTGTAAACAAATAAACTATCGAAAGATTAGGATTTTATTTCCGGTTACCCAATTCTGAACGAGAGGAAATTTCTGTGTAAGCAAACAAATCATTGAAAGAAGAGGATTTTACATCGGGTCACTCAATACGGTATTTAGGGAAGTACAGAATACCCCGGGAAGCACTATATACCACAAAAACACTAACGCAATCTATATTTATCGTTACAGAAAAGGCATTTATCGAAGGCATTTAATTTTAGAACAAGTTCTTTCTTATTTCAAGCGCCAGTAAATATATTTTCAAGAAGCTTAATTGCTCTGAAAGAAATTAAATATGAATATCATATGAAATTAATCGATCATCCTTTGATGTTAATTATAATGAGATTAAGAAATACCCTATACCTGATGCAAGAAAGTCTCAAATCAAAATATTGATAGCGAAACCGAGTGTAAGACCATTTAGTAGTTCCATCCATCCCTTATGTTTGTAATTAAGATCAGAGAAACGCAGGGTAATATTTTGCTAGTACGTAAATAAAGAAAGAGGAGAGAAAAGTTCAAAATGAATAAATATATTTTTAAGAAATAAAGGGAGAACTATAGGAGTGTGAGAAATTGAGATAGAAGAAATTTTGAGAACTAGCGAGGAGTGATATCTGAAAAGAAATATAGATAAAAGCGTGGAGAAAAAGGGAGAGGTATATCAAACGTTGATAGTGGAAGACAGAACTGGAGAATTAGAATGTAGTATATATCGAAAGGTGTGATTATATAAATCTGATTCAATAACAACAATATAATTAATAAATTGCAAAAACTTTTTAAACATTGAATACAAAGGATTCAAAACACTATTCACAATCTGTATATGCCGATCCTTACTGTAAAAATATGCAGCAGAACATAAAGATTGTACTTTTAAACACAAATGAAAGAAATTTCAAATGTCTAACATATACATCCGATGATTTTAGAAATCAAAATTTATTTAGACTAGAAAGAGGTTACTAATTCAACTCAAAAGCTAAAAGTAATATTAAAACAATTAATTGGCATCATAAATATTTTTTGACGCGTATAATCTTGATATACGTTCTACATCTTAGCTTTTACGATACGAAAATTTATCGTTTTCGATGCACAGTGACAATTTTTATATGCCTCATTGAAAAGACTTCTTCCATATACTGCATTCAGTATTGAAAAGAAAGTATATTTCTGCTATGTAACATTGAAATTTCAGCGTTTGTATGATTCCCTTTAAACCTCTTGGTGAGAAAAGCAGTACTTTAGAGCAATAAGAAGCAATAAAGTTTTCAGAAGGTTTTATTTACGAGAATTCAAAAGTGGTATTTTCCCAGATTACAGCAAAGATTTGTTATAAAATTTGTACATAAAAATGACTTCTATTAAGGAAACTATAGTAAAATATCTGTAAACGTTAAGTTCTACCAGCAAAGTAAGGTACGTATTAAACGCAAAGTAACGTTAAAAAGTTTCTTTTCAATTAAAATTGTGCGTACGCATGAAAATGTGCCATACTTTGCTGGTGAAGTGTTCTAAATAAAACTATTTACTCAGATGAGTATGTGTATAAATGTAACTAATTACCAATTTTAGAGGTTCTTGATTTTGCTGAAATGTTGCATATATAGTTGTTTATCGCTTCTCTTTTAGCAATACTTTTGATAAATTGTATAGATATAATCAATATGACACAAACGCATTCTTTCTGTGAACATTAAATTAATTATGCCGAGCCACAGCTTCTAAAAGATTTTCTTGGGGACTGACCAAGTGCTGGGGGTCCTCACTATCCCAGTATATTTCGAATGCGACGTTAATAGAAAATAGTCAATACAGCATAACTTTTTGTGAAAATTTCTATAATAATTATTTTTGCTTATCGAGGTCAAAATCGCATTCCCACAAGCTAAACTAGAGCTGTAGCGTTATGCTTGCTCTATTCATTGTAAATAAAATATTTAGTCTGTTATCATCTGAATTTCTTAACCATGCATCCACAAAAAAGAAGGATTGTCAAGAACACTGCTCTGGCATATCGTACACAACATATATGCCTTTTTATGAGTGGAATTATAGTTTTTTTTATTTTTTTTTATCTATGCTCTCCATTAAGAAATTCATAGCCACATTTTAGAATGTACAATATTACTGTCTCTGTAGTTCAGATTCTGGTTTATCGGGAGTTGGTCGTTTTGAGATTGAACATAGTATTCGTACTAGGTCATACACTGACCAACCTGATTAGTATGAACGCAACATGATTGTCAAATGGCGTTCATTTTTTGTTGTGCACTATGTCATCTTAAACGAATTTCTATAGAAGTCGGGGGGACATCATTACTGCAGAAATTTATACTTTCTAATTGAATTTATACCATAGACTTGACTTGACTTTTCGTAACCTGGAGCAAATGAGACTGGTGACGCAGGGATCAGACAAAAATTTGAGCATTTAAAATGTGAATGTTAAGTTTATAATTATTTAAATGAGTAGTTAAAATGTTTTAACTAATACCATATTGATTTCATGCAATAAAATTGCTTTTAGATTTCCAATAATTTAGACAGGGGTCCTTAGACTTATTGAGATCTTCCCTTTGACACTCTTTTCGTTACGTCTCTGGAAATTCCAGTTTCACAGCTCGAAAGAATAACTAATGATGCCAAATCTTAGCACACCTATCAGTTTAGTAGTTCATCCTCCTGACTTACGATTAAAGTGTGATAAGGGCTCACATTAACAAACTTTAACATAAATTTTAATAAAAGACAGAGATGTACATGATAGGAATTTCTACCGCAAATAAAGATTACCTTAGCGTGAAAATGACTAGTGGTTGACTTTAAAAATTGCCCTGAAGGCAAATTATAAGCTTCGATAAAAACTGCTATCTAACAAAGTTGGCTTCCCTATTATTTATTCAACACGGTTGAACAATTTGACACTTCCAAAACATTTAGTCTAGCACTTAACTATTAAAATTCTTCATGTAGTCACAAAATTGCCCCCTTCAGCTTGTTAAAAATGATTAACTGGGATTAACTGCAGTCATATTTCTACCCGAGACTGTCTCATGGAAATTCTAGGAATTATATGTCAAAAAGAGTGACGCGAAATTACTAATACTTTTGCAATTTGCATTGCTGCATTTAAATTAGTGCGTGTAGGTTGTTGACGGAATGCTTTGTTTAATACTCTAATTTGCAGTGTCAAAAATCGTCTCCACGAGCAATTTGTAATCCGATGAGTTCTATTCTAAAGAAGTTTTGTCGATGCTTCATATTTTTTATGAATAAAATCCTCACACTGCTTAGGTTCGGGTTCTTTTCTAAATATTGATACGGTAATGAAGGGTGATTCAAAATTCTTTTGCCAAGATTTAAAGGATGGTAGGGTGTACTGAAATAAGCATTTTTCGTCAAAGAATTCATCTTTGGAATTGTTGTGGGAAGTCATACAGAGATTAAATTAGGAAATGTAAATACAGAAACAATAAGGATGGATATACAAAACGTATGAACACAAAAATTCATTCAGCATTTCAGCTGTATTTCTCCATAAATGTTGCTTGAGTTTTGAAGATTTTAATAAATGACAGCTGATCATGTTATTTAGAATTGCTAGGAACAAAAATTTGTTTTTAGGTAGAGCTACAGTCTTTGTTTATTGCAGTGGCAACGGTCTTGTTGATTTTTTTTGGCGCACTTCTAAAGTATTTTCTAAATATTTTTCTTTTAAAAATATTTTTCTTTTTACAACGGAAAATAAAAGCTTGAAAACACATTTAGGAACGTTTTAAAAAGTATATTTTTTGAAAACTTTCACAGAAAGTAAGAAGCTTAAACACATTTCAAAACATATTTGTGAACCAGCAGAAAAACTAAGCTGCGAATGTTGGTTAAGAATATCCCGAAACCTATCAATTATACTATATACTATATACAGTAGACATGTTGAAAAGAAAAAAAAGCAAGAAATAATACAACCTGATGCGTCAAAACTGTTCCAGAAAAAAATTATTTAAAAAGAATATCCTTAAATGGTGAAAAACCAATAAATGCCAAAACTCTACAGTGAAAAAAATTATAAAATAAAATTTTACAACTGGAGAAAAACCATACAATGAAAACCAATGAAATCAAAGAAAAACAATTTAAATGGACCAATGGAATCAAAAGGTATTTTAAAATTAAAAGAACCAATGAAATCAAAGAAAAAATTTCAAACGAACCAATGAAATCAAACGACTTTAATGGATTTTGAAAGAACTTTCTAGAATAATCAAAATGAAAATTTAAAGTTTCCGTTTGTCGAGGTTGCCATGAAAACCACATTAACCAAAAAAACCAGATGGGTTGTCTTAACCTACCGTAACTCACTACTAGGAATGCGCCAAAAAAAAATATGACCAAGTCCGTTGCCATCGCTGTAAACGTAGACTGTAGCTGTACCAAACAAACAAACAAAAAAAACAACAACAAAAATTCCACATACCTGAGTGTAACAAGCAAATTGCTATTTTTTCACGAGAGATGATAATCTTTACTATAATTATACTATTTTTATAGTTTCCTGCATTTAATGACAGATTCCAAGTACATTCCACGTTGCTAAAACAATATAGGGAGATAGAATGATGTAATGAAAAAATTAATTAAATGATTCGGAATTCGCTAACATCAAAACTGCCACGATTTTAGTCTCAACTACACGAGGTTAAAATAAAACAAAATTCATTTATTCAGCAAAATTAACTTGAGATCAGTTTCCGGTTGACAAACTATCGAAATAGTTTTATCGGGACTAAGTTTCTGACACCGCTCCGTAGGTAGAGAAAGGCTAAAATGTAATTAAAATACTACTTTAATTGTCATCAGCCGTCCATTAATAGTATCGTTGAAAGTGAATTGAGTTGCTTATTTATTTAATTTCCATACGTAGATCTATCTCCCTGGGAGTCCAAATCTTGAGTCTGCCACGTATTGTCTTCAATACAAGAAACACCCTGAATTTAGTTGCAAAATGAAATGACAGCGGAGTAATTAGATTTGATGGTAGGTAGTTGAATTTACGTTGCATTAGTTGCAACTTAATTAGACAACGGTCTATTGGTGACGGTTGGGGATCAATCACGGTCAGATGCCGAGATTAACACCAGAGATGACACACGCAAATCTCCATGTTTCCATATCACTCAAACATGAGGACATTTAAGGCCATGATAGATTTAACGTGCATCAGCCCCCACGCGGTACATGTTAGGTCTTTTGTAGGATCGAGTTTTCTCGATGTACTACAGTTGCTAATCCACGACTATACCAACTGGCATACCGTGGTACTGGAGTAATAATAAGAAGGTGGGTCCTAAAACCCCGAAAGTGCGGTTAGCTGTATTAAAATACTATACTATATCCTTGCAATAAAATATTGGAAGTAAAAAATATTATTCCCTTTGTTTTTAAATGAAATGTAACTATATTATTATTAAGAAATTATATTATTTATTGTACTATGTAATTTTATATTTGATAAGATGGGAATTTTGTAAACATTATAATAAACAATCGTAGTTTCTTATGTTCTCATAACTACATATCTTATAGCCCCCTAATAGAGTTAAATGTTATTGAAGGTTCAAATACTCTCCAGTTATTTGTTGTCACAATATAAATATCCCGAAAAAGTCGTTTCATAAGAGAATCCATTTCAATGTATCACTTGTGTTTACAGTAGAACCTTGTACTAAAATATACGTGATTTGATGGCAAAATACAGCTACAGTCTGTAAACCTGATACTTTTTGAAAATGGCGTAAAGTCTAGGTCCCCCTTTAGCATAAAAATTTGCATTTTTAAAATTGGGCCTCCATTCAGAGTAGAATCCTGACTACTGAAAAGAATCAAATCGTTTCACAACTGTCAGTCCGAGAAAACACATGGCAATGAACAAAAGGCAATAACTATCCAAGCCGTGGTGTGATTCCGATACTCTAAATAAGAGCACTTACAGAGTTAGTGGCAGAGACCATGTAAATCATGTCTTGATGTTATAAGACTTCTAACATCCTTTGGCATAAAACATTTTGTTGTATTTTTTAGTTTTGCCACCTCCAGTTTAAAATTACAGCTATGTCACTGAAAGGAATTACACTCTTTCATCAGATTCTATCAGAGAAAGTACCGAACTAATAGCTAAGTATAATAAATATCCCAGCCATGGCAGGTTATTGCGATGGGTTTATATAAGCACACACTCACAGAGTTTATGGCAGAGACCATGTCATTCATGACATGATGTTAAAAGTCCAGACCATCCTTTGACATAAAAAATTATTTTATGTTTGGACTCCCTCATGGGTAAAATCATGACTATGCTACTGAAATGAATAATACATTTTTATCAGACAACATCAGAGAAAATACCCGATTAGGAGCGACCGACAATAAATTTCCCAGTCATAGCAAAATATTGCGATGCTCTAAATAAGTGCAAGTCCAGAGTTTGTGGGAGGCGCAACCGACTCTGCTGCCAGACAGAGCAAATATCGCGGAACAAGTGAGTAGAAAATATTTTACTCAGCCTTCCCTCACTCGAATTTCTTCACAAATCTCAGGCGAATCTATTTTCAAGTGATAAAATTTAATCTCGGGTATTGGGAGGAGAGAGAAAGTGCATGTCAGGCACATAAGTTACCCGAAATCGAATCGGCTGAGGCATCTGGCGAATCCTTTGCCATTCGAACAAAGAAAGGGAGCTCTTGAGCCATCTGTCTTGGGTTCTGGACTCAATTCAGTGGGCTTCATTTCGTCACCCGAGATTTTTAGTTCAACAACCAGAAATTCAATACTACCTTCTTCACACACTATCCCTTCTGGTTATTGGAATTGCAATTATGGGGGTATCAAACATTTTCGTTTTCGTTTCAAAAATATAATTTCGTGACCCAAATTCGAAAGTAGTTCTGTTTTTATTTTTCCTTCATCCTGTAACAATTTACAGTACATTACGAATGGCATGGAATCGATAGGCAATTCATAACACTTGTAGAAAGAGAGGGTATTTGTTTTAAATAACCGACTCCGATTAAGGTATTTTTGTATGACAGTGAACAAATTACTTATTAATTTATCAGTTTCAATGGGATCAACCACAGTTTATGTAATTCATTTAGAAAAATAATACAATGATTTATTTTAATTGTACACCTATTGAAGACATAAAATCTAAACATTTTGAGGGTTTAAATTAAGTATAAATAAACACCCTTAGTATAGGAGAAAAATATTTAATCCTACTTGTATCTTTAGTTAGGTATTTTCAGGTATGCATTTAAGATTTTATGACAGGGCCATATAACACTCATTAAAAATACATTACATTACTGTGCACCTAAGAAAAAAAATATTTATTATCCTCCAAAAAAATCGTTTTCTGAACTGAATAAATGTTTTTGAACTACTTAAGGCTTAGACTTCCAAAATACAATCCAAATTAACGTAGATTGTTCATCACACAATGTCGGCAAGTGTTAAGAGGCATTTAAGAGATGCCCCTCGCAACAGGAACAATTTTTAGTTTAGTGCTAGTCTCTAAATCGCGTATACTTGAAGAATCTTATGATTTGATTCAGACGGGGTGATCACGCTACCGTCACTTTCGCATTATGTGATCTAATTAGACTAAGAACCATCTGAGTATCTAGTAGAACAAACCCTTTAACTAGATTGATATTTCAAATACACAACGAGAACATTTAACAAGCTCAATACATACTTCTGTCAATAGCGATGTGATCAGAATCGTTTTCTTTAAATATTAATGCTTCATCTGTGACTGGGAGAAAAGAGAGCACTAGATCGTCACTTAAACGATAACATTTTGCATCTAAGTTTAAGAAATACCTCTTAGAAACGCCAAAGCTATAATAATTATCATTACACTACACATAAAATATTATCTTAAAACGGTCAAGGAGCAGTAGACAGTCACTTTCTTGTTCTACTTTAGACCAAATTGCAATTATATCACTGAAATAGAAGTTGGCCCCTTTATAACACAAGAGTAACACTAGAAAATCTTCTAGACCCTTTTGGAGAGACAATAAATCGAGCCAACACATATACACAACTAATGGTAATTAATAACAAGCAAAGCATATAAGATCTTCCCAGCTCATCTGTCGTCAGATCAGAGAGCCGATTTATTTGACGTTAATTCCAGGGAATTTATTGTCTCTCATCTACAGTATTGGGATGGTAACGTTCTGTGTGCGCGCTCTTGGTTTTCAACTTATTCCTCAGAGATCTCAAGCCAATTCGGAATTCCAGTGATTCTGATTGCATGAATATTAATTAAAAGAAGAATTGAACGTTTCCATCGTTAATGAGAGTTCGTTAGTATATGCTCTCTAGAACCTGGCAGAAAAGCCAATATTTTCAATTAGGATAATTAAAATTTAGGAATTAGACTTCCTTTTTCTACTTATGCCATTTAGCAGACTGATATTAATTATCTCAAGTTGGTATTAATTATCAGTTTTCAATTGAAAAATGACACAGTAATCTAGAAATATGCTGTTAAGAGAACATTTTTTTTAAATTTTAAAAATAATGAAATATTTATTAAGTAACGCGAGTACAATTATAAAACTTAAAAAAGTATTATTTTCATTAACAAGTAAGATTTGCAATTGAGACAAATACTCCAATAATTTTTAGAAGTTTTCTGGATTTAATTAGAAATTAAAAAAATTACTCAAAATGGGAAACTGATTCATTTTTAGAAGTCTTCTGTAAGTAATTAGGTGCTTCCAATTGCTACAAATGTGAATGAATTTCTAATTGCTATAAAATTTAAATTGCAAAATGACATACAATTGCACAAAACCAAAAAAAAAAAGTTTAAAAAAATATTTAATAAATATTTAAAAAATGTGCATGAGTTTTGATTAGAACGAAGAGCAACATTTAAATTTGAAAATTTACATGACCAATTAAAAAGTACTGTTTACTAAGATGTTTACAGGGCTTAAGCCCCATGAAAACAATTATGTAATCTAAAAATGTACAGACAAACAAAAATGTATTATACTTTTAATATGTAAACTTGGACACGCACTTTAGTGTAGAATAAAACAACGCAACTTCATATTTCAATGTATAGAATGAATTAAAAGCACTAATTGCTATTATATTTCATCTCAAAATATGTTAACATTTATACGAAAGAAATTGAGTGTCTCTTATAACTACAGACGATTCGATCAAACGCAGAATGGAATTTGTGACAGGGTCTTTCAGTGGATCGCCTTTATACAAATGACTAGGATAAAATATATGTCAGTTCCTTGGTTATTTTCTTAAGAAATTCTGGATGAAATGTGTCCTCGTATTGTCACAGTCCATCTTTTACAGAATGTTGGAGACAAGTTAAAAACTATATCCTATTGGTTTCTATATGAGGTCATTTCACTTTCCATTGTAGACTGGAAACGTAGCAGTGGTTTTAGAAGGGTAAGACAATACTCTATTTTCGAGACACTATAAAGTGGGTACGTGATGTTCGTTTTGAAGATTTTACGGTTTCCATTATATTTTCGAAGCTCTATGGAAGAATTCTGGGTGAAATATGTTCTGGAAAATCCACTGTTCTGGTTATGAAAAGCCATGCTATTATACGGCAAATATTTTATGCTGCATTGTTTAAAAGAATTTCGGGATAGATATTTGGTTTAAAAAAACATAAGCTCCTATTTAAAGAGGAAGTATCACACGCTCATACTTTTTACTCTCACTAGTCAAATACAAGGCTATTAAAGTGAGGTGCGTTTTACATTTTTGGAGGCGCTTGCTGAATAATTCTGTGCTCAGATGGCAAAATGTTATAAGTCACTTTTTTTAATTTTTCGTGACAACAATTTTAAGATTCAACATGCGGTTCTGTGGTTCTGTGATCTATTACAATTTTCTCACCTTTGCTTTCTCATAAACTGAAACAAAAAGACTTACGTCTTTTTGCCACCTTATAAACATTAACAAAAAAGACTCCAGGATGGGACATAGTCAATTTTTTTGAAAAAGTGACTTATAAAAGTTTGCCATCTGAGCACAGAATTATAGGTTGCACTAATGCCAAATGACTATCGTTTGAGAGAGCGCATTGATATATTTCATATCGATGAATTAAGAATATTCAGCAGTTTAATTATTTTGTTTTATTCTTTAGACGCCAGCTGTCACCAAAAAACGACTCTTAATGTTTCGAAAACTAAGATATCAATGCCCTTCTAAAGCGCGTAATACGGAAGAAACAGCTATAATCACTGTTGCGAGTTGAAGGGAATATATATCAAAACTTGTGCATACGTGCACTTTAGAAACATTCTTTGAAAGAAGTTTGTGTTTTTCTGAAGGTTAAATTGCACATCCAATATTACTGATGAAACAGTGATACACCTTATAAAATTTTTTACTGTTATACTTTTGTTAATTTCAGAAAATGTTAAAGTTAAAAAAATATCAAATGGAATTATGTAATTTATATTTAAATTATATTTGGCGTTGCTTCTTATGTTTAGAAAATTTATTTACATATATGAAACAATGCAATTCTTCGTATTAATTAAAATTTAATTTTATTAATTATTAATTAAATTAATTATTAATTAAAATTTATAATTTTCTTCTGCGTTGATGTCAGAGCTAACAGACTTCGCACGTGGGCAAATTGTTGGAGCTCGTCTGGTGGGTGCTTCCGTAATAGCCAAAGCCAAAGTGTTTGGCGTTTCAAGAGGTACTGTATCAAAGATTTATTCCGCTTATTTGAAAAGTGGAAAAAAACATCATCCTCTAAATCACAGCGCGAACGAAAGTGTGTGCTGAGTGATCGTGACAGACGATCATTAAGGAGGATTGTGACTAAAAATAAGAAGATCACAGCTACAAAAGTTACTGCTGAAATGAATGTCGTGCTCACAAACCCTGCGAGTACCAAAACAATAAGAAGGGAGCTCCATAAGCAGGGCCGAGCTGCAATTCAAAAACCATTCATCCGTGATGCTAATGTCTGTATCCGGAAAAAGTGGTGTTTAAGTCATAAAGTCTGGACTATGGAGCAATGGAAGACAGTAATTTGGTCGGATGAGTCTTGTTTCACATTTCTGGCTGAGTTTACATTTGGCGAACGCCAGCCAAAGCCTATAATACGGACTGCTTGTTGCCAAGAGTGAAACATGGCGGGGGTTCTGTGATGGTTTGGACAGCAATATCGAGGTGGTCTTCTATGGGACCCATGATTACTATGCAAGGGCACATTAATGTCAAGGATTATGGGAATATTTTGGCCCATCAAGTAGCTCCCATGGTACAAACTTTGTTCCCCAATGGTGATGATGTCTTCCAAGACGCAAAGCCCCTGTTCATCCAGCTCACATCGTCCAGGACTGTTTTTCTGAGCACGAGGATGATTTGTCACAGCTCCCCTGGCCACCACACTCACCAGACCTCAATATTATTGAATCTTTGTGATCTACATTAGAGAGGAAAGTGCGCGATTGCTCATCCATAACCATCATCGTTATCTGAACTTGCCACCGTTTTGCAGGAAGAATGATACAAGATTCATTTGGCAAGCATACAAGAACTGTATTTATCCATTCCGAGAAGACTGCAAGCTGTTTTGAATGCCAACGGTTTTATTACACCATATTAGGCGAGTTTACATGTCTTTTTAGGTGTTTCCATATTTTTGTCTGACCCCTGTAGTTTTATAACATAGCAGAAATACAGATTCATCCAAGCAACTTGTTGACTTAATGAATATCATTTGGATAGTATCGATTGCGAGATGTGCCTTATTATTTGCAAGTCTCTTAGGATTTTATACAAAATTAAGACTCTTCGGAATGTATAAGTTTATTTCAAAATATCAAAGCATATATTCGGTCAAATTTAATAAAACAAGTTCTGCATATGAAAAAAGATATATATATTTTCTTCCCTTGGTTTCTTCGGTGAAACGAATACGAACTGACAACGTATTTAAATGTTGAAGAATTAGACCAGGCCTCGAAATACTCCGCTAGGTGTTAAAGTTAAAAAAAAAAGTGAATGGGGGGGGGGGAGGTGTTTTTTGTTATTTTGATGTTTGAACAAAATATTAGTATCGACCCCCCTCGCTCTAAAGGAACATAATTAAAATTCCTAACTACACACTATGCGAAAATAAAACCGCTGGGCCGTAACGGGTTTATACAGAAGGAAGGTTTACTTGTGTCACTGCCACCAGAACTTTCCGATGATCGAAACATTTTCCAGATGGCTCTGTTGAAGTGACTGTCGCGACAGCCGTACGCCTGAGAAGGGAGAATTTCGATTTTCAATATTTTTGTTTACTATCTACTACGAAAAGAACCTATATAAACATACCCAACTAACTAATAAAGTACTTTACATTACATTAATACTCTTATATTACGTTTTCTTAGAATGTGTACCTAAAATATAATCTGTGAACCTACTTTAAAAACTTAGGTGCCCAAGGTTTCACCTGTATTAAAAAATCTATTTCGAGGCCTGAATTAGACTATTATGCATATTTTTTAAATCAACCGATAGCTAATACGTATATCTAATAACAGGATATCCAACTCCGATCTTGTAATATTATAAGTGATAGAAAGAGGTCAGGATGATTGCAGTTTATGACTTGGCTGTAGAGATAAAACATCTTGATATCAGTTGATACAGATAATGTATATCCTTAAATTCAGTTTAGGGTACGTCGAAAGGGTAGTAGAAAAAAAACTCAATTATCACCTCCGAAAATTATCCTTTAGAAAACATTTGCTTGAATCAGTCCAGAGAACCGATTCCTTGCAGTAAGGAGGGTAATATGCGTAAGTGGAGAATATGGAGGGCTTTATAATACGCATTAGAATTTAATGTGAGTAAATCGTATAACAAGGTACTATACTCAACATTACATGCCTCTCTAGATCATTATTGAATGCGATTTCTATGGTGAGCTTCAATCTATTAGATCAAACGGGAGATTCTAGTGATGCAAGGTAAACGTGGTCCTATGGAATATCTTGGAATGTGAACCTAGATAGTCCTTTGATATAGTTCACCAAACCAACTTTATATAGGTGCATGTAACTTCTGCGATGAAGGTAATTCTAAAAAATCTATTTCAGGTTGCATGGAGACTTCCATAAATCGCACGTCCAATGATGCAAGCGAGATTCGTTGATTCATTTCTTTATAGGAAGAAATCTCATTTCTTTAGCTTCTGTAAAAATCAAAGGGGAAGACCGGGGATAAAAGATAAAAGGGTGGGCCGAAAAAATTGAACTTTTGAATAGATATAGCGTGGAAAATTACTGCACGCCACTTCTAAAGATAATGCTGTATTTTTTATTCAAATCCGGCAATATTTTCCGTTTGCGCATAGTTATAAAAGTTACAAAAATTGCCAAAATAAACCTAACTTTTCTAACTTATTTCTTAATTTCAAATAAACTACAATCGAATTGCTACAAACTATATTACAGCTAAAGACTGTAAAACCTTTGTAAATCGAGTTCGTGTGCCCAAACCCAAACAAGGGGATTGGATTTGCAGGAAAACACTTGTTTTGTTGTAATTAATTCTGATGTAAAATGTTTAGCCGTAAAGCAATGCAAAAGTCAGTCACACCAACTCGGGAGAAATCAAGAAATGTTGTATACATTAAAATGGATTTGCCCAGTTCCCAAAGACAACATAGGGTAGGAAGGTTGCGATCTGTATACACATGGATTTGCCGCACAAAGAAATTGAGAAGGGAGATGTAACCTAATACTTGGATCAATATATTCAGCATTAAAACCTCATCATTGCTTTGGTACACGATAATTGAATTGCTAGCTATGGTATTGTATGGTAGTGAGTAATATGAAGTTCTTAACTGAGCAGCCACATACAAATTGAGCAGCAAAATACGAATTGACCGGAGTGTCAGAAAATATATATAAAGTAAAGGCTGCCTATTCCAAGGCGCATAAACCCCTCTTGCCCATCCCCAAATATTTTTATGGTTACTTCAATACATAAGAGAAAAACAATACATAACATGGATCACCAAATATACAGTCGTCACATTCCTCAATAAGTCGACACCAAGAAGCATTGAAGACAACTCATACGGGTCCGCTTCCTCCAATATTTTTATGGTTGAGGCTGATCCTCCAAACACGGGTGATGAATTTTAAATAATATCTAAATAATATATATGTAGGGGATGTATAACAAAATAAATTATTAAAAGTATGAATCCGAGTCTTTTTGAAAGGAATTTATTTCTCCTACTAATAGCTTTCTCAAGTTAACGTTACTGTGTTCGACGTAGAACATTTTGATCCCAGAATTGAAATAAAAGATCTTTGAAAAAAACAGTTTTGTAATTTAAATTTAAGTTCAAATTGTAAAACAAACTAAGAAAGGATTTATGTTCATTTTGAAAAATAATGAGACGTTATATTAATACATAAAAGTATAATATTAATTATTATTTATGAATAGACTCACACACACAATCAGTTCGACTTAAGCAAATTATTTAAGCAAACTAAGACAGTACACGATCTCTACAAATATTTAATGGGATATAGTTTTCGATTGTGGCAAAGAAATTGAGAATCTCTGACAGGCAGAGGACGTTTCGGTTACTGCGAATGTTACACATTTTTTTGTTCTTAATTTCATTTTTCGATTAATCATTGTTTTGAAATCGCATTTTTGTCAGTGTTTTTTCTTATTTCAGGGCCGTAGACAAATTGGTAGAGTCGCGGATAAGTAAGGGAGAGTTTCGTGTTCGAAACCCGACCCAACCAAAAACCATCGCGCACAAGAGGCTAGTACATGCTAAAGCTGTGATGGTCTGAAGTGTCCTAAATCATGGCCTGGACGCTTTGATGTGGTGTGCCATCTTGGTATTGACCTAGTAATTTGACCGTGGGTCAAAATTACGAGGTGTTGTCTCTTCGGCATCCACCACAGACCGTCACCAATAGCCCGTTAGAATGCTTTGTTTCAGTGAGACATAAGTATTACCTGTCTACATATTTGAGACATGAGTTTACATTTCATGATCAATTCATCAGTTAAGTTTGAAATGTTTCTGTTAAGCCATAAATAAATAAATAAATAAATAAATAAATAAATAAATCTATCTATCTATCTATCTATCTATCTATCTATCTATCTATCTATCTATCTATCTATCTATCTATCTATCTATCTATCTATCTATCTATCTATCTATCTATCTATCTATATATATATATATATATATATATATATATATATATATATATATATATATATATATATATATATATATATATATATATATATATATATATATGTGTGTGTGTGTGTGTGTATGTAGGATATAAGTTATCGTTATCGCACAGTAAGTTCTGTGAAACAGGACAAGCATTCAAGGAACATGTATTTACAAAGTATTTCTTTATGAGGAATTGCATCAAATTCGTAAATCGGATTTTTTCGGAGATTTCATTTAAAAGAAAACGTAGAGAAATATCTCCAGGATTTTCATACTATTGAAGATCTTTACTTGGAAAACTCAGTCTGAATTTCTAGTCATCGTATTTTTTTTAAATGTACTGGGATAAAAGCTTGGTCAAACCAATTATAAAAATTTTAACTTCCACGAATTAAAGAACAGCTATTTCAAAGAATTTAATCATAACAATGGAGTTCTTCAAAAGTGACTTCGAAGAATTCCTATGGAAACAGGAAATGAGCTACGAATTAGAAACATAGTAAAAGAGTATAAAGTTTATTAAGTTAATATGAAAGGGAGAGAATATACAGTCTAGCGGAAAAAAATATATTTTCACTTTAGATTCATATAATTGTGTTACACGTTGAGTTACTTGAGGATATGCACCACATTTCATAAAATTATTAGAGTTTATTCTGCATGAAAAGTAGTTTGTTGAAGAAATGCAATTAGTGGTACATTGAAAAGTAAAGAATGTATTCTAGTAAGATGTATTCAAATTTACTGTTTAATTGTACAAAGCCATTCTCAATAGAGAAAATTATACGAGAGACACAAAGATAAAAATGTAATTAATTTATATATTTTCGTAGACTTATGGGCATTTCCACGCTTAAGTAAACCAGAAGGCCAAAAAATTAAAATGTGTAAAATAAAGTTATACATCAAAATAAAGATAATATGTCTGTCTATTAGAATTAACCAACGAATAGTAATTTTATACCTCTGTATAAATACAGAAGTCATTTAAAGTTGGATAAAAAATATTTAACTATAGCACTTGGTTTAGGCATATCATATTTATTACCATATCTCTGATTGAGGAACATATAATATCTGAATTTTTTAAATGTCCAGTAATAATATGATAGTACACTATAAAAAAATGATAAAAATGAAAGAAAAATTTATATTAAATTTTTGGGAAGGAGGAAACTTTTTACATCATGCATATAATACGTCCGTTACAAATTTTTGGTAAAAAGTTTTCTGACAATTATTAGTTGCAAGTATAGCCGTTCAATATTATTGAAGTGAAGCAATCACAACAAGAATAATAACGTAGAATAATTTTTTTTAAATATGTAAATATTTTTTTTAAATATGTAAATATTTTTTAAAAAAATATGTAAATATATTTTTAAATAAGTAAATATTCTTTTTAAATGTGCAACAGACGTATCACTACTGTGTAGCGAACACATCATTTGTATAACATGGATAGTGGTTCTACAAATTTGTTAGGAAAAGTTACCATATTGATTTAAGGAATAAAAAATTATTATGTATAAAAGGAAAATATAAAGTATAAAAAAACTTAAGTGGAAAATATTTTTTTTTTTAAATCAGGAAAGTGACACTATAGGAAATGTTCTTGAAACCATTAAGAAAAAGCTTAAAGATTTTTTAAAGCATTGTTTTATTAAGAAAGAAGCCGACCAACCGGTATAGTGGTTAAGCTATTACCCTCTAGATCGGAAGGTCCCCGGTTCGAATCCGGGTTCGGGCATGGATGTTTGTAAGCGTATACCAGCTCAGGTGTTGCTTCGTCATCTGAACATGGTGCAAAATTACGAAGTAATTGTTAGGAGCAATGATGGTCATCCCACTGGGTGCTCCTTCACAAGTGGCCATCACTTCCGGCCTTGTAGTGGCCAATGACTTCGGTCAAAATGTGCCCGCCATTAGAAAAATAAATAAATTAAGAAAGAATAGTTTGAATTCTTTACAAAAGCAAAATAAAATGAATCAAAATATTCTATAATTCTGCAAGTTGATTTTAGTGAAAATTTTGTAATAAAGTTTCAAGATGAAGTTCAATCAGCCCATCGGAATAAAGACGAGCAGATCACTATTTACACTTCGGTTGCTTGGTTACCATGCAAAGCTGTTTACTCATATGTTATCATATCTAACTACATGTGTGTGTGTGCAACATGATAAATATGCAGTCCACTCTTTCCATGAAACAACACTTGAAGACTAAACTTTCAAAGTTAAGGAAGTTAATATATTTTCAGATGATGCTTCACAACATTTCAAACAGAAGTCTAATTTGCTCAATATTAGATGAGAAGATTATTTTATATATAAAGTTATTATAGAGAAGAAGATTTTGAAGTTAAACTCAACTGGCATTTCTTCACCACATCCCTTGACAAAGGCGCACCTGATTATGTAGGTGGACAAGTGAAATTTCAAATGTGGCAAAAAATAATATCAAGACACTTAAAAAATTCTGAATGCAGAAAATTTTGTTAATGTGCTCAGGGAAAATACTCAGAAAACAAATATAATCTTTGTATGTAAAGAAACAATTGAAAGCAACATTAACAACTTGAACGAGCGATTTAAAGGCATACGAAAGACTCACTCAAATCACAGTGTAATATCAAATTCTAAAAATATTGTGTATGTTTCAGAAATTTCTAGAAAATCTAGAACTCCTTTTCACTTTAGATCCAAAACATTTTTTCTGAAAAAGTAAACAAAAATGCAGCCAACCAATATAAGTCTGTATCAAGAAATGACATTATAACCTTCGGCTCATGGGTCATTATAAAACTGACTACAGAAAAGGGAAACACAAAAAAGAATTTGTTGGACTAATGATTTCAGTCCATAGTCCAATCAGCGTTAAGTTTTTAAAAAAAGAACTTAAGCAAAAAATGTTTTGGCCGTAAAATGATGATATTTCTGTTGTGAATATAGAAGATATTGTGAACACAATTGATGAATCTCAATAGATTATCGATTTAGATTAACATTTGATATATTATTTGATATGTACAATTTTTTTAATTCAAAAATGTTTTGTCATTGCGTAATACCACTAAATTTTGAAAATTTCATTAAATTATAATTTTTCCCTGTTATTTATTATGCTAATGCGTTTAATTATTATTATAACTCTTTTATTTATGGTAACAATATATTGTAACATATTTTATACAATAAGTAATCAAAAAACAGTGTATGTATTTCAGAAGATGATACGTCCATTGCAATTTCAAATCTCTATTAAAAATTCAAGTTCTCTGCAAATTAGATTCTTTATGTATTTTTAATATCTTTGAATCTTCTTCATTTATAAAAAACAAATTTTCATTTTTTCTCTTTGTAAACGTCCGACGATTTGTCATTTGTGTTCAGAGTGACACACTTTTTTTCCTAAAGGGATACGTCCGTTACACCTACAAAGTAAGTATTAACTCTATTTCTGTTTTTAAAATAAAAGTATTTATCAGTGATACTTTAAGAAATAGCTATCCTCTATATAAATTTAAAAAAAATTACATATTTGAATTATGTAATTGTGAGGAATGCTTTTAACTTCCAATGATACGTCTGTCCCTTTTATATATATATATATATATATATATATATATATATATATATATATATATATATATATATATATATATATATATATATATATATATATATATATATATATAAAAGCAATAAATCCCGTTAAAAATTAAATCTTTGTTTTATTTTATTATTCTAAAGAATTTAATGATTGTATGATCACATGAAATGAATTTAATGATTGAGTGAAAAGAATGAAATGAATACATTAATTACTGAAATTAATTGACACCGTATTACCTTTTTATAGGTGCCAGCGTAATTTGCAATTATGTAAGAGGTTGGTTGGTTTTTATGACGCAAGGGGCTATATTTAACATGCTGTCCGAAACACAAGACAGACCAAATCCGGTAATGGGCATACAAATAGAAATTTTACAGACACTGAAAGAGAAATGCTCACAGCGAGGAATCGAACCTGACAAGAAACAAACCTGCGCCTCCAACTCGCAGTTTGCTAGCCCAGTGGGTAAACCCACAGAGCTATGATGGTCTTTACGAACATTGTCCGAACATGGGTCCACATAGAACATAGTCTCTCCGACGTAACTTCCTTTCCATGGCGTTTTGAAAACCTTACGATAAATTAAATACTAAGAATTTGCACATTGTACTTTTCTTCTAACAATTTTCAAGAAACAAAAAGTAAAATTCTTGACTTATGATTGCATCCACCGTGATGGTGAAAACGATGTTAATTGAAAATAGTTGTTTTTCTTCTGAAATTGAATACATTTTATTATTTGCACTTATTTATTATTTATTTATTTATCAGGAAATCAATTTTATAAAAGTGGGAAATTTTTTTACCTTTTTTCAATTAATTTTATTTAAGATACGAAAAGTATCTTATCAAATGTTTACTTATTTTAAAACATTTTTTCAATTTTCAGCATTTTAATATTTGTTTTGATAAAAAAGTGTTTACCCCTTTATATACAAATTAAAGTAACGAGCATTGGATAATTTAGTTATGGTACCGGTAAACCTTCATTTTCCATGGCGTTTTGAGAATCATGTTAAATTAAATACTAAAAATTTACAAATTATACTTTTGTCACAATTCTTTAGAACTACAGTATTTAAAAATACAGCTCTTTTGCAATGTCTACAAAATATACCAATGTCACCTTTCAAAACACTCCAGCAAAATGTAGTCATTGTCGTAAATGTTAAATTGACACTTGGAAAACTATGAATTTTCTTCAGCTCTTGTTTTTTTTATCCTTTATTCTGTATATGCCGCAAGATTTTCAATTAGTATACTATTGCTTTTATTCTATGACACTCATAATAACTAAATGGCCACTTCTGTTGTTTGAAAGAATCCTAAGGAGGATTCTGTAGGACGAAATGTAAAAAACTAGTTGCAAGTCATGCAAGGAAAACTGAAGGTGGCATGGTGGAATAATGCGTGGATGATTCTTAGAGCGCTTAGAATGCGGTAGCCTCAAACATTAACTGACATTATATTGGCAAGTTAAAGCTCTCTTAGACATGAAGAAAAGGATGGAGGTTTTGAACTATACTATAAAGATACTATCAATATTAAATTAATGTGAATACTCCATCAAAATGCTGTCCTTATTACAAAAGTTAAATTGACGCTTGGGAACTACGAATTTTCTTCAGCTATTGGGATCTTTTATACAGTGTGCGTCTTAAGATTTTTAATTAGTATACTATTGCTTTCATCCTATGACACTTATAATAACTAAATGGCCACATCTATTGGATTAAAGAATCCTAAGAAGGATTCTGTTGGTCGAAACGTAAAAAATTAGTTGCAAGTCATACAAGGAAAACTGAAGGTTGTATGGTGGAATAAACAATACGGCCATGATTCTTAGAGCGTTTAAACATTAACTGAAATTAAAATGGGGTAAATTAAAGCTCACATAGACACGACGAAAAGGGGTGGATGTTTTGAGCTAAACTATAGAGATCCTAACACTCATATTCAATTACTGTGAATATTTCCCT
This sequence comes from Metellina segmentata, assembly GCA_947359465.1. Taxonomy (NCBI): domain Eukaryota; kingdom Metazoa; phylum Arthropoda; class Arachnida; order Araneae; family Tetragnathidae; genus Metellina; species Metellina segmentata. Next base: position 69,021,562 of record OX375878.1, read on the forward strand.
CGTAAATAATAAACGAATAGATATTGATTTCCAAATGACGGTCACCAGATACAGAGAAAAAAGATGTGGAGAAACGGAAATTATATTCCGACGGGATATCTTTTATAAGTGAGTAATGGATTTCATTTCAAATGGCGCACAGAATGAAAGAACAAACTGATATCTATATTAAAAATGGTAGCGAGTGATTGGAAAGGTTCAAAGTGAAAAAGGTTCTAAAAATTGATAAGATAATTTAGTAAAGTATACTTATTTATATAGCCTGAATATAAATGAGAAATTATCACAGGTATGTATAGTATCATATATTATGCTTCTCATTCTTGGAATATATTTCTCCATAAAAAATTCTTTATAGTGTAGCTTATTTATTTGATAAAAATTGTTCATGAACCGCATTAAGTTAAATTAGATACTGTTTTAAAGTTAAAAAAAAAAAAAAACGTCTTGCAAATTCTCCTTAACAGTTCCTTTCAAAATGTCAAAAATGCATTCTCTGTTCAAAAATATTTCTCAGCTCTCAAGAAACAGTCATACTCATATAATATTATTTCTTAAAATTAAATTTTAATATTAGCATCATTTATTTTATATAAAAAAACTAAAAACTTTGAGTTTTGATATAAAAGAGGGGGGGGGGTCTTTTGTCGATCTATGGTAATTTATTTTTGTAACCTGAAGACTAAATTAGTTCAGACCTACTTAGTATAAAAGGGATAACGTCTTTTATTTAATTTCCTTTAAAAGTCGTAAAAATACAGTAATGCCTGCAATTCTTTGTATCTTCATTTCTATTCTGCCATAATGTACTTTTAATAATATACCTCTATAGCATTCGGATTTTCAATATTGCTTTAATAAAAAATCTATAAACGAGTTAAATTATATTTTCAAACTTTATTCTTAATTTCCAGATTTATAATACATCACAAGACATTCATTCTGAGTTAATGCTCATATTTAGTTTTTATTGGATTTAGATATTGAAAAACGAAAGAAAAAAAATCCGTTAACGAATCTCAAGGAAGTTAATTTTCCTTCATTTCTCTACTCCTTCTGATCAATTATAAAAAGAAATGGAAATAAGAGCTAAAAGGAAAGAAAATACATAAAAGGATTTCATTGTAAGTTTAAAAAAGTGTGTTGGGAAAAGTAGAATACAATAGAAAATATTCTTATACAATAGTTACGTAGTTACAATTGCTTATATTTTAAAGAATATCTTATGAATACTCAAATAAGAGCATTGAAACAATGACTGGTAGTTATTAAAATTGGGCTACTTCACTATTAATTTCTAATTGATCCCATGGAGAATTATGTAAAATGTTTCAATAGGTTTGATTTTCTATAAAAACGTCTTCTGGATTGTTTATAAAGTTGGTGCAAGGTAAAAGTGAGTAGAATACTCTTCGAATTTTAAACAAAACTGTTCTTTTAAGTCAGTACTGAAAAATTTAACCCTTTAACAGTTTCCATTTTCCCCAGAATTCAATCAAAAAAATGTCACATTTTTTTGGCATTTTTTTTGTTGTCAATTTTACATTTATAAGTAGGAAACTATTATTATAATAACCATTTATAATATTTTTAAGCATTTAGAGCAACTTCTTTTTACTGTAAATAGAATAATAATATTTTCTCTAGAAGTTGTATTTTCTTCCTGTATGAGCGCCTTGCAAGGAAGTTACATTTACCACGTGCATATAAAAATACAATTACTTTACAGTTAATTTTCGATAACAATTACATTTACTACCCTACTGAACAGTTAAAAAAATTGCCTTGATTGAATTAATCCATCTGTATTACAAACAGTCACTAGTATCGAAGTCATCTAAAAAACTTTCACTACACCCAGACTCATTTACAGATATTTCAGACCCTGATTCCAAATCAAAGTCCGTAGAAATTAGCTGCATACATTCAGAATCAGCCATTATTTTATGGTAAAAATAGTTTGAATTACTTGTACATCAATAAAGCTGTCAAATGATTAGTAAAAGCAAAATACATGCAAAAACTAAACACCGAATGATAAAAATTAGCCGAGTCATGCAAAACTTGTGACAAAAGCTCTCGCTTTTGTCAGATGTTTTTATTTTACCAATCAGAATATAACAAAATAGATTTTGCAAACTTCCATTTAGTGGAAAACAATCGCCATCTATACGACTAAATTGTCCGTACGCCATACATCAATAAAGATGGCGCCCAGGCTAAACTGGCAAGGGGTTAAAGTGATGTCTCTTGTTTAAAAAGAAATCTGAATGAAAACACAAGAAACATGTTAAATAATTAGTCTGTTAAGTGTCCGACTTTAGTCATATTTAAATTTGCCTTTATAATTCAGATACCGAGTGAGACACTTTGTCGAGTTTAATTTTGAACGAGAAATTCCTTTGTTTGCATAGTAATTTTTTGTAACACTTACTAAACTCTCATAGGCCAACTTGAGTCGTTTTCACCTGGACTTCAACAAGTACCTCATTTTTCTTCACTAGGAAGAGACTTAAGAGCATATCTTATTCAGCTGCACCAGAGAGAACATTTTCAGGAATTCTTTTATAGAAAATTTGTGATTCTTGTTTTTATAATTCTAATTTTATGTATATTGCTCGTCTAGTTTATAGAAGACATCGCGAAATCGGCTTTAATACGCGGGATCCATGTATCAAAATGCAATGTAATTAAACTCTTATACCCGGTTGAGACTGAAAGTTTTTAATTCGTTTTGACCTAGAATACCCTTTTGATCCTCCATACCTTTTAACATGTTTTATAATTCTTTTAATTTATTTCATAAATATTTATGACGAGTTTTGATCTTAGTAAAAAAGGAAATTCTCGTATAAAATTTTCGTGAGGCGAAATCCTTTATAACCAACCAAACATTGATCTTCACCTACTAGGTGGCACTAGTGTGACAAATGCAAACCAACATCATGGGTTCTACACAAATGTTTACCTCCGTTATGTCACACATTTAAGTCATACAAATTACAATCATTATATCCTTTTGAATTTGGGATTTCAATTTCAAGTTCGCAGTATAGCAAGATTCAGTTCTCTTCAATATTAAATGCTTTATATTTTAATTTAAGGGGACAGTAGACTTTCAAAACACTCAAAATCAACCAAAATACCGAATTTTCGAATTTGCTATATTATTTAATTAGACACTAATAGCTATAAGTGTGGAAAATAATTTTTCACTTTTGACACTTTTCAACTGAGTAATGGTTCATTATATTGTTTTTTTTAAAGATTTGTTAGCTTGCGTTTTCTCAAATTTAAAATATTCATGGATTTTAAAATACTCAATACTAATAAAAATAAAATACTCAGAAACTAGTCGAAATGTTCCACGCGCAAGTCTAATAATCGTATTCAACTAAAAATCTCCATGTTCGTTCTTAGTAAAATTAAAAACAAAAGTTAACCGAAATGAATGTTATATCTATACTATTTATATAAATTTTGATTACAAATATAATAAATATTTCAATTTTGGATTGAAAAACTATGTCTTGTTAGGAAAAGAATTTATTAAAAAAAAGAATGTGACACGTTAATGATACCAGATATTTTTTATTCTAGGGTATGTAACGTATATTGTAAATAAGTATTTTTGCATTCCGAGCCATAGAAATACGCCTGAAACATTTTGAATGGTACAATTTTTTCGCAATATTAAAAAATTGAAATTTTATACTTAAAATATTTTTATTATTTTGACACCAAATTTCTATGGTAATTATTTGAGCTTATTACTAGAAACATATCCAAATTTCAAAAGAATATTTTGAAAATTTCTGCTATTAAGATCTAATTTTGATAGTGCGTCTACAGGGAAGAGATGGTTTCAACTAATTGGATAAAAGTCAAAGAATCCCTTGTGACACCAAAAAGCGATCGGTTATGCCTCCTTCCAATCCGTGACTGGAAGCAATTTCCTCTTCCACTACATTTGCATAGCAAAGAACTGTCTGGTGCTTTGATTTGCGAATTTTTTAGACATGTAAATATGAAGTGACTACCTTTGGTTTTGTCCTGATCTTGGAGTTTATAGATCTGTTTTTGAAATGAATTCTTACTTATACCGGACTGCAAGGAGGCATCATGTGTTGTACAGAGTAGCAATGGGCTAGGAAAAAATATGAGCTCAATTTCATATAAATTGGATTACAGTTAAAGTGTCTAAAATATTAATAATCATGTTCTAAAACTTCCAAAATATCTGAACCGTTCCTGTTTGAATCAACCAATCGTCAAAAAAGATAAATATAGTTAACGTTTGGATGCATTACGACTTTATTTATTTATATTTTTTGTAAAAATATTCATAATGATTTTTATTTATTTACATTTATAAACATTTCTATGTACATAACTTCAGACCCAGTTAGTCCTCTCGGTGTGAGTTATGAAAGATTCTCGCTTCTTACTGTAGTTGACCTTGAGATTAATTAACAATCTTACATTTTGTTAACAATAAAAACACAAAAGAAACTTGAAATTGGAGAAATTAAATAAATTCTATTATATAAGTATTATATTTCTCTTGTGCTTTAGGAATAATGAAGTATTTTAGGAAACACAAAAGAGGAATTTTCTACGGAATTATTAAATTAAAAATATGATTTCTTTAGTATATTCAAACAATCAAATCGAAAACTCTGCAGTTGTTTAATGTTTACTTAATATAAGCGAATCTCATCCAGAAATGCAGTCTAAGGTATGTTTGTTGTTATCGTAAAACAAATTTCTTCCTGGAATAATCTAAGAAAACAAATAAGCACGGTGCTCCGTACCTTTGCTCAATACTAGTGAAAGTGCAGACAACACAGGGAAAACTTGGCCACCTCAGAAATAATAACTCGCAGGATATGGGAATATCCAGGTGTTATGATAACGGATTATCAAGAAAGCACCTCAGAACTGTTATTCTATAGATAACAAAGATCCTGGTTTCACTGCTGAGCAAAGATTTTTTATGCTTTCCAATTAGTTTCAGGAGATGAATCAAATATTGAATTAGATCTTGACTGCAATTGTTTCAGTAACAACTGTAAGACACATCATTGTGGGGGTGTTAAAGGCAAGAAAGGTTTACTGAGGGATTTGTTTAAGTAATACTGCTTTTTGCATGCATTTAACTCTTTCAAGGGTGTTATACTGTAATTACTTTTTGATAAATGGAAAACTTTATACGGGTGAAGACTACATGCATGTATTTTGCACATTACAGAATATTTAGTATTTAAGGGGTGATGAGACACCTTTTGTCTCTCATCAACAACACAATTAGACATCAGAAATGAGAGAATATTTATGTATTTAGCAGCTCTTGATATATTTGGTCGTAACATTTTCAAGGATTTCAGAGTCCCAACGCCCCTGTAAAAGTTAACGCGCCTATGGATTTTTGCTTTAAAATGTATTTATCAGGTGCCAAGTGCGCGCACTTACGATTTCATAGTCACATATGTTTTATGTGCAGTTTTTGCAAGAATTGTTTACTTTGCTGGAAAAATACGAAATTGGGAACTCATTTCATACCAGCATTAATATAAACATTTTTTTAAGACGACGTAACTCTGCATCATGGAATGAAATTCAGAATACGTGTAATGTTTACACTACAAAAGGTTTTCTATCTTTTAAAAGAACGATACAGAATATTGTTCGAGAAAGACTTACTTTTAAATTCAAAATTACGTAGTTTTGTCATTGGTACTTTTCCTTCGGAATTGATCCCGAACCGTCACCAATAACCGGTTGTGCTGCTTCAGTGTGACGTTAATTAACTACCTACCTATTTTTAAGGAATATTTATTATTGCCGGATATATAGCATTTCCGTGTTATTTTGGACTATTAAAATAAAATGAATCCAACTTTAGGTTGAACTCAATTAAATGATATTTTTGAAGAAATACATTAATAATACAATAATACAATACGTTAATAATACAATAATTAGTAGTAAATTTTGTTAAGCTGTAAGAAGTTTCGAGGGAAACATATAAATATCACGTAAAGCCAACATGTATTTGATCCTACTGTTAATGTAATTTAGATGCTTAGGTAATGGTAATTTTAGTTAACGTCGTACTAGAGCGACACAACGGGCTATTGACGAAGGGTCGGGATCAGTCCCTTGAGGGAAAGATTCGAGGACAACACCTCGTAATTTTGAACCACGGTCAGATGACGAAGCAACACCTGAGCTGGCACCCCACTCTCCAAACTTCCACGCCAACCCAACGTGAGGACTTTCGGCCACGACAGATTTAAGGTGCACCAGCCGCCTCTACACCATACGCTTAGAAACATCCATGCCCGTACCCGAATTCGAACCAGGAACCTTCCGATCTAGAGGCTAACACCTTAACCACTATACCGGTTGGTCGGCTTAGATGCTTAGGAGATGAAGCGCTAAAGTTAAGATTACATTTGGAGCATACTCAGTACATAAATCTTTGCTGGATATTTAAGCTGATTGAAGACAGCTGATAAAGCAATATCTGCAAGTAAAAAATCAATCGATACTCTTTTAGGTGCTATTGTTTTGATATGATTTCGGGACGTTATGCCACTTCGACAACTTTGTGGCCCTAACAGTTGCTAGTGTCACTTCGAAATCATCATCTTTCTATTTACCATACATACCTTTAACTTCAGATTTCTCTAGTGGCATCTGGTAGGTATTTGAATTTTGATAGCACTGGGATATGACGCAACGGGCTATTGGTGACGATTAGGAATAAATCCCGAAGGGAAAGAAACGAGTATAACACCACGCAGTTTTGAACCACGCTTGGAAGACGAAGTGAAAACTTAAGCTGACATCCCATTCTCCAAACCTCTTCACAACACCAACATTTGAGACCACAACAGATCTAGCGTGCATCAGATTCCACGTAAATGATGGTGGTCTTTGGTTGGATTGAGTAACGAACTAGCAACAACCCTCCAGTTGCAAATCTGCTACTCTACCAAACAGGCTATCTCAACCTCGGTCGTACTAAGGAATGCGCAGTTTGTGTGCTTTTAAATTTGTAAGAGTTGTAGAGATTCCAAAAGACAAGAAGGTGCATGTGTTATTCTTTTCAGAATATGAATTTGGTGATACTAAAAAATGGAAGATATCTGCTGACTAACTTCAAAGTTTCTTAAATACATCTGAGGATGTTGAAATTTTTTTCGCTTGAGCAATTGTATAGAACGAGAAAATAAGAATTTTCAAATGAAAACTCCGTGGCTTACAAATGGGATGAATTACTTTAATAATGAAGTTATATTTCAAGAAAGGTTTTACATTATAGTTTGCATCAAAATTATGTTATAGTACCTGATGTATTGTACAATACACAAGCAAGGATTAATTTTGTAAAACATTTGTAAAATTACTATCCTGCACATTTTAGTAAATTAATGCTATTAAGATATTGTTTTTTAAGTTTTCAGTTATCATAAGCAATACCCCGACGTGTTGCTCTAGTGTGACGTTAATGAATTACCTTACCTTGCACAATTACCATAAGCATTCAATGTAATTTAAATAACGTGGAAATGGTTTCTCATCTCATGACCTACATCTATTTTTATCCTTTATTGTCAAATAATTGAGCGGGGAACCAGCTCTGATGTTGACGATGAAATTACGAAGTGTTGTCCTTCGATCCACTTAGTGGTTGATCCCGGACCGTCGTCAATAGCCCTTTGCGGTGCTCCATTTCGACGTTAATGCAACGATCTTCTTTATTACTTAATTGAAATGTTCATTTCTTTTCCCATTACATAATTAAAAATCTATTTGGGACAATATTGTAAAACTAATTAGCGATTCACTTTTTATTGACTAATTAAGCAAACTTGGAGAATGAAATTATCGATATATTGAGAACTAGAAAAGAGTTGCAGTGCAAGCTTTAATTAATTACAATAGGCAACAAAATTTAAAATCTTTTTGCTTCCGAGATGAAAATAGTCATTTCTTTATTAATTCAATGTGTTGAATACGAATATGACAAAGAAAAAGCTGAATTGGCTGCGGTTTTTGGCAATGTGTACGTATCATTGAGAAAAAATGTATGTATGTAAATATTATAATACATGTTAAGAAAACCCTCAATCTTCTTCGAACCTTCACCTTTTTTGGTCTGTCGTTTGTAATCGACGAGGAGTATGCCTGATGAGCGTCCAACAATAGTCAGCCAGCATTGACGTGAACCATTTGCCCTGGTACCGTTGCTTCACCGTGGAAATGCCCCGATGAAAACGCTTGCAGCACTCATCACTGACCTCCCCGTAGTTAATTGGGAAGAAATTTAAGTTGGAGTAAAGAAAGTGAATCCTTAACGTCACATTGTAATCGAAATCATGAAACAAAGCCAACATATCCTCGACCAGTTCCTTGTAGTTTTTGGCCTGCATATTCCCCAAGAAGTTGTTAGCTACTTGACAGAACGCATCCCATATCGGAGCTTCTTAACTTTGAAGAACTTTCTCAAGCTTGTGATCTCTGAAGAGCTAATCAATCCTCAGAATCACCCTCTTATAATTTTAGATTCATTGAGACGAGGGAATATTTCATACTTGTACTTAAATGCTAGTCCATTCTTATCTGTGGCTTTTACAAAGATTTTTATAAGACCTAGCTTGATGTGTAAAGGAGGTATGATGATTTTGTGGTGCGGTTCAACCAATAGTGGGGGCATATATTCATTTCTCTAGGCTTAAAAGATGCTCTCGAAGGCCAGTTTTTCTTGATATAGTGCTAATCGATTGCTCTGCTATCGTATAAACAAAGAAAACAGCAGTACTTTATATATCCCTGCTGCAGACCCATCAACAAAGACACTACCTTCAGGTCCAGCACAGATCTGCCAGCCATACTTGCTATAGTAAATCCTCTCCAAAAGCAGTGTTAGACAGTCGTACGTCTACTTCATGTAAACAGCATGTCCGATAAGTGTATGGATGGAAGCTGGTTCCCCTTATGCAGCAAAACCGCCTATCGACTCAGTTCTGACGTGTCTATAAACAGCCGCCATTCAAGGAGCTCATGTGCAATGTCAAGTTCTTGTAGTAGGCCATCAATATCGCAGCAGAACACAAGGCTTTCTTCTTTTTCAAAGAAAAATTCGAAGGACTGATGACGATGGCGAAATGAAGTCACTCGGAAGTAATTTTGTTCGAGAAGAATCCACGGTCGAAATCTTAAAGCCAGTAATTCCGTTTTGCTTTTGATCAGATCCAAATCTCGATTAAGATCGTTCAGCTCATCCGAGCTATGTTTATGTTTCATCAAAACACGAAAAGTCATCATCAATAGTGCCACCACATGCTGAAGTTTACGGTTTAGGAGATTTCACGGACGCATGGCGATCCTCGTCGTCTGAACTGATAGAAAAATCTGTTGGAGGCTCTGGAATAGGGAGTCCTTCGCCATGCTAGACAGATGGTATGTTAAGGTATTCAACTGCCCACTTCTTTTTCTTGGTGATGCCTCCTGAAACTGGTGGTACCATGCAGAAATAACAGTCATCAACGTGATTGGTCGTTGGTTCCCTCCAAATCATGGGCATAGCAAATGGCATTGCCTTTATTTTGCCATTAAGCCACTGTGAAATATTTACTGCACACGTGTGGCAACATACATGTGAGGCACAGTCTCTGTTCTGGTAGCTTATCTTGCAACCAAAATATAAATGATACGACGCTTTATTAACTATTGCACTGATGGTCTTTTTCTGTGTAGCAAATGTCCGTTCGAAAATTTAACAGAAGTTATTAGCACTGCAGTCACGAGGTATTATTGCTATTTACTTTACACTGTAACAATCACTTGTGTATGCTAGAGCTTCGAAAAGTATGGACGAAATTATAGAAATTTATTCGAGCCGTGCCATTTTGCGTTTATAAATGCTTGCTCTTGCGCGATAACCTTCGCGAAGCCGCCAATAGAAACTTGATGTGTATGATGCAATAACTTATTTGTGTATAGGGATGATGAAGTATGCCGCAACAATTACTCAATGTATTTATCTTACTAAATTGTATTATATTATGTGATAGAAACTTTATAAGAGGCCGAACAATCGGTATGATGGTTAAGGTGTTAGCCTGTAGATAGGAAGGTTCCTGGTTCGAATCCGGGTTAGAGCATAGATGTTTGTAAGCGTATGGTATAGAGTTGGCTAGTGCACCTTAAATCTGTCATGGACGAAAGTCCTCACGTTGGGTTGGTGTGGAAGTTTGGAGAGTAAGGTGCCAGCTCAGATGTTGTCTCGTCATCTGAACGTGGTTCAAAATAAAGTGGCAATACATCGAATGGCTTCGGCTCGGACGGTGGTAACTAGTTGAATATAGCAGACAAAACGTACATATCTCTACAACGAGAGCCAGTCAACATTTTTTAAGGTGATATTAGTGTTCAGCACGTTGAAATCATTCAAGATTGGGTTATTTCATTTAAGAAGCAATTTCAGTGTTGATCAGTGTTATTTGGCATTGAAATTAAGTTTTTAATAGAAAACTATTTCTTAATATCTACTCTTAACTGTCGTACGTGACGTACTATCTACTACTCAGTTGTATTAATTCGTAGGAATTGAATTTTCCTTATATTGTTTTTATAAATGATAATTCAAAATCTTGTATTGAGTTCCCTTTACAGGTCGTGTCTTTTCAAATAATCTAATTTTATGGAATAAGAGAGGGATTTTCAGTGAAAACAAACAATCTGAGATTTTCCTTCTCCTGACAAAATGATATCGTCCAATGCATATCGGGATTATCTTAAAACGTAGGTTATTGCCAGTGGCAACTTTTGTTTAATCAAATTGGTGTTGATCAATAAGCTATCCTATAACAGTCGGGATTTTATGCTTTGCAATTTTTATCGGTAAAGTGCTGAAATCTTTTTCGAAATACAAGGCGACTGAAGTCATGTTCAAATATGCACTGGAAACTGCAAGAGAAACATTATCGTCAACTATATTTAATTTTACAGAAAATGCCTCTGACAGTGAATTAATGCGAAATAAATTAAATAATATCAAATTCTCTCAAGTGAGAGACTTGAAGCTTTTTAAGTATTGTAATAGAATAATAATTGGGGGGGGGGGCAATGGTATAATAATTGTAATAGTATAATAATTGTAATGGTATAATAATTTTAATGGTATAATAATTTTAATAGTATAATCATTGTAATAGTATTATAATAGCATAATAATTGAAATAGTATTGTAAAAACATAATAATTGTAATAGCATTATAATAGTATAATAATTGTAATTGTATTGTAATTGTATAATAATTCGGTAACAATTGTAATAGTATTGTTGTAATAATTGTAATAGTATTGTAATAGTATTGTTGTAATAATTGTAATAGTATTGTAATAGTATTGTTGTAATAATTGTAATAGTATTGTAATAGTATAATAATTGTTATTGTATTGTACTAGTATAATAATTGTTATTGTATTATAATATTAGGTGTAGTAAGAAGTTTTAAAGCGAGTTTTGTATGACGTCTACTGCAAAATAGCATACCAATCAGTACACCGCGTGATTGTGTCATGTGATAGAAACCAGATTAGAGATATCAAACCGACGCAGAAGCTAGGGAAAAAGTGAACGTAAAGTTGAAATTTTGAAGGTGAAAGATGTCATACGATAAGACATTTATTCGTCACTGCATTCGTTACGAATTTCAACAACATAAAAGTGCTGCAAAAGCATGTCAGTCAATTTGTTCTGATTTAGGGGTGAATATCGTATCGAAAAGCACATGTGAGTATTGGTTTCGACGTTTTAAAGATAGCGATTTTGAGTTTAGCGATCGACAACGTAGCGGCGCTCCACTGAAGGCTATCCATGACGATTTGCAAACACTTCTCGATAAAGATGCATCTCAAACGTAAAATGAACTTGCTGAACAGTTAGGAGTATCACAAAAAACGATTTCTAATCGTTTACTTGCAATGGAAAAGATTCAGAAGGCAGGAAAATGGGTGACGCATGCATTGAGGATGGCCGTGTCTTGAAGTGCACGAATCTGCTAAACAGGCAACACAGAAAATCTTTCTTGTGGAAAATTGTGACAGGAGATGAAAAATGGATCTGTTATGACAGTCCGAAACGCATAAAATATTGGGTGAATCCCGGCGAAGCAACAACATGAACGCCGAAAAGAGACATTCACTGCAAAAAAGTTCTCCTATGCATCTGGTGGGATATAAAGGGAGAACTCTATTACAAATTGCTAAAGTCGGGTGTAAGTGTAACTGCTGAACGCTATAAACAACAATTGCTGCGATTACAACAAGAAATCGATCGAAAACGTCCGTTTACTGGCAAAGGTTTGAGGCCCGTCAAATTGCTCCATGACAATGCACGGCCGCATGTTGCAAAAGTGGTCAAGTACACGTTAGTAACTGTTTGCGCCCATTCGCACTTTCGAATCTGGCAATGTAGAAGAAGTGAAAGAGCTGAACTGAAGTAAATCTTTAGTGCTGTGTAACTATAAAATGTTCGCCGTTTTTGTTAGTTTATCTTGCTCCACTGCAATGCCTTTCTACATGTCCGTTTTTGTAAATAAATGTTTTTAAATTATACAGTCCACTCTTATTCCTACTGACCACCATCGACGCAACAAGTGGTCCGTCGAGCCGGAGGATAGATTAGTCATTCTAAAATAAATCTATTCGCCAATATGGAGCTCACAACGCTTAACAGAAAGCGCGGCGTGTTGAAAGGCAAGGTCAACAAATTTGGCAATTTCGTTCGGATCTTCCAGGTGTCTCAAGATAAGAGCCATGACTACGTGATTCTCACCAGTAAACTTGAAGCAATATTTTCAGCAAAAAAATCCATTGATGAATTAATCAACGGATACTGCGAACTTGACGACTCAATAGATCTGAAAAACAACTTGGAAGAGACCGAACTCATTGCCGAAGAACTTGAAGAAATTGAGGTAAGAATTCAAATTTTCTTATCCAATCTCGGCCATAATGAAAAATCAAGTGAACATAATACGGGACGAATTAAAATCCCCGATCTACCTTTGCCAACATTTTCTGGCAGATACGAAGATTTTCAAACTTTCAAGGATCAATTCACCACTATTATTGGCGATAATAACTCTTTGAATGACACACAAAAATTGTGTTATCTAAGATCGGCATTAAAGTCCGATGCCAAATTAATTGAAAGTCCCCAAGATACATACGATTCGCTTTTCAAGGCTCTTGATAATCGCTATGAAAATAAACGTGCAATTGTTGATGCACACATTACAAGCCTAATTAATTTAGAAAAAATTAACGAGAATTCTTCCCAATTAAGATCTCTTGTAGATAATGTTAAACGTCATCTTCGAGCCCTTCATATTCTTAATTTTGAAAGAAATAATTTATCTGATGCGTTCATATTAAACGTATTAAGCCAAAAATTAGATCGTGAATCTAAAAAGTTATTTGAAATGTCAATTAAATCTACGGAAATACCCACCCTTGATCAATTCCTGGACTTTCTCGAAGAACGAGCTAGAATTTTAGAGGCACTGAAATATTCTGCGATTGGGAAGCCGGTATTTCCCGCCAAACAAAAACAAAACTTCGATTGCAGATCAAAGTCGTTTGCTACAAAAAGCAAAGATAAAAACGCCTGGTGTGACTGCACTCATATCCATAAGCTGTACCGTTGCCCTATATTCAAGGCCAAATATCTATCGGAACGCATAAATTTCGTTAATTCAAACAAGATCTGTTCCCGCTGCCTGAGTCATACAACTGAATACTTATGTCGATCTAAATTCCAATGTGCAAAATGTTATACCAAAAATAGAGACTCCTCGCATTCGTCACTAATGTGTGGGTTTGAAACTGAAAATAAAAAACCACCAAGTGAAAATTGTGAAACGGCTGAAGTCACTAATTCTCTTCTTTCTTCCGGAACTAAAAATCGTGGTTTGATTAATTCGTGTATAATATGTATCACACTGATTAAAAAGGAAAAAAGTATAATATTCGCTGCATTTTAGATTCAGCGTCAGAACAATCTTTTCTGACAAAGAAAGCAGCAAATGTAATAGGATTAAAAAGTAAAAGAATAAACATTCAAATTTCCGGTTTGAATAATTCTTGTTCTAATGTTTCGAATTTTGCCCGTGCACAAATATCTAATTTCGAAGGTCGTTTTAAGCGGAATGTTGACTTCTTAATTACTTCAGAAATCGTAAAATCTCATCCGTCAAAAGAGATTAATGTCTCTCAAATAAAGATCCCTTCAAACATAAAACTGGCTGATCCTAATTGGTATAGCTCTTCTAAAATTGATTGTTTGTTGGGATGTGAGTTTTTCTTTGATATTTTGATGCCGAATCAAATTAAAATTGGAGGTACTAACTTGATTTTGCGAGAAACAGTTTTCGGGTACATAGTAAGTGGTTCACTTCCGAATTCTTCCCCCGAATTAAATTTTGGTAGTCACTGTTTCCTAATGAAAAATTTACGATCACTGGACGAAACTTTAAAAGCTTTTTGGGAAATAGAACATGTTTCGGATCCCGTGACGCCTGTTAGCGACGAACTGAAATATTGCGAAGATCATTTCGTCAAAACTCACTATAGAAAGCCCGATGGCCGCTATGTGGTATCTTTGCCGTTTAAAATGGAAATCGACTCTCTAAATTTAGGCGATTCCAATCAAGTTGCAGCACAGAGACTAAACCAATTATGGCGACGTATGGAACGTGATCCCAGTTTTAAGGTCTTGTACACTGAGTTCCTCGAAGAATACGAGTCTTTGGGTCACATGGAAGAAGTTACGAATTCTCAGGAATTTTCTGACCCGGGATATTTTATTACTCACCATGGAGTGTTACGCCCCGAAAGCGTCTCCACTAAACTTCGTGTCGTCTTTAATGCTAGTCAAAAAAGCAATTTAAACATCTCTCTCAACGATGTGCTTTATAAAGGTGGTGTAATTCAGGATGATCTGTTTTCTATTATGCTTCGCTTTCGCAAGCACGAATTCGCTTTTACTTGCGACATCAGTAAAATGTTTCGACGTATTGAGATCGATCCTACACACACCCGCTTTCAAAAAATACTTTGGAAACGAGGTATCAATGAACCTGTTTCAGTCTTTAAGCTAAAAACGGTCACTTACGGTACCGCACCAGCAAGCTTCCTTGCAACTAGAGTGCTAAAGCAACTAGCAATTGATGAACATGAAAATTTTCCTCTTGCTTCGGAGGTACTTTTGCACGATTTCTATATGGATGACTGCTTGAGTGGTTCTTCCGATGCACAAGAATTTAAAAAGATTCAGGATGAACTTACTCAGCTGCTTCAGCGTGGAGGTATGACGCTTCACAAGTGGTGCACTTCAAACATAAAATCTAATTCGTCTGCTTTTCTTTTTGATAAAGGCTCTGAGGTTACTGTAAAAACCCTTGGAGTATTGTGGAACAGCACAATTGATGCCTTTTGTTTCAAAGTAACAGTTTCTGAAATTTCCAGACCTACAAAACGTGACGTGCTTTCACAAATTGCTCGCCTGTTCGACCATCTCGGCATTTTAGGTCCACTCATCAGCAAGGCAAAGTTTTTCATGCAAGGACTTTGGCTCTTAAAGCTGGATTGGAGGGATCCTCTTCCTACGCCTGCTTCTGAAGAATGGCAATCATTCATCCAGTCTCTTCCACTCATCGAATCCATTCAGTTCCCAAGATTCGTGATGTCTTCCTGCTGTAAAGGGATTATCTTAAACGGATTTTGTGACGCATCTCAAAGGGGTTTTGGTGCTGTTATATATCTCCAAGCCTACTCTGAAGCTGGTGACAGTAGCAGCAGACTTCTTTGCAGCAAGTCAAGAGTTGCACCCATCAAGACCTTGACTATTCCTAGATTAGAGTTGTCCGTCTGCTTACTCCTGGCACAGTTAGTTCAAAAGGTCACCAGTGCTCTTAAGATTCAAACCGATCGAATTAACCTTTGGTCGGACTCCACCATTGCTCTCAGCTGGGTTAGAACTCCACCTCACTTGCTAAAGACCTTTGTCTCAAACAGAGTGTACCAGATTCAGGAACTTTCCTCTAACTGCACATGGAAACACATTCCCTCGAATCTTAATCCTGCTGACGTTCTTTCTCGAGGATTAGATGCAGTTTCTTTAATTAATTGTGAACTGTGGTTCAAAGGTCCTGATCTTTCAAATGTGCATGAAAATTCTCCAACCAACTTTGTTGAAACCCCTTGTGAGACCTTTAACTGTGAATTTAAAAATAACTCTTGTTTAATTTCTAATAGTGTATGCGGTTTCTTTGATAATATTGTAAATATGTCAAACAGTTTTGTAAAGGTAATTCGTATTTTAGCAGTTATTTTCAGGTTTTTGGAAAATTGTAGAAGTGTGACTAAACTAAAAGGTTCTTTGTCCACTGATGAGTTTAAAAAAGCTAAGTATGTTCTAATCAAGCACTTTCAAGGTAAGAATTTTGCTTGTGAAATTAATGCTTTGAAAAAATCATTACCTATTCCACCTAAAAGCGCACTACGTTTCCTGAACCCAATTTTGGATAAAAACGGCCTATTGAGAGTAGGTGGAAGGTTATCTAATTCCTGTATTTCTTATGATCAAAAACATCCTTTTATTCTACCTAAGAATGAAACACTTACTAAAATTATATTCTTACAATTTCACTTGTCCAATTTACATGTTGGTCCCCAAGGTTTGTTAAATATAGTAAGACAAAATTATTGGCCATTAAGTGGTCGCAGCATAGCGCGAAAAATTGTGCATGACTGTGTTAGGTGTTTTAGGGCGAAACCTGTTACTGTTGATCAACTTATGGGACAGTTGCCTGTTGAAAGAGTTAACCCTAGTCCTCCGTTCACAAAAGTCGGTTTAGATTTTTGTGGCCCCTTTCAAATTAAGTTTAAAGGTCAGAGAAAGGGTATTTACCAAAAGATGTATGTCGCTATTTTTATTTGTATGGTGACCAAAGCAATTCACTTCGAAATTGTTGGTGATTTAACTGCAGAAACACTTATAGCTACATTAAAGAGTTTTTTTTCTCGCCGTGGAAAAAGTGCCATGATTTTCAGTGATAATGGAACAAATTTTAGAGGAGGTTTTTCTGAAATAAAGCGTTTACTAAAATTACTAAATAGCGGTAGTTCAGATTTCACTAATTTTTTGACTAATGAGGGAATTAATTGGAAGTTTATTCCACCCTGTTCACCTTCATTTGGTGGCCTGTGGGAAAGGGGTGTTCAGAGTTTTAAATACCATTTAAAACGCACAGTTGGCGCTTCCAAATTAACTTTGGAAGAATTTTTAACCGTCACGATACAAATTGAAGGCATTTTGTATTCTCGGCCGCTGTTTCCTATCTCATCGGACCCTGAAAATTATGAAGTGCTTACGCCAGCACATTTTTTGATCGGAAGACCACTGAACGCTCTTCCCGAACCAATGCTTCTAGATGTTAAAGAAAATTTACTTAACAAATGGCAAAAACTCCAAAAGTTTGTTCAAAGTGTGTGGAAAAATTGGTCTAACAATTACCTCAGCCATTTGCAACAGAGATCAAAATGGTTTTTTAGTAAAAATAACATTGTTGTAGGAATGATGGTGTTATTAAAGGACTCTAATGCACCTCCTTTAAAATGGTCAATTGGACGTATTGTTGAAGTTATCCCTGGTAAGGATGACAGAGTTAGGGTAGTTAAAGTTCGCACTGCTCAAGGTGTGTTTAAAAGATCAATTTCAAGTGTTTGCTTATTACCAATACCAGACAATGTAAAATTTAGTATTACTCAAGAAGATACTGTTTGAAATGCATATTAATAATTGTGTTTTATACTTGTTTATTTAAAGTAATAGAGGATTCTCGTAATGTTTGCTTAGGTTAAATTTTGAGTATATACTGTCGGTTTCTACTATGTTAGATTGTTTTTTTCGTTTATTCTCATTGTCATTTTTGTGCCTTAATGCGTAAACTAAGTAAAAATTTGTACTGTATATATTTGTAGGATATTATTTAGTTTTGAAATATGAATATTTCAATGCCGCCCGGGATGTTTGCGCCCATTCGCACTTTCGAATCTGGCAATGTAGAAGAAGTGAAAGAGCTGAACTGAAGTAAATCTTTAGTGCTGTGTAACTATAAAATGTTCGCCGTTTTTGTTAGTTTATCTTGCTCCACTGCAATGCCTTTCTACATGTCCGTTTTTGTAAATAAATGTTTTTAAATTATACAGTCCACTCTTATTCCTACTGACCACCATCGACGCAACAGTAACACTTGACTGGGAAGTTTTGGAACACCCGGCGTATAGCCCCGACATAGCCCCTTCGGACTGTTATTTGTTTCGGTCTATGCAGAATGCTTTGTCTTCTGTAAACTTCCGTACAGTGGACGATGTACGAAAATGGGTTGACGGCTTCATTGTGTCAACAGAGGAATCTTTCTACACTACTGGCATCCGTGAACTAAATGACCGATGACAGAAGGTATTATATAATGATGGAGATTATTTCGATGAATAAAAGTATTATTATCAGCTCTTAATTACATATTCATTTCTTTGACACATGCTTTAAAACTTCTTACTACACCTGATAGTATAATAATTGTAATAGTATAATAATTGTAACAGTATAATAATTGTAATAGTATAATGTAATGGGTATAATAATTGCAATAGTAGAATAATTGTAATAGTATAATAATTGTAATAGTATAATAATTTAAGTGAGAGAAAGTCGAGTAGTAGCACTTTTTGATTCCAGGGGGATTCGATTTGAATTGATTGAGTACACATATTATCCTACATCTGTGCTTGTTGTCAAGAATCCTCTTATAAATAATCGTCAAGTAATTAACATGCACACAACGATAGCATTTACTGACGCAGAAGGAACGCACTTACGGAGGAAAAGAATTTGATTGATATAGAATCTGGGCCTTCTACAACTCGCAGTTACTAGAGCAGTAAATTACAAGGTGTTCTCGGATCGTTTCCTTCGGGATTAATTCCGGACTGTCACTAATAGCCCATAATGTTGCTCCAGTGTGATGTTAAATTAACTACCTACCTGCTAACAATAAGCATGATAGAAATGGAATTGTCAGAACATACCTTTTTAACAGTTTTTAACAGAACCAAAAAACGTGTAAGATTTTCTCTCGAATGCTTTTTTCTTTCACTCCACTCAGCTATAATCTTTTCACATCAGTCAAACACTTTTTTCGGAAATCTAAATAAACTTCAATAGTCTATATCGAACAAATTCTTCAGTATAGTTACGTAGGCCTTATTTTTTAGCATGAAAGGTACACTATTCAAAACAAGCATTCAGAATAAGTGGGATATTTATAGTTCCAACATAAATTAGGATGCTACGTTAAAAACTACTTAACTATTCAGACAACTTCGAACTTGAATACAACGCTTTCGAATTTTCCATTTGACAGTAAGTGAAAGACTTTCAACACTATGTTAATCTAGGTCTTTGTCTTCCTGATGCATCAATGCAATCATGGGTCAACGACATGCTTTTTTTGAACGAATTTTATCTTACTCTTTTGAGTAAAACCATAAGTTTTTCTATTTTACTGCAAAAGGTAGAGCGAATAAGTTTTCTTTTATTTTGAGTACTTGCAATTTCAGTTTTTAATTTTTTACTTTCCGCATTAACCGTTTCTGATTGACTTGTAAGTTAGTGTGTGTGAAGGTGTTTCGATTCCCCTCAATCTAATTCTTCGGCAAATCCGTGCTCATTTCAATAGTACAACATTTTACTTTTCTTTACCATTACGCATTTCCCTTCACAGAAATGGAGAGTATTTTTCTTCATAGGGGTTGCCATGGCTTTGATTTACCCACCTTGCGAGTTGTATGTGGTGCTTATTTGGTTCCTGTAATTTTCCCTGTATGTATTCCCCTATTTATTGTCAGTAAAACTTTAACCTTTTGACTATTGCTATGGATATAAAACGCAATTCTTTCTTGTCGTGACTCTAACTTTCAAGTTACAACAGCAGTACCGGGCCGTCGTCAAAAATTCTTTCTCTGTGCGATTCATATAACTTTTAAGGTACAACTGCTGTACTGGCCGTAGTCTAAATTCCTTCTTATCGCGATCAAGGTACAACTGCTGTACCGGCCGAAGTCTAAACTTTGTGATTGAATACTTATTATTTGGAATTGTCTGTCGTGTTAGGCGAAGCTCGGCCAAATATAGGCCTTGCACAATAAATCCGAATCATAATTACAAATATAATTTTCTGTATGTATTTCAATTACATAGGAGCACATCTCATGAAATGTATTTATGTTTTTTTCAATTTCATTGCCATCAGATATGTTACATAAATAGTTTTGTGGACACTTGTGTCTAGGTATTATGGGTGATCAGATGAACGACCCATGCTTCCTCACCAATTATTTGCAACATAAAACGGGGCAAAACAACCTGAATAAATCTCAGGTGTCCACTTTACATGCGCCATTGCCCAAGGGAACGGGCGATAAATTTCCGAAACGTACTCCTGGGGACGGGCTGAAGACAGTAACGGGTTCTAATCGCAATCATCAGTCAAGCTGAAGTACGGTAAAAAAGACCAGAGACGGAGCATTTATTCAGTAACGCTTATATATAATTCCAAAGAAAACCGGGTCGATTAGATATGTAGTCAGCAGCCCCAACTTAGGGAAATTAAGGAATAGAGGGAAATATAAGCATCCAATTTCTTCTATGAAACTTTAACCTGGCTCTCATAGTAGCGGAGTTCCATTCATGTATCAATTATTATTTCAGACCCTCCCCTCATGTCTGTATTCTGATCCCAAGTACCACTTTCGCCCGAATGAAATAAAGTATAAATAACACATATTAAATGATTAAATAGGGTCACGATAGTCACTGGAGAACTGTGAGTACGAACCCCAATCCAAATCAAACCATTGGTACCCCGGTTGAAAGAGTAACGGATTAGCAAAAGGAGGGTTGCGAGTTCGAATCCAACCAAAAACAGTCGTGTACGCCGGGGATGGCGCACGCTCAATCTGTCGTGGCCTCATAAGTCCTTTACGGAGTGGTGGGAAAGTTTGGAAAGTAGGGTGCCAGCTCAGGTGTGACTTCGTCATAGGATCTTAGTTCAAAATTACGAAGTACTGTCCTCGGATATTTCCCGTCAGTATTAATCCCGGACCGTCGCGAATATCTCCAGAGCGAGGTTAATTAAAATGCCTATCTACCAAACTCTATCCTGTATGTGGGGGATGGTACTCTTTAAATCTCTCATGGCCTCAAACGTCCCCGAGTTGGCGTGAAGCTTGGAAAGTGGAATTGACCTCGTCATCAGTTTATCTCAGTATCACGAGTACTATAGCGCCTTCTAGATGAGTGCAGCGCCATCCAGTATGAGGACATTATATCTTGATGGCAGAACTGGATCTGAACTTCTCAAAGAAAAGATCAAGGATCCACAGCCACCATTCAAGAGATAATGTTAGGATATAACGAATGACACTACCATGTGAGAGAATAATGGGGGGATATAACTTTGGTCGTCAGGAATAAAATCCATTCTATGCGAGGCGGCTATACACACTTTGCCTGGGTAGCGATGTTCCAACAGCAGCGGATGGTGCAGTTAGAGACATGGCAGAGATTTATCTCACTTAGGCCTGATAACCACTTTGAGGAAGGTCTTTTGATTTTGGTCAAACTTATCCAGTCTCCTGGTCGGAATTTGTTTGCTTTCCTAGCTCCTGTAACCATCTGCACACTTTCATTTGGAATCTATGGTACTTTATCTCAATCTATCGGCTATACGAACATAATTCACTTTCATTCAAATTTCATTTGACTCGACAGTTATATCGTAAGTTTAAGGATTTCCGAATCTTTCAGATTTCCGCTTTTCATTCTTAATCAATCATTTTCTTAGGTTAGGTAAATTCTTGTAAAATTCAATTATTCTTTCAAAATTGTTAAATCTGTTTTACTTTCCTTGATCTCTGGTTATCTTTTCGAATTACTTTGAAAAGTGTTATTTCTGTAATTTGAATAATAACAGCGTATTTGAAATTATTAATAAAGAAATTTAGTGTAAATTCAATTATTACCTATTGATTACTTTGGGAATTAAGCTCTGCTCTTTCTTATAGTATTAAATTATAATAATACACAAGCCTCTAACTTATGTGACGTGAAACTATAAAACTACATGTTAATTATCAGCTTCGGGTCAAAGTCTCATTTACATTCTTAGTCAATTCTCCAATAAGGAACTCATGATAAATTACACAAGGTTAAACAGAGTTTTAACCCAGTTATTTCACTGATAAAATCGTTATGATCCATTGCTGAAAATACATCTTTCTTAGAAGAATAGCCTCCATTCTTGGAGAAACTCGAACGGGAATAGAGGCTATTCTTTTTCATGATTTAATAACTTAGTTAAGCAAAGTTACAGAAGATTTGCTTAAAGCGTATCTCCTTTCACAAAATATCTTTAGTTGATATAATTAAGAAAAAGATACTTTATGAATAAAATTTTAAAATTTGTAAAGCAATAAAATAAAAAACATATTTTTATACAACTCGAGTACTATGGGCCTACTACAGATACATTAATCAAGAGGTTCTTATACCCTTACTTTCAAGCTGTTTAATGAAAGAATATAATTTTACATTTGCAAGAAAAGCTTAATTAATTATTTTACTGTCAAACAACTAAAAAAGTCAATGCAAAAAGACGATGTATTGAAAGGAAAAAAATATTCTATAAGGGTAATATTTGCATATGCATTTGATCTTAAATAAAGATGTTTTTGGGCACTCTAATTATATAAAGTAAATAAATTATGCATTCGCTTCTTATGATTTTTAGGTAATCACCCGTGTCCAATCGACTCATGAAAGTAAAACGTGATTTTACTTTAACAGTCTAGGAAGGTTAACAAGAACATTTATTTAATGTTTTTTAAGTAAGGGTATTTAAAAATAGTTGAAATAGAGCACTTTCAGGATTTAACAGAGAATGATCAAAATCAGACACAAGAAACTCTCAGAGACTCTCAAGTAAGACACTGTGACTTGTATTTCACCTTTTCCGTCGTAGTCCCATAATTCGATTGACTATCTGTTCAACTCAGACTCTCTTTCCACTAGATTGAGTTACAAACAACATTTCGGATTAGAGAAAAATAACCAATGTTCTTTCAAATCTGTAAGACCAATTTAGTGAAGTTAGTACAGCTCACTGAAGACTAAAGTATCAATTTTATATTTATAGGAGGTACACTTTTTCTAGCTGAAGAGTAGCCATTGATATTAGACAACATAAAGCATCCCATTTTTGTAATCAAATATTAGATAAAAAATATTATTTCTTTGACATACGCCAACTCAAATATGATTAAATATCCAAGTCAACATAACTAACAAAAAGCTAAACATCAAATTTATATTTATTGAAATTTTAACGTTCTTAAGCTGAAGAGTAGCCCTTTATCTTAGCAGCCTACTTTTATCATTAAAATGAGATAGTACATATTCTCTCTTTGACAAACTTCAGCTCATGGTCAACGATGTGGATAAACGTAAACAACAATTTATTACTCAATAAATTAACCACATTGTTGCTAAAATAATCTGTTTTAAAGCCAACAAAACAGTTCAGCAATTAATATATTTCAAATAGACTTTGTTTAATAACCAGGGACGATGCAGAATGGGATCTAAATATCCATTTACTGCTTTGCCTTCAAAGCTCAGAAAGGTGTCAGAGTCCTTACGCCCTACCGCAAACGTTACACGACACCGGAACCGAAAATGAGACTTCCCGAACTGGATGTGCCGATGTCAGAAAGATTTATACAAAGAGCACAGCTGATGTTCCAAGTCATCATTTTTCAAACACACGGGACAAATTGAAGTAAGGCTAGAGCTAAAGGCCCCCCAACAAGTAAGAAACGTAAGAAATAAAAACTGCAAACATTGGGAAGATGAAGAAAGTTTTCCTTTTCGTCGCGGGGAACGCGAATTTTTGGTAGCCGTGTGTATACTTATGAATAAAACTTTAGTTTCCGCTTCGGAAATTCAGATTCGGTATTTCGTCTTTATTCATTACTCATCGCAGCTATCTTTGTGACATCTACGAAACTTTCGGCTTTGCTCCTATAAATTGATTTATTCTTATTAAATGTTGAATTTCTTAAAACCTGGAACTAAAATTGTTGAAGCAATGGGGAAGGATAAAGGAAAAGAGAAAACAACTTTTCAGGCGAAGAGGAATAATGAAATGTCATTTTTTTTACTGAAACAATTATTTGAAATTCTCTATCCTTTTCTCATGTACCTTTGTTTATAAAATTAGTTTTGCATTCATATTATATCAATGAATCAGCAAAACTTTACAAATTCGAATTAGATTGGGTCACGGAAACAAAGTTTTGAAGTATTACTGAATACTACAAATGATTTGTAGTATTATTGAATACTATAAATCATTTGAACGAAACGTATATCAAAAACCAGAATTTAGTAACCTGTTCGTTTTGAGTTGCAAAGTAGAATCAATGTTTTGGAAGGAAAATTTTGCTCATAAACTTTTAGTCTAATTATTTATTGATTATTATATGGTAGTTGAAAGAGTTTTAAGCTTAAAGCTAGATTTGCATAGATAAAATATTTTGTATTGAAGGATATTTTATGCGTAAAAAAATTAATGATCATAATCAAAGAAATCTGTTTACAAGCATTCTTCCCAAAGCGGCTTTTCGAGACGTGCCGTTCATCAAGATGTGACAGATTTTGCTAATGACGAGATATTGTGTCATTGAGATATTGCAGATATTTTATGACAAAATCGAAAAAAGTATGACCTATTCAGTTTTCTTCTAATGACGAGATATCTCGTCCATCCAGATTTTGTAAGTTTTTCAAACGACGAGAAACATTGCCGAGACAACCACCAGGAGAATTAAGTAATCAGATAATTAAGGGTAATTGGTTATATGAAATCTCATAATTCACTTTTGATGTGTGCAAGACGTGATTGTATTGGATTCGGTATTTTATGGCTCAAGGTGAATAGTCCGGGCTCCCGCATTCCATTTTTTACATTGTTTTCAACAAGCTTAATATTATACTTATTAGTTAACTTTATGTTGTTGAAGAGCGAATGATACGTCAGCTGGCAATCCCGTGGTGGGGTGGTTGTAGAAGGGTTCGATTTTTGACGAAAATAAATATTAAAAAAGTGATATCAACAAAGCTGAAACTGTTTCTCTAGTTAGTTAGCAAGATAAACTGACAAAAATAACCAGTCAGCTGCATGGCAGAGGGCACGTCAACTGAAATGAAAGCGTAAATGAAATGAAAAAAAAAAGTTGTATCAACAAAGCTGAAACTTGTCAATGTGATTGAGGAATAGTTAGAAAATAGTCAGCTGGGTATATAATGATGGAAATAAAGTCAGCTGATGCGATAAGTATACCGCAAGCCAAAATGAGTTCGAGCACCGCGCAGCAGAGTTATTGACTCAGCTGACGAACTTTCCCCCGACACGCAGACAGCGGACTTTTTATATTTACAGTGTATCAAAATTTATATTTTGTTGAAATCAATTTAATATTTTTATAAAGTTTAAAAAAAGTGTGAACGTGAAAAGTGAATGCTGATATTTCATTACATTTTTTATACGTAGTTTACTAAATAAACAAAATTAAAAATTGATAATTTTTATTTATTAACGTGAAAATCTGTCAAGATTTAATCTACAGTTCTATTGGTATTATAGTCGTATTCTTCTCCTGACCTCTCGTCAGATATTTCCTCAATATAATTTTGTCTTATGAGATCACTATCGTCACATTCTTCTGCGTTTTCTTCGGGTTTAATGTTACCCAAAAAAGTAAATGTATAAATGTTTGATTAATTTGTAAGAGAAAATCGAAAGAAACACACACACACAGAGTGTTTGATTCATGAATGAAATTTTTAAATTAAAAAGAAAAGTTTATCTATAAGTATTTAAAAAGTACTGAATGTTCAAAGTAGCAAATGAAAAAGAATTAATACTACTTTCAATGCATATATTTAAGAGTCATACGCAGGATTTCAGCGATATCACAAAGTTATCACATTGTAATATAGACGAGTTATTTGAAAAATAGAAGAATATGTTTGTAGGATGTATGGAATCTTTTTGGAGTCATGCACATTCGCCAAATCCGATAGAACTTTCACCCATTCAATATGGATGGAAAGATAATAATCAATATATCTTTAAATGGTTTGATGGTGATCAGTAACCACAAGCTATTGAAATCATCAAGTGTGGCATTGAAAGAATTATAGGTATTAATTATTTTTCATTCTCTTAAAACATTGAGTTCTTTTTAAATACTTATAGATAAACTTTTCTTTTTAATTCGAAAAGTTTCATTCATGAATCAAAAACTGCTTCTTTTTCGATTTCTCTTACAAATTAATCAATGACTTATACTTTTACGTTTTTAGACAACATTGAACCAGAAGAAAACGTAGAAGAATGCGACGATAGTGATCTCATAAGACGAAATAATATTGAGAAAATATCTGACGAGAGGTCAGGAGAAAAATACGACTATAATATCAATAGCACATTAGATTAAATAATGACTGATTTTCGTGTTAATAAATAAAAATAATCAATTTTTAATTTTGTTTATTTAGTAACCTACTTTTTAAAACTATAATGAAATATCAGCATTCACTTTTCACGTTCACACTTTTTTTTTTAACTTTATAAAAATATTAAATTGATTTCAACAAAATAGAAATTTTAATACATTGTAAAAATATAAATGTCTTTTACCAAAATAAAAGTAAGCTGTCTGCATGTCGGGGAAAAGAACGTCAGCTGAGTCAATAATGTTGCAGCGCGGTGCTCGAACTCATTTCAGCTTGCGGTATACTTATCGCATCAATTGGCTTTATTTCCATCACTATATACCCAGCTGACTATTTTCTAACTATTCCTCAAGATCTCTACAATCACATTGATGAGTTTCAGCTTTGTTGATATACCTTTTTTATTATTTCATTTGCGCATATAAAGACACTATCAGCTGACATGCCCTCCACCCTCTGTCATGCAGCTGACTGGTTATGTTTGTCATTTTATCATGTTAGCTAACTAGAGAAAAAGTTTCAGCTTTGTTGAAATCGCTTTTAGAATATTTATTTTCGTCAAAATTAGAACCCTTCCACATCCACATCCACCACTATCAAACCAGGTGACGTCCGGTTTCCATAGGAGGGATATGAAAATAACAACTGGCACAAAATTGAGCCTTGTTGAAATGACTTTCCAATGTGGAACGCAGGCGCCTGGACTACAAGGATAAGCTGCGCCTTAGGTCGCAGGACGTAGAATTAAGACATGTCACAGCTGTCCACATTTGACATACGGATGCGTACCGACCTTTTTATATACAGGAAGAAAATACGCATGCTCATGTTGAATAAATGTGTAATTTACTCTTACGTCATCAAACCTATACCAATTTTCTTAATTTATATTCTCTCCTGCAAAAATTTTGAGTAACATGTTTATCGATGCACTGATTATTAGTAGCCATGATTAAGTAATTGGAATTTACTCAAAATAGAACTTTCAGGTCACTTTTAGAGTTAAATATACAGTCCATTGACACACATAATGATAAATGGTATTGAATAAATGTTTGTTGACTGGTACTAGGAATTTATGTAAGCAGCTGTTATTTACAATGAATTCAAAACTTTCTGTTCAGTTTCACAGATAGTGATCAAAGTCGCAACAGCCAACATGCATAGATATAATGCACTCCTGACAAGGGGATGAGCTCGTACATGGATTGTGTTCAATCTGTCTTCAGGTCCTTTTCTATGAAAGGATGGAGCGTCGATCGTTACCGACGCAAAGTCTTGTGCAAAAGCGCTAAGTTTGATAATTTGCCACATGTCTGTCGGAGTTCGCTAACGATACAATCTCACATCATCTCATCCCTTTGCGTTTCCAGTCACATATGTCAGGTGCATGCCAACAATCTCAGCAATTGTGAAGTGATACACGTTACCCGTACGAAGTCAGCGTCTAAACTCAGCGATAGCTCAAATTGTTCAATTACTGACAACCGAATCGCGTTTGTACTGTATGTATCCAGTATTGGAACACATGTCGAAAACACTGAATTTACGATTGAACAACGTACTGTGAATGAAGCATTTTATTTTTGTCACTGCACGCAGAATACTTTATTATTGTAAGATAAAAACCTTAAATGAATCCTATTTTCTCGTAAGGTATATTGTAAGAACATGCCTGATAGATAATTTTGTATTACTCTATGTAGAGAAATTGAATAAGAACTCCTGAAAAACGGATAACTGTCTCACTCTTGGCCTTAGTTTTAAGTCAGTTGACGAGCTCCACTACCAATTTATCGATGACGAGCTCCTTACGAAAAGCAAATACGTAACTCCTAGTAACTCATTGTTCAACTTGAAAATGTATAAATATTCCATTCTTTTTTATTGCTTTGCACCTTTATAAAAAATGAAATGGAATGATTTCTACCTAAAACACAGATTGTACATCACAATTACGCAGTTAACTATCAGAAATGCACACTTACGTACAGCAACTTTTTGCATTTCTCAGTGCCATTGTCGAAAATGGCCTCCTGAATTCAGAACTTTTTTATTAGTTAACTTTAAGTGGCGCTGTCATCGCACTTTGTATTGGAATGTTTCTGCGTATTGAGTTGTGGCTTGTCATTTCACACACTCTCTTACTTCACTCACTTCAATTCAATTCTTCTTAAAATTACTTTAACTTTATAGCAGACTCTTCGATAATTTGATTCTTTGTGATTTATTTTTCGATGTGAAATGCATAGACAAGATCAGCCGGGATTCGAATTTGGAGCTAATTCGGAGAAGAAAAGGTAAGTGAAAACTTACTTTTCTTCTAAAGTTTATGAATTATTCTTGGAAAATTCAACAGCCATCCTTAGACGTCGAGGCTTGGCACGTGGTACCGTCGGCTACAGTATCAGAGAGTGGATGTGAAGGTTGTACTGTTTGTCAAGCTAAAATCGAAAACTAAGAGGATAGGTTATTCTAATTCCCTTTAAATAGAAACTTCTTGTTTGACAGTTTATTTTCACAGTGGGAATATATTATTCTTAAGTTTATGTAACACAATGGAGGGCAAGGTAAATAAGACAACGAGAATTTAATTAAAGGAAGGCTTCTGTCTCCAGCTAGACAATTTCCGCGTGTGATCGTTTCAAATTATTAAGTGCTAACAACATTATTTAATTTTGTACGCGTTATAACATCATAGGCGTTGCTTCTTCATCTTTTTTATACACTTACCGCATTACTCTCTTCCTTCAAATACGATTTTTTTCCGATGTTTCACTCTCCAGACACAATTACTGAAGTATTAACCATACCCAATCTTTTGTCTCTTTTCCCTTTTCTTTTCTATAGGATGAGATGCGCGTTTCCCAACCACTCTATGTCACTCTTTTTTCCTCGATTCTTTTCCCCCATAAACCTAACTCTACCCATTAATTTTCCAGCAAGAGTATCCATTAGGAGGGCTTTTTCCAACAAAAAAATGTATATTTGGTGAGTCTTAGCCAACCCCTAGAGGCTCTCCAGTAGCTCCGCCATCGGGAGAAAAAATACTTACTCGTAAGCTAATGAAGAAAGAATTAAGGGCATGGAATTATAAGAGAAAATAATGAGATTGAAAATGCTTCATTCGCAATTAACCTCAACTACGTCGATGAAAAAAAACGACTTTTGAGGGAAACATTCACTTTGTGTGTTTGCACATGGGAAGTGGGTGATTATAGTGATAAGTGGTTGTTGAGTTCAGATGCTGTACATATTATGCATACGATCGAGTTATTTGCATTTTTGGCTTCTCGATTGGCATGCTGATTTTAATTTTTGCGCATCGAAAATTTTGCTTGAGTTTAGGTAAAAAAAGATTTAGCTGATGTATTCAAATACTCAAGAGTAAGTACGCGCTGCGTGAATTTTAATTTCATCTTAGGGTTCCATGAATAGTAATGAAAATATTAAAAGGAATAAGTTTGTTTCTTAAAGAAATATTTTGAGCAATGCTTAAGATTAATATTTGCAATTTGTAGAATAGAAATGGAATTGTATATTTGCGATTAAAATTAATAAATGAGACTGCGTGGTAAGTGAAATTTATACACTTCTTGAGTTTGTCATTTAAAAGCAATAAACGCAATGAGGTCAAAAGGGGGACTTAAGAATCCAGTAAAAAGCATTATAAATAACTTTTAAATCTTGTTTATACACTATCTACCAATAAGTATTTGGACACCTGTGATAGAAAAGAAAAACAAAATACATTAATATGCAACAGTTGATAGAGGTTCCACAAGAGGCAATTCCATCCTCAACAGTATAACGGCTAGTAGTATTGTCTTCCACTCGGCTTGGAGAAGACATGTAAGTTCCTTCACCGATTTTGGACGGTTGTTGCACCCCTTGATTCGGCGATCCAACTCGTACCAGAGGTTCTCCATACGGTTCAGGTCTGGGCAGGTCAGTCCATTCGGTATACCCCATTGCCACCATACCAATCCATGGTGGACCTCGCAACATGACAGCTGGCGTTGTCGTCCTGGAAGTAACATGGGTCCGACCCGTAAAACTACCACAACGTAGGAAGCACACTGTCATCCAAAATACTGCAATAGGCCTTGTTGTTGAGCTTATCATGAATTTGGACCAATGGTCACAGTCCATACCAGGAGAAACACCCCAGGCCATAATTCCACCTCCACCGAACTTTACTATGGGCACAATGCATTCTGGCAGGAGACGTTCTCCAGGAAAACGCCAGACCCAGACTCTGCCACCCGAACGGTAGAGGGGGAACCTTGATTCGTCGCTCCAGAAAACCCGTTTCCGGATCTACGTCCACTTTCGACCACATTTACCGAGCAATGCGGTTGGACTTTGTGATCAGAGGCTTATGGGCGTCAGCACCACCATGAAAACCAAGCAGATGTGCTTCCTTACGGATGGTATTAATCGAAACAACACTCACGGACGCCTGTTGAAACTCCTGGAGTATGTGGACCATCGGTTAAGTGTGGTTCTTCCGAATTTCCCTGGACAGCACCCGTCGGTCTCTATCTCCCAGTTTCATGGGTCTGCCGACTTGGGGCACATTCCGACAATCATAGCTCACCTTCCACTTCTGAATCACATAGGCCACTATCGATTTTGTGTAATTCAGCTCACTAAATATATCCTTCAACCTTCGGCAGGTAGACAATTGTTACCACTGTAATTTCGTTTACACATACGGCATGGTAGAGATCTGTGAATGTGAATGTAAACCCCTTTTAATTGACCGCTGGAATCGATGATCATTTACGAGCTGCCAGCGACTGACCTTCTAGAGGATCCCTCTTTTTGTACGGTACCCTACCCTGTCGACCGTGAGGTGTGAACGCTTTGTGGGAAACGCACAATGTCGCTCGGGTGTTAACGCCACACAATACTATGAAAGGAAAGCGTCAATCGTAAATGCCACACAAGGGTCTATCGCTCAAGTTAGGTAATTAGATAAGGGGACTGGACATGTTGGACTGTGAAACAGCCGTTCCTGTAGACGATTGAAAAAATCTAAGCGCCGCAGTGACAAGGTTAAGGACCGGCCATTTCTGTGATATACCCGACGTTTACACCTTTCTCGAAATCAGATAACTTTGCACTTCGTGGCATATTGCATGCGGCTAATGCCAATGTTGTTTCCTAAACGATATTTAATGGCGGAGGGCGTGACGTATATCACGACCGCAGATATCGTCATTTGCATGGGTGCCCAAATACATATTGGAGTTATCATCAAATTCGAGAGTTTGCTATGGAGACTCTCAGACAAAAGATTTTCAGATTTACCAAAGGTCAATATCACTCGCTCAATTTTTGTTTTAACCGAATTACAATAATAATTCACCTACACATTCTAAAATAAACAATTTTTACGCATTTTAAATTAAACTATTTTAAAACTATTCAGTAAATTCTTAGAAAAAAAGACTTGATTACTAAAATTAAAATACATTTATGTACCTCAAAATTGAATCTGCTATTTAATTTTTTTTACATATTTGTGTAATTTGGATCATACGGTATCACGCAAGTTAGTCCAGTTCCAAATGTACAGTATTTAATAAATTCCTTAACTTTTGCAGACAACTGGAGAAGCTAGAAAAGTTTCTATATACGTAGTAAAGACATCCAAAGTAAATTAAAATGTATGAATCCGAAAGTTATTTTTTTCAGCTGTGAACGATTGCGTTTGTGTCAGTGTCGTCTAGGACATAGAACATGCTAAACTTATTTTGAAGACACATGCCTAGTAAAGCAACAGTAGTTAAAGGTAATCCACATATTTTTACTGGTTTATCATCTAAACTTTGTTCTTCGTATGAATTCCAGTAAGACACACCAAACTATTTCCCAATAACATAATCAGTTCGATTCTTTTATTGACCACAAATGATTTGAGGAGAAAATTCTAGCAATTTAGTTATAGAATCTGGAGTAGTCATAATTATAACTTCTCACAAGAAAAAGCAAAAAACTTTAAAAAGCTAAATTTAAACAAAACATTTTTTGACAATGATGCGGTCAAGCGATCCAAGGCATGCATTACCTATAGGGTTAGTTAAATCTCATACTGAATGTTACCTTTTTCCTATGTTCCATCCTTGGAAGAAATACAGAATTTGTGTCATGGAAGACAGTGCTTGCGTCCATTTCTAAATCAAATCCTTTTATATGCTTACTTTGATATTTGCTTTACCATTTCATTACGTTCATTAGATATTCTGCCATCCGGTGAGAAGACACAATACAAGTGAAATCTGACTTACCCTTGCACATAAGTGTATGAAAGTATAGTCCTAAACGAACTGTTTAAGTTTATATACATTTCATAAACTGTGAATAAACCTTCCCATTCAGTATGCTGAAAATTTAATGAAAAATATTTGACAGTATCGTAATGTGTTTCGCCTTTGATTTCTACATTCATTAATATTTTAACGTTCTGAAGCTATTCTGAAAGAAAAAAAAGCGAAGAGGGTGTTTGGAAAAGCAAACATTGTCAGTTGAGTTGATATGTTTGTTGTCAAGAGACATTTTTTGGTTAAATATTTAAACTTTACTTTCACTACAAAATAAATGAGTTTTATTTAGAGAGATAAAATCAGTATAGAATTTTAAACAGTCCTGATTGAAACTCTTTCCAGTAAAACACAAGGAAACTTAAAAATGAAACTTATATTTGAACAAAACATTTCTTTGAAATGGTGTGGATATGCGATGCAAAACATGCATTACATTTAGGTTTGGTCAAATCCCATACTGAGGACTATCACTTGGATGAAGTAGTGAAAGAAATCAGAAGTGTAAACAACGTGTATTCGAAGTAATCACATGATGATAGGACGAATCCTTTTCTACCCTTTCTTAATATTTCAAGGCAATTTAAGTGGAATCTAAAGTATAAAAACATCGCGATTGAAAAAACCTTGGTAAGCATGAAAGGATGAATTGGAAGAACATAAAAAAAGGAGAAAAGAACCACCATTATCAACTCTTCTGTTCTGTCCATCACAAGTCCAATTGCTGGTTGCTATGGTTACCATCCTATTAGCACTAAAAGCATTTTTTTCTCCTCCTTGCAATGTAAGAAGTTTGGAATCCAGTGGGAAACCAACATGTCTCTCGTTGTTTGCAAGAAAATCCCCCAACGTTTGACGCAATCTGATGGGAAGGCATTGTTTCACTCAAGGATTGTCAACTATTGCATATTGCATCATAATGGCCTGTCTCCTTTTCACCTGAGGCTCGGAGAGCAGATTGCTTTTTGAGACAAGATGTTGGGAAACTGCACTGGTCTGGGAAATTGAATTTAAGACAGTATGTGTAGATTCAATGTACACAGGCTCTACTTGTACTAATCCGTACAAACTGCAATGGCTAAGCGAACCAAAAAAAAAGTATAGCTGTTTTATCCATCGAAATGCTGATTTTCACTTTTTACCTCACATTGGAGACAACATCATACCTTACAAGTGCAAAAGAAGTTTCAAATATAAACCTGTCAAATGTCCAAGTATTATGTAATAGTTTCTTATTTCATATAATTTTTTTAGTGAAATTAAAAAAGTTAACGGCTGTAAAAACAGAATTAAAAATATTGTGAACTTACTACATGTTTTTGTTAAATATTATAATGCTAACACATCGTTCTACAGCCTATGGAATAAAGGTATTGTTAAAACAAAATTGTTGAATCAATTTTTATATCAGTGTTAATGTAATATATATTAATAAGACTTATTAATAATCATATGTATAGAAAATAAAATTGGCAAATAACAGACTCAAAAATTCTCTTTTGTTGGAGAAACTAGAGAAAATTCCATTTTATTATAAAATGTTTTTCACCTTTGAGGCTCAGTTCTTAAACCTAAAATATAGTATTAAGAAAACACTGCTCTCTTGTTATGGTGACATTGAGAGGTTACTTGAAATCTATAACTTAAGGCTAAGAGAAAGCGATGTTCAGCTCGAAGCTATAAGAATATGTTTTTAGGAAACAAAGCGTAATCCAAAATGCAAAAACAAATGTATGAAAATAAGAGTTCATGTCAAAAAATCACGAAAAGATTTTTATTGATATCTTTTTGAATTTGAAAGAAATATCCTCGAACGATTTAACACAAAATATTTATTCATTTAGCCCAAAGCACTTGTCACGATGTTAGTAAACACGAAAAGAAAAACGAAAAAAGAAGTGGTGGAAATCTTCACGAGAAGCACTCACAAGAAGCATAAAAATCAAACAAATCGAATACAAAAATAAAGAAGGGATGCAATTAAGATCTACTCAAGGAAAAAATACTTGCATAAAAAACGGCAATAAATCAATTATGTTTTGATAAAAAATATCAAAATGACGCTCAGATGGATGATAAAATTTTCTGTGCGTGTAAAAAGTAAAGTCAATTATCACCTTCGGTTTTTTATCCTCATTTTTTTATTTAACTATCCTATCATTTAGCCAACTACTTTCTAGTTTTTTCATAGTCCTTTTGATAAAATAAAGAATTAATAAATTGTTTTGTACAGCTGAAAATATTTAACGTAATGAAGAGTGAGGTAATGACATCACTTTAAGAATAAAAAATTGTGTCATACTTAAAACCAACTACAATGAGATTGTTAATGGTGAAATATGTTAATATTCAACTATTTACAACCGTGTCAGCCTTAGCCATTCGGTATATCGCCACGAATTTTGAAAATGGTCAGATGACGAGGCAACATCTCTCCCAACTCTCCCAACTTTCACACCAACGACGGATCTAAAGTGGACCAGCCGCCTCTACACCATACTCTTGCAAACATCCATGCCCTGACCCGGATTCGTACCAGGAACCTTCCGATCCAGACACTAACACCTTAACCACTATACCTGTTGGTCTGCGAAATATGTTAATATGCGCGTAGTATTAAGCTATTCTTACAGCAGTAAAAACCGAAGTTATTGTATACTTTATTGACATAGCTAGTTAATAGATATTGAATGTTTTGCAATGGGGCGGAATTACCCAGGATCTCGAAGGTGATAACTCATAAATGGAATCTTCTTAATCAATAAAATGGATATTGCTAAAACTTCTATCTTGTATATGTCTAATTGGGCATTGTATACTAAATTTGGAAGCTTATCATAAAAGTTCACAACTTAATGCGCATTTAAGAAATTAGAAGTATTCCATGAGATTCAAGTTGGGACAGAAGTCATAAATGAAAATTTCACGTTCTTAACCATCGCGTATGACTCAAGGACTTGACTGAGAACATCCTTAATAATTGGAAACATAATATTCTAAAGGTATATTTTGTTCTCATGTCTTCTTGGTTACAATCATTGATTGTGATTAATTTTCAGTCGTTCAGAGTTGATTTGAAAGAATCAGGGAAAATTTAGTCAGGGGTTTGAAGATCTGGTACTGTCGAAGTGGATGATTTTTGTCTATCTTTTCGTAGATTTACGCATGTGTTGAATGGGTAAGTTCTCGAAGTATCGAGATCTGAAAATGTTCACATTTCTATTCTTTTTTCGTATAAAAACGCGCTATAGAACTTCTTGACATACAATAAAATAATTTTCCATGAATTTACTAGGTTGCAGTAGGAAAAATACGATGCAATAAATTGACAAAACGAAAAAGATACCACCAATTAGGCTATATTGTATCTGCGTGAACGATATTACCCCAGAAGGATACTCAATGGCAGAGATGTTGCTTTTATTTTCCTTCTATACGCTGTTAACAAACGAAATTATACGAAAAAGAAGGCAAATATGAATTCCTACTATTCTCATGGAACATAAAGCAAAAATACTTAAAATAAACTTATCACAGAATAGCTAGTGTTCTAAAATTATGCGAAAAGTACGAATTTAAATAATTCCTAAACTAAAAATGACCACATCTTGCAGTACAGATTAACGCCAGTGAGCTGTTTCCCTTATAGCCCATTAGATATCACCACACACATCACAATCACATTTTAATAATTCATAAAGAAAGGGATATTTGGGTGGCGAAATTATAGGGAGGGATTGTATTACAATATGTTAAATATTATTTTTAATGTATACTAAATGAACGATAGTAAATAATTTTGTAATTAAATTTATTGTCTCAGTATAATCATACTTAAGTGCCATCGAGATACAGCCTGGATCTAAAAGTTCACTTCGGTCGAAAGTGAATAAGAAAAGAAGGTCATATATTGATGACTATTGTAAGCTTTAAGGAGCTAGATATTGTTGATGAGATTCAATTTACCTCACAATATTTAATCCCATTGAAATGCCCAACAAGCAAGTTTCTTTAGGCAAGTTGGTTTTACATAACTGTCAGAATGCTTGAAGGTCTCCTGAGTTCTGTATGTTCTACCATGGTGGTAAAACAGAGGCTGTCCATTTATAAGTTATGTAAGTAATTTATAATTTGAAATGATTTCAAACAAAAGTGAGTCTTATGAAGACTGCGTAAATGCTCAGAGAAGATTTTCTTGAACGAGCGGAGCATGCGCACAAGGGTGTACTCAGGACTTTGGCTTCAAGACGACGTTTGACACAGACGACGACGTTAAAATGAAGTTCATGATAGTTCAAGACGATGAGCTCAGAGATATTGTGCCAACGACGATTATCATTGTATCAAAGATTTTGTATATAGCTTTCCATCTTGTATTTTTTGTCGTTCATTCACTAAATAAAATCATTTAATAGTATTGATTCATCAAATATCTCCCTGTGTCCGCCTAATAATATACGCTATTATTCCAATACTTCAAAGTTATTACGCCGATGGAAATAATTACCTACGTCAAGAAATGAGAAGAGGTCGTGAAAATTTTGTTTAATTACGAATCTCTTTCGTAGAGTACGGTATTTTCGTAAATGGACAGCGAAAACTGCAAATGCGTACCTACAACGCTGAAACAAACGATGTGTAAACAGACTGTTGTAGTTTCAAGATGACTGGGAAAGGCACCTTTTAGCGATGATAATATGTGTTTTGTTTCAGGGTCATCAAGTTATACGAATTTGGCGTCTTACACATCAATTCGATAAAAATTGCATATTGTATGAGGTATTAGCAGAAATTCGTGTCTTGCTATGGTGTGGGATTTGTGTGATCTAAGAGGGTCCAGGTAGCAAGAGTATATGGCGTACGAAAAAGTCAATTTCGAAATGTGCGATGGAATACTTGAGCACTTTATGTTACCGGCATCGGTCGATTTATATGATGGTGATTTT
Source organism: Metellina segmentata (assembly GCA_947359465.1). Lineage (NCBI taxonomy): Eukaryota > Metazoa > Arthropoda > Arachnida > Araneae > Tetragnathidae > Metellina > Metellina segmentata. The sequence goes on from OX375878.1 coordinate 69,059,559, forward strand.
CTTTTTTCTCCTAGCAAGATTCAGCCTCCTGACATATCCTTCCTTATTCATAAATACTTGAAAAGTATTTATAAGATGGAATGTGTGCATATATATATGGACCAGATATTAGAGATTTATAATGCATTCTCAGTGATTTATGTTGAGTTATTCTTAAAGTGACTACGATGGTTAAAATAGGGCTGACATCTGCACTCGGAAATCCTTATATAGGATAGTATATATTCATTTTATGTTATTTTATAGATATTCATTTGAATATTCTCACTCTTTTGATTTATCTTATATCTAAGCATCTCATAAAACTGGAAATATGCTTTTATAAGAAAGGCAATAAACGTAAAATAAAAAGATAACAACATTAGATTTATCATATTTTATGCATAATCTGTATATAATACAGTATTTATTTGATTTATGATATTCGGAGAGTAATTTTTTCTTACCAGGGTAATAATATTTGGACAGACCGAAGAGGTTGAGAAGCAAATTAAGTTGTTTCTTTCTGTGGAAGAATACGCTATTCAATTATTTTGCTATTAAGTATTTTGATGATTAAACCTTCTGTGCATAAAAAAAAAAGAAATCAACGTCGATTCTAAGCGACAATGTTCATTAAATAAAGCAATTTCTTGCATGTATTGCTAAAAATCATTATTTTTAATATTGGATTGTGATATATGTAGACTAGAAGTCTATATGAAACTTTATTTATAAATGTTCAATTAAGATAGGATGTTTTCATATCATTATTTATGATCCGGATCTATTTTAATATTTCAAAGGAATGAGTTTGTATTTCACCTCGTCTTTTACAAGGATGCAAAAATTTGTATTTAAAGTAAATTTCGGTGCTGAATAGGAATCAAATTCTTTTAACTAGATAAACATCAATGTGAAGAATTTTAAGTGATGATACATTAAAATGCTTTTATGATGCTTTAGTTCAGAAACTTAAAACAAATATTTATATTTAGCCTGAAACAAAATTAACTAACCACAATATTCCTAATTTAAAGAAAAGCTGTTGCGACAAACAGATTTCTTTTGAAAGTATTCATGCATGAATCAAATTATGAACTTCCTCGAAAATATTCAGTGTTGAAGTTTAAGTATTGACTGGCATGATTTGATGTAACTGTATAAGCATATCATTTCAGCTTTCACTACATTGAATATTAAACATCTTAGTTTAAACAAAAATTTGAAAAGCTATTTGTTCAGGTTTTTAAAAAGAGAAGGTTAATAATAAAATAATAAGCAAAATAATGAGCACACTCTTACAGTGAATGATAAATACTTGTAATTGATTCGGGAACACAACAGGAATCAAACATAATTTATCAAAAGTATTTTTCTGTTGGAACTTCATTCTTATTCATATAAGTAATGGTCATACATTAAATGGAAATTACGTTTCACATAAGAAATCCTAATGAAAACGACTTCCGAAGTATTTCGCTTCTCTCTCTAAAGGATAAAAGAATTGAAATTTGAGATGAGGAATCTTCATTTTTAAACATGTCATCGTTTTTTGATTTTTATTTAATTTCCTTGAAATTCTTAATTGCGACTTTAAACTCAAACCGATAAATCTTTTTTCTCTACATTTCCTTCACCTTTTGGATAAAAAGAAGGTATTAATTGAAAGTCTTATGGTCCATATCGGAAGTCTGGTATTTTATTCTAAATGCGTAAAATTTGAGTACAGGTTCTCTGATATTCTTAAATCTTTTCTCTATTTTCTTCCAAGAACCTCTTTTTCTACATAACTACTTAATAAACCCACATTTTAAAGGTTTTGATGTTAAAACCTTCTTTGAAGTCTTTTAGAGAGAGATAGCTGTATATTGATTTCCGTTTTGTAGATTATGATTACTTTTTGCCAATAAATTGAGTTTCATTTTAAAGCTTCATTACCGATTTGTAAAAGCAATTGCGATGTTGTTTAATTAGGAATATAAGTAGACACAAAATGGGAATTTCTCGAAATTTAATGTTTTATAACACTAATCAATATTACTTTTATTAGTTGTAATATCTGTCAACTTAGTTTTAGTACAAGCAATCCAGGTACATACCCTCAGAATAAAAGTATTTTGTTGGATATATATATATATATATATACATTTTCTGTCCAAAAAATGATGCTTATGCTGTACTCAGTAGCAGCAAAGGTATTCTGTGTTACAAATTCTTTGTTGTACTCAGCATTAGCTGCGATATTTTGTGGTGCGATTTCTTTGGAGATCATTCCACTACTTCTCCCGTATATAATTATATTCATTTCATTTTAGTAATTATATTAATTTCGCTTTGAATTTGGAGATGATTTTGAAGTCTTTAAATTACGATACCAACATCTCTTCGCAGAAAGAGGAAAATCAGTGCCCTCAAATCAAAGCTTGTGTGTGAAAGCCAATTAAAAAAAAATTGAAACATTCATAAAGTACCGCAAACAATTACTAAAGGATTTATAATTTTTAGCAAGTATGTTGCTGAAATTAGTTCTAAAGATTTAGCCTTTCCTTCAAAATAGTTCTAAAATAAATAACAAATAGCCTTTGCATATTAAAAGAATTTGATTCGGTGATTAAATGGTAAATGATTATATTATAATTTAATGATTTGAAGTAAGCACAACTATGCTATTAATGCTAACAATAAAGAACAATAGAAGGCTCTTAAATTGAAAAATGTGAAATCCAACGATAGACCATATGATCTCATGCGAATCATTTATGCCTAAAAGGACATGCAACAAGTGAAATCTCCGAGTCGATAGCTTGCTCTTTAGAGCCACCAGCAAATCATTAACGTGAAACAGACGATTAACGACATCGCATACTAAATCCTTTAATATGCAGCAACTATTTAACTTGAGATGTGAGAAAATGGCTGCATTGGCAGCAATTGGTCCCAAATAATGGATCCGTGTATCCAATTATTACTTGGGGTACTCGTGACGTATTGACAGTTGTGTATGGATCTGTGATTAAACATAGATCATGGTGAAGTGGTGTCTATGTTCTGAGTACTGATTGAACAAATTAGTCCTAGTGGAGTATGTATAACGGACGCTTGGTGAGGCTAAATATAGTTTATCTGCATGGAATAATTAGACTCTGCATTCAGTATTATCCCTAATACTTCATTACAATGTTTAAATCACATGGAAATTCGATACATATCTTATTATTTCAGTTTACCTTCTCAGGTTAGTATGCGCTTTATAGATAAGCATTTAAAAGAATGCTTTAACGAAGGTGTCAGATTCCTTTAAAGGATTCTTGCGAAGAGTCTTCTTCTTGATCTTTGTATTGTATCCAAGTTTTTTAACAGATTAGATGCCAGAACTTAAAAGTAATGTATAACAGGCTAGGAAATGGTGTACGTTGTTTGAACAATTAAGTTTTCACACGAAAAATAATAGATACAATTTAGATACCAATTATAAGCAGATTAGTTTAAATTATTTTACTGAAGGAGATTACTTAAATCATTTTACTGACATACACGTCCTTTCCAGTGTTTTTTACCCTAGAAAACATTGATTTAAGAACGACTATTACAATATTCGATTATGCAGACACAACTGTAATAAACGATTTAAAATATTGTTAAAATTACCTATAAATAGAAACTGAATAAGCAATATATTCCTTTTCTCTCACCTCTCATTCAATAGCCAGTTGTGTTGCTCCAGTGCGACATTAATTCAACTACATACCTACCATACATAAATTCCTAGTTGTAACTCTTTTTTTTTTGTTCCTTCTGTTTGGAAGAATAACATCATTGAAAAATTTCATGAATTCCCTTTACAGGTTACATTGAAAACATGATTGCATTAAGTTGTCTTGTAAAATAGATTTAGGTCTGCTGATGCGATAAGGAAAAGATAGTTTTATTTGAAGCTTTAAAACAAAATTTTCAGTAAAAAGTCGAAATTTTTCTTCGAACTTTCGTTGGAATGTTTGCTTTGATCTTGGGAATAAACATCAATTCTCAAACCTAAAACACATTTTTTTAATTTTAATTTGATGCTATACTATGAGTACATTCATTGTATTTACCAACTTTTTAAATAAACTGTTTTAAAGATTATATATGTAAAATATATGAAACACACGAAATCTCGAAATCTTTGTAATGGATATGTTTGCTTAGTGTATGTGTCAAATTATGGTGAAAATAAAAGTAAACCAACACGTAATTAAAGGGTTCTTAACTGCAAACCTTATTTATAAGCTAAATATAATGGTACTGTAAGGGAAAGCCATACATTACGGAACCGTCCCAAATCGGTATAGATTGGTAGTTGATAGAATGGTAATATAAGATCTCTACTTCTAAAGATTTCCCCCATTAACTCTGAGATGCTGCATATTGTAGCAAACAGCATTCAAGATGTCATCCCTCATCCTGAAGCACAAAAGAGCACGTCAGAAGTTCAGGCGTTTATGGAATACTTTCTTTTTCTCAATAAAAATAAAAAAATAAATCAGCAAATCCCAAACCCTTATTTGATCCATCAGCAATGTATGATGACGATGCTTTTTCCTCTATGACAGTAACAGTGCATTTAATGGAGGAGAGTTCATTTGCAGCAAAATTCCTCGGGACATCATCCACGGAGTTCCAGCCTTCAATTTATCCAGGTCGAAGGACAAAATCTTGGGTTTGAAATAATGTTTTCACAGTGTATATTTCACGGATGTACGTGGTATAGAAATCAATATTAATTGCAAAATGGCAACAAACGGATCTATACAATATAAAATCAACTGTTACGAGGATCATTCGTCAAAGTAACCGCTTAGCTTAAATATGCTTGATTTGAGCTATTAGAGTTTGCTAAGATAAAATTGCTAAAGATACGCAGAAGAGAGGGCCTCTCTGATGAAAATTTTCAACACTCTGATTGTAAAAAGCCAAGAAAAAAATCGGAAAGATAGAAATCAGCTCCAAAAAGAAAATGTGAGCCAAAGCAAAAATAGGTTTAGACATAAAAAATACAGAAGCTCTTGAAAAAGTTAATGGGATGCAATTAAAGTGTACGTTCAATAGCTTTTGCTAATTTTTCTTGGGCTGGCAGCCTGCCAGATCAAGTCAAACAAGTTTTTTGTCATAAAAATTATTGTCATCGGAATTATAGAATATAAATTGAGGTCTCAATCCTATATAGGTTGGTTTGGCTGGTTGGTTTTTTATGGCGCAAGGGCCACACATGGTCAAGCTGCATCAGGCACAAGACAAAAAAGTCTAGACGAAATTAAGATTGTTATTAAAATTTTATCTAATTACAGTTTTGAATTGAGACTAATCCAATGCATAAAATCTAAATAAAATTCCCAAAACCAATGTCAGAGATAAATAAAAACAAATTTTTACTGTAACGACTCCCTAAAAGGTCTTTTAGATTTAGGTTTGAAACTCCAAATCGGACTAGTCTGTGGTAATTAAAAACCCTACATCCATTAAAAATACAATGGCAGGTTGAACATAATGGAGCAGGTTCTCTGATTAGTAAGTGTCTATGGGTAAAATGGGTATGGCCAATGCGAAGTCTTGTCAGTTGTACTTCATTTTTTCTACTTCAATTTGTATTGCCGAGTACTGTGACAAAGGTTTGCATAGAGTTCCAATATAGGAAATAATGTGATCACTAGATGACGTTTAATGTCTAACTGTGGTGACATTACAACTGTGGTTTTTTGTCATGCATTGTATTAGAAATAAAAACCAGAAAGAAATACACGAAAATGCAACTTTATATGATAGGTAGTTGAATTCACCAACTCAAAAGGGATGTTGGTGAATGTGCGGGATCAATCCCTTTAATAAAGCTCAAATGATTGTTATTCCTCCTATACGTGATTTTACAGGTTTTACCTGAAATACACAACAGTTCTATAACGACACCATCTTAAGGGGATACTGGCACACAATGCATAGGGCCCTGGAAATGTGAAAAATGTTTTGTACGGTAATGTAAGTGCTTCTAAGCTTAAAAGTTTAATAGATATTTTTATTGAGTTTATAAAAATTTTTAAACATGTTCAAAATCCCCTGAAAAATGTATACATTTGGTACGAGTTACGCAATGAGTACAACTAGGAACACATGTTCCATTTCATATACAGCCCATCATCTAATCTGTTACTGGGTCTCCCAAGAATGTACAGCCCTGCCGTATCTATAAACGATTACCACTTGTTAGATACTTGCTACTAGGGAACTACGGGGAATTTAGGAAAACCAAATGCTGTGATATCTGCATAGCACGAACATCTTGAATTAACAAAATTTTGAATATTTTAAAGACATATGCTTAAAAATATTGAAAGTTTGGTATACATACATAATTAATCGCTTACATCTTGCGTCTAATTATGTATGCATACATATTTGGTATTTAACCTAATCGAAAGCGCATGAACTAGATGCATACAACTCTTGGAAAGTACAAATAACGGATTAGCAATCGATCGCGAGTTCAAATGAATGTCTAACTAAAGATCCTCGTTTATACGGTGACTGGTACATGTTAAATATGACGTGGTGTGGAAGTTTGGAGAGTGAGCTGCCAGCTCAGATGTTGACCTCGTCATCTGACTGTGGTTAAAAATTGCATGTTTTTGTCATTGGATTTTTCCATTGAAAATTGATCCCGGTCCGTAACACATAATCCGTTACGTTGCTGTAGTGCTTGGTGAATCAATTTATAACCCGTATCACATTGGAAAGTACAGAATACTAGATTAACGGATTCAAAGAACACTATATTTTTACCGCAATGCGTTTTATAATAGTTTAAAATTATAATTAATATGATCTGAAGTTATAACTTAGTGAGGAAAATGCGAATTGAGTTTGCCTACTTACTACAGTAGAGTAAAAAATATTTATAAACACAAATTTCAACAAAAGAAAAATTCAAATATTTTAAAATCTGTATAAGCTTGAATAAAAGTTTCACTTGAAGCTGTCAATGGAGAAAAATAATATTTGTTCAAAGGGGAAAACACTTCTTCTTGTCGAAAGAAAACAGAACTAACGTCAATATCTTTGATCAGGTCCGTTTCACGCACGCGCACTTCTTACAAATTACCTTTTCAGTTTGCTTAGGAACTTAGAAAAACAATTTAAAATCAAAGTTTGTCTCCCAACAACACTACCCTGGGAACGCGTTTCCACCTAAAGAGAAATTGAAAACTGTCAATCTTAATATGTATTTCGGGAGTAAGTTTGCCGAAGGTCTTAAAACGGTGTCTAAAACTTTATAACATCGAGCTCCCAAGCGGCTTTCCTTTCCTTTGAGCATAGGATAAAAATAATTAAAAAGGCAAATCCCAGGAACAATGTTATTTATTACAATAACTGTCCAAAGTTTCACCTGTCAAAAAGTAATTTAAAACTTATTAATTATTCGCTTAGGATAAAGAGAGTAGAAAATTGTAATTACAGGTATGGTAGTCAGCTTTAATACACAGTCTCCTTCGATTAAACACCAACTTTACGGATCTATACCATATTACTAATCTCACATTATGAGTCGAAATATTATACAACTCAATAAATTTCTATTCCTACGAATGTTTAGTCAGTTCCTTGTGGTACAAGTGTGAGCTAAACACCTGAAATATGTATTGTGTTTCATTAAATATTCAAAGCTTCAGCACAAAGTGTTTCGAAATTATAAATAAGATTAAATATATTAATTTGTATAAAAACTTAGTTAATTCACAAAATCAGGGACAGAGGAATTAAAAAAAATGTATATACATGAATCTGTTAGATTTTCAGTCGTAAAATATCCAAACATATTTTTTACATGCAAAGATAACTAAGTCAGCAATGTTTCACTTGAAAAGGCTAACTATTTGAACTATTGTGACTTTTTAATTCTTAAAGTGCAACATTAGCTTAGTTTGAAATTTTATTCTGCTACAAAAACATGAAATTTGAAAGGACAAACCCTCTTAATTTTTAACCACGGTCAGATGACGAAAGCAAAACCCCACCCTCCAATCTTCCGCACCTCACTAACGTGATGATATTTCAGGCCACTGATTTAAGGTGCATCGGCCACTTGTTCATGCGACCGTATCATTTTCAACAACCAACTGAGACTCTGTGATAGCATACACTAGTCATTTACAATCACGGATTCACTCCATTCATTGCTGCTCAGCCTTCAATTCACAAAGGTACTCGCACTCGACTGTTAAGGACAACACATGACAGTTACAAATGTGATACAGCTCTCCCAGTATCACGCAAATGGCAATCATTCAACAAGTGGCATCATCTATCGAATTTCGGCTACCGCTAAATTCTGGAGGGGGAGTAATGTAATGAGTATAGCCACCACTACAAAAATTAACTTACGATGCAGTAGTATATGTAACAGTGAAACCGAACTTTACCATTAAGTACTTTTTCGCAGGCAAAGTTGCACTGTTTCATTCCGTCTAAAATACCAATTATTTATAAATATTTGTATACAGATATGAAATAATAAAAATACTTAAAAATGTATAGCTTAAATTGTACAAGAAAACCAGTCTCTTCAATGCGAAAAGAGCAAGCAAAAAAAATCACTGGTTTTAAAAGTGTTTTACTTATGGTATATGGCTACGACAAAATTAATGTCTCGTTTTCCTATTTTTCGATGTGATATCACGAAGCAAAACGAAATCCAGTATAGCCACCACTACAAAAATTAACTTACGATGCAGTAGTATATGTAACAGTGTAACCGAACTTTACCATTAAGTACTTTTTGGCAGGCAAAGTTGCACTGTTTCATTCCGGCTAAAATACCAATTATTTATAAATATTTGTTTGCAGATATGAAATAATAAAAATACTTAAAAATGTATAGCTTAAATTGTACAAGAAAACCAGTCTCTTCAATGCGAAAAGAACAAGCATAAAAATTCAATGGTAATAAAAGTGTTGTTTTACTTATGGTATATGGCTACGCCAAAATTAATGTCTCGTTTTCCTATTTTTCGATGTGATATCACGAAGCAAAACGAAATCCAGTATAGCCACCACTACAAAAATTAACTTACGATGCAGTAGTATATGTAACAGTGTAACCGAACGTTACCATTAAGTACTTTTTTGGCGGGCAAAGTTGCACTGTTTCATTCCGGCTAAAATACCAATTATTTATAAATATTTGTATACAGATATGAAATAATAAAAATACTTAAAAATGTATAGCTTAAATTGTACAAGAAAACCAGAATTTTTAATGCGAAAAGAACAAGCAAAAAAATTCAATGGTAATAAAAGTGTTGTTTTACTTATGGTATATGGCTACGCCAAAATTAATGTCTCGTTTTACTATTTTTTCGATGTGATATCAGGAAGCAAAACGAAATCCAGTATAGCCACCACTACAAAAATTAACTTACGATGCAGTAGTATATGTAACAGTGTAACCGAACTTTACCATTAAGTACTTTTTGGCAGGCAAAGTTGCACTGTTTCATTCCGGCTAAAATACCAATTATTTATAAATATTTGTATACAGATATGAAATAATAAAAATATTTAAAAATGTATTGCTTAAATTGTACAAGAAAACCAGTCTCTTCAATGCGAAAAGAACAAGCAAAAAAATTCAATGGTAATAAAAGTGTTGTTTTACTTATGGTATATGGCTACGCCAAAATTAATGTCTCGTTTTCCTATTTTTTGATGTGATATCACGAAGCAAAACGAAATCCAGCATAGCCACCACTACAAAAATTAACTTACGATGCAGTAGTATATGTAACAGTGTAACCGAACTTTACCATTAAGTACTTTTTCGCAGGCAAAGTTGCACTTTTCATTCCGGCTAAAATACCAATTATTTATAAATATTTGTATACAGATATGAAATAATAAAAATATTTAAAAATGTATTGCTTAAATTTTTCAAGAAAACCAGTCTCTTTAATGCGAAAAGAGCAAGCAAAAAAAAATCAATGGTAATAAAAGTGTTGTTTTACTTATGGTATATGGTTACGCCAAAATTAATGTCTCGTTTTCCTATTTTTTCGATGTGATATCACGAAGCAAAACGAAATCCAGTATAGCCACCACTACAAAAATCAACTTACGATGTAGTAGTATATATAACAGTGTAACCAAACTTTACCATTAAGTACTTTTTCGCAGGCAAAGTTGCACTGTTTCATTATTATTAATATTTGAATACAGATATGAAATAATAAAAATATTTAAAAATGTTTAGCTTAAATTTTACGAGAAAACCAGTGTCTTTAATGCTAAAAAAGCAAGCAAAAATAATCACTGGTAATAAAAGTGTTGTTTTACTTATGGTATATGGCTACGCCAAAATTAATGTCTCGTTTTCCTATTTTTTCGATGTGATATCACGAAGCAAAATGAAATCCAGTTTAAATCCAGTATAGCCACTACTATCAACATTGCAACACTCATCGAAGGAGTCAGAAAAATCTAAATCTGCTATACAATTGATTTTGTTTTCCTAAAAGATTTAATTACAAGTACTCAATCGATTATATTCCAGAATTCACCTCCATAATTCTATCCTCATTAATTTAAGCTTTACGGACAACCGATCCCTTGGTCCTTACAGACGAAATAGTTAGCAATAATCCCATGCTCTCATTTTAATTGGAAGCTACACATATACAAGAAATATTCCGAAAAACTTCATCAACAGTTTTCAGTAACTTCTCAGATCTCATAATTATCATTACCCAACAAGAAACTAATTTACTTCTACTTCTTTCGACTGATCAAAATACATGCTTGTTTAATTGGGGGGGGGAGGGTAGCACGTGAAGCTAACATTATATCATATCGAACCTATTCAAAGGTATTTCCTTCACCAAATTACAAAATCCAGATGGTTCTATTGTAAAAACGGCATCAGAAAAGCCCTCGAAGTTCCATCAGTTAAAAACGTCATTAACAAAATCTATCGATTATTTTTCTCTGGAATTGAAAAAAAAAATACCAACCATGCAGTAAAAGAAATTGAAATCTATGATTAAAAAATATCCAGCAGAACTCTTCTTCCTGAAGACTCAAATCCCGCTTCTTCTCCAATGCACGCTCCTACCTTTTGTCGTAGCGCCCACGTTCTCAGCAATCATTTTGACAATTAGAAGCTGTTACTCATTTCAACGCTCTTGATCAGCCCTTTTGGGCGGTTTCAAGTGCTACTCTAGAATAAAGTTGAATTTTTTCAAGATTCAAGCAAAAAATTTTACTTTGGGCTGGATTCTACCTTGAAGCAGTCGTTTTAACAACAAAAATGAACTTTCATACAAAAATGCCCTGTCAATATTCTTTTTCTTAGTTATTTTATAAATCTATCTTTCAAATTAAGACATCCCCCCCCAAATACAATGGTAGATGGGTAGGTGATTAACGTTGCATTGGAGCAACACAACGGGCTATTGGGAATGGTCTGAGATCAAACCCGAAGGGAAAGATTCGAGGATAACACCGTGTAATTTTGAACCACCCCAAATACTAGGGATGGGTCATTTATTAAGTGCTAAACAGTCAATACCGAAGATTGAGATATCTTCGGGGCAGGGTTTTTAAAGACCTCATCAAAACCATTTTCTAATTTTATTACGAATTATTTTGTTTAAAATCTGACAAGACGTGGGTTAATTTATTAGAGACATGTGTATATTTCGACTATCTTTCCATATCATTATATAATTTAATAGTCCGTTGTATTGCTCCAGTATGACGTTAATTAAAATACCTACCATAAGTCCTTTATTTAATACATAATTATTTGAAGAATATAATATGTAAAATAAAAATAAATCAAGCGTACAAAATAAAACCTTCTAATTGCGACGGTAAGGTTTCACTTCAAAAAGATGGTAAAGCTAAAAGGGTAAAGTTCTATATCTTATCTCATATCTCAAAAAGCATTGTACCTACGCAGTAAATATAATGTATTGTAACGTGATAATATGGGTAAATGTTATCACGTTAATTTAATAAAGAAAATGTTTTATTTCATTTGAAATAATGATAAAAATAATCGTAAGAACTATTTCATACATTCGAAATTGTTGATTAATATTGTTTTTGTTTCAAAATCAGATTTCTGTATATTAAGAAAACTGATTTTAATTTAGAATCACGATAAAGAAAGAAAAAAAATGGTTAGGTTTACAAAAGCATAATAAAAATATAGAAATTGATAATTTGACGCATGTGAAATATTATGATTGAAAACAATTTTGTATAAAACAATGAAAAATAGTACCACTGGAAGGAACATTTAAACTCATCTTGCATATCTAAGCTCAAACTGGTAAATTTTAAGCATTATTATGTATAAAAAGAGCTCCAGGCGAGCATTGTTCAAAACAAAATTTGTTCGTAACACTTAAAAGTATTAACAGAACTCGTGTACTCAATTTTAATGTAATTTATTGCACAGAAAAAAAAAAAAACTATCAACATAAAATATAGAAAACTTATTACGCTGTGTGCAAGAACATATTAAGATGTATCCAGACTGTAAAAAGGAGACTTTAAAAAGAAAGTATCCTGAATAATTATGTAACTTTATTTTTTAACAACTAAAGGCATTACTTAAATTTGTCTTTTAATCAATATTTACCTAAGATATGCATATTTGCGATGACCTAGTTACATAATAAAATCTGTTCAAAAACGGCTATTTACATAAACTTTGGTGTCCTGTCGGCACGGGTTAACATTAACGCAGGAAGTTAAAATTTTATATTTAAGTAAGGCTTAATATACTAAAAAGAATCAGAGGGTATGCGTTTTGATAATTACAAAAAAAAATTGTTTTGTCCAGATAAGGGACACCCTAATATATATTTTTGAATCGTAAGAACTATTTCATACATTCGAAATTGTTGATTAATATTGTTTTTGTTTCAAAATCAGATTTCTGTATATTAAGAAAACTGATCGTAAGAACTATTTCATACATTCGAAATTGTTGATTAATATTGTTTTTGTTTCAAAATCAGATTTCTGTATATTAAGAAAACTGATTTTAATTTAGAATCACGATAAAGAAAGAAAAAAAATGGTTAGGTTTACAAAAGCATAATAAAAATATAGAAATTGATAATTTGACGCATGTGAAATATTATGATTGAAAACAATTTTGTATAAAACAATGAAAAATAGTACCACTGGAAGGAACATTTAAACTCATCTTGCATATCTAAGCTCAAACTGGTAAATTTTAAGCATTATTATGTATAAAAAGAGCTCCAGGCGAGCATTGTTCAAAACAAAATTTGTTCGTAACACTTAAAAGTATTAACAGAACTCGTGTACTCAATTTTAATGTAATTTATTGCACAGAAAAAACTATCAACATAAAATATAGAAAACTTATTACGCTGTGTGCAAGAACATATTAAGATGTATCCAGACTGTAAAAAGGAGACTTTAAAAAGAAAGTATCCTGAATAATTATGTAACTTTATTTTTTAACAACTAAAGGCATTACTTAAATTTGTCTTTTAATCAATATTTACCTAAGATATGCATATTTGCGATGACCTAGTTACATAATAAAATCTGTTCAAAAACGGCTATTTACATAAACTTTGGTGTCCTGTCGGCACGGGTTAACATTAACGCAGGAAGTTAAAATTTTATATTTAAGTAAGGCTTAATATACTAAAAAGAATCAGAGGGTATGCGTTTTGATAATTACAAAAAAAAATTGTTTTGTCCAGATAAGGGACACCCTAATATATATTTTTGATTTCATATGCGGAACCACAAATTGGAACTTATGTTAATGTATTGTATGAAAGTTTACATCATAATTGATCTCCTGAATAATTAATCGAGGCGAGAGAGGGAGGCAAAAAGAGGAAAACTATTTGACAAAACTAAAAATAATTCATTTCAATTTTTTTTTGTGATTGTAAGGTGAGTTATGTAAAATAAGCCCTTAAGACATTTCCTCATCTATATGCAACATAGTTCGTGAAATTATTTCTGCATACAGGCTCCATCCCTATCATTTTATAACGAAAACCGAAATTTGGATGCTTAATTTTTGATTGACGCTGCATTCATTATACGTGTATACACACAAAGCTCTCAATCCTTTTAATAGCTCAGCTTTAGGCAAGTGTTTGGCCCTCACGTAGCTCATCCGATATGCTTAAAGTGGACCTTCTCTCCATGCATAGCAAGTGGACACTGGCGACACATATTGCTCTACCATTCGTTAATGTACCACTGAAGTTTCGGAAGATTCTAAGTGAAATGATCTCTCAGGTGCCTTGAGCGAATGTCTCGAGTGTTCGCTGGTGGTAAATGAATTAATTTAATTTAAACCTTTGGATACGGGACGGGAAGTTAATGCAACGGTTGGAAGATCTTTATGATCTCCACTTGGAGCACATGTCTGAAACTAATTGCTCCTTTAATCTCGGGCAAGTGAAATGGACGGAGTGTTTACTATAGTTTGGAACACTCAACCATCCGTTTTCATTACTTTATTTACCATCAATCGGAAGCAAGAGATTTCAACGCGTTATCTCAAACTTAAATTTAGAGGATGTGTCAATGTCAAGTTTTGGTTAGATTTCTGAGTGGAAACAGGTAGTTTCGCTACATTGATTTAAAAACGTTGGAGTTTAATACTACTCTTAGTTGATATGAGGGAATATAACTGTAGCCAAGTGGAATAACTGGATGTCGAAATTTGACGAGAATGAGATAGGTGCGTCTGCTAGACGATTTGTCTTGGGCCTTACGCGTTGTGGAGAAGTGGAGAAGTAATGTGCATAAATAAAAGAGTAACAAAGAATGCAATTAATAAATTATTACCAAAAATCGATTTACAAGAAAAGGGCACATCTGAATGTGCCCCTGAAAAGTAGTTTTTAGACTTTTCCAGTTATTCCCCTTGACAACAGATATTATGCATGCCATGACAAATTTATCAAATTATTGGGTAAGCTGATGACAGTAAATGTTATTTTTCAAACATAAAGATTAATTAGAAGTGCAGTTATGATTCCTATGATAGTTTGCTTGAAATAAATTTGTGATTCTTAGGCATTGTAGATGTGCTAAAACTTATTTTTAAGTTCAACTTATTTCCGAAGTCAATTTTTAACCCTGCTGGTGATTTATCTTCGCATCGAAAACTACCCTGTACTGACCGAACACTGGATAACCTAATCCAAACTGCCACCAGTTCGGGGCAAGGGGCAGTTTCTTTTCCATTTGGATCTTTATTCCCCTTGAACTAATAGCGCAGTTTTGTAACGCTAAGGTATTTCGTCATTAACAAAACTGACCAGATCTAGTAGAATTGAACAGAACTTGTACGAGATACCACGTAAAAAACACTTCGAGGGTAATATAGAAAAAAATATGTTGTGATACGAAAAATATAATAAATGAAATAAAATGTAAATCAACACACTATGTAGATAATAAGGATTTGATCCTGACAGAAAACAGACAGTCTTGATTTTAATTAGGTCAGCGGTTCGTGGGTCTACAACCTAGAGCAATTACGGCAGAAACCTTGGAAATCTATTCACAAGTATATGAACCCTGCAAGTGAAATATTTTGCCATTACGCCTCAAGAATCGCCCTAGAAACATGAATGAAAGGAACATTTACGGTATCCGTAGAACTGCCGACAGTGTAGGATAGTGACAAATCTCCACACTCCTAAGAGTTCATGTTATTACACACTCTCTCTCCCTACAACGACCGGTGAACCCATGAGATACATGCTCAAATTACCTTGGAGCATAACACCACCTTTCCCATGCCTTAATCTACATCTATTTTTATCTCCATAGCCAAATTTAATGAATGTTAGGAAGTAATCCTAGAGATCCTGATGTATAATTATTACATTTTTTAATAAAACGAACTGCAAGATGAAGAGTGATGTGATCAAGCTATTCTTTATGTGTGTAATAGTTATTTTTTTAATCAAACAATTCTTTAAATGTATCTAAATGCACGCAAATTCAAAAAGATATTTCATTATCCAGTAATGAGATTTTAGTGAGATAACTATCTGACAGAAAACGCTGAACGATTGTATCTTATATATATATATATATATATATATATATATATATATATATATATATATATATATATATATATATATATATATATATATAATATAAGTAAAGCAAAAATAATACTAAACAACCCATCAGAATACTGAATTAAAGCTACATGTCAATTTTTAGGCATAAAGAAAGGGGACGTAATTAGTTTATTCAAATTCCTCTCGATGTGGTTGGATTGAAGCTTCATCAAAGGGATTTTGTATTGCTTTAGGATTAAATAATTTTTTTATGTATATAATTGAATCCGACCATTGTTGAAATCCTGGAAGTAGTAACGACGTTGAGTATTCATTGGCAGGACATATAATTTTCTTTATGCACGGTCTGAAATAAAAAGGAACTTAAAAAGGAAAGTTTTCAAGGTAATGCATCCCTCTAACAGATATATGTGTCGAATACTGCAATAAGGTTTGTTTGTCGTTTGAGACAAAAAGGTGACTAGAAATAAGTGCCTTGCAGAGAAATCGATCCAATGAAAGAGTGGTCTGAGATTCTAGAATTACTTTCTGTGTGTCTTCACATAAACAATCTTTAATAGCTTCTAAGACAAGTTGAAACTTTGAATTAATTATCTAATATATTCAATAATTTTTCTGAATGCTAGACTGCTCACCTCTTTGAACTTCGGTATTAAAGAATCAAAATGGCCCTTATTTGTTAGGAACGCATATTGGGTAACATATCCCTCTGCTTACAAACTGAGATTCGAATCAGGTCCCGGATGACAGGCAAATACTATGACCACTATATCAGGTAGGTTGCCATATAATCGAAAAATGTTTGTAAGAAAAAAATGTTACCTAGAAGATTGGCTATGAAAATCGTGAAGTATCTATGAAGTATCGGCGTATATTAAGGCGCGTTCTTACGAATCAAGTTTAATTGATCCATTATAGTTGATCGATAAAAGTTGAATATGATTTATATCAGTTTTTGTTCACACATTTCAATAGAAACTGATCAACAGTTTAAGAGGGTCCAAAACACAAAAATCGTCAAATTTTCGAAATTTTTTATTATTATTTTAAGAAATTTTCTGTGTTTTGCTGCTTAAAATGACGTTTAAATCATGTTTCTATCTTAATTAGAACTAGAGATATAATTATTTTTGTGAATCGTTGTTTTGAAAATCTAACACTCTTGACAGTTGTTGTCATGGCAACAACATCTGCGAAAGACGTTATTTAAGTCTACAGAGACCTTTAAACTATATCGAAAAAAGGTAGAACTTGCAAAAATCAAATTAAACCAAAGATTTAAGAGGAAAGAGAAGGAGTTAGATTCTCATCTGGATGCTTTTAAAAGGTATTTAAGCATTTATTAATTGTAAATCGGTCTTTAAAACTTTAAATGCCTTTTTCTCCATGATACATTTTTTCAACATTTCCTGTATTCAAATTGCTATAAGTTAAAAACCGATAAAGTTAAAGGGTTGAATTTGGGAATATATTTTTTCAAACATTATACTTTAATTTTGATTCAGCAAATTTGAAACAAATATTTACTTTTAAAAATATGACTTTTTAAAAAAAAAGTAACTTAAAATTTTCAAAAATTTTCATTCAAATATTTTTATTTTTTAAATTAATTAATTTTTTTTTAAATTGCTGAATCAAAATTAAAGTTCATAAATTTTGCGAATGATTTACTGCAAGAATTTTGAAAATTGATCAAGAATATTTTGAGTTAAAATGACCCCTCTTAAAAAAAAAAATTTTAATTTAATATTTTTAAAAACTTTTGTGTTGTGATTTCGCTTATTAGTTAGATGGGTAATCAGTGCAAAAAAACTTCAAAATTATAAATAAATATTTTTTTTAATGTGTCCCGGACCCCTTAATAAGCAAAAATATAAAAGTTACAGTTGAAAAATTATTTATTTTTAGAAAATTGCATTAAAGGTATCGAACTGGTGTAAAATTTCCCCCAGATTTCAAATCCGTTGAAATTTTTACTCTATCTCTAACGATTGCAACGATACAAACTTGGCCGAGAGAATTAAAAAACACTTTTGTTTTGTTTCTCGAATAAAATAAACTACGACAGATGTTTTGAGTGGAAATAAACTGGAAAGCAGCTGGCGGATGACTCATCACTTGAACGAAAAAGTTTGAATGGATCAAACTTTTCTTAATCCACTAAAAAGTGGATCAACTCTATTGAAACAAAGATTCTCATTATAGTTTTCATGCAACTTTAGTTTATCAACTATAATCGGTCAATTTAACTTGATTCTTGAGAACGCGCCTTTAGCTACAGTGTGCAATATCAAAGATTCTAGTTTCAACTTACAAATAACTTATTTTTGAGTAAGGTTATAAACAAAAGAATTCTATGGTATTATTGAAGGATTTTAAATAAAAAAAAATTACACATTTATAAATCATGCAAATTTTTTTAATATTATTTCACGATCAAGATATTCTTAAAGGTTTCCTCGATAATTAATGTGTTTCTAAGATGGGTGTTACCCATGCAAATTATTGTTATTGTACCTCATTTTTCCTATTTCGATTTGAATTGTGTAAAATGCTGTAATAGATGGCTACATACAGTAGAGCTTATTTTGTGCTTCTTTTTACAAATAATCTTACAAGTTTAATTTTATTTCTGTTTTTAATTATATTTTAAAATAGGTTCTGTAAATAGATGCTGCATAGTTGCCCTACCGTCTGCCAATTTTTTCCCCCATTTTTGGGAATGCCTACATAATCTATGAACAGGATCAACTTGCCATTATCATTTTACTGTTCTACAATTTTTATTTTTTAAAATCTGAATATAGAATTTTTAGTTTGGAGCTTGAAGTCCAACCGTTATAGACCCTTTGATCTTCACAACAAAATGTATTTTTCTGATATAACATTCTTAACTAACATAAATTTTATTTAGACTTTACGCCTTGATTGATTTCGATTTGAAATAGTAAATTGCTAAATTTTGTACCAGTCTTCTTGATATTGATTAAAATTCCCTTTGTCTTTTTTTTCGTGCAGCTTAGCACCACAAAATTGAACCCACCCTTCTTGCAAATGGGAACTTAATTAAAAAATGGGCTTTTGATTGAAAAAAAAGGATTAAAAGCATGATCCTTTGTCACCCTATCTCTCTATACATCTCTGCAAGAGTTTTTTTTCACAAAAAAGTAACTTTCATTACGGGTAAAGAAAGAACCAAAACTTAATTTAATAATAAGTTGGTTTTGAAAAAATTGTCGACTAATAATTGCTGTATAAGGTCAATATTAAAGAGTACGTCTCCGACTGCAACAGAATGAGGTATCCTGTCAAGTGACACTGTCACGTTAAATTCATTGACGACTGTTGACGAAGTGACATAAACTACACCCTCAATCGCTCATCAAGTTTATCCTTATCTGAGGTCTTCGCAAACACATGTCGAATAAGTCAGTAGAGTATTCAGAATGAGCCGAAGCCCTCACAATGCGTCGCCCTCTGCAAGCTTAATGATTTACGGTGATGTCCTCTTAACTATCGAAGATGCTTTCTCTCTCTCTTTGACCTAACGATCTAGAAAAGCGCTGCCAGCGTTTACGAAACTACCAAACCCTACAGCTACACTATTATTATTGTATCCCTCCGTATATGTGTAATGTATGGAGGAATATACAAGAGGCATTCATTCTCAGAATACTTTGGATGAAGTTCATTTACTCGATATTTGCACCAACTCGTCCACAAATACGAGCCATCTTGCTGCATTCGTTTCCTTTCTTTTGTGAGGATCCATTCACGGTAATGATTATTATTCACCGGATATGCACTTTGACTGCATACATACTTCAATGGGGGCGATTTCTCTTTGCAAAGGAATCGAATCGTAAAAGACTGATGAAGAGTATCAGGATTTGAACTTTGATTTGGATTGTGAATTAATCTTCCATTCATTTGTGAGGATATTTTTGAAAATAGTTATCCTAAGAGGTATAAGGCCTAGTTGGATAGATTTAGAAGTTATTTTCAAATTTCTGCATGGATTAGGGGGCCTCGGTATGCCGACTGGAAGAGTAATTAATACGTAACATAAGAAACATAATAATTCATAATTTTGTTTTGCACACTTTCCATGTATCTGTGAAAATGCTTTAAAATTGCATTATTGCATATTGTTTACACATTCCAATCCTCAGAACACATTGTGTACTGTGACACCACCGATGTTAAGTTTGTCCATGTATATCAATGTAAGTGTATCGGTCAGGCACACTAATTTAACTCCTTTGAGTGTCATGTAAGCATATTTCTACCATGCAACGTACAATACTCCTAGCATGACTTCTAACCACTCTAGGATCTTCACAAAGGATTCTCCTAGGATTCTTCCTTGGATTCTTTAAATTAATAGATGTGTGTGATATGTGGCCGCTGTTGGCGATCAATTTGGGAGAGTTCTTGGCGACTAACCTCCCTGCGTGGAAGGGTTGCCATAGAGAAAATTGCATTCGGATACTTGCCTCGGCTCAGAGAGGTTGTTTTTGTTTTGAGGTGCGATGTACTGCACCAGATGAAATGATATCTGTCTTTATGTGCGTGCTGTTTTTATCATTTAATTAAATTGTTATTTTTATAATCTCGTGCTTGGTTATTGAAAGAGAAGAACATCACAGATGTGGTTACTCAGAGTCATTATGGGTGTTGTGGCGTGAAAGCAACGCTACACTACTCAAAAATCCCGCGATAATACGCCGACCAACCGGTATAGTGGTTAAGGTGTTAGCCTCTAGATCGGAAGGTTCCTGGTTCGAATCTGGGTCGGGCATGGATGTTTGTAAGCGTATGGTGTAGAGGCGGCTGGGGTACCTTAAATCTGTCGTGGCCGAAAGTCCTCACGTTGGGTTGGCGTGGAAGTTTGGAGAGTGGGGTGCCAGCTCAGGTGTTGCTTCGTCATCTGACCGTGGTTCAAAATTACGAGGTGTTGTCCTCGGATCTTTCCCTTAAGGGACTGATCCCGGACCGTCGTCAATAGCCCGTTGTGTTGCTCTAGTACGACGTTAACTAAAAATTACCATTTACCTTTACCCGCGATAACACGTGACATAAATTAGGGTTAACAGACCAAACAATTATCTTTTGTACTTGATTATTTAAAGATGGTTTCCTTTTCCAAAGAAATACACAATGCACAGAACGTATCGTACTTTATGGCAGGTACGAACGAGAGAAAGTGTATTTCCATATGAGTGTACCTGTCAAACAAACTAATTCAATTCAACACAACGACAATTTCAATTCCTTACAAAATACAATAGATTCCTCGGCTCAGCGCGAAAAAGAGCACACTGCTCAAAGAAACCTATTACAATGAATATTTGCATTTAAATGGATGGCGGGCACTAAATTTACAAATCCTCACTCTTCCGAGTCTGGAGAGATTGAATAGAAGAGAGAAAAAAAGCCCCTCACAGCACCCACCTGACGCAAGGCAGAAGACAAACGATTCCAGGATTCCCAACCCAACATTTTCTTATCCTGTGATCTTTTGTTTTGTTAACGCGGCACAACAACCAGAGGCAATCTGGTAAAAAAGGATCTACGTGTCAAAGAATGCGGCGAATCTTATCGCTCAAATGTGCGGATGGCATAGAAATTTTTTCGGGCGGTGTACTTAAAGAGAGAGAGAGACACTCATCCTTCTGGGACATGGGGAACGTGTTTGGAGAGTGCGATAAATTCCATGGCCAGACCTGCATACCATCGAGAAGATGGGATAGCTATTTACTAGGAAGTAACACTGCGATGAGGTTGGAATAGTTTCTGAGCCTAATGCGCTTTGTGGGGGTCACGCGGAATTCGAAAATTCGTCGGTTTTTAAATCTTTGATAGGATGTCTGGGAGTCTATTGTGTTTAACGATCAGTGTAATCGTTTCGTGGCGTATTTTTTACAGATATGAAATAGGCAGTCAGATTTCGTCGACATGCTCTAAACCTGTAACTAACCTGTTGATAATTCTTTATAAATTCATTAATGTTTACATTAATTACATTAATGTTTTACTTTTTCTGGAAATCTATTGTCTTTTATGATACGTGTAATCGTTCCATGGTGATATTTTGTTTCAAACAGATATGAACTAAGTAATCAGATTTCATCTTTTTCCATGATTTTCCATTTTCCATTTTCAATCATGAAAGAACTGGAGGTAATAATTTGCCTAGAAAGAATTTATAGTTGTAAATGTTTACTTTATCTTTTATTTACACTCCAAATAAATTACCCTTGCGCCATTAACTCCTAATCAAAATAAATTGAAATACCTGATAAATTAATAAAAATAGGTGCTTACACATAACAGTTACACATAGATGGCAGTATTTTGTAATATTAAGTAGTATATTACTGAGGATTTAAAGGTAGTTATTTTATTCTACATAATTAATACAATTTGCTACTTTATGCTGACTTTAATTTAATTGTCTATAAAAAAAATGAACTACATATTCTAGAAAGTCGTAACCATGCGTAATTTCTCACAAATATTACATATGAAAAGTGATATCTATTTACTTCTGTCCGTTTTGAAAAAAAAAATTAAAATTAAAATATTGAAATTAAAAAATATATTAAATTGTACTTTTAGACTGTGTATTGTATTTTAATTTTTCAGACTAAAAACTCTTTTTCTCGAATGAAAACAATCTACGCACCCAACTTTCATATTAATTAAACAGCTTGTAATTTATGTCTCATAGGTAGAGAATTCATGCAATTAAAATAAAGACGTGTGACTTGCGAGTTAAATATTCGTTAACAAATTATTTTTTAAACTTACAGAGTTACTTAAAACTTATAATGATGGCCAAATTTATGGGCATTTTGAATGGCTTGAATTTTTGGATTTAGTTAAACATTTACCATAAATATGCAAAACATGAAAATTTCAGTGTTCATAAACTAATTTGGTCATCACTGAAGCTTAAATTATATTATTTTTTGACAATGTAGGTAAATATGTTACACTAAATATCTAATTTATGCCGTATAAACTACTAAATCCTAGTTAATTTTGCATTAATTAAAGTTATTATAATTAACAAACGGGGAGTTTATATTTCATAACATACTTTTGTAATTTTCCTAATTAATCCTTCAGATCTTGAAGATTACTGAAAGCAGATTTAGGCAAGTTAAAAGAGAAAGATAATCTTTCACGTACATAAATTACTTATCAATTAAGTTTTGAAAGCTAAATTGAGAAATTTACTTGAATTCGTGTTCTGAATCTGCTTTGATTGTTAGTTCGGTAAAGTTTCTGAAACAGCACTGTTCATCAGTCATTACCATAATGATGCATTAATTACAACCCTTAGTACAGCTGATTTAAAACTTGATGGTTCATGTTTACTAAGTTGTTGAATGTTGACCATCTGTTATAGTTAAATTAAAAGATTCTTCAAATACATATTAATGAGTTGCCCAAAGTTCAAACTCAGACTCAGTATTGTAAAACGAATCTCTTCTCTGAGTATTACACCAGAGAATTTACTAATCTATTATTGTCAGCAAATTTTATCCGATGTAAAAGTATAACTAAGAAGTATTGGGGTCTGTACTTGCAGCATTCGTTTTTATCAAGAACGATAAAGGATTTTCAAAACGAATAGTAAGCTTGATTAAGTGCATTCTGGATGCATTAACTACTATGAATTAAGCATAAATTTGTTTGTTGCCGAAAAGTTTTTCAAGCGGTATTTTCATTTCTACATGTTCTCTTGTGGTTTCATAGAATTAAAAGGATTAAGAGTAGGTTGCTAACTGAGAAATTACGTTCACAGATGTCGGCTTTACGGCATTCAGGCCTGAATATTAAAACTAATAATTACAAATTTAGATTTACACCGAAGATATATTATCTAGTAGATTGCCTTACGATTGGAATTCAGTTTAATACCATTTGAAATGTAAAATTAGTATTAGAAATCCCCAACTGATTCTTTTCTTAAAATAAGAAATGGGATGATTTCTCAATCAACTAAAACACGAATAAAATTCCGAATTAAAAGTCAACAAAAAGAATCTTTAGGATCCGATTAAAATTCTACCCTGCGATTCGATTTGCATAAAGAACTTTATTCAGTTCTCGTTGGGGACGTGAAAGAGAATGCTAAATGCACTTGAAACGTACAAGAAAACGAATGTAAAATGAATGTCGATTGTTGAGATCTTAGTTTAATCTAATGATTTTAAGGCGCATCCATTGGAGGACTAGGTTCTTTTCAATTTGATTATGTTGCAGTGATCAACTCTCAACTGCCGACTCGAAGAAGACGATGGAATTCGTTCTTTTGACCAATTCGTTTTTATTGTTTTTCCAAAAGAAAATACCAAATTTCTGGGATTAATATGAGGAAAAATTACTTAGTTTTTGCATTTTTCGTGTTACAACTTTTACAGGGACCCTCAAACGGATGGTAGTCACTGGTACCATGGTAACGAGGCACGAAAGGTGTAGTAGAGGCTATGTAGTATACCACCTAAAAGATCAGTCCTCTGAGAAGTTCTAACGCATATATCTTCTCTTCAACCTGCAAGTCTTCTCTGTATACATTCAGAAAAGTTCTCAAATTGTTAAAAATGGACTTTTTGACAAACAGAATGTTTTCTAGGATTCTTTCAATCAATGGATGTAGTTATTTGTCATTAAATGTGATGCAGAGTAAAATCAATATTACACTTCTTGGAAATCTCTTGACGTTCAGAGGTTTAACAAGTATAATAGATTTTATATTTATTTTTACTTATTAACCTTTTTTATTGAATATATAAAAATTGCATTTACAGGAAAGAGAGCATTTTTATATTTGTTTCAGTTAATGACAGAATATTAGATGAGTTATAAAGTACAGTATTGACATTCTGTTATATCGGCATAGTTTTAAATTATTTACTAATCTTGGCATTTGAATAAAACTAAAAGTGAAATAAAGTGCAAAATATAAAGTTTGTGGTTAAATACTGAACACGGTTTTCTACATTCTTTTCTAAAGATTTCTAAACAATTCCGTTTGAAAATATCTCCTTTAAAGCGTCTTTTTAACTAATTCAGAAGATTTAAACAGCAAAATAATCATTTATTGAAGGTATAGAAATAAATATAATAATTAATTTTTAAGCTCATTGTGTCATTTAAGTAAATGAAAACCTCACTGATCAATCTATTAAAATGAGTGAGAAGTTAATTTATAACGGCACATAATATCTTAAAAATTGTTAAAAATGCTATTTTTAGGAGAGAGGGGAATTTATGTCGCACTGGAGCAACACAATGGGGTATTGGAAAGGTTCTGGAATCGGTCCCGAAGAGGAATTTTCGAGGATAATACCTACTAATTTTGAACCACGGTCGGATGACAAGGTTTATCGTGAGCTGCTACTCGTCTCACCAAGATTTAATTTGAAGTGTATCAGTGAAGAGTACTGTTTCTTATAAATTGATTCACTGAGAAATTTTGAATTTATTAAAATAGTATGGTAAAAATTTTTATCGACGTTTCTTAAAATTATTTACATGCCATTGTAAAAGATTGAATAGGTATTTTCTTATATTTTCCTCTTATTGTTGTTTACTCATCATAAAACACTTTTTCACGAGAAGCAACAGAGCGAATGGCAAATATAGTATTTATGGCATAAAAAACAATAAATGCCATTTCGGAACATGAGTTATATTTTATACCCTTTTTATTTTCTCCCTTTTAAGCTCTTTTTTATATTTTTTAAGCTTGAGTAACTTTTTGTCCGAAGAGAAAAACAAAATATTGTATTTCAGACAAAATCTTTCATCCTCTTAACGTAAAGAGTGGATTAGTAAATTGAAAACCAACTAAAAGTAAATGCTCAAGTTGAGTAGGCACATACAAAGATGCAACTATTTTGGTATCCTCAATGCTAAGACTTATTCTATAAAGTTAATGCACTAGTATTTGAGTGTTACCTTCCTGTACGTCACGGGGCTCGAAATAGGATTTTGAAGCTGGCACCAAATATTGCTGTGAGCTTTTATAAGCTGACGGCAAAAACTATTCAGCTAATGGCAAAACCTAAAATTTCCGTAATAACGGTAAATTGTAGTTATAAAATTTTCAAGTAACTGGGGAGTTAGTACCTTAGACCTTGCGTTGCTCGCGAAAACATACTTTTTTCGATTCATCATAAATAATTGAGTTTTGTATATTGTAGTATAAAATTGATACAGTTTAAAGATAATTGTATGGCTTTTAAAAAACAGCAGTCATATTTGTAATTAAAAATATATTTTTACATAAAACCTAGCAAAAATTATACACAACTTCTTCGTTTTGAAATTTACCCACTTAACTTTCCCACAAGATAACTTTTGAAAGATGCACTGTAAAACCCAAATGTTTGCACCAAATTGAAGCAAATGAATGTCTTAATTCTGTGAACTAAGGAATTTGTGATATTTGAAGTACAAATATTTATAAAAATTAATAGTAATAAAATAAGTCAACTTTGAAATTTTTTTAGTTATGTATGGATCTATAAATAAAAAACTATAGCTCTCATACATAAATCCATAGTTCAGAGAACTAAGATCTTCTTTTAGAATAACCATACAAAATTTCTTAACTCTACGTTTATTAGTTTTTTTTTAAACTTGAGGGAAAGTTAAGTGGGTAAATTTCAAAACGAAGAAATTATGTATAAGTTTTGCTAGGTTTTATATAAAAATATTTTTTTAATTACAAATATGACTGCTGTTTTTTAAAAGCCATACAATTATCTTTAAACTGTATCAATTTTATACTACAATATAAAAAACTCAATTATTTATGATGAATCGAAAAAAGTATGTTTTCGCGAGCAACGCAAGGTCTCAAAGGTACTAACTCCCCTTAAAACAATTGAATGAATAATGCAATGAGAAGAAGAAAGAAAAATTCTTCACTTTTCTTGTGAGCTTTCTGCAATTTCATAAGAAACCCTAAAATACACTTGAGATAAAGAAAGAAACATCCAAATAATATACTGTAGACACATGTTTATTTCCTTATTATCAAGTTTACGAAGGCATCAGTCAATAATTAGGCTAGAGAAAATTGCAGTTGTTTCATAACTACACAGCCAAAAGAAAGGTCTGCGATCACATGCACGAAACCACTTCTAAACTTCTCGATCAGCCTTAAAATCTGAAAGCGAAGGACCATTCTCACTCATCCTCATAAAATAACATAGTTTTTTTCTTAAAATGATTTTTTAATAGCTGGTATTTGAAAGAGAAGTTATGAAACATTCGGTTTCAAACACTCGCTGCAAAACTCGACGCGAGAACCGTTGATTGTCACGGTGATTTAAGTTAAGCTCACGGTATTTGCCTTGTTGCCGCGGTTTATTTCGAGCTCTGATGTACGTATTCCGAAATGGGTACGAGGAAGTAAAATCCTCGTATCCACGGGTGGATTGTTTGCTTACACCGAAAATCATTCTCATGCTTTTTGGCGCCCCAGTAAAGATGAAATGCGCTTTTAAACTCTCATTGGTGTGTAGGTTCAAACAGTGCATGTACGTATTTGATGGTGACAACGCAGTTAGGACTTTCTACTTTACCGCAGTCAATTTGACCAAAAGAATCTCTTGAAACTAGATCAACATATCGCACCCCGGCAAAGAAAACTAACACAACTCGAAATTGCAGATTTTGAGAAATATCTTAAGGAACTTAAAGGATATTCTAAAACTTATATTGAAATTGCATAAGCTTCTTTTAAATTTTAGGTAAGTATTTATGGTGGTTACTTCTAGTATATGAACCGCGGTAGCTCAGTCAGTAGAGCGTCGGGCTCGCATCAGAAGGGTTGTGGGTTCTGTCCTCGGCCGAGCCTCCAATTCTGATGATTGCGAGATCGGCGCTTCGACCTGGCTAAAGACCGTCGTGTTCACTAATGGTGACTGGGGCACGTTAAATAGGTCGTGGTCACAATGTCCCCCATGTTCCCATACCAAATCAATACCTCTGGGGGTACCTGATCAGGGGGTTATCGGCCTCTGATTGGGATCTAAATTACGATATGTGTGAGTGAATGGATGTATGAAAGGGACCTTCCTGTAAAACGGATGTGTCATGTATGTCGAGCAAAGTCGGACTTCCTCCCAATGGGGCTCAATAACATGGAAGGCGCACGCCTCTTGCCGTCTTCGACGGGCCTGGCACTCCTCTGGTCTGCCAGTGTAGGCATAAGAAACAACAACAACAACTTCTAGTATATTCTATAGAATAGTTTTATAACACACGTTGGGGCACCTCATACACATTTTTTTCAATGACATAACATAAAATTTTTTATTTTTTGACTTACGTCACTTTTCCTTCCGGGGTGCGATTTGTTAAAATTTGTCTTACCGTGTCGTAAAGAGTCTAAGTAGTTACGTTTTATGTCTGATGGGTATACTAAATTGTTTATTTTCAATAGTAAAATTGGGCACAGCACTTGCTACATTGGGAAAAAAGCCATGTCGCATTTAATACAGGGCTCGAAATACCCGGGTGCACAGGTGCATTGTGCACATGAAAATAAAATTGTGCACCTCATTTTTACCCGCTAGGTGCATGCAATGCACCTAACGTTAGAAAAAAAGGGAAAGGGGGGGGGGGTGGAACGTGTTTTATGTTATTTTGATGTTTGAACAAAATATTAGTATAAACCTATCTCGCTCTAAAGGAACGTAATTAAAATTCCTAATTACACACTATGCGAAAACATAATCGCTGTGCCGTAACGGGTTTATACAGGAGGAAGGTTTACTTGCGTCACTGCCACCAGAACTTTCCGATGATCGAAACATTTTCCAGATGGTTCCGTTGAAGTGACTGTAGCGACAGCCGTACGCCGGAGAAGGGAGAATTTCGATTTTTAAATATTTTTATTTACTATCTACTACGAACTCATATCAACATACCCAACTAATAAAGTAGTTTACATTACATTAATACTCTTATATTTCGTTTTTTTTTTAATGTGTACCTAAAATATAATCTGTTCACCTAATTTAAAAACTTAGGTGCACAAAGTACACCTGTATTAAAAAATGTATTTCGAGGCCTGATTTAATATCTTATAGATTGGTACTAAAATCGATGGGCAAGTCTACCTCCTTATATATCAGTAGGAAGTATTTTTAAAAGTTATATCAAAGTGCTAAAAAAATATATATTAAAGTCAAAGTAAGTAAACAAATAAGAGGGTAAACATATTAGTAAAGGGAAATTTATAGAAATTATCTGAAAATTTACTGGAACATAGAAGCAATAGGTACAATAAGAACTTTGAAAATCTGGAATCGCAGTTGTCCTACCTCACCCTATTTTATATCTTACGATGTAATCAAAATGATACTTAAAGTTGCTTGTGTTCAACGAAGAGTTTGGCTCACCTCCAAAATGATCAGTTAGGTAAGATAACTGGAGCAGAATGATTGTAATTTATTTGTTTTGTTTCACTGCCTATATAGTTTTTTTATGTCCATTGGGAAAAAGAAGTGATTTTCATCAAAATTGTATGAAAAGTCATTGTTTGTTTAACAAGAAAATGTGTTTGAAAAAGGAAGAAATGTGTCTTACATCAAAAAACATTATATGAAACATTACAAACTTGAATATCTAGTTATGTAAGATGAATTCCTCTAGAGAAGAACCGTATTACTCATTAGTCCCATTCATCATTAATACGATGATATTTTTTCAATGATTTGCTGAGAGTAGATTCTTTTTAAGACCGCTTCTATTTTAAGTGATTCCAAAGAGTGTTTCACGAGAGTTCTCCTGGGACGAATTTGCAAACTCAGAATTTATACCCTTGACTCATGAAACGAAAAGATTTTCGCACTGTAGAATAAAGTTGGGTCAGCAAACACGATGAAGGAAAAATTAATTGGTTCATATAAAATATAAGTCCGAAGTCTGCAGATTAAAATCTCGAGTAATGGTTTCTGTAATTCTCGAGTAAAATTTTTAATAACTGTCTAACATTAGTCAAGCTGTCACTAAATGAGAACTCAATAACTTATTTTACGTAAAAGAGCACTTATTTCAGACATATTTGAAAGAAAATCTACTATTCGTTGTGATTTAATGTATTTAAGGAATGTACTTAATTAATCTGTAGAACATTTAATACGTATTTTCAGAACAAACTATAAAACTCAGACTCTGATATAAATACTCTTTTAGTGTCATTCACTAATATGGAATGCAGACATAAATATCTCTATCATTTTATACTTTGAACAGAATTATAACCCTCTGGCCTTCACAAAAACCAAAAACCTCTATGCTTTCAATATATTGATAATGTTTTGATAAAAGACCGTTACCCTCAAATTAAAAAAAAAATGGGATCAAGATTGCAATATAGTCTATGTACCTCAAACAACTGTGTTTTGGCAAAAGGTTGTAAGCCCCTTTGACCTATATACTAAAAGAAGCAAAAGCTGTTTGGGCGTAAATAAAATGTAACTAAAATCCCATTGGGAAAAGAACGTATACCACAATTCTCTATTGTTTCTGTTGCATTTGATTTGAAGAAGTGCTGGCAAATAGTCGTAAAACATCAGTGATAAGTAGAGCTCTGATCGATATGCAAAAATATGACTTGAAATATGCATTACAAAATCCCAAAATATGCACTAAAAACCCAATATGTGCAAAATGGCAAAATTGCAAACAAAACAATCTTCATTCTTACAAAAAGGGTAGCGAAGAATCTTCCTCACTGCCCTTTTTGTAAGAATGGAAGTGAAAAGAACCACACTTTCATTCTATTAATTCACATTTTTTTTATAGCGCAGATAAAGATAAGTAAAAAAATATATATACACAAAGCAACAAATATAGAAATGTTACATAATTGAAAAATGTAGATTTGAATGAAAGCACTTCAAACGTTTTCAGGAACGTAACCAGGAGGAGGGCAAACATGAAATTTTTGCAAATTAATCTATTTGTCTTTGAAATTAAGTCTTTACCATCTAAAAAAAAGTTGAATTAAAAAATTTCGGAATAGTTTAATTAATGTGTGGTGGCGATAACATGTGTTGTCGGGGAGACTTTTCGTTTGCTTGGTAAAGATCAGCCCAACCAAATCAAATGCGTTTTGCTTCTGAAAATCTTCCTTCCTCATCCAAAGCATCATCTAAATATGCACAAAACATGCAAAATAGTCCCAAATATGCAAAACATGCAAAATAAATTCGTTTTTTTTTATTGCAAATTGCTAAAAAAACAATCAATACGGATTTCTAATAACATTAGAGTCTTTAAAAAAGATATGCAAAATCCGAGCTCTAGTGATAAGATATAAGAGGTTTTTGTCAAGCTAAATGTCTGCAGCAGTGTTTCTCCGCCGATACTGTGTTTCTTGTATATATTATTGAACATGACATCAATTGGCTTCTTTTTTCGAATACAATTTCAACACGTCGCCAGTTAAAATTCCATACAATGAATTTCAAATCGATATATGATTGTTGATTGGCGATCGCCAATTAGACAAAACTACAAATGTTGCCAAAGTGGCTATAAACTGCATTTTTAGGTACTCAAATATGCATCATAAGAGAGCATTTGGATACAAGAATATAAAATCTTTGTTTTCCATTAGTTTTGTTTTGAACTGAAAACCTCAAATAAAAATACACTGTTAAATGCAGCGAACAATTAATCCAAAACAACAAAATATAACCTTATTTTGCCTATCTTGTAAAATTTTGCATTCGTGAATTACGAGTTTTTACCATCGTAATTTGCGTATGATTTTCAGTTCAGTATGAATGCTCAGAGGTTTAAGATCAGTCAATAAAGGCATTCTGAGATCAGTTAAGATGCAACGGAAGAAAAAAGAACCAGGTTGTTTGCGAGTGTTGTTGAATAATTGTCAGCCTGTATTTTATTATTATGTTATTTAATTTAATATTTTATGTAAGCTAATTTAGTCTATGCATTTTATGTCTTATGCAAAAGTATGTTGATGATGTTAATTGGAATGCTCGTGACATCATAATGCATTCTGTAGTTTTTACTCAATTGAATTTGCATGGTTACAAGGGAATCGTATATCTTGCAATATGTTTAAAAGAAATACTCATTGCTTAAGTTTCTAAATCTATGTAACAAAAATAAAACGTTTCTCTAGTTGGACAGCACACTTACTGCAACAGCAAGTTATTGCACTTACACTAGTTCCTCTATATTTATTGCATAAATTTAAGGATAAAACTTTTTTATTAAATATTTCGGCTCCCTACTTTGAAAATTTTTATACTAAAAACAACTAATTATAATATTTTTATTTAATGTTTAGTAGTAAAATGAAAATAAATGAAATTACGAAAAAAATGACCACTTTTCTTTTTATTCCTCTCTTTTTATTACCTTTAATTGTCAACTCTTATTAATATGTTATGCTATTACTTTGTTTAACTACAGTCAAAATAATCAAAAATATAGAATTGCGATAAAGTATAAAAACATTTATGAGAAAATAAAATTTTAATGATGTTCTTTAAAGTTGAATAAATACGATTGAAGGGCTGAGTACAACATAGTGATAAGTCACAGAATAAAAATTCCCCAGTACCAAAAAAGAGTTTAAAACAAAATATTTAAGAAGATTTTAAGATTTTTCTATCGTATGAATGTGGGGGGTGTATAATATTTTGAATTTTAGAATACATGTCGTCTTAAATAGTTCATAATCCATAATAATTTTAAAATTTGTATAACTTGAAAATTGCTCCAAAATTTGATGGGTGTTTATCGTTACGTTACCCAAAGCCTTTCAATTCTATTTTGCAAGGTAGTGCTTTTTAGTTTAAATAAAATGTAAATTAAATTGTTAAATTACTGTTAAATATGTTTGGGATTGCAGGGTAGTAGATAGTTTAATTTACGTCACACTGAAGCAATGCGACGGGCAATTGGCAGCGGTTCATGATCATTCCTGATGGGAATGATTAAAGGACAACATTTCATAATTATGAGCCACGGTAAGATGACGAGGTCACCATCTGAGCTGGCACCCTAGTCTCTTAGCTACCACACCATGCCAGCTTGATATATGTTTGGGATGATTTCTTATTAAATACTATTTAAAGCTTATGGACCAACAAACTTCAATCTAAATTATTTCCTGGTCTAATAGAATTCGTTTTAAAATTTGGAAGGCACACTTTCAAATTCTTGATAAAATGAAAATAAAACTGGTTCGTAAAAAAATAAACTTCATTCCCTTTTTAATGAGATACCCAAAATAAATATTTCTTGGACAACTCATTTTTATGACAGTGAGCGAAATGTCGGCGGGAATTTCCTACCTTTTGGTCATACAAGTTCAACTCAAACAAAAAAGTTAGGATACCGTTACGTGTATTAAAATCATTATAAGAGATTTTAACTTTTCAAAACTCTTTCCCTTAGCATGAAGCAATATAAATCTCTTATAATTAATGAGATTGGCTTGAATCTGCTGGGAAAAGATTGCATTTGTTTACTCAAACAATATTTAAAGGTAGATTAATGTGTGTCATAAGAGTTCCCATGTTAGTTAATAATTTTTCCATAGTTGTGTGTTTGTTTAATCGATGTGTATTTTGTTTAACAATGGATATTTTTTGGTACTGAAAGTTAAAGTGAAAACAATAGGAACTATCAATTACTCTTAATACGTTTTATTTTAAAGTTTGAGAAGAAAAGTTGGATTATAGAATATGAATGCAAACACGGATAACGTGCACTAAACTTGTTTAGATCATTTAAAACTATTTGTATGTACTGTTTTCTTGAAAAAATGTAGCTTTCTTTGTCGTAAATAATTTTTAGACTTGTCTTGATAGGTTGGAGATTTTGTTTATGAGAGAAATGTTTTGTGAAAACAAACTAATCAGAAGTTAGGGGAAGACAGTGATTTTACTTCCTGTTACCCAATTACTCTATCATGATACATATAGAGATTACCTCAAAATATGGTTTATCACCGTTTCAGGGACATTTGGAGTTATGTATTTGGCGCTGAATAATTAATTATCACGTGTAAAAACGGAAGTCATGCGTTGGAATTTCTATTAGCGAATTGCTGAGGTCGTATTGGAAAAATAAGCCAACTGAAGTTATGTACAGAATATGTATACTGAAAACATGTTCCATCACAAAAATACTAACACCACTTACATTCAATTTGACTGTAAGGGATTCTTCCATATTCAGTAAAATTTAAAGTGAGTTCAAACCCTTTATTTAAAATAATTTTTTCTCTTGACATCAAATTGCATTCTCTTATTATTTGTGACTCAAGATATTAAAAATATAATTGAAACTCATAATAGTTTTAAAATTTCGTACATTAAAAATATATTAATCAAGTTTTGTTTAAGCGATTAAATGTAAAATGGCTCCTGTTTGGAGTTTCTCTTTAATTTAATTGTAACATTTGATGGAACTAATGGTTATATAACTATATGAGAGCTTCAGAAGTGAAATTTTGATATCTTTGTTATGTGCGAATTCAAATAAGAGCAGTAAATAATGATTATAACTTTCATTTAAAAGAGAGAAAAGCATGAAACCTAATACATCGGAAATGAAAAATAACGGTTCCAACAATTCCATTCAATTTTCCTCTGATAAGTTTGGCTCTTCCAGAGATTTCTTTTGCAGAAATTAAATTGCGATTCCATTGTTATAGTGTTGCATGACAGGCAATGGAAATAACTTTGTTGCCGAAGCTGCGAATGGGCAGCACACACCGTCATACAACGACCAATAAATAAATAAAGGAACTCGTAATTTAACTTGCTTCTAATGAATAACTGCTGACAAGCAATCATTCACTCGTACAGAGTGTTAATTTACATCGAGTGTCGGAATTCAATAGATTTGTTTATTCCTTCGATTGATAAATGAATGTTCTCTAGCTTTAAAACAAGACAATTGTTCTTGTTTCGACAGTTAGAATTTTTGGTTCATTTCTGGAACGAATGATCAAGTTATTTTGATACTGCACATTTCTGATTTTTCTGTATATTGCGCGTAATACTGTAAATGTTCTTGACGTTTAAATGCGAATACGTTAAAATTGTTCAAACTCAATTTTACAACAGATGATTTCAATTTAATTCATAAACTCGAGGTCTATTCACCCTGATGTTTTATCTTGACCTACTCTCCTACTTTTTGCTTTTTATGTCGCTGTTCTACCTCGCTGTTTTCTTGTGTTTGGCGCAGTTTGGTCAAGTATAGTCCTTATCATCAGAAATCTAATTTTTCTGGTTTTTTTTTATCTGAAGTTTATTGATTCAAATTAATACGCATGGTTTATTTGTTTAAAAAAAATTCAAAACAAAGAAGGTTTTTTATTTGGAAAATTGGGTTCACGTTCTATTCAACTACACATACTACTCTTACTCTTAACGAGAGCTTTGTAATATTTCTTAGTTACTATCTACTCCAATTCAAGGAAATAATTCTGTATTCTCATATCTGATTAAATTCCGAAAAGTTGGTGAGCGTAGTGCTTTTGAACGTCAAACCTTTAAGCGCTTCCAGTTTCTTCCATTTTTAAAAAGTAAAGCGGTTCAAATATTCGAAGATACACATTTCTAATGATAACATTTCAAAGAAAAAAATAGACTGTAATAACCCATGCATGCATTTGCAAGCATTTTACATTCCCACGTATTAGCTAAGTCTACATTTTTAATAGATTAATGCTTTAAAAAATCACTATTTTTTCTTTATAGTAATTTTTTTTGTGACATTTTTTAAAATACGATTTTGAATTTAAAAAATATATAACTCTATTTTTGAAAGCTTACAAGACAATGTAAAATACAGCCACAAAAATATTCGATCTCAAATTCTAATTTATCCTATTGGTGAGCAATCATAATCTCATTTGGCTTTGTTATCACTAAATAACTATCTCCATATCGAAATTTAAATTACGATTACACTTATTTTCGCCAAGAGAAATCGAAACATGTATTATAAGACGAAGACGTACATATAATAAGCATTTAAGATTTCATACAGAAATCATTACGTAATCTTGGCATTGTTTCATGACGCATCGTAAAAATTATCTAGATTCAAGAATATACACATTCCACCAACACCACTCACAATATATACGAAAAATATGGCTAATTTGTTTGCATTTCTTGAAAGCTTTAATAATTAATCTTCAAAACTTCTGAACATGGATTTCGATTATGAGTACTTGAAACAGCTTCAACATCTATGTTCCGCAAGACAACGTTTTTCATAGTAAATATAGACAACCTACCAGTCGTACCTGTAACTTTAAAGGATGACACGAATGAGATGTAAACAATGATTTGGTTCGTCACTGTACGGTCCTTTTAAGACATATCAAGTTATTAGAATGGAGCTTACAGCTTAAAATTGCTTCCGAACTATTGCAATACCAACACTGGAATACGAATCCAGAGTAGGTTCATTCGAAATCCAGATCTGGCCATTTTTGCTAATGACGAGATACCTCGTCGAGTCAAACACCAAGAGAGTTAAAGAAATTAAATGAAGATCAACTTACAACATAAGGAATTTAAGTAATAGCTATTTTCTCTTTCTGAGATACATTTTATTGTTCTGCTTTTCGTTTGATTATCAATAGTATGCAGTTTCAACTTGTATTCTAAGTAAAAGTAAAATAGTTTATTTCGTTCACCTTTAAATAATGATATGTTTTAAAGATAAGTAAAACTATACTGAAAGAAGGGAATATTTGAAAATTTTTATCCTTCGATGAAAAAAGTAAATAGAGTATAGAAATTCCGAAAGTGAAATTAAAAGTTGTGTTCTAGATTTTAAACATTATGATTACCCACTTAATAATTCTATTTTTTGTTACAGCATATGACGAATTTGATTAGTGTTAATTTTCAGCACACGGAAATTAGAATGAATGAACAAATTGAACATGTTTTATCTGAAGCATAAGAGTTACATGTAAAAGCAAGAATTTAAAATTAGCCACATGAATTCATGTCTACTTATCTTACAGAATTCAATCTATTTCCTCGTGAATATATATACCTACCTTAAAAAGTTCTAACACCAATTGAAAAGAAACGAACAGCTTTAAACAGCAGAACCCAAAAATAAATCCACATTTTCGCTGTCTCAGACTTTAGAACAAATTCACAACGAAAACAAAGCTACTTTTGTTTCAAAATAAAATGTATCTGACGTGGAACAACTTCGAAAATAAGAAAATCAAATTTCGGCGAATGAAGCGCCTACCTGTAATCAAGTTTTCTTTCCCTCCGTTTTTAAACGACCTTCTCCTGGTTTCCGGTTTTCTTTCCGTTGCCAATGCTATGAATGTAATGATCGAAAGCAAAATAAACAGTAGATTTACACCAATAGAAATAAACGAGTTTCCAAGGATCGAAAACATGCGATTCTTGTAATGCTTTTTAAGAATTTCTGTTTCAAATGGTAACCAAGAATACGTTGTATTCGCTGACTTAAAAAAATTAATAGAAACAGACAGCCTGTTGGATATAATAAATAGTGGAATGTCTGAGAAATCTAAAGTTTTTTAATAATTGGACTCTGGGCTTTTACAAATATTTTTGAAATAGCTGTTTTTACACTTTTATGAAAGGGAGTTTCAGTGAACACAAACCAGATGGTCTTCGATGACTTTATTTCTGCTGTTAAAATACTAACTCATGAAACATCTAGGTGTTACCTAAAATGTAGTTTATTGTCTTCTGACAAAGAGCACCCCGGAAAGAAAAGTGACACAAGTTTAAAATAAAATTTTTGAAGTTATGTCATTGAAAAATATGTATGAGGTGCTCCGGCGAGTTATATTACTATTCTATAGAAGATATAGAAGTTAGAAATAGAAGTTACTACCATAAATACTTACCTAAAATTCAAAAGAAGCGTATACTATTTCAAAATAAGTTTCATAGTATCCTTTAAGCTGATGTTTCTCAAATTCTGAAATTTTAAGATGTGTCACATTTCTTGCAGGGGTGCGATATGCCAACTCTGTTTAAAAAATAGATATTCAACTTTTAAATTAATGTTTAATATAAAAATTCAACTTTTAATTTAAATTAACTATCCCATATCAATGCAGAATTTAATTCTTTTGAATTTTTGTTGGCCAAGTGCAAAAATTATATGGGGGGAGGGGAACAGCTGTTACCACATACAGAATGCGTACACGAAACACGAATCGCTTCATAAACACTACCGTCACCTATATTTAGCTTGACAGAAATGTATCTATATGTTACCTTCAACTATTAATTATTATTCATTTTATAAAGTTATGATGCTGCATAAGGCCCGGTGCACACATCCGGTTTTTCAACGTGCGGCGCCGCTGCGGCACTAAAGCTCAACTATGCACACAAAACCGTGAAATGACGCAAATACTCATCTCGAGCCATTTGCGATAAATATTCTATCGAAGAAAACGTGTTTGTTTTGCTTGCTTGGTGTAAAAAAATAATATTTTGTATCAAAATAGACGTTACTGGATACAATCAATTATTAATTATTATTTATATTCCATTTATTTATGAAAACAAGGTACTTCAGAACGGAGGCGCGTGTGCGGCGAACTACGGCGCCGGTACAAATTGCACGCAAGTTGGACGTTTGTCGCCGCAGCGGCGCAGGAGGCATGTGTGCACTACTCCATTGATGTTAATATATCTCAGACCGCACTTGCGCTGCTGTAGCGGCGCCGTACGTTGAAAAACCGGATGTGTGCACCGGACCTAAAATAACCGTTTGGTGTACGTGATTAAAAACATTTTTTTATAATCGTTTGTTGTCCAGATTTATAATTAAAATACATACTTATGTTTAATTTTCACACTTAAGAGCAAACGATATGAAGAGATTAGACATGCATGCGTCGACGTATAATCACAAATTACGAATTAACAATGGAGTATTAGTTGAAGCCTATCTCTTGTGCGTGCTGCCTCATTAATAGGTATTAGTAGTTTATAAATTAAATGCATAGAAATGATCAGCTAGTTATAAGCCAATTAAGGGAGATAAGCTACGCACGAGCAGTTCCATATCGGATTATACACAGATTTACCGCAAAGCACGCATGGAAACTACATAAATATTTTTACGTAGTCAAAAGCAGGTACCGTATAGGAAAGAAAAATTTATTTACAGCTTTAAAAAATATGCAGAAACAAATTAAAAGAACTATATTTATAATTACGTTTTTAGTTTCATGAAGCAGAGAGCCCAATAAGTATTAAATATTTTACAGTTTTAGTATTCTATAATCATATGTTTTAAATCGCCTATTCTGATTTTATTAAACTTTTTCATTCAGGAATTTTTAAAATGAAAAATTTTAGTACCATTTATCGAATTAATCGTAAATCATTTCCATTTTATTCCCATTTAAGTAACATTTATTTCATAAAATATTATTAAAAAATGAAAACAACCAGAAATTATTTCAAAAATGTTGAAAACTATTAATTGCAATGTGATTGATAATTATGGAGTTAAATTACACTTTTTCAATTGTGATAGTAAAAGTGGAGTGTATTTTAATAAATTTAGAATAGAAACATGAACTATCCACAAAACGCGTGGAATCTATGATAAAAAGACTTTGATAGTTTAATGAACTTTACTGAGAAAGTTAGTTCATCCAAATAGGAATAGACGCAAGCAATTGAGAGGGAGAGATTAACCAACATAGAGGATGAGATGAATTTATGAATCTAAAATGAATTCATTTGATAGGCAAATTTTGTACTCTTCTGTGTGGCAATTTTATATTAATAATCGTTAGAAAAGGAGTTTTTGGTAGGTGAGGAATGCATTTGTACGGGGATTGCAATTTGTGGGGATGCCTTTACGGTTTCCAATGGGTACTTATCGACTGAGATAATATCTCCCTAAGAGTTTTATTTACATTGAAATGACATGAAATGGTACATACGATTTCCGGAGATTAAATTTCTCTACAAAGACGTATATTACATTGCCACTGACTCTGTTGTACTGGTCCTATAAGCAGTCTACCAAGATAAGGTAAAATACGTTTAGTGCTTGATAGTTAAACTCTTTATTTTTAAACTTTATAAAAGAGAATAAAATAAAGATTATAAAGCATGACAAAAATGGTACTGGGTTTATCTAATACAAGTGTCTACAACTTAAGGTAGATTTGAAGAGTATAAACAGTATCACGTCCGTGTCGCCATTAAAAAGAGATTGAATAGATTCTAATTTTGATTCTTAAACCTATCAGAAGGGTTCAAAACAGCAAACTGATTGTGATCATGAAATTCTTAATTGAATAATTAAAAATAGTGCATTAAAAATTACAATACGAACATAAAATCTGCTATTTGCAGGCTAATATTCTAGTGATCACGCATATTACTTTTATATAAACAATGATGTAAGTTAGAGTTGAGTGGTCAATGCAATATTTAAAAGTCTATCTATAATAACCAGGGCCTGTATTTTGTTGACTTAAAAATTCTTTAAATATTCTAAAAAAGTGAAACCCCCTTGATTATCAAAATATTTTCATAACACATCTCCTGTAAAGGTATTTATTTCTACAGATTGAAATGACCATGAAACAAATAAATCCTTCATGATCCGGCAATGAATCGTAGTTGAATTAGTTTGGAAGAGATTACATTTTTCCAATACTTTCGGATGACTGGATTGTTTTGGTGCCAGAAGCTAGAGACAAGTCATTTGTAATAAGTTTTGTATTAAAACAAAACTACGGATGAAAAATTGCAACTCGGGAATGTTTCAACATAAACGTGATTAAAGCCCAGCACAAATAAAAGCAATGTGCTGTAAACTCGAAAAATGATTTTAAAAAATCCATCCCAGAAATCTCAAATATGACCTAAAATCAAAAGTAACTCAAGATGTTGAAAGACATGAAAAATATATATTTGATAAAACTATAACAATAAATAAATAAATTGGTACAAGATTGCAAACGGAATATCTTTCTCCGAAAGTTCAATTCGGTGGAGAAAGAGTGGATTATTTCTCCCCTCTTTGTTCATTATTTCACGCTGCCTGTCTTGTATTTGGCACAGCTTGTCCAAATATGACATCTGTGTCCCATAAAACGAACGTGAAACCAATCATTATATATAACTTACAATTGTGTGAAGAATACTACTCTGCATGATGAAAATCAGGAGTTACAATATAAGATGTGACTGAGATTATCTACTGCACATATCGCACCCCAGCAAGAAAAGTGACACAAGTCAAAAAATAAATGTTTCGATGTTATGTCATTGAAAAATATGTATTAGAAGCCAAAGCGTGCTATATTACTATTCTATAGAATATAATAGAAGTTAACACCATAAATACTTACCTAAAATTTAAAAGAAGCTTCTACTATTTCAATATAAGTTTTATAGTATCTTTTAAGTTGATGTTTTTCTCAAATTCTGCACTTTTGGGTTGTGTCACTTTTCTTGCCGGTGTGAGATATGTTAGGATAACCTAATAAAACTAAATTTAATTTGATCAGGTTGCATAAATGCTGCAGTGCCATTAATACTTAATGTAAAAAAATAAGTAAGTTCTAGTATTTATTTATGGATAGAAATGGTATTAATATAAGTTTCCCATATCATATATTTCAATTCCCTGTTATGCGAATTTAAGTTAGTTAATAAATTATGGCCCTAGCACCATAAAAACGCAACCAAACAACCGTACTGATTTAGGTTATTGCTTCTTCAATAAAATTATAAGGAATTAAAGTTTTAAATTAATTAAAATAAAATAAAAGGCATTTACAGAAAGAAAAATCAAATCGTACTTTGTTATTGATAAATCTTATTACGATCAGATTTCGTCACTTTAGATGCATAGCAACCACTCGATAAATCGCGCTT
The DNA here is from genome assembly GCA_947359465.1 of Metellina segmentata. Lineage (NCBI taxonomy): Eukaryota > Metazoa > Arthropoda > Arachnida > Araneae > Tetragnathidae > Metellina > Metellina segmentata. Next base: position 69,101,650 of record OX375878.1, read on the forward strand.
TTAGAGAAATAACAAAAGTGAGAGAAGCAATTAGAGAGTTAAAAAGGGTTATAAAACCTTATAGCAAGGGTTAAAAAACATTTACTTTAAAGAAAGAAAACAAAAATTATGCATTTTATTACGCCAAACTGCAATACTGGAGATATTTTTATGTTATTGGTACATCATTTACGATTTTTCTACCTTCTTTTATTGGGGCTCTACTGGTAAAGAATATAAACATCCTAACTTGTTGATGTAGACGACCGTACGAAACTTAAAATTGTGGCAGTATACCACACTGGAAAAGACGAAGATAATTGGTTGAAAACTGGTGCCCCTGCAATACTAGTACTAAAGAAACATATTAAGATTTCTTTGTTTGCAGACTTAAATTTGATCAAGTATAAACGAACGATGTACCGAGGCGTTATTGTACTGTCGTCAGCTGGTCACAAAAATTTGTTTAATTTTTGAAACACCAAAAAAAAAAAAAAAAAAAAAAAAACGTTCTTACATTTCCAACTTACCCTTATGTCTATAACCAGGGAATGCTTTGCAATATTTTTTTTACAATGCTTCATTTAAATCTACTTACTTGAACTATTATAAGCATTTACCAGTTTTACGAGAAGTTAAATTTCTTGAATAAAATTTATGGCTGCTCTAAAACTCCAGTTTGAACATTTCGTCTAGTGAAACTGAAAAAGTTCGTTGATAAAACTTTACCCTTGCATTATTCGTACATTACTTCTTTGGGACGTTTCTTAGAAAATATTTTATCAATCAATATCTGTTTCATCCAGAATACCTAAGTTTTCTTATGTTACAGGAAACACTGAATTTGTATTGGATGGACGACGTATCATCAAGGGCAGCGGTAAATACACATCCGTTGAAAGTAAAACACTGCTAACAGAAGTTTCTGACAGTATTTCCTTTAGTGCCTAAAGTCCTCCAGAGCCTCTGTTTACCTATAATAGCTGCCTATATACCGAGGATAGAGCCTTTTTGGAGCAATGCTCAAATGTAAGGTTTCTAAGGTTTTGAAAAGGAATTGAAATCATCACACACACACAAGAGAATTTTAACTATTTTTTTATTTTAATATAAATAATAGAATTAGAGGATATGTAATAATTTACATGCTTGTTCGAAAGAAGATTAATATGAAAGCCATAGTACATTCTAAAGGATAATGATATTTGTCTGTCTACCTGTCTATTTATCTGTCTGTCTATTTATCTGTCTGTCTATTTATCTGTCTGTCTATCTGTCTGTCTACATGTCTATTTATCTGTCTGTCTGTCTCTATTTACCTATATTCATCAATGAAGGATTTCGTTACAGCGAACCGTCCGGAAATTTTTTGACAGTATTTTATAGCTCTATTGCTCAATTCAAGAACACTGAATCGAATGGGCAAAATTAACAGTTAAATTTATATGGTTTGTATTCATTTGTTAACAATGTATCAAGTTGATATTATTCTTTGTTTACATTTGTAGGACTTATTGTCTTATTTCTTGAAATTCTTAGTGGAAGCGTGGATGCAGAATTCCGGTTACTAAAAGTAGTTTCTATTTTCCGTGCTGAATTATGCCAGGCTAAAGCAACTTGAACAACAAAAAAAATTGTTACAAAAGAAGTTTGAAATCACTTACCAAGGGAAAATGAAATTTCGTTGCTCAAGGTCACCTAAGCGACATCCATGCAAACAAGATGCGCCATTCTTCAAGTTTTCTAAAATACGAAAAATGTAAGAAGTTAGTACATAAAAAATGAACTCTCTCTCTCTCTCTCTCTCTCTCTCTATATATATATATATATATATATATATATATATATATATATATATATATATATATATATATATATATATATATATATATATCAAAATCAATATATATATTAAGCAGAAAATCAAATTATTTAATTCGCACCTTTGTTTTTACCAAAAGAGTAAAAACAATTATTCAAGTGCAACATTTACCATGAAAATTCTTGAATAAGAACGACTAAATCTAAGTACGATTGGTAAAGGATAAGTTTGTTTAGCCTGTAGCATCAATAATCAAGGTACTTCAAGCAAGAATTAAGAAATCTACAAGCAAGAAGATAGATAACTCCTCGCAGAGACTAGGAAAGGAACCTATTAGAAGAGAAAATGATTCTTCCTTGATCGAGAAAGATTTATCCTGCATCTAAGATCTTCCTACTTCCTGGACTAACGGCAGAACCGGATATTTTTGTGGAACCTCGATACATAGAATATTTAACATGAGATATGGCTTCCGAGGTTAATTTCCATCTTGCGAATTTTTTTCCACTACTCTCCACCATTTGATTTCTATCCTCACCCCAGAAAATCCTATTGGAGCTTTTATCTTTGCGCACAAATTACCTAGTGTCAGATCGCAAGATAAGAGTGCCACGGTCCTTTTACGGCCAGGAGGACAATGAAATGAATGAACCTTCGAGGGTGACTGTTAAATCCAACCCCTCCATTACAGTCACTCTCTTTGCTGTACTGTCAATAATCCCATTTCCCGAAGAAACGTGCATTCATAGTAACAACTGCCACTGTAAAAAATCTAAAATGTGAGCAATAAACCTGGCAAGTAAGCAGTTGGAACGGCGAAAGAAATATGCAATGGAGCTTAGAAACCGTATATGAAAGACTGGTAAAAACTAAGGGAATACAGTAACTATATTGTTGACAAAAATTCCTTTAATCTAAATAGTTTAATTAAATTAATTAATTAATGTAATTAAATAATTAAAGTTTCGTTTAATCTAACTCATAATTCATTTCTTGATTTGTTTCAATTAATCTCTTGCTACTGATTTTATTTGCATCTTAATGTTTTTACAATTAAAACTTTTACACTTGTGACAACCATTCGAAATTTATCCATCAATCATGGACCATTTAAAGTGTCGATACTAAATATATTTTTAAACGACACCTACGGAATGAAATCAGATATAATTTAATCTATACAAGAATTTTGATTTTTTATGAGATTAATTGATACTTAAAAAGTTAGGAAATAATAATAATATTTGTATACATTTTTATCAGTTGAATTTTAAATAGCATTAGTTTAGATTAGTTCAGATTTTTATCACAATAAGTGATTCCATTCAATAACATTTCTTAAGCGTGGACTAATCGGGCTGGTGGTCAGTGTGCTGGCTTCTAGATCAAAAGGTTCCCGTTCGAATTCGGGTTAACCTTTTAACTTTGGCTATAGATATAACTGTAGCGATTCTTTCTTGTCACAATTCCTATAACTTTCAAGGTATAACTGCTGTACCGGCTGTAGTCTAAATTCTTGTTTTAGCGCGATTCTTATAACTTTCAAGGTACAACAGGTGTACTGGTCGTAGTCTAAATTCCTTTTTGGCGCGTTGAAATTACAACTGCTGTACCGGCCGTTGTTTAGATGTTAAAGCATGAATGCTAGTCTGTTAACAGTGAATGTGTAGCATCTGGAATTTGTGGCCATGTGGTTTGGATGAACGGGCTGTACCTTGAATGTATGGTATGTAAGTGAGGTGTAATGTGAATCCGTGGTGGTGCATATAGGTGATTCACCACGTGGTTTGCAATTCCGTCAATTGGTGTCACGATGACAACCGTCCAATTGGCCGTGCATGACAAAAAAATTTAAAGTTATCTTATGTCAATAAAATAATAAAAGCTTGTACGTAGAATTAGTGTAGGATTGTAAAACAGGGGTTCTTTAAAAAGCGTCGATTATACTCTCAAAGTAAAGATTCCTGTCTTTACATGTACAAAGCGTAAAATCTGTCTGATAAAGAATTAACCACAATTTAAAATTAGACACTTTGGAATTGACCATTACAACCAGAATTCATGGAGAGGTGCTTTAGGACTGTGGAAACGCATTAGGATGATGATGTATTTATTTTAACCGCAACATCCTTTAATAGGATTATAGCACCGAGGAAAAGCTTCTTTCCTGGAATAGAACGATAGCGCACTGCTCTACAGATTAGAGAGAAAGTTTACGAGAGTTGTTGGTTTAAATAAGAAAACGACCAGGAGACCAATAAACCTTAATTCATGGTATGATTCGTATAATATAGGAGGTTGAGTGTTGTACAGCTTTTGATAAAGAGACTACAGCATGTGTATGAAAGGTTTTAGTTTTTCAAATAGTTTAATTCTTGTTGGCTATTTTTATAATAAATAATTCAGAAACTGTAAATATTATTCAGCTTACTATTCAGCCAGAGCAGAGATTGATTTTTCTGGTCCTGGCATCCGTGTAATTTTTTACGATATTTGCGATCTTGAACAGTCCTCATATTGGTCCAAAATTAGTCCTGTGACGATAAATTAACGGAAATATGCATTGTAACTAGCTTTATCTACAGAAACTAAATACGCATGCGCATGTTGTATGATTTGTTGCATTCGGGTTCAGTGTGTGGCCGAGCTTACATTCCATTCAAACCGGGGTAAGTCATGGAGGTCAACTACCAAAAATTAATGAAATTATTCTATAACAATAAATACGAGGTAGGTAGTTATTTGAATAAACGTCGCAGTAGAGTAACAAGACGGGCTATTAGCAATGGTTCAAGTTCAATCTCGAGTGAAAAGATCGGAGGATAACACTCGTCATTTTGAACAACGGTTAGCGGACGAGATCAATTTTTCAGCTGACCGCCAATCTCCAAACTTCAACACCACGTCTACCTGAGGATATTTAGGCCACGACAGATTTATCATGCACCACACCCCGATGGTCTGTGTACACGATGGTCTGTGATTGGATCAAGTTTCGAACTTGTAACCCTAGAGTTACCAATCCGCTACTCTTCCAACAGGTTTACCGCTGCCCATAATAAATACATGGGATAATTTATTTTGAGAATTTTTTTATTTTGATAATTTAAACGAGAAACGAAATAACAATCGGAAGGTTGCGAGTTCAAATTCAACCAAAGAACGTAGTGTACAAAGGTGTATGGGGCACAATAAATCTGTCGTGGTAATATTTGAGGATTACCGAATATAATAAATACAAATTATATTTGTAAATAAACCATGATTGTCTTTATAAATATTCAAAATTCGTTTGTCGAATTATTCTTTTCTGAATGTATTCAGAAAGTCAAAAATGTTTGCAAAGATGTTTTTTTTTCTTCAGAATTTTGCATTTTGTCAAGGATTGAAATTTTGTTTCAGTTTGAATTTATATGTTCCGGTACGTTAATTATTGCAGATATATTATTTAGGAGTTAGATTTAATGATTTATTTATTTCCTGCAAAATATCAGACATGAGCAATTTCTTGGCGGTATATGTATATTTCGACCAAATTTCCTAAAATATTTGATTGAGTATTTTTTGAGTTGTAGAATTCTGTTCCATAAAAATAAATAAAACACGTGAAAAAGTTTTTAAGTAAAGTGTGAACTTATTGTTTGAAAATGACCAAACTTTCTTTTGTGTGTGTATTTATGTGTTCCAATATTTTAAATATTGCAGATATTTATTTAGAAGGTAAATTTTTACAGTTTATTTATTTACTGCGTAATATCGCTAGATATGGGCTAATTTCTTGGCGGTATATGTATATAGCAACCTGAGGGTTGCGAGTTCAAATTCAACCCAAAACCGTCGTACACAAATGGGGGCTGGTATATGTTGAATGTGTTGTGAACTCAAATGTCTTTAAATTGGCGTAGTGTTGAAATTTGGAGAATGGGATGACAGCTCAGATGTACCTCGTCATCTGACCGTGGTTCAAAATCACGTGGTATTGTCTTAGGATATTCCATTTCGTGTTTGATCTCGGTCCGTCTCCAACCACCAGTTGTGTTGCTCCTGTGCGATGTTAATTAAAATACCTACCTACCTCCTACTAAGCATTTATTCATTTATGAAAAAAGCCCGATTTTGTGTGTTTGTATGGTAGAGTAGTGAAATTAACAGACGTAGGGCTGAGAGTTTGAAACATGAATCAATCAAACGTTTACGGGGCAGCTGGTTGTCATTAAATCTGTTGAGGCTACAAATACCCTCATGTTGGTGTGGTGTGAAAGTATGGAGAGGGGTGCTCAGATCTTCCCTTTCGGATTGATCCCGGACCGTTGCCAATAACCCAAGGTGTTGTTCATTGCCGAAATTAATTTAAATAACCTTTCCCATCTATAAATTAATTTCCTTTTAATCTTTTAACAAGGGAGACCAAAGCATTTTTATTCATAAAGTAAATTGAAGGTCTGATAAAATTCATGAATAAAAGCGAGCAGATTACCGAGCTACATTTATATTTATGTTTTCTAATTAGAAATTATTAAAACTTTTATTGGCCTCAGAAATATACGAAATAGAACTAATTCGAATTATAAAAAGTACATAAAAAATTCCGTATTTTATAGGAGATATTAATGTACCACAAAGAACACAGCATCAATCTTCCAAGTTATTATCATGAGAAAGTGTAAGAAAAATGTAATAAATTTGGTAGGAACAAAAATCCCTTAATAATTTAAAATAAAGAAAATTGAATGAGAAATAAGTAGATATTTGAAAAAAAAGTCTGCTTATGAATTATGTTTCTATTTTACTTTTTGAATTTAATAGAATTTTCGTGGTGTGTGTGAAGAATTTTTCACTTGGATGATTAAATCATTTCGATTATTATCGATCATTTTCACGAGCAATATCACGCTTCATAATAGCTAGCTGCTTCCAAAAGATTTCGCCCATTACCAGACCAAAAAACAAATATGTTAATGAAGAAGAAAGCTATAAAATTTATTAATCCACAAGTTCCTACGATCCTCAACTGAGGTATATTAAACTAAATGGGTCTCCCTCCATTAAGTTTTGAAGCGTGATATTTCTGTTGCTGAAGTGATTAGTGATATCTGTTCTTGCGAGTGTGAATGAATTATTTAACCAAGATTACGACTTTTGGAAACTATCAAGAGATTTGAATGGGGTTTAAAAATAAACACACACATTCTAAAACTCGCTTCTCGTATCGCATTTGCAATTAGGAAGTGGCTTGAAATTAATATTATACCCGAAGCATTTGTATCGCAATAACACGAAGCATCCCATTACTTTTAATAAAAGAATTAGTTTGAATTTGGCTTGACAAATGTTTGAGAGTGCGTTAATAGTTTTATGTATAGAATTTGTTTTTAAATTTAAGAAATGCTTTACGACTGTGAATAATTTGTAGATAATCGCGTTTCACTACATATAATTTAGCTATGTTCTCATGAAAATTTAATATTATAAAATTAGGTAACATTATGTTAGCAAAATGTATTATAGGAAAGTTAAGGTCATGCAAAATCAAACTCAAGTTGAACTGTCCCAATTCAATTTCAAACATACATGAAAATATCATTATAAGTAGTTCAAAACGCATTGCCTATAAACTCATTAGTTCTAAGTTTTATAAAATTCAAGCTTGTTTCCAGTGGGAAAAACGTTTATCACTTTTGAAATTCATCTGTTTTCAAGTGAATAGGCTTTAAAAATGTTTATTTCACCTTCAAAGTAAAAACATCGTAAAACGTATTCGCTCTATAAAATTAAAATAATCTCCATTAAAAAGTATAAATATTAAAATTATCTCCATTAAAAAGTATAAATATTAAAATTATCTCCATTAAAAAGTATAAATATTAAAATTATCTCCATTAAAAAGTATAAATATTAAAATTATAAGAATTCTGCAATACATTTACATTGTTAAAAATGTATTAAACTTATCTGCATATGTACAGAGAAAAAGGTCTTCAAATACATCCGATCATCCAATTTCGAATTGTCTTTAAAATATCAATAGAGTTTAGCAAAATTTTGCTTTACATTGTTTTCAAACCTCATATTAAGTTTCTTCAGTTTATACTCATTTCTAAAAACTTGTAAATGTGAATAAGTTATGTTAGCAAGAATGTTGTTAGTAGTAAATGTATGTCAATGTGCTGTAGGCTAACAATTAAACAGGGGATAAAAAAGAGAAATATTTATCGAAATAATATTTTGCCTTCGCTAAGGTGAATAGAAGTTAGAAATTTAGTGATTGTTTCCATCTTCCTCGGAAAGCTGATTCTTTAATATTGTGATTATATACGTTTAAATATTTTATTTATTATCGCAAGAGTGCACGTGGGTGTACAATAATAAAAATAATCCAGGCTAACTCTTTGGCAGCAGCTACAAATATTTTGGACAAACAAGGAATCGATTGGGGAATAGTTGTTTACCAATACTTCTACATCTCGTTGATTTCTACCAATGTAAATATTTTTTGGAAAGCCTGTCATTTGAGCCTTATTGTCTGGTCTCATTTACTAGAGACTGGAACATTAAATAACTGATAGCATTGATTATATTTTTGTTCAAAGAATTTATATGACTGAAGGTTAAAATATTTTGCCCGGTTAAATATTAGTATGATGTAAATAGATAATATCGGAAAAACATAGTGTTGGTTTACAAATGTAACACTCTTCTAAGTAAAAAACATTTATGAGAAAACGAAAGGAAGGAAATTCAATTTTACTCACAATACTTAACTCCATTAACTCCAAGCAAATAAACAATGACTTAGTGAACTTCATTAGTCTAAAGATTTCAACATTCTCTCTAAGAAAAGCTAAAAAACTAATGTCTTGAAAAATTCGACTTTATGTATTTCATTCTCATGACGATGTATTCGGTTAAAGGGTCGCTACAATGAAATTCACCAATTTGAATATTTATATAAACGTGCTTCGTTACATCAGTAGTTGTTTAAAATTTGCGTCATAGGCGATTTCATTTCATAAATGTACTTACACCCATTTTCACGAGATTATGTTTTTTTTATTTGTTTCGTTTTATTTCAACTCGATACATTAGCTGTTCTGTCAGGTTAATTACAACATATTGCCAATAAAAACAAGAAAACGGTTGGAATCAATATTTTTTTGGATCGAATGTTAGATTGTCTATGTAACTAGGGTGTGCAAAACCGATTTATATTGAAACGAGTTGAATAAGTCGAACGATATGATTCATTTATAAATATAAATTTTAAATTTTGCATTATAAGCGCGACTGTTTTTAAGTGTTACCTGAACAACTGCAAGTGAAAAGGTGGACAAGTGTAGGACAAGCGTCTGTATTTTGATTTTTCTCTGCATTTCTTTGAATTTTTGATGCTCACCTTTGATCAGTTTTCTTATCGTGTGCCATGTGAAGTTCTGGGGTAAACATAAATCCGTACTGTATGAATATTTTTCAGAGTACCATCTGGAGATCTCAATTTTGTTCGTCATGACCCTCCACGTAAATCGAGTGAATTTAATCATACAGCCTTGATAGGGGGTTGGGCGCTCTCAATTGCAGCTGTTGATTTCATATTCTGTGCAGTGGGGAACGTTGATGGGTTGGAGTTTTTTGCCTGAGTTTCTCTCCGGAATAAATTCAGAGGTAAATTAAATAGAAATTTTCAATTTTGTGTGTTGGAAAAAAATAAAAGTTTTATTATAATAAATTATTTTGTAGCATGTACAAAATTATATACCTTACACAATACACTACGTCAATTACTATCGACTAAAAAGTAATGAGCGTGAACAGAATTGGAAATTTTACATTAAAAAATAATTATTGCAAGGATTAATTTTACTTGAAAAGGGCTAACTATTTCCGTCTTGAGACTTTCTGATTTTGAATGTAACGTAGGTTGATTTTACAAACTGTCTCCAATTTTATCATGATCCAAGGTTTAGCCCAGCAGATGATATCGCTAAAGAATATAAAGTTACGAAAATCATAGAAAAACATTCTAAATAATCGAAGAAAACAAATGTATTAAGTACACACCCATCTAAAAGTTGAAACATTTAGCTATTAATTGGGGGTGGGGGAGGGAGGAATACTACTATACTTACATATTTTATAATTAATTAGTCAAATTCATTGCTTTTGAATACAAATTTGTTTACCACTAATATTAATTGTTCTATTTATTAATGAGTTCACGTGAGCTCCAATTTTATTGAGTTTGTGATTGCATAAATTGTAAAATGGACCACTAGAAGTACGTAACGTGAGTCACGTAATGGATGTTACATGCATCGACCTTAGAATGAAATAGACGGATCATGTGGGCGGAGTCGATGTCGTAAGATCTCTGAAGGGTAAATCAAAAATCGACTTATCCGATTGGCTATGCAAGCGCAGACTAGTGTTTTTAATAACGGTGGATAGACACGTTAACCAATTAATAGTTTAGGATTCATGCTTTTACCCACAACCACGTGACACATCTTCAAACCAAGCGACTGGAAGAAATAACTTGAAACTGCGGTCGCATGCTCCGTCTATTTCATTTTAAGAACGATGGTTAAAGGATTCACAAAGTCAATGTAATCAGATTCATGGTATTATCATTTAATTTCAACTCGAATGATAGTAGTTATTTTAATTGTAATGAATCACGCAGCCTACCATTAATCTTAAGAAAAGCACACATATTTTTAAATCAAAGTATAAAAGTTTCCATTGTATTTTATTTCCGTATTTGATATAGTTTAAAAGAATTTAAAAGTTGAATATCTAGATATAAAACAGAGTTGGCATATCGCACTCCGGCAAGAAAAGTGACACAACTCAAAATTGCAGCATTTGAGAAACATAAATTTAAAGGATGCTATAAAACATATTGAAAGAGTATAAGCCTATTTTAAATTTTAGGTAAGTATTTATGGTGGTAACTTCTATTATATTCTATAGAATAGTAATATAACACCCTTGGCACCTCATATCTATTTTTCAATGACATAACATCAAAATTTGTATTTTTGGCTTGTGTCATTTTTCTTGCCGGAGTGCGATACGTCTTTTCTCTATACAAATCTACCGTTTAACCAGTCAACGCCAAATTCGGTACAATTATTCTGAAGAACCCTGCTGGAAACATAGGCTACATATTAATCTTAGTTCTATTTGTCTTTTGTGGTACAGAGGGGATAAAACAATCCGAAGTCCACTCATAACATTATTACAATTGTGCGGTACGCAACTCAGATTTCTTTACCAGTATTGATGGAAAGCTACTTTTTCTTTCAAAAAATGATAGTTAAATTCTAATTCTTATGTTTGAACTTATTTTTTATTTCTTTTCAAAACAGCAATAATTTATAAATGTTTTTTTAGCTAATGATAAGAAATGTTTAAAAACATTTAATGTTGCATAGCTTAAATTTTTTAAGGAAACGAGTCTATTTAATACGAAAGAGCAAGCGAAAACCCTCTACTGAAAATAAGTTATTTTGATGATTAGAATCTGGCAACTCCAGAATTGATGTTTCATTTTCTTTTATAATAGAAGAAAAAAACTGTCAGTATTTTTTATTTAGTTTTTTCTCTATCTACCAATTTAATAGCAAATATCAAGGTAGGCCCATTTATCAAGTGCTTTGCTGTCAATACTGGAGAATGAGTCTCTTAGTGGCCAGGTTCTCCATGACCTCATCAACACCCTTTTTTTGAAAAACGAATTATTTATACTGTGCAAAAGATCGCTAAAGACAAGGAGTTTATTTCTTAGCGTTGTGTATTTTTCGAATCAACTTTCCATAAAAGTCATTTAATGAATTATTAATGATTTGATGGGTTGCCTTAACCTACCGTAACTAGCTACTAGAAGTGCGCCAAAAAAATTTCCAAGGCTGTTACCACTGCAATAAACGTAGACTGTAGCTATACCCAATAAAGGGGAATCCGTATGCAATACATTTTGTCCGAAGCGGAAGGCTTTTGAGACGTCCTGTGAAAGCCTTTAATCTCTATAATGCATACATTCTACGGAGATCTGTCAGATATGATTATCCACAAAGCCACCGACACTAGATACTGGAGCGTGTGTTTGTGGTCATCCTTAGAGATGAGAGAACAAGTTTTAGCCAATCTCATCACTAGATATTGCAATTTAAGTAATATTTATTCCCTGATAAATATGTAGTTGATGCTTTTAAATCAAAATTTGCGTTATAATAATAATTTACATCACTTGAGTTATCATATATGATATTAATTACAACCAAACACAAAACACAGGTTGTAAGAGTCATTTGTTTTTGTTATTCAATGTGTTGTAATTTAATTTTAAATAATGTTGAGAAAGAAAAGATTTTTTGAACTTAGATATTTAACTTGATCGAATTTTGGTACATTTAAGCCAAATACATTTTAGAAAACAATCTCTCCTAACTTTTACATTTCACATGATTAAATTGATTCAAGATGATTTTGTTTTAAACTATGAAATTAAGTGAAAATAAAAAATTTTAAGTATTTAAAATACAGGATGTTCATAAAAGAATGTCCCAGTTTCAATGGTATATTATAAATTTTAATTTAGACTATTTACAACAAATCATGTATCAAATTGAAGGTAAGCTCACCTAGTTTTCCTTACAAATGTTCAATATGTGCAAAGTTAGTTATACGGCACACTTCCAACCTAAAGTTCAATTCTTACCGTAACATGAGTGTCTTATCTGGATATGTTGAAAGAATGACTCTTTCTCCAATTAGTAGAAGGTGAACCTGTAAACTTTATTTAGCAACAGGATGGAACCCCTCCCCATTGGAATCTCTCTGTACGAGAGTAGTTGAACGTCGAAGTCCCTGACCTTTGGATGGGTCGTAATTGTCGAGACGGCAGAGCTCTTTTTCGCTGGCCTCCACGTTCACCTGACATAACGCCATGCGATTTTGTCCTTTGGGGATTTATAAAAGGTATATACATCATTAGGCGTCTACGCTCCGACACTACCTAATGATTTGCCAGAGTTGAGACACAGAATTGAAGATGTTATTGCTCCGAACTTATTAACCAAAGTGCGGGAAGAATTGGACTTTAGGTTGAATGTGTGCCGTATAACTTAAGACGCACATATTGAACATTTATTTGTAAGAAAAACTAAGTGAGTTTACCTTCAATTTGATATATGATTTGCTGTAAATAGTCTAAATTAAACTGTTATAATATACCATTGAAACTGTGACATTCTTTTTTTATGGACGCCCTGTGCATAAATAATAAAATTGACTCTTAATACGAGAAAGATTTAAAGTAGGTATAAAATTGCTGTTCAATTGGAAGCAGAAAAATATCACTTCGGTAACTCGGGAGCATGACTCACGTGTTTAGTAAAGACAGTAAATGCTATGGTACGATAAAAGATCCTTGAGATACCTCGGGTTCATGAAGCTCGTAAAGCCCCCTGTGGTAAACCCATTATCAAGTTCCTTTACAAATTCTCATATAAAATGCTAGTTAGCTGATAGCTCCCCTGTTCGGTGTAAAATTCACTAGTTTATTTTTTAAGCTAAAGCAAAAGTTCAACACTAAATGCAGTTTTCATACTTATTTTTAAGAAATCTTCAGAAAAAAAATTTCAATCAAGTTTACCATTTGTATCTAGAAAAAGTTGAAAAGTGTGAAAAAGCATTTCACATCAAGTGCAACTATTTTTTCCTTCACCGCTGCACTTTAAGAATTTCAACTTTACGAAAAGCACACACACACTTTCATACGAAACTTTAGAAATAGGCATTATTAATAATGCCTCTCTGAAAACAAACATAAATGATATTGAAATAGTGAAGTACTCCTCTAGACGACAAAAGAAATTCAATTTAGAGTATAAGCATTTTATCCGAAGCCTTCTAAAAAGCCAGTTGTATCTGAAGCAAAACACATTTCTTACTTTAAAAAAGTGCGGGAATTTACTGCTCTCGGGAAACCCAAAGAAAACTACTTCTTTACACTTTTTATTTTGAGAAAATAAAAGACAATAAATACAAGGCTGTTAAATCAACACATTTTATTGTTACTAAGACTTAAATCTTTCATTTACTTAAGGGGTATGTTTTTCTAGATAAGAACGCTAAAATGTATTGAGTCCTATTTTAAGACCCCTCTTTTGTCCTTGTATTGTCCAAATTGTTCACTTTAGAATAGTTTATTCTTATATTATAAGAAATTTGTAATTCACATCTGACCAAACTGTTTTAGATTATTTTTGATACTGTATTTATTCAGAGTGAGAGTGATAACTGTAGTATAGAGAACTATTTTATTGGAAGGCCATTGAGGTAAATTGAATTTATTATAAGAATTTCTATGGGGATTATATTTGAAGTTAATAGGATTGTGGACATTCGTGTGGCAGAAAAAAATGTTTGTTTTAAAAAGCTAGTGAATTTACTTTCTTTTGTGATGTGACTGTAAGTGTTGTTTTATATAAAATCGACAATTGACTCTCGTGTAGGATTTAGAGGAATTTTTTACTTACAAGTAGCACCATCTAATCTTCAAGGCTTGCTTTAGGATTATAAAGATTTTTTTCTTTAAAAATAGTAATCGTTACAGGGTATTGGGCATCTTAAAGGGTTTAATATTTATCACAGATAATGAAAGGCAGAAATGAACAAGTTGTCACCTTCATGATATAGTGGTCATAGCACTTGTCAACCGCATAGTTAGTGTTCAAATCACAATTCGTGCAATGGTGGTGGTTTACCCTATTAAGAGCATCGGCTTACGCAACGGGTCCTTCCTCACAAAAATCTGCTTGTTTCTTTCTTGTAGATTGAAAAGGCTAGTGGTTTGGGCATTAAAAGAAGATGTTATCCTTGAATAGTATTGTTACTACTCACCTTTGTGTGAGCATGAGTGATACTAGTAGCTCCCTTTATACTTGTCCTTTAAGAACTGAATTTTTAAGGCAAGCGATGGAAACACTTTTCAAAGGTAACAAATTTCAACTCATTTTTTTACTTTTATCCTGGTGATAAACGTTTTGCTCCCTGATATAATAGCTATTTACCATTTTTATAATCTAGTTTGTATTTTATTCTAATTTTTTTAAGTTAAATTTTGACTACATTTGACAGGAACTGTTTACTATATTTTGAGAAAAGAAGAAAAAAAAACCACCCCACGTTTTACCAGACAGTTTGAAATAAATATGTTGTATACTAAAGTTTGTAATAGTACATTTTTAATAAACCTTTTGTTAAAACTCATATCAACAGTAAATACATTGCTTACGGAAAATAATAAAATTATCTACTTAATATGAGCTTTATATTATGAATTTTTCATGAACTCAGATTTTATATAAATACATGTGATTAAAGGTATTTTTTATTGACAGAGGAAATGGATTACGTAAAACTCTTTTCTAAGTTGTATTTAATGTATTTTATTTCAGATAACTAACAAACTTTACTCAGTTATAACGTTTTTATTAAACTCCTTTGATAAAAGTCTTTTGATCCGCTTTTACTTTGAGTTAAGGGTCCTTGTTGCTGCAAATTCAGCTAATTACTTTCTAGACAATAGAAAAGTAAAGTATTCTCTTGAAATTTTCTAATGCAAACTTTTATCCCTTTGTCTAGAGTTACCAGCTGCTTTTTAGCCACCATGATCTTGTTAATAATCGAAAGCGTCGTTTGTTTTAGTTTTAGTAAGAGAAAAGAACTCGTTAATACAATATTTATGCACGAAGAGCAGCAGTTGTAATATAATTGAAGTCCTCAAAAGTTTGCGCGAAAAAAAACTTTATTATTTTTTTGCCCAATGAATTTTTATCCTTCTGAAACACTTAAGAGTTTAATTGTATGTACTGAGAGATTTTTTTTCTAAAGATGTCTTTCATTTTTATCATAGACGCTGTTTAAAGATATTAAACTCATTTAGCATTTAGGAAGTGCAAGGTTTATAATAGAGAGAGTATAAAGAGAACATTTCTTATACAAAACTATGAATATCTGGTTGGTAGGATAGTTGAACTGACGTCGAACTGGAGTAACACATCAGGTGACTTCCAAGGATCGAACCCGAAGGAGAAGAATCGAAGACCCCCCGTATACATAGTTTATAAAAAAAATAGTAGCAGGCCTAAGTAATTTCGTAGGTGTAACACGATTGATAAGACGGAAAACAACAAAGTATCTAAGTGTCTTAAATTTATTAAAAATGCAAGCTTTGAGACCATATATAGTTTCAAGTGCATGGAGGTCTTCGTCACAAATCCAAATAAAATCTTGTATACTGATTCAGATAAAAGCTGAAAGTTTGACTTCAAGTCAATCTTAAAAGATAACATCGAGGCAGATCTTCCAAAATCTGGCAACAAATGTTTCCCAACAAATATCTCTGTAGATTAAAAGTCTATTTGTCTTTAAAGATAAATCCAATTTTCCGACCCGTCATAGCAATAGTATGTCTAAAATTAACATTAACATAAAAGTACAGTACATGATTATAAAAATGGATGCAGAAATAAATTAGTTTTCTGAGAAAGATTAAAAGGATTAAACCAGTTGTTTGTCTAGATCTTCCTGTTATCAAATTTTCAAACTAGGATTACCCAGCACTCAAGATTCCAAAGATCAAGCACTTGTGTATCTATCATACGTTACTTTCTTTCATAAGTTCCCGTTTAGCTTGATTATTTGACGCGCGCGCGTATTCACCTAAAGAGAATATGAGGCATGTTGTAACCCTTGTAACGAAGGAAACGGTTTGAGAACAGTGCCGATTTTGTTTGAGAAGGTTGGGCTATATAAATTTTGTGTGGTTTAGAACACTACTCTGAGAAAGAGTTGGATTTTCCGACATGTTTCCAAGGCTCTTTTGGAAAACTGCTGGCTTTAATTTTGTTTCTGTAAATACACTCTATAACAAAAACAAATAGATGCACCAAGAAGAAGTTGTCCGATTGCGATAAAATTGGTGGATGTGAAGAACATACATAGAAAGCCAAACGATTCAAATTTCAGAATAATTTAATGATCTATTTCAGAGTTTCAACGTTACAAAGGAAGGAACTCGATAAGGCGTTGTTCCATCTCTGGCCTGGATGCAAGCTGTCCCTCGGCGTGGCATGGACAGAAAAAGTTCCCGAATGGTGTTCTGCGGAATTTCTTGTCAAATTGTCTCCAACTGTCGCGCTAAATGGTCAACATTCTGGGATGGTTGTAATCGCCTTCCCCTAATGTCTCAAATGTGCTCTATGGGTAAGAGATCAGGAGACCTAGTTGACCTTGGAAGTGTTGGGAAAGCTAGATGACAATTCATATCTACACTTACCGTGTGCGGCCGGTCATTATCTTGTTGAAAAGTAAGTCCGGGGTATCGCAAAAGGAACGGTAACACAACCGGTCGTAGAATGTCGTCTAAGTGCCGCTGTGCTGTAAGTGTGCCAGAAATGACTACCAAAGGGCTATCAAAGGAGATGGAACCCCAGAACATAACGACCTGTTGTGAGCATGTGTGGCGTGCAATTGTAAGGGCAGGATATCCCCCCCTCCCTGGACGTCTCCAGTCTACAGTTGTCGTCAGGACACAGTTGAAAACGGGACTGGTCACTCAAGATTAGACGCCCTCAGTCATCGCCGTTCCAAGTTGATCAAGACCGGCACAACTCCTTCTTGGTGCGTCGATTTTTTTTGCTATAGAATATATTTGACAGAATTGAGTCCAGATGACAAGATGGCTTCATGGAAAGTGAATATATTTGATTAATTGAAAGGAAAACATTTAACCCTCCTGGTGGTTGTATCGATGAGGTATATCGTCGTTAAAAATGCTCTGATTTTAATGGACGAGATATGTCGTCGTAAAAAATGCTCTGATTTTAATGGACGAGGTATATCGTCGATAGAAAATGCTCTATGATTTTAATGGACGAGGTATATCGTCGTTAAAAAATGCTCTATGATTTTAATGGACGAGGTATATCGTCGTTAAAAATGCTCTGATTTTAATGGACGAGGTATATCGTCGTTAAAAATGCTCTGATTTTAATGGACGAGGTATATCGTCATTAAATATGCTCTGATTTTAATGGACGAGGTATATCGTCGTTAAAAAAAGCTCTGATTTTTAATGGACAAGGTATATTGTCGTTAAAAAATGCTCTGATTTTAATGGACGAGGTATATCGTCGTTAAAAATGCTATGATTTTAATGGACGAGGTATATTGTCGTTAAAAATGCTCTGATTTTAATGGACGAGGTATATCGTCGTTAAAAATGATCTAATTTTAATGGACGAGATATGTCGTCGTTAAAAAATGCTCTGATTTTAATGGACGAGGTATATCGTCGTTAAAAATGCTCTGCTTTTAATGGACGAGGTATATTGTCGTTAAAAATGCTCTGATTTTAATGGACGAGGTATATTGTCGTTAAAAATGCTCTGATTTTAATGGACGAGGTATATCGTCGTTAAAAATGCTCTGATTTTAATGGACGAGGTATATCGTCGTTAAAAAATGCTCTGATTTTAATGGACGAGGTATATCGTCTTTAAAAATGCTCTGATTTTAATGGACGAGGTATATCGTCGTTAAAAATGCTCTGATTTTAATGGACGAGGTATATCGTCGTTAAAAAATGCTCTGATTTTAATGGACGAAGTATATCGTCGTTAAAAATGCTCTGATTTTAATGGACGAGGTATATCGTCGTTAAAAATGCTCTGATTTTAATGGACGAGGTATATCGTCGTTAAAAAATGCTCTGATTTTAATGGACGAGGTATATCGTCGTAAAAAAAAGCAAAATGCTCTGATTTTAATGGACGAGATATGTCGTCGTTAAAAAATGCTCTGATTTTAATGGACGAGGTATATCGTCGTAAAAAAATGCTCTGATTTTAATGGACGAGTTATATCGTCGTTAAAAAATTCTCTGATTTTAATGGACAAGGTATATATATCGTCGTTAAAAAATGCTCTGATTTTAATGGACGAGGTATATATATCGTCGTTAAAAATGCTCTGATTTTAATGGACGAGGTATATCGTCGTTAAAAAATGCTCTGATTTTAATCGACGAGGTATATCGTCGTTAAAAATGCTCTGATTTTAATGGACGTGATATGTCGTCGTAAAAAATGCTCTGATTTTAATGGACGAGGTATATCGTCGTTAAAAAATGCTCTGATTTTAATGGACGAGGTATATTGTCGTTAAAAATGCTCTGATTTTAATGGACGAGGTATATCGTCGTTAAAAAAATGCTCTGATTTTAATGGACGAGGTATATTGTCGTTAAAAATGCTCTGATTTTAATGTACGAGGTATGTCGTCGTTAAAAATGCTCTGATTTTAATGGACGAGGAATATCGTCGTTAAAAAATGCTCTATGATTTTAATGGACAAGATATGTAGTCGTTAAAAAACTGCACTGATCTTAACGGACGAGATATCTCGTCCTTGAAAAAAACTGACCTGATCTTGATATTGTCATAATCAAAACAACGGCAAAATCTTCATTATTCGAAATAGAATCGCAATTCTTAATGAAGAGATATCTCGTCACAATCAAAATTGGGCAGATCTTAATAGATGAGATATCTCATCAATCCGCTTGGAGGGTTAATCCAGTTTCCTATCCAGCATGCGTGAGCTGAATTTGAGAAATGTCAACCACCTGTCCAAGATTCCTTCAAACAGATCCAAAACAGATCTTGAAGTTAAGTGGGCTAGGACCTCATTAATACACTTGTGAATAACATGATTAATCGCTATGAGAGTTGCATAAATTTCAGAGGTGATTAAGGACTGAATTAAGATTCAGTGCTCTCCGATTAGCACAAGTACGACCTTCGTATTTCTGTGAGAAGTTGCGAATTCCCCAGTAGCTCATTTCTTCCACATTTTATGAATAGTCTTAAAATAGTCAATCTTCCACTATCCTTTCTTATAGTTCAATTTATTTACAATTGTTTCATTATAAATTAAATCTGAGTACCACAGTATTGTAACAAAACAAATTGTAAAAATATGGCATCCTCTCTGCTTATGAACAATTTTGCATCTCGTGTAATTTGCAATTATATTGTCAAGTAGAAATTATTAAAAACTAAAAAGAAAGGTCACATAAATTAAACAACATTGGATGTTTTGTTGGTTACCAGAAGATTCTATGAAGTGCTCTATGATGTCATTACCGAAATTACAAAATAATATCTATCAATTTAAATGAAAAAAAAATAGATGTAGAAAATATCGTCTGCCATGTAATTGTAATTTTTTGAACCTGGAACTCTTTCTGTTTTTTTATTCCTCAATCGTCTGTACAGTTAAACCTTTGGAATTAAATACCACAATATTTTCTGAATATAAATATTCAAGTATGCATTTCCAAGTATACATTTAGATAAAGTTTCTGTGAGATTGAAATTGTAGACTAGTATAGACAAGAAAGTAAGCTCAGGACTAGAAATCAAAAACTATTAATGGAATATATAACAACTTTATGAACATTTATTTATAATTTATAATGATGTTTTATAAGCAACTTTGTTACAGAAAGCTACAATTTTGCTGGCTTGTTTCGAAATGTATGATGTTAAAAAACAAAAACAAATGTATAGTTAAATGTGTAAAATTAAAAATAGAGTTTCTAATTAATATCAGTGTTTGAAGAAGAAAACAAAAATTCTGTGATGCAAGCAGATGTAAGGAGGAAGTAAGTTCAACTTCAAATTTTAGTAATTACAAAAGAATGGTTCAAATCACATTCTTTTCAGAAAATATTTAATTACATTTTGATCAGGTATGTAAGGTGCATAACTTCACGGAAACAATTTTTTAATAACTGAATAAAATAACTTTAAACAATTTTTTAATTAGATGAAATCCACAATCTTTTTTAGCATAAAAAGCACTTTCGTTGGAATGAATAACACAAACAGCACCTTCGTTGAACATTTTTTTTTGTCCTCCACGAAAATCTCATGATCAAAATAAAATATTTTAAAAGATTAATATTTTTCTGTCTTACACCTCCTTTTTTTCAACCATCAAAAAGTACTCTGAAGAGAGACATTTTTTTTTGCAGAGCAATAAAAGCAATAAGTGATTTACAGCTTTCTTTGATTTCAAAACAGTTTTCTAACTTTTCCCAAATCCCGCCGTATGGTTTTGAAATTTCCAATTACAATATCGTAATCCACAGGGGAATTTCAAGGGATTACGACGGGAGAAGTTTTCACAAAAACCAATTTGGTTTGCAACATTTGTTTCGATTAGTTGTTCGCTTTATGACATTGCGAGATTTTGTGTTCTTTTCGAAGTTTGCAGTTTCGATGTTGAGATTAACCGAACGATATTTAAAGTATTTTACAAGCCTTTCTTCACAAATGAGATTCTATTTATTAACTAAATTTTTATTTATCTTTATTAGATGGTTACATTGCTGATAATTTATAGCATGATAATTTTTATTATCTTTAATTGTAGTATTTTTCCAAGTTAAAAGGGTTACTATTATCATTTCTTAACCGTATCCGATGTTACAAGAAGGAAAGCTTAGACCAGGGGTTCCCAACTTTTTAATAACTGCGTACCACTTGAAATTTTTGGCGTACCACCAGTACAATATTTTGTTAGAAACAGATATCTAATGTCAGAAAAGTGGCCAATGGCTTGTTTTATTTTAATTAAAATGAAAGCTTCATATTTTATGATTAATGCACTTGTATTTCGTATTAAGGATGTTTTAATAAAGGAAAATATAAAACGATTATTGAAAATTACAGTTTCATTTTTTATCACAGATCTAAAAACAAATAATTTTAAATAATTAGAACAAACTAAGCAAAAAATGATTAACCTAATCAAAAATCAATTTTTATTGCGAAACTTGTTGTTTGTCTTTTCTTAAAATATCAGAAGCAATGGAGCTTAACTTCACTCTTGTCTTCTTCGACACTTACTCTGTTTCTATATTTATTTTTTATACACAAAAGTTCAGAAAAATCACTCTCGTACAAGTAACTAGTAACAAATGGCATAAGAAATAGCATAACGTGGTTGTACATACTAAAAAATCGAACAAACTTCGTAGAATATTTGGGTTGCTCGTATCATCCTTGCGTACCACCTGAAAAGTTGACGCGTACCACCAGAGGTATGCGTAACACCGGCTGGGAATCCCTGGATTAGAGTATAAATGAATTAAAAATAAAAAAGATTCCGAAACCGAATGCACCGTTTGTTATTTTAACGTACATCTCAAACTTTCGTGGACACAAAATATAATTCATTCTTTGAGAAACATTTTCACGATAAAAGAAAAAAACCCATGCGGAAAGTGGAGATTTTACTACCGCTAGCCAAATGTTCTCTCATGTTTCATATCTGGGTTCTTAAAATGTAGTTTATCGAAAGTTTTGTGAAGTTTGGCGTTTAATCTAAGTGGTGTTGACCAATAAAACTACCATATCAATCAATACAGAATTTCTTCTTTGGAAATTTTACTAGTGACGTGTTGAAATCGTTGTCTAAAAACAAGCCAATTGATTTTATACCCTTAAGATTCTGTGTTAAGGTAAGAGTAGGGTAATGATAATTATTTTCTAATAGAACAAAAGGAAATAATATAAAACAAACGAAAAACAAGAACAAACGAAAACCAACAAGATATGTTGCCCAGATTGTGGGAAGAATCGAGAGAAGGAAAACGCATGGTAATTTACGTAAACGGATCTTCCGGACGCAGAAGAAAGCATTTCCCTAACCAAGGTGACTCAGCTTCTTTCTATGAAGTCTGAGTAGAAATAAATTTGCTCAGGATGAAACATGCTTTTTTTTCTATGTCGTCACTTATTTAACCTTTGGGATAAGAAGCAAGTTTTCAATTAGATTTGGAATAATTTGATATAGATATTAATGGCAGTATTTGAGTCCTCTTACAATGAAAAAATAGGTTCTACTTTAAAAAAATGCATTAGTGTTCAAGAGCTAAAATGATTCAATTAAGTTGAAAAGATTCTACTCCAAGATCGTACTCTCAAATAAATGAAAACTGATTTTCAAACTTTTAATTCTGTACAAAATTAAATATCAAAATCAATAACATGTAATGGCAGATTAAACAATTTGTGACTTGTCTTTTGAATATGTTAATAGCTAAATTAGTGACAGATTTTTATACATTTACAGAAACATATTTCTCGACGAGTTGATTAAAACAAGTGTGAGCGCGTGCACGCTATCCGCGAATTCAAATTTTATTGCGTGCTTTCAACTGCTTCTAACATATTTATAAACGTTATTATATTCTCAAGCACATGAAAACTATTCTATTTGTAAAACTATTTTTAATTATGCACGCGCAAACTGTAATCATGCTATGGAATGTGATAAAAAATTTTGAAAATTAGAAAAATGGTAGACAGAGTGAAAAAGAGAGTTGATCGTTGTTCTTTGTAATGTCTTAAATTTACTTTAATGATCGAAGGGTTTGATGCAAAGAGGAGAAAGCTCCATCATGAGGAAGTTTGGAGTTGCATGTACTATCTTGCGATAAAAAAAACTCTCGTTTCGTGCAAGAAAGATGTAGCTACAATTGTTAGTTAAGAAAAATTAAGCAAACTTAGTTTTTAAAAAGAATATTTTAACACAGTCTAGAATTTTTAATTTTCAAACGTTTTTTACGGTTTTCTAAAAAAATGGAGACATCTCCTTTTTGCAGCAAACTCTTTAGTTGTTTAATGTTTTTTAAACTGAGTTCGTCTCTATGTATGCAACCAAAATGCTTATATATGACTATTTAATGTAATCGAACTGATTCTGATAATTCAAAAAGTGTATAGTTTTTTAATCTCGAAGGTAAATTAGACCATTATACGTCCCGAAGAAAGATATAGCTACATTTGTTAGTTAATGACAAATTGAGCAAATTTAGTTTTTAAAAAGTATGATGGAGCTTTCTCCTCTTTGCATCAAACCCTTCGATCATTAAGGGGACAGTACACCTTTAAAATGGTCAAAAAATCTATTTTTCATTTTTCATATATTATGAAAGCCCTATTAATTCTGAATAAAATGATACCAATGGTTTGGTTGCATGCTGTTTCTATTGCGAGATATTGAGAAAGATCCGAGGGTCACATGGTCAAATTTTGTTTAAAATCTGAATCAGCTGTCACGTTTTGTTTACACCTGTCACTCGTGACCATCTGACTTCAGAACTGAGAGCGTAGTCCTAATTTTATACTACCAGCAAAGCCTTGAATTTATTTTTGCGTCCACTTTTCAATTAGAAGAAGAAGAACGTGGTATATAATAAAAAAAACTTCTACTGTACCTTTATTCAGCAGTCAGAATTTGTTTATATTTTGATTTTCACACAGCTTAGAATTTTGAATTTTCAAACGTTTTTTTACGGTTTTCTAAAAAAATGGAGGTATTTCCTTTTTGCAGCAAACCTTTTAGTTGTTTAATGTTTTTTAAACTGAGTTCGTCTCCATGTATGCAACTAAAAAGCTTATATATAAGTATTTATTGTAATCGGACTAATTCTGATCATTCAAAAAGTGTATAGTTTTTAATCTCGAAGGTAAATTAGACCATTATGCGTCCCGACTACAAAATTGCGATAAAAAATGTCAAAATACCTTGAAATCTAATGACTAAGATCACGAAGAAAATGTGTACAACCGAATCTTACTGTTAAAGACTGGATCAATAACCACCCCCACCTAAACCTAAGCAAGAGTGAAAGAGTATGTGGGGGAGAAAAGGAAATTTTTGACAAGCGTGTCATTTCCCTCTGTGTGTCCACTACTTGACAAAGACTTATAAAAGGATATTCAAAATAAAGCTGGCAAGCAACATACGCGTGTACTTTAACAATTAAATGAAAATAAACTCGCTAATCTTGATGAATGAAATAAATGATGCAGGAATTATCGATCGCCGATGAAAAAAAAAATAGTTCTGCCTTACCTGAAACAATATGTCAAGGGGAAAAAGCAGCACATTAATGCTAATAATTTGGAGTACTGATAGAGAGTTGGTACATTGAGAGTTTATTAAAGAGCTATGTTTTACAAACATTACGAGAAAAATTCAGGACCTGCACATCCATTAGCAAGTACCAGGGATATATCTCTCTCATGAAAAAACAAAGTTCGACATACCAATATATATTAATACCTTTACCTTTTTCTTTATAAACTTAACAACTTAATCATTATCTTAATTCTAGCTACACTCTCGAGTCAAAACTTTTATCTCATTACTCTCAATATCACCAAAAAACTATTAATACACATAACGTTTTCACGGTCTGATCATGAACGTTCTGCAATATCTCCACCATTTTAAACCCGAATACACCCCCAGTAGCCCCTATGAAGAACTAGGCTGCACACATTGATTGTAAACTGACAAATAACATTAAACTAAACCATCACTTTTGAACAAAATCTTAATAGCTTATTGGGTTACTCCAGTGGACGTTAATTAGCAACCTTACCTAACCTTAAATGAAATTCAATAGTTAGCAAACGTTAGCTGAAATACAATTTCTGTATGCAATATTAAAACTACACTCTATATCTTCAAAATTATAGGACATCATCTACGAAGTACGACCATACAATCTCTTGTAGTTTCGAAGCTATCAAATTTAGTCTTCTATATTCTAGCGAATTTCTTCAAAAAAAAAAATATGGTCACCTTGGTTATTTTATCGTTTTTCAACAAAATTTGCTATCCCTTTTCAGTGAATTACATTATATATGTAGATATGTATCTACAGTCTGAGATTTGGAAGTCCTTTACTCAATTTTCTTTGCTATCGTGCACAAAATAAAATAAAAGACAGTATCAAATATGTATTTATAGATTTTTAATCATATCATTTAGTAGGCAGGTAGTTAATTAACGTTGAACTGGAGGAAGACAATATGCTATTGGCGACAGTCGGGAATCGATCCAGGGAAAGATCCAAGGATAACGCCTCGTCTTCTTGAACCCCGGTCATTATACGATCAATCATATCAATGAAATATTGTATTTGTGTGTTCTAATTCTCGAAATTTCTGTGAATCGGTTTCCTTCAAATTTTTATGTGCAAAAAAAAAAATCTTTTCACCAAGGCTTCTTTTCCTAAAAGTTTAGGTCCGCTGTGTTGCTCCCAGTGTGATGTTAATTAAAATATATTCATGCCCGAAAGTTTCTTTTTCTTATGAAAATTCACTGATCAATTTCACATGTCATTAGCAAAACACCTTATACAAAATTCATAGGCATTTATCTTATAAACCATTGTAGGTAGTAGAATACAAGTCACACACTGGAGCAACACAAAGGGCTATTGGGACGGTCTGGGATTAATCCCGATAAGAAAGATACAACGACCCCCTCGAGCTTTGAATCAGGGTCAGGTGACGTACCCAACTTACGTGAGGACATATGAGCCCCCGACAGATTTTAAATGCACCAGCTTCTACGTAAACGACGGTCTTTGGTTGGAATGCGTTTGAAACTACACTTCAATTGCTAATCTGCGGCAGTATCAATTGGGCGGTCCCTATGCCAAAATGTGTGAACTCATTAACCCCTTGTTTACATTTGACGGCTGAGACTCGTCATGCACTTGTTTTGACTAAGTTACGGAAGACGAGCCTAATTCGTCATTCAAACTAAGACAAAATTAAACATGTACATTAGTATTCATGGCAAGAATAATTGGTGTTCCAAGACTCTCCTTGAATCAAATTATTCAATCGTTCTCTACAAAAATACACTTTATTTAATCTGATTCCATACATAGAAATATACGCGTTATCAGACATTCCTTTTTGGAATGTACGCGGAGATCAGAAGATGTGCGATCTCTCTCATACTGTTGCCATTCTTATCAAACGCAATTATACGAAAATGTAACAGAAACTAGTGTGCAAACGATAATACGAAAATATAACAGTAATTAGTGTACAGACGATAATCCGAAAATATAACAGTAACTAACGCGCAAACGATGACCCGAACTACTTTTGGGAATAAATATGTACCCAAGGGGTTAAAGTCAGTAATAGTACATTCATTGGAACCCATTGAAATCGATATAAACACCATTTTAGATCCATAGAAAATATAGTATTTTTAATTTGTTTAACTTTTTTTTTCCGGTATCCTGCAGTTTTATACGATACAACAATAATGTCTAGAAGGCTTCTTTTTTCAAGAGTTTACGTACTTTACCATGAACTGAAACTATACTGTATAAAAAGATATATGTAGAAAAACTCGAGACGCCAATAAGAGTTTTCTTTCCACCTACTTTAAGGGTTTTTACACATATTCGCGAATTAGAGCGAGCGCGAAATATTTTCCATCTCCATTTTGAAAGAGAAAAAAAAACCAAGGATCTTTCATTTATCTTCCTTATTTCGAGCAGTCTTCAAAGTCGTAAGCGAAGAAAGGTGAAAGAAAAGAGTTCCCAAAA